>OY987226.1:8752500-10002500 GCA_963920705.1 Odiellus spinosus | reverse complement strand
TCCTCCCTGTCTCGCGGCAAAAGGAATCTTATTTTTCATTCTTATAACCTGGCAGGTAATAATTTAAAGGATTCTAGCGGCTAGCCATGGAAAAGCACGGTACGTGAATGAGAAAAATTCCGGAACGAGCTTTTTTCCAAGAATTTTAAAGAATAACGGAAATGATGCTGTTTTAAATCCCATCAGAAAACATGGAATTCTCTCGCTTATTACTTTCATAATACCGAGAGTGTATGGCAACCATCCATTAAGCCTCGTTTATGAATTCCTTGCGCTTTAATAGTTGCTATCATAAAAGAGGAGGAGCTTATACTTATTGAATGTTGCCGTCGACGTCATCAGCATATCGCTCGTGAGCACCGAGCATTTCTTATTAAGCTTATTTTTCTATATCGTGTCAGCTCTCAAGGTCGGGTCTCTCTCGTGTGACTTCTAAGCCGTCTGACCAATAGCGTTTTATGAAAACGTAAATAACTGACCTATATAACCTTAACGCCACGTGATTTCGTGAAAATGACGGAGTGAGACAATTGTTCTAACAAATCTTAAAATAACACGATTAAAATTATAATTTTATTTGAATTATGAAACGAATTACAAACACGATTAACTAGTTTGAGAAAAAATTATAATTTGTAAATTCCGTGCATTTTTTTAAAACGACGTTAAACCTTAGCCATGGTCGAAACGACTTATCAGCGTGTGTGGCTTAGTTTTAAATAGCAGATGATATTGTTAAAAGCTCTGTTCTAGAGGAGTTATGAGTATATGAGTTTAATTTCACCCAAAATTATATTTTTCAAAATGAGCCTTATCCTATCCCGTTTTCAATCAACCTTTTCATTCTTTTCCTTTTCCAAGAGAATCTTGTGTCAAATTCAATTAGATATTTCCTTTTCTGTCGCTTAAAGCCTGATAACGTGAGTTAAACATAAATCTTGATTTAAGTTTTGATTTGACATAAAAAAAATTCTTAATTGAAAACGCCTCTTTTCTGAATATACTTTTTAACTTTTTGAAGCGCTTAATCCCGCTTATACAAATGCAGGAATCCATAAATAATTATTTTTCTATCATGAGTTGGCTTGACAATCTTGTTTCTATCCACTCGAAAAGGGTCCCTTTTTTTGGAGGTTCCATATTGATGAAGAAATCAATGGTCGAGTCCCAAGGGGCAGACTTTTCTTTCTCTCTTTTCTTCTTACTTAACTTTTTGCTGCTTGGTTTTAGCGGTTTTTAGCCCCGAAAATAAATGAAAGCCAAATATGAAGGAATAAATCTATATAGGTACTGGAAGGTGTAGGGTAGACAGAAATTCTAGGTCTCTTGATTTTTTTTTCTTCTCAATCTATTGAGTTGTATAAAAACCGCGAAAAAAGGCCTGAAATTTTTTTAAGCTGTTTTTATATAACCTTTAGAAAAACGAGCCAATTCAAAGAAATAAAAGCCAAGTTTTCTTTTCATTTTTTTCCGGGTTTTCGGTTCAATATTAGTTTTGCTCTTATATATATCTTCGAATGTTTTTGTTAAATATCCTATTAAGCGAAAAAAGGTGAAAATGGATTTAATAGATGAATGTTTATACTGTTGTTAGTTAATTATATTTATTATATATGAATGTTAATTACTTTTAAAGGTACAAATGGTAATTTGAGACGGTATTTAATTTCGAAAAAGGACCGGGCTAATTATTAAAACGCTCAGTGCCTTCGTTGCGATTTCAAAATCAAATTATAAAATTATGAAAAGGCTTAAATGGATATTAGACTCTGATAATCAATTTTTTTTTTAATCTATTTAGACTTAAAATATGTCTAAAACTATTATCAAAACTCGCCAAAGGTTTCGTTTTAAATCGCTGTTAAATGCTAAAGTTGTGAAATTAGGTTCGAATAAATTTCAGATTTATTTTTATAATTGCTGAAATGGATCGTGAACCAATCAAAAGAAATGATGTTTGTTAGAAATAGCACACGCTCTTTATAATCGTTTTTCGCGCCATTTTCATACGATATTTCATTGGCCTCATAAACCAAGTTTCCCCGAGAATTCCCCGAGAATTTTTATATTCTAAAATTTCTTTAAATCGAATTTAGTTTTAAAAAGCTAGTCTAGTTAGCATCTTTGTGATAACTGTATATTACCACGAAACCTTTGTTGAGTTTTAATGCGGTTTTGTTGCAAATTTTAACAGTTCCCATCGATTAAAAAACTTATCAGATTCTTGTATCCCTTTTAAGATCTAAAAACATGTTTCTTTTATTTTAATTTACTCCTTTTGCCAATTGGCCATGATTGACCACCGTTTGATTTCTTAATTGGTGGATGAAATACGGTTCATTTCAGTGTAACATACCCTCTTGTTAATGTCTTTGAAATTTTATAGCCAAAGCTATAAAAACAAATTACCAAACTTATTTATGACTTTTTAACGAGGCTATTTTGATTCAATAATTACCCATTGAGAAGTCATTTTGCGATTCATAAATTGATTAATTAATCTTTCAATAGCGAGCCCTTTCATTTTTCGATACGCTGTTCGTATTTGCATACGGTTCGGAATTATTAACGCAAAATCCATATATTGAAATTTTATCTTTACTTTCAAGAGAGTTTGAAAAATATTTAAAAATATCCTGAAAGCTTAGGCGGATTTATACCAAATGTTGAAACGGAATGAAAGTAGTTACTGTCAACTGATGTTGTATACAACAAAATATAGTTAAAGAAGTATATAAAATCATTATTTATATTGCAGTGAGGCTAAAACATTTAATTTAAAATTATTAAAGTGTGGCTGTCCTGCATTTTTAATGAACCCCAAATGAAAATTGAGTTGCATTTTCGGGAAAAAAAGGTTAAATCGTACATATATGTCTTACAAAAAAATTACCGCTACAGTAAAAATACATATTTTATAATCGCCATTTTCTAAATTTTTCAAATAAACATTCCCCGCAATACTACGTCATCACTATGGTCGAGTGGCTATTGTTGAGCAGTTGATTCTCGCCCGTTTCATTACGTGATAAGGTTGCTTTCGCGCTGTCTTTTTAGTAAAAGTACTATATCTAGAAAGTGCTACCTTTCATATCATAGGCATTCGAAAAAATGGAGACAGCCTCTCTGGAAGTGGAAAATTGCCAAAATTTGACAATATTAGTAATTTTATCTAGATTAACTCTAGAAAATTCAAAGTTTAGATCATTTGAAACATTTCTCCAAATATATGTTAATCCGAAATTTGATTTATTTTTCTAAATTCTCTCTAAGGAAATGTTCCGTGTCCGAAAAGTTTCCTATTAATATACGCAGAGTGGTCGCGCCGCCGTGTTTACTCTGGAACTCTTCCAGATTTCTAGTATTGAATTGAATTTCCGCAAAAATCCCTTACTTTCCGTTCTTTTCATTAAAATTGTCAACCGATACTTCAAGGTTTACGACGTTAGAGTGAAATTTTATCCTTTAGAATGTTTGAGATGGAAATATTTCAGATGAGGAATATATTGTTATTTATTTTAATGTGGTTCCAGTACAGCAAAAATATATAAAACTAGGACCTATATATCAAAAATTCACAACCATATAAGTAAGCAAATACAACCCAATCAGAAATATCGGAAAAAAAAGACAAGAACATGGCCGGTGGCAGACGGTATAGGCTGTCGTCAATAAAATATAACGCTTCGAGTTCGATTTAAAGACGCGCATTTACAATAATTCTAAAGCCGCGTTCACACTACAGACTTTCAAACCTTTTTTAACCATTTGGAAAGGTCAAATTATAACATTTTGGGATTACCCTTGTAGATCATAGATAAAGAAACAAAATTAATTACTTGGAAAGTATATTTGAATATTCTAAACGGTTCCAAAGTGTCAAGTGTGAACGTAGCTTAAATTGGGTTTATAAAATCTTCGCGACCAGTGCTGCGACGCATATGCGTAAAACAGAGGGTTTTGCGGATATTTGAGGAAGTTAATGGTGTGGAATCTTTTGATTAGTTAGAAGTTTTCATTTTTAATCTGATAATGCCAAAATCTAAACTTTTCCGCATTTGTTTTCTTTTTTTTTTTTTTTTTTGCATAATTTAGAGGCATTTTCCGAATGTTTTGTGAACAATTAAGTTTCCTTTTTAATAGTAGAATCGATAAAAAAACAATTGTTTCCTTTTCACCCTCTTTTTAATTAAGTTACATTTTATGGAGTGCATGCTTCAAAAGAAAAACAAACTTCAAAATGAGACTTCAAATTGTCTGTGGTAGCGCATATATATAACTCTCGACTTCAAGGATTATTTTAATTTATTCTTATCCATCTTTATTTGTCAATGACAAAGATTTTACGTATTCAGTTAAGACAGTTATTATGGTACTCTTAACTTATCTTTGCGTTTAATTAACTTGACCTTCGACCGCGTATATAGCATAGAGAAAACTGACCTGCACGGCTACACGCGTTTTGAAGAATGGTCTTTTAGGGTATAAGGTCGTATTTGACAGTGAAAATAGAGTATGAGAGTGTAGGTAAGGACCTCTTTGTCATTTGTCTCCGCCCGTATGCCGTGGAACCATTTACCCCGGTCTCTGTACTTGGGAGTCAAAGTCATCAATTCTTTGGCGAGATCCGTTGGCGCCCATTAACCCTTTTCTTAAACCTTCGGGCTTATTTTGGTTAAATATCTCGAAGGAAACCTTCCATTAATTACAGTGGTACTTGCAGGATCCCCGCGTGGCTTTAGCATTCGCCAAATCTTTCTTTCTCTTCCTATTTTCTCGCTTTCTTCCAGACCATTTGTTTAAAATTCCGGTTTAGGCATGGGAGGAAAAGCCGAGGAGAAATGCAACAAAGAATGACTCTTAATAAAGATAGTATAGTTTCTCGGTCCCGCGTTTAACAACCCGATAAGGAGAGAGAGAAATAGAGAAACAAAGGCCGATGGAAGAAACATGGAGTGGAGAAAGAGGGCCCTCTTAATTCTTTTTAAAGGCCAACTCTTCCATGAAGCGTGAAGAAATCACGTTTTAGCCAGAATTCTCTAAGTACCTATACAGGAACCATTACCTTTTGGTACAGTCCTCTCATACTCTGTTACCAAAATTCGTCTGCTTTGATTTTTCTCAGTGCACCATTAGAAAGGATATAGCCCACTCTGGCGTTTAGTTCTCTCAAGGCTAATTCACAGCTAAGCAAAATCTTCTAATATGAAGCAAATTATTATTTATTTTTGATGTAAACTAGAACAACAACAATTTTACAGTGAGCGTGCTTTATGAGCTTGACAGATGTTTTCAATCTGGCCCGATTGTTCGCTTACTAATACATACGCAGTTTCCTAATCGGTGTACAAGCCTGTAGCTTTGATTGTACTAAAGATATTACGTAACTATGTACGTATTTATAGCGTTACCAATTTTACCAAAGGCCTTAATCAGTTTCGTAATCGCGTAATCTCGGTGTACTTATTTTACGGAAGTGGTTATAACAACTCGTTATATCCCGATATCCCGAACAAAAATCCTAAAGAAAGGGGTATTTTCACGAGACCTACAGAGATCATTTTCAACATTTTGAAATAACTCCCCATCAAATTACGAATTCACTGTATTATTTTTGATTTCAAAACCTTCCCGAATCTCATTCAAATATGCGACACATGGTTTAGAATATTGCTTCCGCGAAACTCAAGAGGTTAGGCTAGCTCTTTGATCATAAACGTTAATAAGACTTAAAAGAATAAAAAAATAAATAAAAACGTTTGGAAATTAACAGCGTGTTATTTATCACTTGTCCTTGAGAATTTGGATCCAATCCACGGAAGATCCATTTTCAGCCCCGTTAACTTTTATAAGAAATAATTTCTCTGTTATATAGTTAGATTAGGTTTACACTTTACAGAGGGGCTTTTATTCCGCATGTTCAAGATCCACGAAATAAATTGAAATTGAGAGATTGTAAAGGGGAATGCAGAGCTGTTGGTGTATATATGGGAAACATTCTGTGGGTTGAATGGGTTCAGCCTTTTTACATGAATTGTATGTAATGAAAAATAATTTTTTTGCCCAAACCTCCCTCAAAGTGTTTTTCGTAATTTTTTGGAACTTTATCCAAATACGTCTGAATATTTTACGTTTGAATTTCAGCTCTATACATTGTTACATGAGCTGCGTTCATACTCGGAATCGATTTAAACCGTTTCAAAACGTTTTCCTACAGTCGTGTGAACAGGAAATCGTCTTTTCTCAAATCGATTTGATTCGATTTCTCGAAACTGCTTCGGGAACCAGTTTCATACCGATTCGGTTGCAAAAACTGATATATGAAGCTACAATAAATCGATTTATAAAGATAATGCGTGAACACGTGACGCTTAAAACGATTCCTTGCGATTTGAATAGCTTTATTCAAATAGCTTTATCGATTTGAGACGGTAAAATCAAACCGATCGCCAGGAATCGTTTTAAACGTAATGTGTTCACGCATTATTTTTATAAATCGATTTATTGTAGCTTCATCTATTGGTTGTTGAAACCGATTAGGTATGAAACTGGTCCCAGAAGCAGTTTCGAGAAATCGAATTAAATCGATTCGATAAAAGACGACTTCCTGTTCACACGACTCCTGCGAATTGATATTTTAAGTTAAAATTAACGCAAATAACTCGGGATTCTCATATATTTTATTGGTGAAACCAGTATATATCTACAGATTTACTTACAATCGTTTGTAACAATCTGAATTAACGTAAACATTTATAATAAATACATTAAAACACATTATCTACTATCTAATTTTAAAATGAGCACTGAATTTATTTTCTTTTTATAATATTGCTTGTTTATTAATGTTTTTTTTTTAATTCATCATAACGTTTGAATTAACTTTGATTTAAATCTTTCAAATACCACCGATATTAATTTTTAAAACTATTTTAAATTGAAAAATCTATTTCGTATAAACTACAAAAGTCTAGATTTTATAATATAACTATACTTAGAAAGATTGCAATCATCAGTAGATAAAAGTTTTGAAATTATCTTGATTATTGCAATGAACGGATAATCATAAATGTGAAAAGTTCACCCATGGACAAAAACTTAAAAGGCTTTATTTGAAAGCTTTAAAGGGAGAATGCAACCTAACAACAAGTAATATTTTTTATCGATTCCTTATCGTTTAAATAGGCCTAATGCAAAAGTAAAAAATTTCAAACCAGCTAAGCATATTTTGATGGTAATTTTTAAATTTATTTCTTGTTTAATATTTGTCTTTAATTTTTTTTTACTGTTGGGTTAAGCCTATTTAAACGATAAGGAATCGATAAATCAACTAGACGAATCAGTAAAAATGGATCACCTGTTTAAAGTTATAATGAAGACCTGTAATTTTTATTCCAACGTAATTCGACCAAATAGACAAATTGTAATAATTTGAATTCAACAAAAGTGAACCAAAGACATTTTAAAATTTGTGTCCATGGATAACTTATTTCTCGTTTACTCTAATTTTAACACGTATATCGTCGGAGCACCGTAAAATAAGAACACACATTGTATAAATAGGTTCCACTATCGTCTGCTGACTTTGAAGCAATACATACTTATAAAGGCATGAGGAAGAGATAAGCCTAATAGAGTCATTGTCATATTTTATTACTATACCTCCTTTTGCCTCTATTGATTCAAAACCAATGGACGGACTATAACTAAAGGAAGAATGAAACGAGTTGAAATCCCAATTAATAATTTTAAACCAATCACGCTCAAAATATTGGTTAAATGTACACGCAACCAATTGTGATACGTTGCTACTAACACTGCTACATAACTTTAATTCTCGAGATAGACAATAATAAACCAAAATGAATATTTCATTCTAAATTTTGCGCTTCATCATCTCTTTGAGTTATAGTCTTGGAACGTTCGACATTTATCTCCTTCTTTGCTTGGAAAAATTCCATATTCCAAGGTTACAACGGAACCAACCATTATTAATTAATTATCACCCATTATGATTTAATTTAACGGTAACTGACGTCATTGAAATATATATTTTTTAGCATTATTTACACAATTAACGATATTGTTCATATATTTATATAATAATATAATTTGCATCTTTTTGGGGTTGTACACGTGATTGGTGCTGGGATTTGTTTGTTTATTCATTTAATTTGTTGTTAGACGGTTAGAGTTATGGTATATACGCACGTTTCTCTATATACGGTAATTAAAACTAATGGGCATTTATATGTGTACACCTTGTCTAGGCGTGTTAACCCTAAATGGTCCTTCGACGCTTATTTAGAGGGAGATTGAAACGAAAAACCAAATCATTTAAATCTATTCATTGTAGCTAAATGTTAGTTTCAAATATCAGACCATAACGAATGTGTCTTAATCAAAAATTAAAAGCATTCATTACATTATCTCGACCACTGTTGCAATCTAGGACTATTAATAATGGACACATATCTTAATAGATAACGAAACCTAGTGTTCATAAGCGTACTCTAACGGCTAACAGTGGAAAAAGTAGCAACTAACAAAACCACGTGATTCAGTCTGTTCTTTTTCCATAGCAGACACGCACGAGGTTTTGTTCGATCCACTGATTTCCGTTAGGTTTCGAATTATGCTAAGCCTAATTTTAAAATAAAGAAAACATCTTAAAACCTTATACTTTAGAGCAAAACTATTTTCAGTTTAATGATTAGTTGGTTTAAGCGACCTTTAGGCTGTTTTTATTTATCATTTTTGATCATTTTTAATTAATTATCAATGTTTTTTAATTGAATTTTAACATTTCAAATCGATAAAAATAGTAGTATTCATTTAAAGTTAAACATTCGTGTCTGATTGAAAATAAATTTAAAAATAATTTGATTTTTCATTTTACTGTCCCTTTAAAAACTGCGTTTCAATTATTGGATACATTCGATTCGTAATTATAAAGCGAATCAATAAATTTTCGATTCCAATCGGCCCTTGAATATTCGGTTTTAAGGCCAGATATTTAATTAATTTTCTCTCGAGATAAAAATACGATTTCTTTTATGAATTTTACCTTTAATTATTCAAATTTCATTTCGCCAATCATTCACCCGCGTTTCTCTAACTTTTCTTCAATTAATTGTTCACACGGATGACATTTGATGCGTATTTCTTGTTTATTTCTTTATTTCTTTGGTTATTAATATAGTAAAATGGGGGAGTCGCGCCGTATTGATGGGCTTACTTTGTTAAATCGACGAGTTCGGCCATACCTTTCTTAATATGTAGATCAAGATCGGCCGTAGCTGGTTCCATTTTTGGGTGTTTGTAGTCTTCGGCGAAATAGCACGTGCCTTTAATTTCTGGCGGGAAACCTGGAGGCAGACAAGATGGCAATCGTTCCGTGAATGAGAAACCAGGCGTTTTTATAAGGAGCCTGTAAATAATATTAGTAGAAAGCTAGATTATAGACCAAGTTTAAAATTTATACTTTTAGATTTAGGCTTAGCTATTTGTTCACAACGGGACCTTCATTGAGGCCAGTTAGTTCCTAGGTGTGAGGCTACTTTAGATCATATTGAGCACATTTGTTTCGTTCCTAAACATGTTCACGCGGTAGTTTGGGACGTTAGGTTCAATAATACTCTCAGTGTCGCGGCGCCAGGATGTTTTCAGACGTAGGCTGATAACTTTTAACTTAAATAACCTACTCAGCCTACCACTAGACTTTAAACAAGTTTTTACGCATATTTTTACTATCAAAATCGAATTAAAAAGCTTATTTCCATAATCTAGTATCTCTTTATAACACCTTAAAGTTGACTAAGCCAGTGTGGGCAAAATAATACATGGATTCACTCCATAAATTCATTCTACATGCCAGTAAAGTTCAAGTCGTGAATCAATTATAGATAGGCAATTCTCTAAGGTTTTTTTGTTCGTTTCGACATTCGTTTCGATCAAGTTTTTCGATCACGAACGCGAAAATCCAGAAATACAATTCTGTAACTTTTTAAATCTCGCGCGTTCGTAAATCGGAAAAAAAATTTCGACTCGACGAAACGATAGATGTCGGGCTGTCGTTTTCTAGATTCAGAAGTCGGGACGGTTCGGAAGGTCAAGACCGGAGGTTAAAGGATCATAAAAAAATTATAAATGACCTTCAATCAGTTGGTAATATTGGAATCTTTAAAAAGATGAAGATGAAAATATTCGCGCTTTAAAAAGAGAACTTCTCTTTTTAAAGCGCAATGTCCCTTCTCTTAGAGAAGGGATATTGCGAGATCTAGGATAATGTAATGTGTATAAAACTTTAATCTGTCCTTGGTACCTTGGAGGAGAGAGTAGGATGGAGTGGAAAAGTGGGTGGCCATCTGATGCTGTGTAAAAATCCCAAAATGCTTTCCGCGGTTGGTTACAGTAAGCGCTGCCACCTCTTGGTAGAAAAATGAATCATTTTATTTAAGAGGTCACGTGGGGTAGGGAATATCGTTGGAGCTTGGAGGAGGGTAGGTGTACTCGATGGAAGTTCCTCCGAGGAACAAATCTAAACGGAATTCTCGATAGTTTTTTAAGTTAAATCTAAATAAAAATAAAAATTTGAATAAAAAATCTAAATAGATCTAAACAAAAATTCTAAATAAACAATTTATATAAATAAATCTAAATAAAAATCTAAATAAATCTAAATAAAAAATCTAATTAAATCTAAATAAAAAAATCGAATTAAATCTAAATAAAAAAATCGAATTAAATCTAAATAAAAAAATCTAAATAAAATAAAAATCTTAATAAAATACTCCAAATAACAACAGTATTTAACCATTATTCTCCTTTTTAACAATACCTAGTACAGTCTCCAGTTCAAATTTTAATGTTAACAGTAACCCTTGGTTAGCTTATCACAAAACTCGAGCAGACGCGACTAACGAATTCGAAAATATATAACTTCTCATTACTAAAACTAGGTGCCACATACAGTTTGTAACCAACCAAAACCCGAGGCATTCTGGGTAATTTTTAATTCCATAGATGGGAAATACCTCTCGTGTTAAACCTATAGAGAATTCCACTCCATCCTACTCTCTCCTCCAAGTTGGTACAAGATTCGGTAATTCATATTTATGGTTACAAAGTCTCCTTTGCAACGGAAAGGTTTATTTTGATTATAATGATTCATTCTTCAAGTCTAAAAGGTAATTTTGAATATTTGCTAATCGAATTCTTATAAATAATCCCAAAATCATTTTGCGAGTATGTGAAAATATGCATTCGCCAAGGCCTAACGCAAAGACCTAAACAAATAAACTAACCTAACTATGCCTAGGTGTAATTCGTCGGCGGGCTTAACGAGTGTTTTATTAGTATGGAGCTCATACACTTTACTGTTTTTAATGTTATCTTAGCTTATAGTTCAATGCTTAAAGCTTCCTTAATGTAGGCTATAAGAGCTAGTTTTATATAGGTGTCTAGGACTATTATTACATGGACACTAATTTCGAAAGGGAGACCAAAATTGTAATTTAATACTTTAATTACACAATCAAAACGGCAATCGTTTGTATTCGTATTACCAGAAATGTTTTACAAAGTATAAAACTTTATTTCGCACAACCTCGTTTTAAAATAGTTTAAAAAGGCATTAATTATTTTAAATTTTTCTTAGGTAAACGAACGATGAAATAAAGCATCCAGTATTGACGTGAAAGAGACCGCGTGTGCCAACGGCGATGGAGCAATTTCAAACGCGCCTGAAAGACCATTCACGTAAAAACGTTCAACCTCTACACTGATCTGAAAGTAGGGAAAGGGTTACTCACTAGCTCTAGTACCTTCCAAGGCCCGACGAGTGTGTTTATTCGCGTTGTTGAAATTTTCGCGTTCTGCGCGTTTTCTTTTTTCGAATCGCGTAAAGTGTGAACATTCTTAACCTACGCGTTATTTTGGACATTGTAAACTCAAACCACATTCATCGTAGACCTTCAATCAACATTCATCGTAGACCTTCAAACAACATTCATCCTAGACCTTCAAACTGGTAAGTTTTTATATAAATTCCATGTTTGTGTTTTGTTTTATTTTGTGAGGTGATTATATACGATATTGCAATTGAATAATTTAATACCCACGGTTGAGAAGTAATTTATGGGGCTACTTCTACTTAATTAACTTCGCCCAAATTTGTCTACTTTATAATTAATGCGAAGATATAATATTACCAATGAGACAACTTTTATATATGAATCTGAAATTTCTTCTATCCAAATTGTGATACTTCACTGCGAATTACCACCAGACTTTTGCCGAGTTTGACCCAGAAATTTTCCACACGTAGGCTGATAACTTTTATAGGCCACCATTTTCGTCATTTTTTGCTCGATAATAATTAGAGGTCCGTTTTGAGAGAATTTTGTTTTCTAAGCAGTGATAAGATTAATGTTAATGATATTTGGGCTACATATTCCTTCTTACTTTAAGAATGTAAAACTATTGTTAAGTGGGAAAATCTCTGATCATAGGGGGCATAGAGAGTCCAAGGAGTCCCCTCCTTTTGCGGGTGTCCAGGTCCCTAAATTATTTGAAGCAACTTATAGGAAAAGACACACTGTAATTGCAATCTGATGCATTTAATTACAAAATTAAAATATCCAAATAATCATGGCCCGATTATCATTCGAACGTCTGGCTAAACATTGAGGTCAAGTCGATAGTTTTCGCGCTTTTTGAAATCACTATAAATATTCCTTTAGTTGTTGTTCATTCAGTCATCAATTGATCAGTTTTTAGTCGAGACGAAGCGGAATTGGTGCTTTCTCTACCGTTTTTCTTCATATAAGTCCAGACCCATTAGTTTGAATGTACATTTATATATATTGTCCCTCATGGCGCTAGACAATCAGCGCAGGAGGCTGACGTTCATGCCTACTTGTTCGACCATGTTAAAAGCCGCCTTCCTTGACTGATCTCTTGGCTCGTTACTGACGATGCCTAATGGTCCGAAACTATTTTTTCGACTAGTTCAATATCAGTCTGAAGTTTGACCACATACGAAGCTGTATTTTACCTTCTATTTCTAAGAAACTTGCTCTAGACCTATATGGGTATGCTAGCTCTTTTTTACCTTTTTTTATAGATTTAGTTTTACGCTCCGAGTACTTTTCTCGCCAAGTATACTTTTTTGACACCCAGGCGGGTAAATTTGTGACCCTTTCAGCGATATATATTGGTTGGAAAATGCCTATGCTCGTATCGAAAAAGAATGAAGAATTTATCTAATAAGATTCGGAAATTTATTTTCCTTTTTTTCCTATACTTGATTAGTCTAGATGCAGTAAGGATATTTCATTATATTTTCACATAAAAGGTGTTCAATCAAACACTGTTGATTGACGAGCGGAAGCTTACAGTAACTTCTAAACTTATCCTAGTGAATCTGCGTGTCTGTACAATTTGTTTAGTATATGACTATAAATGTAATATCAAGAGTGTATGAAAACCCTGAGCTTTGGGAGTATCTTTCTGTGATGCTAGGTATGGGCACGCATTTGTAACAGATATCAACGCGACTAGCGAGCTTTGGTTGGAGAAATATCGCGGAAATTGCAGTTTTAGTACCCCTTCCCTGAGTAAGATAATAAGGCAATAGCAAGCTCTGGTTACTAACTTACTATCCCTATTTTCCGTTGTCACCCAAGAAGGGGACCGAAGCTAGCTCAAAAAGTTTAAAAATTATTTCTCTCTGTCTGACCACGGATGGCTGCTACTCTTAGTAGTATCATAAGTAAATTAAAACCTCAATTTAGCCTAAAGGGGAACGTGAGAATTTTGACTTTTTTTCTGAAGTGGCGCCTTTGGCTCTGGTGGTCAAAGAAGAAATAGTCCCGTCAAATAAGGACGCTAGAGAGACTGCTTTTGTACATGAGCTTTAAAGGAAAAATAAAGTTGATAGCCGAACGAACCCCCACACCGCGTGAAGAGAAAGAGAGTTTTTCAAATTTCTGTCTTGTTTAGATATGATGTGAGAAGAGTATTATGGAAGTTAGTGCGCCGTTATAGTTTTCCTATCGAGTTAATATCATGCAAGAGTATATTCTGTGTTTCTACGGAACCGGAAATTCAGTGCTCCTATAGGATCCATTCAAATTTGACTACTTAGAGGTCTTAATTTATTTATGGTAATATATGTATGTCTGTACAATTTTTAACATTTGGAGAATCAGGAGCTATGAACTTTGCCCCCGAAGGAAGGTTTTAATAGGCTTCTGACTAAACTAAGCCAATTTAATTCTATTTCATCTCAAAAAAAAAGTATTTTTATGGTATCACCATCTCTTTTAAAAGTAATTTAGAGCCGAACAACTGGTACATTCTTTGGTAAAATATTGAGTAATTATCCGAATTGTCACTTTAGGTCATAAACATTTTGACAAGTCCCTCGTAATAGGAAAATAGTGTCTTTTCTTCTCGCGAACGAGCAAGCAGCTAGCGCGTGGGAAAAGATTATACGTTTTATATATACTTCCGCTATAGAGGAGTGTTCGTAATGGGAATAGCTGAGGCGGATTGATACACTATGTTAAATCTCGCAGAGAAGAAAGTAATTGAAGGAAACGTTTCGTGAACACGAGTATATAGACACCCGTATAAACGATAACGTTACAAATTACGTGGCTACGGCGGTATAGCCATCTAAAAGGGCTGGGGGAGGACTCTATCAGAGATAATAGGTTGCGCGAGTATATAGAACGCCAACCAGAGAAGTTATTAACCGAAACCCATCATCTTGGATCACGAGAAAGTCCTCTTCCAGCTAGAACCAAGAAACAAATCCAATTTAGTCCTCGGGGCAGCTACTTCCCTGAACCTATATGTATATGTTTTTTAAAGGGACGATCAAAGCAATTTTTCCATCATCTATTAAGATTCTTTACTCGCAAAGAATCGCGTGAACAGTTCTATCTGAAGAAGATAATAAGAGAAAATAGGCAGTCTAAGCATTTTTAATAAAAGACTAACCTCATTAGCAATAGGTAAATGGATCACCGCCTATTCAGAAATTTCGCGGATGGTCCTTCATTTTTGTCTTTTGTTTCTGACCGTGTAGCAGATTTAGCCACATCTATATCTTAATTTGAACCGTTAGATGTTAGATTATCGTTCATAACACTCCCAAATTAAGGAACTATCCTTTTAAGCCCTTTTCTTTAGGCTTGCCTGTTAAGCAGATACGTTAATAGGAAAGTCAACATTACAAGTGAAGTTAGACTCTTTTTAACATTAAGGAGATAAACAGTGTCGTTTCTCTTCGCCTTTTATTTCCTTCTGATAAAATTAACATATTTAAAGTGATTTCGTCTATATTTTTCTAGTTTTTTCATACTACTAAAAGCTAGTACAAAATGATCCACCTTTAGGGTGGACGTGTTTTTACTAAACATCCAAATTAAAACGTCAAAATTATTGAAACTTTTTCCTATTGATTATGTTTCAATTTTATTTTCATTTTTGTGTTTAAATTAACATTACATTATTTTTGTATTTACGCAATTCCTGCAAACACGACTTATAAATCATTAGAATATTGTTAAAACATAACCTCGCATTCCACTATCCCTTTCTTTATGAAAATATGTGTATATGAACTTTTTGTAACGTTGACCAAGCAAATTTTACGCTAGAACCAACGATAATCCTTACTTTACATAGTCAAGGCTTCAAAGGAGATGACGTAGCTTTGTACCTTATGCTAATTGAGAATGAGTATTTTTTTTTTTTTTTTCATTTTTCTTCAAAATACTTTTATAATAAGAGATCGCTATCAGTTACATACTTGTATTACCAAAAGTTCATAACTTATTCCACAAAAGTAATTGACGCTATCAGCAAACTGCAGATTAAACCTCAAACAAGCGCATAATGAAATAATTAACTTCCAGTCAATTAGCTTTATTGATTTAATTGGACTCTTCCTGAAGATTTTGAGTCTTCGAGGTAGAGACTGAATTCGGTCACCGCGCTTCAGTATTTCTCGAACCTGGTGGATTTTGCTGGGAATTGTTGCCACACATAATTGACCTGTCTTATAGGCTATATGTGTGGTATTTTACCCTCCATAACACTCCCTCCTCCAAGCTTTAAAGGGAGAATGACATCAAAGTTTAGTATCCCTTTAAAGGGAAAGTACAACCTAATAACAAGTGATTTTTTTTAATCGATTCATTATAGTTTAAATGGACCTAATACACCAGTAAATTTACAAACCAATATAAACTAGTAATAAATTTAAAACATACTCAGAAAATAGGCTTAGCTGGATTCATGGAGATCCTGAATCTCTTCGCATTGAAGGGTCAGCGACTAATCCAAAGTTATTGGAAGTCTCAAGGAGCTCTCGCCTTAACGATTGGCCTTTGATCATTAGTCGTTGACTCATCAATGCGAAGAAATTAAGGATCTCCATGAATCCAGCTAAGCCTATTTCCCGGGTAAGTTTTAAATTTTATTTCTAGTTTAATATTTGTTTGTATTTTTTTTTACTGGTGGATTAGGCCTATTTAAACGATGTTTGGTTGCATTATCCTTTAAGTTAGCTGATAGCGTTACGCTGCTGGGTGTTAATAGCTTTACTGGAATACGTTATGAACTTTTGATATGCCTAATAAATATTAAAGAGAGATAGGGAAACCCCGCAAAACGAATTCTGATTCGGCCAGAGGAAATGGGTTTATTATACCGTATACTTAAAAACGTGCATTTAGGTCTTCCCTCTTTTACTGAGACCTCATTTCTACGTTTTCTTACTAAAACTCAAGTCTTTAACAGTTTAAAACGCGGGGGATTTTAAGTACTTTTTCAATTTGATGATATAGCCTAGGCTTCTTTGCGAAAAATTGTATATAATTTTAGATTTACATTGCCTCTATAAGACTTTTTTCGTTTTTTTTTTTTTTTACGATTCCTTAGAGTGTCGTTTATTTCGACGGCTAACATTTAATTCGGGACTCTTATTATATGGCTTTCATTTAAAGAAGGTTTGAACGATCGCGTTATTAATCACAAATATTTGCTAAGGTCAAATAACTAAAGGGAGATCAGTCTAAGATAATAAATATTAAAAAAATAATTTACTTTTGAAATACTTTTAAAAATTCGTTTAAATATAGTTTGAATAGGAATATTAACGTCTCAAATATTAATTTATTATTGTTCTTATTTAGATTAACATCTGTAAGCTTCAGTGCAGTTTAATCTAATAATTGAAAGCTTATCATAGATAGCTAAATCGGAGTAGGTATTAATGCACGCTGCGATGATTATCGCGACTAAAACACGCTTAGGATTTCTCCATCAAGCTTAGTATACTAGATGGATGAGTTATCCGTCACTTATAATCTTGGTGAGGAAGAGGATGGGCGAAGGGCTTTCGTGATCGACTGGTTATAATGAAAACGCGCTCAAACATAAGCTTAAAACAGTCCGTTTCACTTTGATTTGGCAGCACCCTTGAAGCTATATAAGACTCTCCTTCAAGGAGAACTTTAGTATAACGATATATCATTTTATATTTATTTTATTGTATTCAATTTTTAAAGTTAATTATAATTTTTTATTAATATGTCAACCGATTTGGTAAGCTTTTGAGCTTTTTTAAATGGCTCCTCCATGGCTGCTATAAAAGGAATCTTCCATTCATTCACCATAAAGCTGCGTTCATACTAGGCATTGAAATCGATTTAAACCGTTTCAAATCGTTTCGCTAGAGTCGTGTGAACGGGAAACCATATTTTCTCGAATCGATTTGATTCGATTTCTCGAAACCGCTTCGGGAAGCAGTTTCATAACGATTCGGTTTCAACAACCGATAGATGAAGCTACAATAAATGATAATGTGTGAACATGTGAGGCTTAAAACGATTCATGGAGATTTGAATATCGATTTGATTTTACCATTTTAAATCGATTAAGATATGCTAGTGTGACCGTAGCTAACATTAATATGTACAAAGACGGCTAAATTTGCCAAATACTTTCAATATTATTTTAAGAAATGAAATTGTGCTTTTTTGTTTAAAGTTTAAGATAACGAATTAAATTAACCTAAAGATTGATTCCATATTATTTAAATATTTAATGAAGCTATCTTTAATGAGAGAAGTACGATGTAATGGAGAATACAATACGAATGCTTGGCAGTATAAATTTACCTGCATGCATATAATGCTAACTCAAAGCTAGGCTTTTAAGTGGGGAGATCTAAACAATTCGCTTTATAAAGCATTGCTTTTGGGTATTTGGAGTAAATCATAGGCTTTTGATCATATAGGGACAATTGCAGAGTAGCCTAGATTTGCGTGTGCTGCCAATTCGATGTGAAATACACTATATATACATATTTAGTACAGTTCCCTATTCGAGATGATTGTAGTTTCTTATCATTAACGTTTCCGGCACGCGCGTCTCGCTCCGAAACAATAGGTGAGCCGCGTATTAAGAGCATACCAGCTAATTCCACCGTAAAACCCTTCACACATTCCGATTTATTAAGGATGTATACATCTTGGAATTTGAAGTTATAGTCTATTAATTTTCTTCATATTTTGAAATACCGAATGTCATTTTTCTCTAGATATTTAAGTTTCCTGATAATAAACCAGACCATACGAGAATTAATTAGGCGAGGAGACAATTTTAAAAACATACACATGGATATTCGAAATATTTCCAAGAATCTGCTATGAAATCTAGAATTTAGCCAGGAATCTACATTGAATCTAGAGATCGGGGTTTGGACAAAATAATCCACAACTTTCAGTTAATCAGTTAATCATAAAAAAAATAATCGGAAAATTATTCGCGATTACGTTGGATTTATCATAGACTTTCCTCGAAAAATTTTAAGTTATGAATAAAGATAAAATAATCAGAAATTTTCTTGTCCAAACCCCGACCTCTAATTGAATCACATATTTTCACAATGAAAGGATTTCTTAAAATCTCCTAACATCTTGGGCGTCAAACGCTGGCCTATTCTTTTAATGTTAGGACATTACGAACCCTGCTGAAGGCTCAAATAATATGATTGGACCCGAATTTATATTTAATTTTATAGAAGTTTTACCAAACTTTAGAAATTAATTTAAACTCTAGCTAAAAACATGCCTAAAAATTGTGGAAAAAAATCAAAAATACTTTTTTGGCATGGTAACTCCGAAAATAAATTCAAAAGCTGTTCCATTTTTAACTCCAAGTTTCCTTTTAAACATTAATATTAAGTAAAAGCATCTGAATATATATATGACTTTCAATATATAGTAAACCTCTTTAATAATTAATTATTGAAAAATATTAGCGATTAAATATATTTAATGATAAAGTGACGCAACTTCTAGACTAATACATAATAAAGTACGAAAACTTTTTAGCTGCTAAGCCTAACTGTGATTTACTGAACTATATATAGGATAGAAGGAAACTTTTATTCGAAAAGTGACTCGCTCGCTCGTTCGGTGTCTCGGAAAATGAACGACTTTGAAATAT
This sequence comes from Odiellus spinosus, assembly GCA_963920705.1. Classification (NCBI taxonomy): domain Eukaryota; kingdom Metazoa; phylum Arthropoda; class Arachnida; order Opiliones; family Phalangiidae; genus Odiellus; species Odiellus spinosus. Next base: position 9,982,970 of record OY987226.1, on the reverse strand, counting down.
CGTATCGACTAAAGACGTTAAAACTAAAGGGCACCCTGTAGCGAACATGATTGAAAGTCCATAATACGCCCTGTAAAACCTTCCCCCTTGCATTCTATATTTCCCGTTCGTGAACTTAAGCTACGTTCACACTATACACTTTATAACAAACTGTTTTCGAATCGCTTCGAATGCTTAAAAAAATCAAACTCAATTTTTTCTTGATAAAACAGTTAAAACAGTTCCTCCTGCCAAATATTTCTTCCTCCGCTTAATTACGCCAATATAAATTTGTTTACCTATCCAACTTATTTAAATGGTCCACCATCTTGTTACATGTACAATTAATCAATCAGATTTTATGTGGCTCCACCTTTTAATATTTTTAGACACGTTAATTTTTGGTGTTAAAATTAATTTCTAAAATTTGGTAAAGTTTGAATAAAAGTAAATGTAAATTTCGATTAATCATATTATTTCAGCTTTAAACAGCGCTTGTAATGTCCTAACATTAAAAGAATAGTCGGCTTTTGATGATCAAGGTCTTGGCCATCACTGGACATTATACAAGAGCTGTTGAAGGCTGAAATAATATGATTGGTCGAAATTTATATTTACTTTTATTCAAACTTTACCAAACTTCAGATATTAATTTTAACACCAAAAAAAATTCTCGAATACTTTTTTGGTATGTTGAATTTGAAAATGAGTCAGAAGCTGTTGTATTTTTAGCTCTGAGTTTCCCTTTAACAAGAATCCATGCAGATTTATATATCTCTCCGTTAAACAGTCGGCAACCAATGAGTAAAAGCTTTAATTTAAATTAGAACTGCAATCTTTTAAAATAATATGAAATGTTTAACCTTAAAGGCATAAAAGTAGTTTTGAAAACTCTCCTTGAAATAGTCTTAAAGCGGGAAATGAGTCTTGGTAACGACTCTAGAATTTGGTTCCTTATAAGACATTCTAGCTTTACACGCGTTGAATATTAAGATTGAGTTTCCGATTCCGCTTGCCATTCGACGAAAACGAGGTTTTGATTGAAAGCCTAAGTCACTTTGTTCGGCATTGGTGTGGCACTCAGTCCATAATTTCTTCGGAGGCAGGCTAGGTCTCCGCCCATTGGGGAAATCGTGACTTCCGACGCGATTCTTAATATACATAAATGAACAATCGACTGCCCCGTCTTTTATTTACGACGACGAAGTCACGTTAATTCGAATAAAATTGAATGTAAGCGGGAAAAAGAATGACGTCTCATACTAGTTCGAATAAATATCATGTCCTTATAACGACTCCACTATAGTTAAAAATTAAATTGGAAGATTTTCATAGAGCTACAGACGGTTTGGCTACAACTGACATAATTTTAAACTATCATTTCTAAGTTTATAACGGTTTTCCGATGGCTCTTTCAATATTTCGCGGGTTTTTACAATTGCTCCCATTCGTTCACTAAAGCTACGTTCATACTTGACTCTTTGAAACCGTTCTCAAACCGTTTCGAATGTTCAAATCGATTCTTCGAGATATTAATTGTATTTTTTGATGAAAGATCTACACGGATGACCCCAAAATTTTATAATTTGACCTTTCCAATATGGTTCAAAACGGTTTCAAAGTCTCTAGTGTGAACGAAGCTTATTTTTCACTAAAAGTATATTTACTTGGGTCACTAAACCGGTCCTTAATTTACAATTTGCTTACTAAATCGATTTATTTCCAATAAATTCCATAGAATAATAAAAAAATATAAATTTTATCAGTTCATATTTAAGCTTTATCCAATGTGGTAAAAACGTTAAGAATTCCTATAGTTATGCATTATTTTAATTGTCCAGTTGCTCTGTAAAAATGCACCACCTCTTTGGTTAGTTTCATGTACAATTGAACCAGGGGTCGTTTACTTTGTTTGGGGAAGATCAGGGAAAATCTATTTTTTGAGACTTAGTGGTTCCTATTTCGAGATTTGGTCACTATTTTTACCTTGGATAGATCACTAATTTCACTTTAATTTGTTTTTAAAATGGGAAATTTTCATTATAATATCGTGCCCAGTGTGCATCACCCTTTACCATTTAAACGCTGTTTTAGCAATTTCATTCTTATACTCGTTGGTATAAAACCCACCATCTATTGCTAATACCAGCCATCGCGTATATAGATAGTACGGCTACCGAAATGCCTAGTCCTACAGAAGCCCACTGATCCCACGACTTCCAACCATCGATCGATAGGAGTTTTTATTCGTTGTGCTTGCTGGAATCTGGAAGGTTAGCTCTTTTACCATCGCCGCGTGGTTATACAGTTCGATTCCCTTTCCTCGTAGGACTATTACGGAACTTAGATCCAGATTTATAGTAGTAGGAAGGGGGCCCCTATAGGCCGGACTAAAGAGTTACGGCGAAAGAGTACCGTACGTAGGCGGGGATAAAGAAGAGTCATTGGGCAGCGGAGATTTACTTTGGATAAGGAAATGAGAAGGACCGCGCGCGGCTTCAAAAGCGCCTCGAGCGGTTAGCTAGTACTTGCAGAAACTAGACGTAGACGCGGTTAAGTCGGAGTTAAAATTACGTAACTTGGTTTTGCTTCGAATTTGTTTTGCTCTATTTCGGTATCTATATTATATTTTGCGCTTGACCTTAACCTAGAGCTGCTTGGACAGTTCTATTTAACTGTAAATTTTAACCCTATTGATTGACACTCGCGAGATATAGGTTTGGTTTATTGATTTTTTTAGCGGCCAATGATTAAATTCATATTGTTATTTCGTTATTTTACAATTACAAGACATTTATGTACAACTTCGAATCATCCTATAAGTAGAATATATAGTAGTATTTATACTTCGAGTTATACTTCGAGATATTCTAGTAGTATTTATACTAAGAAGATATCCTAGATCAATTTATGCTTGCAAGACATCCAAGATTCATAAGGCTGTGCTCTATTGGTGTTTGCATGTATACTTTCTTCTCTATAAAGTTTAACATTGTGTATCAATCTAACTCAGTTTTTCCCATTAAGGCAACTCCTCTTGAACAGAAGTATATTATAATTTATATTTTGGCGTATCTTAGTATCATTTAATCTTCGCTGTATTTTAAATATATCATTTATACTTCGCTGTATCTTTCGTATATCATATATGCTTCGAATTATCCTTTAGTATATCATTTATACTTGGAATTTTCCTTTAGTGTCATTTATGTTTGGAATTATCCTTTCGTATATCATTTATACTTGGAATTATCCTTTAGTATCATTTATACTTAGAGTTGTCCTATAGTATCATTTATACTTCGAATTATCCTTTATTGTCATTTATACTTCGATTCTCAAGGAATCCTAGTATCATTTATACTTCAAATTATCCTTTAGTATCATTTATACTTCAAATTATCCCTTAGTATCATTTATACTTCAAATTATCCTTTAGTATCATTTATACTTCAAATTATCCTTTAGTATCATTTATACTTCAAATTATCCTTTAGTATCATTTATAATTCAAATTATCCTTTAGTATCATTTATACTTCAAATTATCCTTTAGTATCATTTATACTTCAAATTATCCTTTAGTTTCATTTATACTTCAAATTATCCTTTAGTGTCATTTGTACTTCGAGTCTTGAGGAATCCCAGTACCATTTATTATTATTTATAAACTAGTATTTGTTTTGGATATCGCAAACTGGAATCTCAACGCTGTAATTAAGTAAGCGTAGATACATTTACATCATTATTCCCCTCAAACCTCGATGCATATAGCGCGTATATTTATAACTAAAAGAGTGGATAGGACGTCCGTTCGAGCGGGAAACCGATAGACGTATTATACTCTCGAAACGGGGTAAAGGACGACTTGGGGAATTAGAAATAAACTGGCGCGGAAAACCACGCCATCGTCCTATTTCGTATTTAACGCGGCACAAATTTCTAAGCCTAACCGATATAGTTGGAAAGAGTTATTCTTACTTGTGCGTGGTTGGGCTGACGTTGACTCTGAGGGGTTCGCTTCCGGATTCGAACTTGTTGGCGATGGTGACGTTGTTCCCGAAGAGGCAGTACCTCGGCATCGCCACCCCGACCACTCCGGCTAGCACGGCACCAGTGTGAAGACCGATTCGCATCTGAAATTCGACAATGAGCGAAAATAGAAAATATATATAAGTTTACATATGTCTTAAATTCAATGGAAGATGTAAAGACAATTCAACGTGGTTTTTAATCTAAATTTCTTTATCTCAATAATGTCTGAATTCCAAAATTCTACCCTAGTTTCTATTTAAACCACTGTCAAACACTTCGAAAATTAGTGAAACAGTTTGACACTGTGAATTGCACGAGAAATAAGCTTATATGACGTCACTTTTGTGACGATTGTCTGTTATTATTACGAATTGCAACAGTTTCTTTTCAACGGTATTAATTAACGATAAAATAATTAATTAATTAAGTCGTAATTAATCAAATATTTTTAATATAATGTGTAGAAATCTAAAGATTTACGCACTATTTAAACTTAAACATTATAATTCAAATCGCAGCCATATATAGACCGTAAAAATTGTTCACAGAAATAATTTTATTAACAAGTTTGAAGTCTCGGCACGTAGGATGTTACCGCGGAGGGATACGTATATAATAACTATAGTAGAAAATTAAATAGTCACTAAAATCTCAAGGTGATTTTGACTACTAGCTCTAAAATCGTGTTTTCTCATTTTTAAAAATACTTTCCCATTTTACTCCTGTATGATTGCATCTCCTTAAACATTAATGCGCTGATAGTCAAACATTTCTACAGGCGCTCGTAGAAAATACATTAAGAGATTTGCCCCTAAATATTAGCTTTACTCAAAATTATTTATTTTATATGAGAAATAATTTCTTATTCCAATAAGAACATGAAGAGAGAATGAAGCTCAAGTTGTAACCGTTAAGCCTCTTAAGCTAAGTTGGAAACTTTTTACTGACACGGTATTGGCCAGAGATTCGTTAACGGTGAAATATTTATGATAAATTCTCGATGGATTCTTGCTAAACCTAATTTCAGGACAAGTTAAAAACTTATTTGTAATTTAGTTTTCTAGTAAATTAGTGCTGTTTTAAGCCGAAATGTTTTTGGACTTAGTCTTAGTGGATATTTACAGTATATTTAAATTATAAGGGCCTTATTTTTGATTAAAGAATCATGGAAAAAATTAACATAATTTCCGTTTTCATCCTCCCTTTAAAAGCCGATGACTTATATATACAGTTCGGAGTTTGTTCCTTTTCCGCATTTATAATTCAAAGGGTTTCCTTCTTCGTCTTCGCAACCTGCACCCCCCGCTTCCCTTCCTGCATGGTAACAAATCAATTATTCGATAACAGATTCTTTCGCGGGAAATGTAAAAGTCGTGTAATCCCGTCCAAAGGGAGATTTCCATCCCTTTTATCAATTACTTCCCAGAAAGTTTTATTTAAAAATAAACATCCTATTTTGTTTCAAATATATAGTTTTAATTGAAAATCGAAGTTCCCTATTCCTCCCAAGGTTCCTTTATGAATTGAAGATACTGGTATAGAAATATTTCTTAAAGCCAATGACGCCATGTAGCGTTCTTTGGGCGTTCGGTTGAGCAAAAATCCACATGGATATCCCGTCCATACAATAATTGAAGTTGAGTTTCCAGGGGACAACCCACGAAGTAACAAAATTAGGTTGAAAGAAGCCGGTGCAACGGCCGAGAGTTCTCTAATACCTTTAAGTAATTTACATGAACCAATGCTATTTTTAAGGAATATAAAGTATTAGCCCTTGGCAAACGGATAAATCCGAAATCGGTCACTAGGTAGTCTTTATAACGATTCATTTTGGCAAAAAACAAGTTGAGTGTAACGCGGATATGACCATGATTAGGTTTTTTTCATTAATTATAAAACTTATATATGTTATGTTACCAAGAAAGGATAGAAGTTATACTGGGACCCGATTTGACCTCGTTCAGCTTCGAAATATGGGAGTGGTTTGCAAACGTTTTGAAACGTTATCCATCTACGCCGATCATCAATAACGTCATCATAACGTCTTTCCTTTCCCGAGTCCCCGAGCAGCCTTTATTTCAAATTTTAGCGGTTTCTAGTGACCAAGGCTTAACGAAAAATAACTAGATTGAAACAAATAAAGGTTACATTTTTCGGGAATATTTCTGGCGATCGAAAAATCACATTGGCAAATCTATCGACCGTCTTTGATTCTAGGCAACCAATTAGGGGATGGTAAGACGGTTTAAACATGACAGATATTAATACGAAAGTACACACCCATTTTTGTTGAAAACATCCTATAATGGGCATATGGGTGTATAGCTTCTATTCTTTCTTGGTGATTATTCCAGATAGTAATATCACAATGGTGTTCGTCAACGGTCGATTTGAAAGCACTATAAGTTTCTGTATTTACTGACAAGCATCGTCGTAATTTTGATTGGTTTTTATATTCATATCAACTATTTGGGGCACAATTATATCTTAATTTCTTTCTCACAATAAAAGTGGTTTCGCCCTCATTTAAATTTTGATCAATTAATTGTAAATTTATTCCGTTAAATAATAGTTTTAAGTTAGTTAACCACGAGACATTGCATTTGTCTCGTTAAGAAATATATCATTACCCTCGGTATGTCTTTAATTCCGTTCGCCGCATCGCGATTCTTAACGAGAGGTCTTTCGAGCGCAAAATTCCCCTTGGAATCAACTAGTTAACTCACCTGATCAGATTCCAGACCTCTTTTCGTATACCGCGAGGTATTTCCAATACTAAAGCTAAAGAAAAGCTCTGAGCCAAATGGAAAGCTCGTCTAAAACAGTATACTTGACCTATATAAAGGTGCCTTCGCACGGTTTAGAAGTCACGTCTCTTATAAGAGATTTTCTTGACTGATCATTAATTTGTTTGCGCTGTTTTAAATTTACCTTTTGATCTCAGTTAAGCCTATACTTAAGCTGTTCTTTGGTATCTGAAGTAGATAAAAGGAGATTCACTATATTTTAAACCTTTCCAACCTTTTTCGTGAAAACACGTATATATGTTAATTTAAACTATTTATCTAATTTACTATACTTTTAGTTAAATAATTAATCGGTAGAATTCAGATTTAAAATTATAAATAAAAATTCTTATTACCGCAATTACTTTGCGAAGGTACCTCTAGTCAATTTCTCTTATAGAAGAGTAAACTAAAGTCAGTAAGACTATATATACGTGTAAAAGGAAAGTAGAAGACACGCTTGGTTCTTACCTCTAAGGCCTTGCCATCGTGCGAATAGACTCTCTGAGCCGCTTGGATCATTTTGAGGGCCATCCAAGTGGTCTGTTGGGCGTGAGTAGGACTCTTCCGATGGAGACCACCAGCCACGCAATAAGCGTCTCCGATTGTTTCGATCTGTATACGATCGGAGAAAGAGAGACATCACTGATTAGAGTATGTATTGGAAAAGAGGCAATTTTATATAAGTAAGAATCTTTATAAGAATTCAGTTAGTATAAGCTAGTATCAAACTTGATTACATTCGCAGATATTAAAGCAAAGTTTTATTTTAATATTTTTGGAAATCCAATTTAACTTATGAGTCGATTTTAGGTTTTTAAAACGCATTTAAATCTAATAATATTAAGATGTATAATTGGAATTTAAACTAATTATGGTTAAAATTATAATTATTTCGTTAACCTATAGCTTTATGAAATAAATAACACTATAATAATTTCAATAATTTATGTAAACAAGTGTTCTCTATTTGTGATCGTTCGGAAATCTTAAATCGAATCTCGGTGCGAAGATGAATTAAATTAAAAGCTAAAATACTTTTGCTATAAATAAACCGAATAGTTGTGGGAGATAAAGAGCAATTTGAAAACTCGATGTGAAATGAACTATTGTCAATTCCATGTTACATTTGCAGCACGTAGAAAGCTACGCTGAACTTAATCTTAGATGTAGAGGTACCCTATAGCTTTGAGCTTTGTGCATGCTGCCAATTTTGGATGAAATACATTCCATTTCACTCACAGTTTTCAAAACAACGAAATTTCTTCTTATTGGAGCTATAAATGGAACAGCTTTTGGATTTATTTTCGGAATCAACAAGCCAAAAAACGTATTCGAGAATTTTTTCAGAATTTTTAGACACTTTTTTGGTATTTAAATTAATTACTGAAGTTTGTATAAAAGTAAATATAAATTCGGACCAATCATATTATATCAGCCTTCAATAGTACTTGTAATTTCTAAACATTAAAAGAAGTGGCCAGCGTTTGGTGCCTAAGACGTTGGGGAAACATTCTCGAATAGGTTTCAGGTGATTCCGAAAATAAGTTCAAAAGTTGTTCCATTTTCAGCTCCAAGTTTCCCTTTAAGATTTTTTATTAATCCGCGTCAGCTTTCGTTAGTTTGCAAAAAGTTCTTGAACAAATGTATACGCTATACACGTATACGATGGGTCGTGTTATTGAAAGGTCACTTAAGGTCCATTAATGAAAACATACAAAATATATTCGATTCATGTATAACATTCTTATTTTTATTTCTTTGTTTCACGAGTAGTTTGCGAAGTAATAATAGCGTAGGCGGAATGACACGCAATGTTAATTTTATTAGGAGATAAAGCAGTTTTTGAAAACTTCTCTTGAACAAAAGTAAATACTGGTTCACCGAATTTGGGGGCTCTTATCGATTCCCGAAAGAGTGGGTGATGTGCAAGCTCTGTAAGACGGGTTCACACATACACCAAAAATCGATTCGAATCGCTTCGTTTCAGACAAACAGCTTCGTTCACACTATCTTTGAAACTCCCTTTTTAACCGATTTGGAAAAAACTAACTATAAAATTTTTAGGGTTAACTGTAGAGATCAGTAATAATTTTTTTTTTATTTTATTCTTCTTGAAAAGTCGATTTGAACATTCGAAACGCTTTTAAAGTGTCTAGTGTGAACGTCGGTATTAACTTGAGAAGTTTCAAGTTATGATTTGTCAGGAACAAAACTAAGCCAATTAAGTTAATTCGCCTTGAAACGCTTTCAAATCGACGAATCTTGAATATAAAATTGGGTAAAATCTTAAAAATAATGGGGCTAAAATCTTATATCACAAACTAATTATCTACACCAATAATTGAATACGTGTATTTTGGGATCGACATATTTTTTTCATATGCTTAACGGATAGTTTCCACTTGGCAACAATTCGCCGGGCGCAGTTTTTTTGGTATTTAATAGTATCACGAGCTTTCTTTTCTAGATCGCGTGTGTTTTTGAGGAATGGGGATTGTATTTTCTTTTGTTACAGAAATCGCTGTTTATATTTATTTTATTGATAGATGTGGTTTTACCGTAGGCATACTTCCTCCAGATAATTTCTGTTGTCTGTTCAACAGGCCTAGCTCTTAGAAATGTATCTACACATTTTATATTAATTTAGAACAGTGGTCGTCAAACGGTCGATCGTGAAATTTCCAAACTTGATCGAGAAGGGTATTGGATTTTATTTATAAAATTTATGTTTTGGAATAGGAACAATATTGTTTTGGTGCTGAAGGGGCAAATTCAACCTTGGGGTCAATTCTTTCTAAGTTACTCCTGTCGCTACCCAAGTAATTACACCTCGTGTCCTCGTCCTTAAATATGCTCCAATCGTGTTAAAAAAGCTTTTGATTTTAATATATTGTCGTGTTGAGATATAGAAATATTTAAAAATTTACAGAAAATAAGGTCAAATTGGTTGCGAAAACAAAATTAATGGTTTTTTTCTTGAATTTAGACTTTGCTCTAAGGCCAATAAAGTACATAATATTTTTGTATGTAAAAAATTTAAATCTCAAAGTCGATCGTGAGGAAATTTGAATCTATAACCACTGATTTTGAAGGTCTTGGCTATTGCCTAACCGACACAAAAGAGCTTCGTACCAATGTAGCTCGTGTGGAAATAGTTTTGAATCGAGTTTGGAACCGATTTCACCACCAAGTGTGAACGTAACTTGAGTGTTTGTGTATCTTATATATAGCTTCTGAGAGAGACTGTGAAAAGAGAAATCTAATAGATTACTTTCTCATTTGAGGGTACTTTGCAATAGCCCACTTCCCCACAACTTCTATCCCTCCTCCTTCTCTCTTATAGGGAGAAGAGAATGGTTGTTATTAGGCTTAATACCTTCGCTCGAGACTCGTTAAGTCGCGCTGTCAATAGCCGATTCCCAACGCGCAATGTCCCGGATTTATAGCTCTTTCGGGAATATCCTGCAGCAAAGGTGATTTACTTTCTACAACCGTGAATTTTCGGTTTAGGACAATATGTTGTTAAACTTGGATTTTAAGTGGGTTTAATAATGGACGATAGCAGATATTTTACTCCCACCAAATATCAATTTTAGTTTGTAAGAAAAAGTCCTGTTTATCCATGATTAAAGGGACTGTCAAAGAATAATATATTGTTATTTTTATTCTATAACTCTTAATTCTTATTAGGCCCCGAAGGTATAGGATATTTCTCTGATTGTCTCCATCTCAGGCTAATTAGATTAATTAAAAATTTCTTAAAAAAAAAATCCAGAGATGTTTTATCATTGACACCAGGTTTTACTTCAAATTCTGCTATGCTTGGTCTTGATATTAAATGTTTATAGATTTTTTCCAGAATTGAACAGTGTATGATTTCCATTAAAAATAACTTTTTTTGATACATTAACAAACTATCAAAAACTATTTAAATTCTGGAATGTCTCTGGATTATCTGAAATAATTATAATCTAACTTCAAGTTAATTGTACATCTAATAAGAATATTCGACAAATCAGCTTAGCCTTTTCAATTTCACTTTACACTATCTAATAAATGTTTATATTATTCAGAAAATTTTATTTATTATCATCTTCGTTTTTGGTTTAAAATATTTGATGGCATAACATCTAAAACATCGTCCTTTCATATTAAAAATTATGATATTTTGGATATATAAATTCGCGTTAAATTCCATTTTTCCTAAGAAAACAAGATGAATAATAATATCTTATTTTCTCAGCTTCCAATAAGGGATTATTTCAGCTATTTCGTAGGAAAAAGTTTATCTTCGTGGTGGGATTAAGGGATTTCTTTTTACTCCCACACCACTGTCTGTAGTATCATCGTAAGTTTGAAACACTACCTACGCTTTAAAAACCATCTCGTAACTCTATCTCTAGTCGTAAAGTAACTTTGACTTGAACTGTAGCGGACTGTCACGGGCTACAAAACTTTCCTTTCTATCTTTCATTCTTTGGATTAATAGCTTTTTCTTCCGCAGCCCTAGAAATTGGGCTATTTTTTTTCCATGGCGTACCATAAATATTTAATCATAGATTAACCACAGATATTTACACGAAACACGTATACGTGGCAGAAAAAGAACTATAATAATAAATAATAATCAGATATTTGGTGTGATATTTTCACTATATTTTTCTTGGCGACAATAATATTTTTTCAATAATTAATCAAATAGTAATAATAATTATAATATATACTGACCTTGTAGACATCCAACTCGCCGCAAAACAAGTCGAATTGAGTGTAAAGTGTGTTTAGCATGTTAATGACCATCATGGGTGTGGCCGTCGAACAAATGGACGTAAAACCGACAATGTCTGAAAATAACATCGTGACGTCATCGTATTGTTCGGCCTCCACGTGTTGACCTATAAGATGGGGAAAAAAATGGAAAAAATCATTGATTCTCCTATAGAAATCCCAAATTCATTCTCAAAAAGAGTTTTGAAATCTCAAAATTTCTCAAAAATCTTGAAATCTCACACACAGTAATGGCAAGTGTCCGACACCTCGTTTAATTACGTTTAAATTAGTTTTAAATTAGATTAATTATTTATATTTGTTAAGAAAGTAGAATCTTTTTTTCAAAGAGTTTGAAAGAGCCAACATTCTTAAAATAGTACACAATTTTGAATCAGGCCAAAAAATGACGACACTCCCCCCTTCTCGTGAAATACTCCTCAGAGTAACTTTAATTCCTCCACTTATTAAATAAAAGAGTTGTCTGGCATTTATCTTTTTCAAAATTTAATTAAAATTAGAAAAGTTTAACCCAAAGCGTTTCATTATCATTTTTGAAGTGGTTATAAAGGCGCGGGATCCGATTGCCTCTTACCGAGCCATAATTTCCTAGCAACGTGCGGTGGAAAGATTCCTTCTAAGAGGTCAACGTTTTTCTTTCTCTCCTCCTCGACGGCCAAATTAGCCTCTTGAATGTTGTCCTTTAGCTTATCCATTCTCCTCTTGAGGCCGTCTTGGGCGCGCGACTGTTCCTCCATTAGGATGATGTCTCTAGTGGCGTCGTGAATCGGGATGTCCGAAATGTAGAGGCCTCGACCGGTCATGGCCTTCAAACCGTCCACTACCGGCGACCCCAAAAATAACAAAGTATCCGATTCCAGACAGTACATCATTTGACCTTTCAGCTCCAGGCCCTATAAAGTCGGAAAGAAATAAAAGGACTTCCTTTAAAAAAAATGGAGGCGTCCAAAGTTGAGAAAACTCAAGTTAGAACTCGTACTAGTTAAAGGGAGGTTGAGGAGGAAAAGAAAGTGAATTTTATTGATTATGCAGTTTGTAAAAATAAGACAAGCCCCTTTGCGTAGTAAAACATTAAGGAAGTGTCTCTGATTTGTACAAAAAAATCGGAAACCTGATTTTGGCATTAAATTTAAAGGAGAACCTCCAACTAATCAAAAGAGGCCCAACCTCTGGCTTCATAAAATCCCAGCAGAACATGCCGCCGCACACACTTATCACTATTTTCACGCGCACAATCGTGCGTACAATAGCGCGTGTCGCAGATATTTTATGATTGGTCGGATGTTCTCTTGGAAAAGCATAAGCTTGAAAAAAGTTGATTGAAAATGGGACTTTACTCTTTAAGATACTATTCCTTTAAATTAATTAAACCCCTTTCGTAATTCCACTTTGCGGATTTATATATTTTTTTCTACCTTGCCATGACGTTTATTTCAATTCCTTGTATTATTATTAAATCCAGTGCCACCATTTGAAATTTACCTATAATTACTGTAAGTGAATTGCAAATACAGAAAGTGGATTTAGGTAAATTCCGATTTTGTTGGAGACTAAGCAACGGCCTCTTCAAGCCAAGCATACGCGAGGTTGTTGTCCAGAAGCAGTTAGAGCACGTACGAGCTTTCTATTGGCGTGAAGAAGGATGGGGATGGGGGAATGCCGGCAGCTACGCGAAACAATAATCCCGAGAGTCAAACCAGTTTCTAATAACAATATTGATTTTCGCGAATGTCGAAGGTTCGGGCACGTTTCTAGCGTCAATCAACGAAGAGACGCGGCTGTAGCTTGGACACCATCTACAGGAACGACCAGAAGTTTAAGAAAGATTCGTATGAAGTTTACTATTCTAAAGTCCTATATTTAGGGGGGCTACAAGAGAGACCTTGAAATGTCAGATGCTTATATCTCTTTAGAAGGGAGATAAGTAAGATGGTTACGCAACGTAAGACCTTCTTTCAACCTTGGTCGTTTGCTGTGCCTATCTTGTTTGGTAACTTTTCTTTTCATCGTTGAGAAGGCCCTAGTTCATATCACATTTAGAGAACATTTGAAAATCTGTAACCCCTTTCTGATGAACGTGAGAACCGTGTGCTTGTTATTATTTTTTAGGCTATACGAATTTACTGCCCCTATTTTTGAAAATTTGCTCGCGAGACTACTGCAATGTTGCGGTGGTGGGAAATAGTCAGCTTCTAACAAAGACCCCAATAGTATTGTTTAATTCGGATAAGAGGTCCGTGCGCATTAACGTATTTCCTTTTAGAGAAACACCGCTATAGGAGACGAAAAATTCGGATTTAAAAAACTTCTAAGGACCTTTCATTAACTTCTAAAGTAAGCGAGCTACAAACGTACGTTCATACACTTATTTTCATGAAGACATCAGCTAGCCATCCAATCGCGTGAAACTTGTCACCTAGGAAATTTTTCCTCTTTATTTCTTCTAACCTTTGAGAGTTCGTCTTTCGTGGGTCAGTGAACAATTTCCCGAAATAAAGGGTTAGTATTGGTGTATCGGACATTTCTGGGGTATAGCCTTCTTTGATTAAAAAATAAAATAAAAATTCCATTTCAAAATCGGGGATTAGACGAACCTATTGATATTTTGTGGAATAGCGAATCAGGGACATAGATAATATGTGAGAGTTTGAGTTTTAGTTTAGTGTCCCCGTAAAGATACCTTCTTGCCGCTATCGCTCAGCCGTGGTCACGTACTCGCGTTCCAACGGCCTAATTCAATATCTCTAATCTTTCGACATCAACGCTTACACCACCCTTAATTCGTGACATACAGGCCAAACGTATTACCATCAAGTTCGCCAGATGGTTAGCTTTGAAACATTCAATTTTCGTCAGTAGTGTTAGAACCTGAAACATGTTGCCTACGAATATTAGGGATATTCCGTAATTCTTATTCTTCGTATCAAAATTGTTCATCGAGGCTTATAGTATATTCTAAATTCTTAATATATTTCTTATTATCTAAATGTAATTGAATTTTAATCCTTTACTTATTTTTCCGTATTATTTAATTTTATTATTATTGCCAGAGCTGTGGTCGCCTGCAATTTCAAGCTGCGAATTAAATATTATAATAATTATATTATTATATTAAAAGACATCTTGTAACCTTTATAAATCAATTTCGTTCAATGTCTTAAACTCTCCATTAGCGCGGAAAAATAATTAAAAGAATAAATTTATGCAAGAAAATTTCTTAACGAGTTGCAATGGTATGACATCATCAAACTGAGATTATCTAAATGTATTTGAGGCTGATTTATTTGAAAACTAGGGAATATCTCTGACGGACAATCATTCATTTTCTTAATGCGCTAAGTTTCCCATCCACTGTATGATAAATCTTTGAACTTCGTGGGCAATCAAAATTCATTTAAGTTATTTAAACCAATGAAAGTATCTTATAAGTAATGTAGAAAAGTTTGACGCGTTTATAAACCACCCTTTTAGATATATAGAGGACAATTTTACAATATAGGTAAATTTGAGGCGGATTAATATGCAATGTTAATCGATAAAGTAAAAAAAGTAGATTACAGCATCTTTCGTACGTTCAGTATATAGCTAATGGTCTATAAATCTCTCTCCATCCCTTATAAGTCATGTCTCTCTCGCTCTTGGTCTTCCCTTCGCCAAATTCTGTCTCGAAATGTCAAAAATGTGTTTTTTCTTTTTTATTTTATGCCACGTCAAGCGAAGAATTTTTCTCTATACTTCTTTATTTTTTGGAGGATTTAGAAGTTAGACGTTAAAGGCAAGATGAAGAGGAAAATAAAGGTGTTTTTTATATCGATTCTACTATTTAAAATAAGACGTGTTTGTGTCGGTAAAGTTCTCTGCATCCTGTATAAAATCGGAAAAGATTCAGATTTTGTCAATCAGTTAAAAGGAAAGCCTTCAATTAATCAAAAGGTTCCCCAACTTTGGATTAGTAAAACATCGCACGATTCTAAGCTAGTGAAAATAATCAAAAAAGAGATTTAGCGCAATTCAAAGAGTGTGCCGCGCAGCACGTCACGCGTGGGATTTAATTAAGCCAAAGGTGATTAGTCTTTTGATTAGTTGGAGGTTCTCCTTTTAATTGACTGCTAAAATCTGAGGGTTTCTGATTTTTTGTAGAATTCAGAGACTATTCCTGTATGTTTTACTACGCAAACATGTTTTGTTTTTAGAAGCAGAATCAATATAAAACAATTAATTTATCGCTTCATCCTCCCTTTCAGGCGCTAAGATCCCCCTGCCCCTCTATATGTCGATCCGACAGTCGTATTTGATGGGATACGCGGCTCGATGGATTTAATAGAAGATTTTGAGTGATGTTATACGCGCGACGGTCCATCGTTTCTTAAATTTAACGAGACGTGCCTTTATTTTACGCTAGAAATCTTTTCAAAGTTTATCTATTATTTTTTATTAGGTTTTGAAGTTTGTATTTGACATCTATTTGTTAATTAAATGTGAATAAGATATCTATAATCAATCCGTAAGATTGAAAATCGAATGAACCCTTCTTGAAGATGAAATCCGAATTTTTGTAGGAAAACTAAGAACACATTATTTGGTTAGAGAGAGCTGTTCAAATTTTTAATCTACGAAGTAGTTTGAAGTATAATATTTTTCAATCCATTAAGTTATTATCCCAGAGTTTTTTTGGGTGTATTAGTTTGTTCCCCCTACAAGATGAAGTTAGAATATGTCTTAAGGAAAACTTAAATAAGCATGGTCAGAACTGGACTAATTATGTTTAGCTAGATAAAAGTACAATTTGTGATTTTTTTATTAAATACCATTTTTTAATCAATTTAATCATTTTAGAAGGAGTTTCTTGAATAGTTATTGTAGTATTTATTCTCCTATGTAGGATTAAATCGGATTAAGTCTACAATAAAGCGTATAAACATGGTCAGAACAAATACTTCGCTTAGTATTAAATAATTCATATTTCATCAAACATTTAATTTTTAAGGTACATTATAATATTTCTCCCTAATCAAGTTATTAATAATTAAAAAACTAATTTAAAAAGAGCAGTTTACGCTAATTTTCATTTCTCATAAAATATTTAACTATTAATTAAAAGGCAATCAAAATTCACTAAGACTCGACCGCTTTTTAGAAACAAAACCTAATATATTCATTAACTATTAAATATAATTAGTTGAAAGGTGGTAAGAAGAAAGAGGGTAGGGTTAAGCGTAGGGCTATATAGCTAGAGCATTCCTTAAGAAAGCAATCAAGCGAGCAATTAACCCAGGCACCAATTCATCTCGATCCGTACTTAAGTTCAAGAATGGTTTACGTTATAGCCAAAACTAGGGCGAACTGATACACTATATTAAATTTCCATAAGAATTAAAGTAATTTTGAAAACAGAACCGCGAGCATCTCGTATTTCAAAGCACTACGAAAAAAAAAAAAAAAAAAAGCCCCCTAATTCTTTTCCAAAGATAATAAAAAGAAAAGTTCTCCTATCTCTCTCTGGCACCCCCAAAAAGCCATGATCAATTAAACAACTAAGCTATAATATTTTGTCATCTTAATTAGTGACAATAAAGTGGAAGGCATAGAGACATAAAGATATTATTGACGTCGTTACGGGTGTGTCTTTTGTCTGCCTACTTTTTCGTTGTTTCTAAGACATATATAAATTAAGCTTAAATAGTGTTTAATGAATATTGACTGAAGTTAAGCCTTAACACCAATAACACTCAACAAAAAATATCTTCGGGGAAGGAAAGATAGAAGGCGATTAAGTGATGGGTATTAACATAAGTATACAATAATTAATCATAAATATGTCAATTAAATTGAGACGGTGAGAAAAATATGTTTAGTTTAAACCTCTTGAAGTGGGTAAAATATTCTATAAAAATAGCTACGAAAAATATCACTCAAAAATATTGTTATATTTTCTCTTTGCTATCAGAATCTAATGACAAAAAATTTCTTAATAATTTACTTATGGTTGTACATATTTCTGACTTGCGTAAGACTCTTAGATTTAGCTCGAAAGCCTGAACATCTTTTATAACCTTTATTGACAAGCAAAGTCTGCTTTTAGATGCATCCTATAATTAAGCTTATTAATTTAATTGTTCGCCTTGGAGATTGAAAATGTGAGAGGAGAGAAAAGTTAAGCCTTGTCGTAAAAGATAAATAATTGTTTTAGACGCTTTGTTGTTCTTTTTAATTAGCCTATATACTTGAGATAAAACTGATTTATTAAGAATCTTAGTATAAGCTTTGTGGCAGCGTCACTGTAATTAATAAAAGGATTAACGTCTTTTCAAATTACCTAATTACCATAAATTTGACGCTACTTTTTCAGAACAGTTTGCGTAGAAATTAACCATGTAATTCTATCTTCTAGTAATTGACCATAGTTGCGAGTAATATGAAGTAGTAATAACTTTATATCGCGTATGATCGAAGTTCGCATAATATTTAATGGCCTCAATTTTCTTTAATTTTTAAACAATTGTTGAAATAATTGAACAAAATAATAAATAGCTTTGAAGAACTTCTTTTATACCATTAATCATTTTAATTCATAGTAATTAAGACAAATTATGTTATTTCATAATCTAATTATAGGGCTACATAAACTAGTTTTTCTTCGAACTTCTAATTAAATGCATTTATACGTATGGATGGTCAAACCCTTGAAGGGTCAGAAATAAGAAACTAATAGTAAAATGTTTCGGTAAGTCGTTTATTTTATTATCGTTTAAACATCTAGAAAGGCCTGTTCAGATGACAGAGCTTTTTGACTAATAGATGAGTCAACTCGAGTTGAGTTGTGATTAGAAGTTGGATTAGTTTGGTCTGAAAAAAAGTTGGCGAAAAAACAAAAACGTTGATCCGAGGATTTGCTGACTCAATTTTTTCATTTGAATATTTTCTGCCAATCAAAATGAAGTTCCCGGACCGAACTTTATTCGATAATGTTTTCGTCAGGCCTGATTTGAATTTATCGCGCTTTTTATTGTTTTGGAGCTCTTACTTGTTTAAGCGGGTGGTAGATGGCGCTTTAAAGGTAATAAGGAAGACGGGTTACGGGGTTAAGGACAGTCTACCGGTAGTCTGCTTTAAGAATTCGGTCGCTCCGTGATCACTGTCGCGGTGACTGGCGAAAATTAAATCAAAAAGTTTTAATCTATGTAATGTATCTCTCGGCAAATAATCAAATTTTTAGAACCATTTATTAAAAGAAAAATAAGCTTCAAAAGGTAATTAGACTTTCAATAATATTTTATAAATGAAATTGTATTTCCTACGGGCCAACCAAGGCTTAACCCAAAACTCCTCCTCCTAGGTGTTTAACCTTTTTTCCTCCTCATCAGATAGCAAAACTGCTAGAATCAAGTCACTGGCTGCTTTTCTTTTTAATTATTTCGAATAATATATTTGCCTAACATTAGCGTGAAAATTCAAAATCAACACGATTAAAACAAAACTAGCAGCCTTGTTTTGCTTCGGAAATGACGAAACGTAAATCTTTGGCTTTTTTAGGTCATGTGATCAGTGCAGAATTTTTATTGGCTTTTGAAAAGATGGATTTAAAAAGTTGGGGGCAAAAGTTTAGTTGAGTTTTCTTAACTTTTGACTCATCTAGTCGAGCGAGTTGAATAATCATTTTGACTCATCTAGTTTAGTCAAAAAGTTGTATCGTCTGAACAGGTGACCTTCTTGATACCTCATTAAGCTCACGTTCAGTGATTGGCTATTGGATTGCTTTTCAAAATGACCAAAACTACCTTTATTTCGAAATCACTTTTACAGTATTTTCTACTTTAAAAACAGTTAACTCGAAATTCTCGAACCCAGGTTTCCTGGTCCCTTTAAGTCCTATTGTTTTGGGACAAAAGGTCAGATCTCGTTGAACCCTCTTTCTATGTCAGCCTTAACGAAGTAATTAAACCCAATTGTAAGTTTGTGACACGTAAATGATTTTTATGCCATATATAGTTGTAAAGTTTCCATTCCTCTGAAATTACAATTTTGCTTGAAAGTAATTGAAACAATGAAAGGATATGGTAACATCTAATTTTTGCGAGATCGCACCCTCCTCCTTGAATCAATATAAGAACCATCAAGCGACAGTTAATAATTTATAGCATCCTTCAATGCCCGGTATATTAGCTAGCCAACTATATATTCACGGCGGCAATAAAGAAGGAAAATTTCAACACGAGCTTTTGAATAAAGTTCCATCAGAGATTTTTAATAAAAATTGGAAGTAGAACCTCGACTGCTCGAGGCATTATATTCCATCTTACGTTACGTGTTCGAAATATTTGAATTAATGTATACAAGGCGTTGAAGACGAAGAAAAACAAGATAGACGCGGCTGCTTAGACAATTACTTGAAATATTTCGAACGAAATGTTAGTCGAATCCGTTTTAGTTTGCACCACGTACAAAGATAGCTTTCCCTCTGTCACTAAGAAACCAAATCGTATAGAGATTAATATGTTCAAAGCTTTAACCACGCTGCGGAGTTAAATTTGATTCGCGTGTTTTCACACCCATAGCTCGCAGTTATTAAATCTGGAACTCCCCTAATAAGAAAATCCCGCAGGAAAACCATCAAATATGGTCAGAATTCGTTTTTAGATTCAGTACTCTTATAGCCTGTAGGGTCTTTGTTGTCTATACGGCTCCTTTTCTTAGAGATAATGGTGAAGATAATTTCCTAAGCACAGAAAACTCAATATGGTTCCAACTATATTCGGACTCCCATTGTTTAGTGTCTTAAAGTCAATATTGTTAAATGTGTGGACAGAGAGATACGTCTTACGACTTCATTACTAGCTTTTCTAACTCCCCGCCTTTCCTTATATTATATCTAAGTCAGTGAACAAAATACATATTAAGATGCAAACTTTGAAATACTTCGTTTTGGCTTAGAAAACATTATTTTAACTGCAAAAAGAGGTTGATCTAAGGTTGGAATTGGCTATATATATGTCACTTCACCCACGCTGCCACGCAGACACTCTATTATAGATCGCCTTTCGCCTTTCATCTCATTCTAGAAAATTCTCCAAATTCTTTCTCGGAAAACCGAAACGATTTTCTAATTTCCACAATATAGCACCATCGCAGCGCGAACCAAAAAGTATTCAAGAGGGAAAGGGTGAGACCGCTACCTTGTCAATTTGTTCAAAATATTTCCTGGCGTATTTTTAAATGAACTTAAGGAAATGGAGTGTAATATATGCGATAACTTAATTTTTAGATTTCTGAAACAATATTCGAAATTTTTAAGATACAAATTCCCCGCAATACTACGTCATCACTATGATTGCTTGACTATTGTAGAGCCCATACACGTGACATGGTCGCCTTTGTGCGGTCTTTTTGGAAAAGTACTTAACCCAGGAAGTCTTACCTTACGTATGAAAATTATCGTCATATATCGGAAAAGAATTACATATATATTTTATTTTTGAAGTTACTTAAAGGGAGAATGCAATTTAACAACTAGACATAGTGATGATTTTATTGATTCCTCATCGTTTACAAAAGTCTAATCCAACTGTAAAAAAATAAATAAAAACAAATATTAAACTAGAAATAAATTTAAAACTTACCATCAAAATAGGCTTAGTTGGATTCATGGAGATATCCTGAACTCCTCCGTATAAGTTCTAGCGACCAATGCCATTGATCGATGGCTCTTGTATGGGGAATGTCATTGGTCTCTAGTACTTACACGGAGGAGTTCAGGATATCTCCATGAATCCAACTAAGCCTATTTTGATGGTAAGTTTTAAATTTATTTCTAGTTTAATATTTGTTTGTGAAAATTTTTACAGTTGGATTAGGCCTATATTGTTGTTAGGTTACGTTCTCCCTTTAAGAACGTGTCAATCCAGAGGTACTTGTATAAAATTTTGAATATAGCGTTTTAATAGTATGATAAAAATAAAAATATAATCCACATGCATTCGCAAAAAATGGTGACAACCATTATTTTATTTCGATCGGTTATTACCATAAAAATCTGATGACCAAACATTTTACTGTACCTCGTATCTCATAATTTATTTATGAAATATTACGTCATATGTAAGAATAATTTATTATCACGACGTATGGGCA
The DNA here is from genome assembly GCA_963920705.1 of Odiellus spinosus. Lineage (NCBI taxonomy): Eukaryota > Metazoa > Arthropoda > Arachnida > Opiliones > Phalangiidae > Odiellus > Odiellus spinosus. The sequence goes on along the minus strand of OY987226.1, from coordinate 9,961,252 downwards.
TACACATAAGCTACGTTCACCCAGTCACTCTTCACACTTTGAAACCATTTTTAAACCATTTTGAAGAAGCAAATCGACTATTTATGATATTAATTGCATTTCTTGATCAAAGATCTACACGAGCGACCCCAGAAATTTTATAATATCACATTGCCAAAACGGTTAAAAACGGTTGCAAAATCTCTAGTGTGAACGCGGCTATGTAGACCTTGTTCATAATTTGATTTCATTTATGGGCGAAACATTTCTCATATTTACTGCACGTTTTTGTTTTAAAGTGAAGTACCTTGCTATTTTTAACCAATAAGTTTTTTAAACTGATTTTAAATTTCTCTTGAAAACATTGAAATTTTGTTTTATAAACCAAAAATGTTTATTTAAGTAAGACTTTTCCTTTAAAATTAAGACTTATTTGCATTAGAAAATTTGACAGATTGATTAACCTTCTTTTTTCTCTTTTTCTTTTTTTTTTTTTTTTTTTTTTTTACAGAATTTCAGCAATATACTCTCAAGCTTTGGCGAAGCATTCCCTTAGGACTTTTAAATGGTAAGTACTGAATTTTTCCTTTTTCTATTTACTCGTTACCAAAAAAACCTTACCCATACAAGCTGAGCTTGAGAAAGAAACAGCCAAGGGTTAAGCAAAGATTCTTCAGTTTGAAAGAAAGCTGTATAGACGCTAGAATCTTAAAACGCCAAATAAGCGATTTAGAGTTTGGCGGTAAAACTTTTGCTCCCAATTCAATTCGTCTGGTATTTTTTTTTCTCCTCCTTCAATTCAATTTATAAGTAAAAACCACACCCGAAATAGAGGCTACTGCGGTCTCAAAGCACAAACGTCTTAAATATACCTTCAAAGTTTAGACTAAAAACAGAAATTTTAAATTTGATTTAATGAAGAAATATAAAAAGTTTCGATTTTATATTAATTTATTTATTTATTGCATATTTTTGTTGCTAAAATCTTAATTATAATTTTAAATTAGAGTAGTCCAGCTGTAATATCATAATGGTAATAAGAGAAAATTGAAAGATTTTATGTTTCGTGGATAAAATACGAAATTGCGTTGAAATTCGTGTCTTAAAACATAAGCTACGGTCACACTAGCATTTCTTAATCGATTTGAAACCGTAAAATCAAATATTCAAATCGCCAGGAATCGTATTAAGCGTCACGAGTTCACGCATTATCTCTATAAACCGATTTATTGTAGCTTCATCTATCGGTCGTTGAAATCGAATCGGTATGAAACTGGTTCCCGAAGCAATATCGAGAAATCAAGTCAATTCAATTCGGGAAAAGACGGTTCTCCGTTCACACGTCTCCAGCAAATCGTTTTGAAACGGTTTAAATCGATTCCAGGGCTGCTATATTTCATTAGAATATACCAGTTTCAAACCGATTAGAATTCAACAACCAGATGAAACTAGAGCTGCGTTCTTACTAGGCCTTGGAATCGATTTAAACCTTTTTAAAGCTTTTCGCTAGAGTCGTGTGAACGGGAAACTGTCTTTTTTCGAATAGATTTGATTCCATTTCTCGTAACTGCTTCGGGAACCAGTTTCATACCGATTCGGTTTAACAACCGATAGATGAAGCTACAATAAATCGATGCGTGAACACGTGACGCTTAAATCGATTCCTGGCGATTTTAATATCGGTTTGATTTTACCGTTTCATATCTATCAAGAAATGCTAGTGTGTCCGTAGCTTATAATAAATTGGTTTAGCAAGATGATACGTTAACAGATGTTGCTTAAAACGATTGAGATTACGGTAGAATGATCTTAGCTAGAGACCTCCACAAGCGGCGCCACCGCCTGGAAAAACTCGACTTTCAATTTATTTTAGTCTGAAAACGGTTCAATATTTTTGAGTGAATTTTTGCGTAAAGACTTTTATGGAATACTATACACCCTTTTCAAAAATTTTGAACTAAAAGAAATCTGACCGCCTCAATTTAAGGAACTAAGCGATATTATAGGCTTATACTTGCTGAAATCTCAGACTGAATTTCGATACCTATATAAACCATAGATTTCATTCTTATTCTACGGATTTCTACTTTGTGACAACCTTGGTAGAGACCAAAAGTTCTTTTGAAAAACTAGTTTTCGTACACGAATTGAGGTACATTCTAAGTATGTAAATGAGAATAAAACCCTTATCTATATGGAGCCCAAGACGTGTGTCTTTGAGAGAGAGTGTTGAAAAAACATCTCAACTCTACTCTAAAGCCCGGTCCCCCGAAAAAAAAAAAAAAAAAAAAAAAAAAAAGGTATAGAAAAACTCCGCAGTTCTATCTTTGAAAGAAGTTGTTCTTTTAGATATTTTTTCTCTTTTTTATTTCAATTTCCTATATACTTTGTCTCGAAAATAACTGTTCTCTAGGGTTTTGTATAAGACTTATACGTACACGCCTGTGATACACTCTCTAAAAGGGTATTTAGAGATGAACATATTTCCCCAAAGACACCCCCATCTGAAAATGGGATAGATCGTGTTAATCGTATTTGAATCAATACCAAGAAAGGCATTGCAAAATAAGGTTTAACCAATAATTAAATCATTATGCAATTTTAAGCGTGGAAATTTTCTTGAAATGACTTTTACTAGTTTCATAGTTAATGGGCTTTAAGTTTTTTGTTCATAACTTTACCATCTCTGTTTTTTTTTTTTTTTTTTTTGTTTTTTTTATTCACGTGAATGACTTATTAGTTCTGTTAAAAGTACTTTACGGATAAAAAAGACCAAGCTACTTAATTGGAATTGCTTCCATTTAAAGGAACAACCTAGACTTTATACCATGATTCTCCTTTTATTTGTAAGGCAGTACGACGCTTTCAACGTCTTCGTAATGTCAGGAGATTTTAAGGCTCATAGCTATATAGTTGTCTAAAGGAGAGTAATGCTAGTTTACTATATATATTTATATCCTAAAAGGGTTAGTGACTTTAAAAAAAGTTTTTATATTTGAATTATATCACTACTATTAAAATTTTCGAAACCTTGATTTGTAGATATACATCGCGAGTTGAATTAGACAGTCTTCTAATGATGTCCCGATCGGATGCATGGCGCGAACCCGATAGCGATTACCACTAAATTAGTTTTTAGAATGTAATAGATGATTATATAAATAGCTCAGTTCGGCTTGATCAACTTGTTAGTTTAGCGGCCGCGTCACTGTAGACGTCACTCATCCCCTAGAGTTCTGGATGTATAAAGAGCGCAGGCGCGGAGAAAGCAGGCGTTAAGCTTGAGAGTAAAACTAGAGATCTTTAGAATTTTGTCATTCTGACTGCGGGCGCCGTGTTTCTGTACAAGAAACGTCACAGGTAACGTCGACGCTCAACTTACGAAAAAGGACTCCTCCCTTTTATATATTTATCTATTATAGGCTTAACGCGCGACAGTTCTACCAAGGATACTATGAGTAAGAAGGATCAAATGTGGTAGCCTTTCCACACACTATCGAACTGAGCCTCTGAACAAGGGTGACCATATTTCCTATAATATTTTCCAATATTTTCACCTCCTTCCTATTTTCTCTTATAATTTCATCGTAATTCCTATAATCTCCTATATTTTCACTCGAAATCTAAAGTTGATAATCATTACGCGAAGTTGTATATGATTTTAGCTTTGGTGACGGGAAAATTGGAGCAGTTCATAACTAGATTGAAAAACGACAAGTACGCACGAAAGCTCACCAAAACCATTATTAAGCCACGAAGTAGACCTAGCAGTCTCGTAAATTATTCATTTAATAATTTTCTAAAATTGGACACTTTCGGAAAACTAGTCCCTAACTCTTTATTATAAGGTACATGTACTTTGACCCCCTGATGAAGGTCATCCACTACCCTTTTATAAAATCCCTATAGTGTTCAAACTGTGTCGCTCTATAGAGAATGGGATTTACAATAAGCTTAGTGATGTTCCTAGAACCCTTTTTTTTTTGTAAGGTTACAAAAACGTTTCTTAAGCTCGTGGGTTACGCCTTCAAAGGTTTTACGAGATTTAGGTAGTTTTGGGAACCTAAGTATATATTTTTTTCTTTTTTGCAAAGATATCATTTGTCAAAAATCCCAATGTAATTTATCAAAAGTTCCTACAGACCGATTCGAAAATTGTCTACAGAGAAAATATCTCCAAGGTGCCCCCCCCCCCCCCCTCCGACGCCATATTTGGTAATAGCCAAGAGGTAATTAAAAGCTGTAGATGGGGGCTCCTCCTCGTATCTCTCATCCTTAAGTCCTCTCCCACCCATAAGACGACAGCTGTCTACCTCTAAGATTACCGTTCGACTAAAATTTTGCGTCCATAAAAAGATTTGTCTATTAGGCATATTTTTCTTAAACAGGCTTGTACTGATTGAGATCGCTAGATGCGTAAGGCGCTCCTTAAGAATAGGCATACGCACTGATATCCAAATTGTAAAATTATAGTATTTCCACTGTAAAAGTTACGGTAACATGACTGTAAAAGTTACGGTAACATGACTGTAAAGGTTACGGTAACATGACTAATAAATGTTAGGTAACATGACTAATAAATGTTAGGTAACATGACTAATAAATGTTAGGTAACATGACTGGTAAATGATAGGTAACATGACTGTACAAGTTACGGTAACATGACTGTAAAAGTTACGGTAACATGACTGTAAAAGTTACGGTAACATGACTGTAAAAGTTACGGTAACATGACTGTAAAAGTTACGGTAACATGACTGTAAAGGTTACGGTAACATGACTAATAAATGTTAGGTAACATGACTAATAAATGTTAGGTAACATGACTAATAAATGTTAGGTAACATGACTGGTAAATGATAGGTAACATGACTGTACAAGTTACGGTAACATGACTGTACAAGTTACGGTAACATGACTGGTAAATGATAGGTAACATGACTGTACAAATTACGGTAACATGACTGATAAATGTTAGGTAACATGACTGGTAAATGATAGGTAACATGACTGGTAAATGATAGGTAACATGACTGGTAAATGGACTGTAAAATTGACGGCTATTTGTAAACACCAAAAATAATGGTTTTTAAGTATTAACGATTAAAGTTCAAGAACCATTATTTGGCGGTCTCTCGCGTCATCAGCAATTCCGACTTCACGGGAATTTTTGTACTTCAAAATGTTTTAGAAACGGATTAGGTTCGCAACTTTAATAATTAACTGCGAGTTACCACGAAACCTTTTGAATAAATAATTTTAACAGTCGGAATCGACTAAAAAAAGTATTTCCAGAGTCTCTATAGCATCCCTATAAAGATTTGAAGTTATTTCTATAAAGTTAACACTATAACACGTGAAAGTTTTATTTAAACTTTTGTATTTTTCGCTCTCTTTTGTAAAACGGAAGTTGAAAACTAAATTTTTTTTTTTTAGTTCGGGTTCCTTTTTCGAATTATTCCTCCCTCTAGATTTTTCGTACGCTATTTAAAGTGACTTTCTTTCACTTGGCAAGTTTCTTTACTTTAGAATGTCTTTCCCTATAGTGCTAAGAAATCGGCGGGCACAAAGGTGGATCGTATGTGCCGGCGACTTGGAAGATTTTTAAACGTGTTAAAGAAACGTACGTGAGAGTAATTTTAAAATGCACTTTCATAGCTTCGAATTACCTCATCTTCGTAAAAGTTTCGGGAATAAGATCATCTACTCTTTCTCGAGAAATGTGTTCCCTTTCTAAATTATGAATATGTATTAGGCTTTTAACTATTCATCAGTTGTTCCTTGGTATGTCGACGTATAATATCATTTCCACTCGCGTATATCTAGACATATAAGCCATTGTACGAGGCTTGAATACCTTTTTCTAGGTATTATGATCCATTTTTTAAGTCTAACCACCTTTTGAGTAAGCTTATATAGGAGTCTAGGTAATAATAATAAATTTTTGATAAGATTTCCATTTCCGATAGCCACTTTCAAATTTTAATTTATTTATAGTTAGTACAATTGGACTTTGCGGTTGCTTTTATTATTGATGCACGTTAAATTAAATTAATTTCAAATATTGTTTGTTTGAATATAAATGTAGATATTTATAGCAAACAAATTTATTTGATGTTTTGATGCTCGCAGCTTTCAAATTTCACTTAAATTTAGTTTAATTTATTTATCGTAATTCAAATGGACTTGCTTTTATTATTAATGCGCGTTTGAAATTAATTTCAAAAGGTGTTATATTTGAATATAAAAATAGATATATAGAAAGCAGGTTTATTTGATGCTTTGAATTAATGGATTAATTATGGTAATATAATGTATTCGGAAGGTTGAAATAATATAAATTATAGGTTCAATATTTCTTGCAAAAAATTTGTCCAATCTTGGAATTCTCCCTTATTAACAAAATCTATCATTAATCACAAATAACTATTTTTTTTTCTTAATATTTAGGATTGAATATAATTTTGTGCCAGTGGAAATGTTTAATATATTCTCACCGAAGTTAATCTTCTGTTAAAGAAAGAGAGACAATTTATTCTTAGTATCTAACAATATGAGATGAGCTCAAAACTCATTAAAGGAGTACTCTGGAAACAAGTTATTCCAGTTATTATGACTGTTAAAACATGTCTAAGAATATTATCAAAACTCGTCTAAATCTTCGCGGTTAATTATTAAAGTTACGAAATTAGGCTCGTCATAAATTTAGAGATCAAGGCTCGGCTCCCAACTGACCTATTTCGGTGTAATGTTCTTTGAAACAAATTCCTGTCCTAGAAATGTCCGCGTTTGGAACCATTTGGTATATAAAGTACATTTTTCTTTGAAAGTCAATTTGTATAGAAAGAGCGCAATAACCTATCCCCCTCTCCGAGGATCTGGCTGTCGCACATAAAATTCTTCCCGCGTTTTTCCAAACGTTTTTTTGATGACCAGTGGATTTTATTTAACTTTTTTTTTTCTTCTCCCTCGAACAATACTTTTGTTTATAAGAATTTTAAACCATATTGAAAGCTGATGCGGATTACTACCCAATATTAAACCTCATAGATAATAAAAGCAGTTTTCCAAAGAAGAATAATACATAATCAATTTTAGTTTTCAATTCGTTCGAAACTAGGCTGCCCATATCTCTAAGAAACTTAATCGTAGAATTTAAAAAGTAGCCTGGTTTTCTACGTTCTAAAAACTCAAAATTGATTTAGAGTTTAGTATCTCTAAAAACCCAAGCTCTCTTTTTGGTGGGTCGAACACAAAAGCTCTCGGAATGAGAAACGAGGTCTAAAGGGCGTAGCGAAATTATTGGGCCATTTTGAGTCACGGCACGACAACCTTTATTTTTTTTTTTTTTTTTTGACCGGCCGCTATATTTTAAAATGTTTTTCGTACTGAAGAAACGTAAAAATATTAAAGTATGTAGTCTTTCCTTCAATATTATAGATGAACAGTAAAAACCACCACCCCTTTCATATGAAGTTCAAGGTTTACATTTAACTGAGTACATGAACCTTTCTCGTACAACTTCCTTCACCTTTTCCATAAACTCACTACGCTATTACGTAAATAACTGATTATAGTAATCTGGCCTAAATAGTATGCAATTTTCCTAAAAGAGCCATGGTAAACCAAATCGGTATTTAGGTGTAATAGCGATTCTCAGAATTACTTTACTAATTAAATAGGGTGTTTATACAAAAAACCTCATTATCATGAGAGCGGGTTAGGTTAGTTTTTTAAGAGAGAGACAACCGCTATTCTGCAACACGCTGAAACATGTAACGCTAGCTGTTTTAAAACTTCTGGCCTACCATAAATCAAGGAGGATCAGAGAAGGAGAGGAAATGTGGGGACGGCGCGGTTCCTACTGCGTCGGCCTAAACTCCCACTCTGGGAGAACGGGGGACAGACGGGGGTAGAGATGCTTCGTGGTAAATTGTTGTCGCGTGGGTAAAACGAATCCTTTATGAGACGCGCTAGCTAGCGACCACGTGACAACAGTTTACCTCGAGAATTTCCTATCCCCCCTTTCCACCCGAGTGGGAGGTTGGCTCTTCTCTCTCTAACTCAACGCAGCCCCACATTTCCTCTCCTTCTCTGATCCTCCTTGCATAAATCAATAGCCGCGTTCATACTAGGCCTTGGAATAGATTTAAACCGTTTCAAAACGTTTCGCTAGAGTCATGTGAACGGGAAATCGTCTTTTCTCGAATCGATTTCATTCGATTTTTCGAAACTGCTTCGGGAACCAGTTTCATACCGATTCGGTTTCAACAATCGATAGATGAAGCTACGACAAATCGATTTATAAAGATAATGCGTGAACACGTGACGCTTTAAAACGATTCCTGACGATTTGAATCTCGATTAAGAAATACTAGTGTGACCCTAGCTTATAAATCTTCAATTGTACGAAATCAGTTCTAAATTACATTTCTCAGAAACTTGTGGAAACCGTAATAGGAGGTGGTGGATTTTACAATACTCCCTATGTATGTTTCATGCTTCTTTTGAGTTGGGGGTTAGGTTTATATCTAGCACGCTGTTCACCCTTTCAGAAAAAGGAATTTGTTAGCTATTTATCAGTTATTTGACTTGTAAAAAAACTTACAAGTACTCAGCACGGTTCAACGCGTTTTTCCGTATTTTTTTCTTAGACACAATTGTTTTGACAACGCTCATGTTTTATGAATTAAGGTTATAAACGAGTTATGGATGCGAAGTAACGCTAGGGTTATTTCGTCAATTTTTTTGTCTATGTAGAGATCGTGGCGGAGAAAAAGAAACCTTCCTAAAACTAATCAACTGATGTATATAGTGGCTCTGAGAATTTTTTTATATAGTCTGGCTATATCAGGACAGGAAGTTCTTAAATATTTTATGTGCATGCGTAAGGAAATTATAAGAGAAAAAAAAATAATAATAGTGATGAGTTTTCCCTGTAGTTCTATTTTCTTAGAACGAATTTTTGTATTAGATCCAAGAACCCATATAGAAGTGAACAAAGATAGCATAAACACATGGTGCCATGATGTTGTATACTTCTAGAATCGTCTGCTCCTATACTTTAGAGTAAATGCACTAAAATATGTCTTTAGCTACATCGGAAGTTTTTAAAATGTTTTGGGCAACCTTTCCTAGATACTCTATTAGATTTCAGTTCAGAAAAGATCAACTTTTTGCAATTCTCTTATAAAAGTTCTTTGTAGATCTTAATACGAGGTGCATTTTCATCAAAATTACTATGATAACGCACCTATTATTGCGTAATAATATATTAGTTTTTCTATTTAGTTTGGTTTCAAATTGCCTTTAATTATTTCTTGGTGTACTTCGTTAAAAGGAAACATTTTTCATGACTCTTAGAAGTTTTTTCTATGACTGTTAGAGCATCATAAATAAACAGTTTTGAGGAGCTGTCAAGATGTTCCGACACAAAGAAATATGATAAAGAAAGTATGCCGTACTCCCAGCTAAAATACGCTCACTGTCTTAGAGGCAATGAATTTAAGTCAAGGAGATAGATATATTCTAGAAAAACAACACAGGGTTTAATATACTCTTCCTGAGTTACATTCACTATATTTATTACATCAAAAATCCAATGTATGGACATACTACAAGATTATCTTGAGTAGCTAAGAGCCTAAAACCCCTTCCATATAAAAAAATGTCTAAAAAAAAAGGCATCCTTAAAAGAAGTCCGTGTTATCCTAAAAAGGCGCGTAATACAATACCGAAAATCTTCTTAAGCTTAGGTTCCACTATAAAGCGACCCTCTTCAGACGAGGCGTAATTAGCCAGTTTAATCAAATTTAACCAAGGTTTAAAGTAGCTACGGTCACACTAGCATTTCTTAATCGATTTGAAACGGTAAAATCAAACCGATATTCAAATCGCCAGGAATCGTTTTAAACGTCACTTGTTCACGCATTATCTTTATAAATCGATTTTAATATAGCTTCATCCATCGGTTGTTGAAACCGAATCAGTATGAAACTGGTTCCCGAAGCAGTTTTGAGAAATCAAATCAAATCGATTCGAGAAAAGACGGTTTCCCGTTCACACGACTTTAGCGAAACGTTTTGAAACGGTTTAAATCGATTCCATGGCCTAGTATGAACGCGGCTATATCTTTATCAGTTCAAAAAACCTCAGTTAAATCTGATTAAACCTCGGTTAATTACGCCTCGTCTGAAAAGTAGCTTTTTTCATTACGCGAATAAAAACTTGGCTCGTGTCAAAAAACACGCCTTTACGAGTGGTAGTGGAAACTAAGCTTTACGATCACGTTTATATATGCAAAAAAAATCTTCCAGTCCTCAAAAAGGAGTATACAAAAGTATTTATATCCCCTATGAGGCTCAACATTATGTATTAACTCGCCTTATCTTTCGCTTGTTTGCAAATTGCTCTTGAACGTACATTAGTATAAGTAGGACAAAAAGGTTTCACACCATGTCTGACCGCATCAGACGTCATAATGGAATGAGTTATAGCAGAGATAGTTTAGACTTGTTTTGGGGAATGTCTTTCACGTGGTTATACATTTCACGTGGTAAACAATGTATTTGGGTAGGCTGACCTTTGGCAAAAAAAAATTTAGGCTTAGCGAATTAATTGAAGTTTGAGATTTAGAAATTATATAGAGGCGGTAGTCGAACAAGATCCTGGTATAGAATCCGCGAGATAACTTGCAATATTCACCACCTCGTATCTCCCCAATCATAGCGAATATCAATAAAGTGATTTGCCATTCGATAGGTCTCACCCACCTGACCAACATGTCGGAAAACTATTGACAAGGAATGAATTGGATAAACAAAGCAAAACTTGTTCTTTCTTCATCGTGCAGAACGGTCTAGAGCAAAACCCACTGAACCGATTTGTTTCAAATTCAGTATCTAGATTCATTTGGTCTTCACATTGTGTCGTTTTAAAGGAGAACTTTCAATACCAAATATATCTTGAGTAATTAATCAAAATTGAAATGAGTAAGAAAAAATGGATATCACCAATTACTCTTTTACGTCACGGAAACATATCCTTTTCATTGAACCGCGTATTTACGCTCTAAGCTGGCATTAGTATGCACTGTGCATCATATTTAGTTCAAGCCAACTTTAGTAAAGAATAGTCACGTGGTTTTGTTATTGACGTCAGAGCCTCCTTAACCTCTTTACTAACCTTGAATAATCAAATTTTAATTGATAAATTTAGAACAGAGCGTTGAACTTTTTTCTAGGTTTTGTAATAAGTAACCGAGGTTTATTGAACTGAGAAGGCTATGTAAACCTCAGTTAAATCTGATAAAACCGGCTAATTACGCCTCGTCTTAAGAGGGTACAACAGGGATTTTCTTATTTAATGAAGTTATATTTTCCTTTAAATTGTTTTGCTAAGTTGGTCCCATGAACAGCTCGTAAAATGTTTGATGAGGCTTATCCTTTAGACATATAAGGTCGTACCAAACCACCTATGCTTGATTTTGATGAAGAGGTAGTTAAAAATTGGCTGTGTTTACTTTTGGGCGAGTTTTTAATCAAGTTTCTATCTTCTTCTGTCGTTTTTTTAAGGATCAGTGAGAAGAACGCGCGACGTGTTTAGCGAACAGGCGTATTCTAATTAAAAGAAGATCCAGACTTCATATTTTTTTCCCCATTCCTTACGCGATGCGCGCATTAAATCGTGCACTGGCGCGTGCTCTTATGGGAGCAAAGGGCATACGAAGTTTTCTAGGCTCATTTAAAGAGATGGTCTCATAACGCATCCCTGACCGAGTTTGTTTTTATTACATATCCTCGTCGTCTTGTCCCTTTCCTTTGCGGTTAAATATTTTCTATTATTGATAAAGTTGTGGTTCCTGTTAAAATCCTCGCAGTTTCTAACATTGATACGAAACCCCGAATTATATTTGGTTCCGGATTAAATATGAAATTCCGGAAATGAGGCAAGTGCGCCGGCTTCACTATTTTAAGGACCCCCAAAAAGGGAGGGCCTTTCGACCTTTTAACACGCTGTCCAAGCCCGAGAGTGAAACTCTTATCGAAACAGCTTTTAAAACTCAATTTTGTTACAATTTGTGATGAGACTTTTCCTTTAAAGCGCGCTCGGTACTCCGCTCAGTTTCATATTCCAAAATTAGACCTTTCATCACGTATATCTCCCCCGAGGAGAGAGCCTAGCCGGTGTCTAGCGATTTCGTTTAGTGAACGAAAAACTCTAGCGTTGATTAAAATCTTTCCCGAGTTCGCGCTATAGTACAATATGATGTAACACCCTTGATAATTTCGAGGTATTTATTCTTTATACGTAGGCGTTTCTTATATAGACATACAAATAGAAAGGATTTTTGCTTAAAGCGTGATACATTTGTTTTCTGATGAAAATAGGGGTTTGTATTTATTTGTTTGACTTATTGTATATACCAGGGTCTGATTCGGTTCTCTATTTGAAAGAACAACAGCAACTCCCCATAAGAGTCTGGGTCCACGTAATGTTAAAAATTTTCGTCTCTTTTATGATAAATTCGTATTATATTATTAAAATAGGGTAGTTGGGGGATAATTTAAAGCTAAAATTCGAGCTCACAACTGTAAATTTTGGGAATTACAACGAATGGAAGGTTTCTTCCATAATGTAAAGAATAGGAAGAATCTATGACTTCCGTGCCGGATATGAAAGCCTTCCCCCACACGAAAATCTTGAACGGTTATTATTTTAGATTCATAATTATGTTAGGAAAATATTAGGAAAGAATTATTTTGTAACTGCCACGGGTATAGTGCTGGCGGCAAAATGAAATTCGTATATTTTTGGTCTACTATGCCTCGAAATCCTCGAAAACGCCTGTAGAAGTGTTCCACTTGTCAAGCATTCATGCAGTAGGCTTTTGCTAGCTTTACAGGGGCCGTGCAAAGACTATATAGCTTACTTGAATAGTCTTTGGTGTATAAGAAACTCGAAAAATAAATAGAGAAATCATACCAATTAGAAGATACTGGAGTAGTATCTTTAATTTTTATTTCATATTAAACAAAACACACTTGTATAAAACGGACAAATTATTCATTTAACGCTAAGGTTTTCTACGTTTAACGTATGTCTGGTAGTTCAAGCTCAGTGGCATCTTCACACACTACACGCAATTTTGACTGGTACCAACTGCCTCGATCTTCATGGCGACGATAACCAAGATACCAGATTACGCTGCTAACGTGAACACAAGTACCTATCGTCAAACTACCACCTTTGCAATTGCAATACCAGCCTTTAATGGCATTTGCACCTGTCCCGTTCGGTACATAACGAATTAGAGCTTGGTGAACAGCTGAGGTGGAAAATTGACCAGGCACGCGTATACGAATTAAGTCATGTTCAACTTTGGACACTTCGACGCTGAAAGAGCCGGATTTCTCTATAGTCAACGCCACATAAGATTCAGCGCGTTTCGTTTTAAAGTCGCTCATTACCACCTCACGTACATCACTTTCACGAAGTACAGGGAAGTCTTGAAATTCACTATCCTCAATTCGTTGCCATTTAGACGGTTTGCGAAGCAGATTATCGCGCTCAACTACTTCCTTAAGAGGATTTTCTTTCGTAGAGACTGCCAGCATTTTTTCGACGGAGTCTTCCCAGGAACCTTTAAGATGTAACTCCGGGTGGTAGGCGTTCAACAGCGCAGCAGCAATTTGAAGAAGTTCCGGAACTAATGGTAACATATGCACAGGTATACGGTTTTGAAAAAAACGATACACCGTCTGCAAATGCCCATTCCTAACTTCAACCGGCCACCTGAGGTACGTTACTTGTCGAGAACGATTAACTTCTTGCGTGTTTACTTGCTTCTCGCCTTTAGACAAGAACGAAGGCATTTGTAAATCCACACCCAGTTCAGTCAGTACGCTGTTGGAGTCTCGAAAACCGCGGTCTGCCAGTACAACGTCACCAACTTGAAAGAAAGACTGGAGTTCTTCTCTCTTTTTGATAGAATGGTTTAAAATGCGCGCGTCGTTATTGCGGCCATTAGCAAAGTAGGGTAGATACTTGCGTCATTTGTCTTCGTTTTTGTGGTGAAGACGATGACGTTGAAGAGCCATGATCACTACTGAAGGACGATTTGCTAGCATTTAAGAACGTTTGAAACTTTCGTGACAGACCCGAGCACTGTCACTTTTGCCAGCCAGGTTGGCGAAAAATAATTAAACCTGCTTTTATAAACATTAAAAAAATTGTATTTGTTTAAAGAGCTCGGGTCTGTCACGAAAGTTTCAAACGTTCTTAAATGCTAGCAAATCGTCCTTCAGTAGTGATCATGGCTCTTCAACGTCATCGTCTTCACCACAAAAACGAAGACAAATGACGCAAGTATCTAATCCATCAACGTCAACAGTACCTGAGCCATCAACGTCCACAGTACCTGAACCAACAAAGTCCACAGTATCTAATCCATCACCGTCACCAATACCTCAGCCATCAACGTCGCAATTACCACGAAAGCGTACGTCATCAAACACTATTGCCATAAAGCACAGTTGTGTTCGGCCCCTGCCAAAGACTTGCTTCATTTGCGGTTTTAGTACACGAACCAGGGTAAAAGCCGAAGTGAGAACAAGTATATTTGTGGAAAGAGCCATATTTATTCATCGGGACAACCGAATGTGCTCCACGCATCTCGTTAACGAAGAGCTTCCCACCGAAATAATTGCTGGAATTCAGGTTTCCGCTAGATCAACCATTATGACTGCCACGGACATTGAGCAACTATTACAGGACCTCAGGAAATGTGTTAACGACCTACGGACGCCGAGCTTTGACAATTTCATACAAAGTGATGAAGACTGTAAAGTATTAACTTCATTGTCCCTGCACGAGTTCCTAGAGTTGCATTCGACTATTGAGGACATTATTCGTACCATCAGATGCTGTTCGTCGAAGACAGCTCTAGCAGTATTATTGGTGAAATTACGATTGGGTATCTCCAATAAGGTGTTATCAACTTTATTTCATTTAACTGAAAGATCGGTATCAAACACGGTAAAAGCGGTTATTATGGCTTTATCGGAGCATTTCGTGCCACATCATTTTGGCCTGCAACACTTATCACGTGACAATCTGATAACAAACCATCAATCTGGAGCAGCAGTAAAACTCTTTGCTAACAACAAGCCTAATTGTCTTATTACCATTGTAGATGGCACCTATATCAAGGTTGGAAGATCCAAGGACTATACCGTTCTTCACAAATCCTTCTATGTGCACAAAGGCCAGCATATCCTCAAGCCAATGTTAATGGTAACAACTACGGGTTACATAATAGATATAATCAGACCCTACTTTGCTAATGGCCGCAATAACGACGCGCGCATTTTAAACCATTCTATCAAAAAGAGAGAAGAACTCCAGTCTTTCTTTCAAGTTGGTGACGTTGTACTGGCAGACCGCGGTTTTCGAGACTACAACAGCGTACTGACTGAACTGGGTGTGGATTTACAAATGCCTTCGTTCTTGTCTAAAGGCGAGAAGCAAGTAAACACGCAAGAAGGTAATCGTTCTCGACAAGTAACGTACCTCAGGTGGCCGGTTGAAGTTAGGAATGGGCATTTGCAGACGGTGTATCGTTTTTTTCAAAACCGTATACCTGTGCAAATGTTACCATTAGTTCCGGAACTTCTTCAAATTGCTGCTGCGCTGTTGAACGCCTACCACCCGGAGTTACATCTTAAGGGTTCCTGGGAAGACTCCGTCGAAAAAATGCTGGCAGTCTCTACGAAAGAAAATCCTCTTAAGGAAGTAGTTGAGCGCTATAATCTGCTTCGCAAACCGTCTAAATGGCAACGAATTGAGGATAGTGAATTTCAAGACTTCCCTGTACTTCGTGAAAGTGATGTACGTGAGGTGGTAATGAGCGACTTTAAAACGAAACGCGCTGAATCTTATGTGGCGTTGACTATAGAGAAATCCGGCTCTTTCAGCGTCGAAGTGTCCAAAGTTGAACATGACTTAATTCGTATACGCGTGCCTGGTCAATTTTCCACCTCAGCTGTTCACCAAGCTCTAATTCGTTATGTACCGAACGGGACAGGTGCAAATGCCATTAAAGGCTGGTATTGCAATTGCAAAGGTGGTAGTTTGACGATAGGTACTTGTGTTCACGTTAGCAGCGTAATCTGGTATCTTGGTTATCGTCGCCATGAAGATCGAGGCAGTTGGTACCAGTCAAAATTGCGTGTAGTGTGTGAAGATGCCACTGAGCTTGAACTACCAGACATACGTTAAACGTAGAAAACCTTAGCGTTAAATGAATAATTTGTCCGTTTTATACAAGTGTGTTTTGTTTAATATGAAATAAAAATTAAAGATACTACTCCAGTATCTTCTAATTGGTATGATTTCTCTATTTATTTTTCGAGTTTCTTATACACCAAAGACTATTCAAGTAAGCTATATAGTCTTTGCACGGCCCCTGTAAAGCTAGCAAAAGCCTACTGCATGAATGCTTGACAAGTGGAACACTTCTACAGGCGTTTTCGAGGATTTCGAGGCATAGTAGACCAAAAATATACGAATTTCATTTTGCCGCCAGCACTATACCCGTGGCAGTTACAAAATAATTCTTTCCTAATATTTTCCTAACATAATTATGAATCTAAAATAATAACCGTTCAAGATTTTCGTGTGGGGGAAGGCTTTCATATCCGGCACGGAAGTCATAGATTCTTCCTATTCTTTACATTATGGAAGAAACCTTCCATTCGTTGTAATTCCCAAAATTTACAGTTGTGAGCTCGAATTTTAGCTTTAAATTATCCCCCAACTACCCTATTTTAATAATATAATACGAATTTATCATAAAAGAGACGAAAATTTTTAACATTACGTGGACCCAGACTCTTATGGGGAGTTGCTGTTGTTCTTTTTAATGTATTCGGTTAAACGGAGGCTGAAGTATATCGTGTGTAATATGCGATAACATAATTTTTAAGATTTCTTACTTCAATCTTTACTAAGTTAATTAGTTCAAACTATACTAAGCTAATTAGTTCAAACTATACTAAGCTAATCAGTGCAACCTATACTAATCTAATTCAAACTATACCAAGTTAATTAGTTCAAACTTTAATAAGTTAATTAGTTCAAACTTTAATAAGTTAATTAGTTCAAACTTTAATAAGTTAATTAGTTCAAACTTCAATAAGTTAATTAGTTCAAACTTTAATAAGTTAATTAGTTCAAACTTTAATAAGTTAATTAGTTCAAACTTTAATAAGTTAATTAGTTCAGACTTTAATAAGTTAATTGGTTCAAACTTTAATAAGTTAATTAGTTCAAACTTTAATAAGTTAATTAGTTCAAACTTTAATAAGTTAATTAGTTCAAACTTTAATAAGTTAATGAGTTCAAACTTTAATAAGTTAATGAGTTCAAACTTTAATAAGTTAATGAGTTCAAACTTTAATAAGTTAATGAGTTCAAACTTTACTACGTTAATTAGTTCAAACTATACTAAGTTAATTAGTTAAAACTATACTAAGCTAAGTAGTTAAAACTATACTAAGCTAAGTAGTTAAAACTATACTAAGCTAAGTAGTTAAAACTATACTAAGCTAAGTAGTTAAAACTATACTAAGCTAATTAGTTAAAACTATACGAAACTAATTAGTTAAAACTTTACTAATTAAAATTTAAAATTAATTTAAAATACCAAGAACGTATATTTTGACACTATAGAATAAAACAACGAAATATGTTTAATATTAGAACTATAAATTTCTAGCCCTAAAAGCGGACATTACGCTCTATCGAGTTTCGGACAACGTCTGCAGCTTTAAATCGAACGTCAAATTTCGAAGTAAAGTTTCGCCTCGGTCCTTGTTGTATAAATAGAAGCATTTAAGCGTAAAATAATTTCCGATTAAAAGAGCGCGGGTTTTCCTCCCGAATAAATTCCGTTTTCGACAGAGTACATTGTTAAGACCATAATATCCTAGCAACACACTTTTGTAGACTGATACCCCTTCGTACCTAGACTCAAAAATTCTCGAGAGAGCCGCCGAGCTTAGCTTGATACCTATTTCAATCTCAGACTGGATCAAATGTACGAATATTTCACAATAAGCGTTGACTGAAACAAGGCTAAAATTGTGATATTCAGGATACATTGTCTGTGAGTTTGACCACGGTTTACTTCAATGGTGATTTTTTTAATTCATTGAAGGCTTTGCGCTTTGCGAACAAATGCCCGCCGTCAAGTTTTGGTGAAGTTACCATTATTACGATGTAAGATATTCTTATTTGTTTTCTATAGCTTTACCGCGGACATCATTGGTGGTTGTTGATGAAATCTATAATCTGTACAATTCACGAGTTTTTTGACGAACCTTAAAAATGATTTTGATCCAATCAAGAAGGATCGGATGAAGATATTATCTATATTCTTTTTGATTGGTTAAATGTCTCAAGGGCATTTTTAGGGTTATTTTCGATACATTCGTCTATAGCGTTCATAGCCACACCCACTTTAAGGTCAAATTCATGAGTTGCTTCTATTTTAAGCTCCCAACACCCTCATGTGAAGTGGGACCCGTACTCAACAAATCTATATTTTAATTTGGATAAACTTAGTTTATAAGCAAAATTAAGTTTATCGTGGTTAAAGTGAATATAAAACTAAACGAAAAATCATCCACTACCGTAACTTGTGCCAGTTTTAAAGGAAATTTGTTAGACGTAGTGGCAGGAATGCCAAGCTGTACAATCTTCCACCTTGCATGGACCAGAACTTTATACCCTTTTAAGAACTGGCAGCGTCACTTCTTCCAAAATATAACTTTATCACATCGCAACTTATTCTCCGAATTCTTTGGGGGAGAAGTCAGTTGGATTTGATATCGAGCCGTACAAAGGTATAGGCATAATCGTAGGCCAGAGGTAAAATGTACTTACCGCGAATTTGTCGTCCTTGTTCATATTTCCGCTCTTGATAACGAGAAGAAAGGGGCTGTTAGCCCTGGCGGCGATATCCGCGAAAGCCGCGTTAACCGCCGGTTCGACGATCGCGAAGTAAGTGGACAGATGCATCCCCTCCGATTTGATTCTCTTGGCGAAGATTCGAGTCAATCCTTTTCCCAGCTGCGCGAAGACCAGCTGACGATCGCAAATGAAGTGGAAAGGGAAAGCGCGGCAAATCGTGTTCACCGAGATGCCCAGTTCTTCCGGTTTTCTGGACAGACGATGCGCGTAAGTTCTAACTTTGGACGATAAACTTTGACGGCGTTCGGCGTTCAGCGCGCTCAGTTTGTAGACGAAAGAGTGGGGCGTTACGTCACCGGGGCTAGCCGCGATACCGATGTCCGTTTTGAAGATTTCGCGCCCCAACCCCCGTATGATGCCCACCAGAAGGTGGCCCATGTAAGGTTTGGGCGCCACGTACGTGATGGTTACCGATGCGTCGTTGGTCACCACGCGCAAGTAATGAGTGTCGTAGAACTCGTCGCCGTATTCCGATTTTTTCAACACGTCGCTCAAGTTCTCCATACTGTTCAGGAAATCCGCTAGCGTGCTTCCGAGAAACATCAAGGCTTTACGGAACGATTCTAAACAGTTTTTCGCGTGGTAGTTTCCCACTTCTTCCAGAAATTTGATTCGGTTTGTTCCTATATTTAAGCCAGGGAAAAAAATTATTAGAAAAACTTTCGATATGAAAATTAACAAATCTATATCTCCTTGAAGATCTGCTCTGATATTATGCTCTCATATTTTAATCTCCAATTGCTAGCACCAGATAAATCTAGAGAAACACCACGCTAAAAGCCACTTAATGCTCAGGCTCTTAATTTTCTATATCATCTATAGCATCTAAATTATATTCTCACCTGATCTAAAGCATATATCTTATTTATAAAGGAAGCGAAACATAAATGAATTCGAGGGAGTAATCTTTTTTAGCTCATAACTGATTTAGTAACTCTGAAATACTCTAATCACGAAAGAACCAGACTGAAAAATTAATGATTAATTTCAGACAAAATAAAATTTAGCCATTTGTTTCGTACTTCAAAACGCTTTTGGACGTGTTGCAAGAGGGTAAAGAACACTTTCTCTTGAAGTGTCTATCGATATAAGCACTCGTCTAAAACTCATTTAAACTAAAATTATATACAGTAAAGTAAACCTATACATGTATATAGATTAAAAGTTTAATATTACTGAAGTTTAAATCAAAAAGTAAAGTCCCTAGAGTGGATGAAACCCTGGCGTTTAAAAAGGCGTGTAATAGCTTTTTGGAGCTAATCTGTAATCAAATCGATAAGGACTTTCCATTAACTTGTCATTTCTTTCGACTGGAAAAAAAAAAAAAAAAGCATCTAAAGGGAGTTGAATTCCATCTCGATCCATTCCATATCAAGTTGCCCCCAAATGTATAGCCGCTAACAAGATTTCTTACTAGAATTTCTCACCATTCTCCTCCGAAAGAAAAGTAACAACAAAACTAAATATCAAAAGAAAATGGGAAAAAAGCTAGGCTTATGTACTTTATTTTTCTTAATTCGGAGTGTTAAAAGTCGATTTCCTCGAGGGACTTAAACCTTCTTCCAAACCAAAAAAAAAAAAAAAAAGGGCAAAACTTTTAAAAGCACATGTAGAGAGAAAGAAACTTGTATTTTGCAAAGAAAGGGCTTTTCCACTTTCTCGAGACATTCAACGTTTACGAATTTAGGATATGTATAGAGGTGAAAAACTGTTTCATTCCAGGGTTTAGTTCGATAAAAGAGGAAAACAAGGGGATTAAGACGTATTATATTTCTTTTCGCGAATTAAATATTGATAAGTGTAGGCTGGTTGGTCTTAATCCATATTAATCAACATTATATAGAGAATATCTTCAATCAAGGGATAGCTAGACGAAAATATTGGAATTATAAGATACGTTTATCGACTTCATAAAGATTTAAAATTAATCCAATTCAAAACATTTATTTTGGAAAGAACAGAAATGTCTTACTGAGTTTTATTAAGCTTATAGACATGGACTACTCTCAGAATGCTATTAAAAGCTAAACCTTCTATAAATTATCACAAAATAGACCTCTTGCGTTTATTTTAACCCCTACAAAGGGGTAGGCAACCACAGAATCAGACAAGCGAAGGGGGATGAAACATCGCCGTCACTGCGCATGAACGCATCTGTCCTCTTTACAGCTTTTGTAAGGGGTCAAAATAAACGCAAGAGGTCTATTGTTATAACGGTAGACCTTTATGTGAAAATAAGCCACCCGCCCATGATTATGAGAGTAAACCTTTCGCGAAACATTTAAGCTAAAAACAAGAAAAAAATAAATTTATTTTTTCTTTGTATAGTCAGAATCAGTTTAGGAACGCAGAACCTATAAGCATAACTCTTTCCATTATATCGATACGAATAGAAATCCCTGAGAAATATACTAGCTTGCCTGTAAGTTTGGTAGCGGCCTCGAATAAGCTGGCCAACATTTCTTCCTCCTTTTCGGTTCTCGAGTTTTCCGTGAAGACATCGGCCGGGAAACAGAGCTCGATACTCGATGAAGCGTGCTTGAGAAGTTCCGGATGGTTCAAGCCTTGTCTAAAGGGAATATATATATATAGATAGATATATAAGAGTGTTGAGCAAAAACTATCAAAAATGCCCAGGCCCCGCCATATTTACCCCAAACCATACGACCCTTCCCACTTCTTTTTCTCGTGAACCTAAAATCCCAGTCTTATCTGTAGCGGTTTCATGTAATGTACCGCCCAAATCAAGAAACAATTTTTTAAAGGGAATGCAGCACGTATTTTTTATTCTAAATTTAGACATTTGATTATTTAGTTGGAACTATAACTTTGTTATTTTATTATATTAAAATAAACCATGCAATCTGACTTAAAGTTTCAAAATATTATAGTTAATAAGAATGATATTAAAGTATCAGTATTATTAATCAAAATATTTTTGAAATAATAGCTTTTTTTATAATGCTATTAAATTAATTTACGAGACTGCTACTGAATGGTTAAGAATTTATTATTAAAGGGATAATGCAACCTAATATCAAATGATTTTTATCGATTGCTAATCATTTAAATATACTTAATCCACCAGTTAAAAAAATTACAAACTAATAAACTAGAAATCAAAATGGAACTTAATAGCAAAATAGGCTTAGCTGGATTCATGGGGATTCTGAATTTCTTCATATTCAGCGGTCATTGAGCAAAGGCCCGTCGAATAACATTTGATAGTTCGTTGACCCATCAATGCGAAGAAATTCAAAATCTCCATGAATCCAGCTAAGCCTATTTTTCGGGTAAGTTATTTCTATTTTCTATGTTTCGATTTTTTTACTGGTAACGATAAGGAATCGATAAAAAATCACTTGTTGTTAGGTTGCATTTTCCCTTTAACCTTTCCATTGTCACTTTAAACACGAAAACGATACGCAGAATATATCAGAATATACTTACACTAAATCTTTCCAAAGTGGATCTCCCGCAGATTTCACCATCTGACGGACACCCGCCACCAACATCGCTGTCTGCGTAGAAAAAGGATAAAATGCGTGTGTAGTTTGAATATATATTGGCAAATATACATATATGGAAATATGCCGATTCTCTCGCTGTCTATCTATCTGTCTGTCTGGGCCTTCCAAATCCGATTTTTATATCTTTTCCATCCGCTTGCTAAACGCGATTTTAAACGACTCAAGAGTTTCTGAGTTTCTGAGTTTCAGACTCTGTGGTCCTATTCTTTCGAGTTCGATGTTAAATCACCGTTCACACAAGCTCTTCGGTTTTAAAACAAATATACCATTTCCGTAAAATCTATACACTCGATTACGTATAACTGATTACAGCCTTTGGTAATGCTAAATACGTATCCGGTTAAGTAATCACTTTATACGCTTAAAGATATTAAGACACAAATAAGGTTATCGAAATTACAAAACTAATTTAGAATTTAATTTAAAACATATTACTAATAATTATTTAAAAATAAAATTAAATTGCCTAGTACCAATGACGTCACATACATTTCTCCACGTAGTCAGACACTCGCGAACTCAGGTGTACAAAATTATTGAACTCAAATGCACTATCAAAGCTGACCTCAGAGTTCATAAGAGTTCAAACTCAATTCAAGAGTGTCGGACCCCACGCATTTCTCTAAAAAGAGAATTTGCTTTCAAATATTTCCTGATTTAAATGATTTAACTATTAAAATATTAAATTTAAAAATAGAAATTCTATTCCCCAAACCTTTTAATTCGAAATTCATACTTTAAACTCGAACATTTGTTGCGTGAATGAAGCTTTCGTCTGTAAAATATTTTCCCGCGTTAGCTGTAAGTTTTGATCTTAAAGCCTCGCTTAAAGGAAAGAAATTTCTACTTCAAATCGGTATTCCTTCTTTTTAAAAGTAAAACTCCGTGTTGAAATTTATCCTAAATCGTGATAAGATGTGGCAGTAATTCCGCCCAAGTGTTTTGGAAAGACCCATATATAGTTTGTAAAATGTTTCGGGCAATTCTATATTTTCTTTTATAGTTCCAGCGATTCAGTTCTCTTCGGAGATCTAGCGAAGGGTAGTTAATCCTTAAAGGACAAGTATATTACTATAATGCTCGCTAACAATCCATAGAAATAAACTCGCAGAAAAGTCCAAGATGAACTTTCTCAAAAAGTGGCATACAAATATGTGGTAATTTGATCATTTTCACACGCATAATCACTCGTACCATAGCATGAAATCGCGGGGATTTTATTGGGCCTAAGGTGATACGTCTTTTGATTCGTCAGAAGTTCTCCTTTTAATGCAGTATCAAAATTTAAAATTTTACGCAGCGTCCAGTGACACTTCTCGAAAACTTAAAAATTTAAGCTAAAAAGTCAAATTTTTAACGGTATAATCTATAAGAAATCACGATTTAATGGTTTTTTCACTTCACCCTCCCTTTAAAAGGCGCTCACTTCTGATCACTGGTCGCAGCCTGATTAACGGCAATATATAAAACTATCCATACGCCTAGTAAGTTAGTTTATTTTACTAAAAGAGTGAATAACGATAATGAATTGTTATAAAACCACGTGAGTTTCATTCTCCCTTTACGTTCTTATTTAAATAAGAACTTTCTAATCTTTACTTAATTTTTATCAGAAAATACAGATTTTATTATTTAAGTGAAGCTATCCTTTAGGGGAAAATCTTGTAATGTATTTTCTACGAGCGCCTGTAGAAATGTTTGACTTGCGCTACATCTGTGTTCGCGGAGAGGCAATCGTACAGGGGTAAACCGTTAAAAGTTTATATTTTTTAATTGTTTTAATAACCTTTATCATTGATAAGACTTGGCCTTTGAATGGTTTTTGTTACTTCTCTTTTTGGAGGAAATTGAGACGGGTATAAAAGCCAACTAAATCCTCTGGTCTTTTTCCTCCCGAAACCGGAAACCTTTAAGAGAAATAAAAACCGACTTTTGGCCGGCGTACTTTTACGCGTGTAGGCTGACATTGTGTCTTTCCTGTATAGTGTGAAAGAGTGGATTTATTTTATAATCATAGCAGCAATGCAGTTAGTTTTGAAATGTCTTTTTTTATAGACGGTATATATATATATATATATAGTTCGGAGATTTCCAACGGCTTTACTTTCGTTTATATAAAGAACTATTTTTAAGATAGGATTTACTAAAAAAAAAAAAAAAAAAAGGATTCGTTTGAGTCTCCTCTAATTCCCACCAGGCCAGATTATGGGGATGACAAAAGAAACCACTGGCCCCTGGGCTCGAGGCTATTTAAGGGCCCTTCTACGGGCGCACTGATTTAAAGTCTTTCCCCTGAGTGAGGGCGCCATGAATGTTGGATAGAGTTAGATTTTGAAAATAAGGAACAGATTGCATTTTGGCCCCCATTCAGTAATTGTTTTCTGAAGATTAAATTCGCGAACTTGGGTTGAGATCAATTTGACAAACTGCCCGAATCGAATCAAGTTATGTGTCTACTTTGTTCCAGAACTGAGTTTCCAAAGAGTTTAAATCGTAAACGTACAGGATTTTGAGCGTTGTACGTACGAACGAAATCCTAAACTGATTAGTTATGATATTTTAACCGTAAATTTTAGAATTCGAAACTTAATTTTATATCTTTCACTGTGAAAATAAGAAATCAAGTGATATTTAATTTAATACCGTATATTTACAATCGAACTATATATACAATTAATTATGCTAATTATTTATAAAGTGTAATATATATTTTAGATTTATTAGATAGTATTCCTTTTTTCAGATCCTTGTCCTTCTTATAACCATAAAAATATCTTGTACGGTTTTTAGAGAACTTTTATGGTCTATTTTTGGGATAAGAAATAATCGATATAACACTACTTTATTCTCTCCCATAAAGTGTGATATCATTCTCGGAATATATATATTTTTTAAACTGATAGGGACGTTTATATACCATTCTATATAATATACAAAGTTTTAAAAACCTCATCAATTATAGTAAAGTAGACCGTCATCTTCACGAAAAAAAATGCAATAAGTTTAATATTTCAAGAGGCAAGTGGCTAAGCCAAATGTATACAGGGTGGTTTAGATAAAAAAAAACCTTAGCTTTTATGAAGGGTTTGAAGAAGAAGAGTCTAGGAGAATCAATAATAATAACTTGCGCAAGATGGTACGCAACGGGAGGACTTGTTTTCGTGGCAAGATATAATGGATTCCCGTATAAAAGTCATCGAATAATGTCATTTCAGGGTCGCTAGTCCTTATACAGGAAGTTCAGGTGGATCTAAATGAATCTAGCTAAGCCTATTTTGATATTAAGTTTTAAATTTCGTTCTAGTTTAATATTTGTTTTAATTTTTTTTTTAATGATGGATTAGGCCTATTTAAACGATAGGGAATCGTTACAAAAATCACTTGTTGTTAGGTTTCATTCTCCCTTTAACCCTTTAGAATATTATATAAAATAGGACGTTATAGGTAAGAATGTAAAAACAATTTGGGCGTCAATCTTCATAAACGATCCCTTAGCTCATTTTTAGTGATAGAACGTTTTTGTTCATATATGGAAAGATTGAATGAAAAGGAAGGCGGTAATGGTCATATTTTTAAGCTATACTTTACCCAATATTTCACATTCGCGTTAACTTCAATTCATTGCGCTTACCACGCGAACGAGATTTATAAAAAGGGAAATTTAGTGTACGCAAAAAGCGGTTTCGCTTCAAAGAAGAATATTATGCAAAATGAAACCGTTTGGAGAATGCAACGCTGTCGATGCCAAACCACGCTTTGAATAGAGCTTCGTTTTACTTAGAAAATACAGTATGGTTGCCAGAGTATAACCTTTAAAACTGTTGAATAATTGCACGATGGTACGGGTATGATCCCCTTTCTTACGATAAGCAGCTTTATTCGTTCAGGCTATCATTTTTAATTTTTTTGTCCACAGTACTTTTTTTTTAAGAATGGCGGGTCCTCGTCTTTTTAAAGTTAGGGTGAAATGGTTAAAATAAAGTTTTTTCTAACAATTTTCATTCTGCCACAATGATTTTACATCACCAGATTACGTTATGATCTTGGTTGATGGTAAAATATAAGTTAGATTATATGTTAGGTTAGGTTTGGACGTGCTTTACGTTTCAGTTGATGGCAGTGAAGTAGTTTAAAACGCTCAAAATTAGATTATCTGCAGATTTTCTGATATTTTTTATCAGTTTTAAAATTGAGATAAGCTTGTATCCTCTTCAGACGAGGCGTAAATTTTAATCAGATTTAACTCCGTTTTATTGAACTGAGAAGGCTAATTACGACTCGTTTGAAGAGGGTATTAAAATACTCAAACCACAACTTTGTTAATTAACTGAAAATTCTAATGTTTATGCATATTTTATCGCTATTAATCTATTAAATTAGTATGTTTCTCGTTTTATTATCACTTTAAAGTGTGTTTAAACTATTTGAAACGAATTAGGTTAAAACCTTAAGGTTAAATATAAATAATTAGGCTTAACAGAGCTAGAATTTAATTAAAAATACCATTTCAATTATTTTTAAATTCAATTTTGGTTAATATTTTCAGACAAAATATGGTTGTAATGATGCTTAATTTATTAGTAAAATGTGGAAAAGGAAAAAAAAACATGATTTTATATTCGACACTCCCTTTAAAAAAACCCGCGATATCCCTTAATAGACCAAAAACGACGAAAGCACGTACTTTCGACTAGCTTAAAAACTTTGCCTTTTTATTCTCTAAAACAAAAGAACTTAAAAGTTTCTTTTAACGGCCAGCGCTTTCTACGAAAGAAGGTTCAAAACTTCAAACCTTCTCCTATAATTTTAATATTTTTTTCTGAGTAAAAGATAATGGGCCCTGTTTTTAAATTAATTTTTTTGAAGTTAGTTTATTATTTAGAGTACCGTTTAGATAATGAAATACCCCTTTTATTATGTCATAGACGACGATCGAGAACAGACGATAAAGTAATTGGGCCGAAATAAAATAGTTTTTGATGACGAATTTAAGAAAAATATAAATTTTAAGCCGATCATAATAAATTATTTAACGTTGAATTTTTTATAATTAGATTCCATGGTAGAGATATATTTTTAAAAAATTTATTTAATGGAGAAATGCGTAGAGATAAAGATCCTATATAGGTGACGTCACGCGAGGAGTTTGAGGAGTCTTAATTGCACTCTTATCATAACTCCAGCAGATGATGTAATATGATATTAAAGGGAGAAGGAAGCCTATTTTAACTATCTATGGAATCAATAGAAAATAACATGTCATGCGCACACAATATATAATTATAGGTTGAGACGTGACGCTATTTCCTTAGAAAATTGTTATTCATTATACTTATAATACTAAGTAATAAATAATCTACACTTTTACGAGAACTGTTCTTATATACGTTCTAGGGGTCCGACACTCTTGAATTCGCTGTACACCTGAGTTCACAGAGTTCAGCTTTGACAGTGCATTGAGTTCGAACTCTTTTGAATTATAGTTCAGCTTTGATAGTGTAAAGAGCTCAAAGATTTTGTACACCTGAGTTCGCTAGTGTCTGCCCCCATATGTTTATCAGAGTTTCCGTACACCTTACGAGGATAGATGGATTTTACTAACTCCTTATATGTGACCTTTTAGAGACTTAATTTGTAATGCTTTTATAAAACTAATTTTGATCTAAACCTCGGCCTTATACCCATATAACTATGGTACACCACTTTATAGTCTTCGTGTAATCCTTTGAGAACGATATCTCTGAAAGCTTTTAAGAATATATAAAGCCTCAAAGCACTTTTAGCTATATTACGTATTTTTAATAACCGTTATGTTTACCGCAAAGACGTGGTTGAGAAAGCCCGGGCTAAGTACTAAAATATAGTCTAGAATTTATACACGGAAGAGAGCGAATGAAGATACCTTTCGGGAAGAGGAGGTTCGAGGTAAATAGGGTGATAAAAATACACCGTTTTAGACGTAACATAACCCCCTATTTGAGGGACGCTTTTAAGGGCGAATACTGTAACTCCCTCACTAAGGGGGATGACACCGAAGTAGAAGATAGAAGCCTCTGACGTTTCAATGTCTTGCTTGCCGCCTCCTATTCAAGTTGCTCTACTTCCGCTTAAAATCCCTTTCGTTTAATGAAGTAGAATTTTTGAAATGAAAGTTAGGCCTAACTGTCAGAATACGATTTTATAATATTTTAGACTAATTTTTTTTTTAATAAATAAAGGACCGTTAGTTGCTGATGCCAATGGAATGCCCCATAAAAAAGAGGAGCCAATTTAACTCTAACAATCATCTCTTTCGGTTCAAGACGATATCTCATTGGCATCAGGAAACCTGTTTTCAAAAAGACAAATTATTCATGATTTAGTTGGACCAGATCATTTGAAACAAATATCTAAATATATGTTAGTTCGAAATATCAGTATTCAAAACAAATCTCTGAACTATTTAAATTTCAAAATAATTCAATGGCCAATCACAATTAAAACCGAGTTTGTAGCCAATTAAAGATTCTCGCGCACCCGAGGCGCGCGCTCCATTAGAGTGTAACCATGGAAACGTTCCCGCCAAAATCTCGTTCTTCACTTTCAAACGGTCCCGAATTAGGCTTAGCGTAAAATCAAGTTGAAATGGTTTTTCCGAGTGTATAAGTGAAGCATTTTGGTATATGCTCTTTCGACCGAATTCCCATATGAACGAAATCCCATTCGGCCGAATAGCTGCAATTTCTAGCCCATTGGGCTGGGAAAAAGGTTTCTTCCCATTCGACCGAATGGGCTAATAAATTCAAAAATTTAATTCAATCGAATAGAAGCATACGCATAATTATATATGTAATACGTTGAATGGAACTTTTGTTAAGCTAGGTTCTTCGTACGTAAACGGTAGTAAAAAATGTACAATAATGCAGTTTTAAATAATATTTATTTGAAAGGTTAGGTTAGGTTAAGTTAGGTTAGGTTAGGTTAGGTTATACCTTGGAAATACCCCAAAAATTTCAAAAACCGCCAAAGCGCGGGTTTTTCGGTCGAATGGGATTGGCTTCGGTCGAATGGGAATTCGGTCGAAAGGACCCAAAGCATTATTTTAACAGTAATAGCTACAATAATAACTTTTCTCTTCGGTAAGTCATTTTATTATAGTTAGTTTTTATTTATAATTGAATATCTACAAATTAGTTGGGCAAAGCGGTTTTTTGGTAGCTCGTTAATATAATCCGGTTCCATGATTGACTATTGAATTATATTTCAACTTGAAAAAACTATTTCTATTTGGAAATCACTTTTGGACACCAAGTAATAGTTCCATTTATGACCAAAATTCATGTGTTACCCTAAAACATTTTATCTCGAAATTCTCAAGCTCAGGTTTCCTGGTCCCTTTAAGTCCTTTTCAAATAAATCGAAAATTTCTTTGATCCTAATTTAGCAACTTTGATAATTAAGAGCGCATTACCACAAATTGTTGGCCAGTTTTGGTAATGTTTTACGCATATTTTAACATCCGAATTTGATTAAGAATAAGTTGTTTCGAGAGTCTATAATCAATTTAATTTACGGGAAGAGAATTCCCGTGATGTGACGTTACATTATCTAGAATATTTCTCGAAATAAAAGACGGAATAGGTATAACGCCTGGGTCTACGGGGCTTAAGTATTCAAAATCGACGTGATGAAAGTTAGTAGAACTAAAAGTCTAAAACAAGCCCGCGGTTCTTTTCCTTGCACTGTGGTTAAAATAATATTTCGTTGTCCTATATGCATGACGCTCTCTTCATCCTCGCGGGCTTTGTCGTTTCTTTTAGGGTTTAATTAGCTCGCTAACATTATTACTTCGGCGAACCTTAACGAGCGAGCGATTTAAATTTGGTGACCGCACGGAAAGACCCCTAAGAGTCCCCTTAATAGATTGAAATCCCTTGTTTTTATAAGGATAACTGTCGGGCATTTGGCTGCCTGAACGTATACGAGAGTACACTTAATGATACTCGCTGTCTGGCAGTCGCTCGAATCGTTAGTATAATGGTATACTGCGCTGAGGAAAAGTATCTATTACAAAGGAAAATGATCTCCCCGCGTAGGCCTTTGTGAAAGTCGAAAGGTCGTAAGTAAAGAATTAAGAGGTGAAGTAAGATTTGCTTTATAAAGTCGTTTTGGGCTATTTTTTTAAATAGCTCAAATTTACGGTTGTCTTTTCATGGGTCAGAGGAAACCTGGAAAATAAAAGGTCAGATACATTTCGTGGCTTTTGAAAATAAGACCAAAAATGGACAGATAAAGCTCCTGCTTCTGTGGTCGCCTGCAATTATTAAATTTGCCAAATTACTGAATTTTAAACTTTTACAAAGTGGTCAGATTAAATCTGGGGAATTGGAAAACTGGGCCAATAAAAAACTGAACAGATAAAAATGGAACCAAATATGGTTAGATGAATTTCATAAAATATTAAAATTGGACTAAAAGGTCATTTTAAATTATGATAATTTGAAAA
Organism: Odiellus spinosus; assembly: GCA_963920705.1. Classification (NCBI taxonomy): domain Eukaryota; kingdom Metazoa; phylum Arthropoda; class Arachnida; order Opiliones; family Phalangiidae; genus Odiellus; species Odiellus spinosus. The sequence goes on along the minus strand of OY987226.1, from coordinate 9,930,226 downwards.
TTTGGACTCAAAATGACAGATAAAAGTCGGAAAATCTGATAATTGAACTCAAAATGTCAGGTAAAAGTTAGGGAGTCTGAAAATCGGCTCAAAATGTCAGATAAAAGTTAGGGAATCTGAAACTGGATCCAAATTAAGGTCAAATTATTATTTGATTAAAGTCAGGTTAAACTAATGGAATTTGATAATTCAACCAATTTATGATCCGATAAATCTAATGGAATTTGAAAATTAGACCAAGATTTGTGACAAAATTCATCAAATTTGAAATAAAAACGATAAGAACAAGTCAGGGAATTATGTCACGAAACAATCTTACAGTCCTAACTCCAGAGATGTTTAGCTTAAATTAGTCTCACGTGCTTTTTAATGTTTTATTAACATTTCGCGTGTAGTAAACATCAGCGAAATTCGGTATAAAAATATCCATACTTTAAAAAACACATAATTTTGTAAAACACTAGAATATTCAGTTACTATATTTTGGTTATAACGTAACTGTGATCCCCTTTCTTCCTCGGATCGCGTGTCCCACGACCTATTAAAGAAACAAGAGACGAAAGAAGAAGATAAAAAAAAAAAAAAAAAAAACTGAAATAATAAAAATCTTATCTAAAACCTCTTTTTTCTGCTGATTGTAAAATGTATCCTATGGATACCAGCGGTTACAACACACATGTGGGTTATATTTTATCCTTTACGAAGCAAAATTTCATCATTGATACGAGAGACGGATTCTTTTGTTTTTTCAAGATCATTTTACCCTCAGAATATCTTGAATGCTTAATTTATTTAAAGTGAAGCTGTCACAATTTTTTTTTTTAATGAGCTACAAAGGAAATTTCAGTAGTAAAGATTGTTAAAAAGGGATTCAAAATATGATTATAGAAAAATGGTTTTATTTTTCACCCGTTTCAGAATTCTACTTAAGTTTTGCAAATATTTTACAGGAATCTAAATCTAATTCTTTGTTTTAAAATTTAGAACTTGATTAATAAAATTGATTATGAAGTCTAGTAGGCTGTAAAAGGGTTTATCATGAGTTGCAAATGAAATTGAGTAGCATTTTCGTTAAAAAAAGGAATCAAAATACATTGAGTGTACGTTTATTAATGTTAAGGGGTCATCCGCGCATGATTCATTTCGTAACTCTTAAAAGGCGCCCCGTACGACAAAACGTCATAGAACATCTGCGTCTTAAAATGAACCAAAGAACCCACTGTAGTTCGTTCCTAGCACCATTTTTGAAACACCCTGTATGGCTAAAAAAATTACTACAGTAAAAATATAAATTTTAAAATCGCCCATCTTCGGAATTTTTTAAGACAAAATTTCCCCGATATATTACGTCATCATATGGTCTCCTGGATATTATAGAGTCTACTATTGATTCTCACGCATGTTAGCACGTAATGTGGTTGTTTTCACAGAGTCATTTGGTAAAAGTACTTGATCTTATCGTCAATTATGTTCCAGAATCATTCTACATCAAAAAATAGATCTTTAGTATTTTAATTTTGAAGTTTCTTTTCCATAGGGGTTTTTAAAAATGGTGTTAGCTTTCCTTTAAAAGATTTTCATATCATTTTCCCATTAAGTATTTTTCTCTGAATAGTTTGAATTGAGTCAAAGAATAAAAAATTTAAATTTTTGTATTTGAAAATAACTACATTTGGAATCAGTTTGAAAGTCATCAAAGATTATGTTACGTACTTATCTCGTTTCGTTAATTCTTATTAGTGAAAGAAGGCGTGTTTAGGCTCGTACGTGCTGAAATTTACGTCTGATTTTACAATGTTTCTAAAAGGTTTTCTCATTTTCCCTCGCTTTAACCCTAAAAGCGCATTTGGGGCTTTACCGTCACGATTTCAATTAGTTTTGAATCGAGTTAAAGTTGAAGAGCATTTTATTTTCTATACATTTCGGGTAAAGTTCATTTTTTATCCAAATCCATTTAACTTTTTCTAGGGCTTTGTGTCTTGAAAGGATATAAAGACCATATACTCTTCATTGCGATATAGAGACTTCTTTTACATCGAAATTAATGATCTGCTGGTTTTATCGAATGTAGGCTTGCATGGTGAAATAAATTAAGTTTATATTAATTTATTACACGATGTAAATGAAATAACCAAACCATTTTAAAATGCGTGTCTTATATATGAAGGTATAATGATTGAGTTTTTGGTGAGAATCTTTATTTTTATTTTAAATTAAGTTCTGTTTAATTAAACACTTAAAGGCAGAATTTATTCTAATAGCAAGTGCTTTTTATCGATTCCCTGTCGTTTAAATATGCCTAATCCACCAGTAAAATTTTTAACAAACAAATATTAAACTAGAAATAAATTTAAAACTTACCAAGAAAATAGGCTTAGCTGGATTGATGGAGATCCTGAATGTCTTCGTCTTAGAGAGTCAGCGACCAATCGAATGTTATTGGAAGTCTCATGGAGATCTCGCCTTAACGACGTGCTAAATTCGCTGATTGGTCGTTGACCCATCAATGCGAAAAAAAAAATAGAATCTCCATGAATCCAACTAAGCCTGTTTTCCGAATAAATTAAAATTTATTTGAAGTTTAATATTTGTTCGTAATTTTTCTATTGGTGGATTAGGCCTATTTGAACAATAAGGAATCGATAAAAAATTCCCTTGTTGTTAGGTTGCATTCTACCTTTAAAACGTAGCCGATTTAGGCGCCGTCATATACTCACGTAAAAATAGTTTCAACAAACATTTTCCTATGATCTCTTCCTGAAGTACCTTCGGTGTTGATATTCGGAAATTGAGGAGCGGGTTAGACCTATTTAACTTCCGATTTGAAGTTAAAAAGATGTAAAAGACGGGCACAATATTGAAGTACAGCGAGCTAGGAGTCGGTTGCCAGGCTAGTGAATTAGATAGATTACAATAAAATCTTGTTGTTTGGGAGTTTTAAAGCCAGTGATGCATGGACGCTTTCATATGATCCTATTTTTATATATATATATACTCTTGGTAATGCCGAATCATATATTCACCTTTTGTTTACTGAAATTAACGATATGCTAGTACCTCCAGTTGCTTTTAATGTTGATAGTTTATATTATATACCAGCTGAGATGAAAGAGAGCAGAAACAGTCGTGAGGAATTTACGTTATATACATTTTAATATCGAAACCATCTACTTTCTATATAAGACCGCTTGTTCCCGAGTGAAACATCAGAAGCAGCTTCGAATTTAATGGCAAAGTCGAATACTCTGCCCAATTTGCGTTAGTGTATATTATAATCTTTATACAAATCAAAGGGAGGTTGCGAAAGATTGAAAAGTCTAAAAAGAATGACACGTATCCACCAAAAAATTAGATTACATGCTAAAAAAAATAGAGAAAGCAACATACTTATACTTTTAGTACAGTTAAAATGCATTTTATACCTTTAAATATTACAAATCAAAAGTTTCGCAAAAATTTGAAGTGGCCCTGTTGTATGGATTGTTCTGTAAAATTAATTAAGAGTGGCGCACGGAAATTTACATGTTTTTCTATAGTTAGGTTATAATACAGAATTTCGGCGGGCTCTACAATTTATGCAATGATTAACGCGAAAAATGGTTTATATACAAATTATTAATATTTATATACATATATGTATATCCTTATTGAAATCCTTATTCAAAAATTAGGCTTAGTAGATTTTTAAAATATATTTTTCACGCTTCCTTTACGTCATAGATCAATATTTATGCTCATTTCCACCCTTTAGTTTACAACTTCTAACCTTAAACTTAATTGTAAGCCTATAAACTCAATTATATTTCATTATAATCAAGATTAGTTGTCGTGTAATGCGGAAAAGTTGAGTCGTATTGATACATAATATTAAACTTCGTAGAAAATAAAGTAGTTCGTGCCAAACAATGCCATTTAATCATTAATTTCTTAGAGATGGGGGAAAGCCCAAGTTTGTACGCGCTGCAAACTTGTATTGATTATATTTTAATTTAAATAATTTACTAAACTACTTTTTCCGCTATTCGCTTTAACATTGTGTATTTATACGCACCGTCTTTCGCGATAATTTGCAATATTATCGTTAACAAAATACCGATATTATATATTTTGAAGTTCCTAAGTTTGCTTTTCAATCGAAAACTATGTAACGCGCGATATTATGGCGGATGGTTCTACAATATAAATTCGTATTAAAGAAAATGTATCCCATATCTTCTTCGAATATCTCCGATTACATTCCGTCAGTCATTTGGCGAGGAGCTGGAATCGTTCGCTCCCGTTTTATTGTTGGGAAATTACCACCACCAAAGATAATTGTCTGTTTCCATTAAAAGCTTTCGGTTGGGAGTGTTTCTCCCTCTAGAAATATCTCCGTGATCTTTTCCGACTTCTCGGGTTCGCTATTTACACGCGACGCGTTTCCAAACAATCCCGACCTCTAATGTTCCCTATTCTCTCTTAATTTGGCCCCCCGACAATAACGATGTGATTTTTCTTTGACTTTTCAACTTTAAATAGTACATCCTGTTGGAATTCCTAAGCCCGCATGCACGGATTGCTTTTCGGATAATTTAATATACTGGTATTAACGATATATACTTTTAAGCAAAATTTACTGACTTCAAATTTGGTATTCAGGGATAAGGCTGGCTTTATTGTAAAATAATACACGAACTTTCAAGCTATTAGAAAGTTATTTTGGGAAAGCAGATCGTATATCTTTCGACACCAGAAAAATTATAGTACTTATTTCTAAATTAATAGTGGACAATAATTTAATAGGATATAATAATTTAATAGTGGACAATAATTTATAAGTAGACAGTAATTTAATAATAGACTCTAATTTAAAAGTAGACACTAATTTAATAGTAGACACTAATTTAATAGTAGACACTAATTTAATAATAGACATTAATAGTAGACACTAATTTAATAATAGACATTAATAGTAGACACTAATTTAATAATAGACATTAATAGTAGACACTAATTTAATAATAGACATTAATAGTAGACACTAATTTAATAATAGACATTATTAGTAGACACTAATTTAATAATAGACATTATTAGTAGACACTAATTTAATAATAGACATTATTAGTAGACACTAATTTAATAATAGACATTATTAGTAGACACTAATTTAATAATAGACATTAATAGTAGACACTAATTTAATAATAGACATTATTATTAGACACTAATTTAATAATAGACATTAATAGTAGACACTAATTTAATAATGGACATTAATAGTAGACACTAATTTAATAGTAGACACTAATTTAATAGTAGAGAGTAATTTAATCGTAGACACTAATTTAATAGTAGACAAGAAATTATAAGTAGACAAGAAATTATAAGTAGACAAGAAATTATAAGTAGACAAGAAATTATAAGTAGACAAGAAATTATAAGTAGACAAGAAATTATAAGTAGACAAGAAATTATAAGTAGACAAGAAATTATAAGTAGACGAGAAATTAAAAGTAGACGAGAAATTAAAAGTAGGCAAGAAATTAAAAGTAGACAAGAAATTAAAAGTAGACAAGAAATTAAAAGTAGACAAGAAATTAAAAGTAGACAAGAAATTAATAGTATTAATAGTATATTTAAAAAATAATAATAGACAAGATACTAGAAGTAAATATTTAATAGCCAATGGTAGACAAGAATTTAATAGTACATATTTAATAACCAATGGTAGACAAGAATTTAATAGTACATATTTAATAACCAATGGTAGACAAGAATTTAATAGTACATATTTAATAACCAATGGTAGACAAGAATTTAATAGTACATATTTAATAACCAATGGTAGACAAGAATTTAATAGTACATATTTAATAACCAATGGTAGACAAGAATTTAATAGTACATATTTAATAACCAATGGTAGACAAGAATTTAATAGTACATATTTAGAAATTTCGTTGAGGTATTAATAGTTGACAAGAAATTAGAAATAAATATTTAAAAAATAATGCTAGGCATTAAATTAATAGTACCTATTTAGAAATTGTAGCTAATCACAAATATTACATACCTTATCACGTGCCAGAACGCAACAGAATTAAGTGTAAGCTTTATAATAGCCACAGGACCATAGCTTTGAGGTTTGAGGTATAGTATTGTGATTATAAAATAGTTATTTTTACTGTTATATTCAAACATTAACTATGGTATATATCACTTCAAAGTTTGCAACGAAAGAATTAGATTTAGCTACCTTTAAAATATTCACAAAAATATCTAGACTTCTAAATCTCTTGAAAAATAAAATAACCACCAAAAAACAATCTTCTCTCTCTCTCTCTCTCTGTCTCTCTCTCTCTCAAAAATATGGAAAAAACAATAGCTCGTTTAAATATTTATGAAATTGGCTAGATAGGAAATTGGAGTGTCGGAAATAAGCTCGTAAGAAAGTTATAAGATCTCAAAATGTTAAATTCTGGTCCGCTTTCTGTTTTCAAGATACCAAACGCTATGAGAGGATAGATTGTATCTTTAGTTCCGTTGTAAACTGCGCCTGACGCTTAAAGGATACACCACCCCATCTATTTCCTCCTACTTTATTTCCTCTAGACTACGCCATTACTCCTTTTATCCAAATGAATCTCTCTCATTTTTTTTCCTGGTGGAATTTATTCCAACGCGCCTCGGATTAAAGGGGCCTTCGTAAGAGATCAAAATGTGCCACACGCGGTGAAACAGGAAACAGACGCTATAAAGTACATTGCCCCGAGCAGAAGTTAATAAAATTGGTCCTTGAAGTTTATCCCGTACAGCGTCGCACTCGTGTGAAGAAATTATTCCTCTATCTCTCCCTAGGAAGTTGTTTATACTCCCTTTAGGGAAAATTTGATAATATTTAACACCATTTTGATGGAAAAGGTTTCATAACACGTGGAACCATGTTAGTTTTATTATTCATCCAATACGGGATTTGTGAATTTTCCGCCTCTTTTTTGATGATTTTGTCACGAGGTTGGTGGTGGGCGTTAGTCTTAGACAAAGGATGAAACTGTTTTCACATATTCCATTGAAGCGCGTAATTCATCTCTTACTTTAAGACTTTTATTGATAGGACAAAGATATAACATTAAAAATTAATATCTTTTACTTATAAAATTTGATTTGGGAAAATTTCAACGGATTTATTTCATTCTTAGTGCATTAAGTGTATTTTTTATTCTTTGGCGCTAGTGAACTCAATTGTGAAGGCACCTTAACGCCTTAATATGTCTGACAGCTAGGGGCAAAGTAAAAATTATACTAGGGCGCATTGTTCCATCACTCCCACTATCTCACCCTCCGGAAATATTGTATCTTGTTTCCTGATTCAGCCTGCACGCTTCGCGCTACACCCAATCTCTAAACCGCCTCTCCCCCCTTGGTCCGAGCGAGTTGTTTCCTAAATCAGGATGAATATGGAATAGGACGAGGGCGACGGCTCGCCAAACCGAAAGGAAAAACTGTTTTTATAGTGCCAGCTATGGACCACTGAAAGAAAAATAAGAACTCAGTAAAAACCACCTTTTTTCGTGTGAGAGGAGGGATATAGGCGTTTTTTTCCGTTTTACTCGATCGAGGAGAAGGTATATGTACTACTTTTTCTCTTAGCATTTTATCTTTATAGATCCATCCGCCATCTATATAACTCCGGATTTGCGCGCCGGGTAATCCGCAGACTTCTTTTTCTTATTACGGAATGCAAATTTCTAACCAAACAGAGTTTGCCGTATATATACTTTCCTTAAAAATCGTTTCCGTTCGAAAAGTAAGGATTAATGAAGAAATATTAAGAGAAAGGGAGTTATTGAGTACTTGAAAAAACAAGCCTTTTGCCCCTTTATCTTCATTGAACTTAATAACGTGAATGAACTAAGTTAGCATCGGTTTAAGTTTTTATCGCGGTTAAAGCTAGACGCTATCCTTTTCTATTTGAAATTATATCACGGTTATACAGAAACCTGTAGCTTCGCGCGCGCTTTCAAATTATACTGATCTTACCTATATTGAACCTTATATCCCATTTTCCTTCCTGTAGGAAGTCTGATGGGCTATTCGAACAAATATTCCGGTATGGTGGGAATTTGACCCTTTTATAAATGGATAAGTTTATGTTAGACCCTAGAAGGTTGAGTTTTCCCTGAACAGCAATGTACTGCTGGTGAAACATTTCTACAGGGGCTAGGTAGAAAAAACATTAGCTTATGACGCCTAGAGTTGGGCTTCCTTATTTATTTATATTCATATACTTTGAGCGCTTGCGAACCCACTTAAAGGTTCCTCCCTGTTTCAAAACGGACTGTAATCAGCAGCAAATAAGTATTCATTCATTCATTTAAAACGTTTAAAAACGGTTTCTGTAGCTACGGTTACACAAGGATTTCTTAATCGATTTGAAACGATATTCAAATCGCCAGGAATCATTTTAAGCGTCCTGTGTTCACACATTATCGATTTATCGTATCTTCATCTGTCGGTTGTTGAAACCGAATCGGTACGAAACTGGTTCCCGAAGCAGTTTCGAGAAATCGAATCAAATCGATTCGTGAAAAGACAGTTTCCCGTTCACACGACTAAAGCGAAAAGGTTTAAATCGATTCTAAGGCCTAGTATGAACGGAGCTCAAATCAAGCTGCACTCTTACGTCCGACTTTAAGTTTCCTACTGGGTAATAATTCCTTTTCTGGAATAAGTTATGAACTTTTGATACTGTAATAACGAGAATCGAAACCTTTACAAAGAAGTAAAAAACTAAAATATAAAATGATCTTATTCATTTTGTAATAATCAGATTTGACTTTGTTATACGAATAGAAGTTTTAAGAAAGAAAAAAGTTACTGCGCAGCGGCCGCGTTTTATGATTAAATCGATTTCTTTAGCAGCGAAAAACGGAATCAAGTTTCATCAAAATTGTATCGCTCTTACTAAATTACCCTCTAGCGTGTTTTTTATTTTATTTTTTATTTTCGTTTATTCTCTTAGATGTTTGTAAAAAGAGTATATATATAAATAGATCATGATATGAAGACGCGGAAAATGTTTTTTCTTTCATGTTCTATCGACTATATAAATATAGATTTAAAGGGAAATTGAAACATATTTAAATGAAAATATGTGTAAGCTTGTAATTCTCATTTATAAGTAAAAATATTCAATAAACCTAATTGCCTTCTAGAGGTCTGGGTTTGGATTTAGACATTTTCTGTTTGTTTTATCTTTATTCATATTTTGAAATTATTCACAGGGAGACTATGAGAAATCCAATGTAATCGCGAATAATTAACCGATTATATTTTATGATGAACTGATTAACCAAATATTTGTGGATAATCTTGTTCAAACCCCGACCTCTAATGCCTTCTAAACTATTAAACTTTTAAATTTAACATCAATTATTAAAAAAAAAATAAGATTTAATGATTTTTAAACCGAACAAACGTCACACATTAAGAATTAATTTTACATTTAGAATATATTTTATAAAATAATAAAATATTTATTTCGTATCAAAGAGCAGGCAATTTTTGAGGTATTGCCTATTCGGGATGGTTTCAAAGGCAATACCAACTTAGAGAACAGAGGATACACAAAATTTCAGAAAATTTTAAAAAGTTAATCCAAATTTTAAAATAAAAATTAAATTGAATTTTTTTTTAATTAAAAATTAAAAATATATGGAATTTAAATTTATTTTCAAAAGGTTAGGGAGTTAAAAAATATTTTCAAAAGGTCAGGGAGTTTAAAATTGTTTTAAAAAGACAGAAAGTTTAAAAATATTTGAAAGTTCCTATGAATTTCAAAAATTACATAAAAGAATTGAATTATTTCATAGTTGATCGAAATTTTGTGACCCAAATTTGAATAATCCGATTTTTTTTTTTATAAAAGTACGTAATTTTCTTACGTACACTGCGATCATTTATCCTCCCTTTAATATTGGAAAATGACTATCTTTACAAGAAAAGGCTCGCGCTGCTGGAGATCTAAAGGTTAAATTTGATCTTTTACTGTATACAGGAGGGGGTGGTGGTTATAGTGTAGGAACTATAGCGCTAGACGTTGATCCTTTTGCTTGATCTTTGAGCAAAGATTGACGAACGAAACGCCAGTAATCCCTTTTCTATACTCAACGCGGATTGAAACGCTTCCGAAGGGATTCAATCTTCTTTGCCTTTTGCCGTAACCCCTCCCCTTGTCTGTTAAAATAGAACCAATGAAAAATGATCTACAAATCCTTTGAAAGATGACTGACACCTTCATCCTTTAGTTTTCGTATCTCTCCGTCTGTTCGTTTCAATTTATCAATTGAAGAATAAAAGTAGATCTGGCGATGTTTTCAAGTTAGATATCGAAGTAATGAAACCAATTCTTGACCAGGTGCCCTTGGCTATTTCCTTCTATCTTGTTTTCACAACTTGCCACTTATTCGCTGGTTCTAAACCGAAGACACTATAGAATCCACGTTTTAGCTCGGCCTTTGTTTGTTCAATCAATCGTCCGTTTCATCCATGCTGGTATAAAATCATAGTTAATATAATCAAGGCTTAACTTGATCAATCTTCCCTGATGGATATAGCTTTTGTTCAAGTCATATTTCTGTCTTTAAATTTCACTGATTTTAAATCAAATCTACAAATTAAAGGTACTAATATAATCGTGGCTTAATTCAATCTTTCCTTTGCATATTACTGTCAAAACAATCAAATTACAATTGATAGAACCAAAGTTTGATGTATCTTTCCTTTTCGATCGTGTCATATTGAACTTTCAACGATTGTTAATTAGAGTTAAATATTAATTTTAAAGCTTACAGCTCTCCAAAGTAATCATGGCTTTTAACTTGATATCATCTTGCTTATTCAATTAATCTTGCCTGAAGGCACCTACCCTCTTTTCGTAATAACTATACCTTTTTGTTTACCTTCACTGGCTCCAAATCAGAAAATCAGTCAATATGAAGGTAATAGTAACTTGTTGAATTATGTTTACGAGATAGAGCCAATAAAAGTGAACCTTATATAATAACATACGATGTCGTATATCCTAACTGTATCAGAAATCGAATTCCGAGTATTGGCAACGCCTCGCCTTTCAGAGGGGTATTCCCTATGGGAAATAGAACGAGATGCCGCATCGGTTTACTATATTTTTTTAGAGTTAACGAGATTTTTCTACAGAAACTCAATGATATAGGAGATGCTTTTGGACCGTTTTTTTTTTAATCCCCCTTTTTTGGGTAAAAAAATACTTTATCCTATAAATATATATATATATATTGAATGATTGTTCAACTTAAGGGAGAATGCAACCCGACAATCGATTACATATCGTATCTTCAATAAATATTAAAATAGAAATACATTTTTAACTACTCGATGAATGGGCTTAACAGGGATCCATTGTGAGCTTGATATCTCTCATCAGCGAGTCACCGGCGAATCACGCCCTTTATCTCGACAGTGAAACATTTTCAGTTAGGCTTAAGAGGCGCGCACTCTTTAGCCGTACACCCGTTAACGGCTAGACATCAAAACTTCCTGTAGATCCCTGTTAAGCCTACTTCCCGAGTATGATAAAAATTATTTCTAGATTTATATTGATTTGAATTTTTGTTACTAGTCGATTAGGCCTATTTAAAATAAGTAATCGATAAAAAATATCTTGCTGTCAGGTTGAATTCTCTCTTTAACTTCGATAAACTTCATCTTTAGTATGTTTTTCTTATGTATGCCGCTTCGTATGTTTTCTACATGCAGAGGCACAAATCAGATAAACTTGGTGGGATTTTTACTTAGCTTATTTTAAATATTTTTAACTTCGAATACGGATAAAGACTAAATGAAAACCCCGAACACCCCTTGAGATTTTTACTGATATCAGATTCCACATCATCCATCCTTTAACCTGATTCCACGTATAGACCTTTATTCAGAACCAAAGGGGAAAAAAAAAAAAAAAAAAAAATCTTAAAAGTTTGCTATGTCTACAATACGAAACTAGATTTCAATTTTCTTTCTTTATTTTTTTTTTTTAACCAATTGAATTTTATTTTTACGTATAGGAAGATAGATATAGTCCACTCCCTTCAAACATGGCATTCATTGCGTGTGAAAGAAGAAAAGCAAAACTATGTACCCAGTGCAAAATCCCGAATTTCTATGGCATGCACTGTGGTTCCTATTTCAAAAAAAGGGTTTGAGTGTTATCTTGAACCCTAAAGCCGAGATTGAAACCCATAGCATGTATTTATATTTCACCTTAGATTTACAACGCTTACAAAGCTTTAGCCTTACCGGTATCTCTAAGAAAAAAATATCATAGAGATACAGGATATCCTTCCTTTCTACTTGATACAAACTCAATGTGTAATTTTTTATATCTTCTATATAGCCCCTTCGTTCCACTTGTGCGTCTTGACTGAGTTAAAATGAAAAGAATCTGGTTAAGATCATTCTTCCCTTGTATCTATATATTTCCATTCTTTACATCAATGAAGACGAAAATATAAATATCTATGTTTGAATTATTAAAGAACTTACTTATACGATATTGGGGGAATAAGAATAATTAGATTTTTTCGTAATGGTTGAAATATCAACCACTTGTAGCTTTGCTCTTATTAACTCTTAAAATTTGGACGGATATACGTATATTTCAATCCTTTCAGAGTTTATAAGAAAACTTCTTATTCAAATTGTTTGCCCTTTTGGATAGAAGTTGTATTCTTTAAAAGGACTCAATTTCTACACATTTAAAGGCGCGTTTCATGGTAATTTAAACTACTTTCAAGTCTGAAATGGATTATAGATATTGAGTTTCACGTTGTTTCGGTAACACGAAGCGTGATAGGTTACCATTATCTCCGTGATATTTTTCTTAGTTTTTAAAAAGGGCCCTATCTTCGCGCGTATTGTCAAATGAATATCGAATTTTCAAAAAGGTATATTTGAATTTTCTTTTTTTTTTTTTTTTTTTACTTCAATATACTCTTTTGCCAAACCGTATCCGGCTTAACAGAGTTTTCGTTCGAGTCATACTAACTATATTGTTCTGTCTGGTGTTAGATGACTCTGTTGTAGGTCTGTTTATGTAACAGTAAGCGGATAGGTTCCGGTCTAAGGTAAACTTGAACTCGTATATACGTGAGTTCACAATAAACTTTACTGAAATCCACCTCTACGGAAGAAATATATTGTATATATTATATTTTATTCAGTTCTGTTATTTTAAAAGTCTGTTTATATATTGCGGGATTTTAGGGACGGTTCTCTTTTATTTTGGCTCTTCTTTTTGTGGAATATTGTGGGGGAAAAACAATAAGAATGGTAATATGTAACGAAAAATAGATTAATTGCTTGTTTTATTGCTTTGAAAAATAGCAGAAAGTAACATTATACAAGAAATCCATCAGAAATGATTTCTGATTTGAAATTATTTTCGTGTGCTTTTAGATGAACTGCGTACCAGAGTCAGAGTGAGGAGATAGAGAATGGATGTTTGTCGTCATTCTACCCCAATTTATTTTCAACGCGCTAATTATAATAGGGCTATCTTTAAAACTATAACCAGAGCGGCTCTCCGAACTGATTTGTTTACAATTAGTTTCTAGAAATAGTGTATTTGTTGTTTTTAAACTCTACAATATTACTACCTAAAATATAAATATTATATTTGAAAACTAATTTTTATAAATTTGATTACTCAACAACGTATTTAAATCCTGGGTCTTAATCTTAAGATTTCCTTTTAATGTTCAACCTCTTTCTATTCAAGAGAATTATGGGAAACTACTTTAATTTCTTACGTGAGTTAGTATTATGTATTAATAAGCTTTAGGTTTCGTTATGGTTTTAAAACTTTATATAGGGTCTTTATACTGAAAAAGATATCATTTAGGGGAAAATCTCGTAATGTATTTTCTACGAGCGCCTGTAGAAATGTTCGACTTGTAGTTCACCAATGTGCGTGGGGAAGCTCTCGTGTAGGGGACAACCGTTTGGTTTAGAAGAACTGTCATTAAAACGGGAAAAGTTCACCTTGTAAAATTTCATTGACATTGATAGAATGCACCGATTTTCCTTGGAAAAATAGTATATATGTAAGATTATCTTGAAATGTCAGTTGACTGATTCAGCGAATCAGAAGATTCAGCAAAATTAGAAGCAGATGAATCAGGGGATCAGAAAGCCATGTGATAGAGTCATAAACACAGAGTCAGGAAGTCTGAGACTTAGATTCTGGTAGTCATAGATTCAAAATCGGGGAGTCACTGATTTAGAGACGTAGAATTAGGAGTCATATAAAACAGAAAATTTCAAATCCTTAGAAACTCATCTACCAAAATTTTTGTGTCACGAACCATGGATTAAGAATGGACGACGTTTCTCCCGTATATTTGAATGTAGAAGTAAAATCTGTCTTATTATTTAAACAGACTTGAAACATGGCGCGGGAAATTTAATTCATCAAAAACATGAAATCTGCTTTCGTTGTAATTTATTACTTTTAGTGTTTTGATTTTTAGACGTACATTTTATTTTAATTTATATTTTTATTTTAAAAAGGTGCATTTTGTGGGGCTACAAAAATATACCTGTAAATCTGTAATATATACCAGTCAGAATCATGCAGTTTGGGCTTTCAGCGCATTCCGAGTTATGTTTCCACTATCTCTAAAAAATATCGTATTTCCTTATGGAGCCTTTTAGTTTCGTATACGTATTGAGAACGCCCCTTAAACTGTCAAGCCGTAGGTTAGTATAAGCAAGATTGATTACGCTTTAATGTCCCTACGCAATTTCGCACTAAATAGTAGCGTCACCCTCTTTTAGGCCTAATCTTAATGTATAATATCATAAGTACAATAATTTAACATAAGTATGCCATAAAGCCCATCATTTCCTATAGCAATGTACGCCGAAATAATAGAAAATCTTTTTCACTATCGACCGCCATGATATGGTATTCCTTCCTCGTGGAAAGACATGAGAATATTGACCGCTTGGGAGACTTTGTAAAAATATTGTGTAAACTGTTTTCTACCAATGAAACTATTTATTTATTATAAAGCAGGTACTTGTTAACGAAATAAATCATAATTTAAATAATGGTATAGTAAAATCATGCTGTGATATTGTATAAAGACATTTGCGCAATGACACAACGTTTCAAATCTTGCAAGATTCTTTCTCAAGATTCACATTTGACAAATAATCTCGTAAGATTTCAAACCTTTCGTCTTCATACAACATCACGGCTTAATTTTACTATATCATTATAATAATTGCATTGCACATGACCATAACATTAGACGTTAACGCTTCCACTAAAGTATTATTATCCACCATGAGAAAAAAAATTACCTACTCTATATCTCTTTAACGTTTATACTTATGATAATACGTATGATTACGCTCAACAACACGCGGATAATTATTATTTAGCAGTTTAAAAATATCGGTTTTAATATTAGCCCTTGATCCTCTTTTTTTGATACTCATTTATTCCCTCGGGCCTTTTCCTTTTAGGCTGAAATTAGCAACCAAGGCTTAGGGAAAAATTCAATTTCAGACATTTTTTTTTTTCGTGTGTACAGCAACATTGCATATAAGCGGGGGGAGGATGGTTCTCGCTTAAAAAAAACGGAAGTAGAAGAGAAGGCTTAATCAATTTTTCTCAGCCCATCGTCGGATGCAGGTAGAGCTAGAGAAATCCCATTAGGTGTGCCTAATTAAAACACTTTGTAAAGATTATACCCCTGTATTCAGTCTCTCGTGAACTTTAAAAGGTGACGGTGACAAAGAATATAGTCTACTAAATCTTGAATTATTAACGTGTACAAAATTATAAGCTATGTACTTTGATCTAAATCTACGGTCACACTAGCATTTCTTAAACGATTTCAAACGGTAAAATCAAACCGATATTAAAATGGCCAGGAATCGATTTAAGCGTCATGTGTTCACACATTATCTTTATAAATCGATTTATTTTAGCTTCATCTATTGGTTGTTGAAACCGAATCGATATGAAACTGGTTCCCGAAGCAGTTTCGAGAAATCGAATCAAATCGATTCGAGAAAAGACGGTTTTCTGTTCACACGACTCCAGCGAAACGTTTTGAAACGGTTTAAATCGATTCCAAGGCCTAGTATGAACGCGACTTATAAGTAAATTATGGTGAGACGAAGGCGACGGGTCTCTTAAAACTTAGTGCGTGCTGGTAATTCAAGGTAGAATTAGAGATGTAAAATTAAAGTATCTAAAAAGACTAATTAAGTCAGAAATGTTTCCGCTTTTAAAATTATAGCAAGGCTTACTTTTCCATTCCAAAATATACCTTTTATAATTCTCATTAGATGCATTTTAAACAAAAATGTAATGCATTCAAGGCAGAGTCAGATTAAGACACTCGAGGCCCAGCATGAGTTGGCGCCCTAATTTGGGTGTTTGGTTATCGTTCAGAGGAAATAGGCTTTAATCCCGGCTCAAAACTGCTCGAGTGTTTTGTTATAGCATATATAGGAGAAATAAAAGGCACTATTTTGGTTTTCTCTTTTGATTCAAAACTGGAATATTTTGTTATATCCTCTAGGGGAAGGCTCTAATCTGGATGCCCTTTTGTCTCAAATTTTTAATATTTGGTATAGCCAAGGGTTAAAGACTGAAAATTCCGACGCCCTGGGGCCCCCAGAATCCATAAAAAATAAATAGATTTATTTTTAGGATTTTAATTTCGAAGTATCTTTAAAACGCGTCAGCCCAAAGGTGTAAAATTATGAATGGGGCTTTTTAATAGTATGAAAAGACTATAAATATAATCCATTAGCATATTTTAGGTTCTACAGTAAGAGTTTAACCATTATTTAGTAATAGAAATAAATAATTAGTCATTTTGTGTATTATTTTGAAAATAACTTCATTCTGCCTTAAATTCGTTTCAACCTTAAAACTTTTCGTGTCATCGGCACTTTAAAAAATACCCCTAAGAGATTAAGTTCCCAATCCTTTACGTTTCATAAAAACCATTTCTAATTATACTAGAGTATTTTTTTCTTTAATATTTTCCAAGAGACGCGAGAATTTTTTTTCGATGGTATGCAAAAATTGGATATAAAATTATCCCATGGCTCTGATAAAATTAGTTTTATACCCCCGCCAAACCGTTTCTACCAACTTTTCCAAATTTAGACTTATAAATTGTACCCTCGGCTACTCGGTTCCAAGAAATGGTTCTGTTTTTGGACAAAATCTAGCTGCTTCAAAACTTCCTAGAAATAAGTGGATTAACTTTTTTCCTACTCAGCTCTGAAGCTTTGTGCGGTACAGAAGGTAGCATTTCTTTTATCAGATTTAATCCAGACGCTTAAATTTTAATTCGACTCTTGGCTTTCTTAATCTCTTTTTCGGTGGTCGCCCGACTTTTTCTATTATCTTTAATCGACTTTAGGAAATTAGCGAGTTTTCCAAGCGTCACTGTTTTTTTAGGACTTTGGACCCTAATCTAATGAAACTAAACTTTTTTTTTTTGTTTTCTGTATTTTATTAGAATATCGAACGAAGTTTGGATGTTTTTATCACGCCAACCTGCACCTGCTGATCGATGTTTTGACGTTTGTTCTTGCGTGTTCAGTAGAAAGAATAGAACTCGGCGTTTCCGGATGTTTTTCAAATTTGCAATATTCTAAACTTATTGGCCGTGGTAATTAACCTAATATTAAATTATTTTACGTGACTCTCATGGTTAAGAAAAATAGTTTATTATATAAACGTTTTAGAAGAGTTTTCAATCCATTTATAAACTGTATTGAAAAAGAGCTTTCCTGAAACCGATAATTAATTTTACTATTAACTATTTTACTTAACAATTAAGTTGCTCTCTCTCGTCGAAAGTTTATTTTAATTTCATGGGTAAAGATTTTAAACTGACATTTGCTAAAAAAAAATCATGCAAGCTTATAGAATTTTAGTATCGTAAATTTTAAGAATTTTTAGGCCTACTTAATTCAACTTATATCAAATATCTCCTGATTATGTAAATCTATACCGCTATACTCGTTACGTGGCCCCACTGGCCATCTTATTTGGATTTAACAGACTTGTATTATATCTCCTTCTGATGCCATAGTCTCTATGTATATTGAGTTTCCCAAATAGGTCACTCACTAGAAACAGCTATCGTCTCGAAATTCAGTTATTATGCTGCTTTTCTTTGAATTTTTCAATTTGGTCCTTTATATAAGATATAGGGTTTACTTTTAAAGTTTTTTACTCACTTCACTCTAAGGTATAAAGAACGAGGAACCGCGGGAAACTGTGGGAAGAAATCCATATTGCGTTTTCCGAAAATCACCCTATTTTGGATACTTTCTCTCTATATATAGCCTCAAACCTTAGATTTGATCTCAGTTTCAAAAATACAACAAAACTCAGACCACAAACTCTCCTTAACACCGGACTTAATATTTCCTACGCGTTGCAAACTTAATTTGGGACCAATCTCGATTTCAAATGTATAATACCCGAGGTAATACCCAATCTCATCCTTACAGATTTTTATTTTTTCAGCCTTCGATACAATTTTGAATGTAGGCTTATAAAAGGCAAAGTCTCCTGAAAATTTAGGTTTAAAGCCGATTTTGCTTTAATTTGTCTCAGTTTCAAGCTTCAGTCAGTTCTATTTGAATTTTATTCTAATTCATAGTTACCCGAAATCATAGTTATCCGAATTCGTATTTATCCGAAATCATAGTTATCTGAATTCATATTTATTTGAATTATAATATTTTATTTTAATTTTTATTTTTATCTGTATCTGAATTCATATTTATCTCAGTTATACTATTTATCTTTATCTAAGTAATAGTTCTCTGTATTCGTATTTGTCTAAGTTATATTTATCTGAATTCATGTTTATCTGAGTTATACTATTTATCTGAATTCATGTTTATCTGAGTTATACTATTTATCTTTATCTAAGTTATAGTTCTCTGTATTCATATTTGTCTGAGTTATATTTATCTGAATTCATGTTTATCTGAGTTATAATATTTATCTTTATCTGAATTCATATTTATCTCAGTTATACTATTTTTCTTTCTCTGAATTCATATTTATCTCAGTTATACTATTTTTCTTTATCTGAATTCATATTTTTCTCAGTTATACAGTTTATCTTTATCTGAATTCATATTTATCTGAGTTAGTTGTCTGAATTCATATTTATGAGTTATATTTATCTGAATTCATAGTTGTCTGTATTCATGTAGTTATTCGAATTTATCTTTATTCAAATTCATCGTTATTCGAATTCATGATCATTATCCTGATTTAAATTCATAGTTGTATGACAATCATTTTTTCATGAGGCATCTCCTTAAAGAATATTCAGTTTTGGTATAGGCTCTTATTTTCTTTGTTATTTATTTAATTTTTTTCTTCCCATTTTTCGTTTGAAAGTTTTGTAGTTCTATATTCCACTTCGAGAGTGATTTTATTTGAATACCTGCTTTTTTTCCAAATGAGGTTTAACATTATGTATTAATCTGCGTCAGCTTTGGCTTCAATGCAAACATTTTACGGAACAAAATATAAAGGGAGAATCTAAAAGGGATGGAATCCTTACAGTATAACGTCAAGATTGTGGGGTAAACTCTCTCGAGAAACTAATCATATACATCCACGAGTTTTAAAAATATCTTATCCAAATTTTTTTTCTATTGAATTTAATATTACGTATTACTCAGCCGTAATATCGCTATTTGTTACCGTTTTCGAGTGATACCGCGGGAGAAACCTTAGTAACGATAGATAGTTATTTATATAATGTATCTTTGGCCTCATAGACGCCTTATCTATACCTTGCAGATATAACTTTTACTCAATCATACTTAAAAAGAGCAAGTCTTTTGAAAATATATAATAAATTTACATTATTAGAAGGTAGGTGGTATTGTGAGCTTTAAATTGAGACAAATTATATCAAAATCGATCAAATATTAGTGAAGTTATATTTCTTCGTTAATTTATGAAAAACAAAAATTTAATTTATTTTATTTTAATTTAGCATTTTTTTTCAATACATAGTCATCAGAAGCCGATGAAACCCTCCTTTGAAGTCTATTACTCCCGGGTCTTGCCTACCCCTCTCTGTATGGGTTAGTTTGAAAAATCGCGATTCGTATACCTCCTAACGGTAGATATTTTCGGAGCGGGAGTTCGTCCAGCGAATATCTCCAGCAGCCTCGGAGTTCGTCAAAAAAACGTCGTCGTTTGTGGAGAGAGAGAATTTCCAATTTTCCGTAGACAGGGGGGTATGAAGTAGGACCCCTCCGATCTCGTAAAATTGGGAATTTTACCCATACAGAGAGGAGCGCTATATGGAACATTAGAGTAGTAGACTTCAAAGGAGGGTTTCATCGGCTTCTGATAGTAATTCAAATCATTTTTCACAGTTTGAATAACTTGTTTCCAGAGTCTAGTATCCCTTTAAACAAATCCCTAATCAAAGATTTTTTTTTAAATATAAAAGTTGAAGTTAAAGTTCACGATCACGAGGAAATTGAGTCTAAGCTTCAAAATTCGTATTTTTGGAATTTTCTGGGACCGATGCAATGAAATACTTTTTAATGAAAGACAGTTACTTCATGGACAATTGTCTTTTAATAGTTTTAATTGACTTTTAATGAAAACTAAAATTACGTAAGTCGGTATATGCAATCTTAAGTCGTAAATTATATGGTCAGATTCTAGAATTAGTTCCCCAGACAGTTTAAATTCTTAAGAATTGTTTTTGACAGAACTACATTTATTCTAAGACTTTTCCTTTAAAGCTAGTAAGGAATGGAATTTATTTCGGGCCTAGTTCTAACAGGATTTAAGAGGCGTGTTGCTTTCCGCCCCCTCTAACCTCTCTTCCTTGATTTAAATCCCATATACTTCTCATAAACGTATATTTATGGATCCCATTTCGATGTTGAATACATTACGATTCCTCTAAAATTGGGTTTTGCTATTGAGGAGTGAAATTGAAAAATTTTAAGGAGAAATTGGTTCGCCAAACGTTAAGATTTTTAATATATACAATCTTGTATTTTTATTTAAATCACGGTAAAGTTGCGTAAATAGCAGTCTTACCAACTTCCCGAAATTGTTTTCTTTCTTACTGAAACATTTGATCTTTAATTTGGAAGCTTTATATCAACGATAATAAAACTTCCAGCCGTTCAAATTAAGCTAAAAGATCAGCGAACATAATTAAAGGTAAAATTAAAGGGAAATTTGGAGCTAAAAATGGAACAGCTTTTGAATTTATTTTCGGAATCACCGTGCCAATTTTTTTCACAATTTTTACACGCGTTTTCGGTGTTTAAATTCATTTCTAACATTAAAAGATGGGCCTACGTTTGACGCCTAAGACGTTGGGCATCAAAGACCGGCCTATTCTTTTAATGTTAGAACATTACAAGCGCAATTTGAAGTTATTTCGAAAATAAGTTCAAAATATGTTCCATTTTTAACTCCTAGTTTCCCTTTAACCATCCACGGAATTAAGTTTCAATTAAGTTGATTGTAGCCAGAAGGATTTATTTTTGCGCGGTTAATCGGTGTACAAGCCTGTATCTTTGACTGCACTAAATTGATTACGTAAGACCTAATTAATCGTTGTACAGATTTTACGCTAGAGGTTAACCTCTCAATATAACCTGGCACTGATTCTGAAGTTGGTCAAATCGAGGGGGCAGACACTTGAGAACTAAAAAGAGATACAAAACTTTCGAACTCTTTGAACTACCAGCGGTTATCTCAAAGTTCATAAGAGTTTGAACTCTGTGAATTTTAAAAACTGATATTGGGTGTCGTCTTCCTCGTGTTACAATCGAGGTTACAATTATATAGAGAGTTTCCCTTCTCTTATTATCTCCTTCTGCTAGAACCTTAATTTTTTCGTAATGATATTAGCAATATACTAGAGTTTAGCAGCATAATACATGTATATAACCTCATTTAATGCTTGTAAATTAATCAGCCTCAGATTAAGGTCGGTCAGAATTAATTAATTTAATGTAATGAATGGGTGGTAACTCGATTTATTATAACCTAGCTCTAATTTTCCCGATTTTTCTGA
Source organism: Odiellus spinosus (assembly GCA_963920705.1). Taxonomy (NCBI): domain Eukaryota; kingdom Metazoa; phylum Arthropoda; class Arachnida; order Opiliones; family Phalangiidae; genus Odiellus; species Odiellus spinosus. The sequence goes on along the minus strand of OY987226.1, from coordinate 9,908,078 downwards.
AGTTATAGTCATACCATAGGTAACATAATTTCTCATAAGTATGCCAGTAAAGAAAACGTTTTACTTAACACCTTATTAAACGGAAATTATGTAAATGACGAAAATTACGTCATCTACCTTACTCCCGGATAACAAGAGATATCCATACGCGATCGTATAAACAGTCCAGTGCTAGCTGGAGCTAAAATCTTCGAAATAACTATATCCATGGAGTCTAATTCTAGGAAATCAAACGTTAATAATAACTTAATGGTGACTTCCTAGTTTTAATTGACACCGAATAAAGTCTATAAATTGTATCTACTCGTGATTAATTCCGTTTCGTGATGATATGTTAAAGGAATTGAAGGAGGAACTGAAACCGGACCTTAAATTGAATTAATAATTATGGGATTACGCGTAATGTGTCCGTGTCATTGACAGGGTTTTAAATTATTTCGGTTAATCCGTAATCGTCTAGTCGGGGTATATAAGGCATCTGAGAGTGAGTTACCTATAATCCCTCAGGGTTTATCCTGAAATATCGGTAAATTTCTACAAGATACGAAGCAATCCGCGTTATCATGATATAGTGCCGTGAATTTCATTCTAGCAATAATTATAAAAATAACCTTTTTATCCTTATCATCCCTACAATTGAATGAAACTTTCCAATAAAATAAACCATCATTGTCAACCCCTCTACATCTCAGCAGTGTATAAAAAGCGAAACAATGTTTTCGCTTGTCAAACTTCAGTTTATATCTATTCAGTTTCAAATCGTCGCCCGAAAATCCCCCGTTGACCTTTAAAACTAGGCTTTTAAAGCCCATATACCCGTATAAGCCGACATAGTTCTACGCTAAAGTATATAAAAACATAAACTTTATAAGCTCACCGTCGGGAATAGTAAAGCCCTTATAGCTTGACTTAAACCCCTGAGGTCCAACCTAGTTGTGTCGGGAGTTTCGGCCCTCTCTGTCGGCGATAGTCGGGCTTCCCCGCCGGGCCCACCAGGATCCGGAGGCTGCGGAGAGGGTTTCGAATCCTTTCGATCGTTCATAGCGGGTAACGTCGAGTGACTACAATTCCGAGCGTTGGTACCAATCTCCGAAGCTTTACGCGCTCCGGTTTCGGGAGGGCTTCCCAGCGTAGTTAAATTATCGCTGGCGTTTAAGAAACTTCTCGGGCAAGTTTTGTTACTCTTGGTGTTATTGGCATCTCCGTTTCTTTCCATATTAGCGAGTGATAAAGGTCCCACGGCTTGCGTGTTAGGTGTAGGTCCGGCGCATTTAAAAGGACAGCCCATACCCATCGTCTCGCGAGTCCCGTACCACCCCCGTATTTTTAGTCCATGGTAAAAGTCCGCGTGATCTGTATTTTAGTCTTTTGTCTCTAAAACCCCCCACCGTGTCTGCGAATGAAATATATTTTCTCACTTTACCGGTAGTTAAATTAGAAAAATATGGGCGTGGATTTTTCGCGGGAAAAGTTTCCTTGGCGCGCTGAATTTGTTATATATATAATGAAAAGAGATAAAATTACTCTTCTAACGCTTGTCACGAACAGATTTTCAATTTTGGGGGTGATTAACACGCTCGTTAATTATCAATTTAAGTTATTTACGGATGAAATATACGGAGAAAAAAGTATAGGAAGTAGAGCGCGCGCGTTTTTGGCGGGACTTTTATAGCGGGAAAACTTCCAACCCATCTCGTTCGCCTCGTTTTGGACGTTTAAACTGGCTCAGCTGTCTCGATGTTTTCGCGCCGTTTTCTCTCTAGTCGATCCACTCTCGTCGATCGTACCGACATCCAACGAGCTCTACTCTTTCTTCTCCGCGGGTTTGTTCACCCACCCGATACGAATTGAATTGAATTGGAGGAAGAAGAGATAGAAGCTCCAAGGGATATTGTTTGAGAACTGTCATTTCCCGCCTTTTATTCTAAATATAAGAAACATTTTTCGTAGCTATCTTTTCAATCTTTTCTGTTCGCGTACACGGAGAAGTCTTCGAAGTGAAAAAAGATAGAAGAAACAAGGAAAGAGGGATCGTAATTCGTTACCAGACATCACAGCTGCTCCTTTAAACATCCAAAAAAATTATTAAACCTTCCTATACATCCTAGTTACATTTTTTTAACTTGGTACACCCATATTAGCGTATTTAGGTTTCGATACACGCAACAGGCGTATGGTATAGATTGCTCACTGATGTGCCTTAAGCGAAATAACTTATAAATAATTCATTATATTACCCTAAGGAGATTTCGGTCCCTATTCCTAGATGGCTCAAAAGCTTCGTATCTTTTTCTAAAAAAAAAAAAAAAAAAAAAAAAAAAAAAAGATAGAAAGGGCGTAACATAAAAATTAGAAATATGACACCTTGAATAGAAGAACCCAAGCGTCCCATATAAAAATCAGCAAGAAAAACAAGAAAAGGTTAAAAAAATGTTTTTTTTTTTTATTCATTTCAGACTAATAAATTGAATATTTTTTATATATCGCGTAATAATTATTATAGTTCAGTAACTTCAGTATATATAAAAACCTTATCTAGGCGTATAAGAGGAATTTAAAAGTAAAATCCGGGGGGGGGGGGGCATGGAATAACCCTTGGGATAACTTTTTTATATTTAAATTTTCGAATTGCGGAATCTTTTACTTCGGTAACAACGCCTATAACGTTTTGATTTCAATCCAGCTGTCACCGAAACGTTTAAATTTGAATCTTCGGGTAGTCCCTGAATTTATTTTTAGACCAAAACTCTTAAAGGGAGAGTGCAACCTAACTACAATTGATTTTTTATCAATTCCGTATCGTTTAAATACTCCTAATCCAACAGTAAAAATTTTTACAAACAAATATTAAACTAGAAGTAAATTTAAAACTGACCTTCTAAATAGGCTTAGCTTGATTCATGGAGATATCCTGAACTCCCCGTATAAGGACTAGAGACCAATGATCATGGAGATCCTGCATATAAGAGCCATCGATGAATGTCATTGGTCGCTAGTCCTTATACTGGGAGTTCAGGTGCATTCTCCCTTTAAAGTGGATAAAAATAGAACCCAGATTCTGGCTTCGATAGTTATTTATCTTTGCGAAGTTTAAAATTTCAACTATGCAAATTTAAAGTTTAATTCCAATCATAAATGAATATATTATCGATGATAAATTAAAATTTGAAATTTAAGCAACATTTTAGATTAAAAATTAAAATTGTTTGCCTCTATAGCTACGGTACCACAATACACATATATTATTATTATTTTTTCTTCATATTTCATAGAATCTCGATCCATTTATATTTACAATTCTATGGTATATAAGTAAAAGCAACGTGTTATATGACTCCCTATGGGTTTAACCGGGTGACTTTAAGTTCCCTCTTAAATATTAAGAGCATCTTAGGAATTCCAGCACGTATATAAATTTTGCAAACGCTTTTCCAACCGCTTTTTTTTATCACAACTTATACGAGCGTATTAACAGTTCATGCCCTGGTATGATGTAGTCGAGCCGCGTTCAGCGACGCGTATCGGAGTTGGCACCTCTAAAGAAAATTCATTAGTCCGTTTCTTAAGGTACGTGTCGCTGAACGCAGCCGTCTTTTCGTTTTACTATAAAGAAAAGTATTATTTGAATAGTGAGTATAATTCGTAGTCTATTAAACAATCTACAGTGGGTAGATAGCCAGTTTCGGCGTGCCTAAACAAGAAATTATTAACGTTGAATTAGAATCCATGGTTGAATGAAATAATATGATTGGTCCGAATGTATATTTACTTTTATAGAAATTTTACCAAACTAGAAATTGTGAAAAATTTTCAAAAATTTATTTTTAATTGAATATGAAATGTAAAATTGTAAATTATATTTATTTTTAATAGATTTTTTTTTTAAATTATACTAAAAAAATATTTTAAGGCCGGGTGCGTTCTTAGGACTAGGCTGTGGTTAATTAGTGAGCTGACACTGATTGGTAAATTCCTAGAGAGTTTTTTTTGTTATATTATGCAGGTAATCTATAGATAGAATTGCTTACAACGCTGACCTCATCAACTCGTATTACGTACATGTGTACCTTCTTTAGGCTTTTTTATTTATAACGAAGAAGATGGGGAGAAATTAAGGAGCTCTACTTTCTTGGAATCAAGATAAGTTTGCAAAAAGAGCGAAACAGAGGCGAATTGATACATAGTGTTTAAATCTGATAGAAAAAAATGTGTTTTATTCTATCATTGATCAACCATATCGTTCGATATATAAACGAAGCTAAGAAGTTTTTTCCCATAGCAGCAAAACGTGACGTTAGGTTTCTCCAGAGGGCTCCTTGCTTAACAATGTCCAATTTAGCCATATATATATTAGAACGTGTAATATGCATACAACCATAAGTACTATCTCTATAAGTGTCGATTCTGTCTTTGACACAATTTTCTTAGTCCAAGCGATTTTTTGGGGTCTTATACTCTCTGTTTATGAGTTTGTGTTTAATTTCATGCCAAAGCTGACGTTTCTCTACTTATACATAGTGAGCGGAACTCATTTTTACTCTGGTGTCGGTGTAATTTTAGATTTCAGTTCGAAAATAAAATTATTTGCTATAGAAGAAATGAAAGAAATTTTGCGGTGCGAGCAAAACTAGTGCTGACGTCACAGTTGGTGTAAATAGTGAACGGAGGAAGCGCCCCTCTCTGGAGAAATTACGGAGTTGAGAGGAAAGACAAATAGCCAAGCGCGGTCCGCTTAAATATCGAGGAAGAGTCTAAATCACTCGAGCCAGACAGGGGTGATGACTTCTTTGGCTAGTTTTAAGTGATGGGCTAGTTTGCCTACTTGCACGGAGAAAATTGTTGCCTTATGATAAAAGCGAAATTAACGTTAAATTAATGTTACGGTTAATTAACGCTAAACGTCTCGCGCGAAATGTTTTCAGACAACACACTTTTGTAAGAAAATAAAAATATTATTTTATTTACAAGTCCCATTATAATTAGACTTAAAAGAGCTAGACTCTTGAATGGGAAACTAAAACTAATTACTTCAAGCGAGGAAGGGAATTTTCTTTGGACAGTTTTTCGTGGGTGGCGTGAGCCTGGCATTCGTCTTGCTTTGTAGAAAACTTAATTAAGAAGCTATCCAAAAAAATTAAGGGCCTGGAGGAACACCAACTCTCATTTCATTTCTTGGTTCGTCCACCTAAACTTAATTAAAAGAGATTTTAGTGTAGGATTGGGATAGAGAAGAAAACTGTTGGTGGGTGTTAAGAAATCTTCTATCTCGCACCTTTTATTAAATTCAACTTCGTAGATGAATGAAATATTAAAGGATAAGTCTACTGAAATGTTTGATAATTGAAAAGAATTCCATATCAGATACAAGTTCTTTGTAATCGATTTGGACTGTTAAAAAGATGCCTAAAACCTCGTCAAAACTCACCAAAGGATTCGCAGTAACTTACAATTAATTATCAAAGTCGCAATCAAGACTCGCTAAGCCTAAATCCGTTTTGAAGAAATTTTAAACTTAACATCATAGAGAAAACTGAGGCCGATGTACCAATGAAATATCGTATAGCAATGGAGCGTGTACCAATTTAACTCTAAAGTGCGCGCTAATTCTAACAAACATCTCTTTTGATTAAGGTTCACACGCTATTTCAAAAACGAAGCAATTGAATCATTTTAAACAAATCTGAAATTTCTTCGAGCCTATAACTTTGATATTTAACCGCGATTTACTACAAAACCTTTGGCATGATTTGATGTTTTTTGACATATTTTAACAGTCTTTAGATCGATTTAAAAAGAACTTCCAGAGTCTAGTATCCCTTTAAAACGAAAACAAAAAAAAAAAAAATCAACTAATCGATTTGACTGGGAGTCGGCGATTTCATTCGTATCCTTAAAATATTCGATAAGTACGTTGCCCCTTGACCGATTTTTGCTTTCATTTTTATTTGAAAACCTCTGGTAAAAGTTAATAATTAATTACTAGTCACCAATACGAAAGCTCGACATAAGTTAAACAATTGTATTCAAATAATGTAGCCCGCTTAGAGGTCCCTTGGGAAAGTTATTCAAAGTTGTCATTTCGGTAGATATCCTCCAAAACCGGGCGCCAAATGAAAAAAAAAAAAAAAAAAAAAAAAAAAAAAAAAAAAAAACGTTTTTCTCTGTTTTTTTATTTTGGAAGAAATTGCTGGCTACATTATTGAATACGAGTATGCGACAGCAATTAAACTTAAAGATGATCCACTTATGCTTCTGATAATAATGATTTTATTCGCAGTGGCGTGCCAATCACAGGGGCTCTTTCCTTTTTGCCCCCGTTAATAGGCGGGTGGAGTTGAGTTGCCCCCTCTGTCCTAAATACGTTACCAGTGCCCTGTTTATACTTTTGAGGAAATATAGTCAAATTGTTTCCGTGAGGCTTGTCCTATACTTTCAGAGTAGTACACGTTTTTACTCGACCGAGTGAAGCCTCGCTCTTGTGTGAAGCTGGAGGTAAAAACTCCCTTAGAAGACTTTTCGACTTTTGCGCGTTTGATAAAGACAATTGACGGTGAGGTCTCTACGGAGACTACTCTTTCTTTGCCTTAACGATCTGTTAATAGCTTGGGTATATTCCTCCTCTTTCTTGAGCTTTTTTTACAATACACGGGCGTCTGCTATTGTTAGGCTTAACTCGCTTTCTCCACTCTGTTGAAGGATACTTTTCATCCTTGCGCAATGAACATGTGGCTAGGACTGATAACATTTATCAGGTTTGGATACGATGTAGAGCTTAGGACTAGCTTTTCATCTAGTTTATCGTGAATGGATTTTAGTATAAATACTTGTGTAAGCTTACAGGGATTGGAATACGCCTACTAGAAATAACAAGGAACATGTTCATGTTTCCTTTCTCTCTTACAATATTCTAGATTTCAAAATTTTAAGTTTTATGTCTATTTTTTATGAATTTTTGAAATAAAATTGTTAAACTCAACAATTGAAACTAAATTAAATTAAATTTCAATTTCAATATGTATTTGAAAGAAGCTATCATTTAGGGGCAAATCTCGTAGGGTATTCTCTATGAGCGCCTGTAGAAATGTTCTACTTGCAGTACTTTGGTGTATACGGTGAAGCAATCGCGCCGGGGTTTTACCACAAATTTATGTCTCTGTGAAAACCAATTTTAGCTCCGTATTGGGGTGTATTGACTCTAAAACCAGTATCAAAACGATTCATTTACTATCCCAAAATATGATAAGTTAAAGTTTTATATCTTTTTCTATTTCCGGAAACATTGAAGCGAAGATTTTTCGCCAAAAAGTTTAAACTTGTAAACTTGGTTTTATATTTATGTATAAAGCAAACCGTCAACTCAAATAAATCTAAGAAATGGGACGTCTCTTATCGGACGCTGTCTCTACCCAATAAAGGCATGATGAAACGTATAAGGGAAACCGTTTTAATTATGTTTAACAATTTAATCATGTAAAATATACTAGTGACGTTATCTCATCCGTTTTTATTTTTCCATCATTGTAAAGTTTTGGGCCAGCGAATAATGTTTAAATTTTGATAAAAGCTTTAGATTATGATTGCTTAGCAATGGCTCTTGATATTTACATTAGACTTAGAAATACCTCCGAACTTTTGATTATTCGTAGTAATAGCCCTCGAGTTTTAGACTAGGCAAAATAATAGCGCAAGAATATTAGATTAAGATTAACAATAAAACATTTTAGATTAGGCTTAGGTATTGCCTTCGAATTTTTTGAAAGGCTTAGCAATAGCCCTCGAATTTTAGATTAGGCTTCTACACGCCTATTGAATTTTATATTAGGCTTAAAAATGACTCTTGAATTTTATATTAGGCTTAAAAATGACTTTTGAATATTATATTAGGCTTAAAAATGACTCTTGAATTTTATAATAGGCTTAAAAATGACTTTTGAATATTATATTAGGCTTAAAAATGACTTTTGAATTTTATATTAGGCTTAAAAATGACTCTTGAATTTTATAATAGGCTTAAAAATGACTTTTGAATATTATATTAAGCTTAAAAATGACTTTTGAATATTATATTAGGCTTAAAAATGACTGTTGAATTTTAAATTAGGCTTAAAAATGACTCTAGAATTTTAGATTAGGCTAAACAACGCCCTTAAAGTTTCATTTATATATTGAGGTCTAGCTGGCTTAGTATTTACTGTCGATTAGTCTTATCGATTAATTTTACTAATTTATTTTCAAACCAAATCAATATTAAATTTAACTCCTAACGAGAAATTTAATCAAGTTTAGAGAGCACCACGCGCTTATAATGGCATCAAAAGTTGATTCACCCTCCCTTTAAGGAGGCTAACTGCGGAAGATTCCTTCCGGGAGAAGGGAAGGATGTAAAAAAATATATTTTTTTCGAAGGGCGAAATATCGTTCGATGTTAATCTGTCATGTACCGATGATCACGCTCCCATTCCGTTACAGATATGAAAGGATGAAGAAAAAATGGCCAAGGATAAACGTTCTCTGGTTCTGTTCGAGTTCTTCGAACCAACAAATTCAATCCGTCAAAATCCGACATTCTTTAGACACGAAGTTAATCTGATGACGAGGGAAGAGTTTAAAGGTATGATTAATTAGTTTAGAGTTAGACCTTTTTTTTTACGAAATTAAAGGGGAACGAAAATATTTTCGTTGTATCCGAATTTCGTCTAGAGTGTCTCGAATCAGACACTTTTGCTGATAGTATTAAGCTACGGGGAGTTGTTTACTTTTATGGAATGAAGTGTTAGACTTTTGGTAATGTTAAAAACATAAAACAAGTATCGATGTTGACAATCAAATGCCTAATAATTGTGGAAAGCATCTGGACAACGTTTTTGGGCGTAGTTATTCCGAACATAACTGAAATTGGAGTTTGATTTTTTACTCCTTTATTCGCTTTAACTTTAAATTTTGTTGAATATTCTTAGAAATTTTTTAAAACTTTACTTTATTATTATTTCCTAAGATTAAATATTAAATATACCGTATAATATTCCGGGTTTCAATAATGTAATGATCCATTATCTTAACTTTAAACTTGGAAAGTTTTTATACCACTACCTTAGATTGTAAGTGAGAATAAAACAACTTACATGTACCTAGTTAAAACCAAAAAGGAAAAAAGCCTTTTAAAACTTTTGTTCTTAAAAGGCCGGCGCGATTTTGCCTTTGGCTTAATGCATCTGTGGAGATTTTTGAGTTTGATAAAAATCGAGTGGTGGCCCTATAAAGGGACACGTAAAGGATGAGTCTCGTTAAAATTTAAATTCAGGTAGTTAATGTAAGAAAAATTTATTTTTATTTTCCGGGTAACTTTTAAATTCATTTCTAGTTTAATATTTGTTTTTAAATCTTTTACTTTTGGATTAGGCCTATTTAAACGATAAGGAACCGATAAAAATCACTTGTTTTTAGGTTGAATTATCACTTTAAAGAGAGAATGCACTTAAAAACAAGGTTTTTTTTTTTTCAAAGATTCCTTGTCGTTTAAATATAGGCCTAATCCACCAAATTATAAACTAAAATTCACTGACGTCTTTTAACCTAAAATTGTCGGTTTAGGAAATTTGCACATTTAAAATATCAAAGCTTGATAGCTCCGTTGAAAGAACCTTATGGAGGGAAATTATAATATATCACGTCGCTCTCTCGGCAAAATATATTTTACCGACTTAATGCTTCATTTTAAAATCTAAAAAGTTTATCTTCTCTGGTCGAGCGACGAAGAGCTCGTTTTAGATGCTTTATTATGTAAATAACATTTTAACTGGAATTTTTCTCCCTTTCTCCGGAACTATTACCGGCTCTAACAGATGCTACGTTACATATCGTAGAAATTTATTTAAATTATTATCTAAAAATATACCACTCTATAGTCCACATCGAGTTGACAGCGCTTGCAAAGCTATTAAGTCAACCAATCAAAGAGATATGGTGAACGCTACTGACCACCAAAACCTTCTTTGTCTGGCGAGAAAGAAAATTTAAACCCTCTCAGCTCAACTTACCTAACTTTTTCCTTCTACTAAAACTGTTTAGTTATAGCAGAAATTCGTATATAAATATAGACTTTGTTAGGTTCTATAGTTTCCCCAACTTGTTTAAATTATATTACAAAAATACCAAATAAGTTATACTATGTTTATTTCATGAAGTATTCAGGAAGTACATGACAAGAGTCTCATATTTGAGTTACAATTTCATCTAACAACACGAATAATTTAATATAAAAACAACGTTATAACAAGTTTATTTTTCATATTTTCATTTTGTCTGTAAAGGCTATACAATACTTTCTCTGGCATCTTTGTTCTTTGAAAATGACAGGCTTTAATTACAGTGGGTAATATGACCTGGTTTGCACCAGCCTCCCCTTTTGCGTCCATGGGCCCAGCAGCATTCTGAAATGGCTTCATTATGGTTGTTTCCTGGACGTCTGCAAACCTTGTCGCAAGGCGTAATATTAACAGCTACTTTTTGAACTCTGACTTTTTCGAAGTAGGCATATAAAATAACATTTAAGCACCGCTCCGCTAGGAAGCTAGAGCACCAACCTTTTGCTCTGTCTAAAGGGGGTGAAATCGAAAAATTCCAAGAGTTCTCTCAATAAAGGCACAACAGAGCATAGGGTGTAAGAACTTCTTTTCATGCACTCCTGATATAACTGATAGTCAAGCTTTATATCGAAAATTTCGACTAATCCTCTTTGAAATTCAATCAAATTATAATTTTCAATTAATATTAAATTCATTTTTGTCATATTATCATCAAAACGAGTAATTTCAACTTCGATATCTTTCGTTGTAAACTTTGTTTGAAATAGTACCGATCTGAAGTGACTTACGATGTAATTAGGTGTCAAGTTTGATCAAGCTTCCATCTATATGATACCATTTGAAGGGTGTAGGAACATAGACGAACAAACTTTTTGAAAGATGATGTAGAGGTCGTGGCAGAAAGCTGATATTTGACATAAAATCGTGGGGAAAATGAAGACCGCGCCATAGGCGAGCTTTGAGAAACGTATAATGTTTTATATACAGTAAACTTATCCAACTTCAGACATATTTCATCCGTTCTACGAAGATCTTAGTCGTCTTTTAGGGCGATTTAATACTTTTGTGCAACTTTGTTGCCGCTCTCAAGTAATACTGAACGCAAATAAATCTATCCGCATTATTTGAACCAATGAAATTGTAGGAAAAGCGCGAATATATACTTTCAAGTTATTTACTCGTTGCTTCGGTCTCAAATGCGTAGAATCTTAGACGAACTGTATGGGGATTTTATTCAACTTAATTCAGGTAATGAAGAATGGTTCAAAAGAGGAGAGAAACTCCATAGGATGACGCTAAGGTATCCCAACTTCATACGCATTAACTCAGACAAGTCGAACGGAATATTGTAAATGTTCAACGTATTTCAGCCAATGAAGAGATGTTGGAAGAAACAGAAAAAACGACTCCAAGGACTGTGGAACATCAGTTTTTTTTTTTAGATTTGATCTCATTAGCTATTGTAGGTCGAACAAAAAGTGGGAGGATGTGTTAGGCCTATGGGTCTATCGTGACTCTTCTTCAGAAGCACAGCTTTTCTATTTTTTTTTTTTTTTTTTTTGGAAAAATAGGAAATGACTTTGGTGGCCCCGTCGTAGTGGGATAACGCGTTTCTTACAACCTTATCGATCCTAAAAACGGCCCGCGAAAAAAGAATTCTTTGACTTTCACGGTTTCACCTTCTGTCCTCCTTGTAGTTGGGAAGAAACGCATTTTGTTGGTGAAATCACGCGCCTGACTAACGATTTTCTAAGATAAGAGGTTTTTTTCGTCGTGTGTGATAAAAATGCTGTTTGTTTGTGGCTAGGAGAAAAAATAAAAACCAATTTTCTATATGGAATAAGGTTTTCATCCAGATTTGTCCATTTTATGTTTTATATGGCGAATAACCTTTAAATATTTTTTCGTAAAAATATTTTTGAACAATTTACTTCAAGTTTTCTTGTCCTGAGATAAAATGGGATCAGCTTATTGATTGGATTTTGGCTTGTGAAGTTTATATCAATTTTATTTAAATTCTATAGTTGTAGGTTAAATTCAATATTTTAAGGGGTTCTTTTTTCTATCAAGTTTAGAATTTCTTTCAAAAATACTCAGTCAGGTAGAAAATTGAAATTTTCGAATGGTCATTTATTATATGAGGTCATAGTTTCCCGTTACAGTTTAAAATTCCATACTAGGAGGGAAAAATTCTATTAAAATAACGAATTTAAATTGAAACGTGTTCAAAATGTTTTTCTTTTTTTACATTCCAGTGCCCTCTTACGAATTTTGAGTCTTTGAACCAATTTTCTTCTAAAAATTGAGGAGTTCAGCATTCTTTCGAAGCAATATTTGAAAATTAAAAGTAAGTTTTTAAACTTTTTTGCTGAACATATTCCTAAAGCAACATATAGTTTGATACTTCATTTTTACCTAAATAGCCTTTATTTTCTCACTATATACAAAAATACTTTTTATATTACCCAAAAGTACCTGCACCCATTTGGAAAATGATCCAAGAATAGGCTATATGGATACGTAAGAATTACCCGTGTAACTTGACTATCTTTTATTGATTGCAAGGAAGTGGTTAACCCCTCAGTTATATAGGCCTTTTAAATTTGGCTTTTTATACCCTCTTCAGACCAAGAAGGATCAGATAAGGAGAGGAAAAGTGGGGCTGCGTTGAGTTAGAGAGAGAAGAGCCAACCTCCCACTCGGGTGGAAAGGGGGATAGGAAATTCTCGAGGTAAACTGTTGTCACGTGGTCGCTAGCTAGCGCGTCTCATAAAGGATTCGTTTTACCCACGTGACAACAATTTACCACGAAGCATCTCTACCCCCGTCTGTCCCCCGATCTCCCAGAGTGGGAGTTTAGGCCGACGCAGTAGGAGCCGAGCCGTTCCCACTTTTCCTCTCCTTATCTGATCCTTCTTGTTCAGACGAGGCGTAATTAGCCGTGGTTTAATCTGAATAAACCGGCTAGTTACGCCGCCTCGTCTAAAAAGGGTATTAGAGGCTATAATTTACTTATGATAATATATCTACCTTCTAAGAAATCCAAGGCCCCAATAATTTCTTGGTAAATTTGCGAATTTTATATTAAATGCTGTAAAATAAGATCGGCGTAACTTTTCGCCCGCAGCTTGCACGGTGACTTTTATTTCTCCTAAGTTCTCGCTTTATTCAGTTGAAAAGGCATTTTTAGTAAAATGTAATCGGAAGAAATTAAGATTTAGTTTCTCTTCTTATTAAATTCCTTTTTTGTTTTACGATTTTAAATATTCAATTCAATCCAGCGTAAAAAATAACGCTTTTTTGATGCTACCAGAGTAACCAGAACACTTTGCAGACCCATAATCTTAATTTAGATACACTAAAGAGATTCACTCGGCTTAAAAGCGTTGGAGCGTAGGAGTTAGATACGCTTAATGGAATAACCACGAGCTTATATTAATCCCTATTCCTTAACTTCCGCTCTATTTCCTTGAAAATACTTCTCGCTTGATGGATGTACGAAGCGCGAAAAATTTAATGTGTAATGAAATTCAGATTAATGAGTCATGACGTCACGTCTATATCAATATTTAATAGGTATTGATAATAACTCATTTTGAGATTTCATCACGCGCAAAACCACTATTCTCTTAATGTTTTGCGCGAATGGAAAGCCGAAAGAGATTCGGACTGTTGAGATGAAGATGAGGGAAACGAAAGTTTCGTCAAATCTATTCTTATAGACGATAGTTCCCCAAAACTACTCACTTCCAGTCGAAAGAACACTAAGTTCCCTTTCGGTAGCTCCGTAATTGCGTTAGCCAACTCAGCTAAAGTAAGATCTTTCCCACCACCCACTCGGCGTACTCCCTAGAATTCGAGCTTCGGAAGAAAGCCTTAAGGGTAAAAAGAATCTGAGCTGAGAAATTCTCAGAGTTATGGCTATAGTCCTAGGCCAATATCTAGCGGAGAATAGAAAGGGTTTTCTACCCCCTACTACTTTCAGTGATCCCATTGCGACTTATTTTTAGAAGCGTAAAGGCTACTGGTTCGGAGGAGGCCGGAATAGGGATAGGTTACGACCAGTTTGTGTAGGGCGTCTTCAAATTAACGAAAAGGCGAACTATATCCCCTTAGGAATAGAAGGATAGCAACGCAACCCCTTCTGATTGTATTGAGAACCAGAAGAACTGCTCTATTCTTTTTTAAAAGCTTATGAAATACAAGGGAAATGAAATTCATCAAGACTGTATCAAATTTGTGATTTCACATCATCTATTCGTAATGTACGAATAGAAATCTGAATCTGCCGCGAGTTTTTCGGACGTGAGCGCGAGTAAATATTTTGTATTTCTGTCATTTTTAGCTAGACCCAACCCTAGTGGGGTCTAGGTACTGTATTCACTGCGGCATCGGCGTTGGCTTCCAGATTTGATTGCTCGTTAATTACTAAATTGTAAATTCAACATTTAAAGTTACGGTTAAAGATTTGTTTTCGAATTGTTCTTCGGAGTTCCGAAGCGACGCTTCTAAGAGTTTGAAATTGGTACTAAAAGGTTTCTAGCCTCGCCATTGGCTGAAGTCTTAGGACTCCCTCTCCCCTCCCGAAACTTGATGGAAACTGATGAACACTTAAAGTTTGGGAAAAACTGGAAAGAGTTAGGGAACACTTAGGAAAAGGTTTGGGAAAACTTGGAAAGAGTTAGGGAAAGTTTGGGAAAATCTGGAAAGAGTTGGGGAACACTATGGAAAAGGTTTGGGAAAACCATGAAAGAGTCAGGGAACACTTAGGTAAAAGCTAGTAAAAACTAGGGTTAAGGAAAACTCTAGAAATATAAAATTTTGAAAAAGAACCCGTATAATAAATGAGCTATATCATGAATGTATTTATTTTCTAATCTCATCTGATTAAGAATGAATAGGTTGACTATAATTGGACCCTGTTGCTTCCATAACTTGCTCGTGTCAATTCCAATAATATATTTTTATTCATTGAAAAATAAATGGTACACGTAAATTGTAAACATACATTTTTAGGGTTTTATTAATAAACTCAGGATCCTTTGATAATTGAACTTAATTACTCTGGGTTAAGACACCACAAACATCTTCATCGTGCAACTAATTAACTAAGGATTCATCTAGCACGGTTGCCACGGGGTCAGGGAAAAGTCAGGGAATTTGAAAATGAGCCAAAAAAGTCAGGGAATTTTAAGATATTTTACAAACGGTCAGGGAAAAACCTGGAAAAGTCAGGGAATATGAATCTGAAAAATCTGTGGCAACCCTGTCTAGGTACGCTGATTTTTCCAAATAAATTAACTATTAAGTGTTAAACATCATTGTCAATTTGTGAAAGAGGTTTTATTTGCCGGAAATTCTGCCATACTTAATGGGAAAAGTTTGCAAATACATGTTTTTTGAATTAAATCTTAGTTTCTTTCAAAATTCCTTTTCAATTTGCGCGCTTTTAAAAGGGGAACGGTAGCGGCCAATCATCTTCGAGTACCGTCTTACTTTATTCTCAAATTTCCGGTACGTGGTGGTTCGCGTATTAGTCAGAGTTAAAAATTGTTTAATTACTAAAAGAGATTATTGTAATTCGTAAAAACGTAATCGATTGCGTAATTCTATCTCTTTTTGTTCTTAGTGCTTCCTAGCCATATTTTAAATGAATCAGTCTAAGTACCGGAACGCACCCAAAAATAGGCGTTCTTGAAATCCCGTGTATTTTTATGCAAATTAGCTCTTTTTAACATGGGATTTTAAGAACTCTTATTTTCAGCGCGTTCCGGAACGTGACCGGGAAAGCGTCGGTCTCCCTGGGTGGTTACTGCCTTACTGCCAGTTTACTGGTCAGACCGTCAGATTCACTGGAGGGAAGAGGGAAGTTGGGAACTGTTTGATCACTGGTGGATGAATGGTTTTGTTTATATTTACTATCTTAATACCCGCACTGTCGCACATCAAATTAAAAGTAGTTAATATTTTTTCGCAATAATGAGAAGTCGCAGTAATTCAGGGGTTCGACTTGATTATTATCAAAGAATTGTCTATAGAACTATTTTGGATCATCAGGTAATCTTCTCCCTTTGTTATACAACCAAGGCTTGGGTAAATGTTTACGTTTTTTAGAATTTATCCTCCAAGTCTCCAAGGTCTAGCATAAAAGTATTTGTCCGTTGTCCAACTTATTTGAAATAATGTCTACAAACCTAGAATGGTGTAGATTCCCTGTGCCTGAGTGAAAATGTGGGATGTATCCACATTTGCTGAGTTCAATAATAGTGAATCCCACTGGCTGCTCTAGACTAGAGCGTCCAAGAGAAATCACTCCGAATTTCTGAAAGGAAATTTTTATTCCACTTTGGGAGTTGGAGCATATTCTCATGCAACTCTTCTATGTAGTTCCTCTGAGAAAATCAATCTCTCGCTGGGCAACTTCTTTTTGCTGTCCTTTTTTGAGAGAGCAATTGAAAAAGACCACTTAGGGGCTGGGCAATGACTGCAAATGAATCCACTACTAAATAATGATGGTTATAGACTAATTAGTACCTGGGAAGTTAAAAAAAAAAAAAAACAAAAAAAAAACACAAAAATCTACAACCAGTGGAAGTGTGATAAGAAATGTATTCGAAATCTTGATGTTAAAAATCATAGGTTACTGCACTACAAGAGTGCCCAGTGGGATTCGCTATTATTTGATCGATTCTAGGTTTAAAGTTTCTGAGATTTTATAAGAAAAGGAACCTGTAAGGCCATCGCGTCAAGTCTCATTTTTTTCAATAGAATCCAGTAACGGGATTACTTCCATCAACAATTAGCAAAAATGACCATGCCTGGGTTCGTGATAATGTTTATTCAATTCTCGCTGTGTGGGCGTTATCAATGGCATATAAAAAGAATGCGGATCTTGATGAAGATCGAGCGAAAACTTACGAATTAGAGCAAGTAAGTTCATTTCTAAATTAGATAAAATGATACGAGGGATAAACTTAATAACTGATTTAATAAAGAGTTGCGTTAAAATGATGAGGGGACTCTTAATGGCAATGATGAGACAAAAGGAGAAAGTTGAGAAATTTAAGGAAACGCAAAGCACTTCGGACTGTCTTCACGCCAAGTACAGTTCAATTACGGGATGCACAGTGGTCGGAGACAAAGAATGGGGTCATTTACAATTGGATGCCACGTCTCTTTATTTGCTTATTTTAGCTCAAATGACAGCTTCTGGTAAGCTAACTCTCCTTAATTAAAAGTTTTCCTACTCATAAGCCAGTTACTTACATTGATAATTTATAGGCTTGCAAATTATTTTCAACTTGGATGAAGTTGCTTTCGTTCAAAATTTGGTTTTTTACATAGAGTCTGCGTATTGCATTCCTGTATGTTCTGTTACTTACCTGTTATTCTAGTCATAATTACTCTAACTTATTTATACCTGTATTTGTTAAATTAGGATTATGGTATATGGGAAAGGGGAGATAAGACTAATCACGGACTCCCAGAATTGAATGCCAGCTCTATTGGAATGGTTAAGGTAAAACATATTTAATCTCATTAAAATTATTTTTAAACCAAATTAATTGCTCTATATCAACGAAGGCTGCCCTTGAAGCTATGAACGAATTAGATTTATTTGGAGGTAGAGGAGGCCCTTCATCCGTCATTCATGTACTAGGAGATGAAGCCCAGAAATGTCATGTAAGTTTGTAATAGCTTGGTTTCTCTGGCTTTTAGGTTTATAATTTTAAATTAACTACTATTTCTGTAAATAGGCGGTGCTCCAATCAATGCTTCCTCGTGAATCGAATTCCAAGGTACGTTATTCTTTCAGTAATTATTTAACTTGTACTTTGGTTGCTTGTATTCGAGTGTAACAATCGGAAATTCCACATAGAACTGTTACAAACTTATTAAAGCGGAATTTGAAGGATTTTATTCACTTTATTGTTTTTAGGAAGTAGATGCTGCTCTTCTTTCGGTGATAGGTTTTCCAGCCTTCGCAGTTGAAGATCCTGAACTTATTAAATTGACTAAAGAAACTATCGTGGAAAAACTTCAAGGCCGATATGGTTGTAAAAGATTTCTAAGGGATGGTTACAGGACTGCGAAAGAAGTACGCTGATTGAGAAAAATAAAATCAATATGATTCTTAACGAAAGTATTGATTACCCTTCTTTCAATTTAGGATCCTAGTAGACTTTACTACGAGCCGTCTGAACTGAAGATCTTTGAAAATATTGAGTGCGAATGGCCTCTATTTTTCTGCTACCTTATTATTGATGCTTGTTTCCGGGGAGATCGTGAAGCTGTATGGTCATTTAGACAAACTAAAAGGCTGAGCAAGTTATTGAGTACTCACTTTAATCGAGTACCTTGATTACTCTTTTTCATCAAATATTGAAGCTAGTACTCAGTAAAATGTTTTAAAACGAATACATTTACTTGTATTGGTAACCAAATAATCTAATGCTTTTGTAGGTTGAAGAATATGCGGACGCATTAGACAAGATTCTAATTAGGACTGAAGATGGTTTAAAACTCGTTCCAGAAACATACACGGTTCCCGCCGACAAAGTTAATTTGGAGTACGAAAAACCACATAGCCAGGAAAGAGTTTCTCTCGGCCAGAAACCCTTTATGTGGGCGCAGTCTTTATACTTAGTGGGCCGCTTTTTGCAAGAAGTTAGTTCCTAGTTCAATAAATTCTCGTAACTATCAACTTTAATTCGATCCGTTTGAAAAAAAAAAAAAAAAACGGGGATTCCTAGCACCCGGAGAACTTGATCCTTTGAATAGAAGGCTTAGTTCCGAGAAGAAACCTGACGTAGTAGTTCAAGGTTAGTCAAAAAGTTCTCAAAATTGATTGAAAGGATAGAAGTTGCACTGGGAAATATTATGTGCCCTTATGCGCCATTGAATTCCCCGTGTAACTTCTATCCAGTTATGGAAACTCAATAAAAGTTTCTTTAGTAATCTTTTAAACTTTAATTTTCAGTGGTTATATTAGCCGAAGACGCTTATGTTCAAGAGAAATTAAGAAACCACGATTTCCCTGTTCAAACACTTAATGAAGTTTTACCTATTGAAGTACAACCAGCTCGGGTTTTAAGTCATATTTACGCTTATTTAGGTAAGTTAAATTTCGCTAATAATATTTCTAATTATTAATTACAATAATATTGTAATTAGGTCAAAATAAGAAATTGAGTTTATCAGGACGTCAATCTCACGATGTTGGACTTCTCAGCACTAGCAAACTTTACACTCTTCAAGATAAAATCTTCGTTTTCACTCCTCAGGTTAGATAAAAAGTTTATTTAAACTTTATACGCTTAGTTAATTAGTTTTTTACCAATTTAGACTCTTAGAAAAGAAAACCCTCTATGTTAACTATTAAACACAAAAAATTATATAATAGCTAGATTATTTCTTATTAGATTATAGTTTAAAGAGAGAATGAAGCGTAAATAATTGATTTTTCTACAGATTCCATATTGCTAAATTAGGCTATACTTGCAAATAAAAAATAGCTAGAAATCAATCTTCAACTGATTCAGTTAGTAGGCTTAAAAAGGATCCAGGAAGACTTTCAAATCTTGTTGTTAAATAGCCTTCTGCCATCGAACTGAATTTGTTTTACTGTCGAAATAAACATAATATAGTGTGCCTTCCTCACTGAAAGTAATTTGACAGGGAGATTCCAAACTCTCCATGAATCCTTGTTAAGCCTACTTTCTGTGTAAGTTAAAACTCAATAGGCCGTTCCAAAAATGGGGGTAGGAAAACAAAGACTAGTATATATTGTCTTAAGCGGACAAGCAACGTCTCACTATTTTGTGGTTTTTAAAAATACATAGCTTGGCAACACTGTATCTTGCACCGCGTTTCGGTTCGGCTAGGGCGCATACGAGTCTTCCGGCCGAACCGCTGAATCGACTTTGCGGCGAAAAGGTACGGATCTACGGTTTCGCGAAATTCGGGCACAACAAAATGCCAAAGTGCGTATCTTTTTGGAAAGGTGGAAATACGTGTTGTATTTCGAACTGTAGAAACAACACGAGGAACGACAAGGGTATATCATTTCATAAATTTCCGAGGGAAGAAAGTATTCGCGAAGAATGGATCCGAAGAATCCGCTTCTTTTTGAGCCAAGTTTCTAATAAATAATCCGTAATCTAGGCCTAGTCTTATTTACTGCTTCTCAGCTGTTAGCTTTGGGCTTTGGCTAGCAAATCGGCTTGTAATATTAACGGATACAAGTCGAAATGCGTTTAGTGCACAAACCACATAGATTGGTTTTGTATTTTTTTTCTTACTGAACGTCTGGCAGCCCGGTTGTAGAAATGTAATAGTTTCCTTTTCGTCGCGTGAAAAATGGGGGAAGGAAATTTTCGTAATATTTGGAACGGAGTATTGATTTTGCCACAGTAAAATGAAATTTTTCAAAATCTTCATCAAAGTTCTTACAAGAATAAACCCTTAAAATTACAAAATTGGTTCTATACCTGTATACCACCATTTGCCTTCTATATTAGCAGACGAAATCTGGTTAAACTAAAATTCCTCTTAAATCTTTACCTTTAGTTAGAATTAGGCCTATTTCGGGATTAGTTTTAGCAGACAAATTCTCATTATAAAGAAATTGCTCTTAATTCTTTCCCTTTTACTTATATCCAGTTAGAATTAAGTCTATTTACTACCAGTGACCTTGACCAATTACTGGTATCTGTAAAGCCAAGGCTTAGCAAAGGGAAATTATTATATTCCTGTAGTTGGGTGTGGGTTACTACAGTATTTAAAATTTGGGGTCTGTTTACTGTCATCATTCCCTTGTATAAAGAAATTTGTAGATAACAAAACCAATTATTTTCCTCACAGAATTTTACTATGTATAACGATGTTTCACTGGAGCTTTATATTTGTTTGCAACCTATTTTATAAGGAATTGGTATACAATCGTTTTGTCAGGCTTCATTCTCCCTTTAAGTTAACTTTGGTTATTTTTCCCTTGAATTACTTTTGCCTCTCATCAGTTTTTGGATCAGCGTCGTTTTTATTTAGCTTCCGACACTGAACTGATGATAGATATTTTCAAGACTGAAATATCATTCTTAAAGACGAGTTGGCGCCTTTTGGGCAGACCTACTGTTGTTATGGCATTGAAAGATCAGATTTTAGGTGTGTTTTTTACGATAAAATCATCGTATGGTGGTTTTTAAAACAATTCAAAAACTTCGTGGGGTGTTCAATTTTTCACTCGATTCAGAATGAAAGCATGAATATTTTTATACAAACTTCACGTTACTAACCTTATTACTTATAGATACGCAAATTTTCCCATTTTCATGTTAGTCGTTCAACATTTTTCACTATTATTGGTTACTAATTCCTTTATTAGTTTTTATTTAACAAATTATTTAAAGGGAGGGTGAAGAGGAAAATGAGATTTTTAAAATCACTTAATTTTATCTTTACCCTCCCTTTAAAACTTCGGCATGATACCGTTTATAACATTTTATTTTTCTGGTAGATATTTTTATTATTTTCTTCCCTTTTTGTGGTTGCTGTGCCGTGTTTCTTTTTTTTTTTATCGTAGACTCTTGCACGTGAAGATTTCTACGTAGTCAATGATATAGAATACATGGCCAGCATTATGAGGGACGCTGTGTCCTTTTTAAAAGTACATTGGCGTGAGCTTGGTCGACCTACTATCACTATTATACTCTTGCGGCATTATTTGGGTAGGTGGTTGTTTTTCCTCCTTATAAAGGGAAACGATGAGCTTAAATTGAAACGGCTTTTCAAAATATTTTCAGAATCTAGACCCAAAATTAAGAATATGAGTTTTTCCATGGTTTGTGGGCGACATTTTAGAGCTTAATTAATTTAAATACTGAAGTTAGTTTTAAATTTCGGTGTACAGACTGTACTAAATCGATTACGCGTAATCATTAAAAATAAAACCCCAGGCTTTGACAGTCCTAAAATTGCCAAGCGTAGTCTGTGCACAGGAAATCTGTACTGTCAAAGGCTGTGGCCATTGGGTTCACCTGATTGAACCGACTTTAAAAATGAAATTCAAACTTAACCAAACTATAGAAATTATTTTTAAATGCCTATAACCTGTTCAATAATTTTTTTAAAAATTCTCATACACTTTTATAGCATGATAAATCTGGAAATAAATGAAACTGAAGTTTGTTTTTTAACTCATATTTTCCCTTTAATCTTTTTTTTTTTTGCCTAACCAAATTTTAACCTCTTGCTTTTTAGAAATTCATTTATTCATGCTTGCGTGATTGGTTTTTAAGTTTTAAGACTTGATTTTTTTAATGATTGCCCAATTTTTATCAAACTACGAAAGGACACAATTATTGCATTAAGTTCTTCACCCAGAAATTGATATGTCCTTTCGTTGCTTGCAAAATTTTAAATTAACGGCTGGGTTTCGATTTTAGGAGTTAGTAGAATTTGGTAATTTTATATTTCGTTAATAAAACTTATACAATTTTATAGAAAATGATAAATTACCTCTTGCGATGATATCAACAATGAAAAAACTAAAAAGTGGCTATATCAATGGAACTAGGTGAGACTGAATCATTGCATGATTTGTTATTGCTAAAGGGATGCGAGAATACAATTTTTGATACGTCTCGCTATTTATCTTACACTCTTACCAAATACCGAGACATTTACTGAATAATTAGGCTTAATGTAATTTTGACCTCGTTGTATGCTTAACGAATAGTCAAAGTGTAATATTCTTTTTGTGGGGAGTGCTTTAATTACACTACAATTTTTTTTTTTTTCAAGGGTAACGCTTGGCTCGTTGGACGATTTTCTTAGCACTTCTTGCATAACCAGTTTGAGTTTCCTTGGTAATCAAGAAATAGGCGATCCTGATAGTAAGTACCTTATTCACCCTTAAAGGGAGCCTGAAGGAAATGGCGCTCTGAGACCCTAAAATATGATATTTATTTTAAACAAAATGTATCTAAATGAGTTAAATTGTAAGATTGAGTATTTCTAAAGGTAGACCATCATTTTTAATCCTTCTTAGAGAGAAGGGGATATAAGCCAATAAGAGGAAAGCCCCAATAGGTCGTGCCACATTTTCTTGTAAAATGATGAACCACTTTTGTCAAAGTATGCAGATTCAATATATGATATATAGATAATTCTGTTACTAATGAAGAACAACAACTAGCTGACCACAGC
Source organism: Odiellus spinosus (assembly GCA_963920705.1). Taxonomy (NCBI): domain Eukaryota; kingdom Metazoa; phylum Arthropoda; class Arachnida; order Opiliones; family Phalangiidae; genus Odiellus; species Odiellus spinosus. Next base: position 9,884,787 of record OY987226.1, on the reverse strand, counting down.
TAGCAAACTTTTGTTTTTTTGAGCGAATTATCATCTAACAACAAAGATCATAAGCAAATACATGTTATTTTGGAATCCGTATGTAGATCCTGGTGCCATCTAAATTCGAGTAAACAAAACACAACATTTGCCCAACACAAAATCTGATTGGCTGGTATCCCCTTTTCTATATGGAACAAAATGGTGGATGATTTAAATAGGTCGGGGGAGTAAAACGCAGACTATAAGTCTTAATTTGTATTATTGTTTTTATTATTGTTTTATCAACAACATAGAGCTTTTGATTTTTCCTTCAGGCAGCCCTTTAAAGCCTAGGTTTCACAAATTCGTAGGATTGTGTGAAATCTAATTTGCAAAAATTTAATGGCGGCGGACTGCTTCGAAAAACATGACTGAGATGTCATAAATGCCAGATTGACATAACAGTGACGTTTTTCAAACTGGGTCTGCTGCCTTAGCTTGAGTTCCTTTAAAGTAGCCACAAAAAAACTATATATAACGATATTCAAGCTTTGTTTTATGCTGCTTGCTGTTAATTTGGTAATTTACCATGATCATTTACTAGTTATTTGAGAATCTGTAAATTATACTGGAGTAGTATTTACTATTAGTAAATTACACATACTTTGGTAATTTGTAAATCAGTGAATTACTGCGGAGTTGTGTTAATTTGTGTTAATTTACCAATGGTAAGTTACTATCTCCAGTTTCTACCTGCAAATAAACCTATGCTACAAGTTTTGTACCCATTTTTTATAATCAACTAGAATTGAACGAATCAGTCAAAGAATATTTGGAACGAGAACTTCATTTCAAACCGTCAAGGCCATCGTTACTAGTAAATCGAACCTCTATTCGCCGTAAAGTATCAACTCGTCACCGTAAATCTGGAATTACCGGCATTATTCGACGTACTCGATCGATTCAGGTTGATCAATATGATCCTGGTAAGTTTTTCTTTTGTATAAACATCTTCTTTCAAAGTTTAGAATAGATTTTTCTAGCTTTTAGTAGAATCAAAAAGATTCGTAAGAACGTTTTGCGCATGGTTTTGGGCCCTATAAAAATTTTTCATCAATGCCACGTGGGTTTTTTAGGAGCTAGTAGAAATAATTCAGTTAATTCTGACCCTCTCTCTCTTCAAATAATGTTTTACGCAGCATCCGCTCATGGGATTGGTCAAAAAGTTGTCGCTCTCGGTGACCCCTCCTCCGTAAAGAATGATAAAACTGGTAACTTAAACAAAAAATAGCTGTTTACGGCTTCTTTTATTGTAGTTGGTGCACATTATTTTCCAGTGTAGTCATGCATGATTTATAATTACAAACAACAAGGCCTAAGTAGTTTTAAGACATTACTAGTATTCAGTGGCTGGCGTTCTCTTAACTTTATAGTCGTATTCATTTTCTGCGTTAATGAGAGGCTATAAGATTTTTTTCTTAATTAAGGTTGTTAAACTTGTATTAAGGTTTCAGTGAAATAACAACTGTCATAACCAAGTTTTTTGTATTCGATTTTATTTGAAATTTAAAATTGTATTTCGTCGTTTTGCGCCAGATATTGTTAATTTGAGAGCAAACTACGAACGTCAGCTAAGCCCGACAAGTCCGACAAAAGGGGATTTGGCACCTATTCCATCAGATTCTTGTTATTCATCGACGACGAGTGAAGCTGGAGATCGCAGTCCTTCACCAGCCGCTGATGGGGATGATGATGAAAATTGGATTACAGCTGGTCGTCGGATGAGAACCATGTCAGATCGATCATTCGAACACGTCACTGAGGAAGATTTGATGACTATGCTAAGAGAAACTGATTCCCTAGAAGAGCAGGGTGATATTCTTCATTATCTGGTCATAAGCAAGTAAGTTATTTTGAGTGTAACGAACAAAATTTAGCAAGGAAATCTTTAAAATTACTTCAACTTATTACAGAGGTTTGAAAGCCGAAACAAGATTAACGGGTCAAGAGAGAACAGTCTCGATTAAAGATCTTCTTAAAGATTTGTACGAAAAAGTAAGTTAAATTTCAAATCATGTCCTTATTGCTTTGCAAAGTTTGACGCTGTATGCTAGCAACGTGTTCAAACTGATCCGATATGAACATTGAAACTTTATTTCGCAGGCTTGTCAAGAAAAAAAATGGGGACTTGTTCGACATATTGCTGGAATTTTAGGGAAAAAAGTTGAAGATCTGCCTAAAGTAATTAAAATTATCGATGAATGTAATACTTCTTCAGTCTATTGAAATTTAAAAAGTATTTGTTTTTAGGCCATAACTGATTTACTCGTTAGACAAAAACAAGTCACAATTGGCATGCCACCAAATTTTGAACATACCATAACGAGGCCCTTACCAGCGAAGGAGCTGCGAGAAATTATTGAAAAAGCTCACGGAGGCGATCAGAGTACCGCTATGCTCACTCAAGTTAGTTTTGAATTTCAACTTTGAGCTTTTTTCTAAAAAAAACCATGAGTAATTAAGTATTTTATTTGAAGGAACTTCTAGTCTACCTCTCCATGTTCATAAGAACCGAACCTCAGATGTTCCTGGAAATGTTGCGACTGAGAGTTGGATTGATCATTCAAGTCATGGCTTCAGAATTAGCGAGATCGCTGAAATGTTCAGGTAAATATTTAATTTTCACTTAAACATTATATTACTAAAATAAAAAGGTTGAAATTTACAAATATTCCCAGAGTAACGAAAACAATTCACTACAAATTCTTAAATTCAAATACTCAATCGAGTACTCTACTCTGTATTCGATGCACATCAGAATATCCTATTCTTCTTGGTATTTGATACTCGACAGAGTACTCTATTCTAATTGTGTTTCGATACTCTGCAGGATACTAGTCCATATTCTGGTCCATGCTAGTAATTTGCATTATACTTGAGCAAGTACTCCTCTTTCTACAGTAACGACTTTATAACTGGTCTCCAAGGCCAAAATAGGATAATACAGCATTACTTTTTATTTTCATCCCAAGGTGACGAAGCCTCGGATCATTTATTAAATCTGAGTCCATTTGAAATGAAAATGCTTTTGCATCATATATTCAGTGGAAAAGAATTTGTCGTCAAAAGTGGTAAGATAATCATTCGATCATATTCTTAACATGTATTTTTCGTTTGTTTACGGGGACAACTTAATTATTATGCGGTGGTGGTTGGGCTTTTATAACTGGCATGTGATGGGCCAATTTTTTATCTCGAGCTTTGCCTTTTTGGTTCTTGGGTGTAATAAATATTAATATTTTCTTATGGCCGTTTAAAAAACTAATTTCTTGGTTTCTTATATTTGGCTTTATTGTCTGAACCAGTACTTGTCAGTCGTTTAGGTGAGTCTCGTCTTTGAAAACAAGGCTATTAAGCGCATGAATAAAATTAAAGTCTTAAAATATCTGTACGTTGTGACTGTGAAAAGCCTTGTCCTTAAAATATGACGTGTGTAGCATCTTAAATTACGTCTTTTAGCTGCTTGGAAAATCGGTATACCAAATTTTATTCATTGCAGTAAACTAGTAGTCCTCTCTTTTATCTTTATTATAAGTTTAAAACTTTATTTTCATAGCTCGAAGTGGGGTCGTATCATTAGCTAACATGGCATCTTCTAAGGTAATTATTAGCCCAATTATTGTCAATTCTCCTTATGCCTAATCAATGCACTACGGCTCATTGCATTGAGCAACTAATCAGATTGTACAATTTAACTTTGATTATTCTATAATTGAAAGCTAAGCTAGATTGGGTGATGTTTTATCCAATCCAAAATTGTTTATAGATTACACCACCGTTCTTGTAGGTGGCGCCACCAACACTGAATGAATTCTGTAATGTCTATGCTAGAAATAACTGCGCTGGTTTAAAACCTAAAAAACTGCTCTCCTAGGAACCTGGCCATGGAAGAGAGCTCGGTCTCAGTGTTGGTAGTACCACCTTCAAGACTACTTTGGGTTGGATATAATATCCGTATAAAATAATAACTACTCTCTTTCGCCTGATCTCATTGAAGTTACTCTACGATAGGCCTTAGAGCAACAATCATTCTTATGGGGAATTCTAATATGTATATACTTAGTAGTAAGTTTTCTATCTTAGGATTATTTTAGAGTCCAGAAATTGGTGAACTAGTGCTAGGCGAATAGAGTAATCGATTACTTTTAAAAGTAACCACCAAGGTCTGATAATCCATGGATGATTACTTTCAACAATTACCACTTGACACTGTACAAAAGTCATGTGACTTCAACCCCTATACAATTTTCTATCAATTATTCTACTCAGTAATTGTAATTGGTAATGGAGCCTTTCCTAGTAATCTGATCTGTCCAACACTATGGTGGACATTGATTGGTTTTCTTTCGATAATTGAGGTTTTGACCTTAAGGATATATCATATCGCAATTTTAAAATTTGTATTTTAATTCTTAGAAAAGTATGGTGGATAGTTTTGTCTCCAAAGACAGCACTATTGAAGAGTGTAGTCAAGAAACAGATCGTCAAGGCCAGTGGTTGAGACGTAGACGTTTGGATGGTGCTTTAAACAGAGTTCCTAGAGGTTTTTATTCCAGAGTTTGGTCGGTTTTAGAGAAAGTACGTTCATTTATCAAATTGTAAAGTGTATTACAGTCGTACAAGTCTCAATTTATTCACTGGTTTAGTGCCAAGGAATTTCCATAGAAGGAAAAATTTTATCTCAGCAGCTTACAAGAGAAGTTTGAAAATTTTAATACAATATTATATTATTTATTTTTTTTTAGTTTCTGAAAGATTTAATTTTTTTACGGTATTAGATGACGCCTGGAGAGTTGAAATTTGCGCTGCAAGTAGAGCAAGTTTTGAACAGTATCCCTCAACCAGAATACCGGCAGCTCATGGTCGAAGCTTTGATGGTTCTAACATTAATCATCGAGCACGATGCCGTTCCTTATTTAGGAGGTTTAATCAGCATCGAATATTTGGTGCATAAAGCTAATAAAATATTTTTGGAAGATCAGGTTTGTCAACATAAATTGTAATCAGTATAATATCAGATGTTACCAATATCAAGGGTTTACCAATATTGAGAGCCAATGGCCAACCAAAAGTATTTCTATTGATTTGTTAATTTTGTCATGATGGTATCAGTTAAACCTTGATATTGGTTTCAGGCAGAATAGATCAATATTAATGCATACAAGTATGCTAGTAGGAAAGGGACGGGGAGCCTTAAACCCACCTTCATATGCAGTTAATAATATGGTCCACCATTCCCATCAAATGAAGATCATTAGGAAATTCTCCCTTTCATTCATTGGAAGATTCAGTTCGTGTTTAGTTTTAAATGATAGATTTAAAAGTTTTTTCGCCATTATGCTTACATTTTTAAATGCTAGGCATTTCATATTATTAATATAACATGTTTCTTGACCGATGTAAACTAACAATGCACTTTCAAAATTCTAACTTGATCTATTGGTGTCTCATTGTGATTAAGAGCGACAAGAGAAGACTCGTTCTAGCCGTAGTTCGCAAGCGTGACTATCTTTGTAGATCCTTGTGTTTTTTAGCCAGAGATTTATCCAGGGATGGAAATATGAAGACTCCCTCTGCTCTTAACAAATTCATAGTTATCAGACATTTTAAAAACTATCAGGCATTGCCAAATTTGTTGTTAGAGTTAGTTCTTTTCTTTTGGGACATGTGTCTAGTGATCCTTCTCAAAAATGAAAGGCTATTTGACAAATGTCCAGTGTCCTGTGCTTATTTCCGTCCCTGGATTTTTCTCCTCTGTTCTCACACAGCCATATTTTAAGGAGTAAACAAGCTGTTCCTTTCTGACCAGCTCGATACCGGGGTCTATAGCGTACAGTTTGATATTGATCTATACTTGGTTTCTGTTAAATTATTAAATGGGCAGACACTAATTATTTTATTCCAACATTAATAACTTTTCCCATTTTTATTTCTATCTTTAAGAAAAACATTAAAGGAGACGCTACTCTATGTTGCGCTGTGCCATTATTGGACCAAATTAGTCCTTGTAACGGTGCCGCTGGTGTTTGTATGCATTTCTACGATAGCGCCCCTAGTGGTTGCTTTGGAACTATGACATACATGATCAGAGCCGTAACAACAACCTTAGATTGTTTCGGTCAAAAAGATTTGGATTGTCGCGTAAGTTAGAGAAGATTATGTAGGTATAACGAGGGAAAATATTCAGAAAAAGCTTTTATTTTTGAAATTTAAGGAAAGTTTACCGTGTTTTAGTAAGACTGCGAAATCGTCAAACTCAATAGTTCTATATTAGTTTAATTAATGATTCTAATGAACTAGGTTAGAAGTCTAGTCATAAGCTCATTAAATGAATATAACTTATAGTTAAACGTAATAAATCGAGCAATATAATATATTTTAAGGTTAAGTGTTATTTCCCCATAAATAACTAAAGTCCATTAGAACTCTTTACGTTGAAGCAAATTCTACTTAGATAAAACTTAAAAGTACTATATACTCTATAGGTTACAATTTCATGAATATAAACTCCCTGTTCTATAGGACAGTTATAGGAACATGTAAAGTTGAAAAAATAATGTAATAATAATACCATGTTGTATTTTAAAATTATTAAAAAATTGAAATGTTAAAGCAAAAAAACTATTTTTAATGGTAGGCTGCAATTAATTTACAAAATTAGTTTTATATTTTTTACAGGGAACCCTTAATGGTCCTATTTCTTATATTTGCGAAGTATTCTTCTAGCTTCTCATTCCCGGATGGTTCTACGTAGTAGTAACTCTTTGGTGGAGAACCTTCCTCGAGACAAACAAAGTAATGACAGAATTTGTAACAAACTAAACCGAATCTCATCCTCGCATGTTTTCGTAGCCCTTTGAGCACCATTCCTTTTCCAACATGTGAATGCGCTAATATTTTGAGAGATTTATAAAGGGTGGGTTTGTTATTGTCAAATTATGCGAAGGGTTACTTACAAACCCATAAATTTGTCTTGTATTGGACATTATGTTCTTTTACAGCGAGTTCCTGGGCTTCTAATAAAACCTAAAATACAACTGTGATGTTTGAAAGTTTGAAATATTCGAAGGAAATGATCCGATTTACCTCTTTTATAATTTGGGCTCCTTTTTTAGGAGTAAATGACATTTGTTTAATTGCTTCATCAATGGAAAGCCCACGAATCTAGAATATACATTGCATTAGTTTTCTGAATACAAAATCGAAAATATTAACCTTAGGGAAACATACAACACTAGCAAAGAACAGCATTTTTTCTGGTGAATATTTTATCTGCGTTCTCTCATGACAAACCCACTGGAAAATACATCACAGATTAAAGCTTTCCATTATAGGACCTAAAGAAACAAGGAAAACTGACTGCTGGTCTACGTTCTTCTCCAAGTTCTTGGGGTGGGTACACTATTTCATTTTTCTTTATCCATCGTTGATTTTGAGTCTCTAGCATACTTTTGGGCTCTTTGGGTACGTGAACGAGACGATTTGCGATGCATATTGGCGAGAAAACTGGCTTAATTATAAGAACTGAAATAAAAAGTTTTAAAATATCCACACTTTTTCTAAAATATTTAACTTTATGAATGAGGTACCCTGTTACTATTAAATTAAAATTAATGAAAAATCAAACTTACGAGAACGAAGTGCTGTAGACATGATGGTTAAGGGAATAAGGACAACTTTAGGTTTTTCAATTTCTAGCAGAAGTGCCAGCAGAAAGAAACTCTGAAACAGTGTTGCCAATCAGTACTGTACATTATCATATTATAACAGCTCCTATGCATAGCCTCCTAAAATGTTTGAGTCTCTAGAAAGAGAGGGTAGTTTGATAAAAAAATTACTACCGTTTAACTACTAACTAGTAATCTCCGAACCTAGAAAATTTTAAGTAGTAATTGTGATTTTTTTAAAATATTTGGGCTGCAATTCTTGCATGTTTATGGAAAATTATCAACTGTTATGACTAGGCATAGTTAGCTTCCAGATAAAAAAATAAAATATTTCAAAAATTTGGATTCTTCTCCCCCAATCGTCATTGAAGTTTCACTGACCGCAAGGAGAAGCCTGTACCGGTGTACCCGTTAATTTCCGATCACGGCCTGTTCTTATTTCCGTCCATGAATTATTACTGTAGCAGAAATTTCAAAAACTGGTAGTTGGACCCCCAATCGTTCTTGACATTACCATCCTTCGACGACCACGAGGAGGCCATTGTCCATTAATTTCTTTTGTGTTTTGACCATGTTCGTGATTGATCTCTTCGTTGACGTTTAAACCAACTAAAATTAATAATTAATTGAACATCGTTTAAGCAATACCGTTATGTTTATTGAAGGGAAACATATTGGGCCTGCTCCCAATTGGTACTGTTGTGAAATAAGTGATATTAATGAAGATGGGCTTTTGGCTTATGGAGCCCAGTCTTCACTAGTTTTGATTGATATTAAAGCCCAACCTCCAATTTACAAACTAATTCAACCCATTCATTCGTCTCGTATTGTGGCCATTGTTTACTGTCGTTTACCAGACTTCACTAGTCTTCTAGCAACGGGAAGTCAGGATAAAAGCATCAAGGTTTGGGATGTAAAGGATGTTCCAAATCAACTCACTCTTACACATGAGCTCGAATGGAAAGCGGTAAATGAAATATTTTTAAAAATTCTTGGCTATTACAGGATGAAATGACTAAACAATTTTTTCTAGAGAATTATTTCACTCGATTGGCAAATGAAAAAAAGCAACAGTACCATGTTTGTTGTTGACGAAGATGGAACATTGTTCATATGGAATTTAAATACCAACAAAACCACGATTATTCGCATAAAAATGCGAAATTTGCCTGTTTTAGTTTCGGCATGCCCATACAATCCAAATATGATGGCTGTTTGGTAAGGCTATACGCAGTTCTTCAAGTGAAATAATCAGTTTTGGATTTTTAATTCTGGGTTTTATAAATAGTTTAAAAGGTGGAATTATTATCCTACTCAATGGATATAAGAATACGGAAAAATACAAAATGCTTAAAGGACACGACGATGATGTGTTGTCCTTAAGTTGGCCACCCTACCTTCGATCCGATGACGAATCTCAAAAAGATTGGTCCAATACATTGGACTTGGCTTCAACCAGTAGAGATAAAACTCTTAAAGTATGGAATATAGAACGGCAAAGATGTCTCAAGTCAACCAAACCACCCCCACTGAAGCATGGTGGAAGTAAAAGAGAGATAGAAAAATCCAAACAATGGATGGTCTGCAGTTGGAACCCCGCATCTTTGAACCAAATCATTTGTTCCTCCTGCCAGTGAGTATAAAAAGGGTTCGTAGGGAACCAGGACAAGTCAGGAAATTGGGGTTAAGTCGTGGATTTAAAAATATCATTGAAAGTCGGGGATATCTTTTAGTCAATTAAATTTATTTTTGTATTATTTCTATGTGGTTGTTTCACCTAAAATAACCCAAAAATGATCAGGGATAACCTAATAACAAGTGATTTTTTTATCAATTCGATATTGTTTAAATTGACCTAATCCACCAATAAAAAGTCTACAAAACAAATATTAAATTAGGAATAAATTTAAAACTTATAAATGTTAAAATTTTGTTCCATGGTTAATCTTATAATAAACTAATTTTAGAAAAAAAAAAAAAAAGAACTGCTACTTCATGGATATCTTAAAAATCTGGGTTTTATTAATTAAACAATAAAATTCCTCATTCAGGAGCTTTCGGGTCGTGACCCTTCTTCAGCTGAGATTTTACAATACAATTTAAAACTTACCCGAAAAATAGGCTTAGCAGGATTCATGGTGATCCTGATTTTCTCACATGTAAGGTTAGCGACCAATCAAATGCAATTGTAAGTCTCGTGGAGATCTCGTGACTGATGTGCCTTTGCTCATTTGCCGCTATACCTTATGTGGAGTCAATTCAGGATCTCCATGAATCCCGCTAAGCCTGTTTTCTGGGAAAGTTTTAAATTTCTTCCTAGTTTAATATTTGTTTTGTAGGCCTATTTAAACAATAATGAGTCTATAAAAATAGTTTGCATTTAAGGCTAATTTTAGTAAAATTAAAAAATAATAGATGCAAAATTCTTTTAAATTTTACTAAATATTTTTCTACCATGTTTCCTTTTATAATAGTCTAAAACTATCGAAATATGATTTAACTGTCCTATATAATCTTATAATTTTGCAGAAAATTTTGACAAGGCCTGAATCGAGTCGGTTTGTGTCACTTGCGTGTCTAATTTAATAAAGTTTAAGCCCTGGAATCTTTATTGTAATTTCAGTGGAGAACTATTTCTCGCTGTCGTTAAAATGGATCACGCTGGGCATTGGGGAGTCCACTGGGAAAAGTTTGATGGAAGACAAAATGGAGAACATAATAGATGCGTTTTCAACATCTCAACTTTTGGATCAAATATGGCCACCTCAGTTTCATTAGATCGTCAGATTATAATGTGGGATTTAAAACGATACAAATCAACCCTTTCAATGCCTATGATTGGTGGATTTGCTTATACCCTGGCATTTTCTCCCGTTGATACCGGTAAGCGTGTTAAAAAAAATGGTAAAATTTTACAGAAAATTAAGTTTATCATATTATATTTAGGACGACTAGCTATTGGATCTGGTGACATGTTAATAAGAACTTGGAATACCGCTTCTGTGACTGGTTATTCTACAAATGTCTATTGGCAAGGCATTAGAGGCAAAGTTACTCAGGTAAGATTCGACCTATATAATGATCAATTTTGAAAGTTCTATGCTTAAAAGTAAATTTTTTTAAAGCTTAAATGGCATCCTGAGAAAGAAAATCACCTCGCTTACGGAACTGAAGACGGTAGAGTTGGTGTTTTGGACATTTTATCCAATAAGTAAATGATTTTATCAATTATTTTATTCTACTTCTGGTGTTATTTGATTATTGAGTGCTGACTTATTTGCTTTACTAGATGCAAATAGTACTACTCGTATGGTTTGATACTGAAAATTTTAATATTAAATATGAGTATTCACTTTATTTCAGAAAAACCGCGTTATAATGAAATACTGGGGGGGGGGGGGGTAGCATTTCTTTTATAGTTGCTTGGCCTGGGCTTTGCAGACGATACGGCAGTAAATTAAAAAATGTTTTAAATCTGCTAGGCTGTGTGCATAAGGGAAGAATATTTTAAAGGGGCAAATTTCTTGGCAGATATGTCCTTTATGCTATATTTTCTTATAACCAGGTTTTACTATATTGATTGATACGATAAGTTTCAATATCTATACGAGTACTTGTTTGGATTTTGATTTGATTTTAATTACTGATGCGAGTACTCATTCAGCAGTGGATTATTTTGTTATTTTAATTAGTTTATTATTATTTGAACTTTTTTTCTTTTTTCCTATTATATTCGACTAAAGCTATTATTATTATTATTATAATAATATAATTATAAAGTTCTGATGCGTAGTAAGATGAGTGGAAACTACTAACAATCCATCCACTAAAATTACGTAACCGATTGGCTTTATGGGTGGTTGAATTAATGGTCTTATACCCAATTTAAGTACTCATAATTCATAATAATTAAAAAAAAAAAAAAAAAAATTATTGCAGACCAGCGACAGTTTCGAATACTCATCACCAAAAACCAGTTTACAGTTTATCATGGGGTCCATTTACTCCAGAAAATGAAAATGGTATAAAGCCTGAAATTTTCTGACATCATAATCTGACAAATTTTAAGGTTTTTAACTATGTTTAGAAGCTTCGAAAGAAAAGAAGAAATTGTGGCTATTGTACTCTTGCGGAGATGGCAAAGTTCTGATTCACAATATGAGCAAACCGGAATCGGATGCCCGAGATTTTGATATGATCCTCGGAAATCCTGATGAAAGCGACAAAATCCAGAAGAATTTTAGGACAGAAATGGCTTGGAAACCTGACTGGACTCTTCTAGCTTTGGGAAATAAAGACGGGTGAGAAATTTACGCTAGTTATAGTTATTTCTGAGAATCACTTTTACTTGTCAATTTGATTACCGAGTACTTATATTGTTTGTTAGGGAGTATTTGTTTACCGAATAGACTACATACTCGCTTAGTCTTAGTTAAGGCTGGGCGAGAACTCGTTTTAGATAAGTGACTTGTAAAAGAATACCAAATTGAGTTGATACTTTATGAAGGCCAAACTACTCAATACTTGATAGGGAAATATTTTGGTATTGGGTACCTTAAAAAAGTGGTACTCGCCAGCCTTAGTTAAAACTTAAAATTATATTTAACTAAATATTTTTACTTTTAGAACGGTTAATATCTACTCGAATGAGTTCAAACTACTAGCCACCCTAACCGGTCAGACAAAATTGATCACGAATTTAAAGTGGCATCCCCTTTGCACGACCATCAGTTCAGAAACTTCGGATAAGCATACTTGGCTAGCTTGCGCTTCCTACGAAAATGTCATTCAAATTTATAACTTGGAAGCGGTTTACCAGCTAACCCAATTAAAAGTTAACGGGGCGACTAATGGCCACACTAATGACAAACTTACTATGATAACTACATCTTTCAAACAACTTGCTGGACATAGAAGTAAAGTTTTATATCTCTCTTGGAGTCCACACTCTGAGGGAAAGTTAGCGTCAGGCTCTCAAGATGGATCGTTTCAAGTAAGCCTTCTATTAATCGAAGGGAAAATGTCTGATCATGTAGCTTAATTAACTCTTTTATTCCCTCCCCCTTCTCGTTAGATATTCACCTGGTTCTCGTTAAATATTGGCCCCCCGTCATGTTAAATATTACCCATCATTATAATAATCTAATTGAACTGTTATTAATTTTAGATTTGGGACGTGATCAGCGGTTTGCCTCTAGTCAATTATTCAGGGCATTTAGGAGAATGTTTGTGCCTAGAATGGAGTCCGCAAGATCCCAACATTATTTTTAGTGGTTCGGACGATTGTTCCATTCATCAAATTCAGATTTCTAAACTCGTTGATAAACTACCTCCACCTACTAAAAGTAAAAACTGTTAAACCCTTATAAACTTGGCCTGAAAATTTTCTAAGCTTTAATATTCATTTATAGAATCAATCGTAATCAAAAGTACACCCACTAAAGTTGAATCTAGTCAAAGTGTAACTGACGATTTAGACTCGGAATTCGATATGTTGATGGCTGAATTAGACAAGAAAAGGGATGAAATTTCTAGCGATACTATTGCAACTGTAATTAATTTTTTAGATTGCCACTAGTGATAGGGCCAAACCAATAAAATATTGAGGTTTCACTGATATGAGTTTGTGATGACGATAATCTATGAGAGATGGCACTTCTGTCGTCAAAACTTAAAATATCTGTTTTGATTTATAAATTATGTCACGTCAGTATCAGTTAAACCTTGATAACTAAATCGGCTGACACTAATTATATCCTTTATTAGGGTCAAAGTTCCTCCTCAAAATCACTAGCAGATAAACCCAAAAAGAAAGCTCCAGTCAAGTCTTACTTCACTTTCTCAAATAAACTTGATAATCAACCGAAACCCATCATTCTGAGCGACATTCAAAACATGAGCAGCAATCTTTCGCAACGAGTAATTGAAAAGTTACCGTACTCTGAAAATTCAGTTTACTTGGCTCCTTTTCAAGATTATGCCGAAGTTTTGGATCTAGTAAAAGCTGAAAGTAAATTAATCCGCATTATTGTTTTTAGTTTTTACCTATGACTGTAAATTAATAATTTGTAATTAACAGAAAAATTTCATGAGGAAAATGGAAACCAGGACTGTTGTTATCAGATGGACGTCTGGACTGGAGATATTAAAGATACGATTCAGAAGGCGATTCTAAAGAAGCAACTTAATGATTATTTAATCTCAATCGCTTCATTGGAATCGAGGACTCTTTGGTTAGAAGCTTGCGAAAAATATGCGGTGCAGTTGAGCGAAGAAGGAGGATACGGTAACATTAACAAGGCAATCACTTACTTATTAGCTAGTCATAAAGTTTTGGATGCTATCAATCTCCTTAAAGAACGTGGCTTATTCAAGTAAGGCCATTTTTTTATTAGATTTAAGGATTGAATAATCTGATAGTGGATTAATTTTTAGGGAAGCCTTAACTATTGCCAAACTCAGGTTACCCCAGGATAGTCCTCTTGTTAAAGAATTGCTTCTATTATGGGCTGAAAGATGTAACAATGACACCAAATTTGAAGTTGCGGCTAGATGGTAAGGCCTTTAAATGGTTAAAAGGATAATGAAGACGAGAAACATTGTAATTTTAATTGATTGAGAAAATTTGTGAAACTGGATGGGGCCAGATGTGATATCTAGGTTTTAAATATATATCAGTTTCACTTCTATTTGTGTTTGAGTTTCTTGCTAAAAACTCAAAAAAAAAGTGACTTCAAAACCAATATATCGCTGTCGTTTTAATTTATAAATTTCCTATTATGATAATGATTTAAATCTTAATACATGTATTGGTATCGGTTAAAATAACAATTTCGGACAACACTAGTTAAAATGATAAAAAGTGCATGCTTTATGGTGGAATTCATAAATGTTGAATGTAAAATTTTTATGATCAGAATTTTCTCATGCCCCAAAAAAATTCAAACTGTTTCTTACTAATAAAATTTTATTTTCTCGCAGTTTTTTGAATTTGAACGATTTTGCTTCTGCGGCAAGAATGCTGGCGAATCGAAAGGATCCAATATCGCTTAAGGTGGCTTGTCACATTGCCTCGACTCATAACTTAAAGGAGGAAGCTGAAGGTTACGCTTCTATGTGCGTTCAAAAATCATTGTTAAAAAATCAATGGGATATGGTTGATCAACTCGTAACTGAACAAAAAGAACTAAACGTAAATCTAATTCTTAAATGAAGTTTATTTATACATTATGTAGTATTTTTTAAACAAATTTAAAATCTTCAAAACATAGGTGATAGAAAATGTCAAATCTCTGCTATTACTTTCAAGTCTGCACGAACTTTTGATTAATGGGACGAGTGATCAAGAAAGAGCCAAACTCAAAATTACAAGTGAGTGCATGTATAAAGCTAAAGCATTGAGATTCCTATCTATATATGTAATTTTTTATCTATGGGTTGAATTATTTGGTCAAAGTCACCAAAACTTTTGTCTGCTAAAACTAGGCCTAGCTAAATAAATGTAATGAAATAAGAGTCAAATGTTACATTATAAGAGATATTTTTTAATGACTTTTGGTGGGAAATATTTTTTTATTTTTATTTTTTGTTATAACAATGTTTTACTGCAGTTAATTTTTTAATTTACAAGTATGAATTAACACTCCATTTTAGATCCATTGCGTCAAATTATAGTTAACATGGAAAATGAAAGCTATATTGAAATCTGGAGGAGTTTATTGTTATTGGAAGAAGATTTTTCTTCGGCAGTTGATTTAAAATGGCAAAATGTTGTTCCTGATTTTACCTCTAATAGACTTGAAATGCTACGAAGCATTCAGAAACATTTCAGTCAAAGAAAAAATGCTTTAAACAAAAATGAGGTATATAGTTTTCGTAAAATCTACAGATTTTTTTGATTAAATAACATTTCTTTATTGGCAGCTTTTCTATCAATTTGCGATAGATTTGACTTTATCCCAACTCAGCGAAACTGATGACGAATGTCTCTCTCATATATGCACCGTTTTAAACGATGCCTACAAATTACAACCTCAATTCAACGTCTTGAGGGATCTGTGCCTTATTTTAGTTCCTAAAAGTACGCAAATTGATTGTTTATAACATATATTAAATGATGTTAAACTTAATGTATCACTTTTTCAGTCATTAATCACCTTGATTTGGACAATAGGTCTTTAATTAAAGGCCTTTATACCTTATCACCCATTTCGAAGATGTGCTCTGAAGAGTGTTCGCCTCAAGCTTCCTGCTGCGCGTATTTCTTTTCAAGTCTGCTCGACCAATTATACGCGCAAGCAACAAATTTAGATGAAATACTGTTGAGTCACGTCCACAAAGAAGACAATTCCTTAATAGAAGATTTAGGTTGTTTAACTAGCCAATTCACATCTGTAGATGCTGCAACCTTATTGACAACTTCCACGATTGATGAAACTCCTTTGTTGATACCTTCGGTTTGTGATAAAGAAAAGTTTACCCTCACGGAAGAAAACCTACATTCTTGTAAGCCTGTAAAGGAAACCAGTAAGTTGTATACTAAGGTTGAGGGATCTAATCATTCAGAAACTATCGAAGAAGCGCTGGTAGATATTCCCGTAGTGAAGAAGTATTTGTTAGGTACTCCCCTAGAGTCAACAATTACCTCAGAAGAAATCAACGGAACTATGTTTTCTGCAAAAGAAACCAACGAAGCGACGATAACTTCCATTATGAAAACCATTCAATCAGATGCACCTATGCGGGAAAGCAATCATTCCAGAACTCCCATTGGGGAAAATGAAACTATAAACTCTGATGCTACTGCATTTGTAACGATTGAAACTGAGAACTCTTATGATGGAACCACTGAGTCTGATGCTTCCAAGATTAATGAAATTCTCAAAGAGACATCTAAGGCATTAGAAACATCCTTAGAGGAAACTCAGGACTTGGAAACTTCCATAAAGAAAACAGAAACATCCGTAGAGGAAACCAAGCACATAGAAACTACCATAGAGGATGCCCAGAAGTTTGAAATCTCAATTCAATCAATGAACACGAGTGAAGAAGCTGAGTTTTTGATGGGCACAAGCAATGAAAGCCTATTGTTGATGAACATAAGCAAAGAAAATCAATTTTTAATGAACTCGAGAGAAGAAACGAAATTGCCCAAAGAAGTACCCACTTCTCTCAAACACAGCCAAGAAATAGCCTCCTCTCCCAAAGATAGCCCAGAAATAGCCTCCTCTCCCAAAGATAGCCCAGAAATAGCCTCCTCTCCCAAAGATAGCCCAGAAATAGCCTCCTCTCCCAAAGATAGCCCAGAAATAGCCTCCTCTCCCAAAGATAGCCCAGAAATAGCCTCCTCTCCCAAAGATAGCCCAGAAATAGCCTCCTCTCCCAAAGATAGCCCAGAAATAGCCTCCTCTCCCAAAGATAGCCCAGAAATAGCCTCCTCTCCCAAAGATAGCCCAGAAATAGCCTCCTCTCCCAAAGATAGCCCAGAAATAGCCTCCTCTCCCAAAGATAGCCCAGAAATAGCCTCCTCTCCCAAAGATAGCCCAGAAATAGCCTCCTCTCCCAAAGATAGCCCAGAAATAGCCTCCTCTCCCAAAGATAGCCCAGAAATAGCCTCCTCTCCCAAAGATAGCCCAGAAATAGCCTCCTCTCCCAAAGATGGCCCAGAAATAGCCTCCTGTCCCAAAGACAGCCAAGAAATAGTCTCTTCTCCCGAAGATAGCCAAGAACGAGCCTCGTTTCCCAAAGCTAACCAAGCTATAGCCTCGTCTCCCCAAGTTAACCAAGCTATAGCCTCGTCTCCCCAAGTTAACCAAGCTATAGCCTCGTCTCCCCAAGTTAACCAAGCTATAGCCTCGTCTCCCCAAGTTAACCAAGCTATATCCTCGTCTCCCCAAGTTAACCAAGCTATAGCCTCGTCTCCCATAGCTTACCAAGATATAGCCTCATCTCCACTAGCTATAACCTTGTCTCCCGTATCTAATCAAGATTTAGCCTCATCTCTAATAGGTACTCCAGAAACGCCCTCATCTCTAAAACATAACCAAGAAATACCCTCTTCTTCCAAAGGTACGCATGAAACACTCTCATCTCCAAAACTAATCACAATGCAAGAAAGTCAACCTTCAGCTTCAGAGCCAAAAGTAGCCGAGGTAACCCCAAGGCCAGGAGCTATAGGTAAAAGAAGGTGCTATAAAGTTGTTAGTGAAAAAAAATGCAACGAGGTTATGAATAACGTAACCGAGCTCCTTCGCATGATTGTCAATGCATTATCAAACAAGACTTTCCAGCAAAGACAGATACTTTCGTCGCAGCTTGACCAACTAGATGCTATTTTGGCAACTGTAAATGCCAAGCCAGATGCCAGTTCAGACCATGAAATAAGTGAAGACCAGATGGCTCGACAGAATATCTTGCATCATCTCGAAAGAAACCATAAAGAAACTAAGGTTTGATTAGTTCCGTTTAAATAATGAAACTACTATTTTAACAAGGGTTCTTCTTTTTTAAATTAAAGGATTTGCATTATCCTGATTTTAAACGTTCTTTCGACACATTTGAAAAATTGTTCAAAGAATTGAACAAAAAAATTGCTTGTGCCAAAGCTAAAGAAACTCTTAGCCAACTCGAAAGTGATATACGTGATCTGCTGGCCATTTAAAATGGTTTTGATTGTTATTCCTCTTAGTTAAATTCATTAAGTTTTTGATAGCAACTAAAGCCAAGTTGCCAATCTTTTGTCTGAATGTTTCTATTTTTGTAAGTCACGAAATTGAAATTAACACAAAGAAACAGTATTAAAACATTTGTTCATTTAAAAAATAATTTTAATAATTAACTACATTTCTAATATTTCACAGCCATTGTTTTTCATTTGTATTCGAATTGGAAGCAAAGTTTAAATCATCGTATCTTTTATCCAACTTTGCTCCGCTGAAATCAAAGCCAGGATTCTGAAACAGTTGTTTTAGTTAAGTTCGTGATGGAAAATTTAAAATTACAAGCAAATGAAAATTATGTACTTGTAACTGAAAACGTTCTAGATCCAGTTTTTTTCTCATTTCCATTTCTTCAAAAGGATTTGGCGCGTATTGTCCTCCTTTAAGCAGTGATTCCCATATTACTTCTTTTTCCGGTAGATCAACTTTAGCGAGCAGAATATATACAGTTTTATGTTCCTCTAAAAGAGACGCAGATGTTTACCCTACTCTCTCAAATACTGGATTGATATTCTAATTACCGATAACCCATGTGCACTCATCCTGTATTACACTCCTACACAAGTCACCCTAAATAATTACCTAGGTGTTAATGGATAAACTGAAACGTGGATAAAAAATTAATAATTGACTAACTTTGAACAGCGTTTCTCCTTTAATTGTACATTCGATAAAACTGGGTTTGATAACTATCTTCACGTCATTCTTCGTGATTTGTCCTGGAGCGTCCACTTGAATGGAAACTTCACTATTGTCGAAAAAGTACGTTTTTCCATTCAAATGATTTTGAAAATAATTTAAATTAACCATACCTAACTGTTTGCCACCATTTACCCCAAGGTGTTTTACAAGGAACTATTCCACTTTTTTCGTCAAAATGCGATAAAGCCATTTTTTGACAAACCCAGGCCTAAATGCCGCATAATTAACCTCCAAAACATTAGTGAGAATAGGGTGAGAAATAAGGCGCACTGATCTTTCTTTAGCAGGATTTATTTAAACCGTTTAAAAAATAAATGCGTGAGGTCTTAGTTATACCTAATTACCTACCAGTATTACAATAAGTGGTCATTAACTTGGAATAGTATTTTTTTACATTGAATATTACTTTCACTCCACCGGTCAAATCATCATATTTAGAAAAATCCTTATTTTTCACCCTGGCAGTGAAATTTTTTCTTTTTGCAAACGACGGAATAGTGACGTCACAATCGTTTAAAAATTTCATGCTTATCATTCAGTTTCGCCAATGTTTTGTTCAATTTTGTTATATATGCGGATTATTTTTTTATAAATCGTAAATTTAAGCCCAAAAACCTAAAGGTGATATGAATTTTGTAGTATACGTTTTACAGGTCTAATTTCGCCTATATGTTTCTAATTAACAAACCCACGAGGGTTCAAGCGCAGCTGAAAACATAAAGAATAAGGTAGAGGAGTACACCTCACCGCTCCACAAGCTTAAAAAATATATTGCTCACAAAAATTGTTATGACGCAAGAGTTTCCAGTTAGCTTATTTCAATCAAAACCGGAAGTTTAAATTTAGAACAAGTTTTGCCGACTTTCAACTCTTCCCCCTTTATCCTCTATGCTGAAAATCTGCCGCCGCGGATTGGCGCGCAGTGGAAATGCGGTCCAAAAAGCTGTGAGTTTAGGCCTAACGAGAAAACAATTCAAGAACAATGAAATAAGTTTGTTAGCGAGTGTTCTGAGTTTAGTTATGCTCGTAAATCTACGCGTATCATTTCAAACGCAAGAAAACTAAAAGAACAAAGGTAAAATAAACATGCAAATAGCTTTTGTATGACCATTATTAGAATAAAGTTTTATTTTATTTTATCGTCTAGCTAGTTAATGAAAATGTTTCAAATAATCAATAGATACAACTTCTACTTTAAATTCAGATAGTACAAAATTAGTCTTCGGGAACATCAAAAAAATCTACTTGAAGCTACAAACTTAAAAAGACCACGTGACTTCCAAAAACCATTATAACTTAAAATTCCGAGCACGTTGCAATCAAATTCGAAGCCAGAGTGATCTAATTCCCGCGAACAACGGAAATTTCGGGAAAGTTGATATACTTCAAGTTCGTTTCACGTCTTCACCTCAAGTATGTTTCAGTAGTTTTGCTTCCCAAATTTTATAGTTAGTTTCCTCCCGGTTTCGTAGGATTTTTTTTCAGACTGCCATTTTTTTCTTAGGTTGTTGTATGAGAAGGACAAAGACAATAAAAAAAAAAAATAAAAGAAACTTAATTTGAGAGTGAAACTCGGTCCAGCGGAAAACACGGGCCAGCTGTTTTCGTGCTTCGAATGGGCGGATTCGAGCAAACTGGAAAGCAACATATATATAGCATTATAGAGGAAGATTAAAATTTGTTTCATATACGATGGGTAAGTTTTTTTTTTATCGGGTTTTCTTATATTTTTTGAGACAGTGCGAGAAAAACTTTCTGACATTTATTTTTGCGGTGTTTCAGACTCTTCAAAATTCATTCTTCAAATTTCATTAGTGGATACCAAAATGCTTAGGAACACTGAACTAAAGGCAGCTCGGCAGTTACTAAAAATGAAATCGCCCTAAAGGTATGTATTTAATTAAATTTTCGGTGGAGGTAAAGATGGATAGAGACGATGTACCAGGAGTAAGGTTAATCCTGCGTGGGGTTAAAGTCAGATCGGATAGCCTTATTATTTTGCGCTCCCTATATGTCCTTAGTTTTAAAGAATTTAGGATTTACTTCCAAAATTAGGGCCCTCCAGACAAATTTCAGGTCGGCCCTGTTCTACCCCCGTGCTAGCCTAAGGTTAAAGTACATGGAATCAGTGAAGCTAAAGAACCTATTACTCAAGACCAACTTATGTTAATTAATATATTAAGATGAAATGAACATTTTAGAAGACAAAGGGAAAACTTAAGGTGATTTTCAGCATTATTTTCGCACATATTTTAGTCAAGAAACAGAATTTAGGCGGCAGCGCTTAATTATTCGCAATATTTACTTCCATAGATGATAGCTCCGCTTATAGGTGCTTTAAATCAATCGTCTTGCGTGTACCAGAGTTTCGGTTTGGGAAGAGACCCTATTTTTAACGATACAACATTTGAAATACTATTACTGTCACACTTAATTATATGATCATACAATTTTACTACAAAACAATAACACATTTATCATTAACGCCCCCTTTTGCGACGTCAAAATACCATAATATAATAACAGGACTGATAATAACAATTGTTTATGACCTCGGGTTACATACAAATCTCATAGGACTTCTAGACCTTATTCAGTCTTTCGTTGTATGGGGGCTGACACGCTCTCTCACCGGCGGCCATTTTCTCTCACTCGCCACTTCTATTGCAGTGATTCATCCACCCCGAACCTTTTTTTCACGTCTCCCATCTTTTGTTCTATAGGCTGGAAAACGTGTTTTAATTAAAAGGAAAGTAATTGGAAAACGAGATGAACTGGTCCCTTTTTGATCTCACCGATGTTACAAAGAGATGTAACTTTCCCTCAATTAATTTCCCTAAAAGCCACAATCCGACGATATCTCCCTTAAGTTAAGGGAGGGTGGAACTATTTTGTGCCTAGTTTAAGGGGAATCCCATTTTCAAAGCCACGTATCTGTTTTTATTGGTCTTAGTTTATTGTTTTGTTTATTCTGAATCTACAGTCCGCTAGAACATGGACTTAAACCCTTTCATTTACTTTATAATTAGTATTAACTGGCATTGGCTTCTTCATTTTGTTGTTCTTCGTCATATTCAGCAACTGAATATTATTTTTCATCTATTAAATCCGCGGTTAGTTATTTTACTAAGACCTTGGTGGTCAAACGCCGGCCTATTCTTTCAATGTTAGGACGTTACAATCGTGTTAAAGGCTGAAATAATATGATTGGTCAGAATTTATATTTACTTTTTTTTAAATGTTACCAAACTCTATCGATTATGTAGCGATCTGAACTTTTAGGCCTTAATTGCGTCGTGGTATGCGACAGGCCTTAGAGGTTATACATAAATATATCACCTAAAATAATGTCAAAAGGGTTAATTTAATCGCAAGTAATGTGTAATTAATTCCAATTAAATCGTTTTCAACCAGCCTTTAAAAGGCTTCTGACCACAAAAGCCAAGCGATACGTAACTACGTACCGTCTATCGCTGACACTGTTAAATCTTTGACGAAATGGGGGAGGGAGGGCAGTCAGGGATACGAGGAAACTTGTGTGATCTTTTCGGGCATTGTTGCCAATGCGCGTGCGCGGAAGAGGATGGGAGTTTTAGGTTTAGGATATATGGGGGAAAGCTACAAGAGGATGGTTTCGAGAATCCCCTCCCCCTCAATTATCCGTCACTATAGGAAAAATCTACACGTGGGGACAAAAGTTACCAGCATATTTCAGCCTCCGGATAGCTTTCCAAGTTTTTAGCGACGATTTTTGACATAAGAACCTCGCAAAAAATGCGTTAAAACGCGTTTAAGTTCGCGATTTTGAGTTAAATAAGCCTTTCGGGGATTTCAATTCAAACTTTCCGCGTTAATTGAACAATTTATGGATGCTTTTGTTTAAATATTGTTACGAAGTGATAAATATTGCGCGTGTGAAGATTTTTATTTCAATTTTTCAAATGATTTTAATTGGAATTCATTTAATTATAACGATGCTACTAAATTGGTGAGTTTCTAATATATGCTTTGATTGTTCGTGTTTGCTGTAAACTTGCCACATAAAGAACAAATGCAGTTCTTGCAATTTTTGGTACACAGCCTTGCTTAGACGTTAGACTAAAATTAAAGTCAGATTAAAACCGGTTCTTTATGGAAAATATTAGTCTATAGAAAGTTGTATTTTTTAACTTAATATTAATTTTTAAATACTTAAATTGGTGCTAAATTCATGAGTTTGTTATGCATTTTGAAAAAAATGTTTTGTTGCTATTTCGCAGGAAAAAAAATTGAGTGAATTCTGATTAAGTTAGAATTTGTCATAAAAGCATTCTAGTGCTCGGTTTTCGAATATAATTATATATTTTTTAAATGCTTTAAATTGAATTCATATTATTTTAACATGGCAACTTTTACGAGTTTATTTTATGCAATATTGATGTTTTTACCTTGAGTAGTTTGTCAACTATAGTGAGTGAAATTTGTTGATTATATTTCTCAGAAAATAGATGATTTAGTGATTTTTTTTTTTTTTTTTTTTTTTTTTTTTTGAATTTGTTGTCAGGTTAATTTCATTTTTTTGTCAAATTTACAAAGGCTTTTTTTCTTAGGGTATTTTAGTCATTTCATAGGTTGTTTTTTATTCGCTCTTCAATTTTTGAAACAAATAGAAGCGGGCTAAACTTTTGGAACAGCTGTAAGAGCTTATTTATAGAAACAAAGTGCGACAGACGTTCAATGTTTTGATTATTTCTTTCGTCTGTTTAAACTGTATCAAAATAAACAGACGTGATGTAGATCAATCTCAATATTTAATAGGGTGCCAATAGTTTTCCCCCAAAAAAATTGGCCAATACATTTTTATATTATTGTTATATAATAAAAATATCGAGTTTTTTTTAAATAAGGCTAGGTTGAGTGTAAAAACAGGATAAATCGATGGAATTTAGTTTATATAAAACTTTAGGTTGAATAGGATTTTTTTAAAGGGTTTGTTACACGACATATATTATTATTCCCTTGAAATCAAGCCTTTGAAATAAACATAGATTTACTTTAGGTAGGTTTTTAATTTCTACCTAAAATTTTTTCGTTATTTTATATTTTAGTTTAAAGGGCGAATGAATCCTTAATACTACAGGTTTTTTCTCGATTACTTCTCGTTAAATAAGCCTTCTCTCGATTACTTATCGTTAAATAAGCCTTAATTCTCTCGATTACTTATCGTTAAAAATGATTGTTCTCCACTAGTTTTCGTTAAATAGGACTTTTTTTAGATTACTTCTCGTTAAATAGGCCTTATTTACAACAAATGGGTAAAGCCACGCCATTTCGGTCTAATAGTCAATTTTTCTTAGTATCGGTTTTCAAACCAACTATATTATCTATAGGCATTCGAAAAAATGGTGTTAATCTCACTTTAGTATTTATTTGAATATTTAAAAAAAAAATAATAATAAACAATGACTTTTAAAATAGTCATGCAACCTTTCTTTTCAAATTAATCTCGCGAATTTAATTTTTTGAAATTCCCTTGCAAAGGCCTAATATGACGTCGGTTTTACTTTTCATTTCAATATATGCTCACAGACTAAGGAAAGAATCAGGCTACCAATGATCACAAATCTAATTTGGTCAAAAATGGTTCAAATTGCAAAATTCCTTCTGAAACTGGAAAATTAATTGGTCCACCTTGTTGAATTATTATTATTTTATTTTATTTATTATTATTTTTTTTTTTTTTTTTTTCTTTTGGACCGTTGAATCCATAAGGAATTTTCCAATTTGAACCACATTTGACATAATTTAGAACATTTTATTTCCTCGTTAGGTAAGCCTTCTTTCGTTATTCGATGGGAAAACCACCTCGCGAATTTTTTTCCATTTTCTAAAGATTAAATTAATAAGCTTGGCATTAGATTATTTTGACAAGGCCCTAATCGACTCGGGTTGCATATGTCTAATTTAATATCGATAAGTAATATCCCTTGTCGGGCTTCATTCTTCCTTTCATTTGAGGTTTATTTATTTTAAATTTATTATAAAATATAAATAGACTATGAAACCGGCTTAAAACTAGCTAACTCGCGTGTGTTCATGACTTCATATTCTAGTAAAGGCTAAGAAAAACACTTTTTAAATGAAATATTTATTTATTTTGGAAGAGTGTAAATTAGTAATATTTTCTTCGTGTCACAATGATTAATTTAAAGACGTTCCGATTCAAAAAGTACTTAAATAACGTGAAAGTGTTTAACTTTCTGTCAAACTTTTAAACATTCTACTCTAATGAATTAATCAACCCTATGAGGTTTTATATACGCATTATTTATTCATATTAACTCGGTTTTCAATCAATGTTCTTCAAGCTTTTGCTTTCACTTTTCCAAGAGATGGTTATATCAGATTCATCTAGATATCCGTTTTTCTGTCACTGATAACGTGGGTTAAACGAAAAGCAACGCGAAAGTTAAATTCTTGGCCAAAATGTCTTGATTGAAAGCGCGTCTTTATGTTAACTACAGAATCCTAATTAAAGGGAAACTTGGAGCTAAAAATGGAACAGCTTTTGAATTTATTTTCAAATTAATTTCTAAAGTTTGGTAAAATTTTATTCAAATTAAATATTAATTTCGACAAATCATATTATTTCAACCCTGAACAATGCTTGTAACGTCCTAACATTAAAAGAATAGGCCGTCATTAAACGCCGGTCTATTCTGTTAATGTTAGAACATTACAAGCGCTGTTGAAGGCTGAAATAATATGATTGGTCCAAATTTATATTTACTTTTATAGAAACTTTACCAAACTTAAGAAATTAATTTAAACATCAAAAATGCGTCTAAAAATTGTGAAAAAATTCTCGAATGGCGAT
Organism: Odiellus spinosus; assembly: GCA_963920705.1. NCBI lineage: Eukaryota > Metazoa > Arthropoda > Arachnida > Opiliones > Phalangiidae > Odiellus > Odiellus spinosus. The sequence continues at coordinate 9,858,823 of OY987226.1, read as the reverse complement.
TCCGAAAATAAATTCAAAAGCTCCAAGTTTCCCTTTTAAATTAAATTTTCCGTGAAAACGAATATCATCTTTTTACACCAAAATCGTACCTTTGCTATTGACGTATTGTTGAAAGTCCTGGTTGAAGCTGTTGTCACTTGGCCTTTTTCAATATTTGAGGGAAGTACAATAATGTCAAAGGAAGTACCTTTTTTGAAAAGACTCTAGTTACGTGTAAAACTTTACCGACTATGAAATGATTTGTTTTGGCACCCGTTTTCGACACGTTTTTTTCCCCCAACTGTCAAGAAATTTGCTTTCGTTTCTCGACAGCCAACACCCGATATTTATTTACCAAGAAACGTTACGCCGTTTCTTCGATTCTAAAATTAGACGATTGGCGATCACTCGCGCTCGCTATAGGCGAGAACGAAAACTTGATTTGGAATCGCTCCTAGAAACACAAAATGTAGGACAGTTTAAAATTGTAAAAACAAAAAAATGTTAATCAATTTTACTACCTCTTGTTGTATAATCATTTTTCAAGCGAAGAATAGTTTTGGGTTTTGTTATTTGAGAAGTGGTTTGTAGAGTGTGGTATGATTTATTCGAAGTTTATTATTTTTGGATCATTTTACATTTATCAGAATATTTTTTTGGCCAAGCTTTTCTCGCCTCAAAACCTTTGAAATAGAGTTAGGGTACCTTACAATGAGGTTTAAATTAGATTTTAAGTCCTTTGATTATATTTAACGTATATTTAAATTAGGTTTGAAGTGAAAGTATTATTTTAAAATTAAACCCAATTTTCGAAATGTTTCGGAATCAAAATACTAAACACGTTTTTTAGATTTTTCAAACCATTATTAGACACAATTTTGGTGTTTAAGTTAATTTCTAAAGTTTGGTTAAGTTTGAATATAAGTGAAGTAACAAAAAACGAACCAATCAGATGCACCCAACAGCTCAAACTTTCAAAAGTACAGATTTCCCAATATATTCTGACGTCATCCCTCTCGCCATCTGGCGACGTTTTAAAGAAACTCAGTAGCGATAGCGCTGTTGAAGGCTGTAATAATATGATTGGCCCGAATTTACCCTACTTTGAAAATCAAACCTAATCTAACTACAGAATTTAAATTAAGCACTCAAATGTGGCATATGTGTGTGTGTGTGTGTGTGTGTTTTTTTTTTTTTTTTTTTCACTTTAAATATTAATGAAACAATGTAATTAGCATTCTTAACTTAAAGATACGCGGTCTAATTAAAATTAGGTTATGTCGTCTGCTCTAAAATATTTTGACTTTAGGCATGCAGTTTAAAGGATAATATGAAAAATATAAATTTTGAGATTCAATTTTATTCTCTCTTTAAAAATAAACTAGTTAAAACTAGCGCGAAATCAACGCTAAAGGAAATATAAAATCAAAACGCATTCAAAAATATTCGAGCTTGAAATGCTCAGCCTATAATCCTGACAACAAATATATATATATAAGAATATTCTGAAAACTTTATACCACATAAGATTAAAGTCTTAAAACTTTCAAATCTATATAAACATATAAGCAATTTTATACATTTACTAACGATCCTAAAACTTGGAAAATTCTGTTGAGATTCTAACAAAATAATTTCTACTCGAACAAACCATTAGACCCCTAAACACCTTCTAACTTAAACAGGGATGGAAAGTTCAAGTAAATCACTAACCAATGTATACCTTAAAGCTCTCTTAAAACCGCGCTATCATTTAATATTGATAAGGGTCGTAAGTTTGCTCCAAGAAAGTCAACTTAACTTGAAAGCGAAATAAATAATGGGGGCGATCCCTTAGGCTCAGTTATGCTAAAGACACGAATAAAGTCGGAATCAGTTTGACTATTCAGTATTTTAAAGCTACCTACATGTGGCTTTTTAGAAACCAAATCACTATTTGGAGATAAATGTTAGAGCGTAGCTTTGTAACTGTTGCAAACTCGTGTTGTTTCTGGTTGAATACCTGTCGTAAACCCAACTAAAGTTAACGCCAACTAGCCTTATCTCCAACTACCCGCAACACCATCAATTGAGTTTGGAATATATTTACTTCTTGAGTTAATTGGTCACATATTTCTCAAAGAAAATATTTCCTCTTGCACGATTAGTCCGCGAATCATACTTCTGTTATTAGATTTCAGGAAATCTACGTTTTGTACGATAACGGTAGAATTACCTTATTTTTTGAACCATGAACTCTTCATGAGGGATGATTGGTTTTCCTTCACCTTATAGTAGTTATGGTGAGTTGAGGTTCTGGCTCTTGACGGGATTGGATAACTCCGAAAGATTGTCAGTAACTCTCATCCACCGCGAGATTTTGATGGTTATAGGGGTCTAGACGAGGCCTAGGTAAAGCCAGCACCAAATGGGGTGGAGAGGTGACCCTTATGTACCAGGTTTTTCGGATAGGCATTTTACTAAGTGAATATGATTAAGGGGATGTACCCTCCTCCCATTTTCCCTGGTTATTTTCTGGATGGCCTTAGGAGTCGAAGCGAGAACAAAGTCAGCGCTTTTGCATTCCCTCCCGTTTGAAATATGTCAGGTTTAAGGGGTTAGCGTTCTTTATGGCTGCGGTTTTAGAGAGACGGAGAGAGACTTTTTGACCTATAGCTCATTGAAATATTCATTCTAAGCGATTTTATACATTCACTTTACTTTTAATATGGTAATTGCTTGTTAAAGGGGATTTCTTTAACATTTTTACCCTCTCTTCGTACCATATCACCCCTTGTACGAAGACTTAGACTATTATTAAATATCATATCATAAATTTCCGCCTCATTGGTTAGCTATATCGTTAAAAGATGAAGGATAAAAAGTCCCCAAAAATAGTTTTTATAAAGGTTTGAAAGGTTTTTTTATAAGGGTACTTTATGGATATAGCTTTTTCAAAATTACCGTGTAATAACAGACCTGGCTACAAATTAATTGCTAATTAAATGTGGAGTATTATTTTTAACCTCAAACCCTCGAACCACCCAACCTCCAGTAAAACGTTTGTTTCATTCAAACCGAGCAAGGCGCGACCCATTCAGAATAGGTGATAACTCGGCAACTATTTCCCAAACAACCCTGATTTTTCTAAACTTAAGTTGTGAACTCTTTCCCACCCTATGGATGTGTAAAGATAGAGAGTAAAAATAGGCCTTTTTTTATTTTTTTTTTTTGTGACGGGTGTACTATTGGACGTGTGGGTGGTAAAGTTTCCAAGATCTTAAGAGAGGAAACTGATATACAGAAGCAAAAACTATAACCCTCTTTTCTGAACCCTAGCTAGCTTCTCCCGAATCCTTTACTCATCTCATAGTGAAGGAAAGATCAAATATTTGCCCTTGTCTGAAATGCTACTATTTCCAACGTTATAGAGGGAGGAAAAACGTTGAACCCCGCTAAGCCTAAGCCGCGACCTTAGACGTACGTATCCCTTCTTTCTTTCACATGAAAGTTGAACTACCATTTCTTAAAGGGTTACTACACCAAGTCCTTATTTTCCCATTTAAATGTAGTTTAATTTTATGCTTTTAGATACGTAGATTTAAAATTTACAAATATTTTGTACACTTAAATCAATTTTTTAACTCTAAAACATAGTTTAAATAAGTCTAACTACCACGTGGCCTAAACTTCTTTTTAGTTACGCAAAACTACTTTTTTCGTAACTTTTCTCGCCTTCGCCACTATCAAGGGCAGTGACCTATAAGAGGAAAAATATGCTCCCGTTAGTTAACAGGATAGTTTGTCTTATGTCGTTGGTTGCTTACACGAAACCACTTAACGGCAAGACCTCTAAATTTCACGAAATTCACGTGAAAATTATGTACCTTCAAATTTTTTCCAATTTTTTTTAAACTTTCTTTTCAATTGGAACGTGCTTTTATTTAAAAATTTAACTAGTCATAATTTATATTTTTAATTAAAAAGTATAAGTATATAAAATATATATTTTGCTTAGAAGTCAGATCAATTTATTATTGGATGTAGTAACCCTTTAATAGAAAAAAGGTGAAGCTTTGTTCGTCTCTTTTTCCTTCTTCTCCCAATCATCTGACGCTTTCTCGTTATGAAGTCTTGACATTATGGAATGCGCCGGATTTTGAGCACACAAAAGATAACCGGTCAGGATTTCATCAAAAAGGCCTAGTTCGGATTATCTATAGTTGGTTATTTCGACGGCATAAATTAACAACTTTTATCAAGAGTATATGAAAACACTCCCTTAGAGTATCGGTCTCAGCCATTCGCCTAAAAAACCGCTTGGGATAGAAAAATCGTGAAAAGACCAAATGAAATTATTTTCCGTGGCCAGTCACTTTTTTCAAAAAAGGACCTATAGTTGGCTCTCCTTACTTTCCTCTATATACAACCTGTATATTTGTACTTACAACCTGTATAATGGCCTTTTCATGAACGTAGATGCACATAGGTAGAAACATTTCTACAGGCGCTCGTTGAAATATCATTGAAATCTTACAACCTGCATGAAAGATTTTCTCAAAACATTTTACACATTCATACATGCGCCAATATATTTCATATTAGACAAAATAAACTTTAATACAGGGTTTATACGAAATTAGAAACAATGGAAACTTAAAATGTTGACAAAATCAGAGAAAAATCAGGGACATTTTTATTTTATAGTCCTGGTCGATTTCCAAAACCGGAAGTCTAGAGAACCTCGCGAAAATTTTGGCGGGGAAAACTTTTTGTCACGTGATCGTCCGCCATCTTTTTGTAGTGTGAAAATAGCTACAGACTAACCAACGCCTCCTATACTTTATCATATAGGAAGCGTTGGACTAACAACTTGAATTTGGTTTGTGGGAAATAAAATTAGAAATAGTCTGGCAACCTGTTACTACAAAAAGATGGCGGCGCGGCTATGAGACAAGGGCCCATTTCCGGCAAATCGACCAGGACTATTGGGGAAATCGTGGGAAATTTTATAGTACCCAGTACGTTAGTGGAAATGAGTATTAAGTGAAATATAGCCTTGGCCTGCCTATATTTTTTAAACCTGGAACGAACAGAAGGTTATTTTTGGTGCATCTGGAAACATTACGGATAATTTATTGGAGAAAACCTGGAAATATTAGGGATAATTTATTGGATAACTCATTGAAAAATTCATTGGAAAAACCTGGAAATATTAGGGATAATTTATTGTATAACTCATTGAAAAATTCAACGGAAAAACCTGGGAATATTAAGGAAAATTAGTTTGAAAACCTGGAAATATTACTGAAAACTCTTTTGAAAACCTGAAATATAAGAGAAAATTCATTGGAAAATCTTTGAATATCAGAGAAAAATGTTGAATGTACTTAAATATAAATATATTTTCGTATAGGGTTCTAATTCGAAACAAATCCGATTGAAAAAATACCAAATTATTATTGACACAAACTTTAAGTCCAATTTTCAATATGTAATTTTAAAACTAATTTCTAAATATAATACAAAAGGAAATGGTGGAATATAATTTAAAAAGACGCCATGTGTCTCTTCTATTATGATTTTACAATTCCGTTTTTTATATTAGCCAACCCAATTTTTAATATAAGTGTTTTAATAACGTGAAGGACAAAAAAATATAATCCTTATAGACCTTTGAAAAAAGTGGTGACAGCAATATTTTCTTACGTTCCATATATACTCCTAAGAATAATATATCGCGCTTTTTAATCATCCATCCATCGTAGTATTATTCTTTTTCGATTATCTTTTTAAGATCAAGTGTTTGAACAGATATAGGCAACAGGTTCTTGATAGTATAAGGAGGTCGAATCAATTAAAATATAAACACTCGAGTGAAACGAACCATCTTGACGAGCTTTTAATTAAAAAAACGTCCTTTGAAAAAGACAAATGAAGTTCCTTATTATATCATTCGGGTGGGAACTCAACTCTTTGCCTATTTTGTAAGGCAGAAGTTTTCCAGGAGATGAGTGGAGAATAAGGGGGGGCGATAAAGTCGGTAAACATGCAGGGACTGACCTCTGACGCAAACGAAAAAGATGTGGATCCACCCTTTATATATCATATATATAGTTGACTTCATCTTAAAGTGATGATGTCACCATTTTATTTTGGAAGGTTTATTGATTAAAATTATTAGTATATTTCACTTATTTTCGGGTCTCTCACTCGTTCACTATTTTCATTAAAAGTCACTGACTTTCTTGGCTCACCCAAAAACCGCTAAAAAATTGTAAATAGTTCAAATCGCCAAGATAAAAAATGTTTTCAATTCGTAGTTATATATTTGAATTGTCCAGTCGCTCTGTAAAAAAGCGGCAACTCATTCAATTGACTTGAAATGAGCTATAGTGCCCCTTTATTCGTGTTGGGAGGGAATGTTATATTTGTTGTTTACTAAATTGACTAAATTGGTTTTTTAATCAAATGGCAATCAAAAAACTAAAAAAACTAAAGAAAGCTGAACTGCACTTATTTTTAGTTATATTAAAATGTCTCTTCGAAAAGCTAGCGTGATTGTTTTCGTGAATCTGAAGCCTGTTTTACTATAATCAAGAAATTGATTGAAACTTGGCTTTAAACAGCACTTCAACTAAATTTTCCTTCATTTTCTTAAAAAAATCTTTAATTTCATATAAATAAACTGAAAATGTCCGATTTCCTTTTTTTTTTTTTTTTTCAAGCTTGAACAAGAGAAAAATGAAAAATCGGTTTCCTAGGAAACAAAAGATACATTATGTTTGTAAATATGTATAAAATTATAGGTTTTCATTATAACGTTGAGGATAAGGAAAATTAGTTTCTCACGATACGATTTGAATCCTATACGTTTTTCAAAGGGAGATGAGTTTTACGTTTTACTGTATTCATTCTTATATATCGTCCAAAGGTGGAGAAATAATGAAATTTCTATCTAATATTCTGTTAGACGCTATGTAAACTTATTGGCGCACAAAAGCTTCATCCTCTCTTGATTTAAGTGATGATATTTGAGCATATATCTATATTTGAATTTTCCATCATAGCTGTCTTTAACAAGAACTAATTTATGAAACTCGAGAACGTATACAAAGGAGGGATATTATGTTTCCATGTGGTCAATCTTTTTAACTTATAAGCGCAGCCTGAAATATATTTCTCTCCTGGGTCAGCTTTACACTATACATAAAATAATTATAGGAAAAACTCAGTTTTTCAATGATTTTCTGAATAATATCATGGATCTTTGGGGGGAGGAGAGGGTTATTGATGAAAAACAAACCTGTAGGGGATTTCTTTAAACGTCTATTTAGTTCTTGCCTATACCTTTGTTATTTCTAAACCGCTAGTTATAAGTATAAAAATGAAACAAAAAGTCGAAATCAAAGCCTCAATTTGTTCAAAATTTTAAAGCACATAAGAGTGTACAGTTTGGTATACATGAATCTCTTTTTTTTTTAAACTCTTGATGTTTTTTTGTATATATATTCAATTCCACTTCGATTTGGCAACACGTGTATAAAGCTAGACTGTCTTTATCTCTTATTAAGTCGAGAACTCGTCGAGATATTGGTAATTTAGCTTCGTATTTGCTGCCAACTCGAGCTGGTATTGACTATATTCTACGATTTTAAAATGAAATAGGAGAAGAGTAACGGCACTTGGCTGGTGATATATTTTATAAACGCAGAACGTAGTATCGGCTTTCGAAACTACTTTTTCTCCCTATGGGGTATAACATTATGTATTAATTCGCCTCGCCTTTGTCTAGCTTTCAAAGTATTCTTGAACAGTGGTATATACTTGTATACTCAAAATCAGTATCAGTTTTTAGTACGTGTAAAGGTAGGATCTATTTTATCTCTCTCCTTTAGTTTCCCAGAGAGATTTCTTTTATTCCACCAAGGTTTTTCCACTCGGGAAAGTCTCAAGGGGGTGGAATTGCAGGCACACACTTAACGGGCTCTTTCTCATTCCCCTATACATTGACTTATTAAGCTCTGCTTCCTGAACAAACTGTTATCCAGCCCCTTATTTCGGAACAAAGTGGATTTTAACCTACACTCGTTTAAAGAGAGGTTGAAAAGAATGCATTATTTTATTATGGTTTCTAATTCATTTAAATTAATTTTTAAACCCCTATCCAGCGAATGCAAATCAATTACGAGCCTATTTGAAAAAAATAACAGATTTTAAGAAAATTTAATTATAACAGTCTCAAATTATATAAAGCTCGGGCCTTGGTTCGAAACGTTTGTAAGTAAAGTTTTTCGTTCTCTGTAAAAAAAGTTTAATTTCAAGTTCGTACAGAACATGGTCAGGGAAAATCTAGAAAAGTTAATGGAAAAACCTAGAAACGTTAGGGGGGAAAACCTAGAAACGTTAGGGGGGAAAACCTAGAAACGTTAGGGGGGAAAACCTAGAAACGTTAGGGGAAAAAAACCTAGAAAAGTTAGGAGAAAAACCTAGAAAGGTTATCGGGAAAAACCTAGAAAGGTTAGGGGAAAAAACCTAGAAATGTTATTGGGAAAAAATCCTCGAAAGGTTATCGGGAAAAACCTAGAAAGGTTATCGGGAAAAACCTAGAAAGGTTATCGGAAAAAACCTAGAAAGGTTATCGGAAAAAACCTAGAAAGGTTATCGGGAAAAACCTAGAAAGGTTATCGGGAAAAACCTAGAAAGGTTATCGGGAAAAACCTAGAAAGGTTATCGGGAAAAACCTAGAAAGGTTATCGGGAAAAACCTAGAAAGGTTATCGGGAAAAACCTAGAAAGGTTATCGGGAAAAACCTAGAAAGGTTATCGGAAAAAACCTAGAAAGGTTATCGGAAAAAACCTAGAAAGGTTATCGGGAAAAACCTAGAAAGGTTATCGGGAAAAACCTAGAAAGGTTATCGGGAAAAACCTAGAAAGGTTATCGGGAAAAACCTAGAAAGGTTATCGGGAAAAACCTAGAAAGGTTATCGGGAAAAACCTAGAAAGGTTATCGGGAAAAACCTAGAAAGGTTATCGGGAAAAACCTAGAAAGGTTATCGGGAAAAACCTAGAAAAGTTATTGGGAAAAAATCCTATAAAAGTTATTGGGAAAAAATCCTAGAAATGTTAGAGGAAAAAACTTAAAAAAGTTAGGGGAAAAAAAACCTAGAAAAGTTAGGGTTCCAAGCTGATTTTTAAATTACTCTTCTTGTAACGAGTTATTGTTACAAATTGAACATTTCTTTTTAGGAATATAATTATGACCACCCCTTTATTGCAGCTAGGGATCGCAGTTATTGCCCTGAGGTCATTTTGGAAAAATAGTTTTCGCTTTTTTATTTCGACATTTCGTTTTATTACGTTTTTAAGGGATCATTCTTCATATTCGCTTGGGGAAAAGGAATTTCCTATTATAGAGTTTTGATACCGAAAATATATTTCAAATATTTTACGTTCTTTGTTTCAAATAAGTCATAGTTTATTTGCCAAATGTATTTGTTTTTTTTTGTTCGAAATAATTTATAGTATTCCCGTTATTATTTCATAAAAAAATATATAATTCAAATTTTTTGAAGGGAGGTTACCACCGATTTACTTGAAATCCAATTTCCAGCATCAATTACCTATTTATTTTTGACATTTTCATAAATTAAGTTTTTAATACTCGTAATGTATTAAAAACAACATGTTACTTCCTTGTCTTCATTATCCCTTTAATGTGTTGTAAAATAATGTATTTATGGGCTGGAAATTGATAATTAAGATTTTTATAATAAAAAAAGTAAAATTTCTCTTATCCTATATTTTAATATTCGGATGTTAAACTATAAATTTTGTGATAAAGGTCAAAGGACAGAGAGGTCATTTTTCAGTTAAATGAACTTTAAATCGATAATAAATCATATTAAAGTATGGACGTAAATACTGCAGGCCGCGAAATTGACTTTTCAAACTAGAGTCGAGAGCGAACGAGCTATACTCGGGTATAATTCTGGCCTCCGGTAATTCGAGTCTATTAACGACAAAAGTGACAGGCTAATGTCCCATTGGGCTTTTAACGCTCGCTATAAACCAAATTTACTCGTTCCGCGCGTTTTAATCAATCGTTTAACAAGACAGCTAAGAGACAACGCTAATTTAAAGCCTTTCCAAGCCAATATGCTAGGTATACTCCCTACCTTGAGTTTCCAGCGGTTTTCAGCGAGTTTTATTTTTTTCTCTATGAGAATTATAATGTACGTATCCCTCCGCCGTATCTGCCTACGTTCTGATAATATAAACTGCCTTGACTACATTAGCTTGTTTCCTCTTTTAACGCGTCACAATTTTGATACATTTAATTTTTTTAGTTTTCTCCATGGAATTTATTTAAAGGTAAATTCTCAAAAGATAATTTTGGAGTTTAAGAATAGATTCATATCTTGCCTAACGAATAGGGCCCCTCATAATGAGTATGATGTCATAAAAGGCGGCCTTTTCAAAATGAAAACACACTTTTGTATGTTAATGTACGTGGCATAATAATATATATTACGTAATATATTACAATTACTGAAATTACCTCTTACTTTGTTCAGTTCTTTATAAAATTACCCTTCATATCGGCCACAGCTGTTAGAAACGGTGTTTTCACTTAAAGATGCTAACATAAATTTATTTAAATTAATCACTTGATAAACATTTGAAATCGCTAAGCCTAAATCAACCCTAAAATTATAATCAAATTTATATAAAATATTTCTATTACTTTTTCCAACACCTTTGATAAAGGGGAGAGGGTTGGTTTTTTACAATTGGTGTACGAGCCTGTAGTTTTTATTATGTAACTGTAATAGTGTACGGATTTTACACGAGTTGTTAATCCCTAGAAAAAGATTATTTCTAAACAAAAAGTAAGACTTTTCCTTGAAAGGTTTAATAACGACGTTAAATTTCGTTTTGGGACGACTATTAGTATTTAACAGTAACTGCAAGACGAACTTAATAAAAATCTAGATTTAGAGACGAGGATGAATTAGTGATGGTGCCAAAGGGGAACCGAGTTAATTATATTATACGTTTCGGAATTAAAAATAAAATTTATTTTGTTTTAGGGGGCGAAAAAGTCGCTTATTTTAACAGTTTTAAACGATAATAGTAATAAAATTTAGTCGGCTAAGCTGTAAATGTTACGGAGAGCCGAAACATCTCAGCTCTAGCAACGTTTATGGAATATAAATGATGTTTTTGCGAGATAATTCAGTTTAATGACTCTCATTTTATTTTTACACACATCGTCGCATTTTAAAACTCGTTTTCAAGAAGAGTTATATCAGACTACTTTTGTTCTTAGGATGTTTATTATTGTAAATCAATCCGCCGCAGTTTTTGGTCACGTTGTAAACTTCCCTTGAACAAAAGGATAGTATTGGTGTAAAGGTTTTCTTAATTGTTTCGACGCCCCGGAGCAAATTTCAGCTATGCGCTAATATGTTCCAATAATTAAAGGGAGTGTATTGTTTCCCCTTTTATGGAGTTTACAGAGAGTTCCAAAGTACGCCACCGTGGTAATTTTTCTCCGTAAATTTTAGCGCTGGCTAGTGGGTTGTTATCGGGGTCATCCATAAAATTATTGGGGTATCCCACTATGAAAACCCTATTGGCTCATCAATTTTATTTTTAGAAATAATTCAAGAGGCTATTTTTATATGCCAAGGTATTAGGTATCGAACTCCGGCCTTTTCTTTTAATGTTAGGACATTACAAACGCTGTAATATGATTGGCCGAATTTATATTTACTTTTTTTCAAATTTTACCAAACTTCAGAAATAAATTTAAACCCCAAAAACGTGTCTAATAATTCGGAAAAAATTCCCGAATTCATTTTTTGTCATGGTGTTTCCGAAAATAGATTGAAAAGCTACAAATTTTAGCTCCAAGTTTCCGTTTAAAATATTAGAAACGAAAAAAAAAAAAAAAAAAATTGTCAAAGTTATAGATTTCTCAATCTAAATTCGGACCTAATTAATTTCATATATCGTTAAATTAATTCTTTATTTTAATTTACAATTTATATTTAATATTCTTTATGATTTGCGAACCATTATCTCGGTGGGGGATTGAATGGGAGTTTGTTCAAAATCTTGGAATCAATTAAGACTTGAAAAATCAATTAACTTTGGTAATTAAAAATCTTAAAAACGAGCGGTAAGGGTATTTCAACACGCTTCCCGCTAAGTTAAAAGCAACATTTGCATAATCTTCAACAGATGTTACCAACGTTTAAGCTTTTCCTTTCCCCGAAACTCTTTCGCTCTGAGATTTTGAAATAGAACTTCTTATACCGAGAAACTTTTCTTCGCCTCTCTCGATCCCTATACAGCCTTTTTTTTTCTCCGAAGTTCCGAGGAAAAGAATTAATAAATCCCCTGTTTAATTCTTGTTAGTACAGAAATGTGTTCTTGACAAGCGGATTATTTCCAAAGTTACAGATTTGAGGGATACATTTAGATTTCTATAATCGTTTATAGCGACAAATAATTAACCATTTTATATTGGGGTAAATCGGAAAGGTTCAAGGTTTAACCCGAAATAAATTAACTATTATAGTTAACTATTATATGAATGAAAATAATAAAATAATAATGATTATATATTTTTAATTAACAGTGTCGAAAATCGGAAAATATCAGGAATTTTACGAGGTCCTGGTGGCGTTTCACCTAACAAATACACCATTGTCCGTAATGGTACCGACAACGCGAGTTATCAAGAAACGGCTTTGGAACTTAGCAAGAATATGACGCAAATGTTGCAGAATCTACTAAGACATTACAATAATAATCAACGACCGGGACACGGAGGTAAGTTAATTAATGTAGTAATAATTATAAATCAATTTAAAAATATGCTTCTAAAAGGTCAAACATATGTTATTGACTACGTTATAAGTTGATGATGACTGTACCTAAAGTATGTCTGTTCTATCGGAGGATTATAATCCACCACCAAGGTTGGCAAAATTGCACTTGACAACTTTTTAAATTTTTATTAGTACTTTTAACTATCAGTACTAAATTATTGTTTTCGCTAAAGGTGGCAAAAATAATTCTACCGCTCTTAATTACCCAGCTTTACCTTCATTGTATTGTTATCAGCTCAGCTCAGAACGGATCAGTTCTAAAACTGAACTGCTAGAATTTCTCTCGGCTTCAGTGACTGGCAACACTGCGTGAAACTATGTATTTTTAAAGTTATGTTGCCTATTACCTATTTTTTTTAAATGGCTTTAAATTTCTTACCATAATCCTTTACGTAAAACGTATTGACGTAATTAATTTAAAATATTATTAAATTAATTTATGATACTGCTTCTTCATGGTTAAGAAAAACAGTTAAATAAATAAATGTTTTAGGAGAGTTTTCGGACATATAATCTCCCTTTTCGATTCATCGTCAGCTTATGATGGGGTTTATCTATCTATATCTATATTAACGCTCTTAATATTTTTGTTCGACCCTCACTAACGAGAGCTTTCTTATTTGGTCTTCCTCCTTTATCTGTCTGGTCATTTCTCGCTTCGGGGCCTCTTTAACAACCGAATAACCAGGGTCACCGACGATTGTTACAACCAACATTCTCATTAGGAGCATGGGGCCCATCTCGGAGCAGGATATGGTGAGTGTCTCATTCTCGTAAATACATGACGCGTTTAGCTGGAGGGGCTCTTATAGGTAACAATCATCATTACATTTATATAGACATTGTTTCATCCATGTAATATACAAGTATATAAGACCCTTAATGTAATGAAGCTACATGAGGGATTTCTGCTTAAGTGTTATAGACATTTATTGGGTTTTCTCTCTTAAAGGGAGAATGCAACCTAACAACAAGTGATTTTTTTATCTATTCCTTATCGTTTAAATAGTACTAGTCCTAGTTAAATAAATTACAAATAAATATTAAACCAAAAATAATTTAAAACTTACTTACCTTAATTCATGGAGATATCCTGACTAGCGATCAAGGAGATCCTGCATTCCCCATATAAGAGCCATCGATCAATGCCATTAGTCGCTAGTCCTTATATGGGGAGTTCAGGTGATCTCCATGAATCCTACTACTATAGATGATTGCAAAAAAAATCATAAATTTTATAGGGTTTACCCCTGTATGATTACCTCTCCGTGAACACCTAAGCGCTGCTAGTCAAACATTTCTACAGGCGCTCGTAGAGAATACATTACGAGATTTGCCCCTAAATGATTGCTTCTTTAAAGGTTGTTTTGACTTTCTGAAAAATAAATAAATAAATAAATTAATAAATAGATGAAAAATAATAAAAATAATAAAAATAAAAACAAAGGTCAATAAGAGAAATTTTCTAAATTCAAATAATGTGCAAAAAAGTGATTAACGATAAGTTTATAATTAAAGGTATGTGTTATTTTATCCTTAATTTTGGATTCAAGATTTTTAAAAAGCTTCTTATTTTAAGAAGGGAATTCGGATTGGGTAAAAAATTTTCTTATAGTTTTTGAGCAACAAATTCAAAAAAATAATTCTTTTTTTTTTTTTTTTTTTTTTCTTTAAGTCTTCTTTATTGACTTCCGCTTTAAAGATAATCAAAGTTTCTCTCATCTTAAAAAGTTATTTTTTAGATTTTCGAATAAACCGGAAAGAAACTTTCAAATTATTATTTCATAGTGACATTAAGTGTTTGGGGACGAATAAACGTCCAAATTTTATTAGAGGTGTATATATATATAGTTTCCGGAAGATGGTTTGGTGAGCATTAGGTCTTATCGTAGAAAAAGCAATTTTTCCACGTTAAAAGGAATATAACATACAATGTTTTCTTTATGGGAGATTCCCGTATTTTATAGGCATGATCTTTCCAAATGGAATTGGTGCAACTTTTTAATATTTAAGAATTTATAAGTGTACAGTTACACTGTAAACCTTTATCTTTGTGAAACAATCGTGATGGTTTTACCGAATATGAAAATCATCTCCTTTGTGAAAGATTTGGCGCGAAGTTTCAAAGAAACTGAAACCACTCGAGCCAGACAGGGATGATTACTTTTTTGGCTAGTTTTAAATAATGGGCTATGACGTAAAAATGGACTTTTGCTGATATTATTAAGCTAACGGGGCGGATTTCGATCGAAAACTGATTTCGAACGGTTACAGAATAGGGTCCCTAAACTCAAAATCTAAGCTGAACTAAGTGAACTAGGGTGTATAGTTAATTCAAGAGTGTCTGCTCCCTCGTAATTAAACCTTCGATAAAAACGGTGACAGTACGCGTACCACATATAGAATATATGTTTAATATTACAAGTCTCTAACCGAAAATTACTGAACTAAAATCAAAAGTTTTCTCCGAGTACTTTCCCTAGGCGATATCCGAGTGGTTGTATGATAAAGCTAGACTTTATGACACCTCATTTCGCTGGAAAAGTCTTCTTCATTAATCAGATGCAACGCGAAATAAGAAAAGTACGCGACAGACATTTTAATTCTCTCTCTCTCCCGGAAAGTGTGATCTTGTCGGAAAATTTATCAAGGGAGTCGCGGAATGTCTTGAGGAATAGGTTAGAAGGGAATGAGGTTTGTCGCCCGAGACAGCTAGGAACTACATTTTTTCACCTTTATTTGGCAGCACGTGCGAAGCTTGGCTCCCTTATATCTTTAAGTTAACAATTCGCGGCAAACTCACTTCGCGCGTGTTGCTAATTCGATGTGAAATTGACTATGAACAAAGTCAGAGAAGACAGAAGACTTGTCCTCCGGTTCTGTAACTATACATTGTTGCTTTGTAGAAATCGTTAGGGCGTTAAGAAGTTGGAAGAGATGAGAGAGCAGCTCGCGGCAACTAACCACTTGTAGCTTTCGCTTGGCTTATTTCTACACTAGCTCTCCCTTAACAACTAGGCAATATACATCCTAGCCAAATGGGGAAAAAAAAAAAAAAAAAAAAAAAAAAAAAAAAAAAAAAAAAACACTTTAACCGTCGTTTCCGGAAAACGATTGTAAATTTTTCCGAAAAATATAGGCGACACAGAACTTTTTTAAATTAAATTTAATAATTAAATTTGGCTTTCAAAGTTTTTACACTCAAACATATAATGTGTAATAAAGTGTTAGTCACACTCATACGTTGGAGAAGCAAGAAAATCTAAATGTCTGACAAAAATATTTATTTAAAAATATTTTCCAATTGGTTAAAATGTAAAATGCCTTGTAATACTTACAAGTCTTTTTTATTTAGCGGAATCATTACTTTCAGGATTTTATCACGGCCTACGTCACGCACATTTGTTGCGCTGGGCCGTGCTGTCTACACAAGCGGAACGATCCAAGCAGGACATTTTATATATTACCTTTTTAATGACGTCAATGATCAAAATTCAGAACCAGAATATTTTCTTGTTGCGTGTTCCTTTTAAATAAGTTCACCACAATGACAACAAAAATAATTGCTTCGTTAAGCATCCTTCAGTTATGTCAGTGAAAAGATCAGGATGCCAATTATAGCTAAAATTTCCTAAAATATATATATATATATATTTTTTTTTTTTGTTTTCGCGGTAAATTAATCAATATTTTGTCCCCGAAATCATTATTTGTGTATTGCAATTTTCAAAATTGTCAGCCTGCACTGCATAGACGCCGCAAAGAGGGCGGCAAATTCCTTCCCCATTTTGGACTGACTATTGCCCCCTTTCAAAAAAATCTAGCGACGTTGGGCTTCACCCCACCCCACAAAAAAAAAAATTGCAATGCACCTTGCAAAAAAAACCTCTGCTGTTCCTTTAAAATAGTATTTACCCTCATTACAAATTGCGTAATTAATCTTTTCTAATTTTTTTAGGCCTACTCCATGGACTGCTACTTCCGACAAAAATGGGTTGACCAACGACTACAATTCGAAGGACAAATGGAACAACTCAGTTTGAACATCAAAATGCTCGAATTGCTCTGGAAACCAGACACTTATTTCCACAACGGAAAAGACTCGTACTTGCACACTATCACTAGACCTAACAAGCTACTGCGCATACTCAAGAATGGCGAGATACTTTATTCCATGAGGTAAGATTCAATTGTTATTTCTTCTCCAAACAAAAATTGGTCAGACTCTTGACTCCGAAAAAAAAGAAGAGTTTTTTAGCTCGTGGTTTCTATAAGATAAAACTATTCCATCCATTAGAAAGGGGCTAACTAAGTATAGATATTTATAGTTTTGAGTGGAAAAGAAAGTTCAAACATCGTCTTGCCGAGACAAGTCTATTGTGACTTAAGTGGGCCTGGATCCTAAGTGCAGAGTAGTGGCTAACTCAGCACTTGAAGTTAGATACTTTGATCAGCCAAGCAAGCTAAGAGCGTATACGAGTTCTGTTTAAAAAGCTGTATTTGTTCGTAGAAAGATAGTGTACCCTAGTCAGAGTGAGGATGGTATGAATCGCTGTCGTCATTCCACCCCGTTATGTATTCAACGCGCAGATTGGCGATACTTGGAAGATAGGAATATTAGCAATGGACACCTGTCATAATAGATAAAGATGAAAAACTAAACCTTGTGTTCATAAGCGTCCTCTAATGGAAAACAGTGGCAAAGTAAGAAACTAACTGAATAGACAGACGCGAACCTGGTTATGTTAGTTACTAGTTTTCCCACTGTTCTTGCTCGTTCTGGCGAGTGATATGGGTGCTTTCGTGCGGCTTTTTCGTGAAAGTACTTGATCCATAAAGTCCTACACGTTTCGTATGAATATTATCGTTAATAACGTTTCAAAAATAAAATGCTTCATATATCGAGAAAAAAATTACCTATATCATTTTATTTTTTAAGTTTTTTAAGAACGCGTCAACCCAAAGGTATAGGAATTTAAATATGGCGTTTGTATGATAAAACTAGCCACGATAAAAAAGGCATCCGAAAAGAAAAATGGCGAAGCATCACTTTAAATCGAATTTAAGTATGATTTGAAACTATTTTCAGTTAATGAGACGTGATCGTGAAATTACTGTTATAATGTATATATAATTTCACCTCCGATTAGAGCGATTCTATTACTGATACGGCCTTTGTAATCAGAAGATAATGAAAGATCCTTCGAAGTGTACAAATAGTGAGTCTAGTTCATTCAACTCTAACGGGGAAAGTTTTCGAAAATTGCGTGAGCTAAAAAACTAGCAGACATCGCACGGTTCGTCGCGTGACTAAATCCTTCCACTACAAAGCAGTATGAACTAAACCCAATCCCAGCGAGTAAAATAGGAAGAATTACGACACAAGGGAACTTAGAACTGTAAACTTCGCAGGACCTCTCATTAACTTCTGTCATACTATTATAACTTACATAACTATGGGATTAGCCTCGTTTCGATTTAATATACGCTTTAATTATAAGACGGGTCAGATATATAAGGATATATATATATATTATAATGAGACATCGTGAGGCTGTCTTGTCATCGAATTAATACCTCGGATCTCGAAACTTCAATAACGGATAATACGTTGTAAGGGTTTTGGTTTCAATCTAATATATTATGATTTTGGGATCTTCCTTAATTATATAGATTCGTATATGTATTTTGTGACGTTCCGGCTGGTTTCGGTTAAAATCTTGTAATTAAAACGAAGGCCATATCTGCGTTATTGGGAATGTTAAACTATACCCAAACGAAATGGGATGCTTTAGAATTTTTAAGAAATACTAGGATGGTATAATGGGTCGTTGTGCTGCCGAGATTAATAGTACCTCAGTTCGATTCAGTTTAATGTGGAACAAATACTTTTTATAACAAGGAGGCTCAATCCCCTAGAGGGAATCTCATATGAACGACCGGTTAGACTTGATTTCTCGATCAAATGGACCCCTTGTAAATCTAAATAATGTCGATCAAAAAGACCCCTTGTCGATCTAAATAATGTCCATCAAATAGACCCCTTGTCGATCTAAATAATTTAGATCATCTTGACCTCTTGTCGATCTAAATAATGTCGATCAGATGAACCCCTAACCACTATTTTCCCCCAGAAGCTGGCAATCAATGTATAGGTATATAGTCTATGGCAGGAACCAAAGTACAGTTCCTTTCTAAGGGTACGTTGAATGTTAGTCTCTTGACGTTTGACCTTCAGAAAAAATTACTTAAAAATGATTGTTAAAAAATTCTATTGGGATTAGATCTGCATCATTTCTGAAACTTCCAACGCACGCCAATTAGTGGCATAAAAGCGCTATTAACAACTCCATTAATGGTTAACTATCATTGAAATAATTGTGGGAATATTAATTAATATATTAAATGAATAAAATATTCCATTAATATATAAATAATCAATTTTATTGTTTTTCGAATACTATTAGTAGATTTTCTAGAAAATCTAGATGGGGCGACTACGTGCAAAGATAGTCCTAGTGTCTTCCATTTAGTTTTACGTGATCAATACATTCTTAATCGATTAAGATATATCTTGGCCATATATAGTCTCTGTCGGATATGCATATTATTTCTGTCTCGAAAGTCTGTTACAAATGATATTTGTCTTTTTATTTATTTTATTATGATAACTGCGTCTTAATTTATAATTAGATCGATTATTTATTAACCTATCTAATTAATTGAAAACTAATTAGTCCGGCTGGATTTATTAGGAGTACTAGTCGAGATATCTTGTTTGTTTCCCTGTAGCTTTGCTCGTGTTGTCAATAGAGATTAAGCAATTAGTTCATTAAAAAATGAGAATTATGGATTACAAATTTGGAAAATAGGTCGATTTAGGGCCAGAAATGTAAAAGGATGGCTTGAAGACTTTTCTGAAATTCTCTTAACCATTTTAAACTTAAAAGGAAAAAAGTTTATTTCTTAAAATGCCATCATTATATCACAATGATGATATCTTTTTGTTATTGATGGCGAAGGCTTTGAAAATCATTATTGACATTATTGGAAGGTAATTTTCCAAATGTTTGAGAACGAAATAGAGGATATCCTTTGTCTCTTTTTATATATGTGGATCTTCCATCTTAAGCCGGTCAGGTTTATGCACTTGAACTTCCGGAAATGGGGGAAGTGAGCTCTTTATCAAACCGAAACTTCCTTATACACAAATGTTGGGAATACTTTAAAAGGGAAGGTGAAAAAGTAAAATCAAGATTGGTCCTTAAATTTTTTTGCCGACTAGGGTTTAAGCCATTATCTCCCGATAAAAGTATTACAGTCACTTTTACTGGCTTTACACCGTGTTGCCATAAGTAAGACTTGGGAATGACAGCCCTAAGCTGCAAAAAGTCTATAAGTTGGAGAAATGTTTTCATTTTCCCTTGTAAGATTATCCAGGATCGCAGACCATTGAGTTTAAAGTGAGACTAAAACCAAATTATTCGAAGATCTAAGCATAATAGTTTTATTCTTCAAATACAATTAAGAAACCATATTCATAATTGTAAACCACTGGCTTGACGCGTTTTTAAGAAACAAAAAATCATTTTATTTTTTTTTTTTTCACTTGAAAACGTATAATAATCCAGAAAGTTTTATCTTTCTATCGAAACTTTCTGGATTAAGTACTTTCACGAAAAAGATAACGCGAAAGCAACCTATCACGTGACAAAACGCGTGAAAATAATCTCTAAAATTTTAAAGAAACCGATTATAAAATATATTTTTTTACTGTTGAAATTTGAGTATATTTTTGAGGTTCATTCGTTCTAAATCTAAAGCGATATAGGATTATAATATATTATAGCCTTATTAGATTTATTGCTAACGAAACTAGACAAGTACGAATTTACTTAGTTTTTTATTACTCCCCATTTGTAACTTCATCGTTTGAAACAATCGAATATGCGTCTGAGCTGTAGAGTTGTCTATGTTTTCCTGTATTTTTCAAGATCTTCCTTCCAGAGAGGGGATACGCGGGGTAGTATGGTTCGAGCCATTGTCATAAGGATTTGCCTGAATGGATCACCATACAGGCTTATGTAGTTGCCCCTTGTCCGAACTAGGGGGGGGGGGGGTCAATATTGTATTAGTGGACTTAGACCATCGCCGGCTTTGCTAATGCACTAATATATCATTCTTAAGCGAAAGAAAAGGGTGAATCCTATGTAAGCTTCGTAAACTAAGCGAAAGGAGTTGAGCGGCGCATTCACAACCACGCCAAGAAAGATTTCGTATACCTTCTCCATTAACCCCCGAAAAAAGAGCAAAAGAGACAAGAACGAAAATAAAACAGTTTTCCCTGAAATAAATGTGCCTCTCTATAATTAATGCTGTCATTTAAATAGTGTACTAATCTTGCTATTGTCCCTGATTAGCTATTAATTTGATTTAGTAAATTAGAATTAATTTGAATAAGAAATAGGCCAGTTTATAGCGCAAAGGATCATAGTTATCTGACCAGGTGCTCTTATAGGGGACCAGGCCAATTCCTATAATGCAAATAGTCATGGGAAGATGATCAGATCCTTTTAGAAGCTATGTGCAATTGAACAAGTCTTTCCTACAATATCAAAATGTTAACTTTTTATTGCATTCCCGTTCAAAGGCTTACTTTCTTTTGGTTGCTTTTTAAAATACTAAATTTCTATTGGTTCCTCTATCAATGGCTGACATTCTATTGATCCCTCTATCGAAGGCTGATATTCTATTGGTTCCTCTATCGAAGGCTGCCATTCATTGGTCCCTCTATTCCTTGTAAAGTAGTTAATTACTAATCAGAATGCGAGCCCTCAGCAAAGGTTCAATTGATTGGTCTTCGCCCTTAACGCAGAAGCTAAGTAGTTGAAACACTTCTATGGGTGCTTATGTATTTGCCTCAACCATACGCCGCCTGTGATTTCTATGAGAAATTTACGGACACACACACCTAATGAGTACTTGTCCATAATATACACAAGAGCCCGAAAAGGTATCCATAAAAATAAAGAAATAATCGAGAAAGAATAACTTTTCTGGGCGAATTGGCTCTAGACGTATTTCCTTTGGAACGTGTTAACAATATTGACTTTCTCTCGGCGCCGCATAGTGAGAAAGGTATACGGAATAAGGAAAAGGCAAATTAAGAACGATTGGGAAAAAAGCTGTGCTAATTTATGCGCGGACGTAGTCAATTTGGACACTCTTGCATATCATTATATTTTGAAAATGTGTTCGGTTTTTTTTTAATTTACGAATTATAGTGCAAATTTTGCAATATCCCTAACATTATAACCATGAATAAAATTAATTTAATGATTTTTTAATATTTGTGTGTAATATTGTATAGATACTTCCTGACCTATGGTTTTTAGCGCGGTTTCAACTAAAATCCTTTTTTTGACTGTCTTCCTTTAAGGTTAACCATCAAAGCTAAATGTCCCATGCGACTGGAAAATTTCCCTATGGACATCCAAAATTGCCCACTCGTCTTTGGAAGTTGTAAGTCCCGCGAGTGATTCGTTTAAAAGTACTCCCATTTATAACTATACCTTGGATTTGTACCTTTATATTTCTATTGTGTCGTTGTCTCTAGACGGTTATCCCGTGGACGAGATGCTCTATCAATGGGACCCAGTAGGAGGGGTCAGCCTTAACGAGGGTCAATTCATGTCTCAGTTCGACCTCATCGGTTTTCCCTTTCGCAACACGACAGTCAGTTTCCGCCGAGGTAAATCGTTTTCATCCCAATTTGTAATTCGTATACCACGTATCTTCTAACTCTTTTGGTATCCGACATATTGCGGTTTGGAATTAAGTAACTAGGCTTAATGGTCTTTTAGAGTTTCGATAAATGAAAGCAAGGAGATAGAGATAAACAACTTGTATAAACCAGAGAGGCTGATAGTTTCAATTTAGAGATTTTCTTTTTTGCTATACTTTTTGCTTCCAGAATCTTTTGCGCTTTTATTTAAGGGTAGGTCTCCCAAAAATTGAAATACAATACCGCTATTGAAAATTACCAGAATTCGCTTTATCGTTGATGTTTTTGACGTCTAGCTGCTAAGGTGTTAATCATCCCGGTGTGCAGCTATTCTTCTAAACTCAACACCTCAGGTTTTCGATAGCGACCGTCAGAGTGGTATGGCGATAGTTTTTGGTAGCGAATAGTTAATAAAATTTTAATCACCCTCTTTTTTTTACCGCGTGATAATACGTCATCACTGTGCGTTCCCGTGATAGAGGGCCAACAGTTGAATTTTCGTGCTTTCTGGCACCGTCTCTGTCATGAAAGTACCTATGTTTATCTTTCAATTGAAAAATTAAAAATTATAAATTTTTGGCATATTAGTTTTGAAGATTCATAAAAACTCTTCAACCTCTAGATTTAAAATTTTTCAATACATGTTTTTAATTTTTCTAAAAAAATATTGGTGATTAGTCGAAGGTCTTTATGATAAGACATTTCCCGAACAATTTAAATTTTTAAAAATAATAGTGGCATTATTTTTAAGTACATGTAGTAGAATCTTGACTCTCCTATCTCTTCATCAAGTATAAGCAATGCTACCAATCAGATGTCCTTCACGACTAGTAACCTTAACGTTTGATACGAGACTTGACCTTTTTTTTGGATAGATACCCCCAGGAGTTTAGAAGTTAGGTGGTTTGGAAAACACAGCAATACCCGTATTTGATCACAAACATTCGTCGTTAGTACAAGAAGTAAAGTTTGGTTTTCCTCTTGTGTTATCCTTTATACCTGTGTCCCCTTAAAGATTTTCAAGAAATTCTTTCAAAGTTCGATCCATGTAGCTATATGAAGAGCTATCGTAAAGGGAAAAGCTAAGGCGGATTCATATACACTATTAACTCTTATACAAAAGAAAGTAGTAGAGATAAATAAGAAAGGATATCAATTTATTGTTAAAATATTTCTGTAAGTAAAATGTTTCCTTTTTGTTTTACATTCGATTTACAGGATACTTTTCGGCGCTGCAAGTGAACTTCCGATTGCGTCGACACACTGGCTATTTCCTAATTCAAGTTTACGTTCCTTGTATTTTAATCGTTGTTCTATCCTGGGTTTCGTTTTGGATTAATAGGGAAGCTACGGCCGACCGTGTTGGTTTAGGTAAGCTCCGAAAACGTTCTTCATATAATTATTGGTAAATCAAAAATGGACCTCTTGACCCATCTTCTTTTGGTGGCTTAATATCTTTCCGAATGGTTCATTCAGTTTTTAAATCAATAATTTGAACCTCTCCTTTCTATTGGTACTTTATATTTTTATATGTGAGATCGCGGTGAAAAGATATGGTCATTCTAAGATGACCCCCCCCCCCCTTAAATTCAATATTTTTCAGGATATATTGAACCATTTGACTTTGATAGGGCAATATGACTTGAAAAATTACATTAATGCGCCCTTAACGACGCCAAACACGAACAACTATTGAAAAGTAAAACTTGAAGAAGATTTAAAATGTTACGCTTTGAAATCTTTTTGCAATTTGTTAGCTTTTAATCCAAAAGATTTTAAATTATAACTTAACCATTTTGGTAATTCTACCCAGATTTAGAACTCTACACGTGGCATTCTTTAACACAATTTTACACCGAATGGTATCTAAAAATACTTTCCTTTTCATTCTCCCTTTAAGAGAAAAGGAAGAAGACTGTATATAAAATCAGCTCATGTTTCTAACACGTAGAAACTTAGTGCGCATTGATACACGCGTAGTAACACCATATATAAGAAAACTAGTTCATCCCAATCATATTGAAATGTAGTATATTGTTTAGATCCTCGTGTACTAACGGTGACAGTAGGAACACCTGCGACATCTCGTTGTCGTGGCAACACTATCATCTGCAGTTAACTCACGTATCTAACCGTGGAAGTCTTTATCCTATATCTATCTATAGTATATTGTTTTTTTTTTCTTGTATTTTTGCGGGGGTTGTATGTTTTTGGGTGTCGCGAGAACCACGCACCAGTTTTTCTTCCCATACAATAACCATTCAATAGGATACCGCGCCCGAGACTTAATTCTTTCTCGCTATTCGATAAAAAAAATGGTATGAAGAAAAAAATATAGATTTATCCACTGTTTGTAAGTGGTTTGGCCAAAAAACTTGAAAGCTATAGGCCCCAACTCTCTAACTTCTGTCCTACGACACTGGAATAGTAATAACATCTCGATAACACCTCGAGTCCTACATAAGAACATTAGAGGTAACTTCCTTATAGGAGTCTATTTAGTTACGTCTGTTTTCCTTATGCTTTTGTTTCATGGTATTATTGAAATTTGTGAAAAATATTTTTACTTTTTAATTTTTAAAAATGTCTGGTGTAGAAGGACAAACATATATTTACAGAGCCTCCGTCTGGCACCTTGAATTTCTTAAAGTTTCTAATTTGTTACTAGGTCCACCCTTAAATTAATATTTGCTCCCTAAATGGGCTTGTTCTTCAAGTTTTAGGAATAAATGTCTAATTAGGACATTAGCGTCACGGGCTTGAGATTTAGTTTCGATTTAATGCACTCCTCGAGAGTCGGAAGAGAAGGAGAGCTGTCATAAAGCATTAATTTCCTACAAATAAATATCCCATTTTCATTGAAAAATTGGTCCCTATTTGGTTTTTATTTTTAAACATTTGGTCGTTAATTTTGCCCTATTTTTATAATGTAAAGTCACTATTTCCTGTTTTGGTGGAAGCCTGGAAAATAACCTTAAAGAAAAATGATTTCATCCGTGGTTGCCAGCATTCTATTGTGCGCGAAATAAAATATTATTATTATGCATTATATATTTTTTATTCGTTATTAACGATCCTTCCGAAAGTGCTAGTCAAATTCCATATGAAACTCATGAAAAATACAAAATATTGTCAAATTCGAAGCACCACGTTTCGAGATGACAAGATCATGACGTATTTCTTTGTTTTGAGTGATTTATATTTTGTTTGAATTTTCTGCGCAGGTATCACGACGGTGCTAACTTTATCGACGTTCGTTTTGGACACTCGAACCGATTTACCGAAAGTATCCTACCCGACGGCTTTGGATTGGTTCGTCATTATGAGTTTCATGTTCGTCATCTCGACCTTGTTGGAATTCGCCGGAGTACATTACTTCACGAAGATTGGCAGTGGCGAGTTTCCCGTACCCATCCATCGCGTTCACAGACGACGTCATCGGGATGATAGCCTAAAGGAGAATAGGTGGGTCCAAGTGCTGATTGTATTTAACTTTTAAATGTTTCAACCAAAGTATTTATCTTCAGTGAATACAATACAATATGATCCATTCGGAAAATCTGAATTCATTTATTAGATATGACCCTGTTCACATTTAAATTTATATTATTTTTAGAACAACAACGGACGACTCTGAAGATTTTGACGACGATGAAGATGAAGAATGGAGCTACGAGGATACACCGACCAGAAGTGTCGGGGAAAGTTGCACTGATGATGACAAACCTATTCAATTCCAATCCAAACCCAAAACAGACTTATGGGGTACACTATGTTGTACTGGAGGCAACCAAGTGCGTTCTTTTATGACGCGATTATGCTTCCTCCTCAATCTCATACCACTTAAACGTCGTATAGGTTTCTTGCTCCGGAAATAACCCCTACTTGGACAGCGCCCGAGTCATGATTCGTCGTGGAAATGACACTTGTTACCCGGCTAACATGACGACGGGCACGAGAGGGGTCAGATCACCGGGTCAACGAGTTCGGGCGCGCAAGAGACGTTCCAGGGCCTACTGCTGCGTCCAATTTGTCCATTGCATCGCTGGAAACGATAAATTCAGGGAGGAGATGAGAAAACGCGGCTCAAACGCGCCAGGTGCTATCAACAGCGTCTCCAAGATTGACGAGTTTTCGCGCATTTTTTTCCCGCTCATTTTCATCATGCTCAACTTATTCTATTGGTTCTTTTATTGGAGAACGCCGGAACTCGTCAATTTTCCGGAATATTAGGCTTAAACCATAGTAGACTAGCAGTCTAGACGAAAAACAAACAGTTGTCAATATAGAAGGTAAAGTATAGTGCCAAATTGGTATATTGAAGGCATTATGGTTGGTTGGTTTGACGCTTTCGCCTATTTAAGCTCGCATATTCTGAACTATTATATAAATACTATGCTAACTAAGTAGCCATAATTCTTAAAGGAAGGGTGAAAAGTATAATCACGTGATTTTATTTTATCGGTTCTTCTAGTAATAAAAATAAGACTTGTTCCCGGAAAAAAATATCTCTGAATTTTTCCAAAGATTATTTTTATAGGATAATAATGCTATCATCAAAATTATATTCGTTTATGGCATATGCTTTATAGATAAAAGCAAGGCTTAAATTATCCCGCTTATTGATAGCTCTTAAATATAATTGGTTTTACGGTAATTGGGTCTATGAAAATTTTGAAAAAAAAACTTTTTTTATCGATTGTGCTATTAAAAATAAGACTTGTTCCGCGTATTAAAACATTCGGAAAATGTCTGAATCTGATAAGTTTTAGGTTTTGGCATTCAATATTAATAAAAAGAGATTTAGCGCGATTCAAAACGTGTCTATTTCATGGAGCGATTTTTGAGAAAAATACAGCGATTTGCGAGGAAAACCGAGATTTTGCACCTATCTATTTCACAATTATTGTGTTTCTCACGCTTCGGCGATATCGCTAATTGATAAATCGCTTCAAATATCGCTCTCATAAAAACGAGACTTTATTTTTAATAGTAGAATCAATTAAACCTCACTTAATCTTCATCATCACCCTCCCTTTAAGATTTCCCTATCACTGTAAGAATTCTTATAATTTTTACGCACCCATATTGTTACGTAAATGTATTCAACAACGAGAACAGTACGTAGAACTTGACGCTGAATATTAAACATCGTTTGTTGCGTCTCTATAATGCAAAATGAGTTAAAAATAAACCATCCGAATTAAATTTAACAACGATCTAAACAACAAAACAATGAATTAAGACTTATTAGCATATTACTGAACGTTTAAATTATACAATAAGCTACGTGAGTTTAATATATGAAAGAGAAACGGGTGATCAATTCCAGATCCATCGAATTAGATTAATACATTTTGAATAATGTAGATACTGCAAACTCTAGGTGGATTTGACGTTAGAAGATCAACGCTGTTGAGACCTCCTGTTATCGAATTGTATAAATTACTATTATTATTATAATCAAAATAGGATTAATTAGGTTTGCAAATACACGAGATCGCGGTTATAAAAGCTATAGTTGCTTTAAATCTCAACAGTGATTTGGCTTCAATGTTAGAGTATACCTGAAGCCCAAATCTTTGGGCTTAATTACATTTTAAGAGATCTTTTTCGTCTTAAACTTCTTCAGAATATAAACTCATTATGATTTAACAAAACATTACTTCGATTATAAGTTCGGTAAAACCTTTATTGAGTTTTTGCGGCTGGGCGTGGTCACCCTCCCCTTTTGGAGGGAAAGAAAAAACTCTATACGGCTAAAAGCTAAATCATAAGATGACATTATCATCTTTATTCCATTGATCGGGAGGTCATGATGGCCAAAAGGGAGTATAAAGTGTTAATTCGATTGAAATTCTTCCTTTCAAAAGATTCAAATTAGGCCTAAGTTAAGCTCGCGTTTCCTGATTGGTCGGGGTTCTCCTGAGGCGAAATTTCAATCTCCTAGTAAGTTAAAAATTTATTTCAAACTTGATATTTGTTTCCAAATATTTTAAGGGTGAGAAATATGAAATAATTATCTGTCAAACTTCATTATCACTTTAAAGCAAGTACTAGTATTTGCCATAGGAATACGCTAAGCCTAATGTATAACTTAGAAGAATTTAAACATCCATCCATAATGCCTCTCAAATCTTAAACTAATTAATACCGCTTGTCTTTAAATACCGCGAAACAATCAATAAATTTTGTTATAAAATTGCAGTTCCGGTATTACGATGTGTTACCTATTCTGATGTAAAACAAAAAAAAACAAAAACATTTTTTTGTTGTTAAAACCGGGCCTATATAAACAAAAACAACGAAAATAAATTAAATAGTAAGTTCATTCGCCTTATTTTTAAAATGCGGTAAATTCTGGTGGTGGTTTTTGGATCTTTTGGTGAAAGCATTGTGTTGAAGGTTTTATATTGAAACAGTAACTTCTACCATAGTATAAGTTTCTACTACCAAGCAGACGATACTCCTAAAGCTTTTTGTAATATCGCTTTAATTATCTCAGATAATTATAGAGGAGGTCCCGAAATTATATGACCTTGAATATCTCTTCTGGAGTAACGTCTGTCATTGGCTAAACTCTTTTTCCCTTGGAACGAACGTTAGAAATTTTTTTTAATTTATTTCAGGTTTGGCTTTTAGAGGACGCTTATAAACACCAAGTTTTGATATTTATCTTTATATAAAGATAGGCGCTGCACGTCCATTGTTAACAGTCCTAGTTTTCATTCGCTTCAGCTCCTAAGTGAAAGGTAATTACGTGAAATCTTGATTGAATTCAATTTCAATTTCGGTGGTGGTTTCTGTATGTTAAAACCGCGAATATAAGCTTAATTTTGCGCCGCTACGTATAATGCGTACGTCAAGCGAAATGGTGCCGAAGTTTTACTCCTATCTACAGTCTTTATTACATTTAGGAAGATTTATATATTTAGCCGAATCGACGAAATTACGTTGGCATATTCGAGTTCGATGACTTCTTTTCCAGCGCGCAAACCTCGAGGATTCGTGGCGATTGTCTTTTAAAACTCGCTTACACCATCAAAATGAGCTACGTCATCGGATGTCTACGAGAATCGCTCACACGTTCAAAAATAAATTTCGATCCTTCAACCTCTACCTGATTAAAAAGGTGCGTAATATGTACATATATTCAGATGGGTAGAAATAGAAGGTAAACCATAAGTAACATATAAGATATAAGTATTGTTTCGACAATGATAAATTTCTTAGTCAAGGTATGTTTCATTATGATATAAATTTACTGAACGAAAATGGAATGGGTAATTGAAAAGCGTTTGGTCTCTATCACCATTGGCTCTTAGCGTAAATGGAAATTAACCAATCCTAGTATTCCGTGAAAAATTATTCGTTCCAGCAATGGTAGCTTGTTGGTGGTAAAGCTCGGTTATTCTGCTATTAGACAAATTATTCAATTAATGCCGAAATTAAAGCGAGTCTGAGAGAGATATCCGTTTCTACTCAATGTAATCTTACTAAAACTGCATCTGGATTAATGCATGTAGCTAAAACTAAACCGGATATACTCGAAATTTGGCTTGAGGAGTGTCAATTTTGAATTCAAATAAGTTGGTAGGCGTATATACGTCTATAATCCCACCCCATCACTAGATATTTCTTTAATTGTCATACTTATCTCTATTTTGTTGCTTATGGTGGAACCATGGAAAAAATAATAAAATGTAGAGCGAGACCTCAGAAAGACCCGGTGATTTGTTATACCCTCTTCAGACGAGGCGTAATTAGCCGGTTTAATCAAATTTAACTGAAGTTTACATAAACCTCAGTTAAATCTGATTAAACCTGACTAATTACACTTCGTTTGAAGAGGGTCTTAGCCCTAAACTTTCTAGAGTCCGTACAACTTACTTTGTTAAAACAAAAATCTGAGCCCGATTTTCATTTCACTTTTCCTTTAATAATGTGAAAATACAGGTCGAATAAGATTCACCTGTTCCTTAGCTTTCTTTTTTCTTTTTCTCTTTTTGGAATCTTCGAAGCTACTAATACCGCGGTGTTATATTGAGGATAGGGTCGTTAAATAAAGTCGGCCGGCTATATAAGGATTTCGATAAATAGCCCTTCTATCCACCCCCACCCCCTCTTCTCATCTGGTCTATCGTTATACGAAACGATGTGGATTTTGGGATAGAGCCATAGCTCTAGAATATCCGATATTAGTTCATTCTCGAGAAGGGCTATGAGTATGAGATGAAATAGGAGGATATTAAGGATTTCTTTCTCTCTCTCATCCCTTCCGAAACAGACCAACCTCTACTTATCCCTACCTGAATAAGGAATCTTCCTTAGAATGGTCAGTAGGGATATATTGGTAACGCTATAGTAGAATATTTAAAGTGAGGCTGTCATAATGTTTTTTTCAGTGCCTATGGATTATATGTTTAGTTTTACCATTATAACGCCATATTCAAAATTGTAACCCATGGGTTGACGCGATCTTATTAGAGGTCGGGGTTTGAACAAGATTATCCACAAACATTTGGTTAATCATTTAATCATAAAAAATAATCGGTTAATTATTCGCGATTACATTGGATTTATCATAGACTCCCCGTGAATAATTTCAAAATATGAATAAAGATAAAACAAACAGAAATTTTCTTATCCAAACCCCGACCTCTAGTTCTTATAAGAAGCTTCAAACTGAAACTATCGAAAATATATAGCTAATTAACGGGAATAAACCGCTTTGTTAGTTCATAATTTTTATTATATATATTAAATTTGCAAAGCTTTAATTACATACCTCAAGTATTTATGGTCGTTATAAATATTATATACGAACATGTCTTTGTTCTTTTCATATCAGCAAAAGTCTATCATTTTATTCCTTAAAAGTAAACAACGCCCCGTAGCTTTATTCTATCAGCAAATGTCCTGGTAAATGTACCGGCAGGTTCTGATTCGAGACACTCTAGCGGGCGCAGTCGCCGTGTAAATAGGGAAATTGGAAGCGCCACTCTTTGGAGAAATTCTGGAGTGTGGGCAAGACAATATAAGCAAGCGCGGCCCGTCTAAATCCCGTCCCTCTCCCCAGACTCAAAATATCGAGTAAGAGTCCCAATCATTCGAACCAGACAGGGATGATGACTTTTTTGACTAGTTTTAAGTACGTTTACCTGGCCCGTTGTTTACTTTTATGGAATAAAGTGATGAACTTTTGATATCAGTTATAGATAGCAATCACGCAAAAGTTCCCTTTTCGTCGCTATAGTTAATCATGAAACATTTTTAATTTAGCCCGATAGCTACAATAGATATACCTATCTATAGAAAGAAAGAGTTATTTGTTCGTAAAACTTTTATAAGGAGCATCATCATCTTTTTTATTCACCAACCACTTCCTCCAATTTCTAGCCTTTCACTCTCTGCGCTTACAAGTTGACGCATTTTGCTTTCTTATTTATCTTAATTAGGCGTATAAGCCTGTATATAGCTTTGACTGTTCTTCAAAAAACTACGCGCAAAGAAAGGAGAGCTAGTTCTATACCTTCTCTAGTTAGGGAGATTTTTCCCGCCAAAAGTTGATTTAGAAGTAGATCTTGGAGCCGGGGTTTAAGCCGAGTTCTTTCTTTCGAGTACAAAGAGATACCCTTTCTTTCTCGCTGTCTTTGGGACGTAATTGCGGCGGCCAAGCATATGATGAAGACTAGAAGACGCGGAGTGAAAGTAAGGGTTCGTTATTGTTGCCGCTATATAGGTCAAAAGATTGAGTACGTCCGAAATATCCTCAGGTGTCGAGATAATAAGCTCATTCTATAATCCGTATCAGTTCTGGTTTGCAGCGCGGTCAGAGCTATAGCCTTACTTTCTTACGTTTCTTTCATGTGGGTAGTGAATGGGTGTTAAGTTTAGTCCTCGGAGTTTGTATAACTTTTATTAATTGGATAGATCTAATTAAAGGGAGAATGCAACCTAAAAACAAGTTATTTTTTATCGATTTCTTATCGTTTAAATAGGCCTAATCTTACAGAAAAAAAATAAAAAATAAACTCGAAATAAATTTGAAGTTACCCGTAAAATAGGCTTAGCTGAATTCATGGAGATTACCTAAACTCCTCATATATTTAAACGATAAAGAATCGATAAAAAGTCACGTGTTGTTAGGTTGCATTCTCACTCTAAATTAAATTCAGACTCATCTGTTTTTATACAAAAATGGACAAGAAATTTATCCCGAGTTTTGATAACAGAAGAAATTATATTTGCTTCTGAAATACTAAATAAAATTTAATTCCATAACTTATATAACCCTACATACCTCTACATGATTTCTTCACAATGTTGAATGGGCACTTAAAATTATGTGCAAGTTCATTTCTGGATTGCTTTCATTTTTTGTAGTTTCTCTAAAATTAAGGTCAACTAATGCTGTAGCCTGTACCCGCACCATTAACAGTAATTAACTGCCATGATTAATTTATATTCATTTATCTGATTGCATTATTGAGTAATGTGATTAAATCTGTCAATTTAATTAGTCTTAAATATTGTTTAGCGGCTTAAAATTAACTCGACCTTTTTAAATCGTATTTAATCAGTTTTAAACTTAAATATATTAATTAATTAAGCCTAATTACAGCTACAATAATCATAGTTTTATATTAAACGCCATACTTAAAAAAATTCCAATTTTTAATGGAATTATTGTTATTCTTGAGATTACAATTGACTCTCCACTAAAAAAAAAAACAATGAAATCTTTATTTACAACCTTTTTAATGCCATCACTCTTTTGGGAAGGGAAGTGATATAATATTTGTTTTTGGTAAACGTGAACATGATATCGTAATGATATTTAAGGGTTTTAACATCTTGGTTTTTGTTTTAAATTCCTTTTTTTCTTACCTATAACAAACAATCTAAAATTATTCACCCCCTTAATTAGCTTGGCGGTAATTAATTAACATGATCATATATATATATTCAAACAGTTTTTGTTTTCTCTCGTTGTCGTATTATTTACAAAATATCATGTGAGGAAAGGAGGGATTTTATGGGAACCAACATTATTTTTTTTTTTATTATATTACAAGTACCATCTTCGCAGAAATGTTTTTTCTATATTTTTAAATTTTCATTTGGCTTAAAATTCGACTTTCTTACCTCTTAATCCCGATTAAGATTAAGGTATAATATGTAAAAACAGGACAACAGGTATATATCGATCTAGTGGTAGAAATGCAATTAGCTTAACAACCATATTAGGCTCAAATTTCAATTTAACATTTGTCGTCTGCGACTCTACAACGTGTGAAATTTATACTAAGCACAGAGTTGTAAGCGCATTATCTGGAAAAGCTTAAAAATTTCTAACTTGAGTTATTATCATATTTAATTACAATAATTTATGTAATTAACTCATTAATAATACTACATAATAGTCATGTAAATTTACAATTATCCTCATAAGTGGGCATGTCCCAAAATGTATTTCTACTTTCAAAAGTCGCCAAAAAGGTTTCGGAAATTAACTCGTGATAAACTTAGCCTTTAAGAAAAACTTTACTATTGTTTAAGAGCACGAACTACTTTTATCCTACGAGGTTTACTATTATGTATAAATCAACCCCATATTGGACAATTACGCCGACTCCTCTTGAAGAGAAATATATTTTCAAATTGTGACTAAGCAGTTTTTTCAGTGTTAACTTAATTGTTAAGCCTAATCTCCTTTTTCTGCAGAATCCTTATAGAGGTTCAAAGTTGAGTAAAATTTTCATAAAACTTAAAGGACCCCAAGGAAATAAGATGTAAATTACATGACTCAGCAATTTTAACTTGGTGTTAAGTCGATCAATGGTTCAACGAAGCTAAGTCTATTTGATTTCGACAAAAGTCCCAAGATGTACGGAAATCTAATTGAACTGACAGTACTCTAGAAAATAATCCTCCAAATTTGGTAGCCATAATATTAAATAGATGTGAGTCAGTAATTATCCAAATACCATCGTAATCTACCAATTTTAAAATACCGTATTGTAAATTTCTCATCTTAATTCGAATACCAAAATATAGGTTAATTATTAATCAGGATTTAAGGTAAGAAAGTAAAACCTTATACACACGCCCATTCATTTTTTTTTTAATTCTCATATTTGTACCAACGTGCTCTAGTATGCCTAAATATTTTTCTCGACATTATATATTTTTTTAATTATAATTATATTTCGGCTACCTTAATTAATTACTTAATTCTTTAATTATTATAAAGAATGATATATGGTTTTAATTTCAGTTTCTTCGTATAATATATATATATTTCAAGTTATCAACAAGATTATAGACGTTTTTAAACCTACCAGGTATGAGTTTTATATATTTGATTTTGGTTTAAATATTTTTTTCTATATGGTTATGCATTTATAATTTGTTTTATGATGAAATATAGGGCTTGTTTATTTTGTTGGCTAGTTAGAGAATAGTTTTGTTGATTTCTCAAGATCATTTTTTAGTTATTTTTCATTGTTTCAGGTTTTTTTTTTCTTTTTTTTTTTTTTTTTTCGTGTTGGTTTTTTTTTAGGTATCCCGACCGAGATAGGTATTCCAGTATATCAAGTTCATGATAGTGAAGATAACTGGAAATAAAACGCGAGATACTTTGTCGATTTTACTGACACTGTTTAACCTGCAGTCCGATTGGTTCACGTGTTGGGAACGTCGACGTTTACGTAGACGTTTTCTTTGGCGTAATCTTCTAGACGACATCCGTCTGATGTCGGAAGAAGATGAAGTAGCCGCCGGAAGCGGTTTTCCGTTATGGGTTTCTCGGAAACCTACTCGCCATTGGCTGGAAGATTCTGTACTGGTAAGTCTTTGATCTCTTGGTTCCGATTCTCGTCCAATAAGAATCGTCTGTAAAATAATTTGTACGTCGGTTTAGAGTTCATAGAGGAAATTTAAAATTTCCATATTTTAAAACTACTGTTTTTAAAATTTGCATATTTTAAAACTAATATTTTTAAAATTTGCATATTTTAAAACTAATATTTTTAAAATTTGCATATTTTAAAACTAATATTTTTAAAATTTGCATATTTTAAAACTAATATTTTTAAAATTTGTATATTTTAAAACTACCGTTTTTAATATTCTCATGAAATATCCGCCTCGTTTTTGTTACAAATTTTATATTTCAATCCTCTTTATATAAATTCCTTTCAATGTGTCTGCTTGCAATACATAGCTTTTTTTTATTAGTCCATATAGTCTGTAGCAAAGCTATGGAAAAAAGATCTGGAACACTTAACCGTCTCTCTGTCGCAATATCTTCGCTATAAACTGTGTGTAGGACATCACAAGTTCCGATAAATTCTTTTGCCATAGTCCACTTATTTTCCTTTATAAGCTACAGACTACATAACGTAAGATTACTTGTATATAACGCTTTCAAAAAAAGAAGAAAAGAAAAAAAACCTAAAAATTTCAATCTTCCTGGTCTTAAATCCGTTCAAGGAACTTCACACTTGCAATATATAGCCAGTTTGACCCGTACTAGCCAATGAGTACGAAATTGTACTGTAGTAAATTTCCTAAGAGATGGTGTACCTAGATTTTCTTCCCCCAATATCCCTTCGTTGCCTCAAATGAGACGAACCATGGATTAAAGTTATTCCCAGCATCCTCTCCTTCAAGCTTTTATTTGGGCGATAAGAACTTTTAGTTAGGAACAGGTAGAGTTTTCAGCGAGTACAAAACTATTTCTTTTATATATCTGATACCAGAAATTGATATTAGACCAGAAATAGGTAAATACACAACACTTCTGTGTGTAGAAAACAATTATGTCCTGACTCTAAGGAATAGTACAACCAAGTAAAACGAATCACCTGTGTACAGGAACCATTCTTGCGCAAATACTCATAGATGGTACCACCATAAGTTCTGAACTTAGTTCAGACTGTGTCAGTCCATCTCGAGGTTTTTAAATGCCGTTAGACGCACTCGAAATAGGCGGAAACTAGCATATGTATCTTTATTGAAATCCAATTTAACGTGTATTCCTAAGCGAAGCTGCGAACATAATTCAACTTAACTTGGCTTTAGATATAGACAATACGCCAAAGAAATACTAGCCGATTTCTATTTTTACTGAGAATTTCTGCTACTACATAAAATTTAGTGAAGGATGGAATCCTATTGCTATGAATTTTAACTTGATGAAAATTCAAACTGATTCGAACTTTGGGAATGTAATAAGAAGTTGAGGAGGTATCCGATGAGAAACGCAAGAGGAACTGAAAATGATTCATCTTAGAATCAGGTTAAGGTATCATAACTAACAAGGCTAGAATCCTCGCCCTAGATGACTTAGTTTAATTGGGTAGATAGAGGTAGTCTACGATTTTAGGAACTGCTTACTACAGTTGACTAAAATAGGGTAACTAAACAGTAAGAATAAGTTTGAGATTTCAGCTCATTCAATGCTAGAATCTCTATTATCTCTTTGAAAAAAATATGATTTGTACCATCTTTGCACTTGCTGAAATTCCCGGCTGATTCTAACAGGCTCATCCCTATTCAAGTGCAGTTTACACAAACTTTAGTCTTCTAACTGCTATTAAGTTTAACATTGCGTATTAATCCGCCCCCGCTTTCGCTAGACTGCAAACATTTTTTGTGGAAAGTGTGTGTATGGTTGACGATATAGTCAAACTTTTGAAGAGCGCCGCGTTCTGTAATAGTGAATGTATTTTTTTCTTAATAACATCAGGTTACGTTCGCGGGTAAGAGAAGTTTACAAAATAGGGGATAACTCGGGAGGTTTGATACGCAATATTAAATCTTACAGGGAAAAAGTAGTCGTTGTTAATTCTTTTTGAATAGAAGATAGTACGATTTCGAGTTATTCCTTCTTTCCGGGGATTCCGAGCTTTAATAGCCAAGTCCAGACGAAGTTTATTGTATAGATTGGACTACAAGATTGTAGACTGAGAGGCGAAGAGAGTTGTTTAGAAAAAAAGTAGGTTTCATTTCGCGATAGTGGTTGGAATTCTGGAAAATCTATTTGTCGAGGTTATTACTTTGGGTATCGAATTTTTCGGTCTGTCTTCTTTAATCGCCAAGTCTAAAAAATTATCTATTTTTTTCATTGGATATTCTTAAAGGGATACTAGATTCTAGATTATTTTTCGTCGATTTGGACGCGTAAAAACATTATCAAAACGTGCAAAAGGTTTCGTGGTAATTCGTGGTTAATTATCAACGACTGTACAATTACTTACAGCGTGCATGTGATCGACGAGGTGGCCTTCGTTTTCAACGTTTTCCATGCCGGTGGTGTCGAGGCCACCCAGGGTGGTTTCTTCAGGGACGGTCCCAGTTTCCAGTTGGTCCTCATCGTCTTGCGGGTCGTCCTCTTCGCTGGAAGACCACTCGGAACTATCCGAGGTGGGCGGTGGGAAGTAATACTCGCCGCTGCCTACTTTCGTGTAATAATGGACGATGGCAAACTCGGCGATGGTGGCGAAAATGAAACTGAAACTGATAGCCACGAAGAAGTCCAGGGCAGTGCAATAAGGCACTTTGGGGAGGTCGTTACGGCTTTCCAACCCCAAAAAAGTCATGGTTAACACTGTCATCACGCCTGTGAAGAAGACAGAAACATAGACGATGTATACGTGCGCTTTCAAATTAATGACCGAGGTTTAACTCACCGAGAGCGACTCTATCTGCCGTGGCTTCGCGATTGATCCAAAAGGAGACCCACGACAGCACAACCAACATGGTACATGGGGCGTATACTTCGATGAGGAAATAACCCATGTGACGTTGCAAGTGAAAACTGACGGCCAACACTGACACTGTACCTGTAAGTTATTTTATATATTTCTAGGACAATTACAGTCCAAAATCTTTAGGTGCATGCACAAGAATTTGCATGATGCTCTATCGACTGTCATGGTATCAAAACTAATTAAATAGTTTGCAAAAAATTTAGAAATTAACTAACAAATAAGAATTAACGTTGATTTTCTAGAATTATGCTAATAATATGGTTAATATTTAATTAATTTAAGAATCAATAATTACATGAAGATTATGTAGTTAAAAGGTTTTTTGGCTTCAAAAATGATAACAATGTGAAAAAGTTTTCGACCTCCAAAGGTCTTCTTTAATCTGATCTTCAAAGAGTTTAAAATAAAAATACCTTTGTAAAATCTTCTCTTCAGATTGAAGTTTTTGAACAAACCTTCTGGCACAGTTAATGTTTTTGAAATAGAAAAACTACTTAACTTCGTAACCTCAAAGAGATTCTTCTTTTGTTAAATTTTACAAAACACATAAGAAAGTTAACGATAATTCAATGATGCCATTTTGAACAATATTTGGATATGTGATTATTTAAAATCTGGATTTTTTGTCAGGCTTGCGTATATACATATATATATACTTGTAAGGTGAAACGAAAACTTAGTGGGAGAAAGAAAGCGTCAAAAACAGATGGCTTCTCGTCAAGAAAGCCGATTTTACCGCGCCGTTTCATTGTTTCGCCCTCTTATAAGGAAATCTAGGTTTATTTTCAAAAGAAGCTATTTATACGTAACGTAGGCTGTATATTTTATATACATTTATGTGTATATGTATACCATCAATGATAAACAATTGTGAGTGCTGGTAAGCGTATTAATTTATTTTTAGACGGGTTTTCTCATAGACATCGGTATTTTTTAATCAAAAACTGATTTATCTACCAAAGAACATCGGCACAAAATGTTCTAAACCCATCCTCGCATACTTTATTTAGAATAGTGAAAGTTTTAAATAAAAATACTATCGTAATTTCCGAACCTATTGTACGGTACCGTTTCATGTACTCTTCGTATTATTGACGAAACCAAAATATTTTTTATCCTATAAGAATGAAGAAACAGAAGTGTGCAGCGTTTATAAAATCGCTTATTTATCCCCATTATGCTTAAAAGAAATCGAATAAAAATAGGTACAATCATTTTAGTCTCCTCTTCCCCACTTTTTCTGCCATTTTCTGAATACCAGTTGAGAAAAGTCTACGTATAAATACTCCCCTCCCTATATTATTTCTTTTGAGGTATTTCTAAACCCCTATTTCTATTCGTACCGTGAAGAAAAGTTTCTCTGATGGCTCCTGACCAGAAAAAAAAAAAAAAAAGAATATAGTTTGAGTCAACAAGAACAGCAAGCACCATCGTGCCACGTTTCTTACACGATAAAAACATTCAAGAAGCTGGCCTGGCCTACACAATCAATATATAACGTTTTTATTTTTTTTATTTTTCTCATTTCTTTTTCGTTCAACTGTATTTGCTCTTTGGATTCACCTCCCTTTTTATGTGTCCTTATGCCTTGTATTGTCATCTAAATCATCATGCAGGCTTTTTGTACCACTTTGAGTGATAAGCGTCGTCGGGTCGTGTAGCCCACGAAATTAAATTTGATCTCAGATATAATTCTTCATTAGAAAATTCCTTGACTGTAGAGCAATTTAAGAGGAGTTTTGTTAAATTATTTAAATTTATGGTGATGTGTTGAAGGCCGCATCTCTACATGGAGGCTAAAACATTAATTGATATTATATAGCCTTCATTTATGGTTTTTCTTTCACAAATCAGATGTCCTAAACAAATCATCAACACTTGCTTTGATGTTTATGATTTAAAGTTGTAAGGGCCAAGATTTTTTTCTTTTTTCTTACAGTTTAGACCTAAATAAATACTTTTCAAACTTTGCATGGGGATATCATGCAAAATTTTACAGTTCTTGTTAAACTATTTTAAATCTAAATATTAAATAAGTACAGCGATATTTCTTGCAATTAACCAGATTTGTTACCATGGTGTAAATATAGATTTAAAATATTTAATTATT
Source organism: Odiellus spinosus (assembly GCA_963920705.1). Lineage (NCBI taxonomy): Eukaryota > Metazoa > Arthropoda > Arachnida > Opiliones > Phalangiidae > Odiellus > Odiellus spinosus. The sequence goes on along the minus strand of OY987226.1, from coordinate 9,818,291 downwards.
ACAGGGATATCGTACTATAGGGTTTCCAAAAAAGTCAGAATTAAAATTTCTCCCTCCCTTTAAATTAGTAATGTTAAGACTTTGAAAAAAGTGTATTACCCTTTATAAACTGACCTTTATTCCAAACTTCAGTCATGTTTCCCGACGGTGTCGAAATGAGATCGAACTGAGATAGTTTCATGTCTTTGGCGATGACGACTTGTCGTTTCGGATTCCATTTAAAGATCAAATCAGTGTTTACGTAGCCAACTGTATCGGTTACGCGAGAAAATAAAATAAAAAGAATGAAACAAAGTGGTCAAGTGGATAAACCCATCAATTTAAAGAAATGTCCAAGTTTATATGTATGTTCTTTTGGGGTTTAGGGACACTGTGGACTCGCGAAAGCTATAGTAAGAGGGTTAAACTGGGTAAAAGGATATCTTAAAAGCTTTGCGGAATGCGATACGTACAGCTTCCAATCTTTAGAGGACATCTTTGCGTGTCCATTGGAAAATTTTCTAAATTCATTGGGCATTGAGCTTGGATTGTCAACCTATCAGAAAAAAAAAGAAAAAAAATGGAACTCAAATTAACAACTATACATCCTAGGAAAATAGTTACAATGAGATTGGTTGTTTTGATTTTACTAATGCTTGAAATTATATTATCATTGGCCAATACTATGGTACTTTTTTAAAACTAAATTTTCCAACTAGCAATGTAAGTTTTAAACTTTTATAAACTCTTGGAATTCTCCAACTAAGCAAGGGAGTGCCCACCGCGGGGCCAAATTCCCCGCTCTTTTTTTACTCTTGACTTTTTGCCACCGTACTTTTGTCAAAAGACGGGTGGGGTGTTGCCCTTGCTATCCTTAAAATGTTGGCACACCCCTGCAAATGAGATAGCAAGTTGTTAAATTTCTATTTGGTCGATGCCTCGATGGTGGAGACCCAAATTTGGACGTATTTCTCAGGTCTACTATTATCCCCTTCTGATAATAATATTTGTTGCAGAAAAATTAACCGGAACATCTTTTTCTCTCTCTCTCATTGACTGCGGCATTAAGGGGATCTTAATCTTTCAAGAGATGGATGGCAATTCGCTAATTACCACGAGAGGCTTCTTGTCACGGCTCTAAAAATAATTTAATAAGTCTTGACAAGCGAGACGATTTTTTTCTTACAAGTACCTCGATACGTATACGGCTCATTAGTTTTTAGAACTAAAGAAATTGAAGACTACGATTCCCCTCCCCGTGTCTTAAAACTAATGATGATACACCTTTAATATCGTTAAGTGGAATGACGCGATAAACTAGCTCGACATTTTTTTTTGGGTTCCTCCTCGTTAACTGAACGAAGGTAAGGTGTTTTTCTCGGTAATGATAAGTATCTAGAGTTCCAAACAGTGTATAGATATATAGGTTCCAAAACATTTAAAGAGAGATATCAGTATTTAGACGGTGAGTCTTCCCTCGCTTATCATAAGATCAAAATCAAGGAAGTAGAGGCTGAAGTGCTTTAGTGGCGATGACATCTTGAACTGAATTGGCATAGGTTTTTCCTTCATCTTTTTCGTTATCGTAGTATAGATATGTATCGTAAAGATATGTTTGCAGATTTGTATCGTAGGTTAAAGATATCTAGGGTGACATATCAGAATGGAAGATCGAAGATGTATCATATATATCCAATGTTAATTTCCGAGTTATTTATTTTTTCTTGGTAAAGTACAGGTATATAATGGGATCATTATTAAGTATCTTGCTTGTTATAAATATATGTATCATAAACATACGTAAGTCTTATTCTGGAACCTAAATATTCTAATCTAAAAATGGTGAAAACGTTTCCTTTGAATCGTATTTAGCAACTACAAAATATCTAACTTAAAGAAAGTCACTGGTGGGCGTTTCATAATCGGTCGCTTCCATAAAACCTGTGTAGAAGGAGAAGAAAAGAGTACATGGGTTATGGTGTTTTTCTTTCGACAGCTCCCGGAGCACTCTGAATGCCATAGACCCAATGTATTTTGGAATGTTCCAGGAGCAGACCAAAGAAAAACATCATTATTGGAATTTAATGTGTTCTTTAAATACCTGGACGAATAGAGCACCGTTCCGTCTTGCGTGAGTCGCACGAACTTGTTTGGCGTGGTGATGGAGTGCAACGATGAGTGTTTGCCGTTGTAGAAATATGTATCCGGCTTCCAGATCTTCTCCAACATGGAAATGGACAAAGACATTGTCGGCATTGCTCCTTGAAAAGCTAGGCGCCGATCCAACCAAGACTGGCGGAAATAGCAGTCCATGGAATAAGACTATTCAAATATAAGGAGGCGAAACAAATATTGAGAAGAAAGTAAAGCACATTATGTTTGTTCAGTCCTTCAATAGACAACTTCAATAAGAAATGTGGTCCGTTACCGCCTGTGGTATTTTCTATATTTGCCTATCTACAGTCGCGTCATTGAACGTATTATTATTCTTATGTACTGCCCTTCACTGGCACTATGCACGTGTTTAATAGACTCTAAACCCTGGGCTTAAAGACCTCTATTAATAGAGTAGGCTATGAGATTCTCAATGGCGTCGCCGCCTTTGCGTAGCATTAATGATCAGTTTAATCTTTTAATCCTAAAGTTATTAGAGACTTTTGATAACTATTAATAGTAATTAACTATATTAGAAGACGCACGAAGCAATTTGAAAATATATTTATGCTCGAGTATATATTTTTCGCGATCAAAGCAATAAAAAACGAATCTCATTAATCTTAATGGAGGTAAGCTTGATAATGATTTATGGTTATGCCTTTGAACTACTTTGAATGGCTATTAAAACACTTTGTCAAAGATTGTTAATTCGATGAATAACTACGGAAAAAACGACGTAGCTTAAATTAGGGAATTAGCGTCAGGATGAAAATCAAACGCTTTTTATTTTTTGGTGTGACTCCCTGTAAGAATTAACACTAAAAGGCCTTATCCAAAGTTTACATCACCAAGTGGAGAATTTTGTCCCATCTCTCCGCTCTCGGATGCATAGCAGACAATTTCTGCATTGCAAGAAAAAGCTCCTGCGAGAGGCATAGGTTTTCGGATTTGGGGTTTTAATTCTCTTTTTTTTTTCAATGCTGGCGCTGCAATACTCTTAACACAAACCGAAAATATTCTCCTATCTTCTTTCTTGTCCAGGATTTTAAAGGCATTATCTGCTCAAAGCTCATCCCTGTGAAAGTTATCTTCCACTATGCACACATCCTGCTTTTGTAAAATTTGTTTTGGCTAATAAGGCGACTTTAAAGGGGCTGTACAAATCTAAATGGTCTTAGACCCTGTCGCATACTTCCCGAAATGATAAGCTTGAATATCTTTTCAGGGGGCAAGACACTGTTTCCCAGTAAACTAACATCAATAGAGGTTTTTATATTTTTGATCTCAATCTAATGGCAAAAATGGAGGTCCGTATACCGAAATCACTGGCTGCATTATTTGATTGGAACTATTTAACTTATAAGGAGCTAGTAATTAACTTCTGGTTTTATTGGAAACAATTTCATCATTTGTGATTCAGATGGGAGTCACTAAACCTTAAACATTACTATTCAATTCCAATTTAGCGGCAAAGATTTTGTGTACGTTACGTTTTGATAAACTAAAATATTTCAATTAAGGAAATTCGAAAGGAGGAAACATTATTCTTGTTCGATAGTCTTACTTATTCAGAATCAGTCCGCAATTTGAATATATTCAAGGTAGAAGTCTCTGTTTCTTTAAGAAACATAACCTTGTGATTGAAAGAAACCTATTGCCTTGATCCCACTGTAAACTATGACTGTTTACGGTTGTAGAACTTCTACGTCTCTCTCTCTCTCTCTGAATTTCTAAAGGCGAAAGTGTATCAGGTTTAAGGGGTCGTTGAGTTGGAGACGAATTAGGCTTAGAGTTTTTGCTACAATGATTCTTTCTAACTTACCATGGACTTTTTACTCTTCATTGGAGATATTTTCCAAAGCCATAGTACAATCTCTTGGCAAAAATTGAAATGATAGATGGGCTTGGTATGAATGCCGGGGACTTCGGTTAATGGGGTTGAATATTTGTGGGTTGAAATTGAATTTTTCTTAACCTTCTTTATGTGTTTTCAGATGATTATGACACCTCTACACAACTGTTGGAATAGACTCCTAAAAATTTGGTTCAAGGAAACGCAACCACTTGGAAATAATGAGCTCTTTTTATAAGGTAAATATCATTAAATGTTTTAATTAACCACAATGGTACATCAGGGATTCTGTAAATTGGTCTTTAAAGGTCTAAGCTTGAATCAAGACTGGAAATTTAAAATTTTGTGTCAATTATCATTGAGAAAATGTGCTATATATTATAAATTACTTGATATTAAGGTCAATATATTGAAACTTGCAATCCAAAGATCTCAGGGAGTTGCCCTTCCAAAGGTCACACTATATTAAATCATGGCCATGAAGGTCAAGCAATATTAAAACTAACCATGAAGGTCATACTGTGCTATAATTTGACCAGGAAAGTTAGGTTGTATTAATACTTGACCATGAAGTTCATACTATATTCAAACTTGACCGTGAAGGTCAGACTATATTCAAACTTGTCCGTGAAGGTCAGACTATATTCAAACTTGACCGTGAAGGTCGGACTACATTCAAACATGACCATGAAGGTCAGGCTATTAACCACTTCTACGGCAGAAAAGGGGGTAAGCATCCTTCAGAAGCATGCATACAAAGGGGGATGCCTACCTCTTTTCTACAGTCGAAGTGGTCTATATCGAAACTTGACCATGAAGGTCAGGCTATATAGAAACTTGATCATGAAAGTCGTGCAGTATTGAAACTTGACCATGAAGGTTGGGTAGTATTGAAACTACTTGACCATGAAGGTTGGGCAGTATTGAAACTACTTGACCATGAAGGTCGGGAAAGGTTGAAAGTTGACCATAAAAGACAGGCATTATTGAAACTTGGCCATGATGGTTAGACATTATTGAAACTTGGCCATGAAGCTCAGACAATATTAAAATTGTCCTCAAGAAAATTTAGCTTCTAAGGTAAGGAAATATTTACGATTCAGCCCCAAGGTCACATAATACTAAAAATTGTGAATTAATAGGTTATGTTAATATCGAGACCACTATGCAAAATAAAAATATGTGAAGGGGGCTTGAAAAGTTGAAAAGAGATCAAATGTTTATACAGTTTTCTTAAGAGGAACAAATTCTAAACCAAAACCCTTATTAACATAAATCGATAATATTAAAAGAACTAGTAGAGTCCCGTTTATTCGTATTTCAACGATAAATTCCATCAAATATGACTACAAAGTGTCTCAAATTAAAATACAGTTGGTCCAGCTAAGAAACCCAGAACTTTTCCAAACATTCCATTTTTTTTTATTTTCTTTTTTGAAAAAATCGCAAACAGGAAGGAATAAAGTTGCCTTATCTTTATCAAAATGTCACTGCCATTTGACAAGAAGCCAAGGCCTATGCATTAATTTCAAATTTAACGATATAGCCATGATATAGTGCAACTCTGTTTTTCAACACCTATGAAGCTAACCCTTTTCTTTGAGGAATCCAAAACATAGAGTTAGAAAGGACAATTTTGAAAGATCTGCAGATTCCAAATGAAATATATTATATTCTTGTTCTAGGGCATTGTGTTTTAGTTTTTCTGTGATTTTTGCATTTTTGCAAACTAAAGTTTTTAAGAGATAAACGAAAGAACCTCAAATGAGTTTTAAATAGGAATAATAATGTAGTGTTTTATGAATTTTAAGCTTAATTTTAAATAATTCTATTAACTAAACTTCTAACAATTTCTTTAGATAGTTACGCATATCCGAGTTCAAAATTAATACAGTTTAGTCGAACCTATAATATCAATTATTAATTTAATTATAATTAGAGAAAATCACTACATTTTGTACCCTCCATCCGAGCGCACGTCGGCCTAATCCCCCCCCCCCCTTCATTAGAGGTATGTTTGTTTCGTTGTTCGTGTGTAGACGACATAAGTTGGGTTGGGGGAACTGATTTTTAAAGTGGTAGACCTAAGGTAGGAATGGATGGAAGGCTAACAAGATGGCCAACACACCTCTATTAGCCATTGGCACGCTAAGAGTAATCTCTACATATAGTAAATTTCACTACTCAGCACTAAATTGGCCCAAATAATCTTCTACCGTCGATTCCACATCTAAGCATAGAGAACTTCAATTAGAATTGCTCCCATCAGGTCCCAAGTCAGTTTTAATCGTCAACTTCAGTTATTATTGGTCCCAAAGCTAACCTCCACCATCCAATTACATGTACAATTTCCACCCTCTATTACATATAGACACATCGTCAACTTATTAAATTATCAATGACCTCAAATCAACTCTCCATCTACTGGTCTATTATGAGTGGGATATGGCGATCGCCTAATAGGGTGTTAGAAATGCTTATTTTTTTTATTTAATAATTTATTACCATTTTAAAAATAAATAAGGCTATTAAATCACTTGATATTTTCCTTTCACTCTCGCTTTACGAAATAGAATATACATCAAACATTATTTTAACCGAATTTTTTGATGGAAAAAAAGTAGAAATAGAAATAAACACTGTTAGGTCGAAAATACGCCTTTTTGAATGTCGCCAAAATTGGAAAAAGAAGGCAGTTTGCGTAGTCTTGTACTAGACTGTTAAGAGTTAGCCTAAACTTATACGCCCTGTATCAGGATTAACACTGGGTATCATTCCGCCTGAACTTTCGCTACTATGTAAAGTTATTTTAAATCAAAGGATTTGATGGAAAAAGCCCCAAACGTGATTTATAACTGTACTTATTTCTCCATAAAGGAGGAGAGGACCTTAGTATTTTGTATATTTCGTTCCAGCAGAGACTAGCTACCCGAAGGGAAAGACGCTCTTGAAATTCGTTATGTACCTATACACCTGAGTTCAGCGTTGGTAGTACATAGAGTTCAAGAGTTTTGTACCCTTATAATTCTCACATGTCTGAACCATGTAGCTGCCCGGTTCGTCGGAGGCGGGGGGCTGGGTCGGCTCAAGCCCACTTAACAGTCGGAATTGGCGTAACTGACCCCCATACAATTTGGCCTTCACCAACTTGTTTAGCCTAACCACTTAAAAATAACTTCCGACGCCCATGGTAGCTGCAACTGAAGCACAAGCTCAAGTTCAGTCGCGTGTTAGAGGTAACTCTTTGGTGAGGGAAGTAACATGTTACGATGGACTAACAAATTATTTAGTCTTGTCTTTGAAAGATGATCGGGTCGAAGGTCAAGGGTTGAGATTTTAGTCCTATATTATCCTATAAAGTCAAGTTTCGTGTCCTATATAACCCTGTATTTTGAAAAGAGATTATATTTCTACAAGAATGGGCCCCTGCTGATGGTTTTTTACTAGACTTATGTAGTGTGGTTTATACCAAAAATATTTTTGAACAGACATTGTTTCGGGAATTGCTTGTAACTGTTTAGCTTGCGTTCCGGTGGTAGCTAGTCTCTGTTCCAGGCTTAGAGGAACCCGGTACGAACATTCTGGTCCGACAAATAGCAAAGCCAGGGGTTATACCCCTTTAGAGAAATGTCCCATATTCTTAAAACATTATGACAGATATTGTTGAGCTCAAGGATAGTTGACAGTGACTATTTCTTATCCAAATGAGGTTTAATATTGTGTATCACGTTGCCCCAGCTCTCCCAATTTCGTCACCACACGTTTTGAATAGAAGTTTGTATACATCTACGTAAGATGAGCCGTATATTTGTGGGTTTGGGATGCCAAAAAATTCCTAAACATAAATTTTTTTCTTGCAAGGAAAATTCATTTTTTTTTTTTCATGGGTTCAATTTTATTTTATGCCCTCCATTTTTATTTTATTATTTTTTTTACTTTTCTTGGATCCTTAGTTTCGGGATCAGTTTGAAATTTCAGTGTATATTAAAAGCCTTGTTCCCCAGAACTCCTAAGAAATATTTCGAGATACGAAGAATATGTTCAACGTGTTGAGAAATCAATATTATTATTTTTTTATAGCCTTAGACTTGAACTGTTTCTAAAAATTTGAACTCTTGCAAAGTATTGAAAAGTTTTGAGTTTTTATAAGTCTAGTTGGTCATAAGTTTAGCCAAGAGTATATGAAACCCTCCTTAAAGGCATAGGATTTCTTCTGCCTGTCACCTGCCTGTTTCACTGGAAGTGGGCTCACTTTCTGAGCTTCCTATTGGGTAACGAGGCAAGAGAAAGCCTGGAGGGCGAGTTTGTTTCCAGGGTGACAGGCAGAAGTAATCCTAGGCCTTCAAGAATATCCCTCTGTAATGCTAAGTATACGGACCCGCATCCGTGAGCAATCGAGGCGGCGATTGGGGTGGGAGAGAAAAGAATATCGCGGGAATTTTCTTCCACTATCCGAGGGGGAGAATAAGGCATTATGGGCAATCCCCTCGAACTGCGTGGGCATCTGAAGAATCTTGGAATGATCGACTAGCCAAGGCTTAGCTGAGCTTATGGTATCATTCATAAAACACTAAACCCTCTGAACGCCGCGTAAATATGACGTACTCTGATTTTGTAATTGAAATTAAATATATCAATTTAAATTTGATTAAACCATAATATAGTAGAATTCCGGGAACATTTTAGTTGAATATTATCCTTCATTCTGTTGAAACGTTTCAAAACGTGACGGACATAGAAATTGCGTAACTTAAAATTTACCAAAAAATAATGAAAAATATTTTCCATAAGGTTTAAAAACTCGGGTAAAACTAGAAGGAACGGGTGATAAATGTTTGAACTTAACATAAAACACAAAGATACAAGCTACATTCGCACTATTCGCTTGGAAACCGATTTCACGCCGTTTTCAGTATTCAAATTAACTTTAAAGTGACGTTGTCACTTTTTTTTTTTTTTTTTTTTTTTTTTTTTTTACAAGGAGTGTAATTTGGGTATTTTCAAACTATTATAGACTTCTATTCAAACATTTACACCTTTTGGTATATGCGTTTTTAAGGATCTTCAAACGTAACATTCCAAAAATGTATAATTAGGTTTGGGAAAAGATAGTGGTATCTATTTAAAGTTGGTTTCCGCAAGACGATGTCGTAAGAAATAAAGAAGCATATAATATAGTAATTTAGTCAGGGAAAAAGGTTATACAGAAGGGAATTTGAAATGACATTATTTTGTGCCAACCCTTTTATGATAATTCCTTATTTTAACTTTCCCAAAACAATAGACCTCTTGCGTTTGTTTTGACCGTCTCCAATGGGGATAGGCAACCACAGAATCAGACAAGCAAAGGCGGATGAAACATCGCTATCATTGCGCATGAGCTTATCATCCCCTTTTACAGGTCTGATTCAGTGGGTTGCTTACCCCTCTGGAAGGGTCAAAAGAAACGCAAGAGGTTGTCAAAGTCTCCAGTGTGAACGTGAATGTTGTGGTGGCGATTCATCGTGCGCTTTTAGACCTTTTAAAAGTCTATCCGCGTGTACAAACATTTTTGAAATAAAATAAACGATGAAAGAACTTCACAAACGATTCCAAAACCCATTAGACGGTTGTTCCACGCAGTCTGCTGTCCTAAAAAAAATTCCGAAAAACGCGGTGTTTAGAAATGCATTACGTTTTTAAGAGAAAAATTCGAATATTTGAAGCTAGGATAGTCGGATCTCCTTTTATCAAGGGTTTTCTTGAATATACACCCCGTTCTTTCTTGATTGAATGAAGAGTTTTCCGAGAAAGACGAAACCTCTTATCTCAAGAAGAACTCTTGTGTATACAATGGTTTTTCATTAATTAACTCAAGATCTACATGTATATAGAATGTGAAAAACGTGCGTCCATGCGTCAGAGGTTATTTTTCGTTCGGTGTGATATTTCAGGCGATATTTTATCTCCTATAATTTTATACTTCAAACTCTCGCTTCAAGATTGCAATGCTGTTTGAAGTTAAGATCCCAATATAATTGGTATTGGAAATTTGATTTGGATTAACTGGGGATATATTTAGTATGTGGTAATAACTAATTTGAGGTTAAATTGTAACAAAATTCAAGTTAATATTGCAGTAATGTTGAATGTAATTCTCAAATTAATTAGTATTGGGAATTTGTTAGGCATTAACTTGAGGAATAATTGCTTTAATTTGCTTCAAAGCTAATTTGAGGTTAAATTGTAATAAAATTTAGGTTAAGATTACAGTATCCTTAAGTTTTATTGGTATTGATATTTTGATAGGAATTAACTGGGGAATTCAATTTGTATTTTTTCCAAACTAATTTGAAGTTAAATTGTAACAAAATAATTCACATTTTAATTGATATTGGGACTTGGTATTTGGTGCATAAATAAATTGCAATGAAATTCAAATTAAGATTAGAGTCGTAATGAAAGTAGATCCTATAGTTTGAATTTTAATACAAATTCGATAGGGATAAGGTATGATAAAATTTGTATTTGATGCAATACAGTTTGAGGTTAAATTCTACCGCAATTTAGACTATAACATTATAATAATATTTGGAGATTTTGGTTGAGAATGTGGTAAGATTGGAGTACGTACTTCGTACTTGGTGCAAATTTGGCGTGAAAGTTCTCGCGAAATGCTATATATGATTGATGATGGAACGAACGGTGCCAGGGTAAATTTTTTATAGATTATCGAATTTAAGACGCCTCTCCCACACCCTGCAAAACCTCTTACCAAATTTTTATAAAACCGACTATCGACCTCTTAAAACTTATCAAGACATAACCAATATCATATAAATGGCCGCTTTCATGGATGAATGACAAATATACTTAAAGGGAGAATGAAACTTGACAACAAGTAATCTTTAAAAATATGCCATTTTCATTAGTAAAAAAAATCAAAATAAATATTAGGCTAGAGACTAATATTTAACCTACTAAAGAATACTTGGAATCTCACTGTGTTAAAAAATCTTAAGCGATTTATAAAACGATAATATTCATTGGCTCTGTTACCAATTTTAATTTTAATTAAATACAAAACTCTTTAGCTGAGGTAATCATATAATAATAAAACATTAAAGCCTAGAATGTCTAGGCTCGTGTTAATAAAATTATATATGGCTTCCTAAGTCAGCTGTTAGAGCCTGGATTAAAAATTTAAAGCCCAGTATTGTTGGTAGAACAGTAATACAGTGATAAAAAAGTCCCTCCAATAAAATTATTTTTACGTCGCTTAATTACTGCAATTTAAAAAGTCCACCATCTTGTTCCATGTAGAAAAGGGGATACCTAGCTGTTTCTAATTAGTCACCGTAATATTAAATATATCTTAATTGGTCTAAGAAGTTATCATCTAGTGTCTTTACTCGTAGACAGATTAATTAAATGGACTCAAGCTAAAGCGGCGTATTTTTTGAAAAACTTCATTGTACGTAATAAAAACCGGAGAGAAATTACTTTGTTCATTGTTAAGTGACGTCACAGTGACGTTTTTCAAACAATCCGCCTCGTTCGTTTGATTCCCTAAGTTGCCTTTTTACCGTATATACTGGTTACTTACCATATCGCCGTCTGATATGGGTCCCATACTTCTGACTTCTATATCAATATAAACTATGGTTGGCCCATCTGCAACGAGATAAACAAAACATTTAATCCAAAGAGAATATGCCATTAATATTTAACCAAATTAATTAAAAAATGAGTTTTCAATGAGCGGATCCGCAAACGCAACGTGAACCGCAAAAAGAAAAAACGAATTCGTATATCAGATCCGCGTTAGTGAAAAATAAAGAGCTCAAAATTTTTACTACCATTAATATATAAACCAGAGACCAATTCGTAATAGCTCGAAAATTAGCAATAATCCTTCATTTAGAATCCAGTAAAAATCGAAGTTAATCTTAAAATTTAAACAAAGTATACTAGACCATGTCCGCCCCTCAAACAAACCAATTTCTTTTATATATTTATATATTCTTGTTCAAGTCAGAGCTGTTTGCAAAATCTATACTTTAATTGCAAAAAGGCTTAGTGGTTCACCATACCTGAGCTTTGAGTTATACCTTATCAGTAATTAGAACTGTTAAATGCCGCATTACGTTGATGTTACGGTGACTGAAATGGTTGACTTCAACTTTAATGTTGAATTTAAACTTTAAATACAACGTTTTAATTCAATTTAAAAATAATATATAAATATACTCCACAACTCTCCTTATTTTGCAAACTGCTTTTGATTTATACATACAAGATACCAAAGATGTTCTTCATCCACTGGAAAATAGTCATTATATACGATCGGAAATCAATGAAGAAGTACTTTTTATTTTATTTTTTTTATCTTTAATAAAGCTAAACTAGGATTTTGACAAAGTTTAATACCGTGTTCAGTCAAAGTGGGTACGTTTTAAAACCTTTTCCAACCAGCCATTTTCCCCCGCCTCTAATGGTAGCTTATATTTACCCCCAAGGCTAGAAAACCCTCCAAAATCCATTCTTTGTATCTTCTTGGCTTTTGGCGATGAAATAGGTTTATATATCTGAGGAACCACATTAAAAAACAAAAGAGAAAAGAATAGAGGGTAGGTCTCCGACGAAAAGTTTTAATTCGTCTTGTTAAACAGTCAATTCATTTTGATTTTTCATTTAATACGACGAATGGTTATCCTCTATTTCTGTTGGTTTAGTTTAGTGACTTCACAGGGCCTAGTTTTGTTTTCGTAGATATTTCCGATTGATTTTTGACTAAAGAATCGCGTAGCCATAGGAGAAAGATCGATGAGTCGACGAAGAAATCCATTAGGGTTGCATCTTTCTTCCATCTTCAACTTGTTGGGAGGGATAGAAAAAGAAAAACTAAAAGAAGATATCTGCATGGAAGAGGGAAAGGGATACTCTCCGCGCGTTAACAAGCGCAGCTTCCACAATTCGAATAAATTTAACTAGACCCTATCTATCTGAGTGCTAAAACAATCTAACTAAGGAAAATCTTTGGTCTGTGTTTTTGGATTTGAAAGTGTATGCAGTGTATTTGGATAAATAACTTTAGAAGATTTATAAAAGAGACCAAGTATACGCCCCCGAATTTAATTGTTAGAATGGAATATAGATTTGTGCGTTAATACGTGAGGAATATTTCGTTCTAAGGGGTTTGAAGTTTATTAAAGATTAGAATGGTTATGGATTCGGGTATAGAGAACATTTGTAAACTTCAAAATAAGACCAACTATACCCAAATTGGACTATTTTAACGCGAGATATCGGTTTGAAACTTTAGTTGTGTCGTCTTATGAGGGATGTTTATTTTAGAAATATAAAATTAAATTTCTAAGAGATTTAAAGACTAATAAGAATTAGAATGGTTATGAATCGTGGTAGAAAACATTTGTAGCTTCAAAATTAGACCAACTAAGCCAAACTTTAACTATTGGTATGCGAGGTATCGGTTTGGAAAGTTTGTTGTCACGTCATGTGATAATGTTTTATTTAGAGTCTTCCTCAAATGACTGAAAATAATATTAAAAGATTATAATTTCAGGCAGTCAGGGCGGCCTTTTCCAAGAAACTTCATTGTTTTTCCCCTCTAGCTTGGGGGGAAATTTCTCTAAGATAGACGCTACGTAACGAGACGAACGGGAAACTTTAGAACGAAACGGTTGGCTAAGAATGTATTTGTTGAATTGCTCTCTTGTCTCTGATTTAACTAACAGTACCAACTTATTTCTTAGTCGATTAACCGGAGGAGGAACCAGGGAACAATGCCCCTATAAATGCCCAGATTGTCCCCCGCCCTTTAACATTTAAGGGAAGCTAATTCCCTGGTCTTTATTCAGTTAAATGAAATCCCACATTAAGTAACTTAGTCTGAAATGTTAACCGTTTAAACTTACAACATTATTACACGATATGTTCCTTAACGCTTATAGGTATATTGGAATCGTAAGAGACCGCTGACTTCGGCTAGAAAGCGCCTGAAGAACCCGCGTAGCTAGAAAGAGAGGGGGGCGAGAAAAAACGTATTGGAAAGATGGGGAAGTAGAACGCCTTGATAGATTCATACTTATAAACATTATCGCTTTCCTTAGCTTAGCTAAGCTTAACTTTTAAGATTGGGTGGCATACTAGGAAGACGGGTACCAAAGCGAGGAAAAAACCGCTTCGATCGCGCGGTTTTCCGTCAACCCTGTCTCGAAAGTAAGAAGACAATGAGTTAGGTATTCAACGAACACGAACCTAAGTTTCCTTACTATCACTGGTATTTGATTTCTCAGAGATTGAGGCAGGCTATATCTTTTTTCTAGCTGAAAACTCGATTTGTTTGAAACCTTAAAAGTCCATTCCAGTTGGAAATTACATAATAGGAACCATTCTAATCCATATTACTTCAGAAGCTGAATCTTTGCTTCTGATTTCTAACGTATTGTTCTATATATTGTACACCAATCCTGGGATCATCTTTGTAACGGAGATGCTAAAGAAACTTGTACATTCACGCGACACCTGAGAGGAACCATCTGTTACCCAGTAACTTTCAGGATATGTCCAGTATATATCGTTAGTTCTTTATTCAGGCAAATAATCCGAATGGACTCAACGGAGCCTTGTTAGAGAAGGTACACTTAATTATAACCTCACGAAAATCCTGGAAAAGTCAGGGATTTGTTAAATGAAAACAAAAGGTCAGAGAAAAGTGAGGTGTTTGTAAAATTATACTATAAGGTCAAGGAAACCTGGGGGGTTGGAAAATACAGTGAAAGGACATAGAAAAGTCCGGGATCATCAAAATAAAAGTTTAAATCATAAAATTAGTGAATTTAAAAATTTATATGCGTCAAAAAGTCATGGAAAAGTCATTGAAAGCCATGGAAAGTAGCAATTTTGAGGTCAGCGAGAAGTCAGATAATTTTTGTAAAATGTGATTTAAACCATTTAAATTGAAAATTTGACAAATTAGTAAAAGATCATTGTAAAGTTGAGGATTTAGTTTAAAGTGATGCTGTCACGGATTTCTTACGATTCCAAATAAAATTTGAGTATCATTTTCGGTTAAAAATCGGTTCAAAATATATATACATATGTCAGAGAAGAAAACAAAACCGAGCCAATAGTTGATTCGCGCGATCTTTTTCGTGAAACTACTTAAAATAGTCCTATCTTTCATATGAAAATTATCGTTAATTACGTTTCAGAGCTAAACTACGTCATATATCGGAGATTCGGAGATTAATAAATCTACGATTTTTTTTTTTTGTCATCCTAATTTTTAAGTTTCTTAAAAACTCATGATCCCAGAAGTGTAATATTTTGAATATGGCTTAATAGTATGAAAAAAATAAAAAAATGTAATCCACATGCCACATTTTAACCATAAAGTCAAGGAATTTGAAAAGTGGACCAAAATTTCTTGCAAAAGTGGTAGAATATAAAATATATAGTAATTGAATTTGTAAATTAATTGGATCGAAAGGTTCGTTGAAGAGAAGTGGGAATTCTGAAAGATCATGGAATCTGAAAATTAAACCAAATGTCGATAAGATAAATTTAGCTTACAATTATACGCTCATCCTAGCTGGCGACGCCGTAGACTCGTGGGCGGTTTTTAAACAAAATCTGATTTATGAGGATCGAAAAATAAATTTAACTAAAGTTTTTTTTCTTTTGCCGAGTGGTGAGATATAAGTTTAAGATTATATCAATATTAAGCCCACAGGGTTTTATTATCTTCTTTATCTCGCCTTTGTTTTCATTTAAGTTTATGGTAAGCGGAGGGTTACCGCATTGTTTTGTGTATAGGAAAAGGTATATTCGGTGAAAAGTAATAAAAGGTTGAGAGTTTTCGACGGTTTTGACAGATTGTTACATCTGGACGTCAAAAATAAAGGATTTTAAATTGAGATTTGCCATCTGCCTTACCATGTTTTGTTCTTCATATTTCGATAGGATGTCAATTGTCAACTGTCAAAAGTATAAAGTATTCTTATAGTAGCGGAAAAATGTTTCTTTAAAGTCAAGTGCTCTTATATACAGGTATCAGACACTTTAAATTTAAAATCTCTCAAGAAAGATTTAGCCCCTAAGGAAAAATGCTATTTGAGAAGAAATAGACCAGATCATCTATAAAGAGTTCCAATTTTTAAAGTTTTCATTACAAGAAACTTGTAAAGCCCTCGGCGGAGATAATGTTTTTAAATGACAATCGATGACAATCACGTGGTATCATCACATCTCCGACGAGTTTGACGTCAGCTCGTCGTCAGAGTAGCTTATTTGCTTACCCCCAGGGGGTATGACGTCAATGACACGTGGTATTTTTTTCCAAAATATTGTCTACACACTTTGACCCAAAATGTTTTAAAGGAATTCAGTCCCTTTTAAAACAAGGGCATATCTTTAGTGGGGTCGTAAAGTAAATTGAAGTTAAATAAAGTTACAAATATTTAAATTTAATCAACTCGAAGGCAGGTTAAATCAGGATAAATAGCCTATATTGTAAGTTCGTAAGTAAAGTTAATAATAATATTAAGAAAATTTGTTATAGTTAAGTTCTTAGTAGCCTCCGGATCCTCGGTTAAAATTTGTTTCATAGTTCGCACCTGCTTAGCTCAATTTATCACCATCGGCGTTAAGTCCAACGTGACAGAAAGGGCTACATGATCCGCGTCCTGAATGCCCCGCTCGCGAAAATGACAAAAGAACGTGCAATAGTCCCAAAGGACTCTCCATCGTTGCACAAAGGGCAGGAAGCTTACAATCCAAAGATCCTACCTAGCAAAGCTACATAGCCTGCAACAAAGCACGCTTGTAGACGTTTTGTTGGCTATAACTTTCAATGTTAGTTTAGTATGCTGATGATGTGCAAAGTGTCATAGGAAAGGGCGCGTTCTAGGTCTAAAAAGATTACGTAACCGAGTTCGTATTTAGCATTACCGCAGACTGTAATTAGGTAATCGCCCTATCAGTGTAGAGATTTTACGAAAATGATTAAGCACTTGTATTGGGTCCTGCAGTCAAATTTAATTTTGTAATAAAGGTGCTATTCTTCAAAAAATAGTCGCCATAAGGATTGTAATGATGCAAGATAACATTACGCGAAAATTTTGACCTATAAATTGTAGTAACTTCTTTTTTATTTTACGTTCAGGTTTAAAGTTATTTAAGAAGTTCCCTATGCTTTTAGGCTTGATAACCCGAGGGTTTTGGTTTTTCTTGTTCACGAGTATACCTTTGGTTTCTATACTGTCTATTTTTAGCACCATTATATTGTCACAGTGAATCAAAAAATACTTTAAAGTTTCCTTTATATAGGTATCGCGTCTAAATATAAAAGGAACTTTTAAGCTTCATATATGAATTTCCTATGGGACATATCTTTGCTTTTATGGCGCAATACTTTACATTGCATCCAGGGAAATCCATCTTGCCTGTTTCATTCGAACTATATAACTATTGGTAGGCCTAATGCTTTTCAGTAAAGCTTTAAAATAGGATTCAGTTGCATCTTTTTATTTTCTCCAAAAATCCTTTTATAACTTGCTTGAGTGTCTTCAATCTACCACCATGGCAACAACCAAAATATTAATAATATTTGGCCTGAAAATTGTATAATTTGAACCACATTATATGACATGAAAATAACTAATTCCAATCTATGTAATAATGTCTTTCGGCCACTATCTACAAAAAATAGTTTATGAGATGTAAATAACCCTTTAGTTTGGTCGCTGTTTGGAAACCCTTTCATATTGATATTGGATAATATAATAGACTTGTGCCTAAATACAAAACCAATATTTCTGTACTGGTACTCCGATATTCATCCCGGGAAAAAAATCAGTTTTTTCTGTATATATACCCTTTTTAAATTCTTTCAATGCCACTTTTTTTTCCAATGACCTTATAAATTTTCTCAGTCGCTATCATCTCTCGTTTAAAGAAAACTATATACTTTTGTTAAGGAATCAAAAAGAGATTGCAAAATGAAAAAAGCTGAGGTGAATTGATAGACGATGTTAAACCTCATAGACTAAGATATAGTTCTATTGAACTGCGATAAAGCTAGGCAAAACTTTCAAAGCCACCTCCGCACCATCGAATTATTTTTTGTAATCGATTACTTGAATTAAAGTAGTAGTGCCATTACTTAACTCTTTAAGAATTAGAGTTAAGTAGTGCCACTACTTAACTCTTTAAGAATTAGAGTTAAGTAGTGCCACTACTTAACTCTTTAAGAATTAGAGTTAAATTGAAAGGTATCTGTTTATCGGTTAACCTGTTAATATCTGTTTACAAAAATGGAATCAGTTGGAACAAATACTTCGAATATAAAAAACCAGTAAAAAAAAAAGATTCAATAGACAAATGTGGGCGTGTAAACAGTTATCTGATAACTTATTTGTACTATATCTGATACGCGAAACAGATATGTTAGTTATGCGCAGAGAAAAGTTAGGAACACAACGTCGTGGTTTTTTTAAATACTTCTAATGTTTTGTTTACTATTAAAATTTTCATGTCGTGAGACGAGACTAGCCCTTTAAATTCGTATATTATCTTTACATCTATAGGGGTGAACCAAGAACTATGGGTTTGTTTAAGAGCACAGTTTGCATATAGGTAAAACTTTGGCGAAGTTATAAACTATGTTCCATCTCATAAAAAAAACTATTTTTGAAAAATTATCTCGAGCAGGGATATTATTTAAATCAGTTCAAGTTTTCTGACCGTATAAAATAAGATTCCTTCCTAATTCTTATCTTGAAACTTTATTAGTTTCATATAGTCGTAGCGTTGTACGCATTGAAGTCTCGTAATAAATATATTACGATAAGATAAAAAAAATTGTCTCGGCAAACTTAATCCGATATCTTTCAAAATCCCTCCGAAGGTTTAAATTTTTTTTTTTTTTCTCTGTTTAGTTTTGAATTTTTTTGGGAGCGTTACAGACAAACTGTAACGAAAACTACCGCGGATTAATGTTTAATGTTTAATTTTTGTCGAAATAAAAGTAGTTCAATTGTTTCTTGATAAAGGAGTTTAAGAGATTACTTTGCGAAGAACAAACGACTGCAAAACCGTGCAAAGTTTTTGAGATAGCCTATTTCATCTTTAGTTTGCAGCACATGGATGGAAAGATATACGACCCTAAATACAAAAACGTATCCTAGGCATGGATAGTACTTAACTATTGGTAAATTTTAAAGGAGAGAGACGCGTTGCAATTTAAAAAACTTTATTTAAATTAGGGTTAAGAGGACCCTAATTTAAAACGAGACGTTTCGGCTCGTAAGCCTTCATCAGTCCAAATGATACAATAAATTTTCCGCGTACAATTATCGAACAATTTTTATCACGTGACAAGCCTGATTATTTACTGATAATTTTATTTTATTGTATCTTTTTGGATAGATGAAGGCTTACGAGCCGAAACGTCTCGTTTGAAATTAGGGTCCTCTACACCCTAAAGTTTTTTACATTGCCACGTGTCTCTCTCCTTTAAAATTTACCTATATTATATACTTTATACCTATGCAGGGGCGCCAGGGAAAGCTAGGAAAAATGATTTTGACAGATTTTCTATCAACAGTTGTCAGGAAATTAAATCTGAAATAGATACAATAGAATTTATCAGAAAATAAACTTGGGGTATCTGCGGAAATGTTTCTGTCTCTATAACTAAATGCAGGGTTACCAGTTTTGCCTCAGGTATGGAAGGACACGTTAGGCACTCTTTTCGAGAAATATCCAGTAACTACATGTAATTTATTGCTGTCAAAAATATCATAGAAGATATAGTAATGTAATTTGGTCAGGTAAATTTGAAAATGCATAATTATTATATGCGTCGATTTATGACAGCCATTGAAATCAAATCGTAAAGCAAATTATACTTAGAATCAATAAGAGTTTTCCTTAGGTGCCAAGATATGTAAGATAACAAATCATATGTAACCTACGTTTTACCGTACTGAAAACTCCTCATTGTGATTCTCAGTACATGCCTACGTATTTGGTGCGTGCAAGAATTTTCAATCCATTCGTGGTGCACTGGTGCGGTCTCTGGTCTGGTCTATACTATATTATATAGAAGAAAATCGGAAATCTCGTCTTTTAAAACAATCGGTTTAAGGAACCTCCTATATTTCTTCCTTTACGGTTTCTTGGGACTTTTTTGTATTGTATATCTTAAAGGGAAGGTAACCCTGCAGTAAGGTTTGGTTTATATGTTCTTTTGTTTCTACGAATTATTTGTAGTTGCGAAATTGTCTCGTCTGAGTGTGTTAAATCTTAAATTTGAGCAAATTCATTTAGAGTTTTGCATAAATTATCAAATAATACAAGCGATAAATTCATTTGAATTTTCGTAAACCGTAAATAAAGCTTAAATCATGTGAAATATACATAGTCACTAAAGGGGGTATATACCATTAACTAGTGTTGCCAAACACGTTTGGGAACGCAAACTGAAGCAGCTTCAGCTTATGATTTCAATTTAGGAACTAAACTGTCCTGAACTGCGCTTAGATGCTCCCGGCATCCCGTCAATGAAATGAAAATAATGTTTCGCCACTCGATAGAAATCAAACAGAAGTCCAAAAATTAGTCATATATTTAAATGGCAAATGACCGAAGGTTTTCTCTACGACCTCCTAGACATAAACCGATTACACCATTAGAAAGTAGACATTACGTATATTATTTTAAATTCATAAAATTATGTTTCGCCACTCGATATAAATCGAGCAAATGTCCAAAAATGAGCCCTATGTTAAAATGCAGATGGCGATAACTTTTCTCTGCGACCTCCTAGGCATAAACCAATTACGCCATTAGAAATTAGACATTACGTATTAAGTTCCCATTCAGATCGCGCGACCTATATATCTCGTTTACTCGGATACCGAGCGTAAGGGAATTTTCAAGTTAACGAAGATGTAATGGTATCCACATATAAAGCCTTGTTACCATCACTTTAAAGCAAAGGAAAGATAGTAGCTATAGAGCTTATAGCTTAGTCTCTATAGGGTGAAGAAAAAGATTTATAAAATAGCGAGGACCCTTTTCTTTTCCTTTCCAAACTGAAACATCCTTCCTTTATCAATCGTCCATCGTCTCCATCGAGGCTCGCAGTTCTTCTCATTCTGTCTGATGTGTGCGTAGTAGGCGAATTCTTTGAATGTGTACATCCTCCTCAATTCCCTTTTCTTTCCATCTATAAGGACAAAAAAGGGAGTTTGCTCCCTGTCGCCTAGCTTCTGTAGCGAGAGATAGTATAGAGTTGGAGCTTGCACTCGGATCTTATGGCCGCGAGACATCACGATCCGTTTCTCGCCTGGCGACCTTTAAGACCTAAACTTGGTCCCCGTTCGAGCTTCTTTTTGAAAAAGTTTTGTTTGTGTCGTTGTTAGCTTGGCTTTATTTTACGAGACTGAATGGCTTTTTTGGTACAGGGTGACCCTATAGGTAAAAACTGAAGAGAGATGACTGCGTTCAATGAACTTAGTGTCCGGTTCGGGAGATACCAGGTCATAAAGGTCACGCGTTTGAGAGATATTAATTTTTAGTTAAAATTCGGACATAGCCAACTTTTTACTAGTACCTCCTTCGTATTTACTTATTGGTACCGTGTCACCCTGTAAATTGATGGAGAAAATTCGAATCAAGCACGTTTTAGATTGTCTATTTTTATTTCACTCGTTTTTTACTCGATCGTTTGTCTTTTTCGAATAGGACTAAATTATTTTTTTTTTCCATGGCATTTTACAATGATGGTTTCGGTATTTGAATATCAAAATTATTTGGGAACCAAAATTGGTGCCCGAAATGTTTTATTTCCATAAATTCAAAATAACTGTTTTATAGAATAATTTTAACCAATTGTGCTAAGATCTGGTTGTTCGTTGACAAAAAATGGCATGCTTCAAAAGGGATACTAGATTCTAGATATTTTTAATATGTTTAAACTTAAAATATGTTAGCCAAAAACATTATCAATACGCGTAACGAAGGTTTCGTGGTAATTCGCAGATAAGGATATTGTCGCCTATATGGTAGCTTTTCCTGGGGCACCATTGTACGGCAGTTGGAACATTTCTACAGGGGTTAGATAGGAAATACATTAGATGGCTTTTCGCCTAAATGGAGGCTTCCTTGTTAGATAATTTTTAATTTATGGATGGAAAATTGCCAAAACATTCACAGGTTTTTGTAATTTCAATGTGTTTTTAATAATTAATTTTGACAATGATTAAGACAGGAAATCTTATGGCCGTTATAATTCATATTTAAAGTAAAAATTGGTGTTGACAATGAAACTTTTCGGAATAGCCATGTTAATAAACACATTTTTGGTGTTTAAGTATTTTTTTGAATTTCAATTATGTGTAAAAACGGGACAATCAGATAAACGATGAAATTCTATCCTAACCAAACTTCAGAATTTACATAAGAGTACTATAATGTCGCTTAAATATTGTGCAAAAATTCTTAAATTCATAATTTTGGGTTCCATTTTTAGCTCGTTCCAAGTTGCGTATCAAAGTTATTTGTAAGTCACTATATTATAATCGACCCAGAAAGATTTAGATTTGAAATGAATTAGGCTTATATTCATATAATAGTAATATGACGAAAATTGCGCTTCCTTATCTCATTTTTATCCTTCTAAAAATAAGCCCATATAATTCAGGCGTGTATATTTTCATCATATATAAGGCTATCGTGTTAGTTACTCCGATGGTCATTTTATTTTTTCGAGTATTCTCTGCAAGGTTCCAGATTAGGAAAGTGAAAGTAGGACACGATTGACCACAACGACTAAGAGCTCTTTTTTTATCCCTATATTTTTCCGACTCATTAAACCTTAAGAGTATATATACGGAGCATTCACGAAAGAAAACCGAATAATGCGTACCATATAGGGAAAGACATTTAAAGGGAGAATGCAACATAACAGCAGATGCTTTTTTTATTGATTCCTTATCGTTAAAATAGGTATAATCCACCAGTAAAAAATTGCAGACTATTTTATTAAACTAGAAATTTATTTAAAACACTCGGAAAATAGGCTTAGCTGAATTCATGGAGATCCTGAATTTATTCGCATTGAAGGGTTATCAACCAATGAGCAAAGGCCCGTCGTTAAGGCGAGATCTAAATGATTCGATTGTTCGATAACACATCCTTCTATGCGAAGAAATTCCAGGATCTCCATGAATCCAGCTAAGCCTATTTTCTTGGTAAGTATTAAATTTATTTCTAGCTTTTCTAAGTTTTAATGATGTTATATATCGATAAAAAATAAATACCATGTAGCTTTTTCTCTAAAAAAAAGTAATTTTAACTCTAAAAATAACTTGTTTCTTGATTCTAGCTTGTAGACCTTTAACAAAGCAATCTTAACTCCCGCTTTCCATTGTATTCAAGTTTTACTTCTTGTACATTCTTATATAATCAGAATGACAGAATCAGTTTGATTTTACGCTATATCTAATAGTATTTAGTCCTATGTCTCTAATATATTAAAATAGAGCGATAAAAGGGATCTGTAGCTTTTTTTCGTGTTGAAAACTCAATCTGACTCGACTGTATAGGAAAGAAAAGAATATCACGGCGATCAAATATATCGAGTCCGAACCGGACCGAATTGGCAAACATCGAATCACGTGACTCTTATAACGGCCCCGAAATCGAAAGGCGCTGATTGGGCATTTGTTCGGAACTTTCACCCCCTTGGTTTGCTTCTGTATCGGTTTTTATACGGTCAGAATCAGGTTGACATTTCAGCTCGTACAAATCTAGCCCTCATTTTATCTCCTGGTTGAAACTGAAGCGTATTAGACTGATAGAAGATAAAGTGTCTATATTTCTTTGTCCACGATGAGATTTTAAAGCGATTTTGTCTCCGACTTTTGATTCGCGATTTTATTTATGAAAAGATGAAAGTGCGTGTGATTTTATTTTAATATACCCCATATTATTTTCACTCGATCCAAAATTCCAAATATAAATCGAAATATGGGAAATGAAAGTAAAAACAGATATAAAGCTCATAATCGGATATCCATTATCTTCTGTTATTCGTATATTTTCAGATATTTTATTTTCGGATAAGAAAAATGGAATTTGTATATTCCTATAATTGTTAAATGTAAAAGATTTAACCGAAGATAAGCGTTTGACGCTTTATCTACGAACAAATTACTCGTATTCACACACTAACGATGGATAAGAAAATTCACATTTCCAGAATTAGTCTAAAATATAAGAAAAATATTTCAAATTGACTTTTAATTTGAAGAATAGAAATAAAACAACGAAATTAAGATTTTAAGTCATCTTTTTATTCATTATTTTTCAGGAAAATAAATTTTGAATTTTTTTATCCGAACGTATAACGCGGATAATATTCTAAGATAAGGCCATTTTTTTGGATAAAAACGGATATGGATTATGTTTTTTACTTTATCTTCGAATAAGTTAACTCGAATGAAAAATAGTATATTTTTAATCAAACAGATACTATATATCAGAATTTAGTAGATTTTATCCAATTAATAAAAATTACGAATTCCGAGCTCTAAATCGGATAACCTAAATCATATTTTATTTTCGGATTGTCTGTGACTAAAGAAATAGGATTATAGGAAATGTAAGAGTTATCATAAGATAAACATTGAAAAAGTTCAATAATTTGGATTCACTTACGATTCGAAGAAAATAAAGCATTTGGGTTTAATTTTTATTTATTATTTTCCACGAAAATATATTTTAAAATTTTTTTCTTGACTCGGATAATTTCTATGAAATGGCCTGAAATTTCGAATAATAGGGTTACAAATAATAATTTTATCTTCGGATAAGTTAACAAGATTAAAAAAAAATTGGCTAATCTTAACCAAATTAATAGAATTATACGAGCTCTTATCACTAAGAATATGTGACATTGTATACACGTATTTTAAGTTTCTCAAGGGTAGATGAAAGCTATAACTTAGTACGTAGTGCAAACAAAGAGTTAAGTTGATTATATACTCTTGTTCTATAACTGTTTACTATAAACTACTTTATTTCCTACGAGTTTTATTATTGCGTGTTAGACCACCTCAGCTTTCGTTGGTATATAAAATTCTGGCGAAGAAAAGGCTTCTTTGGCCACAACTGGTTAAGTGGCTTAAAGGATTATCTTCAACGTCACTTAGAAACGGTTGCTCCTTCTTATAACTTTCTTCGTCATCTTTTATTTTCGCGCCCTTTTCTTCTACATTGTTTTTCCAAGTTGATCGGTACTCGTCACTTAGGGAGTGTTGAGTGTTGATAATGTTAAATTTTGATAAAGTGGCTTGCGAAATTTTTTGATAACTTTTTGTTCGTTCTCTATAATCAAAGTACTTTCCTAGCTGACCGAGTTGGGGATAAAATCTCTTTTGTTTCTCTCACCACTTACCAATTCTTATGGCACATGTATAAATATATTATTAACCCCTTTTTATCGATATTTCCTAAAATAATACTTGAAATTCCTTTTGGAACGCGAGAAAAATCCGTAACGAACTCATTTTAATAATATTTGTTGTTAGATTTCAAGTAATTTGTCTCTGTTTGAATCTGTTGTTAGTCTTAGATAATTTCCCCAAAATCCTGCATAATCAGTCCCGTATCTCGAAAAAACCATCACTCAGAAGTGTAGCAAAATTTTCTCCCATGATCGTCTCGTTGTGTGTGCTGTGTGCCTGCTCTTAAAAGTCAATTTTTCTTTTTTCCTCGCAACCACCATGCAGCGAGAGACACGCTGCCTGCGCCCACCAGCTATTAATCTTTTCTATTCTTAAAATAGAAACTCGCTCGCGTATACTATCAACAAGTAGTTGCTGCTTTTGGGTTTGCGTGGATTTGACGCGTAATCAAACACCGCGTGCGAGGATGTTCGTTTATACTGTCTATATTCACTCATCCCAGCAGCAGCACGCTTTGTATACCGCATCTTCTATAATGAAGACAAAGACCATGGAAAGGGGGATACAGCTTGAATAATATAAAGAGACAATAGTGATGTCGAAACACTTTCTCTAGCCTTAGGCGCTATTGGTTCTCGTCCCGTTCAAAAGGTATTTACCCATTGAATAGAATCCTATTGGACCGAATTCCCATTGGTCCGAAATAAAAAATAAATAGTCCCAATCAACCGAATCTTGGCCGACCGAGCCCAATGCACCGAATTCCCATTGAACCGAAATCCCGCTGAACCGAATCCCGCTGAACCGAATCCCCCATAGACCGAATTTCCCATTGGGCCGAAACCAAAAAGGGCGTCCCGATGAATTTAAGCCGATAATGGTTAGGTTAGGTTAGGTTAGGTTAGGTTAGGTTAGAATGTGTTAATGGACTTCTGATTGTGAACGTCGGTCGAATGGGATTGACGGTCGAATGGGATTCGGTCGAATGGGATTGACGGTCGAATGGGATTCGGTCGAATGGGATTCTGGTTTACGAAAACGTATCGGTTGAATGGGATTGTGGATCGAATGGGATTCTGCCCAATGGGATTCTGTCCAATGGAATTCTGTCCAATGGTCGAGAAGCAAAAGATAATTAATCTAAGAGATCGAAAGTGGGAATGAAGTTCGACTTAAAATAGAATTATCAAAATAGATATTTCATTAGTGAATTAAAAATTAGCTCAATTTTTTCTTTAATTTACATGGAAAGTACATCTACACATCCGAATATATAGGAGGGAGTGTCGACCAATCAGCAAACGTGCTTTATGGTGCACTTCATAAACGCGCACCCATTTTAGCGAAAACGTTTGAAATTAGGCCTAATTAAACGCGAGCATTTGTTTTTTGGCCCATTGATACATAAATCTGGATACCTTTCTCTTTATTAGACCATTCGAATTAGTAGATCTTCATTGATAGAGTAGTGTCCTATATCTAGATTTATTATATTTTTCAAATATCTATGGATGACTCAGCGCTTATCTAAAGCGAGGAGTTCAAGTTCTCCGTGCTAAGCCTACTTTTCGATAAATTAAAAATTATATCTGTAGGCCCATAATTTAAAATTAGTTTGTAAACTTTTACTAGGACGAGAATTACTACTATTTTGATCAATAGAAAATCATTTGCTGTCGAATTTCATTCTTCCTTTAAGAGATTTAGATGTATGCAGATTTACTTACTGCCTAAGTCTGGTCTGATGTGTTGATCATATCCTTTGAGGAGATTATTTAAGAGACGTGATACATTTTGATTTAGCGTGTAGTTTGACGCCGGTGGCTCGGAGACGTCTATGCTGTAACTGAAAGTAAATTTCAATCAAAATTAGTTAAGCATTTTAAATGAACAAGGGAGTCAAAATTAAAACTTCATTCTGATTCTCATCGATGAAGTTTAACACAATTTTAACTTATTCTCACAGAATGGTAATTAGTAATTACGCACTTTATATCTTGTAATTACTAATAGATAAATCATATATTTCCAAAAACTTAGGAAATGGTTGGAATAGAAATGTTGTATTTGAAAATCAAACTCTAATGTTATTTTAATTTTTTCATTTTAGATAACGCTATCGTTTTTTTCTATGACGTAATCATGATGTCTTCTGAAGGAAACGTTTGACCCCTGGAGCGGCGAGAGGTCAATAAACAACGGAATCAAGTTTAATGGCGATCATATTATCATGATCGAGGAAAACCAAAGTGACAAAATGCTAGAAAAGCATTCCCGATCGCGTAATGCCGTAAAGATCAAAAATGGCCCAAGAAATAGTCACGAATAGTTTCGAGTTTTAACTTTTACGCGTTAATCCGAAATGAATTAAGCTACTTTCAAATATGTGAGTACCTATTCTTTTTTATTTTTTACCTAAACTTTTTTTATTGCTATTTTTTGGTATCTCTACCAATACCAAGTTTTGATGTTCACCCCATTGTTTTGAAAGTGTGTACTTTAAGTTATGGGTGGTCTGTGATTTGACTTTAATATAAAGGGTATGGGAAGAATTTTTTGAAAAGTCGCTGTCTATAGGCCTTAGGGAGTCGGCACGGAAGATATTGAAACGTCATAGGCATCCATCTCTCACCTCAGTGTCAACCCCCTTAGTGAGGGAGTTACAGTATTCTTCCCTACAAACGCTCCCTCAGTAAGGGGGTTACATGACGTCAAGCTTCCTTTCCCCTGGGCTGTATGCCGTCTCCATATACTGCAGAAAACATGCAGTACTGATAATTATTTATATTTGAAATTCTACGATTTTAAATGCGAAATTTCTCTTTAAAACACTTCAATTCTTATTTGTGATAAACTAAACACCCCAACACTCGGCAATATTTTTAATAATACCCTGAAAAACGACATGATCACTTCCCTAACGACGCCAAACCAAAAATAAATTGATAAGTAGACTCGTAGACTTAAACCTCTTTAAGCAAATGGCTCACTTTTAATCCAAAATGTTTTATGAAATTATAAATTACTAAGTTACCGTAATTTGCCTGAACAAATCGTTAGGGTAAATTACCGATTTGGAACTCTGATAATTTAAAGGAAAAATTATATTTCCAATAAAATTAAATTAAAATGTCTGGGTTTATTGAAGCAAAAATATACCATCAAATATTTGATTCATCTGGCACCAATTATTATTCAAATTTAAAGAAGCGTTCATCAAATTATTCCCAATTCAACTGCATAACCTTTGAGCTTCCGTTCCTTAATTGAATCTCCTCCTCCCCCACCTTTGTTAGAGCTATTGTTCTCCAATCTAATCATCATTTCTAACAAGGTGGTATTAATTTTCGTCAAAGACCTGATGTTAATGCATATATTGCCGACAACTTTTTATTTTATTTCCCCCTAAAAAGATGATAATTTTTTTATCATTCGAAAATTATACCAAAATATTCAGACTGACTTACTGAATTCTACTCACGAGCTAATTTCTTAGCTGCCTTTTACTTTATTGAAAAACCTTTAACCGTTTATAATAAACGCCGGTGCATGATATTGTAGTGAAAGGGTGGATTTTTTAGGCTTTTCTATCGAAAAAAAAAGATTATTTCCCCACTTCTTTCATTACACGCCCGGTTGACTTCTCGCCAAGTCTTTCGAAAAAGGCGAAAATTGCGTGATCTTGTCTAGTTTTCCTTTCTTTGTGTCGACAGGAGGTTGGGAACCTTTCCGATATTTTTTTATCCTATCAAAATCCTACAAGTTATATAATTTTGTTCAAAAGCAGTTTGCATACTATAGAAATATATGTTTCGCTTTAAAGGGAGAGTGCAACCTTACAACACGTAATTTTTTATCGATTACAAACGAATATTAAACTAGAAATAAATTTAAAACTTACCATCAAAATAGGCTTAGCTGAATTCATGGAAATATCCTGAACTCTCCGTATAAGGACTAGTGATCAATGACATTGATCATGGGGATCTTGCATTCTCCATATAAGAAGCCATCGATCAATGTCATTGGTTGCTGGCCCTTATACGGGGAGTTCAGGTGATCTCCATGAATCCAGATAAGCCTATTTTCCGGGTAAGTTTTAAATTTATTTCTAGTTTAAAACTTGTTTGTAATTATTTTACTGTAGGATTACGCCTATTTAAACGATAAGGAATCGATAAAAAATTCACTTGTTTTTAGGTTGCATTCTCCTTCTAAAGGGACCATGAAACATGTTTTCAAAATGTTTAACACTTTAATTTAGTTATATATCAGGTCATTTGAAATAGATCTTCAAATAAATGTTAGTTCGAAATATTAATATTTACCTATCAAAATCAGTAAAAAACTTCTCTCAAAACTATTTCAATTTGAAAGCAATTCAATGACCAGCCAATTAAAGATTTTAAACATTAATTTTACCATTTTTCTCAACCGTATGAAGTAACAGTCTCATTATGTTAAAGATAAAATTAGTTATTGCAAACTGCTCTTAAACAGGAGTTCCAGGCGACTATATTTTTGATTTTAATCGATATGCGTATAGCGTATTTTATCACTTTTGTGGCGCTCTAGGGTGCACTAGGGTTACACTGGGGTACACTTTCGTCGAGGGGAAAAGGGATTGATCTAGCTAACTCCTTGCCTGGTCGCAATCGGTTTAATTTCTCTAGGGGATAACCGTTCCAAATCGAAGAAAGTCTACGAGAGAAGTAGATAGGCTTAAGGTGCAAATATATATAGACAGGATTGAGTGAAGTCTAAATGTTTCACTTACTTGGTATAGTTCATAGCGTAACTGAATTTAACCCCGAATTGGTTCAAAAGTATAAAGAGCAGCAGTGATAGAGGCATACCCAGAATTCATTTAGATGCGATGGTTCATCTATCAGAAACAGAAAATAATGATGATTTTAGTTAAAGTTACACTTAAGATTTTCTTATTAATTTAATTTATTAATTTATTATTAGCAGAAACTAATTATCGTTTATATCTTTGGGCCGAATTCAAATTAATTTCTGACAAAATCTTTAACAATCTTATCATCTTAAAATGCCAGAATTATACCTTTTTATTTTTAATTAATGTAGGACTTCATTCTCCCTTTAACTGGGGTAATAATTTCACGAGTAAAAGGGGGTTTTCATTATCAACTGGGCTCCTACAAATATGGAAAACAAGTTATAAAAATATACACGTATAAATTTATGAAAAAAAGGTTATAAAACATAGAAATATCATTTCGAAATTAATTTTTGAAATCTCGGTCAAGGAAAATTTAATAGTCAGAAAACCTGACGTGATTTGAAAGCCTCCGACAAGTCCCGAACGACGCGGAAAATTTTATTAAGTTGGGGGTGGAGGATGTTTAAAAAGTCCGCGATAAAGTATTACCTCGTCCCAATATCAGAGGTTTCTCACATCAAAAAAATGTAGTTTCCCCCCCCCCCTATTTTTCCGCGTACTGTACATAGATATATGAAATTCATGAGCTAGATAAACATCATAAAAGGTTATGCTTTACAATGTAGAAAGTTTGTATCCCAGCCTTGTACTGTACAATTTTGACGCGCCACAGATGATGTGAAAGGCAACCATGTTTCTATTTTGAAGAGACTGCATGCTCACGGAACATTCCGAATGCCATAGACGCTTTGCATTTAGGAATACTTCCGGTACATTTGGACAAGAAGGATCAGATAAGGAGAGGAAAAGTGGGGCTGCGTTGAGTTAGAGAGAGAAGAGCCAACCTCCCACTCGGGTGGAAAGGGGGGGATAGGAAATTCTCGAGGTAAACTGTTGTCACGTGGTCGCTAGCTAGCGCGTCTCATAAAGGATTCGTTTTACCCACGTGACAACAATTTACCACGAAGCATCTCTACCCCCGTCTGTCCCCCGTTCTCCCAGAGTGGGAGTTTAGGCCGACGCAGTAGGAGCCGCGCCGTTCCCACTTTTCCTCTCCTTATCTGATCCTTCTTGATTTGGAACAGCCCAAGGAAAAATACCGTTGTTTAGGGTAGTTTATCTAGTCCAATTAATATTATATTTTTTGTCCGTTACTCCCTCAGTTCGATTCTTTTTCAGAATATTGGTTAGTTTAATATCTTGTCACCTAAACTTTAAGACGAAATATATATATATATATATATATATATAGGAATAGGAAGAAAGAAAGGGGAATATCAGGATGATGTCATAGCGGATAGCCATTTATAAGAAATGATTAATGCTTGTCAAAGGAGGAGGTTCCTACTCTCTTTCGCTTTAATCTCGGCACCCAAAAAAGTAGTTCTCGTTTTTATTATACTATAGAAAGGAGAGTAAGAATAATGCCTCCTTTCTTTCTGTCCGGTGATGAGATAAGTTCTCAGGATGTTTTTCCATCATATTATTAAACCCTTCCCGGTTTTTCATGTTTTGATGGCATCCCCTATATATCTTTACACGTACTTTCAATTTAATAAGGTGTTTGCTAAGTATAACCCTTGGCCAAAGTTGCCACAGTAACAGAATAACCTGGAAACCTCTGGGAAAGTTATTGAATTAGCACAGTAAAATCTCAATTGATTGTAGTTAATCTATAAAAGTCCAAGCTTAGGGAATTCGCCTAAGGATAAAAATGAAACGCCCCAATGCGCTCTGTATACTTTTTAGAGGCGTGCAGCTAGCGAATAGCAGACTAATTTTGGCTGCAACGTATGCTAGGATGGTACCAGAGGTTGTTCCTAGGTTCTTATATACATGTATGACTTCTTGGTACTGTTATATTGCTGTAGAATCATGAAATTCAGTACAGTGGAATTTCTGAGTACTCAAATAACTCAGGTCCATCGTCCTTCAAAAATAAGTCCTGTCCTCTGAAATAAAATTCGGTTTTGCTCCTAGATACCCCAGTGTATTGGCACCCTTAAAGGAAACTAATGCCCCTGGCATCACTTTGTGTTGTAGAATCAGAAAATTCAATGCACTGATAGGTTTTCTGTAAAATGATAAGAATTTAATTAAAATTGAGTTTATGAAGAATCTAAAAAAAAAAAAAAAATCGGGACCGTAGAGTGGAATTTCTTGTAATTTTAGTTTTTATGAGATTCTCTTCTATTTATTTATAAGGTCATATCTTATTTGATTAATTTTATAAGCCTAATTAATCCGATATTAATTTCATACTCTTGAATGTCCCCACCCTTTAGTTATTTAGATAATTCGAAACTATATATAAAAACGCAATTTTTTCCCAATTTTAAATTTCAATTTAGATTTATATAATCATCTTTGTAAAAGAAATCATCCCACTCAATCGCTTTTAACAAGAACTGTATAGGAATATACGAGAATTTGAAAAACAAACTTTATCGTTAAAGTCTGTTCAATCACCAAGTTCTAGACATAGACAATAGCGTAACCTTAAGCCTTTTTTCATTTTTTTTATCAAACATTTTATTCCTTCGCATAGTAAAACTAAGCTCGAAAACGGACATAGGAGGATGTGAAAAAAAAAAAAAATCTAACGTAAACGCTCTTCGCAAAGTTGACGTTATTTGATTGAAAAGTCTCCAGGGGTTTGCCCCGAGACTGATATATCTAAGCCTTGGCTATTCTA
The DNA here is from genome assembly GCA_963920705.1 of Odiellus spinosus. Lineage (NCBI taxonomy): Eukaryota > Metazoa > Arthropoda > Arachnida > Opiliones > Phalangiidae > Odiellus > Odiellus spinosus. The sequence continues at coordinate 9,785,223 of OY987226.1, read as the reverse complement.
AGAGTCGCATACAGACCCTTTAAATTCAACGTCCTAACAAAATAGTACTCAGACTTCAACAACGTTATCTTAAAGAGCGAGTCTTACGAAATAATTAGATCTGTATATAAGTAGTAAAATCCGCTACCGCCACGTATCTTTCTAATTCTTTTAGTTATGTGACGAGAATCTGACTAACTTTCCTGTATTGTAGGCTTTCCTAATGAGTTTACTATAATTTATCATATTTTCCAATATTTTTGCAAGATTTCTTCTGTACTTGCGCGTTTCCATCCCATGTTTTTAATATAAGTGGCGCTCAAAAACTACAAAAGGTCTGGGACATTGGGTCAAGTGTCATTGGTTTATTAGTTATGAATCCAAAGTTCCTTTGAAAACCAAGTGTTTTATTATATCTTCGTATTTGAAACATATATTTTATCCTAAAATTTTAATACTTTTAGTAATTCTCCTATATTTTCCTATATTTCTAAAAGCAATATTCCTAGAAATCGATGGAAATATTCTTATTTCCCTAAATATGTTTTTTTAGGGTTGAAGATGTCACTTCTTGTTTATTATAATCTCAAGCCCGTAAAATAGCTACACCTCTGACGGTTTTAAAACACGTGATGATAATGATGTTCATTCCCTTTTTAAAATTTTATTTTACGAAAATCGACAAGTTAAAAACGTAAATTTTTTACGCGGCTTATCCTTTAAAACGTTTTAACGCAACTAAAGTACGAACGATCTGGCTCGCATCTTCCATCGAAAAGGTCTATTATTGCAATCATATTTGAACTTGTCAGGAGTTTTATGGAAAGGAAATAATATTACTGCCTTTGGTAGTGGTGTCAGGTTTGATTGGTGGCCCGTGTAAGGTTCTATACTCTTCCTTAGTAGTGTATATTCTTATCAAACTTTCTCAATTTAAAATAAGGAAAATTAAAGGGCTTTTTGGGGGGGTGGGAAGGATACGACCCTGGCCAACGGAATCTCATTAAGCTAAGCGGATTACTATATCCCGTTTTTCTCCTAAATTTCGAAATGATTCGCAAATTAAGTTTTTCCTATACTATTTTCTCTCGATATAGTTTTTCCTTCTTAAATTTATACCAATTGTTTAAGAGGATATTCGTCGAAATTTAGTACCGTCAATATTTAATTTTAGAGAGCAAACTTGAATTGGTAAAGAGAAGTCGAAGTATATAGTAATTAACGATGCCTATCTCTGTCAGTTATCTTTGTATGCAGCTTAAAACTTCAAGATATAAGACAGAATAGCAAACATTTCATTTTAAGTAAATGACAATATACTTAAATAATATTTAATCATATAATATGTCGTAAACGGATGCTTTTGGCGATATCTGTCCAAATCCAAACGATTCTATTCCACTTCCGTAAATATATGTTTTCTTTTAATTAATATAAGCTATACGTTCATACTAGACCTTGAAATCTATTGAAAACCTTTCTCTGGATTCGTGTGAAATGTAAACCGTCTTTTCACGAATCGATTTGAATCGGTTTTTCGAAACTGCTTCGAAAACGATGCAGTATCAAACCGATAAGAAGGTGATGCGCTTAAAACGATTCCGAGCGATTTAAATATCAGTTTCATTTTATAGATTGAAATCGATTAATATACGTTAGTGTGAACATGGCTATATATTAATTAACGATAAAGATCTCTGTCAGTAAACTTTGCATACAGCTTAAAGTTGAAGACATATAAGATTGGATAGCAAACATTTCATTCTAAATGCAATATTAAATCCTAAAATATATATATTAAACGGAATAGAAGCTTAAGCCGATATCTGTTCCAAACTTCCAATCCAAATTGGGTCTAATCAACTTCCAGATATTTAAATTTTCTATTAATTAATATAAGGTACGTTCACACTATCTGCAGTCGTGTGAACCAAAAACCGTTTTTCTTGAACCGATTTCTCGAAACTGATTCGGGAAATAGTTTCAAACCGGTTCAATTGGGATACGCTAAATTAATATAATTTAAAGATTTCGATGCAATATAAATTTCGAAAGCTAGCACCACGAAGATCACGATCTAGGAAAAATTAAAAGTGATAAAATAGATCTTATTTTATTTTTATTAGTCCCTATTCAGATGATTTGGGCTTCGTTAAAAATCGTTGACAGCATCACTTTAAATGGAATAAATCAATTTAAAATGCCTCGACTTTAATTTGAACTCCTTTTTTTAATTAAACGTAGGGCTCTGAGTTTTAATTGGAATATTATTCTCCTATCTACCAAACTCTACCTTTATTCTTATTGTGTTTAACATTGTGTGTTACTCCGCCTAAGCTTTCCTTATTACGTGAACTCCTCTTGAACAGAGTGTAGGAATCTTTTTAGGAAAATATGCAAATTTATTTAACTGAAAAGTTTTTTATTACTATTTTTTTAGGATTGAATTGTTTGCCATGACACCCGCGATAACAATTCTGGTCTGGTTGTAAAAAAAACCTAAAGCTTAACGCCCTCGAAACACAGCGAAAGATAAAAAAAAATCTATATTTTGAAATTGCGCCTATTTCCTGTATATTTATCAACTTAGAAACTTATTGAAGAGAAATAAGGGTGGCGGCCTTTTTAAATCGCGTTTATTTTAGCTTAAACTTAGTCTTGGCTTCGGTAAACGATGATATATTTTATCGAAGAAAGCGTAAAAATAGTAACTTATCTGAGCTGGAAAACTCAAAAATAAAATAATAAATAATTCAATAGATTTTTGGCCCATTTCTATTGTGTATAAATAGGGTCCACGAATTTTGATCGACCATATTAAAATATATTCTTTTATGTCTAATCTGTAATACCCCTAGGACCTACTCATTTCTATTTTTAAATTTTCTAAGGTCTCAAAGTAAAACTTTCCAGTTAAGGTCCTAAAATAGACCTTAACATTTTAAAAGGCCAAATAAATATAAACTCTGAAAAGAAAGATTATTAATTGGAATCGAAGATTTCGAGATACTTCACAGTTAATTATCAAAGTTTCGAACTGAATTCGCTAAGCCTAAAATAGTTTCGAAGAATGCTGGCTCGTGAACCAATTTAACCAAGTACCCATAGAATGACGCAAGAACATTGAAAAGTAACATTGGCACTGGTTACAATGTAGTATTATACTTATCGTGAGGATCGTCTGCTTTATAGGAAATTCACTAAAATATGTCGGCAACGCCTTATTGGATGATTTTAAAATATTAGATTTTGCCAACCTTTCTCCCGTGGTAAATAATAAGTAACTTGTTGCCCCTGATTCTATAGATGAGTTCTTGATTTAACTCTTATAAATCAAAAACCACAAAATACGCGACTGTTGACACCATAATAAAACAATCATTTCCACCATAATACAATGCCGCGTGTCTCTTATAGTTTGTAATAGAAAAATTACTCCTAAAAGAATAATTCTCGATTTTAGAATCCAAACCGAAAAAATGTTTTGGCGATCTCTAAATAGAATTTTTTATTATATAGGCATAGTATTGAAGAAAGAAAGCTTCCTCTGGACAGTGGCTAAGATAGAAATATATATTAAAAGAAAAAAATAATGTCAGTTTCTTCGCAACTGTCGCCAAAAAACGTACAGCTGCTAAGATGACCCATTGCGCGCTAAAAGAAATAACTTAAACGCCAAATCTTTCTAGAAAAGTTTGTTTGGAATTGATTTCTGTTACTATAGAATATTTTATATTAAAAGTAAATGGTCAGTTTCACTGGGACAATGATACCATAATACCGGTTCTTTCCAACCGATTCCAACGCTTCAACTCTAGCCGCGTTCACACTAGAAACCGTTTTTGATAGTTTTGGAAAGGTTAGATTAAAAAAATTCAGGTCAAGTGTGAAGATCATTGGTCAAAATAGAAAATTAAAAGTTTGAAAAGTTCATTTTGAGCTTTTTTTGTAATTTTCGAGTTTTTGTTTATTCCTTTTGCATTTCCAATGTGTATTTTTACTCGAAAAACTATTTTACACCTTAGGGTTGACGCGTTTATAAAAACTTAAGGGGGGAGTAAAAGTTTTAGCGAAAAATACTACTGTAAATCTTAAAAAATATTTTACTTTTCTATTTTTATTCGACAAACAAATAGACTCGTGAAAGATAAGGAGTGAAAAAGCAGACGATTTGACGTCAATAAGCATAAATACGGCTTAATTATTTCTTTTTATTTTTGTCCGTATCCCAATTGGGACGTGAGAAACTATTTTTCAATAAATATATTTTAGTTGTCGCCTAAATGGCTGCTTTACCTTGAACAGCAATGTTCGGCAGTTGAAACATTTCTACAGGCGTTCTATAGAAAATCCATTAGGAGATTTTCTCCTTTGTGGCAGCTTTTTCTCTTAGCATCAGATCAGTAACTTACTTTATAGTGTTATTATTATTATTTTTATCATGTTGTTTGAACTACCGAAACATACTAAATTGCTCCTCCCTTATTTAAATGTAATGTTATGTAAAAGAAAGCAATTAAGCCAATCATTCGTTCATTTACACAGTATGGCCATTTTTACAAGCGACCCTGATATATTTTAGTAGAAGGTAAATTATTAAAGCTTATTAAATATGCATCCAATAACGTGTGTTTCTCGAACCTTAAAAAACAATATAAAACTAACACGTTTAATTTCAGTGTAATAAGGATGGTAATAAAGTCTCTAAAATTGGGATTAATGTTAAGAAAGAAAACTACTTGGAATAAATTAAATCGTTCTTTTATTAAATAATATATCAGTATTAGAAAAAGGCTTAAGACGACTACGGGGTCAAAGGGCAGAGCCACTAAAGCAAATCCCATCGTCATTTTGTTTAAACAAAATAAAACTATTTGGAAGACCTCGTTTAAAGGGACAGTGAATATTAAAATGAAGTAATTTTAAACCCCTGTGGGATAATTACAGAAATATTTCAACACATAACGAGTCAAATTGTATTATAATGGCATTTACATTGTTGTAATAATGGGTCTCGAATTGCGGTGATAATGGGTCTCGAATTGCGGTGATAATGGGTCTCGAATTGCGGTGATAATGGGTCTCGAATTGCGGTGATAATGGGTCTCGAATTGCGGTGATAATGGGTCTCGAATTGCGGTGATAATGGGTCTCGAATTGCGGTGATAATGGGTCTCGAATTGCGGTGATAATGGGCCTCGAATTGCGGTGATAATGGGTCTCGAATTGCGGTGATAATGGGTCTCGAATTGCGGTGATAATGGGTCTCGAATTGCGGTGATAATGGGTCTCGAATTGCGGTGATAATGGGTCTCGAATTGCGGTGATAATGGGTCTCGAATTGCGGTGATAATGGGTCTCGAATTGCGGTGATAATGGGTCTCGAATTGCGGTGATAATGGGTCTCGAATTGCGGTGATAATGGGTCTCGAATTGCGGTGATAATGGGTCTCGAATTGCGGTGATAATGGGTCTCGAATTGCGGTGATAATGGGTCTCGAATTGCGGTGATAATGGGTCTCGAATTGCGGTGATAATGGGTCTCGAATTGAGGTGATAATGGGTCTCGAATTGCGATGATAATGGGTCTTGAATTGCGCCAATAATTGGTCTCGAATTGCGCCAATAATTGGTCTCGAATTGCGCCAATAATTGGTCTCGAATTGCGCCAATAATTGGTCTCGAATTGCGCCAATAATTGGTCTCGAATTGCGCCAATAATGGGTCTCGAATTGCGCCAATAATGGGTCTCGAATTGCGCCAATAATGGCTCTCGAATTGCGCCAATAATGGGTCTCGAATTGCGCCAATAATGGCTCTCGAATTGCGCCAATAATGGGTCTCGAATTGCGCCAATAATGGGTCTCGAATTGCGCCAATAATGGGTCTCGAATTGCGCCAATAATGGGTCTCGAATTGCGCCAATAATGGGTCTCGAATTGCGCCAATAATGGGTCTCGAATTGGGTCCAATAATGGGTCTCGAATTGGGTCCAATAATGGGTCTCGAATTGGGTCCAATAATGGGTCTCGAATTGGGTCCAATAATGGGTCTCGAATTGGGTCCAATAATGGGTCTCGAATTGGGTCCAGTAATGGGTCTCGAATTGGGTCCAATAATGGGTCTCGAATTGGGTCCAATAATGGGTCTCGAATTGGGTCCAATAATGGGTCTCGAATTGGGTCCAATAATGGGTCTCGAATTGGGTCCAATAATGGGTCTCGAATTTTAGTACAATAATGGGTCTCGAATTTGGTCCAATAATGGGTCTCGAATTGGGTCCAATAATGGGTCTCGAATTGGGTCCAATAATGGGTCTCGAATTGGGTCCAATAATGGGTCTCGAATTGGGTCCAATAATGGGTCTCGAATTGGGTCCAATAATGGGTCTCGAATTGTAAAATCCTATTATCATATTATAATTAACGCCAATTTAATTTATTTAAGCTGCATATTTTAGGGTAACTCATCTATAAGAATTTTGTTTTATTTCACTCTCCCTTTCTCCCTTTAAGGAGTCTTTTAAGGCGGAAATAGTCGTCGAAGGAAATTTGACTTTCAAACGATATTGGAAGACTGTATGTATAGTCTGAACATCTCGCGGTACAGCGCTCGCCCCCGCGTGCGCTCGGTTATTTGGGCTTGCTCTTCTAATTACAAACGGCTAGTCAATTCTGTAGGGGATAGCAACCTCGGAACTTTCTCCTTTTAACCAAGCAAAAAGCCAGTTTTCAACGCGAAACGAGGGCCCATTCCAAGATTGTTATTAAGTATATGAAGAGACGAGGTGCAGCCGAGATTACATCCGTCTTCTCGCGCTAAGGTTTATATTTAACTTCGAAAGACGACCAATCCCATTAACATTCGAACAGAGGTTTCCGCGCGTACAAGGACTGGTTCCTTCACTTTGCTCTTTAATACCGATGTCTCGCGATAGTTTTTAATGGGATAATAAAAACTACTAAAATTTTAATCTATTAAGAACGTTATTTATCTAAGAAAAACTACAAAACTAAAAAAATAGAAAATATTTTGAATTTATTTTCAGTATCTGTAAACAAAATTTGAATATATGAATTTTTTTACTAAATTGTTAGACGATATTTTAGTACTTAATATAAATTCGAGACTATCATATATCGATTGAGTTTCTTAAAAACATCGCCAAATGGCGAGAGCGACGACGCTAGAAAACTGTACTGTGGAAGGCTCAGGTAGTTGGGTTCATCTGATTGGTCCGATTTTAAGCAGCACTAATCCAATTCAAAATTAACAGAAAAAAACTGTCCAATAATTGCGAAATAAATTCTCATTTCGTACAAACTTGAAAAACTTGTAATATCTGGAAATATCATGAAATTTTAATATTGTCCAAAATATCAGGGAAAACGTAGCATAAATCAAGGAAACCAGGGAAATTTATGGTAGCGCAAGTACGCAATTATCAAATTCAATGATAAAAAGTTTGTAAGATCACTGTCTTTTTTATTTGAGTACACCTGGAAATATCAAGGAAAACTCCTACGTAGAACCTGGAAAAATCAGGGCAATTTATTATTCATTTGTTGTATAAACCCTGGGTGATTCTTAACATAAATGAAACTAGATGATAATTTTTAAATATTATTTTCCTTTAAAATGATTTTCTGACCACTTCATTCTTCCTTCGTATTATGTATTTTCTTATTAATGAGACTTTTCCTTTACGAGCTTAACAATCATAGTCGTATAGCTAAGTACCCGCTGAAACCTCCTTTTGGGACGAAACTTTATTTGTATGTCTTTGTGACGCCTAGACCGGAAAAATTCAGGAATGGCGGGAAATTCCGGCGGAGCTGGGTTTTCCCGCGAATTACCGATTTAATTATTTGAGGAAGATTTTCGGGGTGTAAAGGAAGGCCAACTATACGGGGTATTGTAGTTCAGTATGGTATGACGCTCGCGTACGACCAATCAAATAAATAATTGACGTTTCGTATCTGCAGTAAACTGAGGTACGGGACATTCCAGATTCTTGTCCAAACTCTCCGATATTGAAGTACTTGATGTAGAGCCCGAAATAATCTAGCTCTTTTACTAGCTGTGAATGCCTGAGATATTTTTACACGTCCCTTGAGTTTTAACCAGATAATTTAAAGGAAGAATGCAGCCTGGCAACGGGTAATTTTTTTTATCGATTCCTTATCGTTTAAATAGGTGTAATTCAACAGTAAATAAATTTTAAACCGATATTAAAGGGAACAAGAAAACGTCCAAAATTTCGAGTTAAACAGTGTCAGGGAAGAAAATAGGGTAAAAAATGGATACGAGATCCTTAATGAGCTTACTTGGTGTATAAAAGATGTTTCCAAATGTTTTTTCAAATACGAAACGGGATTAGCTTAACGAGTTATCAAATGGCCACTTAGACGGTATCTTTAGACATTTATAAATAAAAAATTACTACAATAAAAATTGCATTATTCTAGTTACTTTTACACTCGAAAAATATCTTTCTGTTTAATTATACGCTAAGCCTAATTCGCTACTAATTCCATTTGAATTATCGAGAGACCTCCTCGTGTCTCTCCTCTTTAATTGGCTTCAAGCTCGGTTTTAATGGTGATTGACCATTGAATTGATTTCGAAGTAACATATGTCTTTAAATTAGTTTCAATTGACCTAATCTAACTAAATTAAGAGGAATTAGAGCAATTTGAAAAACAAATTTCATTAAAATTTTTAACTTACCCGGAAAGTAGACTTAACAAGGATTCATTGAAAATTTGATAATATGCACGAGGACTTGTTGACAGTGAGATATAATTCTCTGTTGATTTCCGTTAAGACTTCTTTTCGAGTATGTTAAAATCTCAATTTTAGCTTCATTTTTGTTCGAAAAGGACTGTTTAAACGATAAGGAATCGACTGAAAATAATTTTTTGTCGGACTGCATTCTCCCTTTAGGTCAAATCTTCCCATTTCGTTATAGATCTAGCCTTCAAAAGGCTTTTGAGTTTCAATAGACAGCTATTTAGAGTTTGGTTTGACTGCGTCAGTGTAATGTTTGCCGAAGCAAATGTATTCGGAATAGGTTTTGAGTTTTCAATATCTAGATTTCTATTAATACTTGTAAGATCAAAAGGAGTTGCCAAAGTGAGAAGAAACGGAGGCGGATTGATACAAAAGTTTAAATATATTAGGCTAGAAAGTAGTACTTTGAACCCAAGTATAAGAAACTTAACCATTCCGTAAAGGGCACATAGCTTAGTTTTGCATATGCTGAAATTTTGAACTGATTTTGTGTATGTAGAATTGATTAGGCCCCGAAGTATAAATGTTTATTTGGATTTTATGACCGAAATCAAATTTAAATGAGAATTTCCAATCAAGTTTAAGGATTTAACGCGTTTGAAGTCATAAAGTGGAGCTATCGCCTATTTCTCACGCAATCAAATTGGAATTTGAGTAGCATTTTCGGAAATATCGTTAAAAATATATATATATATATATATATATATACATGTATTATGTATATATATATTTGATCCTGAGCCCACTAAAAATGACTAAATATATTTTTCAGAATACATAATACCCGTAGCAAATCAAAAAGCTCGTTTAAAAACCCGCATACACTTTATTGGAACGGAGGAATCCAAAAAACTGATTTTCTCCTCCATATACAAGAGCAGGAAAAATCAATATATACATAGTTTAGATACATTTAAAATAAATTGCCTTTCGAAAGCACCACCGCACAGAATAAATAATTAAATGTAATCGAGCTCTTTGCTTGAAAGATACCTTCAATTCCGACGGGTATTTCAAATCATCTTTTCGAGAAAACGGCTGAATATATTTGAGTAATTTTTTGTAAATTTAAAACTTAGCTGGATTCATGGGGATTCTGAATCTCTTCTGAATTGATGGATCAACGACCAATCGAATTTTATTGGAAGTCTCATGGAGCTCTCGCCTTAACGATGAGCCTTTGCTCATTGGTCGCTGACCCATCAATGCGAAGAAATTCAGGATCTCCATGAATCAAGCTAAGCCTATTTTCCAGCTAAGTTTTAAATTAATTTCTAGTTTAGTATTTGTTTGTTAATTTTTTTTATTGGTGGATTAGGCCTAGTTGTTAAAGTTGCAATATCCCTTTAATCGAAATAATTAAGTTACATTGCATACTTTTAATTAAAAATAGCCTAAAGTGTTACTTAAAATTCACATATAGGCCAACCATAAATTTCATTTCATCCCCTGGGCTTATATTTCTCTAGATAATTGTTCCCAATTATATCTTTAAAATTTTCTAGACAGTTACTTATCTGCTCTTCGCGGTTTGCAAACTCCCTAGACAAATCGCGCTATAGGTAGACACAAACTAAAAATCATCGCTGATAATTCTTGGCTGTCACGAATTGTACAAAATTTATTTTGTTCCCTCTTTTTTTTTTAATATATATTTTATTTTAAACGAATAATTGGATTTGCTATCGAATTGAGGGGATATAGTTAATCAGTTTTAGTTTTCACTACGTATCAAAGTAAGGCTTCCTATCTCTATGAAAAGGTTCTTAAAGGGATAGTGTATATACCCACTATCTGGTCAAAAGTTTTAATTTCGGATGAAAACACTTTTACTGAGTAGGGAACATTTAAAGGAAGAATGAATCAAAGACACGAAGTAGTTTGATTATCGTATTTAAATTTGAAGAAAAGGGGTTAAAAACCGGCCCTTCGACATTCATTTTCATGGTGAAACCAAATTGACAACTCTTTCACTTAAAGAGAGGGTGAAAAGAAAGATTAAGTGATTTTATTTTAACTGGAATACAGAAAAAATCGGTAACCTAATTTTGACATTCAATTTAAAGTAGAACCTTCGGACTAATCAAAATACTCCACACCTTTGGCGACAAGTACCGCGGCACACTTTTTGAAAAAATTAAACCCTCGATTAGCTCGTGACTCTTTATCCATATAATTATTAATTCAAATTATAAATTGCGTAACTCGTAGGTCAACTAGGAGGGTTGCTATGCGCACGTTTTTTTATACAAAATTACATTTTTATTTGATACTATCCCTTTAATGATAAGAGGTAAGACAGGTATTGCGCGTAATGATAACCCAAATTGTTTCTTTTCGCAGTTTTATTTGGGAAAATATATTCCAAACTTAATGAAGCTGCCACTTTTTGAACCCTTGAATTCATTTTAAAAATTGGACCCAGTTAATTTAGCCTTTTTTATTACGTTTAATTTTGTATAATTTCAAGCCTTGGTAAAGGTAGATACGAATTAGCTCGTGGGAAGAAACACAAAAGTCTATACATCGATTGAGAAAAACAGGGAACATTTTTAAATTGTATCTAGACATACATTTTCCCCTTGAGAATCGATAGACCCGATTTCGTTTTACCTTTCGTATAATGTGTTTCATTAATTGTTTGCAATGTAGCGTATGCTGAGGCGGATTGATAAACAATATGAGAACGTATTGCGGATTAAGTAGTTTGTATATAAGTTAAAGAATATAGAATCTGCATAGCTTTTGCGTCTTCTTTAACGACCGGCATTTGCATGCCAATTCGAGATCAAACAGGAAATTAAAATTGGACTTAAGGGCTACGGGACACGTTTGTTAAAGAATTATCTAATTTGGGTTTTTAAAATATCTGTCGTGTTTTGAAAATATTCTATCACAAATGAAACTATTATTTATCTATGGTCACACTAGCATTTCTTAATCGATTTGAAACGGTACTATCAAACCAAATAAATCAAATATCAAATACTTCAAATATTTATTTTTCTTTCATAGCGTATACATTTTTTGGTTGGAGGGCGAAGTCAACTTGTGACTTATAGCCCTCTCAAATCGCCAGGAATAGTTTTAAGCGCCATGTGTTTACACATTATCGATATAAATCGATTTATTGTAACTTCATCTATCGGTTGTTGAAACCGAATCGGTATGAAACTGGTTCCCGAAATATTTTCGAGAAATCGAATCAAGTCGATTCTAGAAAAGACGGTTTCCCGTTCACACGACTCTAGCGAAACGTTTTGAAACCGTTTAAATCGATTTCAAGGACTAGTATGATCGCAGCTTTTGCGTAATCAGAATAATTAAATCGTGATCGTGATCATTAGGAAACTTCTTTACTAGTGCAAGCTCGATTTCGTAAATATAACCAAGCCTGTTAAAAGTTAAAATCCACAACTTGAAAAACCACTTTTTACACGTTTGATAGTGACATTATTAGGAAACATCTATAACAGTGCAATATCGATTTCGTAAATATATCTAAACCTGTTAAAAGTTCCAATCCACTCTAGTGGCTTGCGTAAATGTAGTTAAACCTGTTAAAAGTTAAAATGCCGCTAGGGGCTCGTGCTAAGCCTAAATGAAATTAAAAAGTGGCTTTAAGTATGATTGGAATTACTTTTGTAGTCTCTAACCCTTGAAGTTCCTTTTTCCCTATTCCTTTTTACAAGTTTGCGTAAGAATTAGTATATGTATTCTGTTTTGGAATTTGCCAGGAATTTCTTTAGTTCAAAATCAAATTACAATCCGTATACCAAAGGTTTCGGTTATGTTTTAGCCTTATATTTTAAACTGGCATTCAATTTTTATTAATTTGGTACCAGTAACCTTCAATTGATTTTTATCAAGAATTCATTTAAGCATCTAAGACGTGGGGCAAATATATTCTTTATCCTTGCATGCTTAGAACTATAATGAAGGTTATAAATTAAAATTATTACAATCTATAATCCGAAATTTTGGGCATGAAACTTTTAAGTCCTAGCAACTTAATTATCTGTAAATTAAGGAGATTTTTTTTGGGTGAGTTTTAATAGTATTTTATGCATATTTTAACGATCCTAATTGATTTAAAATGTTACTCCTGGTGATCGGAATAGCTTAAGATAATGATAGAAGTTATAGAATATCTATAGATTATCCTAGGATATTTCAACCCTAAATGGTTTGTTTACTAGGCATATAAAAGCGCAAATTTTATCAACAAACATATCAAATAAGATCACAGGGGACGGTAGGTTCCCTAAGCAAGGTCTTGGGAAGCTACTTACCACGAATCAACTTGAGGCCAATTTCACTCCCAAACCACAACAGATATTAAAATATGTTATTTGTCATTTGAAAGGCCTCACCCATACAACTAAAATAACAACAAAGCATTAGCATCATAGGAGACCGACGGTAGTCCATACACAAGGACCGGAAACCTTGCTACCAGACCTTACTAATATATTTCGAATCAATTTGAGGCCAATTTCACCCCTTTGTAGTTCCCAAACCACAACAGATATTGAAAATATGTGATATGTTATTTGAAAGGCCCTCACCCACACGACTAAGTAACACCAAATCATTAGCATCATGGAATCTCTTAACTATTTATAGTAATTAGCCAAAGTAGAGTATTTCTTAGATTATGGTTTTTGTCATCCGAATAATTAAAACTCGTATAAATTTTCAATGAGTACCAATAAAAAGTTTCATTCATTTGGATACGTAATTAACTCTTAACACGAAATGTATATTTGTCGTGAACAGATTGTCAAGAGTATAGGCCTTATTCAAATAATAAAGGTTATACGAATTCCGAACGCTAGTTAGGGTACCTTTTCAATCCAGATTTTTTTGTCCAAAGTAACTAAGGTATAAATTTCTATATTTACGACGAAAAAGTTACTGGATTGAAATCGAGACTTTACTCGTCTTCATTATCCCTTTAAAGTTAACTGGAAACGTTAGAAGTTCGAGTTTAATATTTATACCACGTTTTCGATCGAGAAATATTCACCTCTCTTATAACCCGTAATCGAAATCGCGAGCTATATAGATAGATTCAAGAAATTTCAAGAAAGATAAAAAAAAAAAAAATCAAACTTGTATAGAAAAGTTGAAAAGAAAATTCCTGTTTTCAACCCATCTTCAATAACGGTTCCTGTCAATTTTTACTATTCAAAAAAAAAAAAAAAAAAAAAAAAAAAAAAAAAAAACTTTACTATATCGCCATATGTATTGAAGTTCGCAAAATACTGAGAACTGATGGCGGATTTATGCGCAATGTTAAACTTTATATGGAAAAAAATGGAGATCAAAAACTATAGGGTTCAGAACGAAACAAAGAATTTGGTATTTCAATTTTTGGGTTTAAAATTTGGTTTTTGTCAAAAAATTACACCATTGGCAATTTCGCAAAATTGTCATAGAAATGTCATCCATATAACTCGTCTAGTATCCTATGTAAAGTAGCTTAAATTATCGATTTTCAAAATTATAAAAAAATCTACCCAACAAGTAATAAAATCATCTTTTCTAATTGACTGCGTAATAAGTTTCTTTAAAGTGCGCGTCAACCTAAAGATGTAAAAATTTTAATAGTATGCGAATTCTATAAATATAATCAAAAGTCTGTAACTTCATTCCATAAAAGTAAACAACGGAGGACGCGCCACTCTTTGGAGAAATTCCGGAGTTTATGAAGATAATATAGCCAAGCGCGGTCCGCCTAAATTCCGTACCTCGCTCCCGACTCAAAATAACTAGGAAGAGTCTAAACCACTGGAACCAGACAGGGGTGATACCTTTTTTGGCTATACTTTTAAATGATGGGCTATGACGTTTACCTTGACCTTTGCTGATAGTATTAAGCTACGGGGCGTTGTTTACTTTTATGGAATGAAGTGATAGACTTTTGATATAATCCATATGCGAAACAAATGTTGAAGCCGTCACTTGACCAAAAAGTCATTAACGTTACGTTTAAAAGAAAACCAACTTGAATTATTAAGCTATCTGTAGGTTATGCTTAACGGAGTTGAAAAATTATTTTGATATCGTAGTATGATAGATATACCGAGATATGCTGTAGAAATGTGTTATTTTCTCGTTTCCCAAAGGTTCTGGCCACCTTTACTGTATACGAGTCTCTCGTTACACTCGCGTGATTATCCGCTCCAAGAAGCAGAGTTTATTATTATTTCCTCGCCAAACATATCGTGCGAAGCCCGCGTCTTACGTTACAAGATTAATCGTATAGTTCTGAGATAGATAGGATTTGATACAATTTAGCGAAACCCGAGGCGGATTGATACATAGTTTTGGAACATTTCAAATATTTTCAAATTCAACGCGAGGGAAACCTGTTATCACTATATTCTTCGTAGAATCTGTGATAGTAGTTTTCAATATAAGCTGGAATATTAATCTAAAATGGTAACGTAAAGGAATGGCTTGTATTGCTTATTATGACAAGGATATTTCACCACACATGAAACAATAGAGTTTTTTTTTTCGTCAAATATTTAAAATCTTGTAAAACAAAGTGTTAAAATTTAGTAAACCAAAATGTTCACTGTTTTAAAAAGGCGCGAACCACTTTTATCCGTACCCAAATTTTGTTTTGCAAGCCATTTCTGCAAACCTTGCCCAAATTATTTATCTAAAGTATTTGTCCAACTTTATTCACATACCTGTCTATAGTTTACCCGAATTATTTTTACAAACCAAATCTGCAAACATTTACCAATTATACCCATCCGACTAGTTTATTCAAATTATTTTTTGCAAACCTAATCTCCAAACCTTCCACAACTTTACCCATAATCCTATTTTATCCAAATCGAATCTTTAAACCCTTGCCCAACTTCTACTCATATACCTATAGTTTATCCAAATAATTTTTGCGAACCATAACTGCAAATTACCCTTACGTAACTATACAAATCCATGGTCGTAAGAAGAGTAGGATAGAAGTCGCAATTCCCCTTTGAAATAATGAAATTGCCGCAATGTTGCTACCCTCTGTTTAAGTCTTGGTAACTCATTTTTGGAGATAAAGGATGCATAGTTTGTGTGTGCTGAAAATTCCGTCTGATTCTGACTATTATTTTTTTTATTTCACGATGAGGCAGGCCACCAGACCTTTTAATCAGTCAATACCGTTATTGCTCTGTCGGTTCTCCAAGCGAGCGAGCTAACATTTTGCTAAAAGCGTCGGAAACTTAATTTCAAGCCAAACGTGTAACGCGAAGCGAATAACGATTAATTTTTCGCTACGGTTTTATGTGATACTTATAAAATTGAGGGAGCCTAATTTGCAAATTTATCGTTTGCTAAAAATGGGTAGAAGTAGGATTACCAGCCGGGTATAGTGAAATTTTAAATCAACTGAGATTTAAATAGTAATTTTGAGTTGTAATTATTATCCCTGAAAGAATACACTTAAACGGTTTATTCAGAAATCATGGTGCTTCTTTGAACTTGATACGGAAAACTATAGCGCCGTTGTTTTCAGATACTCTTGTTTTGAGCCATATATCACAAAATATAATTCATATCAGTAATTGTAGTTATGCGTGTATGCTATTCCTGTTCACGTTTAAACCGCCAAAGGTGTAATTATTATGTAAATCAATTTTATATATGTTTAATCTTCGTGTGACGTCCGTGCAGGGCTTTTAGCAACTTCGATGTTAATTATCCTTAGGATATAAATTATAACTTTCTATAGATTGGAATTATATTGTCATATATTTAATAGTCCATCATTTTTGGTTTTGATATGGACCTGGACATCTCGGGCATCAAAGGGGCTATTTATATAAATATTCTAAACAAATTGGGATTCTAAGACTCTCTTTAGTTTGAAAATTACCACGCATTTTGACCAAGCAGCTTTGTCATCTTAAAGGGAGAATGAATTGATCAGATATTTTTTTTGATCACTTTAGATTGATAAATTATATAATGTCAAAACGATACTCTTGCTGAAGATAAGTTTTCTTTAAAACCTAACCTACGGATTGGGTGAAATAGAAATTTTTTAGGACAACTGATAATCTTGGAAGAAATGGGAACAACTTCCCAAAATCGTATTTCCTCAAAAAAGTTCAGAATTAGGCTTAGCACTTTGAAATAAACTGCAACAAACATTTGGATTAGGTTTTACTATACTGTTTCGGCTACTTTGTTCGATAGTTTATCAATATTATTTATTTTATAAATTTTCTTAAGTTGTTTGACTATTTCATACACCCTTTAACGACCATTAACCGGCCATGGATGGATTTAGCGCGGTTTAACCGAGTTTATTAAAATGCTAGTTAATATAAGTGTTGGCTATATTATTATTAACCTTATCCCAGTCCATGGTATGATATAAAGACTTGGGGTATATACGGAAGAATATGTTCGTGAGTAGTTAGTTAATTGATAATTAAGGCACAGTTTTAATTTCCATCCTTTCTTTATCCATAAAAGGGATAATACCACTTGATTTTAAGCGTGCCAAGGTCGCTTTCTCACGGTCTTTCTCGTGAAAGTACTTAATTTAGAAAAATCCTACCTTTCGTACATAAAGAATATATTTTGATGATATTATTGGTAATTTTTTTAACGTGATTTAACGAGCTTTCGGAAAATGCAGCTCAATTTTATTAAATTTTCGTGATAAATCTATGACATTGTCACTTTAATCAGGTTAATTCAACTGTCTATTCCTTAATTCATTCCATCTTTCTAAGCGTATAAACTCTATCGATTCCTTTAGTAATTATTGCGTGAGAAAGTATATGAAAGCCGAGTGGCTCGCGCCTCATTTGATACGGAAGACGGACGGTCCGACTCACCCTCTGCCCTCTGTCCCTCATCTATAACCCCGTTTTCCTAATTAGTCGGCTCATAAACCTTCAGGAAGCTGATAACGGACGTATATTTCCTAAGTTTATGATCTCTTATTCTTGTATCGACGGCATTTTTTATGGCCCTATATTTAAAAACGACTCCTTTTTCCACGCGTATATGGAACATTGCTGGTTTCCAGTACTGCAAAAGCTCCAATAATGTGAAACGTTTGGTGCGTAGCGCGAAGGTTGAACTCTTAAATTGTATACGGTGAAATGGTCGGTAATGGTTCTCTGGAAGATAATTTTATATTTATTTCCTACTAGTCGCGATGGTGGTTGTTGTTAGTTGTTTAATGTGACTCGCAGTAAATTTTATAGGTATTTTTATGGTGGAGTACGGTTTTTAAGATAATATAATTAAATTTGTAAATAATTAACTAAGTGTGAAAGTTTGTACAGGGGTAGTACTTTTTTATACCTATATGCCTTATCCAAGATCAACAGGAGTTAGAAATTTTCCTAGAAGGTTTTACATTTGACGTCAATCCGACCCAGTAATATAAATAAAGCGCGATATATATTTAATAAAACGCGAAATATATATAAAATAGAGCGATATATATTTAATAAAACGCGATATATATTTAAAACGCGATATATATTTAATAAAACGCGAAATATATTTAATAAAACGCGATATATATTTAATAAAACGCGATATATATTTAATTAAACGCGATATATATTTAATTAAACGCGATATATATTTAATTAAACGCGATATATATTTAATTAAACGCGATATATATTTAATTAAACGCGATATATATTTAATTAAACGCGATATATATTTAATTAAACGCGATATATATTTAATTAAACGCGATATATATTTAATTAAACGCGATATATATTTAATTAAACGCGATATATATTTAATTAAACGCGATATATTTTTAATTAAACGCGATATATTTTTAATTAAACGCGATATATATTTAATTAAACGCGATATATATTTAATTAAACGCGATATATATTTAATTAAACGCGATATATATTTAATTAAACGCGATATATATTTAATTAAACGCGATATATATTTAATTAAACGCGATATATATTTAATTAAACGCGATATATATTTAATAAGGCGCCGTATATAGTTAATAAAGCGCCATATATAATTAATAAAATGATTTCAAATGATTTCAATTTGTGCTTTAATTACAATATATATTTCCTTTATATAAAGTAATCTTAGATATAAAGTAATCGATAGATCGGGTTTTTCTCTCGCAATTCTATAAATTAATAAACAAAAGTGCAAATTGAAGATATCTGTATATCGAAACGTAAATATATTCTTTAGGAATTTACCCTTTATTTCGCGATACTAGGGTAAAATCTTCGATCATTCGGTGACAAGGTTGCATGGGTGCGAGAAGAAAAGAAAAAATTATAAAATAAAAGCCAGGGGTTACCTCTAATTATACACTTCCATTATTCATAAGCGTCCTTTCTTATTCTAATATAGGCGCTTCTTACTTTATCTTTAACCGAAACCTCAATTTCCGGTAGTCGAGTACAAGATCGCCACGCTTTTCCCTACAATTCATCAAGAATAGTTTACGATATAGAAAAATGTGAGGCCCATTAATACGCCATGTTAAACGTCATAAGAGTAAAAAATAGATGATGCAAATTGATCTTGAATCGTAGTATAATCAAAATGGGTCATTGAAATATTCTTTGGTTTCTTGTTTCTGCCACGAAACACGAAAGAAAAGCGGTATGGTAACAAAAGAAAACTAAAAAATATTTTCAACTTTGCCACTTTTTTTCTTTATTTCTTTTTATTTTTTTAAAGGAAGAGTGAAAATGAAATTAAACACTTCAAGCATTTAAAAACTTAACGAACTAAATTAATTACTGTAACGTTTCTAGTTTTGCAAAAATTATATTTTTAAAAAAATTACTACCTTACAAAATTTGCTTCAACTGTCTTACACAACTTATGGGTATTTAAGTTACGACGGAAAATTTGACAAACGCTTAATTAACTCTTCAATTAACCTGCTAAAATTTATCAGTGGTTTAAAAAAACCTTCCTGGATAAATGATTAAAATTACAAATTGATTAGAAGTTTATTCGTCCTTTTTCATCTTCCCTTTAAAGATGACACCCAAACCCGGTTCACAGCGCGTTTAAAGTTTAATACGGCGGAGATGACAGAGTGAAGTCTTTAGACTGCTCGCGGATCGAGTGAGTGGGGGATGTAGGAGAGAAGGAGGTTAGATGTGAAGGGATGATTACATCCTCTTTTATCTAAGATGAAAACTACTCTTCCGAATTGTTCCCCCCCCCCCCCCCTCAATCACCTTACTCTTCCTCTCTTCATCTCGCGTTCCTTTATGGTCTATCAATGTAAGGGAAAAGGGACGAAATGTGACACGATTCTGCTCCTAAGAACGTTCTAAGGTCGTGAACCGATTCGGCTCTTTTATAAACGTCAATTCGGCTCTTCTATTTTCATTCTAAATTATTTTCATTAATTCTTTTTTCACCATTATTAAGTAACAAAATATTAAAGATACCGTCCTACATTTTAGTCTAAAGATGTCTAAAATGATAATAGTTTTTAAATAGCTACTCCGAACTTTTTTACTCTTAATTAATAAAAGATGTTTTAGGGAAAACCAGTTATTTTGAATGGATTCCTTAATAAAAAAATACGAACCATAAATCAAACTAGAAATTATTTTTTAAGTTGCTCGGAAAGTAGGCTTAACAAGGATCCATGCTGAGTTTGATATCTCGTCGTTTAGGAGTCTTCGGCCAACTAACAAAAGCGCCTCCATCTTTTGCTTAGCTCTTGGATTAATAATAGGGACTTAATTAATCCATGCTTAGCTAAAAACGTTTTACTGTTTCGCGTGATTCGCCGGAGACTCATTAACGACGAGATATACAACTCTTCTTGGATCCCTGTTAAGCCAACTTTCCGAGTAAGTTAAAAAAAAATGAATTCTAGCTTTATATTGGTTTGTAATTTTGTTTACTTGTGGGTTAAACAATATTTAAACGATCAGGAATCATAAAGAAAATTACTTGTTTGTAACATCACCATGACCAATAGATTCAACATTCGTATATCTCTACTACAAATATATTTTTTGGTATTTTACCAAAAGTAAATATTTTTCGTTTTTACTATAGATGTTTGAGATTTCAAAATAGTTTATCCACTGCTTGAACCTTATTTGATCGGCATAATTACATTAATCGTTTAAAAATAGGTTCAAACCTTTTAACCGAGTGACAGATTATTTGTTTAATTTAATTTAATCAGGCTAGTAATAAATTTTAATCTAAAATTAATTATATTATCGATCAAGCGTGTAAACTTAAATATTGCTATAGTGACCCTGTTTTCGTGTTCAACTCATTTTAAACGCGAATAATTTTTAAAATTAACAATTAACCTTTTTTTAAAACGATTTGGCATAATTTGAAAAGTAGCCCGATTGACTCCGGTTATAGTCGAGCAAAGTTAGGAGCTCAATCGACTCAATATTGAGTTTATGAAGGACATAAGACAAGATCAACCTCGTGGTTATCATACAACCTTTCCTCATCCATTAAATGTACCATCGCGAACGGTTTTTATCCAGAGGGTGATTCCACGACAAATGGTCACAGCTTGTCAACCCGACCCCCACCGATTTGGCTGAAATTTGGTGTAGGGGGTTTTTACCATCGTAAAAACCGAATTTCCGATTATTTTTGCAATCGGCACAGTAGTTTCGGAGATACAGAATATGGCCATTTCCCGAAATGGCCTTCACCCCGAAAACTGACCATGGCGTAACTTTCGTAATTCTTGACCGATTTTCATCATTCAAATTTCATTTTAAAGCCCATGAAGAATACTATTCGAGTGTATCAACAGCATTTTAAATAGCCTTTTCTATATAGCGCATATTAGGGATCAAACACGTTGACCTTTGACCTTTGCTTTAGACCAATAATTTAAATGGAATTTAACCATTTTTTTCGAATTCCCCGCCTGTGATTTACCCGAAAATGATGAAATCCCAAAGTATTATTTCTAGTTCTCGAGATATTCATGTTTTAGTTTAACCCCCAAAAAAGTTTATTTCATTTTCTATCATGTTTTTAATGAAAAATCAATCAGTTTTTGGTTTTTTTAAATTCCAACTCAACTTTCACCTTTAAACAAATATTTTGACTTAGTGCAACATTAAGATTTTCTATTTCACAGAGGATGTTTTCCCGTATAACCCAGCATTCGTCTTTAATTTGTTTCCAATAATTAAATAATTAAATAATTGAATGGAGGATACATAAATGAAATCCAATACAAACTCTTTCTATGAAAATAGTTGAACTTACTCGTCATCATTTAAAACGGTTCTGCAGTAAGCAATGAATGGTTGCAAGGATGCGTGTGAATTTTCACAATGAAAACCTTGCACCTCGTCCTGAACTACAAAGGAGTCATTTTCAGCAAAAAAACAAACCAATAACTTAAAATTTTTATTTAATGATTTCAAATAATCTGACTGGGCTTTAGATGTAAAGAGTTTGTATTGGATTTCATTTATGTATCCTCCATTCAATTCCGCTAATTATTATTGGAAACAAATTAAAGACGAATGTTGGGTTATACGGGAAAACATCCTCTGTGAAATAGAAAATCTTGATGTTGCACTATGTCAAAATATTTGTTAAAAGGTGAAAGTGGAGTTGGAATTTAAAAAAACTCAAAACTGATTAATTTTTTATTAAAAACATGATAGCATATGAAATAAACTCTTTTGGGGGTTAAACTAAAACGTGAATATCTCGAGAACTAGAAATAATACTTTGCGATTTCATCATTTTCGGGTAAATATTTTGACATAGTGCAACATCAAGATTTTCTATTTCACAGAGGATGTTTTCCCGTATAACCCAACATTCGTCTTTAATTTGTTTCCAATAATAATTAGCGGAATTGAATGGAGGATACATAAATGAAATCCAATACAAACTCTTTACATCTAAAGCCCAGTCAGATTATTTGAAATCATTAAATAAAAATTTTAAGTTATTGGTTTGTTTTTTTGCTGAAAATGACTCCTTTGTAGTTCAGGACGAGGTGCAAGGTTTTCATTGTGAAAATTCACACGCATCCTTGCAACCATTCATTGCTTACTGCAGAACCGTTTTAAATGATGACGAGTAAGTTCAACTATTTTCATAGAAAGAGTTTGTATTGGATTTCATTTATGTATCCTCCATTCAATTATTTAATTATTTAATTATTGGAAACAAATTAAAGACGAATGCTGGGTTATACGGGAAAACATCCTCTGTGAAATAGAAAATCTTAATGTTGCACTAAGTCAAAATATTTGTTTAAAGGTGAAAGTTGAGTTGGAATTTAAAAAAACCAAAAACTGATTGATTTTTCATTAAAAACATGATAGAAAATGAAATAAACTTTTTTGGGGGTTAAACTAAAACATGAATATCTCGAGAACTAGAAATAATACTTTGGGATTTCATCATTTTCGGGTAAATCACAGGCGGGGAATTCGAAAAAAATGGTTAAATTCCATTTAAATTATTGGTCTAAAGCAAAGGTCAAAGGTCAATGTGTTTGATCCCTAATATGCGCTATATAGAAAAGGCTATTTAAAATGCTGTTGATACACTCGAATAGTATTCTTCATGGGCTTTAAAATGAAATTTGAATGATGAAAATCGGTCAAGAATTACGAAAGTTACGCCATGGTCAGTTTTCGGGGTGAAGGCCATTTCGGGAAATGGCCATATTCTGTATCTCCGAAACTACTGTGCCGATTGCAAAAATAATCGGAAATTCGGTTTTTTCGATGGTAAAAACCCCCTACACCAAATTTCAGCCAAATCGGTGGGGGTCGGGTTGACAAGCTGTGACCATTTGTCGTGGAATCACCCCAGAGACTGAAGACTTCCATCTTCTACCCTCATTACCCCTTCAGAAAGTGGGTTCATTGGCAAAGACAGTTTTTTATACAATCCAATTTTAATTTTTTATTTTTAAGATTCTGTGAAGGGATAGAGGCTTACTGAAGAAGGTAGCATTCTCTGACGGATGGGATAGGTCGACCCTATAAAAAAACAGGTTCCTCTAAAGGGCATATCTTAAGATTCTAAATATATATAGGTATGTCCTAGTAATCGTTACAGGAACAGTTAAAATAATTTATAATTTTAAAACCAATCTAAGTATATAGTTATTCAGATTCACAAACGTTTTTTCTTCCCTTTTAATAATTTTAAGATCCTTGCCTTTGGTATTTGAATAAGATTGATCTCTCGGAACGACTGTTGAGTTTTGTTCAGACTCGTTTGCAGTTACCTAAAAGATACGGTCACATCGATTTGAAAAATTAAACCGATATTCAAATCGCCAGGAATCGTTTTAAGCGGCTTACGTTTTCTCATTATCTTTTATAATCGGTTGTTGAAACTGAATCGGTATGAAACTGTTTCCCAATGCAGTTTCGAGAAATCGAATCAAATCGATTCGGGAAAAGACGGTTTCCCGATCACACGACTCTAGCGAAACGTTTTGAAAGGCTTAAATCGATTCCAAGTCATAGTAAGAACGCAGCTATAGTACCTTTAACCTTAATTCAGAATCGTGATATTTCAGGAGACTTAACCTTTGAAGGAGGTTTTGTTAGACAACAGGGCGTTCATCATATTTAATTCAATGGGTAACATACTGGAAGGAATGGTGTCTTTTCTCCCAACTTTTTCTCCTTCCGCCTAACATTACTCCATTGACTTAATATTATCGAACAAATCGTAGGAGGATCGATGTAGAAATGCTTTTTATAAAATTTGACAATTTTTTATCGTGATAGTATAAATTTAGTTAAAGCGCGTCAAGAAGGGCCCCGAATTAAAGGACACCCTATAGTTTATGATGTCAGTTATATTCATAAAAAAGAAAAGGTTTTAAAAATAGCTCTGTTTATGGTCTTAACACTTTCGAGGTGTTGATATTAAAAGATGTCAGTTATCAGATATTTTTACACTTTTCTTTCAAGCTATAAGAGTACTAGTATAAAAACCCATCATCCCTGCAATTAATGGGTGGACAATTGATTCCAAAAATCTGATATTTTGAACTTCTCGTAACTTGTAAAAACTATCCAAGATAATGCGTACTTTAAATTCCGTTTAAATTCGTAAACTAACTCGAATTAAAGATATAATGCTACGTAATAACTTATTAGAACTATCCAAAATAATATGTACTTTTGATGTCATTAATTTTGAAATATAAACTTCGACACCAAAACTCGAATTTCGCCAAAAGAAATAGGAAACTTTTGGTTTTTTCATTTTTCGTGAAAATATGGGAAAAACGCTCAAAATTCGGTCAGTGGCAAACCTGGTGTTAATCTATAAAATTATAATTTTAACTTCCTTTAAACTTAAAATCGCAAATCTTTAAACCACTCGTCTGAGTGTCGTTTAAAACAAACTGTAAATAAATCTAAACAAATCAATTTCTTCTTTTAGATTTGAAAAGCCCAAGTCTTCTCATGAGAAAAACTGAATTTTATATTTAAATACAATGTCACAAATCATTTGAAATTAACATAAAACTACTGGACTAGAAGCTTTCCAATTTTTTGGGGGAATAAATTTCAATTTTATGATATTTAAAAAAAAAAATCTTATTTTAAGCTAGCTAGTAGTCGATCCATTCTTTGATGGTTAAATTTTAACGCAAATAGTACTAGAAAAGCAAGAATGTCGCTTCTTATATTAATACTTTCCTCCACGTAATTCATTTTCCCCTTAACATAGCTCTGCTATCTTTTAAAATTGAATTGTTGTAAAAAAAATTAAATCTTCAAAGAAAAAAACGGTTTTTAAAGTCTGAACGTCAAAATTCTTTTCGCTGCAAAATGCTTCTTTAAATGATCGACGAAGCGAGAAAGATTTTCCTTTGGTATATTCGTGACACTAAGGTTAAAATGTCCCGAATGCTACAAACGCCTTGAAACTTTACTAGATTCATTTCGTTCCCCCCCCCCCCCACATAATCCTTAATTAACTCTAACTTCGCGAATAAACTTCATTTTGTCCCATTCGGACTTCTATGTTGTATTTTACTTCTAAGATATTAAAAACCAAGGAATGTAAGGAAGTGTAGCCTTGCAGACGCTGTTATGTTTGATGAAGTTTGAATGATCTTTATGTATACACAAACTGTCGCCCCAAAACTCATTTGCGTTTCAAGGCAAATTTACACTCCTTGAATATAATTGAATTACATGAAAGATATGCCAAGCTCTATTTTGCTCGCGTTATTATTATATAAAACAGGACGTTAACGCTTTCAGGCAAACTATTAGCCGAGTTTAAATTTAAATTTGGGGTGTAAATAATATTATATTATTGGTACTGACGTTAAAGGGAGAATGCAACCTGATAACAAGTGTTTTTTATCGATTCCTTATCGTTTAAATAGCCTTAATCCACCTGTGAAATAATTTACAAACAAATATTAAACTAGAAATAAATTTAAAACTTACCCGGAAAATAGGCTTAGCTGGATTCATGGAGATCCCTGAATTTCTTCGCATTAATGAGTCAGAGACCAATGAGCAAAGCTTTCTAGTTAACGCGAGATCTCCGTGAAACTTCCACTGACATTCGATTGGTCGCTGACTCGTCAATGCGAAGAAATTCAGAATCTAAAAAAAAATCCAGTCAATCCTATTTTTAATTGATTTTTATAGTTCAATATTTGTTTGTAATATTGTTTCTAGTGGATTAAGCCTATTTAAACGATAAGAAATCTATAAAAAAACATTTATTAGGTTGCATATGTTAAGATAATAGCGGATCACTATAGCTACGGTCACATACACTAGCATTTCTTAATCGATTTGAAACGGTAAAATCAAACAGATATTCAAATCCCCAGCAATCGTTTTAAACGTCATGTGTTCACACATTATCTTTATAAATCGATTTATTGTAGCTTCATTTATCGGTTGTTGAAACCGAATCGGTATGAAACTGGTTCCCGAAGCAGTTTTGAGAAATCGAATCAAATCGATTCGAGAAAAGACGGCTTGTTGTTCACACTGAAACATTTTGAAACGGTTTAAATCGATTCCAAGGCCTAGTATGAACGCGACTATTGTAATGCATTTTCCTTTCCCTTTAAAATTTAATATATTCCAGCAATTTTACGATTATTTAAAAATCTAAAAATCTTATAAAAAAAAATTTCAAACGTCTTTGACATATTCACGCGAGGGGTAGTAGTGGTCCCACTCGTGTACCACGATGGTTACCCTAAGGGAAAAGTAGAAAAATCGTCATAAGCAGTTTTTATTTGTACAAGGAGTAAAATTCTTAAGAAGCAATCGGCGCGAAAGTTAAGTCAAAATCCTCTCAAATCCTCTCACAAATCCCTCAACATCCATCAGCCGAGAAGTCAAGAACAGGAAATTTTTCGCGGCCTGGCGACGTCGACCAACGCGGTACTCCACTCCCTCTATATGTCGACCCTTAAAAATTCATTTTTAGTTTACAATACGTGCAAAACCCAAGCTACCCTTTTTTTCCTATAAGTGAAATAATAATAGAAATAAGATGTAACCTAACTTTCAACCTTAGTCCAAATCAAGGGCGAATTATTTTATATTCCCAATTCTCCAGAAGTTTGCGTAAACTACTTTTTCTTTAATTTTATTTAACTCTGTGTATTGCCTCACATTGTAGTGTTACGTGAATTGCAAACTGACCTTG
Source organism: Odiellus spinosus (assembly GCA_963920705.1). Taxonomy (NCBI): domain Eukaryota; kingdom Metazoa; phylum Arthropoda; class Arachnida; order Opiliones; family Phalangiidae; genus Odiellus; species Odiellus spinosus. The sequence continues at coordinate 9,757,755 of OY987226.1, read as the reverse complement.
AACCATAGTAATATAGATTGTATTTGAGACAAAATTCGAAATAAAGCTATATAAGCTTTACCCCTCTATCTCTATTTCTCTCGACACATGCAGTTTTAGTTGAAAAAGACCCTACTTGTAATGGTTACGGTGTTGCGATACCAAATAAATAAATTGCATAAAGAAAAAATAGTAATCGTCTTTAAGAACTGAGCGAGTTATACATCCCAGTTTTTTCCGACAAAATAAATAAATAAACTCCTTACGGAACGACACTTTGATAAGAGACCAAAAGTCTAAGGGCAATTTGATAAGAAAGATCTAGGAAAAAATGTTATATTGTTGAATACGTTTCTGCGTATTCGTCACTTCTCTGTCTGTCTGTCGGACACTAAAGCTAAACTTTAAACGCTAGAGCTAAAGCGAATTGTTAAACAGTCTTTAAACATCGAACTTGACATTCCGTGGCACGAAACAGCTTCATTCAACCGACTTAATAAATTTAATTAAGAGAGAATAGAATATAAGTATATATTTATCAACTTAGTACAATGTCGCTTCTATTTTGAACTATAAGCATGCAAATTCAGTCGGAATTACGCCACCGTAATATTAACCTCATTTAATTTGTTTTCGGTAATAATATGATAATACAATAATCACCAGTTTAATAAATTTTTCCATATTTATTGAACATATTTTGTGTTTAATTTAAATGACGAAGAATATGGGAAAAACGTGATTAACGATAAGTTTAAAATAAAGGGTAGGACTTTCTGTATTAAGTACTTTCACGAAAGATACCGCTCGAAAGCGATCATATCACGTGCACACTCTGGCCGACGGGGAAAGCTGTTCGATCTCTACTGACCATAATTCTAAAGTTAGTAAACTATCTGTGTGTATACTTTGGCCATAGTAGAGGTAATAAACTTTTGCACGGAATTTATACACCCAAACAAATCATGTTGGAAATTGGCCGGCTGACCGACCTGGAAAGATCTCGTACATGAACTCTCGGTTCGCGCGTTACATAGATCTATATAGTTACACACCCAGTTCGCAAACTATAGTCCCTTAATCCTCAAAAGCGGGGGTGGTTACGTAAGATAAAGAGAGGATGAAATGAAAACTAAATATTTAATTTCTTAAATGGTGGGTGTTAAATTGAATGTTATTAGAAATATGGGCGCCCGCAGGGTAGGCAAAGGGGGCAATTTCCCCCCTTGGACTGGCCATGCCTCCCCTTGGATCATAGATTGCCCCGTTTAGTTTTAGGTTTATATTTTTTAAATAAAGCGTACAAAATATACATAGTTTTCACTAAAGGGGGTAAGTGCCTTTCCCCCCATGTTGCCAACCACTTGTGAGTGCAGAGGGAAAGGCTAGAGTTCAGTTTTGAAACTGATCTGTTCTGAACTGCACTCACAAGCTCCTGGCAACCTGGGAATGAAAGCAAAGCTGGGTAAGAGGGGTGGAATTATCTTTTGCCCCTTTACTGAAAACTATGTATTGAAGTAATACATTTTTTTGTTATATATCCCAAATACGTTAAACTTTATTATTTTTACATGATTTTTGTTTAAAGGATGAAGTTTCTAATTTTATTTAGTTAAAAAACATTTCTATTATTTGGAAGTCTCACGAAGATCTCGCCTTAACGACGAGTCTTTGCTCATTGGTCGATGATCGTTCAGTGCGAAGAAATGCAGGATCTCCATGAATCCAGCTAAGCCTACTTTCCAGTGAAACATTACAAACAAATATTAAACTTGAAATAAATTTAAAACTTATCCGGGAAATAAGATTAGCTGGATTCATGGCTATCATGAAGGATGGTCCTTATTTTGGGAGCTCAGGATCGCCACGAATTCAAGTTTTCAATTCATTTCTAGTTTAATATTTGTTTGTAGTTTTTTTTACTGGTGAATTAGCCCTATTTAAACTTGAAAAAAATCACTTCCTTAGGTTACATTCTCCCTTTAAAACTTGCATTATATTTCATTGTTCCTTTATAATACATATATGGTTTATAAACGTGCCCATACAAAGCTGGGGTATTAAATATGGCTAATATTGAACGATACCCAGGATGTAGGAAATCCTAGACTATACAGGGAAACACCTTTTTCTTAGCCATATACCACCATATCTTATCCATCATGAAGAACCGAATGAATTCAGTTCTTAGCATCGCCTGTTATCTTTAAATATCGTTCTAATAGGGCACTTCCTTCGTATCTTTTACAGTAACTTTTCAATCTGATTCGCAATTCCACTCCAACTACGCAATAGATCCAATTGTAAGTATAGTAAGTCATCACCAACAATTTGAAAGTAAACTCTAGCGGGGTTTATGGCAGCCCTGGAATTTAAATGGTGTTGTAAATTAGTGATGGTACGGACCCCAAGGTTTCTCGCGACTTGGGTAGGATGTTCCCGAGACCTTATAAGAAGAGCCTCAAATCTGGGTGTGACGCTATAATAGTCTTGTACAAACACGTAGACACAGCTTATTAAGCCCGGATTTAGGGCAAAAGATAGCTAGGAGCCTTTTTGAGCTCGTGCGAAAAAGAGACTCGAAGCGGAGTTTACAGGACCAGATTTAAAATTGGACTGTCAGGGTTTTTTCACGAGTTCCATATGGAATTTTAGTACCATTTTCGGAAATATCGTTACAAAAAGATACACTAAATATATATATAAGATAGTAAAAATATTTATTTTATAACTACCATCTTGGAAAAAGTGCTAACATTTATATATTTTCCGTTTGCCTAAAATTATACGATTTATTTGGTAGATTAGGTATGTTTAAACGATAAGGAATCTATAAAAAAAAATCACTTTTCGTTCGGTTGCATTAATTAATTAAGAGTTTAATTACAAATCCAGCATTTCTCCACTGGTGTTAATAGCTTTTATGGTTATAAACTTTTGCTTTAACTAAAAATTAAGACATTTTGACTTATAGCTTAGATTTTAAATGAAGAATTGTCTGGAAAAATATTCCTTTTGTCCATAATGGTTAATGTAAACGTGTCTTTAAGTTGTATGTTGAACCGATTTTTATAGTCTAGGCTGCACTACGTGCTAGTCATAGAATGGCCGAACTGAATCTCTAAGGAAAATGCTAATTAACATTGTCTAACCCGGGTATCAAACATTTTGTCGGCCGTGGCAAAACTTAACCCGCACGCGCCTTCACTTATTTTAAGAAGCCCCCGAGATTATAGTGTAGCATACTTGAAATACGTCGATATGACGCGTTTAAAAATAGGTGTGTGATGGGCTTGCACTCTAAAACGGTGTCACGGTTATTAGGTTGTAGAAGGTGATGATGATCTATAAATGAACCCCTTTTTCTAGAAGTTTCTTTCCACGCTAGGTTTAGACGTTTAGGTTCATTCTTGTTAAATTTAAACGCGGGATTATTAGCTGCACGATTATTTAAATTAGCCTCAATTTTTATTCACCGCAAGTTTTCAACGTTGAAGATATATGTTCAAGTATACCTTATTTCGAAATTAAACACGGTCTGTCATCCTTGACTTGTCCATACTTCGAGCCTGGCGTTTAACTCAAAAGGTAATACGATATGTTAAAGGGAGGGTGAATAGGTAAAATATATGAATAGGTGCAAATGTACCATCTATGATTTTATTTTTCCCTTGGACACAAGCATACGTGCTAACTCTATGACCCCAAAGTGCATCTAGATTTTGTTCATCACTATACTAGATTTTCTTTTTAAAATCTAGATTTTTAGATACAAATAGGCCACGGCACTAATTAAGGTCGCTGTTTACTTAAAGCGAAAACGATTTAACTCGAAAAACTTATCGCAAAACCACATAATTCCAAAAACTTCACGCAAAAACCACTTAAATTGAAAATTTTCTAAAATAAATTAATTCGGCCGCGAAAACCAGTCGCCACGTTGCGTAACTACCGTGACCCCCTGAACCACCTTGTTTTTAATTGATTCTGCTTCTAAAAATAAGATTCGTTTTCGTAGTCAAACATTCAGGAAATTCTTCTTAATTGTACAAATATCAGAAACCTTCTGATTTTGGCATTCAATTAAAAAAGAGAAACTCCGAGTACAATCAAAAGACGCCCCAGCGTTGACTTATTAAAATCCCCGCGACACGTGCTCCGACAAATTAAATTGGTCCACGCGTCATTTTTTAAATGATCTCTCATTGGCATCAGCAATTCCGACTTGTCAAGAATTTGTACAGATTGAAATCACTTCGAACCGGAAGTAGGGCTAATGAATCCAGTTTGCAGAACATGATATAATTAACTGGAAATTATCACATTTTCCTTTTTAACAAAATTAAACCAAATACAATTTCTAAACATTTCCACTTGACCAAAATTAAACCAAATACAATTTCTAAATATTTCCACTTGACCAAAATTTCAATAACACAGCGCGGGTCCTTTTTTATAATAAAACCCTTAAAAAATAGACGAGAATCCAATTAAAATTTCTAGTTACTGTACCCTAATTGGCAAAATAATATTCGCGAAGCTCTATCAATACCAGTATGTGTAGTTTAATAAAAATTGCTTATACCTTATAAGAAGAAAGAAGCTTCCAACAAGAAAAAAAGCAAATATGGATAATCCATTCCTATATAGGATTCTAGAGCGGGCCCTAGAAAGAGAAGGGGACCCCCCGTGGAAGATGTGGAAGAAAAGAAAATGCTATAAATTTCGGATTACTATTCAGAGAACGCGTGAAGCCTTTATTAAAAAGGAAGAAGCGCCTTAGCATTGCCTTCTATAGGTGTACTATATTTAGTTTAGTCCAGTTTTAATATGCAATACGTTCGGAACTTGTTCTTATACCAAGGCTATTATACCTACGAATCCCCGTTTCAAAGATAGTTTAACTGTCGCTATGCCTAATTATCATAATATATTTCACTAATTAGCAATGTCTGTTTGTTTGTCTGTCTGACACTAACGATAAAGTTTTAACACGACTCTAGAAAAAAATATTTAGGATTTGCGTTTAAAGAGAGGTTATATTGGGGTTTTTTTTGTTTGCGATAATTAACATTTAACAAGCGTTTAAGTTAAATAAATTTAGTTTCGTTAATTAAATTATCTTTAAGTGAAGGAAAACACCGTTGTGGTCGCTAACAAAGATAATTTTGTAAACTAAAACAAAGTAAAAGGATTTTTAGTAAAATCAGTAAATATATAATTTCATATATTACGTGGTTTTTGACAGGTAATCATAGCTAAGTACATAATAATTGTTTAAAATGTTCTATATTTAACCCGAAATGTTGTCTGTTGTTTTAGGACCATTATAATTAAGGGTCACCAAACTGCCAAGTAATTAATCTAGTATAATAGTAATTAAAAACATCTTTATTTTCACTTTTATCTTTCCTTTAAACTACATTATCGTATTTTGACAGCGTGTATGAATCTATTCTTCCATTTATCTCCATTATTTATATAGTATATATAACGATATCTTATACCTTTACACGCGCTATCAAATAAAGATGAAATTAACTACGTATGAGACGTTGAGCGTAAAATAGTTTTGTTCTCGGTGAATTCTCACGATGGAATAAACTGTTCCGTTTTGGGAAATCAATGAGCACGAAGCTGAAAGAGGTATAGATTTTCTATTCATCTATCTAGTCTGTTACTCTTCTTTGGCAGCGTAACGCTTCATTGGCTGAAAACAGTAGGACGAACTGAATATACACTAGAAGAAACGAAAGTAGGAAAAAAATTCCCGGAGTAGGCAAAAAGTTCTTCCAAAAGAAAAGGACCTGAACCAGGCGTGACTTCTTAAAGAAGCTCCAATATACTGAGAGAGAGAGAGAGAGAAAGGGAATCGTCTCAATATACTCTTGTTAAAAGGGCTAGTAACACGATCTTCAAAATTAAAATCCCGAAATATATTAATTTTACAAATTAAAGGGAGAATTCAATCTAACACGAGGGGGCAGACACTCGCGAACTCTGGTGTGCAAAATTTTTGAACTCTTTGTACTATCAAAGCTGAACTCAGAGTTCATAGGAGTTCGAACTCAATGCACTGTCAAAGCTGAATTCAGTGAACTCAGGTGTACAGCGAATTCAAGAGTGTCGGACCCCTCGATCTAACATCAAGTGATTTAGTAAAAAAAAAAATTACAAACAAATATTAAACTAGAAATCAATTTAAAACTTGCATCAAAATAGGCTTAGCTGGATTCATGGCGATATCCTGAACTCTCCGTAAAGGACTGGCGATCATTGATCATAAAGATCCTGCATTCCCCATATAATAGCCATTGGGAGTTCAAGGTATCTCCATGAATCCAGCTAAGCCTATTTTGATGGTAAGTTTTAAAATAATTTCTAGTTTAATATTTGTTTTTTAATTTTTTTTACTGTTGGATTAGGTCCATTTAAACGATAAGGAATCGATAAAAAATTGCTTGTTTTTAGGTTGCACTCCCCTTTAAGCAGTTATTTTAAAAGGCTCCCATACGGTTTGAGAATTAGACCTAATTTTTTCTTTCTTCCTTGCTCAAATAATCCTTCAGAAATTTTAATATCCAATAGCTTTAGCGACTTCTATTAACATTCTAAAGCTTCCATTGTTCATTTAATGGTATTTATGGTACACAATAAAAATATAAAATATATAAATAAGATCGTGACCAAAAAAGAGTGAAACTATCCCTTTAATAAAAGTTTTCAAACTAAAGAACGATGAGGCGGATTTATACACAATGTTAATCCTCATTGGGTATAAAGTAATTTCGAAAAGACGATTGTAAAAGCCTGTGAGAAAGAAAGTTCTTGGAGAGAGACAAAAAATGGGGAGCCCAATTCCTAAAATGACTCTAGCTGGTGTACAGTTCGAATAGTTTTGTAGAAGTGAAGAACGCATTGGGTCCCTCCCCCACCTACCCCAAAAAAAGGCCTAACCCCTGTCATTTTGATCATTATTTAAGGGTCGATATTAAATACTGAGAGGAGCACTGGGTAAAAGTTTGAAATGATGGTGCTGTGCTGTAACTATATATATATAAAAGGCCAAAGGTGTATGTGTTGATCAAGTTTGCTTAATTAACTTCTTGAATTTCTTCCAAATTTAATTTTTCTTATTTGGCATAACCATATATATACGGAATTCGTTATAAATCATAATTATTGAAATTCCTCATATCTCCTTTTCTTATTTTGCTAACGTCGACGTTCCCGACCGACAGACATTCATACGTACATAGGCAATTATATATTTTTTTAAACCAAAATCAGAAATACTTTACGTAGGTGATGCATATTATTACATGGTTAAGATTAAATAAACTAAATATTAAATAAACTTTTAAGGAGAGATTTTGGACGTATATACTATATTTCCGTATATCAATCCATTTATGAATAAATATTATTTGTTCGAAAGCTCTCCTTAAACGTTTGTTTAATAAGCCAAGAAGTAGGCGTCTTGTTAATTAAATCTATAATATTAAAAATCAGCTCGGTAAAGGTGACATCGTGACTTTAAATTCCGTGTAAAGATTGTTAATATTATAATAACTAAATTAAATTAAACCATATATGAAGAAGTAAAAGAAAAACAAGCACAAAACACATCTCCCCAAAGTCTTAACCTAATTTCTACACACAAAATATCGAACGGTGTGCAACTTTGCGCGTCATAATTTTATTACGATACGATTCGTACACAATTTGGCACTCAAGCCTTATTTACCAAGTTTATATACAAAGATGTTAGAATACAGATTAAACCAGCTCCTAACATCGATTAAACCTCTTGTTGGCACGCCTTGTATTCAAGGATTAGTCACATCATGATAATTAAGACTTTTAATATATTGCTGTTGTTCAAATAGTGTTTGGCTGATCCAAATTACTTGGAAAATTTTGAATACCGATTACTTTTAAGTTTAAAATAGCATCTAAAGGCGGAAAAAAGTAGAGGTTAAAGTCATACGACCTTTCTAACAGTGAGAGCTAGTTCAGTAGGAGCTGCGCGCACAAGTAATCATTGAAAGTAATTGTCATTGAACTTTGTGAACCGATTACCGGATCTCGACGATTACTTTTAAAAGTAATAGAATGCATTATGTTGGCATGCATTTTTAAAAAACTATTTATTTTCGGGAACGTACCAGAAAGACCTAGATTTAATTTCAAGTTTCTCATTAATCATATCTTCCACACATTCAAATCAAGAGGAGAAAAATTGATTAAAAATATTTTAACTTTGAAGTTTCTTAAAAACACATCAACCCAGAGCTTTATATTTTTGAAAATAGTTTTTAATAATATGAAAAAATTAAAAAAAAAATCCACAACCCTTCGAAAACAAAATGGTAATAGCATCACCGAATCTGTACTTTTCTCGTGAGACTTATCCTTTAATATATTCAGGGGAACCTCACGATCAAACCTACATAATTAAGTTCATATTTTTAAGATTTAAACGTAAGTAACGCGACTGAAGACGTAAAACGAATAAAAGCATTCATTTCCTTACCTTTTTTCATAAGAAGACGAACTAGAAACGTGCGTTAATCCATTCGGAATCGATCTCCAACTCGTGAGTGATGGTGATTTCGAGATATTGCTGGTAGAATAATATATTTTCAACTGACACGGCGTCGCTGTCAAAGTTAACAAATAGAAACAGGGTACAGTCGCGACGTTGCGGCGAAGTTAAACCTTCCGTCGAAATCATTGTATCGCCAAATCCCCGAGGAGAAGACTTGAAAAGAGTTCAAACAATCTTTCCTAAACTGGACAAACTAAAAGGAACCCCGAACCGAAATCTCGGGACTAGAAACTTAATGAGACTTTGCTCAACGGTAGAAACTGAACGAAAGAGGTCTAGCGAAAGAGATCGAGAGACAGTTTCTGACCCGCACTTGTCGCTACAGTGTGGTAAAAGCGCGAGAAAAGGGGACTGCTCTATCAACTAGTGTTTGGTCGACTTTTAATACGGGGTGGTCTATCTTTCGATAATATTTTGCAAAAGAGATTCGGATCCGCTCAAACCTTGTTTTCCCCTGTTTCCCAGGACTTTAAAGGGTTGTTGAGTACCGCGGGAGGTTCAAAACTAAACAACTGGTCAGTGTTGAGGACGAAAAGTAAAAGGGGGAGGAGGGAGTTAGGGAATAGGAGGGATTCGGAGACTCTAGTTTGAGAATTGGTCGCGAGGTTGCGCTTCGTATCGGAGGTTCTCTCGTCTAACAGCCTAACTCAGTGGTGATTATGTTGTATCTAACATTTTTTTGGAATTTATGATTGTGTTGTTATAGTCATGACATGGATATAGTTTGAGATAGTTAAAAAGTAGTCGTTCTTAATTACAGACATTTTATTTATTAATGGTTAAAGTGGCTTAAAATTGTCTACCGTTGGTCTTAGAGAAGTTTAAGAGTATTGGTCTTCAAATTATATTACGAAAAACGATAAAAAACATCTTGGGATATTTGGGAATATTTTCTAAAATACTTTTAGATAATTAAACTTGAATCTAAAATTAAATGAAAAAATCAAAAATTTATTTATTTTGAGGGGAACATTTTTGACTCGGATATTTCCGAAATAATAAATAATACCAGGAGATAATAGGAGAAGTGAGATCTGTGTATCTCTCTAATGCTTTAGTTGGATAAAGGTGTCTTACCAACTTCCTGTGATGTTGGCTTTCCTAATATACGAGTTTGCTTTCCAGGTATAAGCCTGAAGAAAAGTTACTTAGGTAATTAATTATAGGCGTCTGGAACTAAATAAATCCTTCAACAGTTTAAATTTTAAGATAGAAACAAAGCTCAAACTGAATCGGCAGTGATTCGGTATATTTTACGTTATTGGGGTAAAAAGTAGCGCAAAATATATAATTGAGATTTGATTCCTAAGATCCTTGTCAAATTAGACTTTTAGGAGTTTCTGAAATTACGATATTTTGGCACTAATGTACCGTCTTCTTCTTCACTCTGATTGATCAGACCCCCGGCGTCTTGTTACCGTAGGGCACCGTGGAAATCTTGAAGGGAGATATGGGATGAGGTTGGAGGACTGCGTGGTATAGGGCTGGAAATAAGGGTGGTGCTTGCTGATGGGAGAAGATTTTTGACTAAGCCTCTTATATCTCCGGTCTCGTTATCTTATGCCGGGGGAATAAGGATTAGGGATGAGAACAGATGATATAATCAAAATGTATATATTTGATGCAGTGACAAAAATATCATTTCTCTGTACCGGTATATACGCATATACCTTTTTGGAGGAATTGTTTTTGGAAATGATTCTTTTGATCGGGACTGATTAAAATTCTTGATTGATTTCATAATTAAAATTCTAAATTAAAAAAATTTTGATGACTTCAATATTTTTAAAACTCATATCAGTTCACGATTGATGCTAAATGTGATCTAACCGTGTTAGTACGAATCAGAGAATTGCAATAGATTCGGATAATTTCAAAATTGCAGGTCAATAGGTCAGAGTAAAGTTAATGAATTTCAAACATGCAGGTCAAAAGGTCGTGAGTAAAGTTAATGAGTTTCAGACTTGCAGGTGGAAAGGAGAATTGCTTAAACTATCAGGGAAAAGTCCGGTTATTTTAAAATTGGGCCAAAACATCAATGAAAAGTCCCTGAATTTAGAAAATTGGCGAAATGAACATGGAAACGTCTGGAAATTGTTTCAAAAAGTTCAGGGAATATAAAAAAATTGGTCCAAAATGTCATTGAAGAGTCAGGTAATTGAAAAATTGTCCTAAAATTAACGTCCGGTAATTTTGAATATTTCATTAACTGTTTAGGGAAAATCCAAATAATTGTGATATTTGTTCATAATGATATAACGAAAGAAAGAAAAAATAAATAAAATTAATTTGGTCAGGGAAAATGCTTTTAAATTGTCAGGGAAAGTGGAAAACCCAAATTTTGCGGCAACCCAGAATTCTTTTATAGTAAATTAGCTTTTTGGTTCAATACGTAGAAATGATACCAAACTTTCGCAGAAGATAATGATATAAAGATAAAAATCCCTTTGATTTCTTAAGCTTCCTCTATTTTCTCAAGGATTGTTAAGATTGGAGAATAAGACAAGTCTCTCTTTTGCTTTTCTTTTCGTTCAATTCTCTTTTCTTTTTCGTTTCTTTTCTCAATTTACGAAAGCGGGGGACGGGGGAACTTCGAGCAAACTATACATCGCGTCGGTTCTTGATATAAAATCCCTCTAAAACTACACTCCAATGTCTACTTTTAAAGACTTATAAAGGAAGGGAAAGCTATATTCTATAAAGGCATCTGTATTTTTGAAAACTGGCTTTTGTGGACATTCGTCACGTACCAAACCGTATCCCCCGAAATTTAGTTTTCACTGATTTCGTTTCAAGTTTTTTTTTATTTGTCTTTCTATTCTAAATCCTTTATATCGGGGATTTTTAGCTTACGAAGTACTATGAAGTAATAATTTATGGCTAACCACTCGTCCAAAAAAAAAATATAAACCTCATTTTTGATGTGATTATGTGAAGATATATTTTGATTTTTTTTATAACCAGGAATTCATAAATAAATAAAGGAGGATTAATTTATTTTTTTCCACTCCCTTCAGCAACGTCAGTTCAAGCCAATAAGATATAAAATCTCTATAAGGGTTGAGGGGTGGAGCTCTTCCTTGGACTATGGGTCGGAATACAGTAAAGGCAATACGAATTACCATAATATATGTGATGTGTTAAATTATAATTTCTAGGAACATCACTACATAGTTAATATCTTATCATCGTAATAACAAGCTTGTCCACAATAGTCGAAAGTTCAGAGTACATACGTAACCAGCGCATGTCTGGGCAATTCATGTAATTTCCCTACACCTGAAATATACTTGAATTGTTATTAATTTATTGCTTGATAGAATACTTACAGTACTTGTCATTTAATGTGATTCTGTCTCTAATTTTTAATGAGTTACAAATATAATTGGAAAGATCGTTAACAAAACTATTCAAAACATATATGAATATGCCACAGGTTTCGACCTGGAAAACTAAAATCAGGGAATTTGAAAATGAACCCAGCAGGTCAGGGAAATAAAATATTTGGGTGCGCAGGTCAAGGAAATGTTTATTATAGATTTACCTTTATGTACCCTGTCTGATGAGAACGTGTACTGTGTATTTTACCAATGTCCGGAAACATGCCAAGACTCCGCGGTCTATGACTGGCGGGGAAAACATTTTGACAGCCCTTTGGCCGTCGTCCTTGTTCTGACCTCTCATGTTCCGCACCTAGACATAGTCAGACGTATCCTAACCACGTGGTACGCAACCAAGTCGAAAGAAACCAGAATCGCTGACCCCTTCAGTTTTTACTTTTGATATTATTATCATGTTTTATTATTTAATTTACCGAGCTTCCATCTCATGGCTTCCGCCCTGATTAAAAATGGTGTACCATCGGGTGTGGCAACCAAATAAACCTGTAAACCTGCATAGTTATGTATCCTAGATGCTGGCTTTCCCCGTCACATTGTTGCACGACGGCTAGAACATTTTTACAGGCGCAAATATATTTCCTTATAAATTATTTTTATTATGAATAGTAGAATTGATATAAAGAACATTTTCCTCTTAACCCTCCCTTTCAAGAATTAAGTTTTTCGTTTTATTTTATCATAAAACTGTTGAAATTTTCATGGATCCAAAAACCTTAAAACCAATTATATTTAAGAGCTATCAATACGCGGGATAATTTAAGCCCTGCTTTTATCCATAAAGCGTATTATATATGCTATAAACGAATATAATTTTGATGATAGCATTATATCCTATGAAAATCATCTTGAAAAGCATTAAAGATACACTTTTCCGATCTTGTAATGCAATTTTTATTCAAAGTTTTAACGAGGTTTTCGTTATTTAACGACGTACTGCGTTTAAATAATGAAATAGAAAAAATTATATCAGGCGTAAACTCTTAAAAATTTGAAGTTTTAAACAAATTCCTTTGCTTTCAGGTAGTTGAAACCATTTTATACTCTGCAAGTTTTGGTCGAGTGGTGGTTTTTTTTAACATGAACCATTCAAAGAGCTCGATTTCCTAATTTTTGTAATTATTTTTTTATAAAACTTACGGTGTTGGCGCAAGTAAAACATCCTACAAGTTTATAAGACTCAATCCATGGTTTCAACCTAAGTATTCCGTCCCATCAGCTTCTCTGTTTGTTGCCTGAAGAACTGATCTAAGTAGGTTGGCCGAGTGCCAAGAGAAAATACTGACCGGACGAATATGAACCACATCTTTTGTATGTTCTTAAAGCCTTATCTCATAAAATAAGAAGAGAATTGGTTCCCATAACCTAAAATAAAGATATCCTTTTTTTGCATACACCAAATTCCAGTCGACCAAAACATTATTAACAATTTTTACCCTCTCTCGCGCTTCTTATCTACGACCGTATTAGTTGACAGTAAAATAGGCGTGACGTCGATAGAGTCTCTCTCTTTTTATTCGCTGTCAAGTTCGATTGACGGTCCGGGAAAACCGAGTTGACGATAGTTGAAAAATAGACCCAAATTTTTGACCATCCTCCACCCAGACGTAAATGTTGAGGCGGTTTGAGTCTTAAATGATGATTATACTATTTCTTTTTCTATGGAATTTAACACAGTGTATCAATAAGCTTTAGCATTGCTAGTTCTATATTTTATAAGTTGACACAAACTACTTTTTTTAAGGATCGTACATACTTCATCGGTTAGGACACGGAAGATACGCTCGACAGACTCTTGATGGTTGTTTTTAGATATTTTTTTCGCCCATCTCTTCGCCCTATTTATAGAGGAAGCTACTTGAAAATCACCTTTCTCCTCCTGACACGATCCTCTATCTCTCTCTCGAATGATGTAGATCGTCAAGGAGTTAGCATTAGCTTAATTGGCTTTTTAAATTAATTACTTTTCGAAGCGTATATTTTTTTGAAATGAGAAAAACATGTTTTTATGTGGGAACTCGTGTTAATTTTGTGTTAAAAATAAAGGGATATTAGGGTAAAAGGATAAACTCGTGTTTCATCTCGGTATCACCATTCTAAAAATTTTAATTACTAGTTCAGGGGTCATTATAGAAGTTTTACATTAAACAAAAAGTCTATCAATTCCATAGAAAGTAAACAACGCACGTAGCTTAATATTATCAGTAAAGGGCCAGGGAAACGTACTAGACCATTACTTAAAACTAGCCAAAAAGTCATCACCCCCTGTCTGGCTCGAGTGATTTGGACTCTTCCTCGATAATTTGAGTCGGGAGAGAGGGACGGAATTTAGGCGGGCCGCGCTTGGCCACTAGAGTGTCTCGAACAAGAACCTACCGGAACATTTACCTGGACCTTAGCTGATAGTATTATGCTATTAAAGGGTGTTGTTTACTTTTAAGGAATAAACTTAATAATTAAACGTAATTTAATTTTCTTCTGACCAGGCATTTGAAGTTTTAAATACATTTCCTCGAAAACGCTCTCATAACGATGATAATTTTCTACTATGGAAATTTTTTAGAATTCAATTCGAGCCTGAATATAAAACAAACTTTAATCATTCTCGGAATAGATTTCAAGGTATAAATGTTCATATAGTGATCCTTATACTTATATCGGGCCCCATTCGCGCTCACGAAAGCAAAATGACCAAATTTAAAATAAATAAATCTTGAATTAATACTATCATCCGTACCATAAATGCGATCAAAACCCGCTATTTTGTATAAAGTATCGCATCGTTTATAAATGCAAAACAATTTGAAGTACAGATTCAACGTCGATCTAAAGTTCATAGAGAGAAAGGGTGGTGTGGACTCCGAGGAAGAAAAGAGGCTTAGAATTATACGTGTGAAGGAGATTGAAATGGCTTCATCTATAAACAGCGTTCGCTAAAATGTAACCAATAGGGAGAAACTTGATAAGAGTCTGAAAGTAATGTTTGTACCATAAGCTTTGGATCTGTTAGTTCTAATTTTGCGTGGATATAACAACGTGAAGCTTCGAAATGAGATGAGAAGATAGATGAAGACGGTAGTTTCTAAATTCCCATCTTGAAAGCGGTGGTGCAATGTTGGCTCTCTAAAAGAGAGGGTGAAATTCTAAAATCTTGGCAGTTTTATCAAGAGTAAAAAATATATATTTTGAAAACGGCTCGCAAGCACAAAAAATAAGTCGACATCAAAAGTGAATTTCTTTATTCCGTAAAAGTAAACAACACCCCGTAACTTCCTGATTCGAGACACTCTAGCGGTCACTTTTTAAAGGTTGCCAAAAAAATTACCAAATTCTTCCCTATTCTGTCAAATTCATAGACCTACCTAACATTTTTGTTTTTCATTTTAGCTTCCCTTTTTTCAGTTTTGGGTGATTTTTAGAAGCTCCAACTTTTTACAGGAATTGTACTTTCGATAAGAGACAGACTTTCGGTTCACGTAGGCGGCAAATAAAACGTTGGTCGGAACGTAATGAAAAATTCGAATTTATAGGATCTTCAAACCTCTATAGGTGCGTGGGAGTCAAGTTCACTCTATATAGGATACAGAAAATACCCTTATATGTGTATACGGCATTTTGAAGGCGTTTAGGAAGACTAAAACTTCAACAATTAATAGAATTATTAATCTTTCATACGTTTACAAATTTTAAAGCAAGTTTAAGTCTCAGCGGGATGCCTAATTCGTTTAAAATGGAATGAATTCCGTCATCAATTAGTCGCATTCACACTAAGACTATAGTTTAACATGTTTTACTGACGGAATAAAGCACCATGCAGCTTCTCTTCTATCCAATTAAATTTGACAATTAGTTTTTATTGGTAAATAAGGTATATATGAACGATAAGGAATAGATAGAAAAACACTTGTGATTGGGCTTCATTATCCCTTTAATTTAGAAGTATGTAAAGGGGGATATGGTTAACTTCTCAAAGAATTTTAGACCTAACAGCTTTTAAGAAATTTTCAAATTAAAGCCGACAATATATTATGAATTTGTATTAAAACCCTTAAAGGCAGGCGTGTGTTTAAAGATTTTTACCCCTAAAGTTTCCTCAAAAGTTTTAGATGACGCTTCAAATATCTGTTCCACTTATAGTACATTTCTGTCTATTCTTTCAACGCGTAGAAGTTTGGGTTATATAAGAACTCCAACAGAAGTGTTTGCATGAAGCCTAGCTTTTTGCGCAATGAAATTCGCGACTGGAACGTACTCTAGTTTCTCTCGATATAGATTTTTCTTTAGGTTTTAAAATGAAACTAATAATTCCCTTCCTTGGGTTTATAAAGGAGACCATGAGGGGACGAATCCGAATTGACCTTAGGGCATAATTTTTGTGACATAAGCAGCAACCGTCTTTTGCTTCTGGAACTTATATTCATTTAAACTCTCATTAAAAAACTTATGGTATGAAGTGGGAGGAATGTTTCGGATTTAACGATTTTTACGGATTTGGAATCTTTAGAATTTGTCGGAAATTTTAGAACCGTATTGTTCCAGGGATATGAAAGGAGTGGGGATTTATTAGAGCCAGCGTTAGATATCTTTATTCGAGTTTATTGGAATGACTAATTCCGTAAATACGATTAAAGGAAGACTGAAGTCTAACAACTAGTGATTATCTTTCTATTCCTTTTCGTAATTTAATATCTTATAGTACTAAACAAATTTTCGTATCAAATATTAAGCTAGTCATATTTATTATCTTACTCGGAAAAAAGGCTTAACAAGGATCAGTGAAAAATTTGCAACAGTCAACTAGTTAATTGGAGTATCTGGGATTTTTAAATCCCTTTTAAAGTCGCCTTCTTTTCTAGCTTAGCAGACGACGTTAACCATAACATTTTGTACAGTTATAGCTAGGCTGTGTACATAAGAGAAAAGTATTTTAAAGGGGCAATTTCAGAGCAGAGAGGGCCTTTAAAGAGCGTTGCTCTCTCGTAAAATTCAGAGTAAAAAACTTGCTCCGAGAGTCCTCGACTTTCTCAGTGGATGGTTCCGGATGGTTTAATTTAAGATGACTTTAACTATCCAAATTTCGGATTGGTTAGTACCAGTTAGATGTTACAAATTCACCCACCGGGAGAAAGATGTTGGGTCGCAGCCTTCCGCTTACAGGCCTTGGCCCAACCTCTTTTTTTTTTTAATCACTTATTGTCAGTTTTCATTCTCACTTGTAGCAAAAGCACAAATTCTCTTCGTTATAATTTTAATTATAAGCTTTAAATCGTTTCTCAATTTAGAATTGGAATTTGATTGTAATTTTATTCAATTAAACAGAAACCCTATCCTAGGTATAGTAGTCCAAAATTAGATCTAATCCTCTGATCCTCAGATAGGTCTAATTTGACCGAAAGAAGCAGCTCTTACAGTTATTATTTTTTCTTTTCTATTGGAGTTGCCGTGTTGATATCCTTCATCCGTATAGCTAAATTTCAAATATCAATCTGCTATTAGTTTTTGATCATCCTCCTTTCCTAAATGGGAATGTAACATTCCGAATGTTTCATCGTACGCGGGGGTCATACCAGGTTAAAACGAAACTTTTCGATACGATGAGAGATTCAGAGCAACTAAAAAAATCTCCGGGAAAGTGCTTTCTTGCCTAATTGCATTTGCTTGTAATCGAATAGTGGTACCTGCCCGTATAATACACGTCGAGCTGGCGAGAAAAAAAGGAGCATCAAGCTTTCCGTCTACTTATATAATGTTTGCCCATTGCCATTGCCCAATTACTCTATTTGATTTAACTAATTGTTTCTACTTGCAAATTCTACGTAAATTTAAATTGAATATATTAGAGGAATTCAATTAAAAGAATAGACACTAATTAGAAGGGAAATGGGATGCGGCATTGTCCCGCGCCTCTTTGTAATGACTGTAGTTTTCCAATCAAATCTGGGTTTCATTGGGGATCATTTTTGGAAACCGCTCCCCGACTTGGCAACACCCACAAGCCGTACTTATCTCTCATTTTTGGACTAAAAGCTTTAGAGATAGATATTTTGAGCGTAGGTTGTCAAGGTGAAATTAGTATTAGTGAAAATACTAACTAGTATAGGAATTACGTATTTCGTGGAGTAAATCAAGTAGTTAAAATTATACTTTTTTTAGAAACACTAAAAGATATAATCTAAAGATATTATATTATTCAAAGAAAACTAATTTAAAGTTTTAAACATTTTCAGTCAAGCTATAAAAATGCTCGCTAGAATTGATGATTTGAATATCGCGCGAAAAAAATCAGATGTTCTAAACAAAAAGCTAGTGGCGACATCATCACTAGTCATCCATTCTCTCTCAAAAAGTCAAAATATGCGAAAATGAATACTGCTGCGGAGTTTGGTAAGCCCCAAAATTTAACGTTAATTCGTTAATTTTTCGAAATATTTATAATTTTAAATGGTTTATCCGGTTTAATAATCTAGGCGTGCTAATTTGGCGTTAAAACCTGACTTTGAAATTACCATGAAATGTTTTAATGGCTAAAAATAATAATTTTCATATAAGCCTTGGTTGTAACTAAGTGCAGGAAAAGAAGCCCTGTTTATCGCCGTAAGTACTTTTTTATCGATGTTTGACGATTGACAACATTTATTGCATTCATTTGCGTCATTTACTATTTTATGTTTTCAGATAATAAATGGCTGCATGGATATCCGCTGTTATGAGCCTCATTCTGAAGCGTTTGAAAGAAGATGAGCATGATCACCATGCTCCCCAAAGTAAATTACAGATAAAGTTAAATATAATTTTAAATTAAACCAACTTCCTAATCAATCCACCTTTTAGCGGGTTTCATGGATATCTCAACTTTACCTCCAGAGTTGAGTTTATCAGTTTTATCTCATTTAAACGCTACCGATCTCTGTTTGGCAGCTTGTGTTTGGAGAGAGTTAGCTCAGGATGAAGTGTTATGGCAAAGGTAGGAAGTTAAATGTTAGGAGTCAAAATTTTTACCCTAATTTATAATTTTTCGTTTTTAGTTTATGCCGAAGTCAATGGGGTTACGTAAGCATCTATAAACGATCAAAACATGAAGAAATATCTTATCACAGACTTTATCTCTTGATGGATGAAGGGACAGTTACATTTAACGCTGATCCTTTCTTGGGTATGGAATATTTCATTGATCATAATCTAGTCGAAAATACATCAATTGAGATTGCCAAGTTCTTTCACAATACCCACGCTTTAAATTTAAGACAAATGAGAAGCTTTTTAAATATCAGGTAACCTTAATTTGTTACTACAACGTATTAAGTTTAATATTATCAAGGTTTTTGATTGTAAAACATTTTTTGTTTGTTTTGTTTTAGGAGAGACGTGTTAGATCATTTAATTGATCTACACAACTATAAAAATCAATCTTTACCCCACGCTTTACGTCGTTTTTTCCGAACCATTCAAGCACCCAATGAACATGATAATTACCTCCATACGCTGCTAGAAAAATTCTCTGCCAGATTCTGTAAATGCAATCCGAAGTTGGGAATGAGTTCGGGTAAATTGATACTTATTTTTATGATGTGCGAGTGCTTGAAAGGTTTCTAGTTGGATCGAGCTTCAGGCTGAGCACCCAGCTCTGAAGCACTTGTGAAATAGAGATAACTTAATCTGAAAGTGTGAAGATTCATTAAACACTCGAAATCAGAATTTTGAGGCTCATTAAAGGATCGAAATTGCAATCTTGAGGCTTGTAATTGTAACCATAATTTTGGGATTCATTGAAGGCTCAAAACACTGATTTACATTTAAAACTCGAAGCTCAAGCTCAGTAAGAAACCCAGAGCTTGGCTCGTTGCTTGATAATATATAAAACAAGGCTCGCACACACTCCTAACTTATAATTATCAATTCAAAACTAATTACTGTACATTTATTTTCAGATATAGTTTATTTGCTCTGCTTTTCGCTCATAATGTTGTCAGTTGACTTGAGTAGCCCGCACGTTAAAAACAAAATGTCAAAAAGAGAATTCATTCGAAATGTTCGTCACGCTGTGCAGCGCTCTGATGACGAGTTTTATGGCCATTTGTATGACGATGTTTATGTTCTTGGTCACATTGCCCCCAATTCAGTAGATTGAAGAGAAAACTAAGATATTGTTTGTTTTGTAAAAATAATTAATTTTAATTCTTCTAATTACGTAAGTAATTTCTAAAATATCATCCTCCCTCCTTGACTATTGATTAGTTGATGGAAAAAAAATTGTGCATTTTGTAATCGTTGTATCATCAGTTGTAAATATGTATGTGTCAAATTATTAATTATTAATATAGAGAATATAGTAAAAAAAATGGATATTTATTCGCAATAAGTAAATGAAATTTAAAATCGATTGATTTTTATTATTTTAAAATCAATATTAAGTTTTTTCTTTTTTATAGACAATCAGACAGACAACCAACACATTTTCATAAGATGGCAATTTCTATGGGGAGTGGAAAAGAAATACATTTTATGAAATTAAATTTAAAATTTAGATACAGTTTATGAGGTTTTTTTATATTAAGCAAGTTTCATGTACAGAGTTTTAACCTTAAATAATTTGAAGAATTGTATTTTAAAAGGATTGACAGAATGGGTAATCTAATTTATCTCCTGTGTAAATTGACCTTGAACCGCCCAAAACGTGAGAAATAAAGTGGTGGCACAGGGCAAATGACCCCTTTAAAAATTGACTGATCCAGTTTAAAAATTAAATCAGAGGAACCACTTGAAGGTGAGCAATTAATACTATGTCCATGGCTAATGGATTACACACTATAAAAAATTGTATTTCATTGTCCCTTGCAATGCCTACAAATATGTAGGCATTGTCCCTTGAGAGGTGCTCTGGCGGCGCAGTCGGAATTATGTACTTGTCGGAAGTTCGGAAACTCGGAGATGCGGACAGTCGGAATTATGGGCCTTTCCTCCTGGCGAGAAGAATTCAGAATTGTGTTACATGATTGGTGAGTTCGTGACGTCACCGTACTATCGCTCAAACCTCGAAGCATGCACGTTACCACGTATAGTGATAATTAGTCCAGTCTATTAAATTTAGACTAAGTTCATTAAATTTGTTTCTTTTTTAAGAGGTTATTAAGGTGGGTCCAATGAAACCGGAAACAAAATGGTAAGCGAAATTAACAAATAACAATGATTAATTTTATAATATTGGATGAATTATGGTCCATTTAGGTATATGGGCAGGCTTACATTAGCGCAAGGAAAGTTTCAACCTTCAGGAAACTAAAATTTCATGCGCTTATGTTATTACATACCTTCCAAAATGACCAAAACGCTTAATTTGTTTTTTTCCATGTTTAATTTTAATTAGGAAAACATTTCAAGACAAATTAGTGGCAGCTTACCATTCGGATCAGTCCCAAATTGGTGAAAATAAAGTAATGTCCAATTTGCGATGAAAAATGATATACACTCAACTCATCATTGGTATATTTTTCCACGAAATTGCTTGCTGGTTCATCAGAATTTTCAAGCTGGGTCTCACCTGCTTCAAAAAGTGATGGATAAAGAGAAGCTAAATTGTGTCGTTATAAATCTCTATCCTGGGAACGAAGGATATTCGTTAATGTTGAAAACTAAATCTGGAAGTAACACTGAAACGATCAGAATGCCATACGAAGTAAGTGTTTTGATATATGAGCTTTATAATAATTTTTCCTCATCACGTATCATTTTATAGGAGGACGAAATTTTAAACTATATTGACAATGAGGAACTGCCACCCCTTTTAATTGATATACTAGAGAAATCTCAAGCTAATGTATTTTACGGTGGCTGTGTAGTTTGCGAGATTAGGGATTACCGACGAAATTCAAACCCTTCAACATGCGATTACGAACATCACTATGTTCTTTTGAAACCTTCGACTCAAACGGTACTAAGTGACGTTGCCTTATTAACAAATGACGGCCAAAAATGGTCTCAGGATGAACGTTTAGCCGTGGAAGGGGCATTGTTGATGATTTCTTCGGAACCTCTATGCTTAGACCCGTCAGTTTCTGTAACCATAGCATCCAACGGATATCATCATCATAAACAAAAACTATCGACGGTACCGTTAAAGAAGTGAGTTTACGAGTAAAATTTGTATTCATATTTTTAATGAGTCATTTGGTTTCTTTTACAGATTAGCGAGGAAATATTCTCAGCCTGCCATAAATAGGAAAAAGAGGTTCGAACATTGCCCAGCTCCCACTCATTTAAAACTCTTTGATGTATTGGCTAAACATAAACGAAAACCACAAACTCCACCCTCTATTTTAATCAAAACCAGTAAAGATGTAAGTTTCAATTTTCTTATGTAATTGTATCGCCAAAAATGAGGATCTGAAGCGCGATTTATTGCGTTGGAAAATTCATATCATCAAAGGAACGCATCCACCTTTGATATCATCTATCAGTAAAACCTCGAAATCTAAATGATATGGATCTCAGATTAGTTTCGACTCGTCTCTGCCAACTAACAAAGAATTTTAAAAAACTTAATTTCGTTTTCAGACTATCGATTTTTGGAAACAAAAAGACATTCCTTTGGAAATGCCTGAATCTATCGACGTTTTTAAATATGCCAAAGAAATTGAGAAGCCTAATCCAGTTAAAGATAACTCTTTGGTATATTTCTCAAAATTTATGTTGTTAATGATTAATAATTAATTATTGACTAAAGTTAACAAATAGCATTTTTTTCTTTATTGTTTTAGATAACTATTGAGGAATACAATCTAGAATCGGAGAAATTGAAGGGGAAAGTTCAAATAACTGACGTGATAATTTATCAGAGACCCAATGATGAGCAATATTTAGGAAAATTGACAATTAGGCGAGAAGGACAAGAATCCGGTTCTAGTTGCTGGTACACTTTGGGTCATCGATCTGACGTCGACAAATATATTAATCAGTGCATGGAGATATTTACTGAAGAAGGTCGAAAAAATGTCAAAATAACGCATGTATTACCGGGCAAACCACCAGAAATAACTTATACCCCTAATGGAGCATCTTCCTCTACCTAATTTTTTTAACAAAGATTTTACAGGATGTTTTAATTTTTATTTTAAATTATAATACTATTAATTTGTAAATAATTTTAGAGTTTTAAATAAATTTTAAAGGCATTTTTAGATTGGATTCCCAATCATTTTGGGTTATTGAAAAATAGCTGCCTCACCATAGAAGTTGCACACTTTTAGTTTTTTACTTATGATATAAATTAATTATAGTGCGTGCACCCACGGACCAAGCGTTGCCTGATTATAGCGTAGGCAATGGACCAAGTATACTTAAAGTTCACTATATTACACATGTCTTTAATATTGAATCTACAGTTTTCGCTTGACAACTGGATTTCAAATATTTACAGAATAGGGGCCCTGTTTTTTTTATTTCACACTTCTATTTTAGATTGTAATTTAATTATGACGTCACAAGCAAATAAATACTCGTTGTGTTCACTTAAAATAACTATATTAACCAGGGTTCACATTTTCTCCGAAAGGCGGTTAAGGTCTGAGCGACTGAAGTTCCCGATATTGTAATTTACGATAAGTGGAAGTGGCACACTTTATTCTTCTTTTACTTCTGATATAGATTATTCGATTCTGACGTCAAAAACTTGTTAAATACACGCGGCGTTCATAGACGATAACCGGTCTAAGAATCTAACATCTTCCATCTACTCCCGGCTTCCGCTCCGAACGCATCAGTCAAAACTTTTTTCTCTTCTTGATCGGGAACGTCGACATCGTGGTTGGTGAGTTAAATTTTTTGATCATTCTTAAATATCTATTACACGAAAAGTACTAAATTTATTACTTATTTCAATTTAAAGCCTTCTTATATTTCATTGTTGAATTATTTTGCTTTAATAATCAATAGAAAATTAATTATAGTCTAAATGAAATACTACCATCTTTAGTTAAGCCTTGGAATTTTTAACACGCGGCGAAATCCAAAGGCTTAGTTTGCCTTTAGGGAAGTTAAGGCAGACTATAGTTTATTTTGCAGTATGTTTGCCTAGTTAGCAGAATTTAAATTTAAAATTTTTTAACGCAGATTAAGTCAAGATGACAAACACTAAGGGTTATCGTCGGGGTACTCGATACCTCTTTTCGAGGAAATTTCGTAGGCATGGTGTGGAACCACTATCGACCTTCCTTAAAGTTTATAAACGAGGAGATATCGTTGATATTAAGGTACATTTCACTTAATCTTTTAATTAAGAGTAAATAAAGATGCTGATCATCTTAATTACAGGGTAATGGTGCCTTTCAAAAAGGTATGCCTTACAAATACTACCACGGTAAAACGGGACGAGTTTTTAACGTAACTCCCCATGCTGTTGGTGTCATTGTCAACAAACGTGTCAGGTATGAAATATTTAAATCAAATTGGGTATAATATAACTTATTTAAATTTACACTAATATTCAAATCTTGTCATTAGGAACCGCATCATCCCGAAGCGTATCAACTTGAGGGTTGAGCATATCAAGCACTCAAAATGCCGACAAGATTTCTTGGAAAGGCTACAGGAAAACCAGAAGAAGAAGGTCGAAGCTAAGGCTGCTGGAATCCGTGTTCACACAAAAAGGCAACCTCAACAACCAAGGGGCGCCCATTTTGTCATTAGCAAAAATAATGCTCCTCAATTGTTAGAACCAATCCCATATGAATTTATTGCGTAAATGTTTTTTCAATAAATGCAAGAAAATATGTGCAATTTCTTTTCTTTTCTCCTACAATATAGTTTAAAACTTCCGTAGATGGCATTACGCTATTTATGGAAGAAGTTTAATGACCTGTTTATCTTGCTTTGTTTACCGATCGTAACCATAGCAACTTCAATGTTTCATTAATGGCTTTAAATGTACGCAGTAACTTCCAGTAAGTATAGATTTGAAGAAAAATGCCGAAAGCAATTCCCAATGAAGCCGAAACACTTAAAACCGAAGTTGAAAGTGAATTAAGAATGAAGTTTGTTGAGAGTTTGAAGAATTTTATCCAAATCTTGGATTTTTTTACCTGTATTATACTTTCTTTCAGAGCGATGCTCGAGCATTCGATTGAAGATTTACAAAAAACTGTAAATGCTTTAGAAGCTCAACTTGATCAACCTGATAACGGTGATGGTACAATCGAAAATACATTACAATTTTATGGAAGAGAACCAAAAGTTTATGGAATTTTTTTTCTCCTTAAATATTTTGATTAGAAGATGAATGGAAAGTTCGCTATTTTACTCAGGTTGAAGTTAACGACCAGTTAGAAAGGCAATGCGTATGGTTACGAGATAAAGTGGAAGCGGCAAAGAATCAAACTACCGAAGGTTGTCGAATAATGGTCAATTGGTTGTTTTCAGCTCAAATGATTTATAATTACTATTAGGTATGACAGCGTTGTTAGCCGATTTAGATTTGGATGCTTTGTCAGAGGTAAAGTGATTGATGAGAAACTTCAAGTTAAAATGGAATAGTTTTTGAGTTTATATTCAAAATCTGCATCCAAAAATATGGATGTGAATTTTTCTACAATTTTTAGGTATGGTTAAGTTTGAATCGCATTAATTCAGGCTTCAACAGAATTTTTTCATTGAAAAAATTTCCAAAGCCTGCAGTTAGGAAAGCGTACGACCATTGGTTTTTTTTATGATTGGTCCTATTTTAAATTTAACCAAACATTTGTAATTTTAACAGTACCAGGAGTAAATAGGGGGAAAAAAATAAAGTGAAGTATATACTTTAGGATACTTCTATATACTTCTGACACTACTCAAAACATGTCTAATAAATTGAAAGAAATCTTTATTACTGTACACTTTTAGAATGGAGAATCTCAGATTTAAAAGATGAATGAAACGAAAGTTTAATTTTCACTACATTCAAATTTTTAATATAAATTTAGAATCAACTGTTGCGATACTTGAAACAACTGGAAAAAGATCGCAATTCGATTTATAACGAAATGAGAGACACTGAATGGAAATTGGATCAAGAATCAAAGGTTTGCAAATATTTTAATTGTGTATAAATTTATGTTTAATGAACAATCTTTTAAAGTCTTTTCATAAATACAATGAAACCCGGAAAGCTTATATGACGGAAATTACGGATGCTATGCTTAACTTGGAAGCCCTGCGGCACAAAATGAAAGCTATGGAAATGTCCGAATGTGGATCTATCGCCAAATGTCCTAGGCATTTGAAATATTTGTATGATTTGGTAACTGTTATCGAATAATATTTAATTTGAATTTCTTCCACTATTTTTATCCTTTTAAGGAATATCTCTCCTGATCAAAGAGTCATTGATCCTCGTCGTGGACCAATAAAAAAAACAGCTGCTGTAAGAAGTCTACCAAAAATGGAAGATTTAACCCCCGATGAAAATAAGGAAGAACCCGAAGCTCTTACTGAAAACCCTGTTAATCCTGAATAACTAGACGTTGTCCAAGAAACTAATAAACTTTAATTATTGAATTTGTGTTTTCCAAATTAAAGAATTTCCAAACACTAAATCAAAACATATGTACAATCTATAAACAGCTTGATCTCAAAGCATTAGCGTACTGGGTGCCAGGGGCGCATTAAATCTCTGTTGTATTTCTTCTCTGTAAGAAATGAAGTTTGTAAAAACATATTTTAATTGTTTTTAAGTACGAAACAAACCAGGTGCAGGGAAATCCTCCGGATGAAGCTCTATGTAATGTCGAAGAATGGCATCCCTATCAGCGTAACGCTTCGTAGAGTAGAGTTCAAGTTGGTGAAAAGCGTAACCTTCATACAAGCAAAAGGCAAGAAGTTATTGACATTGATCATTACTATTTTTTATATATAAAAAAAGGCAACCTGCACAGCTTTTTAAACTTTTACAATGATTGCATGAATATGTACATGAAAAATATACCAAAATTACAGAAAAAAAAAGGAAAAATTACCTAATCCAGCTGCAGCAAGTATATGCTGATGAATTCCTATGAATTTAAATATTAAAGTGTGAAATATTGCTTGGAGGTGAAATTAAAGGGCAGTGATAACCAAGGCTTAATGTTCTTACCAGCGTAAAATGGCCTTCTTAAGAAAACGTTTTTTAAAGCGAATATGGAAATACCCCCAGATACTCCCAGCATTGCGTAAAATAACTGGTTAAAAGCAGGCCTTCTAGGATCTAGCTTAAAAAATTTAACTAAAGGATCGTTTTCCATTGTTTACAAGTTACAACTTATTATATTCGTACAGAAACAAACGGTGTATAGTGACCTTTGGCCTCACGATCGAAGCCGCATTTATCACGTGGTAGAAGATAAACCAATCACGACTGATATTTTCTACCAATCATTTCTCTTTTTCCCACCCGCTTTTTTAGTCGCAAATCTCGCGCCACAGCTGCTGCCGGTAATTTTTGCTAATCCTTATATTATCATAATTAATTTCATTTTAAGAAGAAGATACCCGTTCGGCAACGTATTCAGCCTATTGAATTTTAAACGGTTTTCTACACGAAGTTAAAGGTTTTCAAATTGAGCTTCGCGGTTAGTCCAACCCCCAGTCTCTTTGTTCGAGAAAAAGGCGCGCATTCTCGAGTCAAGCTTCAAGGAGATTCCATCGCAACATTTTGCCGGCTGATTAATCAAAGTGACACTTTTAGTCAACTAATAATAATATCAAGATGACCACAACCAACGTATTCACCGGAATCTCTGGAAATGAAAGGCCATCCTCAAAGTAAGTCTGATTTTTATTATATATAAATTTTATTTAATTTAATAGTATAGTTATGATGAACCAAAGGTAAAGGGTGTTGGTCTAAATTTGGCCTAAAATGGCCTTTTATGATGTTGAAATTTAGGTAGAAATGACTCATTTATTTGATGTTGAAATTTAGGTAGGAGTGACTCATTTGATCGGTGACATTATGAGTTGAACCAATTTCTTGAAAAAAAAAAATTTTTGGGCACTGTTATCAGAATAGACTAAATTTATATTTGGACTATTTTAAAAAACTTCATATCCTTACATTATTGTGCGTTTTAAGGCTGATAATTAATTATATATATTATAATTTTATAATATTGTGAACAACAAGGTTTAAAATTGGCCTAATTTCTAGATGTAAAATTTAATTCAACGACCTGAAATACCGTTGACCTTCATTATAGGTCAAATATGTCCTTCTAAAGTGACAAATCTCTCAAATAACTGGAATTTTTTGAGATATGAATTCATCCAGAAAATGCGGGAAAAACGCGTCTTCCACCCAAAGTAATTTATTTTTAACAGGAACCCAGCCCTTTCTAATTATCACCCGTAACATCATCTTGAGCGCCTTGGGGGGCAGAGGAAATGAGTATTTTTGATGGTCTACCGCTCTCGTATATTTTCCGCGAAATAGGCAATTTCGATGTTCAGTCTAGCAGTATGAAAGGCGAAGGGAGAGGTCTGGGTCTAGTAGATCAAAAGAGCCGTTATATTACGCTATACAACTACTTGTAGCGTCTCTACGTCTGGTTAGTGCTGTACGGTGACGCACGGGATACAAAAGTTTGCCCCACAATCGATTTAAAATATCTCGAAAATCTCGTGACTCATTCTTATAACGGTTCAAATATTTTATCTTTTATTTCTTTTAATCGTAAATAGCTTTAGATTATGATATTTTTTATCAGGCAATATAAGAAAATATTATGACATCCATACCTATATTATTACATCTAAAGCTCAATAATTATTATTGTAGTGTTTTAACTATAGAGTTGAAAAAATCAGATCTAACTACTAGTGGAATGTTTGTCTAAAATTAGTCTCAGAAACCCTTTTAGCTAAGAGCTATTTCGTGTTGTTTTGTGATAAATAATTCTGACCCCTCCTTAAATACGAGGCTTTCCTATGTATTTATTTGAGGGGTATAAAATTCTAAGCTTAAATACTGAAATACAGGAAGCCAATGACCCATCGAACCATAGCAACTAACAGCGTGTCTAACCTGTTACTGGCCTTTAGGCTTAGTAAATTCTTTTGGTATTGAATCACTATTTAAATTTTATTTTAGAACTTCGTGATTAGTTTTAATTTTTTTTGAAAACCTAGGCTTGTTTTTTTTTTTTTTCTTCTTCTTTCTCTCTCTCTTTCGATTAGAAACTCGAATCGTAAAGATTACTGGGAGCTTTATATTTTACGTAATGAAAACTCAAACTGATTTCTGACTAAATATAGATTCCCTAAAATATACTTTAGCTTAAAATCAATATTGTAGCTTATACTGATTTATTATTATTATTATTATCGACTAGAGAAACGCTTTCTTATTTCTGGGCTACCTTTATTTCAAGTGATACTGTCACAATATTTATGGAAGGTATATAGATTATATTTTTAGCTTTTTCCTATTATTAAAACCTATTCTAGATTTATTTAAAAAAGTTTCAACTTTAATTACGCGATACAAATTTATATGGCGTAATTAAAGGTGCAACTTTTGTAAATACATAGTTTTCACTAAAGTGGGTAAGTGCCGTTCCCCCCATGTTGCCAACCACTTGTGAGTGCAGAGGGAAAGGCTAGAGTTCAGTTTTGAAACTGATCTGTTCTGAACTGCACTCACAAGCTCCTGGCAACCTGGGAATGAAAGCAAAGCTGGGTAAGAGGGGTGGAATTATCTTTTGCCCCTTTACTGAAAACTATGTATAAATCTAGTGCAAGAAGTCATAATTATTTGAAATACTATAAAACCTATATTCATTTTTTTACAATATTGGGTTGATCGTTTAAAGGGAGAATGCAACCTAACAACAAGTGATTTTTTTTTAACGATTCCTTATAGTTTAAATATGACTAATCCAACAGTAAAATAATTTACAAATACATATTAAACTAGAAATAAATTTAAAACTTACCATCAAAATGGGCTTAGCTGGATTCATGGAGTTACTGAACTCCCCATGTAAGGACTAGTGACCAATAACATTGTAGGATCTCCATGAATACAGCTAAGCCTATTTTCAGGATAAGTTTTAAATTTATTTCCAGTTTAATATATGTTTAACTTTTTTTATTGTTGGATTAGAACTATTTAAACGATAAGGAATCGATTAAAAATCACTTGTTATTAGGTTGTATTTTCCCTTTAAAAGCAACTTAAAAAATAAAATGACATTTATATAAAAATTGTTTCGGCAAAACAAATGCGGCAGCATCACTTTAATCAAAAAGTGGGTACCTTTAGCTCTTTTGTTCCACTTTTAAAGGGCGAGTCTCGCGAATAATTACCCTTTTGAGTCATTATTGTATAGTAAGAATTATATTATGATTTTTATCCCATTATTATAAGTTTTTATTCATTAATTACAAAAACAAATCTGGCACCTATTTCCTGCGTAAGATCATGGAAAAATAAGTAAGATACACTCAGAAATCAGTGGGGCGATGACATATGTTATTTTCCCAAAGGTTGTTAATTAACAAACTATTTTTCATTGCCGGTTTGTTCAGAACTTAACAGATCTTCAATTTCTTATTAAAATTTAGACTAATTTATGAAACTTTACCATTACCTCAATTTAATATTTGAGCCTACTATTCTTAAAACCATGTTATATTGAGCCTATAAAAATCCCATCATTTTGAGGTTATTTTTTTAATGACTTTCGAGGATTTTAATGAAAGGTCTATTTCAAAAGCTTGTATTAGTTTTAATAGTTTAGCTATCAAAATAAAGACAAAGCAAGAACTCATTCGTGTATGGGATTATCATTACAGCATTATCTAAGAACTTCCCTAGCTATGACGTAGAACATTTTCTCGCTAAGCCCCTCCCCGTTTATAAAACCATGTGAATTTCATCATTAATTTTAGGCAAATTAGGCTCACTTCATAACAAAGTGTACAAATTGTATCTTTGTAGTCATTGACGATTAAATATGACATGTCACGGAAAAGTTTTGAAAGCTGGGAGGCATAATGATAATGTTAAATTTAGTTTATCCTAGAATAAAGGAGTTTGCGAAACTGTTCTCAAATTGGAGAAAAGGTTAAGTTTTCCGTGAGACTTATCCATCAACATTTCGTGTTCATGTTTCTAAAAAACGCCGATAGATGTCGTACGTTCCGCTAATACATATCCAATCAAAAAAAACCGATTTTAATCATATTATCCTGAGTCTTTGCCTCTTCCAACTCATCCAAACAGTCTTAGTCTTCATCGTGTATTAATGTTCCGTCTTTTATATTTCTTAATAACCAAATCATTCATATAGAGGGGGTTCTTACCTTTGTACCCTTTGAAAACTCTAACGAAACATTGCCTTTGAGAGCCAGACGGTCTCCAAACTTCCTCTTATCCCATTATGATGATGTTTTTGGAAAACGCTCAATTTGAAGCCAAACGCGCGTAATGTTGTTATAAATGGGTACCTCATTTTGACCATTTCCACGCAAACAATTGGCTTTCACTGAACTAGAAAAGGCAATAATGGAAATAAACCCTGCTCTGCTCTTTTGTTTATGCTTTTATCTCGTGTTGGATGGATAGGAAAGTTAGTCTAAGCGGAACTTATCCTACAAAACCAGACAATTCTTTCCCATGTATTGTTATTGTATAGGCCGAGTCTGTTTTTCGGACTATTTTGCGGCTATTTTCCCCCAAACATAAAATATATCATCAAAATCTGTTTATGGCTTCTGGAGCACCAGTATAAAAAAAGGAAGTTATATGGAGGTTAAGCCTAACTTTAGACATTGTGAAATTGAAAAAATAATTCATATTCTATTCCCTATCGTAAAAAAAAAAAGCCATAAGCTCTTTCTTCAAAATATTTTGGATATTTTTTGATTTTTGAATCTAATTAGGCTTAGTAACCTTTTAAGTGGTTCGTATTAACATAAATTTTGATACTTCCTGTTCGTCTCGGGAAGGGTTAAATTGTTTACTTTTCTAGATATGTTAGATCTTGGTTAGATTTGAATTTTAAATCTGTCCCTAAAGTAGAAACTTTTGATGGATTGGAAATTCTAAAATTGGACGTAATTTTGATTTTTAGCCGGTTTTTCTAAGAGTGATTCATCTTAAAGGGTGAACAAAGCTCTAATCAAACGTGTTAGTACAGTTTGACATTCAAATGTTCTCAAAATTCGGCGTCAGAATAGAAGATACGATAGCAGACGATTATTTCATTTGGGTTTACGCCCCCTTTAACACCTAAGTAGGCTTAGCATACTTCATTGCTTTGAGTTTAGTTGAAATTCAAATTATAAGTTGGGAAAACTTGTGTCATCAGCCTATTTTTAGGTGGCTTCAATTTGAGATTAACCCCGAGGCTTTTCGGGTTATTTTGTTAATATGGGCGCTTAGTAACTAGGCGCCGATTCAGATTATACGAAACACAAACTTTATAAATAATCAATATACATTAATGTATGCGTCACACATTTCGTGAAGATGAAATAGAACTCCAACCCCAGCAGCGATCGTAAACAGATAAAATTAAATGCTTATGATGGAAAACTTTACTAGGGTTTCGACCAATGTCTACAGCGATGAATAGGGATAAACGGGGGGAAACGACCGACCTATGGTGAAGACTTATTTTAACATATAAACGAACTAGGTTCTGTTCTCACTACCAATATTTTATGAAGCATTTGTTGCTAAGTTAAAAGAACTTTGTCTCTCCATTTAAAGGGAGAATGCAACCTAACAACTAATGATTCCTAATCGTTTAAATAGACTTAATCCACCATTAAAAAATTCAAAACGAATATTAAACTATAAATTAATTTAAAACGAATTCATGGAGATCATGAGTTTCACATATAAGGGTCATCGATCAATGTCATTGGTCAATAGTCCTTATATGGAGAGTTCAGGATCTCCATGAATCCTGCTAAGCCTATTTTTCTGGTAAGTTTAAAATTTATTTCTAGTTTAATATTTTCTTTTACTGGTTAATTAGGCCTAGTTAAACGATATGGAATTGATAAAAATTCTATCTTTAAGGTGTTAAATTTCTAATATTAGGTTAATGTTGAATTTAAGTCGTATGTAATATGCGATTGGCCAGAATTTACACTGAAATTCAAACCCAAACAAAGTTAAGAATTTGTCGAGGAATTAAAACCATTTCCATAAAATCTGTACACCGATGATTAAGTAACAGCCTTTGGTAGTTCTAAATACGTTAGCATTTACGCAACCCCTTTAGTAAACAGGCAAATCTTGATGTGATCAGCTCCTTGTAATTTCTAGTATGAACTCAACCTGTTTCTGGTTAAAAAATATTGCACCCTGAATGGTAAGGAGGTTTTTTGTGACTAATGTATATGGAAGGATATTATGTCGATTCAGCGCTGATGCTTAGAAAAATATTTTACTATACACGCTTGACTGAGCTAATGCATTGTTTCCAAGGGCGGGTTTTAGGCTTAATATTTTCCCTCCTTTTCTGACCATATCAAATTTTTAGGGTCTTCTATAATCCTATATTGTCGTTTTGACCACTATAGGCGTGATGGCGTATATTCTGTCATATTTGGGTGTAACTAAATACTACGTTTCTATTACAACCCGCATCTTAGGATATATAGAATAATATTACATCAAAAAAGCCGTATATTTTAACCGTTTTACGAATTATCGTACGTGGTTTATGAATTTAAAATCATATTTCATTCTATATCTCGCTTAGATGACCTTTGGGGTCATTGGGATGGGGTGTTTTTCATTTTAGCTTGGAAATATTATACAATATTTTTTCTATTATTATTATTATTAGTTAGGCTTAGGTGCGAATTTTTTTTCTTTTAACAGCCTTTTGAATATTTCATATGGGGACCCCGTGTTTTTGGATTTTATATATTTTTTTATCTCAATAGGATCTTGTCTTTTCATGGAGATTTGTTAGAAAGAAAGGTTTTTTTTATAAGAGGGTGGTAGACTTAATATTTTTATTGCTGGTACTTCCCGTAGATGGGTGGGCTTCGTACAATCACGTAACTCAAGTACTGGGAAGGAGGAGATTATAGTTAAATTCAAACTGAGATTTCACTTCGTACAAAGCTAACTGCCATGTTAGCCTCTATTTCTTTAAAGGGAGAGTGCAACCTAACAACAAGCGTTTTTTTTTTATCGATTCCTTATCGTTTAAATAGGCCTAATACAACAGTAACAAAATTGTACAAACTAATATTGAACTAGAAATGATTTTAAAACTTACCATCAATCACGGAAATCACCTGAACTCCCCAATATAAGGACTAGCGACCCGATTGATCATGGAGATCCTGCATTCCCCATATAAGAGCCATTGATCAATGTCATTGGTTGCTGGTCCTTATACGGGGAGTTCAGGTGATCTCCTTGAATCCAGCTAAGCCTATTTTCCCTTTAAGTTTTAAATTTATTTCTAGTTTAATATTTGTTCTTAATTATTTTACTGTTGGATTAGGCCTATTTAAACGATAAGGAATCGATAAAATCACTTGTTCATTATCCCTTTGACTTAATAAGAGGGTTAAAAATGATAAGCATAACTTTGTAACGTGTTGAAACCTCACACTGAGTGAAAGCTATGCTCTGATCCATTCGGATGAAGATATGTCCAGACAAATTGTATATTTTGAATTATGTTTTTAGAAATATTTTAAATTTTGTTTTGAATTGTCACTGTAAAGAATTTGTAGAATTTATCCTTTCAATTTAAATCCTGATAATATTTAGGCTAGAAAAATACTAGATTTAGGTGAAATAAAAAAAAAATGTTTTTATCACCTTTAAGTAGATAAAATTTGATATATAAAAATCGTAAATTCAATTTAAAACGCTTAAATGGATTTAAGAAATTTGATTTATTTTCAAAGGGAGAATGCAACCTAACAAGTGATTTTTATTGATTCTTTATCGTTTAAATAGGCCTAATCCAACAGTAAAAAATTTAAAACGTATTAAACTAGAAATAAGTTTAAATCTTCGCTGTAAAATAGGCTTAGCTGGATTTGTATAGATCCTTAACTTCTTCGTATTAAAAGGTCAGCGACCAATGAGCAACGGCCGAAATTGTTAAGTCGGGATCTCCACGAGACTTTTAATAACATTCGATTGGTCTCTGACCCTTTAATGTGAAGAAATTCAGGATGTTCATGAATCCAGCTAAGCCTATTTTCCGGGTAAGATATAAATTTATTTCTAGTTTAATTATTTCTTTGTATTTTTTATTTCGGGTGACTTAGGCCTATTTAAACTGTAAGGAATCGATAAAAAAATCACTTGTTGTTAGGTTGCATTCTCCCTTTAAAATATTTTCAATATACTAGTGTCAAATTTAATATATTTCAATACCTGTACTACCAAGCCTTAACCTAGACTTTTCATAAGAAATAGTAAAACCTGTCAAGATGGATTATGCTAATCTAAGAGCTTACGAAAACGAACTTCCTTTCTAAAAGGATTAAAGCGTGGAATTATTCGATATGACGACAGACTATTTTATTATTTTTGAAACGTACGGTGTTAATTTTCACCCCTTTTTTTCCGAGAGTTCTTCTCTTAGCTATTAAATCTTTATTAAACCGTGAAAAACCCCGCCGTAAAAAGTTTTAAATCCAGCAGAAAGGGGTTATATTTTGACCCCTATTTTTTTTTAATAAAAATATGAAAAAAAGTTTTATTTTTGAAACTTATAACCACCTACAAATTTTTCTTAATACATCGCCCGAATCTCAACTTTACTTCGAGGCACAATTTAAAATAAAATTTGCATTAATTTTTATTTTATGCTCTTCTTTTTGAGTCATGGTTATTATATAAAATTAGGAAAAATTATATAGTCTCAATTTAGATATCTTTTTTTTTTTTTTTTTTTTTTTTTTTTTTTTTTTTTTAATTGTATAGATTAAATTGCAAGGAAACTTGAATCTAAATTTTGGCTTTGAAAAGTTTCAAATTAGGCTTAAGAATTTAAAGTGACGCTATGAAATACGTATATATATATTTCCATTTGTAGTTTCGTGAAAAATCCGGGACAGCCTTACTTTAAATTAAATATGAAACCGAATGCCAAACTTCCAAAAGTTTCTTGTGTAAGGCGATCCACAAAATATTTGTTATTCAAATTTCCCACCTACAATATTTTAATATTATTTCCCAACTCCGAAATTTCTCCAAAGAGTGGCGCTTCCGATTTCACTATTTATACCGACTGCTGCCGCTAGAGTACGTGTCAAATCAGAATCTGCCAGTACATTTACCTGGCTCTTTGCTGTTAGTGTTATGAGCTACGGGTTGTTGTTTACTTTTATGGAATAAGTAATATACTTTTGATAACATCTAAGACTAGTAAATTCCAAAAATATCGATACGAAATTGACACATTCAATAAATCAATCCCCTCAGAACTTGACACAGTTGAGTCTTAAATAGGCTTAGCAATTGATTGAATTGAATATTTATCTCAAGTTTCCTTTTAAATATATACCTTTTTTGGGGGAGGGTTCGGAAGATTCTTGTAATTTTATTCTCAATTTCCGGCCCTTGGGCTCCGGAGGGAGATGCGTTTTGGGAGGAGTAGATTCCGTTTTCAGCATCCTTAAAAAGTAGACCAAATTTGATGGATCGTGGGGTTTTTATTATTTTTTTTAGACTGGGCGGGCTGGGAAGGAATGGCGGGAAACATTTGACGCTATCCGCAGCTCTGACCACGTTAATTATACTGTCCCGCCATAATTGCCGAATTAAAACTTGTTGCGCCAAAAAATATATATATATAAAAATAAAAAAATGTTAAATGCTTCCGCATTTTTTTGATACCCTAGGAAATTGACCATCTTAATTTCAAAATTTGACCCGGACATTATCAGTAGCCATTATATCTAGCAGGCCCTGTTTTTGACAAATTATCATGCAAGATACAGTTTCAACTAAGGTCAATCCTAACATTTTTGTCTCGTAATATTGTTATATTTTGGTTTTGACGTTTTGTATTTTAAAGGGAAGGTGAAAGATATTAAAATGTCCAAAAAATTCTTAAATTAATTAAAATAAAGGGTATCTTTAGTTTGATTATTTAAAATTGATTTAGCTGAAAAAGGTCTCCATTAATGTTGATCTAAAATTTTTGTTCAGTGGCTTTGTAAATTTTCACATGATTAATCATGATTTCATAAGGGATATTTGTATGGCTTTGGTGTGTGCGCGACGTAGTCCACGACCCTCTTTCTAGGACAGAGGGGTAGGAAAGTGGAGGCGGGCCTTATTTTCCTTAGGCGAAACCGGGGTTGTAAACAGGACAACCAAATATGTTTTGTTTTCCCACTCACGTCAGCAACAAAAAAATTCGAGAGAGCCAATAAAATATAAAGTTTTTGATAGGCGTTGAGGGGCCAGGGGTGGAACTCTTCCTTGGGCTACAGTAAAGGTAGTAAGTCCAATTTCTATATTTATGAGTTTTTGGTTGAATATTTATTTCAGTTAATTATATAAAACCATTTTTCTGTGTTAAGTTTTAATTGAGCGTACCGGTACGAAAGGATGGTAAATAATTTAAAAATCAAACAAGGAAAAGCTTGTTGATTTATGTCAAAATTTTCAATTAGGCTTAAAATATGGGTGTTAACTCTTATTTAAAAATTCGATTTGTAAGTTTTTTTAACGACCCCTTTTAAAAACTAAGATATATTTTTAGACCGTTAATCATGTTATACCCTCATTTAGGGTATTCCTTTCTTAAATTGCATTCTGTTTATCATGTAAACAAATTATTCAAATTATTATTTATGAATTTATACAAATCGCGAAGGAATTGATGTAACATAAGAATTAGCATGAGTAACACAATAACTATAAGTATGCCAAATAATGAAAAACGTAGTTGCGTGTCGAAGTGCAGTATTATATTCGTCAACGAACTTCTTTCGAGTCGAAATCGATCGTGATAGACCCCCTATATAGTGTCAAATTTAGGATTTATCGTTTTTAGCCACACATTTTCCATTTGGAGATCATGTAAAATCCTTGAAAGCCTCACTTCAAGACTTTATACCCATAGAATGGTAGAGTTTTATCTACTTACATTAATCCAGATTATTATTAAATCCACAAGGACACACTACACTTCCAAATTCTAAATATATTTATTTAGAGACTACGTTTCAATGCAATCGCTTCGTCTTCAGGTCAAAACTAGTGTGTCCTTGTGAATTTAATAATAATGTCTCAAACCTGCAATAAGAATAAGGAGTATAAAATAATTAATCTAGATGTCGATATTACATTGGATAGAAACCATCTTTCTCAGACTCATTTCAACCTTCGCGTTAATATAATAATTAGTTTAATAATAGACGAACCTAGCTTTACTACCGCCATCGCTTGTAAGAATTGTTTTCACGGAATTCTATGATTGTTCAATTTAAAATGATGCTAAAGTTTTTTTCAGTTTTCCAATCTATTCTCACTCAGTGTTTACTTCTATCACAGTGAAACACACCTTGACTATGAAATTTAGCTTCGAAACAATGGAAACTTTCTATTTAAAAGTTTCATACTTACATCTATCTTATATTACTTATGGAATTAGTCTGTAAACACAACTTGGAACTACTTTTATTCGATATTAGTTTAATTATTGTGTATAAATAGGCCTGAAGTTTCTTTACATTGCAAATTACTTAGGAAGAAAAATATTTCTAGGCGTTTGTAAATTAGCGTATTTTGAAATTACGCAAGTGTCTAAGACCCTACAGTAATGGGGTCGGCGTAGAGCGAGAAAAATAATCATCCAAAAACAAAAACGCCCCCTACTCATTCTCTTAAAATTACGACTTGTGGTTAATGAAAGAAGTTCTTTTAAAGTAAAACGTATTTTTTTTATTTCTATTTTTCTTTTATTTTAGCCAACCCATCCTAAAGTAGGTTATAATTGGCTTTGTTTTCTTGTAAAGTTTTCGAAAATTCGCTTTAAAGCCCTCGAGGCTTCTCTAATATCATTCTACTTTTTAGCTTTAGATTTAAGTAGTATACTACTAGGAGTTTGACGCTTAAATCTGGTCACTAAATATAAATATTGTTTACTTTAATTATGTTTAAGAAGGGTAGAAAGAGAGAGGGGATATAAAAACAAAATGAGACTAACGTAATTAGGGTTTATGGTCTTTTTCGTGGTGAAGATAGAAGTGTATATTTGTCACCCTCATTTTTATAAAATACTATTTTAATAATTAAACGTGATATAGTTAATGGGAATATATATATAACTGGATAAAAATAATTTGACCTTATAATAAAAGGTCACGTTTCAATACGTAGAAGAACGAAAATATTATCAAAGTTGTGCGTTAATTGGATTTCCTTATATGGATTATGTTTTTAGTTTAATCATACTATACCTCTGGGTTGACGCAGTCTTAAAGGGAGAATGCAACCTAATAGCGAGTGATTTTTTTTATCGATTCCTTATCGTTTAAATAAA
Source organism: Odiellus spinosus (assembly GCA_963920705.1). Taxonomy (NCBI): domain Eukaryota; kingdom Metazoa; phylum Arthropoda; class Arachnida; order Opiliones; family Phalangiidae; genus Odiellus; species Odiellus spinosus. The sequence continues at coordinate 9,718,267 of OY987226.1, read as the reverse complement.
CCTAATCCACCAATAAAAAGTTTACAAAACAAATATTAAACTAGAAATAAATTTAAAACTTACCTGTAAAATAGGCCTAGCGGGATTCATGGAGATCCTGAATTGCCTCCATATAAGGTCTAGCGACCAATGAGCAAATGCACGTCGTTCACGCGAGATCTCCACGAGACTTACAATCGCGTTCGATTGGTCGCTAGACCTTATACACGAAGAAATCATGATCTCCATGAATCCAGCTATGCCTATTTTTCCAGGTAAGTTTTAAATTTATCTCTAGTTTAATATTTGTTCGTAAATTTTTAACTAGTGGATTAGGCCTATTTAAACAATAAGTAATCGATAAAAAATAACCTTTGTATGGTTGCATTCTCCCTTTAAGAAACTTCAAAATAAAAATGTCAAAAATATACAAGTAATATTTTCCAATATACGACGTTTTCAATTCTCAACGAATTTCAAAAAATATTAAGTTTGACCTTTCCATTAATTCTAAATTTTATGGGCCCTTGTTTTAAATTTGAAATAAATCGATTTTGTAGATTAACCGCTACGTAATCAATAACAACCTTGAAAAGGATTTAATTCCATTTATAAACCAGTTTTTATATCGTAATTTACATCCCTTCCGAGGTTGTAACAAACTTTAGTAAATAAATTCCAAAACGTGATTTTCTTCTGCATTATAAATTCGACCCCAATAAATAGTAAATCCTTATTGTCTCCTTTTGTTCAAGGTGATCGATTTAGCGGCCAACCTATTTTTATTTCTATCAGGTTTTAACATAATGTATTACTCCGCCTTATATTTCACTATATTGTAAACTCTTCTTGAACGTAATTATATACGCAATAATATAGAGTATGAATTCATCATGTAAACATTCGCAAAAAGGGCGACGCTCGATATTTTTAGAAGTCTCCATCCACGGGTGGTATATTCTGATTATATATGAAAAATCTCCCAGATCGGGGAACCTCTTCTATTAACAATAGGGATCTCTTTTAAATCCCGCGAGAATATTAAACTTTCTGTCGTAAGATGTAAAAATATATTAGGGTCGGGGAAAGATTAAAAGAATAATCACGGAGGCAAAAAATTGAATGAGAACTAACATCTGTATAATACAATTGAGCGAAAAACCAGACACGGATAGGGGGTCCACTATAGGACCGCGCCAAAATATCAAAACTCTCTTGTCAGGAGTGGAAATAAAATTGCTTACATATACATAAAAAATGTATTTACTCAAAATCCAAAGGAATAGTGTGAAGGAACAAGAAAATATATCGAATTTTAGTCCATTTGCTGACTCAATAAATCTTGAATTTACAATGAGAAACCATGATAAACAAAATTATCATTTGCAGAAATAGGCTTAAAGGCCTAGGATTTCTTCTGCCTGTAATCTGCCTGTTTTACTGGAAGTGGGCTCACCTTCTGAGCTTCCCTTTGGGTAGCGAGGCAAGAGAGAGCCTGGAAGGTGAGTTTTTTCCCAGGGTGACAGGCAGAAGTAATCGTAGGCCTTTAACGTACATTTTTCCCCAAAAGCTGTGTCTGCAAATAATCTTAGGAACTGTTAATTTATGGTTAAACTAAAATTAATCCCCGTTAGGTTACTTTTCCATGAAAATTCCAATTAAAATTCCTTGATGTTCGTTGAGGCATGGTTGAGGTAACAAGTTTGATTGGGTTGGAATTTAGGATTGTGTTCAAAGATACAAGATCTTATGATAATTGTGTCAAATGTGTGTGTACACATGAGAAACTTGAATATATCAGGAAATTTTATTTTGATTGGGGGGAAAAACTCAGGGACAATAATAGAAAATTTATGATTAAAAATTATGACGCACTCAGAACTGTTGAAAACTCCAAATTATATCACCTGAAAACAAAGTACTATCTGGTTTATTTTCAGCCCCTATTGGTTTATTATTTCAGTTAATATTACTAACATTAGTTATTTCTAGTTAGTGTTAAAATATCAGACTTGGACTTTAATAAGAAGTAGGGGTCTGGTGTGTGGGGTATGTAAGAACCACGGGGATGCGCCAGTGACGGTGAAGGATACTTAACTACTTCCGGTGCGTATAGTGGTGATGTTAGTCACTGGTGAATTCTAGCTAGTATAACGTACCCTGAGGCAATCTTCTGCAATATTTTACCACACTCACTTGAAAAGAGATGAAAAAAAAAAACCACTTACAAATCGTCTGTTAAGATATGAGGAAAAAAAAATCCTACTTAAAAAGCTGTATATATTTATTATCCACTAGAACGAGAAAAGTATCTCTGCTAGTTTTAGGTTCGTTTTGCATAAGAGTTCAAGTGTATGCGTGCTTCGTTCTATCATCGTATTAATTTAACATTACCGGTATTTTACGGTTTCTCATTTTGGGAAGGTCAATGTCACTAATCAGGAACTAATAAACTAACAAACTAGTTTATTATTATTTAGAGGCTCGCGAATCGAATTACCCACTGACGAATGGTGTTGTCTAATCATTTTAAAAAGGGGGTTCATACGAACCTGGATAGTCTGGATATATTAGGAAATTAGAATGTTGAGGAACATTAAGGGAAAATTATGGATTTTTTTACGGTACTATTTGTTAGTGATAATGACTTTACTACTAGTTTTACCGTATACCTTTGGTTTTTTAACTACAATGACGAAAGGTTATTTAGATATACCTTGAAATATCAGGAAATGTCATTGAAATAGGTTGTATAGACCCTATCATACCTTGAATTGGCACCAACCCCAAAGTATGTGCTCCTTTTACTCTAGGAAATTGGTACCCAAATTAAGGTTTGTACGTGGTGACAACTCCTGGTAGGATTGACTATAATTAAATCCAAATTTATTAGTTATATCAGAGGTATATAATAACCCCCTTCGGGGGGAAGTATGAAAGGTAGGCAAAATCGACGAACAACAAGTGCCCGGCGTAAATCGCGGCGGATCGACACACCGCTTTACTCCCAAAAAATAGTTACACCATTTTGAACCTCACTAAATTTTCCCTACGCACACTTCCGGAACTCGCGAGCCGAAGTCAACCTTCGATTCCATTTTAACAGACAGCCTGACTCCTGAGACAGGAAGCTCTAAACACAAATCGAGCCGTCTTGTTTATACAAAGACCATTTACTAGAGTAGCGACATTGAGAAGTCCAGCGCGAGCTAGTGGCCTAGATAGTCAGCAGCGGGCTCTTGTTGTTCGTGATATTTAGCATTGGTAGTATAGGGGCTTTCATACTTCCCTCCGAAGGGGGTTATTATATACCTCTGGTTATATTTGAGTTCAGACGGCTCGGAGTAGTAAAATGTCAACGTGAAGGAATTTTCATTACTCCTAGATATATTTACTTAAAGATTTTATCATCCCTTTAAAATCACGTATGAATGATTACATAAGTGTGTTTCGTAGCTTTCGGGCAACCATTTTGTAATTTGTAGAATATGTCTCGGGGTATCGTACGACTTAATAAATGTTACATTAATATTGGTTTTTAAGTTTATTAAGTCATCGTGATACCGATTACGTAAAGGGGTAATGAAGACGATAAACATGAATATAAATTTCAGAATATAGACTTTCAGTCCTTCTTACCAATCTGAAGATGGAGATACGTTTATCAGGCTTAAATCGAGACCATTTAATTAAATATAAATTAACTATAAGCTTTTGGGGAGTTTCGTTAGTGTTTTCATTCGTATTTTATCCCTCCTAATCGATTAGAATTTTTCTAGTCTTTATTATCTCTTTAAAATATAATTTTCATATTTTTGATATTTTTTTCATTTTCAATATATACAAATTGCTAGAAAGAAGATCACGATATTATTAACGGTAATAAATTTTAAACAGGATTACATTGAAGCCCATTTGATTTTTATGACCTAGCCCTTCTAAAATTTAATATTTTCAATTAAAAAGAGAGCAATTAATTGGAATTAAGGGCGGATGCTCATTATTATTCAAAACGTGTACTAATACGACGTCTTTTTAACAAGAAAGATGGTCTTAGATGATTGTTGAGTGGTCAAACCCAGGCAAGCAAGGTTTCTACATTGCTTTCACGCTACAAGAATTTTAATCGCGCGATTTATTATATTATAATAATGCAACGGAAATTGTAAATATATTCGACGCTAGCCGGAAGTTTTAAAGGTTAAAAACCCTTGTCACAAACTTAATCTTAAGGCCATTCCATATTCGTTAATAAAACTAATTATTTATTGTAAGTGTTAGGCCTAAATAAACAACCCCGAATTTAATTATTTCCAACTAATGATGCATTTGACATTGAACTGTCTTTTAATCCAGGCTGTCATGGTTAATTAAATTGGGTCGTTGGAGTCATTGGTACGATTTTCTAACTGAAATTAAACTTTTAATCAACTTAATTAAATAATTTAAACATTCGGAGACAATAATTCCAAACATGAAACTGGAATTTGATTCAACGAATTTAAACTATAATTTAGGTTGATTTTAGTTAGTAATATAACTAATTATGATGATTATATGTTCCCGCAAACATATTTCATTAAATTCAGTTTCCTCCATAAATTATTAAAAAAAAAAATTGAAAGGTTAGGTGTAATTTTTAGTTTTCAAGATAGATTAATTTGCTACCAAATAGTCCTGGTAGATTTTGAAAACCGGAAGTCTAGAGACCCTCGCGAAAATTTTGGCGGGGAAAACTTTTGTCACGTGATCGTCCGCCATCTTTTTATCGTGTGAAATTTTCGTCTGATCTAGTGATCTGTTCTAGTGGAGAGCGACAGACTAACAACTTGAATTTGGTTTGTGGGAAATAAAATTAGAAATAGTCTGGCAGCCTGTTACTACAAAAAGATGGCGGCGCGGCTATGAGACAAGCGCCCATTTCCGGCAAATCGACCAGGACTATTCCTTGGTATTTTTTCGTACAAGTTAGTTCAAAACGAATCGTTTTAGAAATTGCTAGATAAATATTACTTAGAACAATTTTTTTCATTTACTAAATTATTTATAGGGAGTCAGCAGAGATCTGGTAGTGACGTCACGTTATTTGAAACTTACTTTCGCGGGGCAATTCAAAGCGCCACCTAGTAGACAAAAATATACATTTTTTTCCCTTACTCCCCCACCGCCCAGCTTTACGCCATCTTGGACCCTTGGTAAAGAAAAGAATAACTCGGCAGTGCATGACCAGAGGTTAAGGAATGGTTAGGGTGTGTTGTTTAAGAAGCTGTAAAAGCATTAGCACGAAAGAGAAGCTTAGTTTCTTTAGAATACCGTGTGTGATAAACAATCAAGGTACGAAATGCCAAGAGTTATCTCGGAAACGACGTCATCTGTGGCTCAGAAAGCTAAGCCTTTGACCAGATTTAATAACACAGTATACCAGAGTATGTTCTAAACATTTTATCTCAGGTAAATTAATAAATATATGTTATATAAACATTGTTATTAAATGGATAAACTTTAGGTGCACCTTCAAAACTTTATGATCAATATAAAATATTTATAAAACTTATTTTTTCTCTGTATCTTTTTTTAATGTCTTCATTTAAGGTTTCAAAATAACTTAGTTTGCACTGCTTAACATCTAAATTAACAGCCTCAGTAATCACGACGCTCCATCAAAATGGCGGCCTAAAAAAATTCAAAATTTAGCAGACTGGCGCCGTTGTCTTAAGTAAATCTAACTAGATGGCGCTACTATACTCTCAGCTTATGACGTATGATATTTTTTTTTGGGTCCCTAAGTGCTGACTCCCTATATCCTAGTTTCCTCCATAAATTATTAAAATAACTCTAAGAGGTTAATAGGTGAAATATTTAATTTTCAAGTTGCTACCAAATTCCTCATATAATTCCTTGGTATTTTTCGGGCAAATTAGTTCAAAAGGAATCGTTTTAGAAAATTGCGAGATAAATATTTTTTAATATATATTTGCCACCTCAGAAGTGTTGTATAATGATACGGACACGATAAAAAAAAGATTTTTCCAAATATAGAGGTCTCCTTGAAAATTTCCGTGAGCTTTATGCCAAATTTTCGGGCGGATTACATCACGATTTCTTTCACGCACGGCAACATTTACGATGGCCCCTGGCTTTCTTAGTCTCACGGTTTATATACTAACATTTTAGCATTCGCAAAAGTTAAAAAGAAAACATTCTAAATATTTTTTTTTTCTTCTATTCAAAAAGTAACAATTGTTAATTTAGCCGCGGTGAAAAGGCGCTATATATATTATTGCTAAAACGAGCCAACTTTGACCTAAATTGAGCCCTAATAGTTTTATTTTTAGATTAAATGTAACTAAACACAACGGCACAACCAGAGTATTATTATTTTAAACTTTTAAATCTTCTAAGGCGATTATTAATGTACATAGAGTAAAAATGTTTAAAAACTACATTTATTATCACCATAAGTAGACATACCACCCGACTAGATTTGGTCTGTATCTTTAGCTGCGTTACTAGGCCTTGGAATTGATTTTAAACCATTTCAAAACGTTTCGCAAAAATCCGTCTTTTCTAGAATCGATTTGATTTCTCGAAACTGCTTCGGGAACCAACTTCGTACCGATTCGGCTTCAACAACCGATAAGTGAAGCTACAATAAATCGATTTATAAAGATAATGCGTGAATACTTTACACAAAAAACGATTCCTCACGGTTTGAATATCGGTTTAATTTCACAGTTGGAAATCGATTAAGTGTGACCCTAGCTAAATTTATCTAGCGAAACGGTCTAAATCGATTCCAAGGTCTAGTATGAACGCGACTAATGTGTTCTGATAGAGTATAGAAAGAAATAGGCTTTCCCAATGGACGCTGGAACACTTGGGAGTGTACTCTAAACTATTAAAAATTTAAAGTGCAATTTTATTCTGAATAATGGATGAAACTGGGATGAGAGTGAATTTTTTTAAAACATTTTTTTTTTTCTCGTGTAGATTTATTTTTCTCTTGTCTTCTCACGAATTTCTCACGCTAAATTATCAGCTTTTTTCCAAATGATTGATGATTTTTTAATAGATTAGAATTAAGAGTAACTTGGTAGCTTTTTCGAGGTAATATAGGCATTATTTTTATTATTCTTTATTAGTTTTTGACGCCGAACTAAATTGGTATTTAAATGGTTATCACAATACGGAAGGAATGTTTTAGCAATGAAAATGTTTCGAATACATTTCGTTCGAGATCTAGGGTGGGTCGAATCTTCTCACGAAATCCCAAAATCTCGGTAAACAAGCCAACTTTAATCTAATTAAAATATGATCAGTTTTAAAGATAATCGGCGTGTTGATGTTATTTTTCAAAATAAATGTTAAATTTCAAGTCGCGAATGAAATACCAATATCATCCAAAATTACAGAATGCTACTAGCATAGATTTCCCACAGGCCAACTTAAACTGCTATAGCTCTTTTTATTTCTCTAATTTATAGAAATCGTGCCGTTAATTACACCATAATTAACTTAAACTGTCCAAATATTACTCGAAAATAAAAATTTTGTCTGTCAAAAAATAAAAACAACACTGTTTTACTTTCGGATATAAATTATATTTTCAAGTGAAATTTCGACAGTTTAAGTTGGTCCAAAATTTGGACCAATCACGAAAGACTACTTTATGGGCCTTTGTGTGTGTGTGGGGGGGGGCTAAAATTTAAATAATATTTTACCCACAATTTTAAAATTTATGTATTCATATTCAAGATATTTATTACAATTATAACGTAGCAGATATACAAATTATTTTAATAATCAAATGCACCGCATAATCAACAGATATCTTCTCACGAAGTTCATAAACCATTGTTTTAAATACACATTCCGTAATTAACTTTGATACATCCTTAGCCCAAAGAATCAAAATTAAATGCCTACAAGAGTCCCTAAATAAATCAGGTCGTGAACTCTTGATTGTAATTTTTTTTTTTTTTTTTTGAATTTCCAAATACAACAAAATGAAGCTCGTAGAAAATAGATTACAATCATGAAACCAAAAAGATTTGAAGAGAAATAACTGTAAATATAACCTAATATTGTTTTTATTTTTTGTTTTTTTAAAGAATTGTTTAAAAATACATCCACACATTATGTTACTGTATAATCTTGGTAAATTATCAAAAAAAACTTATAAGAGGAAGTTTAAGAACCTAAACTACGCCTAAGGGCCCCCACGCGTAGCCCCAAGGAATATATCTTTATAGAGAAGAGATTTAAGAACAATAAGGCGAGATATCATCGAAATTTAATGAACAATGATCTTCTTTTTTAACGCGCCACTCGCCACCAATTTTAGTTTCTGTCAAGATTAGAAAACTCGGGAATTTGAAAAAAAAACTTATTTACGGAAAATAGAAAATATAATAAAATTTCACCTCGACTTTACAGCGCCGATGAATTTAGTTTAGACGTTATATCTATGATTTATTGACTTTGAGATAAAGGTAGCTTAGCTTTACTCACGCTACTAACTCGAGGTGGAATTTATTATATATTGGACCGGATTATGGGCACGATTTCCTGACTAAAAAAAGATTAACTGCTCCGCTCTAAGGCCGACATTAAATTTCTCATACTGGATGGATGTATATTGAGATTTCTTGATACCGTATATGCAATCTATTTTATTGGTTTCATTTTAACGTAAGGTATACAGGCGTGACCTTAAATTTTAAGGATTTGTTTGTGATTAACTTTGAATTAACGATTAATTAATTAATGCTAAATTAAATTAATTAATTAATTAATTAATGCTAAATTTTGATCTGCTTTGATATTAACTTGTTAATATGCAAATGAATAAGTGAAACCAAGAATCCATTCAGGTTCCATAAGAATATGGGAGGGCCGCGATTCAATAACCATCCTCCCAAACTTTGTAGCAAAAGTTCGTCCGCTTCGAATCGATTTTTCAAGTAAATCGCTCCTGACATCTATTATTAACCCGCGCCACTAACGAACTTGACATAATATTTTGGTAATAAAAATGGAGCCGACCGAAAAAAGATCTAAGCGTACAAATGTTGCGAAAATTGCAGACGAACTTTTGTTACAAAGTTTGGGAGGATTGTACCAGAGGCTAAAGCTATGCTCCCATATTCTTATGGAACCTGAATGGATTCTTGGTGAAACTCTATTGGAATTTTAAGTTCTCGAACAGATATTGTAGAAAAATAGCTTTTTTACATTTTGGGTTAAATCTCAAATTCAGGGGGGCGTAACAACATTTGGCGACTATAGGGCTAAAACCATTTTTCAGGATACTAGGAAATTACATTCCTATAAGCCCCTGTCCTCTCTGATATATTACCATTGAGATCCCATGTTAATGATAGTATATTTTTTCAGGCGGGTAATTACACGAATTGTCACTAGTCAAAATTCATACGCCCCTAATTCTCTTTGAGAAATTACCTTTGAGATTCTATAAATAGCTATGAAATCTCTAAATCAAACTGCTTAAGATTTCTTCCACTTTTAACTATAAGTTCCCATACTTAAGAATTGTTACATATACCTATAAGGTTGTTATTTATTGAGATGTTAGGAAATAATTCCCATATGCAATGACAAATACGTATTCTTCGCGTGAAATAATGAATTCCCATACTGAGAGAAATTCTTCTTGTGAAATTTGAACATTCCCATAACGAAAATATGTTTGAATAACTGGAAGAATTCTTAGTATTTCGACGCACCCATGGGTAAATTCATATCCTCTAGTATGTGAATTTTAGATCAAAATATCCTTTCACGGGAATTTTGACGAACCCTTGCCTCAGTAATTATCCTTTAAAACCTGGAAAAGTCAGGGAATTTTAAAAAGAGCCGAAAAGTATGAGAAATAAAACATTTTGGTGCGGGTCAAGGAAAACCTAAGTTGGCCTTTTAATTGTGTATTTAATATTTTAGGTTGAAAAATATTCGCTGGTAAAGTGAGGGAAAATTTTATACGAACCCTGAATTGTTCCTTTCTTCCTTTCTCTATTGATAAGAATTCTTATTAGTTTGACCTATACCTATGGTTGCGCTAACAACGTATTTTAGAAGCAATTTAACAAAACAATTTAAAGAATAACTATATAATGCATAATTCTTTTTCTAAAATATATATGATATTGGTATTAAATTAACGGACACGGGTACCATTATACAACCCGTATAATTTAATAATAATACTTAAACTGGTCCTAGTATAATTTTTAAAACGGGTCATTTGCCCAGTACCACCCTGGTATTAGTAGAGAATTTGGATACATTCCATATTGTAACTTTTATATTTGCACCCATAATTTAAGAACACGCCCAATAGTCCAAAAAATATGGGTTAATCCCAAAAGTAAGCATCGTCCATAACCTTGGTTATAACGCTTTTATTATTCGTTCATATATCACCAGAATGAAATAATAAGAGAAGAGAGACCCCTTGGCAATTGTAACAAAGTCTGACGTATACCAACCTTTGACCTGCGCATTCTGACTACTCTCATTGTTCCCCACTCTTATATCTTAATTCGAACCGTTGGGGCTTTATTATCCTTCAAAGCACTTTTCCTCGGGCTTATCCGAGAAACAGACCCGTATAATAGGAAAAACAACCAATACATGTGGTCAGAATCAAGGGGTCTTGATCTCGAAATGAAATGAGGGAATTTTCGCCTTGAAAAACAATTACTGACGTTACTACTATGACGTTTTTCTCCCTTATTCGCTCGCGTAACGTAATCTCGGTAAAGGCTCGTTTTCAATCAAGATTTTGGCCAAAAAAAGTATCTTTTACCTCATAACAAAGGTAAAATAAGTGCACATTGTTAATATAGGTAAAAATCATTGGTAGATTCAGTGTGTCTCTTCTTGTATTATCTCTTTCTGACATCGAGTATAAATTCCTTAGTAAGTCGGACAATAGCCGCCCATCAGTGCTGCGTGCGATGGTCGTGAAATTCCGTACCTTTTTATTATAAAGGCACCGCGCCGCCATGAAAATGACTGACTTTTATACTTTGGCCATCCGTGATTAAGCCCAGGGGCAAAACCTCCTCCATCATTTTTCCATTAAGCCCCTATGGCTCTATCTATATATCCCTCCCCAGTTACCTCAGAAACACGGATAAAAATTTAATGGAGAAATTTTACTCGAAATGTTAGCGATGCAACGGATAACTTTAGTTGGTAAACGAAAGCTTGGCATTCTTTGAGTCTTTTATTAGCTTCTACTCCAATCAGTTTCCATCCATGGATAGACTTAAATATTTTTACAAGAAATGAGGATGAATGAATAAATATTAGAGACGCAAGATGAGTTTGCTTGCGCTTCTTAAGCTGCGTTCATGCAAGAAGGATCAGACAAGGAGAGGAAAAGTGGGGCTGCGTTGAGTTAGAGAGAGAAGAGCCAACGTCCCACTCGGGTGGAAAGGGGGATAGGAAATTCTCGAGGTAAACTGTTGTCACGTGGTCGCTAGCGTCTCATAAAGGATCCGTTTTACTCACGTGACAACATTTTACCACGAAACATCTCTACCCCCGTTCTCCCAGAGTGGGAGTTTAGGCCGACGCAGTAGGAACTGCGCCGTCCCCACTTTTCCTCTCCTTGTCTGATCCTTCTTAGTTCATGTTAGGCCTTGGAATCGATTTAAACCGTTACAAAACGTTTCGCTAGAGTCGTGTGAACGGGAAACAGTCTTTTCTCGAATCGATTTGATTCGATTTCTCGTAACTGCTTTGGGAACCAGTTTCATACCGATTCGGTTTCAACAACCGATAGATAAAGTTACAATAAATCGATTTATAGAGATAATGCGTGAATCTAAAGATTAAATAGATCAATTTAGCTAATACTGTACTTACAAAACTACTCAAAAAATGTGTTAATTAACGCCCCAGGTTGCTAGGTGGGCTAAATATCGAGACTCACAATTCTATAGAAATCCTTTTTCGTCCGACTTCATTATCCCTTGAAATTTTCAAAGATAAGCGAGTATCGAGAGAGAATAAATCAGTATTCATCCTCGCTGAGTGGATAAGACTGTAGAGGCGTTTGTACGTGCGTGGTCTAATCTCATTTCTTTCTGTTACCACCGCGCTTTATATACAAAACTATCTTTCTTCTGCCCTTATAGCGAACTTCTAATCTTAATATCCCGTCGGCGAAGGAATTTGAATAGGATATACAATTTTTTTAATGCGAAAACACCGATTATAAGACGGTATAAAGTTACACACATATCGCCCGCTTATCTTTTACTGTCTAAAATGTATAGCTTGCGATTTTATTATAAATTTTGAATAATTTTATGTATATAAATTTTTCGTCTTGAATATGAGCTTTTGTTTTTAATGGGTTTAGGTTTATTGAACTCGTGGTAGAGATTTTAATTTGTATTAAGGATTATAGGCGTTAACTTATAGCTTAAAGAATGCGATATGGATTATGAAGATCTAAGTGGAAATATGTAGTAACTAAAATTAAACTTGTTTTGGGTTTGTTTATTTTCAAAATTAAAAAATAGCTTAATTTTCAATTTTTTAACTTTGTCTTCATCCTGAACCCTACAGATGTGCATTTTTGTAGGCTAGCATATTTTAAAATTAAAATACACTCGAAATGGAAAATCCAGAGATTTTTTTAATCTTTTTTAATATTCTTGGCATTACAATTAAACTAATTTTAAGTTATTCGAGCATTAGACGTAGTGTATATTTAAACTTAAAATACATTTATAGACGAGATGATATCCATAACCATTTTATGATCCTAAAATATGATTAAATTGAATACTTATTCGAGAAACTAAGAATTAGTTAGACTTGGTGTGATTTAATATTAAAGTTACATTTATCAGCGATGATATTAATACTTGGGGCTTAATTTATTCGAGAGTTAGGCTAAGCAAAGTCTAAAACTCTAAGTTAGAGAGAAATTTTATTACTGGGTGTGATACTATTTGCAGTCTAAAATAATATTTGATTTAAAACTTAATTGAACTTGGCATTTATCGGTATAATACTATTTAATTGTAACGTTATATTTAAAAACTTATTCGAAACTTAGGCCTAGTTTTGAAAATTAAAGAAACAGTGGCCAAGATAGGATATGAAATGGTCCTTAATTTAGCATCCAGTGTTAAATTTTCTTTGAAAACCCACGATTTATTAAAAATAAATTCCCAAAAAGCATGAAAATATCATTTAAAAAGCCTAACTTCCAGTTGCTACATTTTTCCTCTTAATATCATATATTTTTTTAAGGGTATAGTCAATAATTATAAGAAGAGATTGCAATTATCGTATCGAGTACATTAATAACAAGCTTCCATTCATTCACCATTGTTTATCAAGGTTCACATTCTTTTTAAAATCGTGAGAATAAGGTTTGTTATGTTTAATAATAAAAAATGCCCCCTAAAAAATCGTGGTTCAGCGTAGAAAAATATACCCGATTTTGGTAAGCGTAACAACGGTAGAACAAAAACCCCCATCTTACCAGTTTGAGAGCATCTTCATTCAGAAATGGAAATGATAAATATTATGCTTTTTTTTTGTCTTCGCCTTATTACAATCCGTATTTTGAACTCTAATTGAAGTCTTATTAACCTTTGACCATCTCTCCAATCATCCATGTTTTGAAAACATCTTTTGTAAATAGCCCGTATATTATTAGAATAATTATATTTAATTCAAAGTTTGTTTATTTTTCATTAATCAAACTGATTGGGATAAATAAGTATCACCAGAGGTATATAATAACCCCCTTCGGGGGGAAGTATGAAAGTCCCTATACTACCAATGCTAAAAATCACGAACAACAAGAGCCCGCTGCTGACTATCTAGGCCACTAGCTCGCGCTGGACTTCTCAATGTCGCTACTCTAGTAAATGGTCTTTGTATAAACAAGACGGCTCGATTTGTGTTTAGAACTTCCTGTCTCAGGAGTCAGGCTGTCTGTTAAAATGGAGTCGAAGGTTGACTTCAGCTCGCAAGTTCCGGAAGTGTGCGTAGGGAAAATTTAGTGAGGTTCAAAATGGTATCACTATTTTTTTGGGAGTAAAGCGGTGTGTCGATCCGCCGCGATTTACGCCGGGCACTTGTTGTTCGTCGATTTTGCCTACCTTTCATACTTCCCCCCGAAGGGGGTTATTATATACCTCTGGAATCACCAAGAATATGGTAGAAAATTAGGAATGCTCAACACAACCATGCGTCGCTGTCTAACGAAGTGACCAATCGAGGGCGGAGTCGGACACCTTTTAGATAGCTACGAAACCCCGCCCACGACCGGTTGCATTGTTTACCATAGGGTATCTGTGAAAATAAAATTATCTTCTTTAAATCAGAAATCAAGTCTAATTTTATGACAAATTTTAATGTGATTAACATTATATTACATCATTATAATAGATTTTTGAAATCCGTTCATTTTTGATGATATTTTTAATCTTAGACAGAGTTGGACTTTCTTATTCTTACTGGTTTTAACTCGATGAAATCTGTCTTGTTAAACTAGACTAACTTTAATTATCATAATGATTATCAGCGTAATGATTTAAATTTTAATTCATATAAATATAAGTATATATTAAAGTTTTATAATTATACGGTTGATCAAAAACAAAACTGTGTCAAAGAAGATGTCAAAATCTTAGAAAAAAGCAATTTTGTTAAACGTTTTAACACCATTTTTAACTTCTTCCTTTGTATAATGGAATTTTTATATAATTTTGGGTGCTAATTATAGTAATTTATTCTAAAACGACATATTAAGGAAATTAAATTTTTATTTTTTTTTTGTTTCTAAAGAATAAGTAATTAAACAAACCTTAACTAATAGATACGGGATGTTCCCATCTCTCAGTTCATTTAATATTTAGGTTAAAAATATTTAATATAATTACAAAAATACTTAGTCTACGGATAAAATTAAAACTTCCAGTAAAAGATCAAAGCGCTTGATGTAAAAACTCGCTGATATTTATACCCAAATTTAAAATTTTTAAAAGGTCAATGATATTTTATAGATTTCCCGTAAAATATCACACCTGTTTGAAAACACAAATATACAAAGTGTTATTTTATTTTCGTACACCTGTCCGCTTGAATAAATTGACGTCACTCATAATTTATTTAAAATTAAAGGGAAATTTATACAACTCCTTCCTCTTCCTATGTTAGAGATTTTATGCAAAGGGACACGTTGTGTGTTTCCCCTTGGACGAACAACTATCAATCTCGCGTTCCTTAGCGCCCTCTAACGGCAAACAGAGGCTAAAGTAAGAACAAAAGTCACTTCTTACTCTTTATCGATAGCAGCCACTCAACGAGATTAAGCTTTTCTTAATCGATATGAAATGGTTAAATCAAACCGATATTCAAATCGCCAGGAATCGTTTTAAGCGTTTACTGTTCTTTATAAATCGATTTATTGTAGCTTCATCTATAGCTACGTTCACACTACAGACTTTGAAACCGTTTTGGAAAGGTCAAATGATAAAATTTTGGGGTCACCCTTGTAGATCTTTGATCAAGAAACAAAATTAAAATCTTAAAAAGTCGATTTGAACATTCGAAACGGTTCCAAAGTGTCAAGTGTGAACGTAGCTTTACGGTTGTTGAAACCGAATCGGTATGAACTAGTTCCCGAAGCAGTTTCGAGAAATGATGGTTTCACGTTCACACGACTCTAACGAAACGTTTTGAAACGGTTTAAATCTATTCCAAGGCCTAGTATGAACGCGGCTAAAGTGTCTCCGTTGTAAATGTATCTATATTGTTGTTAGGGCGTATTTATACTTCTTATAAACTTCTGGTTCAACTTGAAAATTCAATATAGGAAATAAAACCTTTTGGTATAGATTTTAAGCTCCCTTTAATTAATTATTTGTTTTTGTAACCAATGAAGCAGGCAATAGAAGTGAGAAAGTTTTCAATATATTTAACGCTTAAAATTTATCCAATCATACCCCTTTTCTCAGCAAAACCATATTTAAATCGAAAGTTCGCCTTATCATCGGTCATGTTTATCGAAGCGTGCGGGAAATGCCCTTTTTCCTGTATTTTTCGTATCAAATTGTTCGAAAAATTAAAAAAAATAAAAATATTTAAATTATTTTACAGGAACTACATGGGCGAGTTATACTGTAATATAGGTATATAAAATTAACCCCCTCAGGGAAATTAAAAGTTATTATAATAAATAACTAATTGGATATAGTTCTACGAGAGTAAGGGGGGGCAGAAGAAGCCAATAAACGTTTTTGAAATTCTTTCCCTTTTGTGGAATTTTTTTCGAAGATGATATATGGGTTGTTAATTGTTAATATTCCGAGCAAAGCTTCTCGTTTTGGAGCCCGAGGGTATTGAACGCTCTTTGTACGCGAATTTTATTGATAAATTAATAAGGAATTTTTTGCGGAAATAGCTGTATTCAATACGCGTTTGATGATGGAATTTTAAAGGTTGCGGTTATTGAATTTTGTACAAAGTATATGCCTGTATATAATTACGTTATTTCGTGTATTAGCTTTTAACCGTGTTTTGAACAACCCTTAATGTTTGTAGTTAAAAGATTTTAAAACAATTACTTGAAGGAAATATATCAAATATTATTTTTAATTGGTTTTATAGTTCTTTTGGGGGTTATTAGAAAAATGAAATGAATTTTATTTTAAAATTTAAAGGTAGAATAAAGTCCAACTAAAAGTTATTAAGCTAGAAATCAAAACTACAAACAAAAATTAAGTTAGAAATTAATTTTTAAATTAACTCTCAAAGGATTGGGTTAATTAATAAGGATTTGTGGATATTTCGTTAATGTGTGCCAAAGGGAAATTACCGTAACAGTAAAAGTAAATATTTTATAATCGCCATAGAGAAAATATTTGAAAACAAATTTTCTACGCAATGGTCGCTCTCACGCGGTCTTTTTCGTGAAGGTACCTAATAATCCAGAAAGTTCTGCCTTTCGTATAATTATCATTACGTATGTTCCAGAAACATTCTTCGTCATATCAAGCGAAAAAAATATACATTTTTGTCATTTTAATTTTGAAAATTATTATTAAAATCGTGTCAACCTATAGAGGTGTAAAATTTTGAATGTTTGTATAATCACCCTATGGAGCGTGCATTACAGACACTAATTTAAAATCAATGAAATTGTCGATAGCACACACAATTGTCCTTAACCCTTTAGAGGGAGAATGCCACCTAACAACCAGTGATTATAGGCTTAGCTAGATTCGTGGAGATATCCTGAACTCCCCGTATAAGGATTAGTGATCAATGAAATTGATCATGGAGATCCAGCATTCCCAGTGTAATAACCACCGATCAATGTCATTATAAGTGGAGTTCTAGTGATCTCCATTAATCCAGCTAAGCTTATTTTCCGGGTTATTTTAAATTTATTTCTAGTTAAATATGTTATTAATTTTTTATTACTGTTGGGTTAGGCCTATTTAAATGATAAGGAATCGATAAAAACAATTGTTTTTAGGTTGCATTCTCCCTTTAATAGAATGAAAAACCAAAATTATTCAGAATAAGGTAACAGCTTCACTATAAAGATTTTTTAAAAACCGCTGAATAGGATTTAACGACAAAAATATACTTGTGTAATTATCAATGTTTAGTGTTGTTATTTACGTCCAGTTCTTGAATCCCCATTAATTAAAAATATAATTATTTCCAATAGGTTTATAAGTAGGTCCTTGAAATGTCTAAACCTTTTCCCGGATAATCATTACACGACGTATAATTCTCACGAAAAACTAAGTGTCAACCACCGTTTCGAATCCAAACAACGTTTCTTGAAAATTATCAAATTCAACGCGAAAATTACTCTCTTATTCAATGGGAGCTTGCGTTAATTAGTTTCATCTCTATGATGTTGAACATTGTGTATCAAACCGCCTGATATTTTCTAATCAAGCCAACAGAAGTATAATTTTAGGTAATCATCAGTCATGGATAGCTAAACAAGATCTCAAAATATTAGTAATTTAAACTCAGAATATTCGGATGTTTATGAAGATTATAAAGAACCATTTAGACTTACACCTGTAAAACCCGAGCAAGAGGAAAGGGAGCCAATAATGATGTCTAAAAATGGTTATTATATATCCAAATTATGGAGGAAATCGAGAAAATATATATTGCAATAGATTTTCCCTTCCAAAAAAATTTAGTGAGGTTGTTACCATTTTTTATTTTTTTCAAAGTCCGATGATTTTTTCTTGTTTTTTCTATTAATAACCCATATTCAAAATTGTAATCTTATGGGTTGACAAATTCAGAAGAAATTTTGAAAATTAAAATGACAAAATGATAAGACAACATTAAGTACTATTTTCGGGAACGTTATTAACGATAACTTTCAAATTATGAAAGGAAGAACTTTCTGGATTATCGTTTATAATTTTTATCCGCTAGATAACGTACGGATTAAGTACTTGTACGAAAAAGACCCCGTGAAAGTGACCATATCACGTACCAAAACACGCGAAAATCAATATCTATAATAACTACGCGACCTTAGTGATGGGATATTTTTGTTTTAAGATGCATGACAATTATAAAATATATATTTTTGCTGTCGTGATAATTTTTTTCTATATTTATTATGAATATATGTTTTGAATCATTTTGTAACGATATTTCCGAAAATTCTCCTCAAATTCCATTTGGAACTCATAAAAAATCCATGACAGCCTCGCTTTAAGATTACTTCCTAATACGCTTATGTTATTCGTGACTGATGCGTCGTCTGCTAAAGTGTTAACCCCATAAAAATACATTTATATATTTTTTTCCGTAGGGATAACACCTTAGCAGAAGACTTTTCGGTCGCGAATAGACTATAAACTGTAGAAATGTGTATGGAATTTTTTTCATAGTTTTTTGATGTGATGGATTTTGAAAAAACAAAATCGTTTTTTAACGCATATTTGAATGTGAACGTTTTTTCACCAAATCAAACTGAATGAAGAAATGTTTTGGGGAATTGGTTACCGTGGGTTAAATTGCATTTAAAATACTACACACATTGTCTCTTTAACTTCTCGGTTCTATTCGGTTTCGGTAAAGTGGATGTACCAAATTGCCAGGTTCTAACATTGATCGTTGAGTCGTGAAGTTTTAAAAGTAATTTTCTTCTTTAAAACAACGATTGACCTTACGCGGGTAAACTTACCGCATTCCTCGTACGAGCCTTTTAAAACGCGATACTTTAAAGGAATAAGACAAGTGATTTTTTTTTATCGATTCCTTATCGTTTAAATAGGCCTAATCCAACAGTAAAAAGAAATTACAAGCGAATATTAAACTATAAATAAATTTAAAACTTATCATCAAAATAGGCTTAGCTGGATTCATGGAGATATCCTGAACTCCCCGTACCAATGACATTGATCATGGAGATCCTTCATTCCCTATATAAGAACCATCGATCAGTGTCATTGGTCGCTAGTCCTTATACGGGGAGTTCAGGTGATCCCCATGAATTCAGCTAAGCCTATTTTGATGATAAGTTTTAAATTTATTTATAGTTCATTTGTTTATAAAAATGTTTTTCCTGTTGGACTAGGCCTATTTAAACGATAAGGAATCGATAAAAAAGTCGCTTGTTTTTAGGTTGCATTATTCCTTTAAGGTAACGCTTTCACCTTTATTTCGAAGGCCTATGGATTATAAATATTTTCCATGTTATTAAAAACCTTCGTGGTGTCTAGTTACTTAATTTCCCACCCTGCGTTTGTATTTAAAAGCGCTTATTTACCCGCAGTATATTATTTAATCATTTTGAGGCTACCTTTTCACTTTTAAGTTAATAACTATTGTCAAGATTCTAACGAAGACTCTGGAATCACGATCAATTTATAGCAGGTATAGATAAAGAGGTTTCCGTTTCTTTTACCTAGATTCATACCTGTTGCAAATTCAAGGCGATTTCGAATTTATGTGGAAATATATTTATGTCAGATTGATCATAGTTATTTGTTCTTTAGATTAATGTGATGGTGTTTTTTCTAAATAGATGTTAAAATTTAAATTATAGGTTTATTTTCAAGGGTACAGTTTTGTTTTTATTGGACAATTAAACTTAAATATAGTTTTCAAATTATTTTTTAAATTTAGTTTAAATATTCTAATTTTATCAAGGGATTATGGATTTTAAAACAAAGTGATGCTTTCACCATTTGTTTTAGCTTTTAAAAACATATATTCGAAATTTTACACTTTTTGGGCTTAGCTCATTTTTAAGAAACTTAAAAATTTAAATTTAAATTCATATATTTTTTTATTATTATTCCCGCTTAATTACTTCGAATGTTTCTGGATTAAATTAGTTCTATAGATATTATGGTATTAATTGGGTTAGATATGCCATCCTGCCTAAATCTCCTGAAAAACGTCAGAAGCCACTTCGCGTGATTAGGTAAAATTTAATTTAAAAAATGACAAGGGTAATGATTTCTACTAGAAAATTGAGAGTATTTTTCGTGTAATATTGGCGGTTGATAGCCTGGGAACGTTTACCAGGAAGAAATTGAACAAATTTATTTTTTCTCCTTTTTCCGAAGACGTTTTATAACCGCGAAGCTAGTTATCTGTTCATTAAAGAGAGGCTCAAGAGGAAAATAAGTGTAAATTTTACTACTGAAGCCTAGGATAAGGAGAGATAAACAGCAAACTAATGATATTATTTATCGCTTCATTTTTCCTCAAGTTCGAAGATCATGTCACTTTTGAACTCGCGGCCGAAATGCACCATTTTTGTTAGTTAAAACAATATACGCCATAATAGCGTATGTTTTAACACGCGAACAAGTCTTATTTTTAGTTGTATAGAACAAATCGATAAAAAATCACTTCATCCTCTATTTAAAGGGTCAAACAACTCCGCTTAAAAAATGTAAAAAATTGTAGGAGGAAAGAATTTGACGTAACCTCTAATTTTTGTAGACTTAACCTTGCCGGTCAATTTAAGAAAATTGAAATGTTTTACGATAATTGTAATTATCTTATATGAAAATAATTTGAGGCAATTCACGAATTATCCAAGTGAAAACCATGGCTCTCGTGTTCATAAGTAATTTGTAGAACTACTTTCATTGCCTATTAGGTTTAACATTATGCGTTAAATAATACGCTTTAGCTTTCACTCTGTAGTTTCAAAACTGTTTTGAATAAGAATTTAAATGAATTGTTTAGGGGTAAACATTTCCTCTCAGCTTTTGTCGACCTAAAGTCTGAGACTTTTTTCTAAAGGTGAAGTGAATTGTAAATCATGACTTCGATATTTCTAATATAGAATATTCCAAAATAAAGCTATTTTTATTATTAATTTAATTCATCAATTACTTAATTATCCCCAAACCTATAAATGTTAATTTAAATCATTAAAAAACCTTCGATTAATTCAGCTAAGAAACCTAACATCAATTAAGAATAGTTCAATAGTTAGCGTCGGCCTAAACTCCCACTCTGGGAGAACGGGGGACAGACGGGGTAGAGATGCTTCGTGGTAAATTGTTGTCACGTGAGTAAAACGAATCCTTTATGAGACGCGCTAGCTAGCGACCACGTGACAACAGTTTACCTCGAGAATTTCCTATCCCCCCTTTCCACCCGAGTGGGAGGTTGGCTCTTTTCTCTCTAACTCAACGCAGCCCCACTTTTCCTCTCCTTATCTGATCCTTCTTGGTTTTAGTTCCGTAAATAATTAAAAATACACTCTCTATTTGTTCTAAGGTTCTTGTATAGACACCAAACGATTTTAACCTTCAACGCATTTTATTTTTGTAAGCAGTAACAAATCGGTACCAAATTTAGGGCTAAAGAATCAAGCACTAAAATATAATTTCATCATCCCTTTTAAAAATGAATGCTAATTTTATGGCTTACATTTTTAAGACGTCATTTGAATCCAAATTGTCAAAGCAATTTGGCTAAACAATTAATCTCTAATTCATACGCGAATCTCAGTTGAGTAAATACACAATGTTCAACGGTTATGTTCTTTTTGGAGTTTTAATAATTTCCAATCAAAACATTTTTTTTTGGACAAAAACCGAGCTTTTGCGTCAAATCAAAACTTAAATTACGCTTTTCGTTTAACCCAAGTGAATCAGGCTTCCAGTAACAGACAACGAAAAGCGATAATCAATTTGAAATGAGCGAAAGCAAAATCTTGAAAAACGTTGATTGAAAGCTGGGCTTCAACTCTTCTTCATTATCACTTTATATTTGTTTCATGTGTACACAAATAAATTCATGGTGGAATGAACTATAAACAAATTTATAGAAGGGGAGAAAAAAAATGAAGAGAAATGATTTTGATAACAATATAAAAATATTTCCGTTATGTCGATTTTATTATTCAAAAGTAAAATGGAGTAGAGTAATGATTACGCGTTATTGTATCATCATGACAAAAGATTTAACGGAAGCTAGAGCGATTCCCGGCCGACCATCGAAGTCAGTTTTGTTATATTTGCTTTTCAATCGGAACAATAGATGAAGAAGAAAAAAGATGTATATTGGAATATCGTGGGTGGGGGAAATAGGAATGGCCACGTTTATAATTTCCACGCGGTTGAAGGACCGTATAAAGCTTTGGAGACCTTCAAATAGGAGATTCCCCCTTGCCTATAGTCATAAACCCGCTCGTGTATACCCCAAAAATGTGGATAAAAAACTTGTTTTAAATTTTTTTTATAATTTTTCAAATTTTTTATATTAAAAGATTAAAAAGTCCACTTTGAGGATTAATCTTATGGATTAAGTTTTTTCGGATAGTTTAAATATATTATATTAGAGGTTTTTGCAGCCAAACCTGTTCCGTGTACGAACAATTATCAGATTTAAATTTTTCCTTTTGAGTTTTAGAAGACTAAAAAAAGTGTTGAAAATAAGAGATAAATTTAATAACAATTATCTGACATATTTGACAATATTTTAAACAAGTTTCAAATTAAGGTTGATTCAAAATCGTGCTTTCTTTAAATTTTATTTAGTGGGGAATATTCAAAAATTCCCTGGGGAATTTTCTGTATAGATATTTCAGACTCGTTGTAAGTTTTTCATTTAAAATATATTTAAATTGTATCAAAGTTTCGATGCAATAATTTGATTTAATGATAATTTAACTTTTGTTTCACCAATTAACGTAGCCTCCATAGATATAAGTTAAATATATGTCCCACGATGCCTCAGTTTTGACCTGAAAATTTGAATTCCATAAATTTTTCCTCAATTTTCCGTAAAAAGATTTAAACTTTAGAGGGAAAATCTTTGAGTTTTGATAATTAAAAAACAAAAAATCCATGGCCAGATTCCTCAATTGATTAGTCTGGGAACAGTATTAGATTAAGTATTTTTTGTCCCTAATACGCGCTTATTATATTTTTGAATCTTTAATTCAAAAATCAAATATCCTTCTTAATCAAATCTTAACAATGACCCCAAAAAAACTTCATAAAACAATAAATTTAAGCGGGATTCCTCTTAATTATCAATGAAAAGTCTCGTGAGAATATATTGGCGGGAAAAAACTGAAAATTCAATACCGCCAAGGCTGCAAAAAAAAAAAAACGTTTGTCGCTAGAAGCTACTAGACATGCAATTAACCTGCCACACAATTAGGGCCTTGTCGATTTGATATCGCGCCAAACACGTGAATTTTAAAAATGGCCGCGACTGTTTTCACTTGCGTGTCACGTCATATAATTACTATCCATTTCAATGAATCGTCTTTCCCAATCAGGAAACCAAATCTTCTAGTTTGGTCAAAGATGATCCAAATTGTAAAATTCCTTCTGAAGTCGAGCAAATAGACTAAATTAAATAACATGAATTCAAATGTGAACCAAAGGTATTTGATCGAATTCTGTTGATATTTTCCAATTTTAACCTTTTTTGACCAAACTAGATTTTGCTGATTGGTAGTTCTATGGGAGCACGTTGAAAGTAATAGCAACTGTGACGTCACGCGTGTAAAGACAGTCACGGTAATTTTTCAATTCTTGAAAATAAAATTCACGTGTTTGGCGCGAGATTAATTGCTTCGATGGCGAAAAATTTTGTTTTTCGCCTCGACAATGTCTTGGTTAAAATTAACCCTTACACCCACAATAACAAACATCGTTTAAATTTGCCCTTGAAAGTACACCCCGCCCTTGATTGCGTGAGGTATAAGAATAATTAAACAATATATTATTTATAATGAACCCCCTTTTGTGAGATGTTTGTTTTGATGAAAAGGATTTGTTTTGTTTTATTATTTTCTTAATCAGCGCCTCGTTTCCTTAATAAAACGCCAAATAACGGCGGAAATGATCGAGCAATTCTTTTTTTTTATTCTTCATTATTATAATCATGCTTGGCGCTATTATCTTAGTCACAATTAAAAAAAAAAGTGTCGGGAAAAGTATAAAGCTATCTATATAAGAATTCCTTTTATAGGAAAGCCGACGTTGCAAATCCATAATAACTTATCTTAAAATGTGGGTGACGCGATGATTTTGGAATTAAAACAAAATTACATCGGGTGTTTCAAATCAAGAAACTTTTGCGTTTATTTTGACCCCCACCAAAGATTCTAGGCAACCGCAGAATCAGACAAGCAAAGGGGGATGAAACATCGCCGTCACTGCGCATGAGCTCATCATCCCCCTTTACGGGTCTGATTCAGTGAATTGTCACCCCATTTGGAAGGGTCAAAATAAACGCAAGAGGTCTGTAGCTTCTATGAAGGACTAAGATTAACATTGAGTGCGTGTTAAGCTAATTTGTTAAGCTAGTTTGTTTTTAATGAGTAATCAGGATATTTTTAACGCTTTTTTAAAATATGTAAAATTAATTTTGGCTTGTCTCCGACACTTTAATAAGATGAATAGATATCTATATGTGTGATAAAATAAATATCTGGCGGTATTCTTTTTGTTTCAATGTTACGGAGTCCGACCGCATCTTTAATTTGCATATAGTCAAGTCGTTAAAAATACAGTTTATATTATATTCTTGAGCGCGATAATATAGCAAGTTCTCGAATCTCGATCGACCCGGATTCGATAAAGGTGTTTTTCTAGAAATCGAGCTATACCGGATTCCCCCCACGCCTTATTATAAAAATAATGTATATACAATATATATAAATAGAGGTTAATTTTGCGTCAATGTTTCTCTCCATTAAATTTCACGCGTTTATATATTTTGGGGAATACCAGACTTAGATAGGTTGAGAACTTGAAATAAAATATGACCTCAAAGGAAACGTGAAATGGAAATTTATTCTTTAGCCATAAGATTAATAACTCAACTAAAGCCGCATCACACTAGAAACTTTATAAATAAAGTAGTCTTTAACCGTTTTGGAAAGGTTACACTGTAAACAAAATTCATGGTCAAAGGTCAACTATTGTGACTCGATGGAGAATAAAAATAAAATCACGTTGAACGACACCAATATGAAATCATGGGATTTCGTGGAAAGTGAAACACAGGGCAACATTAGTAAAATTTGTTAATACCAACACAGACTCTGACTAGCCAGGTTTGAACCAATGGTTTCATACCAATTAAACTTATATTCAAAATTTTATTTCTCTGGGTTGTCGCGTTATGTAAAGAAACTTCAAAATTAAAATATTTAGGGTTTAATTTTTTTTTCTCTTGATGACGTAACATAACGATAAGTTTCGAAAAACTGACAATACTTTGCGGATTAAGTACTTTCATGCAAAATAACATGCAAAAGAAACCATATCATGTTCCAGAACGCGAGAGAATCAACTCTAGGCTCTAAAATAGCCACACGATCCTAGTGATGACGTAGTATTGCGAGGAATTTTTGTTTTGAAAAAGATTGCGATTATAAAGTATTAATTTTTATTTATTTTTTTTTTTGTAAATTTTCTATATTTTGAATCTTTTTTAACAATCTTTCCGAAAATACTACTTTCATTCTATTTGGAACTCGTGAAAATTAAGTCCGTGACAGACTCACGTTAATAATTTTCCAAATATGAAAATTCAAATTGCTTCAAAGCAACTTGAATTTTCCCTATTTAGCAAAACGTCTGATTGTATGTTGATTCGTGCCTCTATAAATACCTCAAATCAAAGAAGGCCATAAAATATAAAATATATTGACATATATTATCCAAGTTTGCAAAATTGCGGAAGCCGAGGCAAAGTAATACATTATGTTTAAATCTCATGGGGTCCTTAGGGAATGAATTATTTTTGGCAAAGTTATCTTGGAGTAGAGACCGGTGCATTGTTCTTTTGACCCATCTTATTCAAATCCCTGTATATTTATTCGCTCTCAAATACGAGCTGGGAAACAATATTTTAGAATAGACCATTTATTTTCTCAACTGACAAGGAAATAAACTGAAGCCCTGTAAGAACTTAAAAATAAATCTCTGAAAACTATAAATATTAAAAGTAGGTTTCTATACACCGCGAGCATGCATTTTAAGTTACCATGCCTGAAACGAAATATGTATTATAAGGTATAATATCATATAATTTTGGCTACTTCGTTTTCAAAACATATGGAAAACATGAATAGGTTGGGGAATTTTAAACTGCTCCCCCAAAGGTTGGGGAATTTTAAACTGCTCCCCCAAAGGTTGGGGAATTTTAAACTGCTCCCCCAAAGGTTGGGGAATTTTAAACTGCTCCCCCAAAGGTTGGGGAATTTTAAACTGCTCCCCCAAAGGTTGGGGAATTTTAAACTGCTCCCCCAAAGGTTGGGGAATTTTAAACTGCTCCCCCAAAGGTTGGGGAATTTTAAACTGCTCCCCCAAAGGTTGGGGAATTTTAAACTGCTCCCCCAAAGGTTGGGGAATTTTAAACTGCTCCCCCAAAGGTTGGGGAATTTTAAACTGCTCCCCCAAAGGTTGGGGAATTTTAAACTGCTCCCCCAAAGGTTGGGGAATTTTAAACTGCTCCCCCAAAGGTTGGGGAATTTTAAACTGCTCCCCCAAAGGTTGGGGAATTTTAAACTGCTCCCCCAAAGGTTGGGGAATTTTAAACTGCTCCCCCAAAGGTTGGGGAATTTTAAACTGCTCCCCCAAAGGTTGGGGAATTTTAAACTGCTCCCCCAAAGGTTGGGGAATTTTAAACTGCTCCCCCAAAGGTCAGGATAAATAATTTAAAACTGCCCACAAAGGTCAGAGAAAGGTTAAAATCTCTGACGTTTCAAGGTATCCTTCCCTATCGCTTCGGTTATCTATATTTTGATTTGAAAGCTTAGGTTTTGTCTGAATAGCTTGTGACTTCATAAATTATTACTCAAAATTTCACAAGATATTTGCAGTTGATTTTTAGGAATAAGGGAGATAATTGATTTTTTTTGCCCTCAAAATGTTCCCTGCAGTGCCATGAAAATGTTATCGATTCAATTTAACTGATCGTGTTACTTTCACTTTGATATAATTTTTTTGTTTTCTCATTATAAAATAGCCTTAATACAAAATGCTATATATACATTTCCCACATCCATTGTTCGACAGTAAAATAAAAAAATCCACGAAGTTGTGGTATTGGGTATAAGTCTACCCTATAGTCTGTTTATCACAGATAGTCGGATATTTCATAAAGGACAAAGATATTAATATCCCAGTCAGTTTGAAATTAAAACCGCTTATTTACAACTATATTTATTGTCGTAAATAAACTGTTTTTATTTGAAATTATTGCGCGAGTATTGTCTATAGACAATGGTAATGTTTTTATATTCATAAATAGCTTAATCAGAGCACAAGAGTTCGTTCGTATTGAAAACTCAAACTGACACACACTATATCAAATTTCAACTTTAATTTGACAGCGCGTAGGAAGCTAGTCCCCCATTGATATCTATAAGTAAAAAAACCTTAGATATAATGTATTATCCATGTTTATACCGGCTGGTAAATCAAATTGAAATTAGATATATATATATATATTTCACATAGCGTTTTCTTTCACACGAAGGAAACATTTGCGGGGGTGGTTTCGCTTCGCTGGTCATCTGGTGGTGACTATAGTCTATTCGATCTTAAGTTTGTACCGTGTCACGAAGCTACCCTTATAGGTTAATCCTAAGTAAGGGCTAAATCCTATCTTTTGGTTTTGGTACGAATTTAACTTAAAAAGGTAGAATAGTCAGTAGTCCGAAACCGACATAGTAGGCGTTTATAGACAAATGGCATTACGTTATATTTTCTGTATCTTTTAGTATTGTAAAAGGTGGGATAGTGCCAAATCTCACGTGACTAACGCCTAAAAAAGGTCAACAGGCGTATTCGTAAAACATGCGCAAACAAAAAAATGTGGGTTTCATTTTAAGGTTTGACCATACGCGAAAGGTAAAAGGCCTGTAAAACTTGGGGTTTCTTTCGATTTGAAATGTATGGCTTTCAACTTTGGCTTTAGTGCAGTCTTATCTTGAAAATACTACCTGGTATAAACAAAAAGACGACGAGACTGAAGAACCACTTTTTTTTTTTTTTCTTGGTAAATTTCAAAATGAATGAATAAATAAAAAAAAATCTTAATACCTCACGACCGTCTTAGCGAAACATCTCAGCCACTTTTTTGACACTCTTAAGGTCGAAAGGTTTTTTCCTAAAGTAAAGAATATAAGCTTGTAGTAGGCTAGTTCGCACACTAAAATTTATTTAAGCATAAAATTTAACTACAGTAAAGTAACTTGCAGATGTTAAAATTAAAAATAATTAAATTTATAGCCAAGTTTCAATCGGAAAGATATTTCTTATTGTTCATTATAGGACTCTTTGGGGTGTTTTTTGATTAAATATTTAAAATCTTCTCTAAACTCAGAAATTTTAAAAATAAAAAATTCCGTCAAATGATGCCTAAAAGCTAATTAAACATCAAATAATGAAATTAAAAATAATTGTTTTAAACACCAAGTTTTTAAAGTGATATAAACATTTTAATCGTGATCTAATTTGATTAATCGTGGTAGTCGGTATAATCGTTGGGTAATTTTGACGGAATTAGTTTAATCTTTGGGTAATTTTGATTTAATTGGTTTAATCGTGCGCCAATTAATTGCGATGGTTCAGACACTTGAATTATATATGTGCAAAGGCTTTAAACTCTTTGCACTACCAAAGCTGAACTCAATCTTGATATAATTGTTCAAAACATTTTTATCGGTACTAAAAAAATTCAAACATTTTTACCCCTATTTAATCATTAACATAATGATTTAATCAAATAGTGATGATCGTCTGATCATGGAATTGACCTGTCCATCTTTTTTTGCACCTGCTTAATTAAATTTTAATTTTGCTAAATGAAGTTTTAAACCGACAGTAAGAGTAGTATATTTAATCAACAAAGAATTCGTCGAAATACTGCACGTTTAAGTTGACTTTTTTTTCAAGTTAGATACTTCAAACTATACTTCAAAAGTCTTTATTTTGAATTCACTTCAAGACCATCGGTGGTCTTAAACTTTTCTTAACTGTATTTTGGTTTATACCCTAAGTTCATTCGTGTACCACTCGATATACGAACAAGACTTAATTTACATGTGTAAAAAGGTTTTAAACTTTTTCCGGCATTTTGTTATTTAGAAAAAAAAAATTTTGTGGGGGAGGTCACAGAGATGTGGCGGTAAGATAAAACTTTCTGCTATTATAGCGCAGCAATCCATGCAAACAACCAGTGCAGGATTGTCCGAGTAACACCTTCGTGAAATACCTCATTCGGAACTAATTGCGCATCTCCTTCCCCTGTATGGCGTATAGACGTATCGCGCGTCAGATTTATAATGATAATATAAAAAAAAATGAAGGTGATTACAAAAGAGGTTTCGTTGCAAAAAACGTCCCATCACCAAGGTTAAATCAATCTCGACATAGTATTGTAATTATTTCAATTGTTAGGCGACGCTGGAAATGAATGAAATCGAGATGAAAATTTGTTACCTATATAGACCTGTATATTAAAACTATAAAACCTCTTTTGTTACGGTTAACTTTATTGCGAAATATATAGAATCAAAATGAATTTTTAATCTTAATTTCTTTCATATTTAATTATTTTTTTCACGTTATTAATTTTTTTCTTGATTCTCGACCTTGATGATCTTTTCAATTAAATTTAATTGCGCAATTTTGATTTTATTAGATACTGAATTGACTGACCTTAATTCGTAACCTTAAAACTAATTTATTCCTCACAATTTCCCAATTCACCCAAAACTAAGTTAAAGTTGAAATATTTTCCTGAATATTGTATTGTTGACCGATTTTGATTAAGTTGGGTGCCTTTTGGACAATGTCATTGAGTTCACCAAGACAATATTAAGGTTTTTCCTCGAGCTAAAGGTTTATAAAACACATAAATTTTGATTAAAGGCCTAGGATTTCTTCTGCCTGTTTCACTGGAAGTGGGCTCACCTTCTGAGCTTCCCCTTGGGTAGCAAGGCAAGAGAAAGCCTGGAGGGTGAGTTTGTTTCCAGGGTGACAGGCAGAAGTAACCCTAGGCCATTACGTCCATCGCAAAGAAATTTAAATCTGAATCAAATCTGATTGCAATTTCAAAAGGTTTTTGGGGACCCCAGGCTATATCCTACTCGGCACCGCCAAATGCAATGGTCCTTATGTCAGTGGATCGTTGTAGGATCGATGTTACCAGAGGTATATAATAACCCCCCCTCCTGGGGAAGTATGAAAGGTAGGCAAAATCGACGAACAACAAGTGCCCGGCGTAAATCGCGGCGGAGCTGAAGTCAACCTTCGACTCCATTTTAACAGACAGCCTGACTCCTGAGACAGGAAGTTCTAAACACAAATCGCGCCGTCTTGTTTATACAAAGACCATTTTACTAGATTAGCGACATTGAGAAGTCCAGCGCGAGCTAGTGGCCTAGATAGTCAGCAGCGGGCTCTTGTTGTCCGTGATTTTTAGCATTGGTAGTATAGGGGCTTTCATACTTCCCCCCGAAGGGTGTTATTATATACCTCTAGCTGATGTTACCTATGATTCGGGGCAGGATTAAAAATTAATGTGGGGTCTACAACATCCCGTTTTGTCTTCTGACTCTCCCAAATGGTATTATTCCTCCGCGAGCATACTATGGTTTCTGAGCTTGTGATCATAAGATATTCTACGTCGATATACGTGTATTTAGATGATTATTTAATCATCGTTCCGTAACGTTTGGTTTCTCCGCACGACCGTGCAAGTCAACGTTGACGTATCGTTTCGCCTCTCGCCGCGGGCTACGCCACTGCGTGTGGTGTGATGGTCATTGAAAACCATCGCGTTTTGTTTCCGTTCTGCCACGTTCGTTTATTATACGAAAAATCGTTGATTGGAAAACATTACGCACGAAAATATATATATACACGCGGGACATTAGCATGGAAGTTGGTTTTTTTTAGAGGGATAAAAAAACCGGGCGCCACACACACTCCTGGGGGTTAATGAGATCCATATATCGACAAAGGGATGGATGTGCTGAAATTATGAATTTTTTTATTTTTATTTTTTTTTTCTTCCCTAAAATTTATGGAAAAGTGTATCTAATCAATTCGATATGTATTTTTTTTTATTTATATGTTAATTTATTACTTAGACTTAGCGGAGACGCCGTCAAGATGATAATAGATTTGTTAAGGCGTGATTTTTTTTTTAAACGATTTTTACTCAAGAAAACCGCTTTATATTTGAATTTATCTACAAACGTTGTCTAACTATATTATTTTGACTTTAATTACTTTATGGATGCTATATTGGAGACTTCTAAATGGACAAACAGTTCAATGGAAGGGTAAATCTAATTAGCAGATTACTATATTTGTGCAAAAAATCAACTGAAGGGTCAATAGCCACGCGACCATAGTGATGAAGTAGTACAGCTGAGAATTTATATTTTAAAAATTTCGAAAATGGCAATAGTCCTGGTCGATTTGCCGGAAATGGGCCCTTGTCTCATAGCCGCGCCGCCATCTTTTTGTAGTAACAGGTTGCCAGACTATTTCTAATTTTATTTCCCACAAACCAAATTCAAGTTGTTAGTCCAACGCTTCCTATATGATAAAGTATAGGAGGCGTTGGTTAGTCTGTAGCTATTTTCACACTACAAAAAGATGGCGGACGATCACGTGACAAAAAGTATTCCCCGCCAAAATTTTCGCGAGGTTCTCTAGACTTCCGGTTTTGGAAATCGACCAGGACTATTATAAAATGGCATCTTTCCGAAACTGCCACTCAAACTACTTTCAACCCAAAATAATTAATTTTAATTACATTACGTTTACCTTTCGCTATATACTACAAATTAAGAGAATTCAAACAAAGTTCAACAAAAACTGTTCAAATTAAGCTCTAGAATCGGACCATCATCATAATTTCACAATAAACAAAGGTACCTTATCAGCTAATTGAGTCATAGACCGGAACTACGTTTATATAACAATCTAATGTATATGAAAGAAAGAAAAAACCACAAATCACGATCTTGTGATGTATTGTTAAGTCCTGGTTAAATCTTTATTGAGACTGTACTGAGAGGAAAAGAGAATGATGAAAAGGAGAAATCTTGTCTTTCTTTTCATCTTTTTTTATTCAAACGGGTTAACGAGAAAGACCTTCGTGATGTTAGCGAAATATAGAACCATTATTCTTCGAGCGAAGAATCAAATTTGAGATGGGTCCTCCATTCTGGAGACAAATTAATAGGACTGACATGTCTTTCATTCTAAACTTATTTTCCCTCTTCCTCGCAAAACTGTTTACACTCTACTCTTTTTCGAGTCCCGGTCCGAACATCTCATTGTCTCCCTTTTTTTTTATCAACTCCCTCTTATTGTCACCGTTTCTTGATTGTTCCAATATGGTTCTCCATTCTCGCCCCCCAAAAGATAGGAGGAGGCTGGTTCTTTCATTATTACTCAGAGGTCGTAGACACCTCGAGTTTCCACTCTAGTGTGAGGTTACTTCGATAGGTTTCGTGACCATTGATCGAAATACATATCTAATCCGTTTATTAGTTTTAAAACTAATTGGAAACTGGTTCGGCCAGGTGGTTTTTAAAGCGTTTTCGGTAATTGAGCGTGAGAGAGTATATTGGATAAGTATTTTAATGTTTGTTTCATTATTGAGGTGATTTAAACTTTAAAGGGAAAGTAAGAACTTTAAATGTAAAGGATTTTGAATTTATACAAACAAATATTAAACTAGAAATAAATTTAAAACTTATCATCAAAATAGTCATGGAGATTCTGAACTCCCCATGACTAGCGACCAATGACATTAATCGATGACCCTTTTATGGGGAATGCAGGGTCTCCATTAATCCAGCTAAGCCTATTTTTAAATTAATATTTGTTTGTATTTTTTTTTTTTTTTTTTTTGTTTTACTGGTTAGGGGCTAGGTTGCGTAATAACTTTAGTGCATCTTGTGCAACGAAATACAGATTGCAGACCACTATATACGCAAACATGCGGGTTTTCTATAGGAATATCTCAAAATCTAACGAGGAAATCGACTTCATCTATAATTTTTTGAATGATTTTCCAAACAATATTTGAAAGGCCAATTCAATTTTCCTATATACGTTGTCGGCTTCCATAAATTAGCTCTTGATAACATTTAAAGATTAAATAATCCGTCATTTTATTTTAGTCACGCATTTCAATAAATATGATGAATTAGCTAGCTTAAGTTTAGTCTATAAATAAGACTTAGTGATATAAAATCATTCAGGTGGGGTATGCTAATCGCGTTATTGCTCTATACGCTTGGCGTATTGGATGCCCTCTCTTGATCGCAATATACTCTTCTTCCTCGTGTTCTTCAAAGACGTTTATACTTGCTATAAGATTACTTATATATTAGTCACTAGCTATCATCTGACAAAATGCGAATATAAGTGACTGTTACGTAAAACATTGACCTAATAATATCAGGGACTTTAATTACGAGTCGAAAAAACTCGGTAAAATGTCAGGGATTTTGATATTTGACTAAAAAAAACTTGAACATATCCGGGATTTTCATTTTAGAGTAAAAACCTCGGGAACATATCAGGGATTTTGATTAAAAAAAATCAGGGAAATATCAGGGATTTTGATATTAAAAGAGCAAAAAACTCGTGTTAATCTTAGGAATTTGGTTTTTGTGAGTCCAAAAACTCAGGGAAATAAAAGGAGATATTTATATGAAACTAAACATTAAAATAAAAATTTCGGTTTAAAATAAAGTGGATTGTATCCCTTTGAAAATTTTATTTTAAATTATTATCCGATTTCTTTTGTTTTCCAAATTTAAATTTCAAGTTTGTTTTGTTTTGTCTGCGCGATTATTTTTTTAAGGTCGAATCGTCAAAATAAATTTCTAGTTAAAGGATGGTTAAGCCCACATAAAAATAGCTACACCTCTCACGGTTGAAAAAGTCTGAAGATAATGTTCACACTTTGTCCCGTTCACGTTTTCGAAGAAAAAGGGTTTTCGGGTTTTTCAAGTAATGATACGCGACTACTTGTTTTTCGTCTTTTAATTCCAACGCCAACAACGGCACCGTGAACAAAGTAAGAACTATACTCCCCTCTAGGGTAGGGGGTGTAGCTAAAAATCTTTCGGCCTCTTTTTTTCGTATATGGGAAAAAATCTTTTTGTTTACCCGCTCATTTCATTGTGATATGCTATTAATGGGCGTGAACTATCGGGCCAATTAGGACGGATCGAACGTAAAACGTTCGCCATTAGAATATTCGATGAGTATTTTTCGAGAATGTTATTCTATTATTTTCTTACGCTTCTTTTGAAATTAGGGTGGTTTTGCGTATAAATTCAAGGTCGCTTTGTTACAATACTGACCTATCTTTTTATATTTAAAAGTAAATTTAGTTTTTTATGATACGTAGAAGAAATATATAAACACAAATTAATCTTATATTGATCCAAGTTCAGTAACTTTTGGCCTAGAAATAAATTAATATAAAAATAAAGAAATTAAATTTGGGGAGCATTGAGAGGAAAATTAGTGATTTTAATTAAAATTTTAATTTAATATAGGGCCAGTAAAACCCACCAGCCCCTATATTAAAGAGTTGGGGACTCGAAAAATATAGGTTTTTCACTAACTAACAAATAAAACAAACCTGTCTGATTCAGAATATATTTATATATTTTTTATTTATAAGCCTAATATAGTTAAAACTTTTGGTTAAACTGGTGCGTTGAGTTTTAAATCGTAAATTTACTCTGCCTTTAATGCCGATTTCGGCAAATATCAGAAGTATCAAGAGATTTTTCGTGCTCCTTCGTTAATAAATAAATATAATCGAGATTGATGCTTGCAGAAATTCGCGCCTTTTCCTCGAAAGATGGTTACAATTCTTACGGAAACTATAAATCGCGCCAAAATTGCCCACACTCCCCGTTTCTGTAAATTCAAAACGTGAATTTCAAAAATCCTCTTTCCGAGGAAACTGTTGATTATTTTGGAGTGGAATTTTATATAGGCGTTTTTTAGACTATACTACGCACATTTCAATAAGTTTGCACGAAATTTATTTAGCTGTGTGTCACCCTTTAAGTCAATTTATCAAAGAATATATAGTTCCGTGAAATACTGAAATTTTCAAACATTGACAATGATTTAGTTGTGTTTAAAAAAATTGCCGTCGTGGAGTAGAAGAGTTCTTTGAACTTCCGCTTATAAGTTCGTGTGTTTAATTGGCTTAAAGGCAAAAAAATGGTATTGATCTAAAATAACGACAAAGAGAAACCCTTTAAAACAAAAGCTGACTAAGGAAACGAACGAATGGGCGCGCACTCCTAAACTAGACAGGTCTGAATCCATACAAATTGCTTACTATAATTCCATTTCGAGTTTGCAACACTCTTATAGATAGGGTACACATTTTTCTCCGTGATTTATTGTTCATGTATAATATCTTTTCGCGTTCTGCCAACTCTAGGTGAAATTAACCATATATATATTATGCCATGAGTATATTCAGGGAGGGGTTCCAATAAATGTGTATGTCTAACGGAAGGGATATATAAAAAAAAAATCTTCGAAAGATTATCTTTGTGCCTGTTTAAACAGTAAAGGATATAATTAAAATTCATACCAAGTCTCGAGCTATGAAATATATTTAAAATATTATATACATTCATGGTGGACCATAATTATTATGTTTAATAATTCCAAGTGGGTAAAATTAAGTTTTTATTTAATGACTCGATTGTTTTAATTCGTTATCAATTCGAATATATTAATACTTTATCGTTTGACATTAGTTTAAATTTAGTTTACACCTAAGGCTATTAACATTGAACACTTAACAGCTTTGAAAATGTGAACATGTGAAATTTTAAAGTCACCTGTAAAGATCCTAGAATTATTATCTTGAAAAGTTGATTCGAAGCGGTTTGAACGGTTGAATCTCTGGTGTGAATGATTGTATTAATATGCATGGAGAAATTGTCTTCTGATAGTTTGGGAAATTACACTAGAACAGAAGTCTATAGACACTTTGAGGATAAGTTCCTAACTCGTAACTATATGTCAAAATCATCAAATATCGAAGTTTTATTATTGACTGACGAAACAATTCACTAGCAAGCTCGTGGTGCGTGCGAATATAGTCTTTGTCAAAAAAGTAGGCTTTTAATTACGAACTCTCCAATTTGAGATACCTAGTGATATTTATTTGTACAATATTAATTGTGGGTGGAGATTAATACAATTTTAAAATTCATCTTGAAAAAACTAGTTCTTGTAATAAACTGATCTTGAACATCAGTTAAAGATGATCATATGAGACATTGAACCTTGATTTCTGAACTTTAATTCGTAAATCAATTTCTACATTACATTTTGACTCGCATGGTAGCTGAGAGTGGAAAAAAGTTGTCCTTTTGTGATAAATTGGGCAATATTTATGTTATATAGAAAGACAAGAGTTCAAAGTTATTGAGGTATTTGGTACAATATTTTTCCCGCAGTTACTGTAAGGTACGGAGAAAAAAATACGAAAAAATTTACCATAAAAAAATGCTAGAATAATAACAACCTGTAATTTCCCGCCATTTAATTTTATTTGGAAATAGGTCGTGAAAAGTTGAAATGTTTTCAATAGACAAATTTTTAGATTATTTCAGCTTATTTTTAGTTTGTGGTAAATTTGCCTCAAAATTTGGTTTTTGTTTTATTTAATTTATTTGACCTTTGTCATTTGGTGTCAAAGAAATAAACCTTATTTTGGATTTAGGCTTAGCGATTATAACATCTCTCACGGGTCGTGACCTCGTCATACAAGGCATCACTTTTTTTTTTTGCAATATATGAAATAGTACAGATTAGTTTGGTTTATTTTTAGTTTGAGGTAAATTTGCTACAAAAGTATTTTTGTTTTATTTATTATATTGATTTGACTTTTGTCTTTTGCTGTCAAAGAAATAAAGTAAACCTTCTTTAGGATTTAGGCTTGGCGAGTATAACCTCTCTCACGTGTCGTGACCTCGTCATACAAAGCATCACCTTTCTTGCAATATATATGAAATAGTATGACATCATTCATAACCGTTTTTCTAGTCATCAGACGAGTGTATGTAGTTCAAGAGGTGTAGATCTTCACAAATTTCATTGTGAGAGTTGTGTAGAGTTAAAGGTAATGAAAAGGTATTTGTAAGGGAATAAGAAAAGGCTGGTGCCTGCTTTTGGCTTTAGTATATTCTCATAATCTATTTTCTCCGCACTTTTCTCTAGTTATTGGTCTCCAATTTTCACGGTAGGAGTTGAGTTAGGTTGAAAAGTGTAATAAGGCGCATTTATATGCAGATAAGGATATGTTGGTGACTACCTTTGGTTTCAGTGAAGTCTTATGATGATTTTTTACGAAGTATTCCCTAGCTCTTATCGATCGTTATTTTATTGAACTTGCAGGTGGTTATTGTCAAAAACTGATTAATATTTCAACACGTACAAAGCGCGGTATCTTTTTATCCTGATGGTTATATTCCATAGAGATAAGAGTCAGCCTAGACTCGTTCGTGATGTTATCTTAGAGTGATTACTTGTTATAAATTGGCAATAGGTGACTCAGGTGAAACATAGGGTTTCCTTATCACGTTAGTAATTACATTGTAAATGATGGAAACTAAAGTACTTCTCCCCTTGTTGGCGGCCCGTCCATTCTCTCCCGTTTCCTGGTCGGTATATACCTGGACGTCTGCTAAAACTAAACTGTGTTATATATTGAGAAGCCATGTTTGCTTGGGATTTAGAGGGAGAACTAGAACCACTGTTGCTATGGTTACAGACCCCAGGATATATGGGGTGCGTTTTGTTCTTTGGCCAAAGCTAATGAAAATGTAATTTTATTAGGCTTAACCGATGATGGGAAACTTATGGCTATAGCTCTAAAGGGAGGGTAAATGGGTGATGTCCCGCGATTGGTTAGTTTCAAAACAATTACGTGATATACATGCTTACGCCTTAGTAATTGTTTTCGTATGAATAAGATATGAATTAGTTCTGATCAGATGTAAAGTATTTCTTCTCGAGTTGACAGCACGTGCAAAGCTAACCTCAACTTTATCTCTAAGTCAATGAGTCATTGATATAATTGGTAGTTTAGCTTGGCGGATGCTCCCAACTCTAAATTGGAATAAAATTTAGTTAATAATATTAAATTTGATTTAAAGCCAATAATTCATAGAAAACTTTAAAGCCTTTTAAAACTTGTATTTATATTTTATGTTATTCTAAGGAATACGTAATTTTTCAAAATGGGAAAACTCAAGTCCACAATAATTCGTGGGCCTGTTCAATTATATTTGCTTGCAATAACCCCTTGTTGATCCTTTGTTGTAGTTCACTTGGATCTACACACTTCAGATTTAAATTGTATTTACAGATTAGCATCCTTCGTTGTCATTTCACTTTTCCTTTACCCTAGAGGTTAGACTATATAGTTCAAATGACCAATGGATGAGTTGACTACAGCTGTCCGCGGAACTTACGTGCTTGGAATACTTTTGTTCTCGCGCTGACTTTTTGTTCCGTTCTTACTCAATCGTGTCTTACAATATTTAAAATTCTCCACAGTCTCGTGATCTTGAAAATCTCAAAATCCTATTGTGATAAGGATTTTACCTGTGGCTGGAAAAAATAAAACTTAAATGTCGCTTTAGAAAGAAGTATAGGTATAAAGAATAAAACCCTAAAATGCCATTTGGGAAATGGCATTGTTTCGGAATCTATTCTTTCTAAACTTTTATTTTTCGCTCGGGCTAACCAAAACCCGCCCTTGACTAGACGCGGTTTGAAAACGATCATGACGTCACGTCCGTCTAATAAACACTTGTGGGAAAGTTATAGCGTGCTACCTTTATTGGTAGGTTCCTTTTTGGCATTGATGCATTCGTATCGCGACCATTAAAAGATACGGGAAAACTATTTCATTTTAGTTTTGGCTAATTGAATTTTCTTTAAGGGGGATTTGGAGTAATGTAGGAAACCTACGCGTATTGATACACAATATTTAATCTCGTAGGATAAAAAGTAGTCCGATTTAACTCGAATATGTAGACAATTCTGCCCCGAGTTGGCAAAACGTGTAAGTCGAGTATATCCGAATCAAAACTCTTAGAAATAACACATAGTCCAGCTTTTTGCAAGCTCTGTTCTCAAGGGTAGATCTATTGTGTAAAAAAAATTAAACAGGCACTTGATGGATGGTCAATGTTTTGAACTGGCACGTATCAAGCACCCAAACGGAATTAGATATATAAAATTATTTCGTTTCAATGAAACGTATAATCTGTAATTAATGTTACTATTATTATTCTTAATTTAGTTTTAATTTTGCTATTGTATCAACAGTTAAATCTTTAACCTTAATTCATGGGAAGGTTATGAAAGGGCAGTTTTATTTTTATGATCAAATTATAGAACCCGAAGTAAAAGTTAAATTCAAACGGAAGATAAAGGAAGGGTGTCACTATAATCGTTAATTAAGAACAATACATTTAGGAAGCTATCGTTCCATAGAAAAAGAATATAATTTACATATTTATTAATCTTAAATTAATTGTACTCGTCAACTCGATAGTTCAAAATTTTGAATATATATCTTTATTTTTAAGAAAAAAAAAGCTAAATAGACTTACAGAACTTTAAATACAAACGGTTTAGTTCAAGTACAGAACTTCTGTAATAATTAATAACCACTCAGTCGCTATAAACTATCCAAAAAATACACCAGACTGATGGAAATCAAGTTTTTGATGAATTAAAAACCGACGAAATTGTTTCGCGTTTTTTATTAACATCCTACGTATACAAGTATACAATATAAACATAATCCATTAATCTGGATGGAATACAACGCGATTTATATATATATATATATATATATAAAGTCTACAATCTAAATCCCTATATAGATTCGAAGCGTGATGTCAGAAAAAAATAATAGTTACCACAATCGTTCTTCATTGTATTAAGAGCTAGGAGGTGGTAAAACACAGTCAGGGACTCGGGGGAAGAGGAGGCGAAATAGATGCTAAAAAAAACGCTCCCATTTTCTTCTTGATCCCAATAACCAACAAAAAATAGAAAAGAAGTGGGAGGAGAAATGAGCGAATAAAAATGGTAATGATCCTGAACGTGGGCCATCACTTTTTTTTTTTCATCTTTCCGAACCTGAAAACCAAAACCACTTATATTATTTTCTTTCCCTATTTATATGTTTAACCTTAAATTACTTTTTTAGCTTTAACAAAGCGAATTAATGATATCAGTCACGTGAGTAATTCATGGTCTGAAATTTGACTATAGCGTCCATTATCTTAAGAAACAGAATTTATTTGAATTCAACAGAAAATACGATATTTTGGTCTCGGCTAGGTTGCGCTGAAGAAGCTACAAATATATTTTTTAGTAGTTAACTTTATTTCGGACGAAAAAAATATAAGGAACATTAGAAAGAAGCAGAAAATGTATGGTTATCCCCGAAAATATTTGCTATTTTTTCTAGAAATTTACAGTATGACGTCACAAACTTGTCAGTGAAATTGGAAGCTTAATTCACGCTTTCAAATCAAGCACTGGTTAACGAAAAAGTATTTTAGTCATCAATTAAAAGAAATGCATAACGAAAAGTTCAAACTTTTGGCTAATGACAATGCTACGACGTCATCAAATGGTTAAAATTCAGTAATTAAAAAGTGGATTTTTGAAGAAACCATCGGGTATTTTCTGGAATAATTATACATTTACTTGCTCCTTGAAATTTCAATTACACGATAATATAAAAAACAAGATGGCGAGGTCTATAAGAAAGCCACACCCCGAGAGGTCATTCTTACGCTAAGCTTAATCCTTTCAATTATTATTAGCTGCTATTAATCTCATAGTAATTATAATATCTTTATTTTTAGCGATAAATAATCAATAGAAAATATACCTCGGACCTCATTCTCCTTTTAAAATAGATATATTTAAATCTTTACTTATAAATTAACTGTTGGTTCCATAGCCACGAGACTAAAGAAATTTGAATTGCGTAAGAAATAGGTGTCTGCATCACTTTAAATTTATTAAAGATAGTATCAAGTAACTTGAAATACTATAGTTTTGCTTTAAAGTTAAGAAAAACTAAAAAAAATTACTTCATTTCAAAAGTGATGGTGGGTTTTGGCTTCTTATTATATGGAGAGATAAGACAGGAAGCTCGGCTGAACGAATTGAGCATTAAGAGAGACCGGAATAAAAGATATTTAACATAAGAATTGAGCGCGGGAAAAAAGGAGGGTCTATGCTTCCAAAACACGATTTATTTTTAGCGAGTTTTAGTTTAGTTTCTGCTCAAATTTTAAGTTGAAAACATAGTCTTGAACCTATTTTGTTGAAGGGATATACAAGACTTTAGGATCATCAAGACCCAGAAGAAAGAAAAATTGCATTTATCTAACCTCTCTCTCTCGTCAATCTTTTGATCATTTACCGGGAATTTTTTTTAACTCTCATCTCTCCTTACTCAAAACGGAAATAATTTTAGTTTTTACTGACAGTTTTTATTGCGAAAAACGTCATAATATTCAAAGAATAAACATTCGTCAAAAATATCATTGTGAATTTTCAGAAACACATTAAGGTCACGTGTCACGGAAGTTTTGCGCGATAGGTTGGGATTAAGAACTTGTTAAGAAACTATACACGTCATGATCGTTTTC
Organism: Odiellus spinosus; assembly: GCA_963920705.1. Classification (NCBI taxonomy): domain Eukaryota; kingdom Metazoa; phylum Arthropoda; class Arachnida; order Opiliones; family Phalangiidae; genus Odiellus; species Odiellus spinosus. Next base: position 9,676,017 of record OY987226.1, on the reverse strand, counting down.
GTCAACAATATTCAAAATGCTAATTAATTTATTTATCATCTGTTATTCACTTTTTTAAGATATAAAATTCAAATTACTTACATTTCTATAGTAAAATTATTCAGTATTACTGAAATTTACTTACAATTCCTAGAAAATGAATAAAACGTTACATTTTGATTTAATTTTACTTAATTATTTTCCAATTTTCTTATTTTAAAATCGGACAGTAATATTATTTTCTATTTCATTTTCAGATAAGTTAATTCAGATGAAAAATAATCTATAAAAATTTAGCCCAGTGAAATAATATCTGATTATAATTTAGTAGAACTTATCCATTTAAGAAAACTTATAGTACGAATTCTGAGCTCCACTAATAAATAAATTAAAGAAATTCATTCGAGTCTTTCTGTAGAAATATCTCGTCTTTATATTCGAAGTTTGCTCTAGAACGTTTGTTATTTAAGTTCTACAGAACCTTGAGTTCCTTATGTGACAAAATCAGTCCCAATTCCTCAATATTATTGGGTGTAGCTTTTTTTAAAAAAAAAGTTAAAAATACAATCAGTATATTGATTCCATACATTTACTTTCACTATAGTCACGCATACTACATTGACCCCTGACTTCCCTTTCTATCTTCGTACTAAATCAATCGCGTGTTTCTATAGCCCAAAGAAGTTAACCCTAATCTCTGTTTTTCAAAATAATTAACCTCTTTTCCTGATCCCTTAAAAGACCACCTAATTAAAATCCGATCCTTTAAAACAATCGAAGAAAAAAATAATGAAAGTGTTCATCTTAATCGAATTATGGAAAAACAAAAATGAAATTATAATAATAGATAATTAAATGACCGCGCGTGCCTTCATTGTGTTACTAAGGTTTTGTAGTTTCTTTACTTTTAACAAAATTAAAAAGAAAAAAAAAATATTTCGTGACTACTTCACCCTAAAACGTTTTCTATCTATTTTAATAATAACCTTTTAAAACATCTTCGAGACTTCCGAGTCAAGGTCAGTTTTGTCAAGAATATTAGAGGGTTAGAGGAAAAACATTTGCTGTTTAAGAAAGTTTAAAGAGAAGATGAGACAAATCGGTTCTATTCTTGAAATTCTAAATAAAGGACCTGTGTTATTAATAATAATCCCTTTTTAAAGCTTTGTTTTCTCTAAAATATGATGTATAATTTGTAAAAATTTAATTAAGAATATTCGAGTTAAGTATAATAACGTAAAGTACTAATGAAACCCCCTTTTTAAAGTTCTTAACACCGTAACACTCTTTTTTCACCTACTGCTAGGGTAAGAAATAGATCGCCAACAACTCTAGAACTTAAGAATTTGTGAAAACAATTATTTATTCGTGTTTAAATAACTTATCTTTAATATAGGGAGCTAACAGTACTTATCTTACAACGTCACATCCTTCTATCTCTTACCTCGGTGTCACCCTCCTGCTAGGTGCACTACAATGTCCCCTCCTGACTAACTGTAAGCTTACTCTATTTTCATTACGGAATATATTATCTCCCAAACGTTTTAGTCTGCAAAAGGTTATAACATTTTTGTTTTATTTGTATCGGGGCTGTACAGAACTGTATTTATATCGCAATAAGTTATAGATACCGTTTGTGATTGGGTGAGATATTAGTGTTTCTCGTGAGAAGTGATAAGTGACGCAGTTATAAAAGCTGCATTTGAAACTTAATTTTAATTTCATTAGCATAAATAATTAAATTTTCATATCATTTCTTCAGCAAAACTTTTTATGACATGGTCGAGATATTTTACAAGTTTTTTTTATACAATTAAATTCTTACGACGCTGGTACTTTGAGCTATATGAGTAGTGAACACATCCACCAAGGCCCCTCAAACCTGTCTTTTATTTATTTATTTTTATTCATAAACCTTGTCATTTAGACTTTAAAAAAATATTCTTAAAGATAAAAATAATAAGTATTGAAATATTGAAAACTATGAAAAAAAAAATTTAATTTTATATTGATCAAAATTGAAAGGAATATTTGAGGCCGGCTGGCTAGGACTAGTTTCGAACGAGTTTTATATGATATTTTTCAGTTTGCGAAAAAAAATATTTAATAGATAAGGCGAAAGGTTTTCTCGATATAAAAACGGAATCGGGTTAGACATTTGAGTATCGTATTTCCTATATGTTTCGTTAGGTTTGGTTAGGGCCGAGAGGCTTAAATTCTTAATCAAGAACCATCGCGTGGAAGATATTGGGGTCCTCATTTGGATAGGGAATATAATTTTATGACATTCTTAGATAAGTTATAGATTACAAAAATTTAATTAGACCTATCGCTAACCCCGGAATCGTTATCAAAATTAATAATATATGAAATAGAGATACTTTGACAATTCTAACCTCCCACGTTGGTTTGATTAACCGGTTAAATCTCAGAGAAACATCCGACTAATTATAGAGAAATTATGTAAATCTAAGAATACATGTAAGCAAAGAGTCTCACATTTTTCGCGTTGATATTAGCAAAAGTTTAAAATCAAAAATAGTCTAATTAGGCAGGGAATTAGTCTCAAAATAAAATAAACGTTAGAATGAGCTCTATATTTCTTTAGAGGTACGAGGAAACGAAAAGCAGACGAATTTTGGCTACATAGTATGCCAGGATGGTGTCATAGATTTATGCTACACCCCTCTCCTTATGGTTTCAAATCTTCTGTAAAAATATTAATGATATTTTTTACCTTCCAATGGCAAGTTCGTTCGATAAGCCCTTTAATTAAAACACAGAAAAACATATCGTTAATTAGACATAAATTGCAAATGAGGCTTATCATTTTGTATTAATTTAACAAACACGCCTATTTAAGGGTTTCAAATCATCTGTCGGTTTTATTATCATTCATTAATATGTAACACACGTATAATCTCCAAATGATCAGAATTTTTTGCAATTTCAACCTCTTATGCTTTCCCGAAAAAAAATATGTAATCAAAAAATGTGTTTAAAGCATTCCTAGACCAAATTGGAACTTTCTCCTTTATACGTCTACCACGACTTGAAAGGCAAAGCCGACTGTTATTTTAGTATCGAATAGCGTTAAAAATGTTCAATCCATCACGTAAAGATCAAGACCCCTAAATACCCAACGTATGTTATTTTGCAATGAACTCCTGTTGACGAACTACTTTTATCCCGTTTTAAATTATATATAGCACTATTCCATCTCTGCGTTCCCTGTTATAGAGCTTAATCCCCCTTTCGTCTTTAGGGATGATCCGCACCCTCTCGTGCTTAGGGATGATCCGCACCCCATCCTCGATTTAGGGATGATCCGCACCCCATCCTCGATTTAGGGATGATCCGCACCCCATCCTCGATTTAGGGATGATCCGCACCCCATCCTCGATTTAGGGATAATCCGCACCCCATCGTCGATTTAGGGATGATCTGCAGCCCCTTTCCATTAGGGATGTCAACACCCCCACGTCGATTCTGGGGATAATCCACACCCCTTCGTCGATTTTTGGGGATAATCCACACCCCCCTCGTCGATTTAGGGATAATCCACACCCCTCTCGTCGATTTATGGATAATCCACACCCCTGCCCCCCTCGTCGATTTAGGGATAATCCACACCCCATCTTCGATTTAGAAATGATACACCCCCACGTCTTTAGGGATCATCCACCGAAATAAACTAACTACCGTCAAATATTCGTAGAACCAAAGACCATATACAAAAGAAAGTAGTATTTCTAACATTTGGTCTTTGATATCAATAGAAGCCAAGATCTGATCAGGTAAGCAGACGACGTTGTCCAACTCGTCTGCTTTAGTGATCTGTCCTTCCAATATGGTTTCTCGATGCCAAAGACCAAATAGAAAGTCCTTTGGCATAGACCAACTGGTAGAAGACGAGACCAACATAGTTACCTAATCATAGCCATAACGGCTTAGCGCACGTAAAATTCTGTGTCCGAAACTAACTTTTAGCTCATTTATACACCGTACTATCTGGTTGAGCAGGCAGGCAGCGCGAGAGACCGCGTGAAAGAGGGGGCTGTTAAAAATATTTCGGGGGAAATTATTTTTGGGAGTCTGCTCCCGTAGGACCGCTATGGTAATAAGAAGCGTTGCTCGTGCGTTTGGTCTGTCAGAATCGCTTCAGCTTCGGGGTAGTCCACTCTTTCAGCGCGCGTGTTTAAAGGTCTACCATATCAACAGTCCCTTTAAATAAGAAATATTTTTTTTTATTTAAAGAGATATAAAGCATTGACGTAAGCAGGAAGCCCCGATAGGTCGGGAAAGAAAAAAAAAAGTTCTAGTAACATCCCCAGCCTTCTCTCGCGCGATTGTGCCTAGCGTTTTTATCTCGGATTTCAGTTGGTACCCTGTTATTCGAACTGATAAGATTCGCGGAGAAAGGACGTGCTATTTCTTGGCTCTTTCTCTCACTCTAACTTGATCCCGCAACTTCTCTCATCTTCTCATCCTCATCTCGTTAAACTCGTTTAAATATCGTCCGGTTTTTTTTTAAACTTAATTTTTTTAATTCAAGTAACTGTGATTTGAACATTTTTTTTAATAACATTATGCCTTCCGTATACGAATATCATCATGTTGAACTTGATAAAGTTGGAAAGGGAAAGAGGTGAGTTTTGAAGTTACCCTAATTATAAATGATTTCGGATTATGATTTAGTTCAAAATTAGTTAGCTATGACGGAATTAAACGTAATATTAATTGATATTTGGATTAATGTAAGGTTACAGATTAGTTTGAACATAAATATAGTTTTGGTTGCATATTTAATTAATAAATTTTTGTAAGGTCGTATATTTTTTCTTACGAAAACTTTAGAATTGTGATTAATTAAACTAAGGTTATGAATATTATTTTGGGATGAAATTTAAGGGTAGTTTTAACTAATATTTAAATTCAATATTCGAATTAATGTTTCTTGGAATTACATTATATTTAATCACATTAGTTTTACCTTCTAAGTTGCATCTTTGAAATGGGCATAACTTCCCATAGAAAATCTGTTTTTCCAATGGGAATTATGGCCCGTTTCAAGGTTCTTACTAAGTCTATAAAGCGAATAAAATCAATACAATACACCCACTACCGTTTTTCTCCTAATAATTTATGATTGACTTGATATTTTTAGAATATTGATTATATTATATTGGCCACTTATTATAATTGAAACTAAAATTGTGGAATTTGGTTTTTAAAATTTCTTGGACCTCTTTTTTTAAATTAGATTAAAAATCAAGAGAAATATCTATATTTAGACAAATCTTACTGATTAATTAAAATTTATTTTTAAAATAGTTTTAATTATTATCCGTTTACAGATTAGAAAACTTAAGAATTAGATTATCTTAATTATAATTGTTATTTTTATCATTTTTAATGACATCCTTGACTCGGTCGCGCAAAAATTTGATTCTAAATACATATGTATAACAATATATATGTACTATAGTGTCGTGGCACTGTACTACTAGCTATCATTTCAAATTCTAACGACATCTAACAAAGCACTATTACATCAAGAATTTACGTCATATATACAGTTACACGTAGAATTGTTAATCGAAAAAATATCGCCTGAACCAATAAATCATATTTAAACCTGTCATCTAAATCGATTTTTTTAAATTAAATCCAAGGAATATAAATTACAAATCAACCTCATTACGTAACTCTATCGAATCTATTTCAATTTCATTCATTTAAATTATTAATATTAATTAGAGGAGACGAGCAAAATTATTCCAAAAAAAAAAAAGGTTGTACCCGATCGTATACATTAATTAAATATTCATAATCTCATTATCATATATTTGAAATATTGTATATAATTAAAACATATATTAAGTATTTTAAGGTCAATGTAACCTAATACGTCTAGTGTAATTAGCAGATATAGAAATTCTCTTATTTGGAGTATATTTTAATCTTGTATTTAAAATTCGAAATGTTCAAAAATTTAATGAGGCTATTAGTAAGCGCTAAGCAGCTAGGAACCGCGAGGGTCCATCGAATGTTTTTAAGTTTTTAAAGGGATAATGAAGACGATGATGTTTTTATGCGGCTTTAAAATATGCATAAATCATTTTCAGACTGATAAAAGTCGGAGTAAGTGCAGCTAATCAAACAGCTTTTTTAAAGTCGCACCTTGCACGATAACCTACATATTTTTAGGTCCTTTTTATCTGTTTTATTACCATGAAAATGGAGATCAGCTTCGCAACATTGTAAATTTTAATTAAACTAGGAATGTTTACATCAGAGGCTGATCACTCCACATGATCGATGTGCAAGCCTGTATCTTTGTCTGTACTAAAGATATGATTACCTAACTGAGTACATATTTAATACTTCATAGGGTTGTAAACAGTTACGTAATCGCGTATTTGAGAAATGTTTTAATGAATAATTTAACGTCAATAATAACGCGTCTTCATTGTCCCTTTATTTAATCGGTAGGACCTCTTTTAACAAGGTTTTAGGACCTCTTCTATATACGACTCTATAGTTATATAGAGCACCCCAGTTGTATCGAATTACTGTTATTCGTGTTATAATATGTTTCTTTTATATTTAAATCTAGGGTGCAGGAACGTGTGTGTCTGTAAAAGATTATGCCACTTTTAAGTGGAAATGAATCGAGAATGGAATAGTTTGGGGTGTTAATTTAGTACAAAAATGATGCAAGTCGAAATTTTAGGTTTTTAACGTTTTAAAAATGTATCTTTATAATTAAGTTAGGAAGATACTATAATTCCGTTGAAATACAGATTTTTCCAGATTTTCAAATTAATATGATTAGGTCATTAAAGATTAAATAATAATTAAACTATAGAAATCATGGAATAATCATTTCTATAAAGGAGCTGGACCGACGGATTTCATAGGATCTTTTCAATAAGTTTCTGAAAACGAAAAGAAACTTCGTATTTTGATAAACTTTTAAAATGTATCATAAATGAAGTAAAATTGACTAAATTGGTCCCATCTTAAAGTTTTATCAAGCATAGTTTCGAAAGAATTAATTTTAAACTTCTATCAGAAGATAATAGACTGGTAGTATTATTATAGGCAATTATAATAGTTTGAGTAGAGCTCTGAATTTTAATTTAAACCAAGTTCGATGCCTTATTATCCTTCCAACTTAAGAAACCATTTGTGTCCACCTTTCTTCAACCTTATCCGTTTAATCTTAACCAGTACAGTGGAAAAGCTAACAATACAGATTAACTAGTAAGACTAAGATATTACTACACAAAGCATTAGGAAAACACAGTACCTATAATGTTGTTATACTATCTCTATTTCAAATCATTTTTAACCAAACCTGTGTAATTTACATGGTTTTTGCATGGAATAACGAGATTGATTGACTGCAGGGTTATATTTTTCAATCTCAACTTAGTTTGACGTTGTTGCGTGTACGAATCCCACACTCAATTTCAGGCTCTTTTGTCAACATGAACTAATGTACATCTGTAAGATAGATTAAGGTTATTATCTAGGCAAACTACGAGTGCAGCGCGATTTAACAAAATAGTTTCAAAGTCGAAGGAAATCCGACCAAACCAAAAATCCCCCCATCCTTCTTCGGTTCCGTCGGGCGCAGAAATAATATGTCGAATAACAGTGTTATAAAGAACTTAAGGTTTATCCACGTAACTAAACTATATATTGAATTGCGTTGAAATCCAAAGAAGAGTGTGAATATCTTACCTTATCTCTCAACTTCCTCTTAGATTTATTCATTCGCCATTATTTCCTGAACGGATGTGTATATAACAGAAGCTTAAATTGTGAGAATTCTGCTGGGCTTCGGTGCATTATGCTTTGGATATTTTTCCCACAGGGCTGGAAATTTAACCAGAGTGCCTCTCACTCACCCTGAACTGTTTAAGATTCATTTAAAAACTACTTTTAAACCCTATGATACTTAATATCGTGTATTATTACGCCTCAGCATTCCCTGTAGTTTGAAAACTCTTCGTAAACTAAAGTAGGCCTATCACGCACCGTGTGTGCACGATTCAGTGGTAGTTTTTAGCTCGTAGAAGTCTGTTGTACCCGTTTAACTCTATGCTTTCTCTTCTTACAGATAATGTGAAGGTTAGTTTCGTACACGCTGTGAGCATGTGTTGGTTCTTATTATTAATATATAGAATTGCTCTATTTGGGTGCAAAGCGACGTCGGTTTCAACCAGGGTTTTTTCTGGCGCACTTTCCCCCTTTTCCGTCTCTTTTTGAACCCCTAAAATAGTTTAGTTCCCATTAGAAGTTGTATCATGTTTCTGTTTAGGCTTAGTCAGGTTATTTTAATATTCCCATTTTATGGTGGGCTTAAAATGTTAAATGTTTATTGTTTAGACTACAACCAGGGTTCGTTTGATTCACTTGTTTCTGAAATGATTACAATGTAGAGAAACCTGAAAGCGGTTAAATACGTGATACTGAAGGTCAAAGGGACAAAAGTAGTTTTGCTGAATCATGGTAGTAGCGTAATGCAAAGCTTCTTGCAGCATGCGCATTTCTTTTTTTTTGTGTGGAAACGGATATTCTATTTCCCCAGACGATTTTTATCTGAATTCTGGCTATAATATTATTGCACAAGGTCTTTGTTTATATAATTTGAAGGAAGTATAATTTTCGCCATAAAATACAAACGTTTAGTTGCAGAATTTCGGTGTAATTAGCTCTAGTTCCTATTCTAGACGTTAAACGCCTACTTGAAGCTTTCAATTATTAATAATGAGAATCAAACATATATACCCTGAAGAAGCAGCAACTTATTTTTAGATACAAGTCAGTACAATGCACTCTTGTTCAAGTGGAGTTGTAGAAGAATATTTTCTTCCGTATGAGGATATGTATCATTCCTTGACAGCTATCCCCATTATCGTCAACTCCTCTAGAATAAAGTGTTTAATTACTTAAAAGAAGTTAATTTAAGACTGATACTTCATGGTTTGAACTTCAAAATTTTAATTTCTGCGAAGTTCTTTCTTCCAAATCTTGAATCTCGAGATTAAGATTGCAAATCTTGTACACTTTTTTTAAATAGTTGAAGTCGATCATTTATACCCCGGTAAATTACCAGGGTAGTGGTAATTTACGATTACCGAAATGTTAATTTATAATTTAAAACTTTTTTCTAAAATAGGTTTAAGTTTTACGTTTTAAATCGTCTACAAATGAAATACAAAGTCAATAATGAGAAACATTGCATTTGCCACTAGTATATAGGGTTGGTTAGTTAGAAATAAGATTTTGAAGCCTTTGAAAGAGAATATCCGCATTTAAAATCACAGAAATTCAAATACTACCCATTTTATGAGTACTGATAAATTACTCTTGAGTCTGTAAATTACCCCGTAATTTACCAATTTTCATAATTACGGTAATTTAAAACTATATATTGGACCCTTCGTCTAAAGCACTTTGAAAATCGTTACAAATATAGATTTCCCGGTTTTATATCTGGCCCATATATTATGATATTTTCATCGAACACCTTCTAGGTACTTAAAATTAATACCTTTAGTGGTGAAAATTTAACTTATGGAGCTATGCAATCTAAGTTTTTTTAAATTATGGTCTTACTATAAAAGCCATTTATTGTATTTATAACACGTAACAATTTTATACTCTATAAACCCAGTAGGAATTTAATCCTTTGATAACCCAAAGAATAAAGTTTAGACCCATATAATATTTTTTATACGATTTTTGACAGATGTGGGTCACATGTTGAGATCTCTCCTTTATTTGCATGCTAGCTATTCATTGGCTACAATTTCTGAAATATAATTGAGCTTCTATTTAACCTTATAAGGTCTACTATGTCACTGTACAATGTCTACTGCCTTTTATAGACTCAATTTTTGCCTTCGAGGCGACGTGCATGGCTCTCTTGTATGTTTGGAAATATTTAATTTCCTTCCTTGATAAATATATTTTATCCCTTTTAACAATATCAGTTTGCAATGTAGTTAAAGATGGCTCGTATTTATACTTAAGTTGAAATTTAATAAGATTATAAAGTAGTTCTGAAAACTGCTCATTATAAAGGGTATATATTTTTTATAATCATTATAATTTTAAGTTTTCAACAAGTCCTAAGTTAGCTCTCTCGTATATTTCCAATAAATAAATAAGGAGAGATACGTAGCCCCTAGCTTTGTGTTCATTGAAATTTAAATAATATTTAACTGTGTGTTATTTCAGCGTTGGTGTTTTTGGTGTCTTGTTATAAATGGCAAAAAAAAATATTGTTTGCAAGAATGTTTATGATGTAATAATTGTGGCTTTACTAATGAATTGTTTGTTAATTTATTAAAACCCCTCAAGACGCCTACACGTGTTCTGCTTAACGAATAAATTAAAGGTATAATGAAACGGAATATTTTTAATAGCATTTTTAGCGGTATTTGGAAATTATTTTGTCTAAATGATGTTTTTTAATGTTTTTGGTTAATTAATTTTTAATTTTGGGTCGATTTTTGCTCTGGGTAATCTAAATTTAAAGTTTTATACGATATCTAGATTCAAAATAGATTTGAAAGTAAATATTTAACTATTAATTATAATTAAAAAACAAACTCCAATTTATCACAGCATTAAGGTCAACAAACTTATTCCCGTTTTTTTTTTTTTTTTTTTTTTTTTTTAATGAATTATTACAATTTAGTAAAGTTTGAATTTTAGTAATGTACAAAATCGAACCAATCAGATGATCCCAACGACCGCATCTTTCAAATGAACAAATTTTCAATTATTTTATAACTGTTGAAGCTTGAATTAAAATGATTGGCCAGAATTTACCCAGAATGAAATTCAAATATAACCAAACTTAAGAATTTAAATTAGGCACTAAAATGTAAGAATATTGAGTGCAGATTCTGAAAATAAATTCAAAAATAATCTGTCATAAGTTCATCAACTTTATTATTATTTTTTGGTCTAATTAGTCTCATTTTGGAGAGGTCTCTTTTCGTAGTAAATTTATTATTCTTAGTAAAGCCCGTCGGGCGCTTGATATTTTTAGATTATGCTCCGTTTCATTGGTAAGCCTAATTTAATTTCAAGTATCCCACACAAAATTCTCATCATCAACATTTGCTTTTTATTTATCAAGATAGTTTTAATTTAAAAATAGCTTAGTGTATGATTTTTAGTGTCAATGACGGTCATAAAATCTAGCAAAAAAAAATTTTAATCTCAGAAGTTGAAATAACAAAGGCTTTTATATTATTTCATTTGATTCTTTTTTATCTTTATATGAAAATTTAGGTTCAGAAAACTCATTTAAACAAAAACGTTGTCGTGATTTCTAGTTTTGTGGAAGGTTTTTTATTTTTTCTTCTGGGAAAGGGGTATACGATAAACATAATTCTAAATTTATTTTCGACTTAGATGGTTGGTTGTAAAATAAAAGAAAAATGCCTTTTTATATTTTAACTAATAACAAAAGTTTCTTTGTCCTAATTTGGTGTGGTTTCTTTAACGCCTCATATTAGTTTTTAGTTTGTATTAAAGTGAGGCTGTAACCAATTTTTCGGGGGGGGGGGGGACATTACGCGTAATGATTTTAGTTTTTTCACACTCAAATTTTATACCGTCGCAGTTATGTTTTCTATGGCATCTGTATTGAATTGTCTTTTTAACGATCTTTCTGAAAAGGCTACTCTTTTGAACCCTTAAAAAATATGTTACAGCCTCTCTTTAAGATTAGAAATATTATGGGACCCTACACTATAATTTTTTTCTTATCAGCGATAAGTTGTCTGAATAAACACGTTGGCCCTGTACAATTATATATTTTTTTGTTTGATTACGCTTAACTTCCGTTATATTTATGGCCGACAAGGTCTGGTTTTCATAGATACGAGATTTATTTACGGTTATTTTCAAGAAATCTGAGTTTCGAAATATATAACCTATCTTATTATGAAAACTAGGTTGAATTTTTATTTTTCAATAGTTAGGTACCGTGTCAATTAAACATTTAGAGGGTTGAGAGTTGAAATTAAATGTTTAAATTGGCTATGCAACTTAGAATTAAAGATTTAAAGATTGTTAACCACGTAACACGATGTTCATAATTTATATCGGCACATGACCAGATGTTTTTAGATTTCATAGCGAGTATGTTTAATTTAGGCTTAAACTCTTTAAAGTTCAAGATAAAGATTTCTTAGCAGATAGATAAGTTCTTGGGTTAGGCTTATTAGCAGTCTGTCATATCAAAGTTTAATTTAGGCTTAGGATCTTGATATACGAGGAGGATTGATGTATTAAACCAAGGACAAAACAAAGTTGGTTTAGGCTTAATAACTTGTGATATAAAGAGTAATAATACTTGATTATGAGCTAGATTTGAGGGGGGACTTCCCTGTGGAATTTGTTGAGTACAATGAGTTTGCAGTTTTGGTAGTGCAAAGAATTGCAAAGTGCCTGTCAGCTTCTCTATAGTATTGAAATAAACTTTAAATAATCTAATTGAGATATATTTAGGCTTAGCAGCCTGTGAAATCAAATGCTCAATAAATTACTGTAAAAACAACTCATTTTCTTTAGCATTTCATCCTAACTTTAAATGAAAACTATTAACTTAGAAAAACAACAAACAGGAAGTTATTGTCACCAGGTGCTTGACGACCTATAACCTCCCAAATCAATAATTTTGCCATTAAATAAATCAACTAAACAGATCACATCTATATAATTTAATTTTCTTTAAAGTGAGAGTGAAAAGGAAAGTGGGTTTTTTCGATTTTACTACAAAAAATAAACTAAACCTTCAAGAAATGTCTCTGAAACGTGAAAAAAAGTTCCACTAAAACTAGTCACCCAGACTTATTAAAAGACGCATCCACTAGGGCTTAAAATCTCAAGCGTTTATTTTCACAAGCGAGGCTAAAGATTGAGCGTCTTTTGATTGGTCGATGGCGGATGAATTGCTTAAAATTCATTGCCAAAAAATTGAATCTTTTTGAAGATTTTACCAGTCAAACCTTAGTATAACAAAATCGATTGAAATTCACTTGATTTTGTTTCCTCTTTACCTTTCCTTTAAATGTAATTGGTTTGCGACTCGCCATTCCATAGTAACATACGGTATGCTTGGAACGTTTTTGGGGAGAAAATATTGAATGCCTGGCCGCTATTTGGACAGAAGCAGCTGCTGGCAAAATCAACCCCAAAGGGCACTGACCGCAAAAAGGCCAATCGTTACTCGAATCTCGCGAAATTAATTTACCTTTTTTTCTCACAGACTTGTATAGATAATCGACCTTTAAAAAAATAAGCTAAACATATTTTGTATTTTATTTTTCGAAACGGGAAAGTTTGTATTGTGTTTATTCAATATCCTGTAGGATGATTGAAGGTATGAACGGGTACTACTGGATTTTCGTTGCAAACAATATTTTTCAAATCCTTAAGACTTACGTGCGAATAATTTGATTGGCAGTGCGTGAAAGACCATTTAGGCATAGTTTTAAAAAAGAATTTTCATTGGTTTAAAGTGATATTGATAAGGTTTTTTCGTGAAATTAATTACTATAGACTATATTTCTTTTCATAAGCAGTTTTAAAATCTTATCTTCTCTTCCACTGTGATATCCACACATTTTTCGAAGCGTTTATTTAGCGAAGATTGATTATCAATCTATAAAACATTGTCACTGGCACTTTAAAAAGTTTCTATAAATTCTTGTTCATTAGGGTTTCATAAACAAAAACCTGATAAACCTGGAAATATCAGATAATTATAATATTATTAACATCGACTCCATGGTAGTTTTAAAAATATTGAATATTAATTAGATTATTGAATAACTTTTAATTGCCATTTTTGGTTTAGTTCCCATGTGTTGTAATTAAGATATATTTTAACTATTTAAATTTAAATGTTAAATTAAGAATAAGATTTTTTTATTATTAAATATTATTTTAAAATATAATTAAATTTAAGTATAAAATTTTATATTTAGCTATTCTATAATTTTTAACTAATAATTACCGATTTATGTTAATTTTGCCATTCATAACCGGGAATGGGCAATTAAATTAAATGAAAATTCAAATTCATTTCGAGGTGCAAAAGAGGTCGAGGTTGAATATTTTTCAAGCTCTTATAATCAATTTAAATTTACGAGCAAATATCTTTTGCTATTATAAGGCGTGATGTTTTTTTTTTTTTTCTACTTTCTTTCTTCTTCGTTTAAAAATCTTGAGATTGAAAAAACACACGTTTCCGTGCGATGACTAATACGCCGATTAGATGGCCCTAGATTATCCTATTATTTAGAAAATTTTCTCCTTAACGTTTTTTTTTCTTCTTATTTTCAAGTTTAGATTTATAGGTACTGATATTCGTATTTAAATTATGACTTTGTTCGCGTATAGTTCTTATCATTTAGTCGTTTATTAAAAGCCCGTTTTCTCTTTGAAGCCCTCTAGCTTTGAAGAGAAACGAGTGGTTCCACGTAGTTTTAAAACAATTTGGTTATCTATTTAATTCGCTCGAAGATAGGGAATTATCAGACCACTTTCGTGTTTACACAATCCGCCTTCTGTCTTGATAATATTGACGTGGAAATCAATTTTCAAGATTAACATTTTTTTTCTCTCTCTCTCCTGAGAACCATCTGCTTGAAAATGGCGATATTGAAACTGTTTATCGAACTTGCATTGTATTAAAAAATGGTGTTCAATCTTAGTTTGGAATTTAAAGGGAAGATTGAAAGTGATATTCGGTTAATTCTATTGGATCAAAATAATACAAACAAAATGCGGGTTGAAAGGCTTAGGAAACTTGACGGATTAAGCATAGTGAATATGACGCATTAGGCTTGATTAGCAGATTTGACGGATTAGGCTTAGGAAACTTGACGGACTAGGCTTAGGAAACTTGACGGACTAGGCTTAGGAAACTTGACGGACTAGGCTTAGGAAACTTGACTGACTAGGCTTAGGAAACTTGACTGACTAGGCTTAGGAAACTTGACGGATTAGGCTTAGGAAACTTGACGGATTAGGCTTAGGAAACTTGACGGATGAGGCTTAGGAAACTTGACGGATGAGGCTTAGGAAACTTGACGGATGAGGCTTAGGAAACTTGACGGATGAGGCTTAGGAAACTTGACGGATGAGGCTTAGGAAACTTGACGGATGAGGCTTAGGAAACTTGACGGATGAGGCTTAGGAAACTTGACGGATTAGGCTTAGGAAACTTGACGGATTAGGCTTAGGAAACTTGACGGATTAGGCTTAGGAAACTTGACGGATTAGGCTTAGGAAACTTGACGGATTAGGCTTAGGAAACTTGACGGATTAGGCTTAGGAAACTTGACGGATTAGGCTTAGGAAACTTGACGGATTAGGCTTAGGAAACTTGACGGATTAGGCTTGGGAATTTTGATAAATTAGGCTTATCATGGATGAAATGCCAAGCTTTTTAGCCATAGCGAATTCGATTGAACTCAAAGCTAAGAAATTGTAACTAGTTGTTCACTATATAAGCTTTAGAAAATGAGTAAGAATTTCGTTTTTGATAATGCTTTATAAAGCTAATTATGTTTTGTGTATTTTCAGGGTTTTGAAACCACCGGGTGGCGGTTGCAGTGACATTTTTGGACCCCAAAGTCCCTCGTCCGAAAATGGATCAGGATCGACCACTCCAACTGGTCGCAGATCGTCCGATTTTGGCTACAACACCAAGGATCGCCTTTTCGGAGGTGAGGCTAACGGCGCGAACAATGACGCCTTGGGTTCACCCGCCAGACGAGCTTCTATTGACCGTATGAAGTCCAATATCTTTTCCGGCGGTGACACTACCGATTCACCCAAAGCTAACAGTGCTAAAAAATACGGTAAGGTTACCCGTAAGTCACATTTTTAACACTCTTTATTTTAATCGTACACCAAATCAAAGTAAATGTATGACAGTTTGAGACGGTAAAATAAAATTTTACGTATTCGGATGGACCAATTTCTACTGACCTACTGAGATTTTATCAAAATTAAAATTTATTAGAAGTGTTGCAACTTTCGGCTCAGAAGAGAGCCCGTTTCCAGGGGTGTTAGGTTGGTTATAGATTTATTTGAAAGCCTCACAAAGTACACACCTTTACGCGTTACATAGCAGCAGTATAATGGCTTTCCTGTAACACGTACTAACCTAGAAAACCTGAAAAAAGCAGGGAATAAAATGTTAACAAAAAGGGTTATGGAATTAGTATGTTGACAAAAAGAATTATGGGCATTAGAAGGTTGACAAAAAGAATTATGGGCATTAGAAGGTTGACAAAAAGAATTATGGGCATTAGAAGGTTGACAAAAAGAATTATGGGCATTAGAAGGTTGACAAAAAGAATTATGGGCATTAGAAGGTTGACAAAAAGAATTATGGGCATTAGAAGGTTGACAAAAAGAATATGGGCAGAAGGTTGACAAAAAGAATATGGGCAGAAGGTTGACAAAAAGAATATGGGCAGAAGGTTGACAAAAAGAATATGGGCATTAGAAAGTTGACAAAAAGAATATGGGCATTAGAAAGTTGACAAAAAGAATATGGGCATTAGAAAGTTGACAAAAATAATATGGGCATTAGAAGGCTGACAAAAATAATATGGGCATTAGAAAGTTGACAAAAAGAATATGGGCATTAGAAGGCTGACAAAAATAATATTTGCATTAGAAGGTTGACAAAAATATTAGAATGGAGAAAAATAATTTGAATTAAAATGCTGTCAATTTTTTTTTAAATTATAATACTTGAAATGCTTTTATATATCACAATTATATGTAGTGTAACGTCTCTACCTGTTTTACAAATAATTTGAATTTGAGACCAATTATAATTTTGATTTTAATTTTTAATTTCGATTTTTATTATTTTTTTATTCCACCCCGCTTGGCGCAATATTTGCACATTATTGCACGTATTGTTTTTATGTTCAATTTTGGGCGCATGTTCACGTTATAAAGCACGCCGTAACCCAATCACGGGTGAATATGACGAAATCAAGGAAGAGAAGACCAATGGTCATAAAATGAACGGAAATGGTACTACGAACGGGCAGAATGGACACAGTGGTACGTTATACCCCATCAATTATTGGTTTATATTTAAAATTAAAGCCTTTTTGTGCTATTTATTATTTTTTTTTTAATATTGTTTTCAGTTCTTAATTAAATGTTTTAATCTACCCAATGATTAGATATTTAGACCAGTACTTACACCTTAAAGTTTAAACGTATTAGACGAAGTAGAGTTATGACTGCGTTCAGAGACGTGTACCAGAGTTACATTATAGGCGGTTGTTGAACGCACCCTTTTCTACCAAGACTAGCATAGACGAATTAAGTTAATTATCTATGATGTATGATTCTACTCCATTTTTTAGAAACCTGAAATTTATGACTTTGTTGATGGTGTTAGTACCAATCCATTATATCTTTATATATTGTGCGCAGAACCGTGATTGCGTGGAATACTCATAGACCATAAAATTTTCAATTTTATGATTCTACGAATTTCACTAACCCTAATTTCAAATTTCTATGGAAAATTAAATTAAGAGTGAATTTAACGATGTTTTCTCCTAAATAATTTTATTGCTTTTCATTGCAAATCTTTTTTAACAGACAAATCACCAGTTTCGCCACCACCGGTGCAACAAACCAATGGAGGACGAGTTCGCAAACCCCCTGGTGGAGAAAGTTCCGGAATCTTTTAAAAAAAACTTAAGAATTTTATTGGCAGAAAAAAAACACCCAAGCACCCATCTGTCTATCTTTAAATAAAAAAACACCGCGGGTGCATTTATTCACTTGCCCTCTCCTGAATTCTGTTGAATATAAAATCCATATTCTTTTGCACACCTTCAAAAACCCCTTTTATAGGATTGAAAATATTTAACGTCACAGCTTTGCTTAAAAAAAAATACCCTATGAAATATGGTAATGAAAACACGCGTATATTAAATCGCTTAGTGTAAATATTTATAAATACATATTTTTTAAATATAAAGAAAAAACGACTTTGCTTTTTCGTTTAAAAATGTATCCCTTAAAAGAAATTTCGTGACGAAAAAAAGGGGCTCGAAATAATTGAATTACCGGTAATTAATTGTTTTTTTAATTCGTACCAATTTTTAAAGTAGATTTTTAAAAGCCAAGATTCTTTTCCTATTAGTTTAGATTTTTTTGAAGAATAATTTATATAATAATTTTCGTTTACATTAGTATTATTTCAAAGAAATGAATATCATCTTAACGAAGAAGGATTTGACCTTGTTGACCAATTGGTCAACCTTTATATCCATTTTTACGAATATACCCCATTTTTGATTTGTATTTGTATGTTTTTTGGTGCCTAAATTTGTATTTTAATAAAATTTTATACCGATATTTTGTTTCTTACATTATTAAATATAATTTTCAGGTATTTGGAAGTGTCTTAAATATATTGCATATTCTTTGGAAATGAAATGATGACGGCCTAACTTTAAGAAAAGATCCACCCACGAGGAAAATACATATTTGAAATTATCATCTGTTTCTGATTGGCTGATGACTCAACACCATCTAGCGACAAAATTAATTAATATTTATAATTCAAGTGGACAGGGCGTGTGAAAGACATAGTTTACATCCTTAAGCTCTAAGTTAAAGGTTTTCAGTTAATTATTCATTTATTATCTTCAAAAAGTATGTATAATTATTATAAAATACTTCTATTTTTATTTTTTATTATTGAAAGTTGATAAAATCCTCTCGAAAGCTCCAAAATACTACTTTTAAGATTAATGGGTCTTGGCAAGGCTTAGCGTTTAGAGGACCTTTTTGTTTGTCTTAAATTTCCATTTATTTTAATTTAGATTAGAAATGGAAGACGTATTTCACTGGAGTCGGGAAGGAAACGCTTTCCAAGTGCGGGTTTGGTTAGATGATACCGAAAATGACATGAATCAAGGGTAAGAAATTTACAAAACATGATACCATCTAAAATTGGCTTCCCTGTAATGTTTATTGTGACGTCTGCTAATACCTTATAAGGTTATGTTCTGAAAATAAGTGGGTGTGAACCATTTACTTTATAATTTGCCATATATTTAATTAAAATCTAAATTTTTATGAATGTTTATTAATTATTGCTTATTTGTAGCGATGACCATGGTTTCAGTCCACTTCACTGGTCTAGTAAAGAAGGCAGAGCCAACATTGTTGAAATGCTGCTTCATCGTGGAGCTCGTATCAATTCCACGAATATGGGAGATGATACGGCTCTTCATTTAGCATCAGCCCATGGCCATCGAGACATTGTGCACATGGTACTTATTTAATAAAACACTTGGAACGTAAAATCTGTGAAGAGGACAGTTTTTAAATCAAATTTACCTTTGAAAGCTTCTTCGAAATAAAGCTGATATCAATGCAGTTAACGAGCATGGAAATACTCCATTACATTATGCTTGTTTTTGGGGTTATAGCGCTATTGCTGAGGTATATATTTATATTTTATAGTATAATAAATAGTAAAAATAAATTTATTTAGTTTAATTTGTATAATTTTCAAGGATCTGGTAAATCAAGGAGCCGTTGTGTCCATATCAAACAAATATAATGAAACTCCTCTTGATAAATCTCGTGGTGGATTGGCTCAAAAACTTCATGGTATTTTTTTGATTAAAATTTATCCTGCGCATTTTTTTTTAAAGTTTAAAGTTGTTGGTTTTTAAGAGATCGCAACTCAAATGGGTCAAGAATTAAAGAAAATTCCGTACAAAGATCAAAGTTGGATGGGAACCAAATCAAGGACAAGTACGGTTTTAAATCATTTTCAATATTAATTAGTGTAATTAAGTTTAAATAATTTAATTATTTCTAATAACTGGTTCAATTAACAGGGGACGCAACTTTATCAAGACATTCTGGTATCAACATCAATGAGATTGGATTCCAAACTAAAATGGCCAATACTCCTTCTGGCGAGGTATGTACTCTACTTTTAATTGTAATTGAATTATACCAACTACTGTAATTTAATCCTGGAAATTTCAGACTTGGAGGGGAACTTGGCAAGGCAACGATATCGTAGCTAAAGTTTTAAAAGTGCTGGACGTAACTCCTAGAGTTTCGAGAGATTTTGCCGATGAATATCCTCGCCTTCGTATTTTCTCCCATCCAAACGTCGTACCAGTTATCGGTTGCTGTAACAGTCCACCTAATTTGATTATCATCAACCAATTCATGCCTTTTGGATCATTATACTCTGTTTTACACGAAAGAACTGGAATCGTCGTTGACACGGCGCAAGCCCTTAAATTTGCCATAGATATTGCTCGAGGAATGGCTTTTTTGCATAGTCTCGACCCTCCTGTTGTTAGATATTACCTCAGTAGTAAACATATAATGATCGACGAAGATTTAACAGCGAGAATAAATATGGCCGATACAAAATTTTCATTTCAAGAGAAAGCGCGAATGTATAATCCAGCTTGGATGGCGCCAGAAGGTAAATTACGATTTATTATACTCTTTAAATTACCGATATTGAGGTTTTGCCTCTTAATGACTGATATTTATGGATACTGAGTAGGCACCCCATGTTGTTTTGCTATTCAAATTAATACAGATAAATGCAGAGTGCTGATTGCCTATTTTATAAGATAGATGCGCCACTCAGTTTTTGACGCAAAATTTTAATTTACAATGTTTTTGCACCAAAAACTGAGAAATATTACGTCAAAACAAAAATAATGCAATTCTTTAAAGAAATACAGGACTATGATAACAAGTTAATTGATTTGAACCTTTAATATATGCGGTTTTGTATTAATTTACAAAAGACTAGACTCACTAAGCCTAAACCCATTTGAAAGAAATTTAGATTGGAAAAATTCTTGAAAACTCAAGTTTCTGATTCGAATGAATCGCAATTTGTAACTAACTTCTTTAAGAGTCTCATTGGCATCAGCAATTGAGTCCTTTCGAAATAAATATAAATTTCTTTTTGCAATTTTAATAATTTGGTTTTAGGCTTAGTGAGTCTAGTTCCTGACTTTTATAATTAAGCGTGAATTACCATTAACGTAGCTCAGAAGTTAATTTATCTTTATTAAACAGCTCTACAAAAGAAACAAGATGAAATCAACGCAAAAGCAGCTGATATGTGGAGTTACGCAGTTTTGTTATGGGAATTAGCTACGAGGGAAGTTCCATTTTCCGATTTGTCACCAATGGAGACTGGAATGAAGGTAAATTGAACTTAATTTCAATATGATTAAATTTAAAAGTTTTTAAAATAAAATTTTCAAAATCAACAGATAAGCTTGGAAGGTTTAAGAGTTACAATTCCTCCCGGTATTTCCCACCATCTTTCGAGATTAATTCGTATTTGTATGAACGAAGATCCAGGTAAAAGGCCCTCGTTTGAAATGATAATTCCTATTTTGGAAAAAATGAAGCAGTGATCTCAAATTTGATTTAAAAATCGTGAAATACAAAAATAATATGAGCATTTATTTTAACTTTTAACTTTATTTTGAGAGTGCCAAATGAAATAACGTTTTGGTTTTTTAAAATGTTACACGAGTGAAATCAGATACGCTTTAAAAAAATTCCACAAATCTATAATTTTCTTGACAAGTTTATTAGACCCCAACCTTGTTATAACGAAACGGCTTATCATTTTGGATTTCCCGGATTGTGTGCAAAGCCAAGGCCTAGCAACTATAACAAAATTACTTATATGAGGAAAAACAATTAACCAGACTTTCGTTATAACGAGATTTAACCCGAAAATTTTTAAAGGAAAAGAATGGGATGAAAATAATTTGACCTTATATGAAAAACAGGGTTACCAGACCCAGGTCAAGGAAATTGAAAAATACTTAAAATAGGAAAAAAAAAGGTCTGGGAATTTTAAAATGTTGGTGATAAGTCAGGGAATTTTATTAAGAAGAAACTTAGTATTTCTGTAATAACATGGCTCTTGCCAGATGAAGACACGCAAAGAAACAAGAAAAGTAATTAGTATAGCAGAAGTGAATAGTAGGAACTATTGTAAGGGCTAAAAATCCAGTTCACGCCCCAAATAATTAAGACTTAGGCATGGAGGTGCAAGGCTGTCTTCATCTCCCACAGAAGATTCATGTGCAATTTCGTGTATTCATCTGCTGTTTCCTGCCAAGAGCGCGGGAAAAAAAATTGAAGTGACCCCTCCCCAAAAAGGCTAGGATAGATACTTCTTTCTATTTACTTCAGATCTTACTGATTAGATAACAAGATGGACAGGAATTAAAAGGTGCTTTGTTAATCATTGATTAAAATACCATCTATTTGTCCTGATTGAACAATCAATCACTTTTAAAAGGTGCTTTGTTAATCATTGATTAAAATACCATCTATTTGTCCTGATTGAACAATCACTTTTTTACAACTCTGGGAAAAAATGTTGTCAAAGGGTTTTCTACTTTTTGAAAGATGGTTTTTCATTTAAGATGAAATTATTTTTAAGCAAAACTTTTCCTTTAATTTGTTTTTCAACTTTTTACAAAATTTATTTTCTGTATTTCACATAAACATTGTTTAACATTTAGTTTTTAATATATACATTATTGTTGTAGCATAATGAACGTGAAAAAAGTGCCTTAAGTATTGTTAAATAATAAATATATCATTAAGAACCAATATTAATAAAAATTTTAAACTTTTTAACAAACATTTTGCAATTTTTTAGGCCCAATTTTAAAATAGGTGCATGTAGTGTACCAATTTTAGCGAACAACATCGTAGTGGAGCTTCTACTCCTCCATCGCAGTAAAAAAAATTGTGATTTATATTTTGGCGCGTTTTTGGCCACTAAGCACCAAGAGTAATTACCAGGGGCGTAAATAAGCACAATTCACTGGACGAGACTTTTTATTTTTTAGAGAAGGGGATCACTGGACATCTGCCCTATAAGAAAAGTACTTACTGTACAAGAAATCTGGCATTGTCTGATATTTTTTTAAAATGAACAATAACTTTGTTATTGGACCATTTTCTAATAAGTTTTTTTATATTTCCGTTCCTGCTAATTACCTATGGTGATATTTGATAAAAGGATTTTCACAGGATAGCTCCAGCTCCAAGTCTGAACTGAACTGTGTTAAATTGTTCTTTTGAAGCAGACGATGATAACAATTAAGTAAATATATTTTTTAACAGCGTGTGTTGGATAGTTTTCTATTTTATAATTACTCATTGTAATTAGTTTTTAAATGCATTTTTTAGTATAAAGTTAATGAGCATAAAGTTGAAATCTTCATTTAACTATGTCAGCAGAGCTGAGGTAAGTTATTTACCTGGTTTTCATTGTAACAATATTTTGGAAATTCATATATCAATGTTATGCCAAGGCCTAAGAAATATAGAGGGGGTGGGAGAAGATTGTGAAGCATGGGTACTGGGTGATCTTTGGATGCATTTTGATTGGCTTCTTTTTTTTAATTCTTGTTTTTAAAATTTATGTACCCATGTGCTTTGAATTAGACTTGTTTATAAGGGTGTTTGTAACTTAGCCTGAGAGTGTTATACGAATTCAGTTTAATTTTAATTTCAGAGCTGTTGATCCTCAATCATACTATCAGTATTTTCTGGTAAGTTTATTTTAAATTTAATCATGGTTAGCATGTGATTTTTAAAATTGTTTAATTCAAATATGTTAGGATAAAAATGTAAGGCCTGACAATCGAGAGCTTTTAAAAGCTAGATCAACGTGTATTAACGTTGGTATGTAGATTTTAGCTTGACATTTATAGTTGATTAACTTGATTTTTCAATCTTATATTTGTTTTGTTAACTATAAGGTTGTATTCAAACTGCTGATGGCTCTGCGTTAGTTAAAATTGGAAACACAACTATCATATGTGGTGTTAAAGCTGTAAGTCGGTGTCATGTTTAGTATTTATTTAGAAAGAGTGATACCATTTTGCCCACATTTTATTAGGAAATCTCAAATCCAGATCCTAACGAGCCATTGTTAGGTTTTATCGGTAATTAAGCTACACATTTCCTAGTTAAGTTACTCTTTTAATTTAATCATTAAATACGCAGTTCCAAATATGGATTTACCACCACTGTGTTCGGCTCGATTTAGGCCAGGACCCCCTAGTGAACAAGCACAAATTTTGACTCAAATAATAGCTGACACAATCACAAAGTAAAACCTTTAACATAAAATTAAAAAAGCATTTTAAACAACTAAGATTCTTAGCAAGATTTCTCTTATTAGTTCGGGCTGTATTACCAGAGAGGATTTGTGCATCGTATCTGGCAAGGTTGTACAAATAGTTAGCCTTAACCTTAAAAAATATAAATTAATCTTTTGATAAATTTTAGTTGGCATGGTGTTTATTTATCGACATTATATGTCTCAGTAACGATGGAAATATAATTGATGCAGCATTATTAGCCCTGTTAGGAGCTTTGTATACGAGTAGGTGTCTAAAACATAGCTATGTCTTTTATGTTCATTAATAATAATAATCATCACCATGTATCTTAGCTAAATTACCCAAAGTTGAGATTAATAAAGGGGATAATGCGGTTAAAATCTCTGATGAATTGAAACCTATTAAAGTATACAGCGAACCATTATCCGCAACCTTTGCGATTGTCGCAAATAGGTAATTAAATACTAAAATTATTGAGGTTAAAACTTAATTTAAAGTGACAATCCCAATACTATTTAGTAAAATTATTTTGGACCCGACTGACGAAGAGGAACAATTAGCTCAGGGAACTTTTACAATTGTAGTCAATAAGGAGCAATTATGCGGGGTTCACAAAGCTGGTATGTTAATCTAAGGACTTAAAAGTGTTTATTGACTTCAAAAAATATGAAACTAATGAACGAGCAAGCAAAATATAATTTTAATTTTTTCACTTCATTTAAGTTTTAATCTTTGCGCAACGTTAGCGTAACTTTAGATGAAAAGACTTATAATAGTCTAAAGTTACGTTGACTCTCAAATAAAGTTAGGCTTTAAAGCTAAAATAAATTCAATTAGTCACGATATTTTATGTCAATAAAAACTTGAATTTCCAGCCCAGAATGTAATTAGAATTTAATTTTAGGAGGATCAAGTTTAACGGATGAACAGATGACGGATTGTGTAACAAAAGCTAAACGTCGCTGCGAAAGTCTTAGACAAATGTTACATCAAAGTTTGGAATCTCTACAGTAAAAGGTAAAATGAAACGACAAAATTTTATTTTACTCTTCATTTATTTCGACATAATGTGAATACAAAAATACAATATTTCCAACTCTTAAGTTTTACATAATTTCTTTAACGTTTTACGGTTTTAGGCTATGAAAGGAACTTACTTTCGACAAACAAAAAAATGTGGGGCAAAAATAAATGACTAGGAATGATTAGAGTGAAAAAAAAAATGGCGGTTTAATTGCGATCTTTGCAATTTTAAACAAAAACGTTAGAGGAATAAAAACTAATACAAAAATATTTTTCTACTATCTCCTTTATATCTTTAAAGTCATGATTTATTGGGGATTAGTGTAGTCAGTAAGAGTAGAGTTTGGACCAATGAATTGTGGAACTCCGTTGTCGTACATGATTGGGAAGTTTGGGTTGTACAGGATATAAACTGGAAAGTTGTTTTGAGGGCAGTTTTCTGAAAATTAATATTAAAACATGAATTGTAATGTAGCCTTAGTTTTTGGACAAAGTGTATGGGATTTTGCGAATTTTTGGACATGTAGATTTGGCTATTAATATTATATTATGTTGACAAAACTTACGAGGAAATTCTGTAGTAGTAGTAGTAGTAGTAGTAGTAGAAGTTCCATCGAAATTATTTGGGAAAGTGGAATTTGTTTGAGCGGATCCAGTATCCACATAACAGGTGTAGTAATTGTTGTTAATAGCGCACATCTGATTTGGCAAAGCCAATTGACTCATTTCCAGATTGGAATTAGTCAAAATTGTTGGATCTTGTACCTTTTAAAATATCCCAAAATTAGATCTTCAAATTTCCATATTATTAAAAGGATACTAGACTCCGATAAGTCATTTTTTATAGGTTTTTGACCTATATGCCAATGAAATATGGTTTAAAAATGACACCTGAACCAATTTAAATTAGACATGCAACTCAACTCAATTTAGGGGATCTCGCACAATGCTTTAGAATTTAATTTTTTAAAAATTGACGTGAATTACCACAAAATCTTAGTCAAGTTTTGATGTTTTTAGGCTTTCTTTAACTGTCAAAATCGATCAAAAATAGCTTATCTAAAGTCTAGTATCCCTTTAAACTATATTACCTCGGTGGTAACTGCGTACGGTAGATTTTGATTAGAATATTCCATCTGAGTGGTATTATTATAGGGAAACATACTTAATTGGTCCGGACTAGTAGGATAATAAGGCATAGGAAAGGGATAAGAGTATCCAGTCGCATTAGAAGAGTAGTTGAACGAACCGTCGATTGGATAAAGGCAATTTGTAGGAAGACAATTTATGGGGTTTTCATAGTAAGATTGTTGCATTGACACAGAATTGCTGTAAAAGTCATTTTTCTGGTAGTAAGGTTGTTTTTGGCTTTGCATAACCTCTTCTAAGGTACTCCTTGATTTTGCGAGTGGTTTTGAGATTATGGGTTTTTTTGATATTGGTACGTAACCAGAGTTATGTATTGGGGTTTGAGTTTTGAAGTTAAGTTCCTAAAATTGAATTAATATTAATTTAAGACTAATTATCCAGTATACTAGATCATCGCACTACAGCCCATGGGAGGGTACTTCAGGGATGCCAAAGAATTTTGCAAATCCCCTGACCATCTTTGACCATTTTCTATGACTAAATGACTATACTTTATTCGTCTCTTCCATTACATGTGTTATCTTTACAGGGGACTCCAGGTTTCTTGATAGAATTTTGACTTTTTAAGCTAGTTAAATATTTCCTGACTTTACCCTGACCTTTTGGCTAGATTAAACTCTCATTATTTTGACGAGTAACTGGCTTGGACTCTTTAGTTTTATTTCAATTGCGGAGTTAGTTTGCGTGATACGATTGCACGTGTCATATCTAATGGGCAGTATTGCAATGACCAGACGTATGCAGAATTAGCAAAAGACAGTATAAACCTTTACTGTAGTTTTTGTTTCTTTAGTTACTATAGTTGACTTAGATTCTGAAGGTTTCGTGACTTTAGAGACGGTCATACAGGTATTTTTTAACTCGCTGGTGGAAATCTCCGCTTTCTCTACTTCATTAGCCACTAAATAGTGATTTAAATGATTATGATCGTTAAATTAATGATTATGATCGTTTAAAAAGTACCCATGGGTAGATTTGAAGCTTGAGCCATTGACCATGTTGACTGAAGAACCTTAGTTTCTCGATAATCTGATTTGCAACGAGTTAAAGCTTTAGTTTCTCCACTTTTATTGTCCCTGTTTTTAGCAGTGAAATTTCTGGGAAAGGTTCCGCTCTTAGTTTCATTCTTAACATCATAAGATTTTGAGTTTTGAGTTGACAAAACTTGAGTTTGCGTTAATTTCAATAATGATGTGCTTTGCAATAACGGGATGAACATGTAGTCTTGATATTGTCCTTTCTTGTTATGTTTGCGTTTGTTTGGCTTCAATTTGTCTGTTTTAAAAAATTAAAGGGAGAATGAAGCTTTCAAACTAGACTTTTTGCTCAGAGATATCAGCTAGATTTCCAATACTGAATGGATCCTTGCTAAGCCTACTTTCTAAGTAATCAAGTTATAAATTCTAGTTTAACTTAGGTTTGTAAATTATTTCTAGTTAATATTATTATCTATTTTAACTATGAATAATCAATATAAAATAACTTTTCGGGCTTCATTCTTTCTCTAAAAAGATTTTTGTACGTAAAAAGGTGGAAGTTTGACATGCAAAAAAAAAACTTATTTTACCTAAAAAGTTTGGATGATTTTTAACGTAATTTTCCAACATAATCGAGGTTTTGTTCGTCATTCCTTGCATAGCTATTGCTGAAATAATATTATAGTTTTGACTAGTATATTTAAATTATAGTTAATTTACCCTTAAGTACTGGTATTGGTATGGGTGTCAAACCATCGATAGGAACGTCTTTTCTGTAAAAATGTATTATTTAACATTATTAGATAACGTAAACTAAATTAATATTAAATTCAATTTATTAACTTTTCTCCTAGCTCTTCGATAAACACCGAAGCTTTTCCATTATTTTTCATTTCTTGAATGTAAACGTGATGGGTTTCATTCGTTTCAGTTAGTTTAAACTAAAAATAGACTTATTTGAAAACCGGATTTAAAAAATTAAAATTATTCGAGAAATACCAAACATTTGACACCAGGGGCCAGATCTGGGATTATAAGTTGCTCACTACGCATTTGTTCTTTAAGAAATTAATCAAGTTTTAATTTTGTATAATGTAAATTTAAAATTATTGTAAAATGGGAAAATATAATTTCATAGAAAACAGATTTTCTATAGTCTTAATTTAAAGGGCAAGTAAAACAGGAAATAACACAACTCTAAGAAGTGATTTTGTTCGCTCACGTGACAAATTTCCAGATTCCACAACCCAATACTCCCGTTTCTGGCGGCCATTAATGTAATTTGGCTACAGATTTTCACCACCTAGCTTTACTTGCCCTTTAAGTAAAATTCCTCAATTTATTTTAAAGGGATGATGAAGTTGAAATTAAGTTATAGATTCTTAATTATATAAGTGAGAATGCAAGCTGATAACAAGTGGCTATTCTTTAAATACACTTGTTTAACTAATATTAAACAAGAAATCAAATTTTAACTCACTCAGAAAGTGTAGGCTTAGTAGGGATCTGTGGAAAGTTTAATATCCCGTAATGTCAGTCTTTGGACAGATAATCGGTTCAAATTTAAATAAAGACTAGAACTTTTGCTTGATGGCTGGAGACTAATGGCGATATATTAAACTCTAAATGGATCCCTGCTAAGCCTTTTTTCAGAGTGTTTAAAATTTGTAGATTGTTCGTAAAATATTGCATTAGCACTATTTAAACAATATGGATTCTGTTATATCACAGCATTCTCCCTTTAAAACAAAGGTAAATGTTTCACTAAGCAAAGTAATTTTTTTTAATGAAGTGATAGAAAAATCAATTTATTTTCCTCTTCACCCTCCCTTTAAGGAACAAAGGGGAAATATTTTAACTATAAAGAAAAAATAACCTCTCTTTTTTTCGTTAAATATATGTAATTCTACATTCCGGTATATTTCTGGATCTAGAGCTTTACTACTTGTGTAGGGAAATGGGGGGATTCCCATGGCCAAATTTTTCCTAATTTCGCTAGCTTTTTCCCCTTTATCCGGTATTTCAATAACTGAGATGAAAGTGTTTGGATTTTTGCCGGTTTTAATGTTGAAAGTGTTACGCTTTTGTTTAGCGTATTCTTTGTCATATAACATTTTTTGAACGGCATAATCTACATCATCACTATCAAGTTTGAAGACATCTTTATACAACATGTTATACACCAGAGCTGTAAATAATGTTTTTTAGAAAGTTTTAAAAATGTACTTTTTTACTAATTAGAGAATAACGTTAATTACACTGGCAAAAAGCAGTAACGGCCAATTTTTCATAAGGGTATAACACGTCATAGTGGTTATTTGAGGTATATAATAACGATATCTAAATTTGAACATGATTAATATATGTTAATTTAAATTTCTAATATAAGAGTTACCATATGCGTAGCATTTGGCAAATTAGTCATTTGCATTGGTGTTGTATTATCTTCTTCGTAAACTTGATAGTTAATACTAAGATATAACGTAAAATTATGATAATTATATAAGTGTAATTTGTAAAGTGGGAGGAAATATTCAAAACCTGTAATATAAGGACATAGCATCCATTTCAACTTGGCCAGCGTAAGCCTTAATAAATTTTTATTAATTAGTTTAAAATTAATTATGTCATAGTTTTTGAGATTTTAGTAACCTTGGGATTAGCTAGGTTTTCCAAATATACATCGAAATCCCCTTCAATGCACTTAAAAATGAATATGATATATTAATGTTAATATTATGTTAATGAGTTATTTTTCATACATTCTTAAATCTTTGTTTAAACATAACCTTTCGGTTTTTCATATATTGGACACATTCTTCCCGCACGAGTTCGTGCCTCGTTTGAGTGCTATAAACCTAAAATTTAATTAGGCCTAATTAGACTAATTTTTAATTTATGTAAAAAAGAAAACTTACATATTCCGATGTGATACGAAACAAGCAACTGGGATCTTTAGGTATTTGTTTTCTCCACAACCCCCTTTGTTGGAAATTGGCGTCAGTTTTGTCCATAATTATAATTTTTATTAAAAACTAATGTAATTAATGCCGAAACATAACTTTCGTTCTCTTCTTCGTAAAAAGCACGCGCTTATGGCTTAAAATTGGCCAAAAAGTCAAAAAAACACCTGTTGCGACTTGGGCACCTGTCACCACCAGAAAGTGAGAAACTACGACTTCAAAGTTGATTTTTAGGCCTAACGTCTGTGATTGGTGTATAAATTCACTGTTTCTGCCAAGAGAAGGGCAGCTATTGGATGAAAAAGTAGACACTTGTAGTTTGTTTAGGAATTTGATCTCAAAGTCTATTTTCTCACGAAAATCTAGCACATATACCCTACTAGCCTTGGGAAACCTTTTTTGGCTAAATAAAGCATAGCTATAATTTCTATAGGGATAGTGGAAACAGCCGATAGAAAAGATTTAAAAAGTCTATTAAAATATAATACCTTATATAAAAATATTAGTTATATTATAACATGATTAATTTTGAACTTCTTTTGTGCGTTTTACTTTATATGATTAATTAATATACATTCATAGAAATATTAATATACATTCATCTTTTTACAATGTCTGTTGTAAAAATTTCGAAGTAATATACAGAAGTATATAAATCTCCTTCTGGAATTAGAAGTTGTGGTTGATTTTTCATGCCTTCTGGTATAAACTTTGCCTATCGGCCATTTCCCGCATTTCTGAAGGGTGCAGCTATTCAACCTGGAACCTATCCGGAAATCATTTAAAATATATTTTTTGATCGAAAACAGCAAATTCCTTCTGTTAGAGAATTCAACTGGTTCCTCTCGAGAAAGAAAGATTCAAAGCATGTTTAAGTGTAATTCACCTTTAGAGTTATCTAATAGCGAATTCCACTGGACCACTTTCAGAGTGCTCTGGATCACAATTGAAAACCGAACTGCTCGGTATCTTTTTCGAGAAAGCAACCGATAGAGAGTACTGTTTTCACTAATTCGGACAAAAGTCTCATACTTCCGCCAAACTATTCTTTCATGATGAACATATTGTGACCCCTGGTTCAACTGCTGGTTTTTAAGTACACAGGAGTTGTATGGCGTCATAGCCCCAGTCTTACAAAAAAAAAAAAAAAAACTTTCAAAAATCCCGCTGTTTAGTTTTGACCAATAGGTGTTAAGGGAAATATGCAACGTCATCAATTTGGTCTGCTAAATACTCTGTAGGACATATTCTAGCCAAATTCTTGTCAATTTTCATTTTTTATTAAGGTTCTAATTATTATTCATTGTAAAAAGTTGTTAATATCAAGAAATTAAGTTATTTTAATCATAGTTAGAGCGGAATTATTTGTCATAGAGACCTTTATTTCAAATTGGGTCATTTAGGTCATTCATACTAGAATAATTTGTAACTCAAGATACAAGAGGCCAAAGATAAAACTGGCTTGATAAATTTAAAAGAGTTTTTCATTTGTGATTATTTTATTGGCGTCAGTTACACCCAGTTCCAACTTCCAAGATGAGACTCGTTATCCAAGATACCTACGATGAAGTTAGTTTATGGGCAGCCAAGTATATTCGAAATCAAATATTGAAATTCAATCCTGGACCTGAACGTTACTTTGTTTTAGGTCTTCCTACGGGTAAATATTAATTGACAATTGCAAATTTTTGTTAGACTTGTAATCAAAATAATTTTCAGGAAGTACTCCTTTGGGAACATACAAGAAATTAATTGAGTTTTATAAGAACAATCAGTTGTCTTTTAAATATGTTAAAACGTTTAACATGGATGAGTATGTTGGTAAGTATTAAATAGTATACGATTGTATAAATAATGTTAATAATATTTTAATACGTATATCAGGTCTACCAAGAGACCATCCTCAAAGCTATCATTCCTTTATGTGGGAGAATTTCTTCAAACACATTGACATTCAACCGGCCAACGCTCACCTTTTAGATGGAAATGCGGCGAACCTTCAAGAGGAATGCGAAAATTTTGAGAAAGAAATTAAAAATGCCGGTGGAATTGACTTGTTTGTGGGAGGGATTGGTCCAGATGGACACATAGCCTTTAACGAACCGGGCTCCAGTTTAACTTCTAGAACTAGAGTTAAAACTTTAGCGCCTGATACTATTTTAGCCAATGCCAGATTTTTCGATAATGATTTAAATCAAGTTCCACATGAAGCTTTGACAGTAGGAGTTGGAACTGTGATGGATGCTCGAGAAGTAAAATTTCTATATACTAATCCATGCTCAGTGTTTAAGTTTTTCTTATTCTTTATAGGTTATGGTGTTGATTACTGGCGCCCATAAAGCATTTGCTCTTTACAAAGCCATCGAAGAAGGAGTCAATCATATGTGGACTGTTTCTGCATTTCAAATGCATAAAAAATCAATTTTCATCTGCGATGAAGACGCTACTTTAGAGCTTAGAGTTAAAACTGTGAAATATTTCAAAGGATTAATGCAAATTCATAACAAGCTAGTTCAAGAGCCTTAAAAAAAAGTTAAATTGGCCAATAAAATATGGAAATTTTATTCCAGATGTCTTAATTTTGGGATATTATACTAAAAAAAATTATCTTTATTTTGAATTTATAATGTTCAAAGAAATTACACTAAAAAGTCTAATAAATTTTTCACATTCCATTTAACTAAGTTTAATTTATTAGGTCCAGAGATGGAAATAAGTGCTTTACACTGGAATAATTTTCTAGAAGGGCCCATTGAATCCAATGAAAAAAGTACTGGTACAGGAAATCTGAATACCTGATAATTATTTAGAATGCCTGATAACTTTGAATCTGTGGGTTATTGGGCAATTGTTCAAAAATAAAATATACTTATTTCCGTTCCTCATTAGATGTCATCACCAACTCAAAGCTGCTAGATGTCGCCACCGATTCAAATCTTCCAAGAAGTTTTATCATTTAGGCCTAATGACGTCACAATACCGGATTAATGTTTTCAAAATTCTCGCGTAACGGTAATGTGTCGATTTGCCTTTGGAATGTCAACGAGTTTTTTCTTGCTTTATATTTAATCATTCTCTAACGGTCATAACCGTCACATGTGTGATTAATCTAGAGAAATTATTAGTTCTTAAATGGTATGTGTTAACTTGATAAGAGGATCTGAATTAATTGGTCATTTCAAGTATTCTCCTGAGAAGCCAAGATGTCAAATTTATTTGTGTAGCCTGTTTTTGCTGGTACGTATAATTTTCGTATTTTGTATGAAATAATTGGACATTATGATCAGCAATCAAAGCTTTATTTAAACAAATTAACACAGTCAAATATCAAAATGACGCTCTTCTGAAGGCACTTTATGTAAATAACCTGATGTAAAATCATTAGCGCTTATAATTTTGGGTCTACCTGTAACAAAAACTCTTTCAACACCGCACCAACCATCCTTGCATCTTATAAATAAACATTTTCTTTTTTTGTGATAGAAAACAGTGCCAGGTTTAAGCGGGTCTAGTGGTAACAAGGTATCAACTTGGGCAGTTTCTACAATTTGAGGGTCTATAATGTCTAATATTTTAACAACAATCCCGCGCCAACTAGTTTCTAGCCTGAACAAACCTCCTATAGCGCGATGCAACCTGTCAATACCGTGGCTAGTGATACAATCCCATTTAATGATTGCCATTTCTTTCTTCGGTTTGGGTGCTTGAGTAACTCCTTCGTTAGGCTGGGGGATCGCATTTTTGAGGAGGTTTTCAAAATCTTGCAAACCTTCTTCTAATATCTGTAGATATAAATTTGTGTAGGGTTAACTTAATTCATTCCGCCATTTCAAAACCATTAACCTACCCTCGTTCCAATATCAGATAGAATAATTGAAAGCTTTTCGGAAGTAATTTTTGGCGGAACTTGAATTTTTTCTTGAACAAGTATTTTTCCAACGTCAAATTTCTTGGGTGCGATTTCTATTAAAGTAACTCCGGTTTCGGTATTGCCATTTAAAACTGTATGGATTATCGGAGCCGGTCCTCTGTACTTTGGTAATAAGCTGGGATGTATGTTAACCATACCGTAGGGAAATGAATGGATAGTATCAGTCGGAATTAATTTACCGAAGGAAACTACGACCCCCAAGTCAAATTTTTTAGCTGGTATTTTGTAAGGAAAAGTATGAATTGTAATACCATTTTTTAAGGCGTAGTTTTTGACTGAGGTTAGTGATTTTTCGCTTTTGTTAACAATTTCTAAGTTACCGACTAGTTCATTTCGAAGCCTATTTTCGTTGAGCATTTTTAAGGTTGTGAGAGCGAAATCGTCCGACCCATAGAATAAAATATTCCAATTTGTTTTCTTTTCGCTATTATAGCGTCTAGTTAGCCCTATTGTCCATATTATAGAGGTTTGGAAGAATCTTTGACGTAGTTTTATTTGGTTTGTTGCGAACCATGCTTGAAAGTGGAGGGACATTAAATTGTAAATATATTAAGATTAGGTTTTAAAAATATTTCAAATTAAGAATTTACCGCCTTTTCTACCATTGATTTCAGTTCCACCATATTTATTTCCAATTCCAAACATACCCTAGAGGTCGCCACCGAATCTTGTTTTATTTTTATTTTTTTCCTGGCGGATAAATGGTCGTGTCTGGTTCCCTATTTTTTATTATTTGAAACGATAACCTCTGGAAAACTAATTTGGATATTCTTTATGGGATTCTTAACGTTTTTTTTAATTTGTAAAACTATTTCGAAAAGTCAAAAAAATTAAAATTGCGCCAAAAGGTCAGGGTATAAAAATCGTAATTATACACGTGAAACTTGGTATCCCTGTAAATCCTTGTATAGATGTAATAGTACCAGATGAAGTCGTGGAAAATAGAGGTACATAGTTTAGTAATTTAGTCAGGGAAATTAGAACAGTCAGGGAATTTGAAATGCCAAATTTTGTGCAACCCAGGGTGGTCATACAGGCAATGTCAGTGTAGGAAAATCAAATTTCTCTCTTTTAAAACCAAATATAGGCCAAATCTAAGAGTTCAATCATATAAATTTCTGGCTGCTTTTAAAATATTTCATGGTGGTCCTATAATTCCTATATTTTCAAACATGTCCTATGTCATCCTGTATTTCCTTGAAATGCCCTATATTGAGTTTTTTTTTTTTTTTTTTTTTCAAAATTATTTTTATTTATTTGCGACTGGAGCTTCCTAAAGGGGCGGAGATGTTTATTCTTGCTATTTGCTTTAGAAAATCCTTTATTGAGATTTCAAGGAATTCAAATTTATGGCTGTGCTCCCTGTTGACCTCTTAACTTTTATTGTGCTAGACACTGACGTCAGAATTGATTGTATTCTAGAAAACTCAATATCAATAAATTAATTTTTACATATCTTTCAGAAACCTTTTTGATGCATTTCTGCGAATGAAAAATTAACCATGAAGAACAAAATACCAACAAAAATAAACGTAAGTTTTTGAATTCATTTTTTTTTTTTTTTCTTTGTTACCTAGACTTTGGTCTCGAGTCAATTCAAATTCGTAATATGATTCCGCGACGTGGGTTTACTTCCTCAAACAATCGCATTTTTTTTATTTTATTATTGAATTGGCAAAAGGTCTTTTAGTGAAATGAAATTCGCGGGAATTAGAGCGAGTACACAATTATCTAATGAGGGAAAATAAACCATAGGGGTTGCTTTTAGAGACCCGGATAGACAATAATAACAATTAGGTTTTGCTACCTTACCTTTAGAAAGTCTTTTGAAAGGGTTTTCTATAGTTCATTAAATCATTTGCATATAATTTAAATGAAAAGTAGTGTGCAAAATAAGAATTTTTTTAGATAATTGGTAAAATTTAGAGTTCCAAAATTACTTTAATAATTTAAAATTACTCGGAAACTTACCGGTATTCACAAAATTTTGGGCAATTTAGTAGTTTAGGATCTCCAAAATTCTTATTTCTGACTAAGCCGGAAATATTAAAATTACCATTTCCTCGTAACATATTTAAATATATTAGAAATGATGGGGTTTTTTTTTTTTATCGAAAATGACACGGTATTTATAGAAAACGTTTTAATAACATTTATATACATTTTATTATCTTCGGCTTGGATTTTGGCATTCTTTTAGAAAGATAATATACGATAGGCTGAATTGGGTTTTATTATTAGCTAAACTCGTGTAAATGTATATGTCATTCCACCTTTAAAAGGTATAAATTTCGCCTTTAAAACACAAAAATATTACGTCATAGTTTACGCGGTAAAAATCCGAAAAAAACAACAAGAATGAACCACGTGTTATCACCCCTGGCACATTAAAGTGGATGCATCCAATGATTTCCCCCCGTTAACGTTTCCATGGCGACGAGGAAATAGCCTTGCCGCGAAGCTCCCCTATCGATCCATTGAAGTTTTACCGCGCGCGCCCGACAAAAGCTAAAATGGCGACTGGCCAAAATCGGGGGCAGTCGCTAGTTTGGCACCCTTGCAGAGGTTAAAGTTGAACAGCGTCAAATTAAACCGCGTTAACCCTAAAAGTATTTACAAAATTAATAACGAAAATACGAAATAAATCGCGAGTAAACGTGGAAATTTTGACGCGAGAGGTAGAAGTGTTTTTTTGCGGGAGAATTGTTCTGCAGTTGAGAAGCCAACACCATGGAACAGGTGGGAATTTTTATTATCATTTAGTTTATTCAGCTCTTTGATACGCGTTTAGCTTTATTTATTGCGGTTTAGATATCGTAGGGGTTTCAATATTTCTGATTTTATGATTTTTTATATTGCTCTAAGCATATTTTACGTGTGATTACGTTTTATTTAGAAAAATAGGCTTAGGCATACTTAATGTCGATTCAGCAAACGCTGCAGGATTTTTTTTGATATCGCGTTGCATCAAAATCAATAACTCCCCCCCCCCCCCCCCACCCTGCCGTTTTTATCCTCAACATCTCTATTGCGTATTTGGAATCTTAAGTCTCAGGCCTCATTTGAGTTTTAATTGTAGACTTTGCATTTTATTTAAGGTCATAAATTACGGTTTAAAGTTACATCAATTTAATATAAACCGAGAAATAGGTACTCGGTTATTTGTTCATCCTTGGGCTACGCAAACGTCAAATTTAGAATTTAATTTTAATCTCATTTAGGGTGGTTGAAAATTGAAAATTATTGCGTAAGAATCATTTGTGATTATTGTTGGGTCTGTGATTATCACAAATTTCATCATTATCCACAGAAATATTGAAATATATACTTATTGATTTGTTTTCTAACATATTTGAAAACCTTTCATTATGGAACTAATTTTAAAATGACGTAGTTTTAAAATTTAATTAAAAGAAGTGGGCAAAAGTTCACTATAATAATGTATAATTTATTTCATAATTATATATATAATCATACTCATTAATTATTCTCAAAGATCTTAATTACCGACTAATTTGTAATTTAGAGCGTAAAGAATAATAGGATCTTAAATTCACCAAAAACTCCTTACAGCGAAATTCTAAATCTATGGGGATGTTCTTTAAATCTTCAAAATGAAACGAAATTAGGTCAAGGCTGGCTCTCCCTCCTTAAGGAGAAAATGACCCTCTAAATTCACGTTTTTATAATATTTACGGGATCATTAAGTTAAAGTAAATCGGCTCATCCGATATTTTATAAACCCCGGTTTAGTTTAATCACGATTTAATCCAGTTGAATATATATAAGGCTTAGAAGGCGCGTGATTAATCTGAACTCGGTATTTTTTATTTAAACACGATATTTATGATATAGGAAGAGGGGGGGGGGGGACCAATAGTTATCGCCTTTATATTCCTATTACGTGCTTAGCTTGAGTAATTTTGAAGAAAGGCCGAAAGGGGTTTGTTTTTTTATACTGTGCAATGTCGTGAGCCCACTATTTACCGTAAATCGATAAAAAGACTTTATGGGCACCGGGGGTCATTTGCCAGGAGAAAGTTTCTTCTATGAGGATACGCTTATTATTTAGTCGTGATTGTGTTAAAGGTGAGCATTAAGAGTTATAATCATAAGCCTTTCGTTTTCAATAAGAATTTTAAAAAAACGTTTACCGTCGGTAGTAGGGTGGTCTAGACGTTTCCTAAAGGGAGGATAAAGTGTCAGTTTCATTCTGGTTCAGATCCTTTAAAAAGGGGGCGATAGTTAGAAAAATATTTTTATCTCAGACCTCTTGCAAAAATCTTTATACGAAATTTCACTGAAAAATATTGATCAGTTTGCCTCACTAACAGAAATAGAAACGCGATTGAATTCGAAAGAATTTGAATTCAGGAAATGGGCGTGGCCAACTAATTGCGCAATTTTCATAAATATGCCGCGCCCACTTTTATTTATTAATTTTTTCTAAATCATTTACACATAAGCCAACGTCTTCCCCAGGAGTATTTCAATTTATTTCGCTTTTTTTTTTTTTTTTTTTTTTTCTGTCTAAAAACGTCTACACCATTGGATAATGCAATGCTTTTCATATTATGCTTGACCATAATATGATAGGGCAAAATTTAAATAGGCCTAGCCCAATCCACCAGTAAAAAAAATAAACTAATGTCAAACTTACCCTGATTCATGGAGATCCTGAATTCCTCATATTAGGGTTTTGACCCATTAATTTGATCCATTGCCCTTATATATGTGGAGTTCTCCATGAATCCAGCTAAGCCTATTTTCCTGATACGTTTTAAATTTATTTGTAGTTTAATATTTTTGTTAATTTTACTTTTGGATTAGGCTTGTTTAAACGATAGGGATCGATAAAGAATCACTTTTTAGGTTGCACTCTCCCTTTAACGACGTCAAACACTAATAACTATTGAAAAGTAGATTTATAGACGATTTAAAATGTTAAACTTTGACCAAGTTTTGCGATTTGTTCCATTTTAATCCAAAAAGTTTTGTAAATTATCATTTTTGGGCATTTTACCGGAGCAAATCGTAAATTAAACTCTAGCTAGTCCTGTTTGTTCTAATCTTCCTTTACTCTAAATATAAAGGGATCTTTTTCATATTTTAGAGATTAGATTATTGTTTCATCTTTACTTTAAAATCTGCCAATAGTTCGAGAGTTCACGTTTGAAGCGCGAACAGATATTTTATAGTTAATGATCATTTTTTTATGGGTTGGGTTTTGGCTCTCTATGGAGTTTTATTTTTGTTTGGCCTGATGCGTGCACAATTTTTAATTGAAGAAGAAAGTTTTCATTTATTTAAAAAAAAAATCCTTAGATTTTCGTGTCGATTTTACACGGAGATTTAACGCGTTTCCTTTCTTTCTTACCCCTTTTTTAATTTTTTTTATTTTCAATTTTAATCATTTCTTTAAGGCTTTGAACTCTGAACGCATAATGCCAAGGTTAAATTTAAAATTTCGTATTTATTAGAGAATATTGAAGGGAAAATTGAATTATATTGTGAACGGAATTAAATCCCTACATATCGGGAACCGAAATGATCATAAAAAAATTAATTTACGACAATATTCTAAATGACGTCACGATTTTGCTTTAGTCAGAGCTCCCACCAGGTCCTAAAATCGGAATTTGGTCTTTAAACTAACCATATTTTTGATAATTACAGGGAATTTCTTAATACTATGAACTTAATCTCAGTAATCTGTTGATTTTAAATGGGGGGAAGACAGTCTGCTCCAGAAATGAAGTCAAACGATTCTGACTATCTTTAACATTGTAGAATCAATATTCCATTACTAGTTCTCGCCAGAGTAATAGTTATTAAGGCCAGTATTTGAGAGAAAATAAGGTGTGTTTATTATTCTATTTTCCAATTTTAATTTAGTCTAAAGCAACATTTTATTTTTTAACATAGCTTGAACAAATTCCTGTTTTACGTTTGGGTTGTTCTTTATCTTCAATTCAGTTAGTTTCGTAAGAATTAAGCCCGATTCTCGAGCAATTATTCTACCTTTTTTTGGGGATTTCCATGTAATGTTTAGATATTTTGGAATTCCGGGGAAAGTAAGAGGGATTTTCGCAAGTGTCTGATTCCTCGAAATTTACTCTTGAGTAGATTCTTTGGTTTTAAGGGGAGAATGAAGCCTGAGACTGGTAAAAAAAATATAAAACCAATATTAAGGTATAATAAATCAATTTTATAACTTGGAAAGTAGGCTTAACAAGGTTGATATCGCTCCATTAGTTTCCGGCCAATCACCATTCACGTGAGAAACGCGCGGTAAAACGTGTCAAACTAGGCTTAGGAAATGAGCGCTTTTCTTGGTTGGTTTAACTACAATATATCAAATTCTCGATGGATCCTTGTTAAGCCTATTTCTTATCTGTAAGTTAAAAATTGATATACAGCCTAATACTTTTAAGCTGTTTTTATTAAGATTTTTTTAATATTGATGATTAAAGAGCATATTAAACCGATAAGGAGGCGATAGAAAATTATTTCTATTCAGCTTGGTTCATTGTCCCTTTAAAAGCTCGGTTTTGTTACATTTCATCGTCCCTTTAATATTTTAATAACGTACTAGCTAAGCTTTGTATAAGGACCATAGGTGGGCGGATTAATACATAAATGTTGAACTTTTGGAAGATAAAAAAGTAGTTTCCCAAATTATTCTTGAACACCTATCTAGGTTTATATTTTGGTATTTTAGTAAACCTTGCAGGGGTTTTTCTTATCTACCGTTTCTCAAGATTACAACAACCAAAAAAAAAAAAAAACTTTAAAAT
Organism: Odiellus spinosus; assembly: GCA_963920705.1. Lineage (NCBI taxonomy): Eukaryota > Metazoa > Arthropoda > Arachnida > Opiliones > Phalangiidae > Odiellus > Odiellus spinosus. Next base: position 9,634,938 of record OY987226.1, on the reverse strand, counting down.
GCCAAAAAATCTTTTGGAACTTGTAATCTGTTCGCGTACAGTCATTAAACGAAGCCGAAACCCTAAAGCATTATCTTAAATTGTATACTCTTCACGTTACTTTAACGTTTCAACTATATTCAATAACTAGAACGCGAATGGCGTATGTGATAAAACGTTTATATCTGAACCGTTTATTATCCACCGAGAAAAGAAAAAAAAAAAGTTATCCCGCGTCTTGGTTTATATCAGGCATATCTATCTATTATGTTCCCCTTCTTTACAATGAAGTTAGAACGTTGATATTTGGCTCTCTCTGGCTATGATGATAAATATATTAGGCTTAGCTATATTCGGATTTAGTCGGAGTTTGCGTCACCTATAAAACTGTATTCCCTGTATCTAAACTAAACCCTATAAACCAAAAGTTTGAAAGGGATAATGAAGACGAGTATCGTGCAAACGTGGAAAATATAGAAAACCTGGAAATATCAGTAAAAATTATTTGAGAAAATCAGGGAAATTTATATGACAAAAATCTTATTTCACTCAGAACTGTAGAAAACCTAAAAATTGGTCATTTACTAGCTGCTGAAAACAGAGCTCTTAAATCTTGTTTATTTTCAGCCCTGTTTTTCTTATTTGTAACATTAGTTTTGCTTAAAAAAAACCTTTAATGTAAAATTTACACAGCAAAATTTAAACAAAAAGTAGAAATGACGAGGCGTAATTAGTCGTGGTTTAATCAGATTTAACCGAGGTTTACATATCCTTCTCAGTTCAGTAAACTTCGGTTAATTGTGATTAAACCATGGTTAAATCTGATTAAACCGACTAGACACATCTCGTCTGAAAAGGGTATTACTAGACTTCATTATCCCTTTAAGTAGCTTTTAGATAAAATGAAGTCTAAATGAAACTTTCTTAGTTTCCATGGTTTTTGTACGTGCTGAAATTTCATGTTTCGGACTAGATGTTTGTGAGCTAGAAAATGACCCACTTTAGGTACCACACTTGAAGACTTTTAAGACTTGTAATATATAAGAGTACTTATCTTAAATGCTTTTTTTTCTTCTTTTTTTTTCAAGAAGAAACCTCATTGTACTAAAATGTTTGCAAAAGGTTTTCTGTTTAGTCCAGCTTCAGGGTAGATCTTATTTCAGGCAAAGCTTCCCTTATTATATATCTGAAAAGTATACTATATTATAAAAGTGGATCAATATTTTAGTAAACTCTTTCTTGAATAGGGTTCGTATAAACCTGAAATACTGACAATATCAGGAAATTTGAATCCCAAACAGGGCATAAATTAGGGAAATGTGCCAGTACTAGAACTTCACTGACACTAAGTTGATACGACCTTAATCAGGGTTTTAGTTACCTTTTTTTCAAAACATTTAATTTACCTGGAAATATCAAATATCACTGGTAAAACTTGGAAAAATAAGGGAAATTGATTTGTCAAATGTTACAAGGTAAATCCTAGGGTTCGTACACGACCTATAAAAGTCGGGGAATTTGGAAATTGGTCCTAAAGGTTAGTGAAAAGTAAAGAAATTTTAAAATAAGCCCAAACAGTCAGAGGAATTAAATAATTGCAAAAACTCCTAATGTTTTTATCATGCTAATTACCTTTAAATTTAAAACTAAGTTTATATATACCCAGTCTTCATATACTTTATAAAATCTGAAACAGCTTACTTAAAAAACTGATAATAAATTATATTTTATGATCAAGAAAAGTTAACAAAATTGGAAAACTTTATGAGGTTTTATACACAATGTTACACCTTGTAGAGAAAAAGTAGTTCTAACATATTTTTTGGTTGAATAAGAGTATATATAATCCTGCCAACGTTTTATGTAAATTAATCCCATCACTCAGTATCATTCAAAGTCTAATCTTTCTCGAATCATAAATAACTTTGTGTGGAAAAACACGTAGTTGATATTAAACTAACTCTGGCCAAGTTTAGGCATTACATCAGTTTTTTTTTTCTTGGCAAAATTGGCGCAAAACTCCTCGTAAGTTGGCTTTCTTCCAAAACAGACTAGAAAATTTAATATAGCGCCTTCATTTATCACTTGTCCCAACTTACCAGCTGTCGTTTATGTCCCTTGCAATTCTTTTCTTACTGCCAAGCTTCACCAAGTTGGATACATTTGAACTTACCTTTTTCCGCAGCCTTCTAATATCGAGTTTATTCAAATTAGATTTTGCGAGGACTTTTGAAACATTTTCACGGTACATTAAGGAATGTTGTTACCGGTATTTGCAATTAAGATTATTTTTTATGGAGCTCTCTCTCTTATATTGTTCCAAATTCCAGGGAAAACTAGTTTTTGAATTAATATAAATTAAAATAAGGGAAATAATATCAAAATTTGGTTTTTAAAAGTAGGGACAATTATGGCCACATACGCCTCGTATGTGGCCTGGAAGTTGAAAAGTAGTTCTGAAGGTAGCATGAAGGTCAGGAACTTTTGGGAAGCTATATCAGGGTGACCACTTTTCCTATATTTCCTATTTTTTCCTATATTTTCACCTCCTTCCTATTTTCTCCTAAAAATTAATGTCAATTCCTATAATCTCCTATATTTCTACCCAAAATCTCTAGTTAAGGGTAAAGTTATAAAATCATACTGTCAGCTGTGGCTGTATAAGATTATTTTAGCTTAACTGTACATTATCCAGTTAAAATAGTCTGTAAAATTCCATACTATTTAAGCATTTGGATCGTATAAATACCATGTTTAAACCGGTGGCGAGAGTTGTGGTGATAATGGTTCCTAATTTTAAATAATTATTTTTCTATTTTATCATATATTTTACACTTATTTCATCCTATTTTATCCTATATTTTACATAAAATTCTTCCTCTATTTTCCTATATTTCGCAAAGAAATTTCCTATATAGGATTTCCAGTGGTCACCCTGCTGCTATATGGAAATTTCAGGGTTCCCAGAGTATCTATAAAACCTTTCAATAGCTATAACTCCCAGGTGGTCCTATAGATACCCACATTTTTTTGATATGCTGGTTAAATTGCACTGAGAAAGTATAAAAAATGGAAATACTTTTCAAATTAGTGACAAAATGTGGGTTAGTTAACTAAAAATTGCTTACTTAATAGTTACACTATTTACTACAAGTCCAAGTACATGACTTCTAAATTAATTAATTAATTAGAAAAATATTAAAAACAAAATACAAGTTCTACTCTTAAATATACAGGGTGTTTTTGAAAAGTCTGTAAAAAATTAAGGTGCTTGTTCTTTGAATTACTTTGTGGGGCCATAATTCTGAAACGGTGGGACTTGGGCACATGGTTCAATGGCCTTTTTCACTCATAGTAACCCACAGAACAAGCAACTTGATTTTTTAGACTTTTCAAAAACAGCCTGTATAATATACTTCCTATAAAACTCCATAATTTGGAAATAGCTGAAATTTAGTCAATTCAATTTTCCTGTTACTTTTTTTATAAGTGCCATTTATGGTAATATATCATTTTTTCAGCTCAATTTACATTAAATATCCTGTACATGCCTTTAAAATAATATATGAACGATTCCTCGCGGTTAACAGTCTTCGAAATAAACGATCAAATTGCACGCATGCAAGGATTATATTAATCCGCCAGTCTCAGCGTTGAATCTTCGAAATAGCTAGGCACTTTCTATATAGTATCTGTATATATAATGTAAATTGAACGATAAATTTTAAAAACCTCGTTTGAGAGGTTTCTTTCAGTCTTTTGATAAGCTGCAGTGGAGTAAAAATAGTATCATTTTTACATAGAAAAGTCTTTAATTTAGAAGGAAGGAAGGTTTCTAACATTATTATACATAATCTATTAAAGATAATTGAATGGACGCCAACCCATTATTGCTTCCCCGACTTTAAATTCAAAGAAAGTGTGAAAGAAAATTACTTTTACTTTTGTTTTTTAAAAAGAGAAGGCGTTTGATGAAGTTAACAATTATTGGGAAAGCCGATATCTTTCGTTATTCTAAATTAGCACATTCAAATGCGAAAACCAATGCCACACGTATGTCAAAACAGGCCTGGAAATTTTATCAGTTACTAAAGATTAAATTGACAAAGCCCGTCTACTTTGAAAAACTATTTTTACCCAAGATAAATGAACTTTCAACTGGGATTAGTAATTGAGCGATGTACCCATCTAGCCTCCCCCTATTTCCTTTAGCACTTGCCCTTATACTCTTGTTCAAGCATAGTTGGCTCTATTTTTTTAGTCTTTGAGCTTCAGTTTTCCCAAGAGACTTTGGTGCCCTCTTTTTAGGTAAACCTTGACCATCATACCCGGCCTATTCTTTTAATGTTACGACATTGCAAGCGCTATTGAAGACTTAAATAATATGATTTTGCCAGAATTTATATTTTACCAAACGTAGCACCACACATTTTTCTAAAAATTATGAAAAACTGTTTTGGCGTAGTGATTCCTAAAATAAAATTAAAAGCTGTTCCATTTTAAGCTCCAAGTTTCCCTTTAACTGGAAAATAAAATTTCATTTTTAAAAAGGACTTTGGGTGAAATAAAATCACTCTTTATGTAAAACCAAATTTTGTGTCCATTACATTCCTATAAGAAGTTTAAATTTATGGCTTGATTCCCTAGGTAAAGCTTTTAGAGTTCTATAATTCAATATATTTGAAATAAAAAGTGAATTGTCCTTTAGCCTAGCTGTCAGTTCATTTGATCTTGTGTTTGAAAATTTAGTAAATATCCTTTTTAATTTTTCCAACCCACCTTTAATATCTGGAGAATAACTTCCTTCAAAACAATAGGGGTGGAAATTTAAATAATTATATGTTTCAAAATTTGAATAATGGCTTCCTCTTTCGATTTTATTTTAACGTTGAGTCTCGATTCATCAAATTAAAGTGGCAGAAAGGAAAAGGAGAAGGAAAAATGGTTTTAGTGACGCTTTTCAGTCTCCTGTCTCGTCCATTCATCCCGTAATAAATTCCTTTTGTTTTTATTAGTATCGAATAAAAGCGCGCTAAAAGTATAACCCCTCTTTCCTTCCAAATTATTGGATAGTGAAAACAATGACAGCCTTTTGTCAGGTGTCTAATTGAATTTCGATTCGTTTCATCGAGTTTTGCCACGTGCCTGCGTGCCCATCTGCTATACATATAGCCCGAGTTTTAACAATTAGTTGATGTGTCCCTAAAAATATTTTTTCCTTGTCATCTACGAAAGGTTTTATTCATTATTTTATTTTAAAATTCTCTGTAGCTGAATAATTGTTTAAACAAGTGTTTTTGTTTGTTGTCATTTTTTGTGACACCTGTATTTTTTATGTCATTGGGAATTGTGTATTTCCGCTTTCTGCCCAATCATTTTAATATTGGTATTGTTATTGGCTCATGTCGGAAGTGTTCAGTATTCCGTTACGCAACCGACTAACCCTATATTGTGGATTTAAATGGCCAACTTTTTATACAATTTTGGGTTGATATTTTTGAAAGTTCATTTCGTATGTTGATTCAAATCGTTTCCAATTACTTTTGTCAGGTTTTTTAAATAGAAAATAATATTATATAGGCTTTCCCAGAAGGAGAACACTAGTCAAATCAACTTCCCTGAGTTGTTGGCTATCCTACTGTAGATTAGAATTATTAGGGCTATGGGTTCTATGAAGAGACAGAGCAACGTCATTACCAGCGCTTGTAGGGTCTTATATTTATTTACTATGTAGTAAGTAAGGAATGAATGTCGCCAGTAACTTAATTTTCATTGGCTCCAAAGAAACACTATCTAAAACTGATGCGGGGTACTTCTACACTTTTTTCAAAGGTTTAGTACGTATATTTTGAAATGTGCTTGCCATTATAAGCTATATTATGAGTGGACTGTTCCTTTAACAGGGATGCTACAGGTCAGGGAATTTGAAAATGAACTAGAAAAGTCAAGGAATTTAAATATGAACCAAAAAAGTCAGGGAATTTGGAAATGAACCCAAAAAAGTCAGCGAATTTAAAAATCTTTCAAGAAGCCAGGAAATTACAATCATTATCTGCAGAAAAGATTTGAAGCTGACCGTGTCAGTTGTATAGATTAGAACAAATTTGCGCATGCAAAAAGTTTGGCGAACGCTATTGCAAAATTTGTAGCGCTTTTATGAAAAATATATCGGGTGAGGAAAATACAAATTTAAGATCTTTTAGTAGTATTAGCTGAAACGGTCAGGGAAAATCGTCAGAAAAGGTCAGGGAATATGATCTGAAAAAACTGTGGCCACCCTGTTTAAAGGGATACTAGACTCTACAAACAAGTGTTTTTTTAATCGATTTATGCTGTTCACATATGCGTATAAACCAAAAGTTTGTGGTTTCTTCGAAGGCTTATCGATTCATGTTCGTGACTTTGATAAGTAACTGTTAATTCCTGATATTGTTTTTACGCGTATTTTAAAATTCCATTAAAAAATAACTTGTAATAAGAGTTTAGCGTCCCTTTAACGATAGTGAATACATCGTATTAGGAATGATAGTTGTGTTTTCGAAATATTTTCCTTATGATTTGGTCGTACATTTAAAGCCTAACCATTAAGTGTCATACTTTATTTAAAAACCAGGTTAACTCGTTCCCTTTGTTCGTTTGATTATTAGGTCTATTGAAAGGCAATTTTATTGTTTAAAGAACGAAGGACGACTGTTTATAAGACTGTTATTTACCAGATTAAGGTTTCCGAATAATATCGTGAAGGTATTAGTACTCAGTCGTGCGTAATGCCTTAAACAAATTGTAAATTTCCTTGTTTTCAATTTTTTTTACAACGAGTATGTTTCTTACTCCGGGTATTACACGGTTTTGTTTTTACACAAGCTACTAAGCACGAATATTTTAAATGGAAGGTGAAAAGATGACGAATAAATTCTTTTATAATTTTAGTTTAAAAAAATCTGGTTTAAAAATCTGTAATGCCGGCGGCGTCCCTTCATCTCGTGTCATTGTCATTAACGTCACACCCTCATTGTAAGCGGAGTGATCTTTCCTGAAGATACTGACGATGAGATGAACGTCAAACACAGCGGAAGTGTGACGTCAATGACAAGATTTTTATTATTTTTAAAACCAAAACGAAAAATCGTTTTTACAGGAGATTTGCCCAAAACAGTCAGGGAATTTGAAAATGAGCCCAAATGGTCGGAGAAATTAAGGATTTTGGTATATGTCAAGGAACTGTTTATGATTGGTTGACCAGTAAATTATCCTGTCAAATAAAAAGTGTGAATTGCCAAGAGCTCGCTCCTAAGAGTAAATCCGCAAAAAAAGATTAGAATTGGTCAGGGAAATTATTTAGAAATGATCAGGGAAAACCTGTAAAAGTCAGGGAAATTAACTGGACGAAATGTCAAGCTTCACCTTCCACCTTGGGCCTTCGCGTTATATCCCCTTTAAGAGGAGTAAGAATTGGACCCTATCCCTAAGGCTTAGGTTCATTTGCTCGACTTCCAATTGATCGACAAGGAGTCCGTTTGATCGACTACCGTTTGATCGACTCCCATTTGATCGACAAGCCATTCCAATTGATCGACAGCCCAGTTTTTTAGCGAGTAACGAGTATAGGTTAGGTTTGGTTTGGGTTAGGTTGGTTAATCTATTTATAATCGTTATTACGAAGTTGACCAATTGGGAAACGATCAAATGCACCCTTTGTTGTCGGTAATTTGGGATTAGGCATCAATCATTTGATCCCTTTGTCGATCGTTTGGGAGTCGATCAAGTGGACCCTTTGTCGATCATTTGGGAGTCGATCAAGTGGACCTTTTGTCGATCATTTGGGAGTCGATCATTTGGGTTTCGATCAAGTGGACCTCTTGTCGATCATTTGGGAGTCGATCAAGTGGACCCAAATCATGCCTAAAGTTTTGGGCTCTGCTTGCCATTGTACTGTTTTTTATCGACTTGATAATTTTTTCAAACTCACTTGTAGGATTTCTCACAAATCAGTTTTTTTTTACTCAGCTAATATTTCAAGACGGTGAAAGTCGTTTATTCGGAATCTAAAAGGTTTTCTCCACGTTTATACTCTTATCTCTTTGAAATAAAATCAGTGATAGCAGAGTCTACTAATTTACATCGCAACGCTTATACAAGCACGCGATCTTTTGATGCTTGAAACTGAATGAATGATTTTATCTGTCAAGGTGCGTGATTCAAGTAATGTGGGATAAAATTTAAAAAAAATCATGTTCGCGGTAAAACAGTTGAGATTTAGATAGACTCTAATGATTATGGGTTTTCGAGACAAGTCTATCGTGAAATTACTCTGTGAGACGGTTTGTCTATGGGTGCGAATTGGTACTAATTATCACTGAAATCCGGTTGAAAGTTGGAAGAAAAAAAAAAAGTTCAAGGATTTTTAGTTTAATTTCGAAATTGCTTCGGTTTTTATTTGTAATCCGGCTTTGGAATTTAGCCAGTTTTTTTTAATTTGAATCTTAGAAATATTTAATTTGTTTAAAGTGAGTTTTTTTTTTTTTTGTTTTAGTCCAAAAAAACTCAAAAGTTTCAATAGGAATGTGGGTCAGATAATGATAACAATTATTTCTTTGTTTTTATTTTAACTTTTGTGTAAATAAGGTGTAAATACATTTTCTTAAATTCATACTTTAAATTTAAAATTAATCCGTTACGTGCAAACAAGCTAAGTTCACACTAAACACCTTTTTTTAAACCTTTTGAATGTTCAAATCAACTTTTCAAGCAAGTTTCTACCTTAAAATTATTCATTTTGACTTTTCCAAAACTTCACTGGAGAATCTGAGTTAATTTATCCAAGGTTGAATACCGCATAGTTTAATAAGAAAATCTCTGTATAGTACAGTTACGATTCTAGCGCAAAACATATTAGTTTTTTTATTTTTTACACATTTACTGTTTACTTTCAAGTTATCATTGACCTCTAGAGTATTTTAAGAACTTTTATATGTAAAATTCGGGTTAAAACTATTTAAAGAACAAAATATACGAACGAAATTGCGAAATTTCATCAAGCCATAAAAAATAAACCGCCTCTTAGAGAACATATCATATATAAAACAAAAGATGTATTCACCATGCATTCATACACCCCGTGAGATCCATTTTAAAGTGGGAGCGGGGTTCGTAGACCGTTTAATATTATTTAAAATTCATTAGCCGCGAAGTTTTTATTTTTAAGGGAAGGTTAAAACGATCATAAATTAGATTTTTTTTTTTTTTTTTTTTTTTTTTAATTTGGTAACTAACAAGTAAATTCGAATGACCTTTTAAAATTATTTAGTCTTCGGCTTTATTAGGGAAAAACATTGAGATTAAAGGAAAGCTTGGAGCTAAAAATGAAACAGCTTTTATTTTCGGAATCGCCATGCCAAAAAAAAGTATTCGGGAATCTTTTTTCACAATTTTTAGAAACTTTTTTTGGTTTTTAAATTAATTTCTAAAGTTTGGTAAAATTTATATTTAAGTAGATATAAATTCGGGCCAATCATATTATTTCAGACTTCGGCAGTGCTTGTAATGTCCTAACATTACAAGAATAGGTCCTGTAGAAAATAAGGACCCTGTAAAAAATAAGGAAAATTGAATTTTCCAAATGTTGTATGCACCCGGTATTTTTGGGAATAACAGATTAATTTTAAATAGATTTCTCAAAACGCATTCTTTTTATTTCACCACCCCTTAAATATTGTTTCAATTAATTTTAATTTGAAAGTAAGGGCGTTGTACGGTAATTAAATATTTTTTTATGGCTCAACGTGAGATCTATATAAAAACCCTACAATCGGAAACGCGGCAATCAAAAAATGGGAAGAGTTCTTTATATCCCGCGGTATGAAACGGGCCATCCGTAATAATACCTCCGGATATTAAGAGCTATATATTTTAAAGAACCCACGTATGTGATGAGATTATTTTTCGATGCTCTAATGGGAATTTAATTAAAGATAACCCCGCGGCGGACGGAGATGAAAAATATTCTAATTTTTAATTCGTTTCGCGCTACCGTGATCCACCGATATTATGAGTTATAAATTGTGGGTTGTTTTAAAGTCTAATTGCGAGCTAAAAATTTAATTTCAAATCTGACCAATAGATGTAAAAATTTTGTAATAAGTTTATTGGGGATCGCTGGGAACCCTGAAATCGCAGAACCCCAAAATTAAGCTAAAACTTTTCTTTTTGGGACAGTTGTCTGTGTTTCTTTAAATGAGAGAGAAGTTGGCAACGTGGTCAAAACTGAGGAGGATTAATACTCAATATTAAACCCCACAGGAAAAAATATTTTCAATTGTCATCTCCTCTTGAACACTGAGGGTTGGTTTGTGATAAAACTCTTGATGAAGTTCATGATAAGATATAGCCTCAAAAGAAAGAGTTAATGTGCCATCAGACTTGAACGCCATCGTGTGCTTGAAAATCGTTGACCATGGCATAACCCGATATAATTAATTTGAAATTATTAGTATTTTCTTATAAATCTTTAATTATATTTATCGTCTTCCTGTATTATTTTAAAAGGTTCTGATTTTGAAAATATCCTTAACGCCCTTAAATCAGAATCGGCTTAGAATTTCAGCTTATTGTAAACTTGGTTCCCTATTATCTGTTCGAAACTGAATCATTGAGATAAAGGGGAGCCTACAGCTTTGTTTTAGTTGATATTTCAATCTGATCCTGTCTGTAGGCGTTACCTAGGTTTGATACATTTGTGTTAGCTAACAATACAATAGTTTTGAAACTCGCCTTACACTCAGCTGAGAGTGGTGGCGCGCTCTTGTAAAACCGCTTCTGGTTAGCTAGATTGAGGTATCAAATTCCATATACAAGGTCACCTTGTAAGTCCATAGCCTTCCGGCGTTCAATCCGCGTCACTGTATTGTCCATTAAATCATAGTATAAGAAAGTGTTTGTTTAATGAGTTAAAATTAAACACTTTCTTAGTCTATGATCTAATGTCTCTATACCGTTCAGGGTACATTGTTGAACAATCTTGGCCGCAAGTCTGCGTCTAGACTGAAATACAATGCGACTTGAGCTTAATTGAAAGGTATAGAGGTCCACGAAGGGGTGCATACAGTTAGTAGAGAAGTGATGGCATTGATCTTGGGAATAAGACTCCTTAATCTTTTTAACTTATCATAAGTTTATAAGTTATGGACTTATGCTTCTATGAATATATAAATTTTTTTATTGAACCTTTTTTTACAACCTTGCAAGAGACCGAAGTTGACAAATTGCCATTTAAAAAGCTTTTCACACCCTCCAATTTTTCCCTGCAACTTTGTTGGCCCAATAAATTGTAGTAATTGATCCAAATCAACCGTTCACACACTGAATCTTCTAATTTGTACGAACAGCCAATTGTTTTGGGTTTTGCGTGACGTCGCATCTAATGTCACGTGGTTTTTGTTTTTTTCGAATGAAATTTAGTTTAGAAAGTTTTAATTCACTTTCTGTCACTATATACTAGAAATAAACTATTCAAACCAGCCTAAACCCCTTAATCGAAAATGAAATGACTATCAAAACAAGTGGATATTTTTTCACTATTCATAGATTGACCGGAAAATGAACTATATCACGTGGAGTATACGTCATAAAGTACCTATAATCGTTAGTAATTAGAATTTTCCATTAATTTTAATAGTGGAACTGTTTCTTTTTAGTTATTAATTGGAGTTGGTTACTTTTTACACTTAATTTTACCCTAACTTGGAGTATATTATTTTATATAATTGTAGTTGAGTCGATTTTATCTACATAATAAACTCCATATATAAAAACTATTAGTTAAAAAATTACTCTTCCAAACAAGAACGATTCAGATTTAAAATTTAAATTTAAATGAAAGGGTTAAGGCTAGACTGTGGCGCCATCGTGTGCTCGAAAATAGTAAACTGAACTCGACAAAGTATATTATATTAAATAATTAAAAGTGTATAAAATAATTGCTTTGCACTTATGTTTAATTGTATTAATTTAAATGCGTCACCCTTAAATATTTTAATTAGAACAGTGGTATTTGTGATGTCCAAACTCCTACACCGTGAGTCAGAATCGGGCCAAAATTTCAGCCGTTTCAAAACTATGCTTCTTCTCAGTTCTGTTCGAAACGAAAGCTTATCTAGGTTCATATTAGCATCTCTCTCTTGCAACCTTGATCTCGGATAAAGTCTGGATAGGTTATTTTTCCGCGTTAGGTATAATAGCGTTCTAACTCGCTATTAATTCAGCTGAGAGTGGTGGCGCGCTCTTGTAAAACCGCTTCTGGTTAGCTGGATTAAGGTATCTAAACTCCATAACTAAGATCATGTAAGTCCTCTTATTCCGGCGTTTAATCCGCGTCGGTGTTGTGGGTCAATTGGTGAAAACCTTCTGGGAGTTGGGTCACTGATTAATCGCATAAATTACCTGGTCCCTCGCGGGACTGACCTTAGCGAAAAAAAACAAATTCAACAAACTCCAAAACCAACCCGACTCCACGGCTCCTTCGGGAGCGGCTCTCGGGGGGTGGAAAGTGATTACCCCAACATAAGTGGCATTGATCTTGGGGAGCGGATTCCTTAATCTTTTAATAAACTTTTCGATTAAAAGAAAAAAAAAAATTATATTATATTATTAATACTTATTTTTAAAAAACCGACAAGGGTCCAAAAAATTTTTTCTTTGAAATTGATAAAACATTTCTAGTAGAATCAGTTCTAATTTATTTTTTATTTTTGGAAATAGTAACTTAAAGTGAGGCTGTCACAATTTTTCTCGAATGCTTATGGATTATACTTTTAGTTTAATCATACTATTTAAAACTCCATATTCCAAATTTTAAACCTCTGGGTTGACGCGTTCTTAAGAAACTTTAAAATGAAAAAGTATTTTTCCGATATATGACGTAGTTTATTTCTGGAACGAAATTCACTTTAATTGTCATACGAAAGGTAGGATTTTCTGGATTAAGTACTTTTACGGAAAAGACCGCGGTAAAAGTGACCTTATCACGTGCCAGAACACGCGAAAATCATTCAACTGTAGGCTCTACAATAGCCACGCGACCGTAGTGATGAGTGATGACGTTATATTGCGGGAAATTTTAATTAAAAAAAATTTCAAAAATGGCGATTATAATTTTTACTGTTTCGGTATTTCTCTCTATGACATCGTTTTTAAATGATCTTTCCGAAAGTGCTTCTCAATTTCCATTTGTAATTAATAAAAAATCAGTGACAGCCTCATTTTAAGTGGAATGATGAGTACCTTATAGCTAATTTCACTTATAATTAGTAAATTATTCAGAAATAGGTAACTAATTTAAAATACTGTATACGAGCTGGTGACAAATTCGCGGCTTCGATTGGGGGTGGTGCATGATAAATTTGATTTTGGCGCCCCCATGGCATTGATAGAAACATTTTAAGGGCTACATTGTACCATCACTGTACCTCCAAAGGGGTTGGCTTTTATAATGTCGCATTTCTACTTTAAGGTTAATTAAATTTCCTCGCGTGTGGACTTTAAAATGGCTTAAAGTGGTGATAGCTTCGGGGCCCGGTATGGACTATACAAACATTATAATAGGCCTAGATACAGTTTTATTGTAAGAAGGTGACCAAATGATGGAATGTTATGTCGTCGAACATTGGACGCGTCGAAGCGATGAGGGTGTTGAACCCATCACGAAGCTAGAAAACACCCTCTCCCGGGCTATGGTCATTATTAGACCATCATGCATGCGGAGCCACTTTAGGGCAATACTCCAAAAATGATTCAAACGAATCCAACGTCCGGTTGTCATATATTTCCAGACAATAATGTTTTTATCATTTTTTTCCCCCGCTGGTTTGGGGCACAGGAACGGGGTTATTTTAAAATTCCAAGGTGAACTTGTCATACTTTTACCCTATCTTTAAATTGACAGAATTATTTGGTTTCAGTACTATAAAATCCAAACTAATAGTTGGTATTATAAATAACCTTGAAACCAGCAAAAAGAGCCGTTAAAAAGCACATGTTTCTATTGAATATCTTGCCTTTTTTATCAAGGTTTGGTCGAAGTATAGGTTTATCTATCCTTTCCCAACCTTGGAACCAACCAAAAGAGTCGTTAAATAGATACTGTTTCTATTGAAGATGTTGCATTTTTCCAAGGTTGGGTCGAAGTATATATTTATCCATCCTTTCCCAGCCTTGGAATTAACCAAAAGAGTCGTTAAATATATCCTATTTCTATGGAAGATGTTTCCTTTTTTCAAAGTTGGAACGAAGTTAGTTTTATAATACCAACGTTGTAAAAACTTAAACATTTAAATCCTTTAAAAACTTTCCAATAATATTTTTGGATTTTGTGGAATGGTCATCTGCACGACTAAGCCTAACTCACGGGGAATGGTTTGAGACTTATTTTAATTAATATTCGGGCCTAATCGTTGATTAAATTCGCTTATCTTTTCTATCCTGCCTTTAAGTTTCTGATGCAAAAATCTTTCATAGCTATTAAATTACTAACGTTGTATGTTAATTTAATTACAGGTATGAGAACCTGTACTATAATCATTAATTTAATTATTATTTGATTGTTAAAGATATATAAGGTCGCGGGCGTCACGTGGGAGAGCTTTTTTGGTGTACACTTTGAACCCTTCGTGCAGGCACAGTTACTTAACTCTAGATTTCCTTATTGGTAAGCACTCCCTGTGAGGAATGTTTATGGTTCCTCATCACATAGCGTATATTGATCATTATTGAAGGCACGAGCTCGCCTTTATCCCCTTTTAGAAGGGCCTCGCTAAGCTATCAACCTTCACTGATTACTTAACCTGTCGTTTATCACTCGAGATAAGAGACAATCGCCTCGTTTAACCTGCAATTTAATTCTCGGGTTTTGTTTCGTAGAATGTTTTTATTTTTAGTATCAGGTTCGGTTTGCACAAAAAAGCCGCGTTCACACCAGAGACTTTGAAACCGTCTTGGAAAGTCAAAAGCTACGTTCACACTTTCCTCTTTGAAACCGTTTTCAAATCGATTCGGATGTTCAAATCGACTTTCCAAGATATTAATTTGGTTTCTTGATCAAAGATCCACATGACTGACGCCAAAATTTTATAATTTGAACTTTCCAAAACGGTTAAAAACCGTATCAAAGTCTCTAGTGTGAACGCTGCTAAATTAAATAATTTTGTGGTCAACAATATATAGATCAGTCGCCAAAATATGTAATTATTAGCTGCAAAACTTAATTTGAACATTTGAAACGAGTTGAAAACAGTTTCAAAGTGTATAGTGTGAACCTAGCTTAAGTGCTTTTAAAGCTGAATTTAGCTTCGTGGCTTTAAAGAGATTATGAAATTATTTTTAATAGATTTTTAGATCGGTGTTCGTACAAACCTGGAATACATGGAAATATCAGGGAATTTGAATGTTGTCAAAAATTAAAAATATCATTGAAACTCTTAATTAACTTAGGATAAATCAGGAAATTTATGGAAATTTAATTGGCTAAATTCATTGTATTCATTATTATTTTTAAAATCAATTGTTGCACCTGGAAATATTAGGGTTAAGTTCACTGATAAAATCTGAAAAAACCAAGATATTTGTTATTTCAAAGAATTTATGAACCCTGTTTAATAGTATGAAAATGAAAAAACCAAAAATATTATCTTTATATGGCTTCGGAAAAAAATAGTGACAGCATATTTTTAAAGAAATACGTATATTAGTCAAGAATCGATTGCATCCTTGTGAAAGCTGAGGAGGAGTAATGCCCAAGATAAACCTGAAAGATCCTATAGAAGTAGTCGTTGAAAACTGCCCTTTAACAGAGATTCAGGAATGCTTTTATAATTTAAGATTAACTCGGCTCGCGTACCGTAGAGATAAAGTTCGATTGATAACCGCCCACGTTCCTGTACGACCTTTTAGAGTTTTGTTCGCGTTTAAACCTCTCGGTTAAAAACATGGTACGTGGTTTTAATTTCAATGTTGTTTTTATAATCTTTCGTGAATCCTGATCCAATGTGGGTCGATCGATTTTAAGAGTGGGAACGCGACAATAGACACCCAATCACGAGACGAAAGCGTGGATTGATTTTGCAATCGGAGATATTGATAAAACACACACAATACCACGGTTATATCGTTGAGAAGCGAGAGATGCCAGAAAAACGAAACTCACGTGGGTTGTGATGTTGCGAAATTAATTTTGGAGCTTCATAATTTATATTTTCGTTCGTTTTTAAAACCGAATCAAGTGGTTTTAATTTAAAAATAGTAAAATAAGAAACTTATATCTGGATAAATTTACCTGTTGCTGTTATTTCAAAACAACTTATGGGTAATTTTCAAATGTTTTGAATTTGTTTATTTTAAGTTTTGTAAAATACCTCAATTTCACTTTGAATTGGCAGCAAGTACAAAGCTAATCTACATATTAATTTCAATGATTTATTTGCTTAAAGATGAAGGAACTTGCCTTTGAGCTTGATATGGAATATAATATAGTTTTTAAAATTGAGGAAATTTGTCTTAATTTGTTTTATATATCCAAACTCAAAATATTTTGTACAATAGTAAGAAGTTAAACCTAATTCTTTCCCAACTCAACTTGTAAAGGAGTATATATATTTACATATTTTTAAAGCGGTGATAAGTAAAGCCAAATAACAATGTAATAATTTTGTTCATTTATTATTTAAAATTGAAAAAAGTTGAAAGGAAAATTCAATATTCACGATTAGATCTCTTCACTCGAAGGATGATCGCGCATGATTAAACAAACACTACTACTTTTAATGTTCACCCTCACTTAAACGTATTTATCTTTAACATTTAAACCATCTATTACGCAATGTGTACCGGGGCGTAAACGTAATTTTAGAAAAATAACCGTTACGCATCAAGAAAACAAGTTTATTTTATAAACCAAAAAAAAAAAAAAATGGTAAATAAAAAAAATTCTGAAAATTTATTTTCTCGACGGCCCGTTCAATTTTTATAATAACCACAGGGAAGTTATATACTGTAGTAGTTTTTCAACGTGGCTTCGTTGTCTAATTGACGTGGGTATCCACGTAAATTTGTGGAATTTTATATTTCGTTTGTCTATTTTAAAGGGATGGTGGAATGTGTAGGCAAAGTTATAATTATTTTATGAGGATTACAGGTCAGATCTCCGCTTCCATACTAGATTAAGGAGATCTATAAGATCTTCCTTGACCCTATTCTAGAAGGAAAGTTCATTTACGGGGAAATTCGGGAACGGAAACCAGAATTGTTGGACATTGGGATCGAAAGAGTTCAGCTTTGGTATAGTGCAAAGAGCTCAAAACCTTTGTACACCTGAATCAGTTGTCCTGATCGAGTTTTCAAGTTTCTTTACATTGTTGAATTTATCAGGTACTTGAGGAGGGAGTAGCTGAATAAGAGAAGGCACTTACTGTTATAAGATAGGCAATGTTTTTGAGTTTAATTTTACTCTGAACTCCGACCCCAACGGTTTGAACACTGCGGATAAACCTAAGAATATTAAATTTTGTGAAATTGGTTATATGGTTTTAAAAATGAATGAAATAAATGAAAGACTATTACAATATTATGCTCTTTGTTCACTGGAAATTTCTATAGTCTCCTTTATTCTTCGTGAGATTTAATAGTTTTTATCAATCCTCAGGTTTTTCTTGAACGGAATTTAAATTTTAATAATGATTTGTGATCAAAGCTTTGTAAGTACCGCGAACACTAGGTGGAATGGGATACAAATTCATCTTTCACCTCTAGGCGATTTAAAATGTTTTTAGCGTTTCATTATTCCTTTAATAATATTTCCCTCTGTCGTACCGGTAACTTTATTTATTTGTAGAGTGGGTATAGCGGAATACTGTAGGCCTAGGGCTATATGATGATGATAATGATGCGCTATAGAACAAACGGGGAATGAGGGAGGCTATTGTCTGCGCATGCTCTAACTGTTGGCGTACGATCCGAAAAAAACTAGGAAGAGCTCTCGTGTCGAGTGTCGACACATTTTGCTTAGTTGAGTCTTTCGATGAAGTTGCGTTGGATAAGCGCTTGGTTGCAGGGCGCTGTATATATTTGTGAATGGTGTTAACGCTTCTTTAAGAAAGGTTGACCTTTCAACTCTTATATGGATAACCTTGTTTAAAGGTAATTTTAAATATTTGTCATTTGGGATTGTCTATAATTCTTAGTTTATGCGTGGTTATTTTAATGTAAAAGATCCATGACTTGAGGATGCTAGGGGTTTGCGAAATAATTTTGTAAAGGTAATTTTAAGTTTCATTTGCCAAATTCCTTTGTTTTTTTCTTATTGTTTTTAAAATTAATTGAGCAACACGCACTTATTAGTAATGCTATGTTGTTAAGTGTTGATTTAATTAATTTATTTAATAATACAGTGATATTGTCGCTAGGAAATTGTAGATTTCGGATTTCTTTGCTATAATTTATAGGATAAGAAAATTTTAAGATTTCGGCTCTCGTCTCTATCATTTTACGTAAGCTGCGTTCACACTAGAGACTTTGAAACCGTTTTAAACCGTTTTGGAAAGGTCAAATTATAAATTTTTTGAGTCATCCGTGTAGACCTTTGATCAAGAAACTAAATTAATATCTAAAAAAAGTCGATTTGAGGACTCTAAACGGGTTGAAAACGGTTCAAAAGTGTCAAGTGTGAACGTAGCTGTAGTAAATTTTACAGGTTTCGGAGCTTTTAATATCATTTTTCATATAAATTTGAAATGTCTCGGAGTTCTTACTTATCGCTTTAGATAAGAAATTGTAAGGTTTCAGAGTTCTTTGCTATCAATTGTCATAGACAATTCTGAGATTTCGGGAAATATCTTAGGTTTCCTAAAGTTTTACATCAATTTTGAGATTACTGATTTATTTTAGATAGCAAATTAATTATAAAATTTTGGCATTTCGTTGGCATAATTTTTGCATAGAAAATTCTTAGATTTTAAATTTATTTATTATAGTTTGTCGTAGAAAATTCGGAGATTCTTTGATAATCTTTTAAAGACAAAAAGAAGACTTTTTTTTATTGTTTCCTTAATTTCGCAAAGATTTGATTACGGTATTTAAATCCCATCTTAATCTTCAGATATTACGAAGCTAGATTCAAAATTCGATAACCAATTTCTACCTGTAAGGATGATGGAAAATAACACACTTTTATCCCCATTAAAGAAAACTGAAATAAAATACTTCCGGTTGTAGGAAATGGTTGACTTCCGTTCGACCCTACAATGTTTTATCGTTAAATTTCATATAAAGGAAATCCATTGTGATGCAGAGAAAAATAACCAAAATTTTCGTAGATGCGCGCTTATAGTTTCTCAACTTTCTTATCGGTCGCTGAAGACTTAAAAGCTTTATACTTCCGGACAATTTTGTGTTCTTAAACCGTGTCTATATATTTAGCTTAATCCCCAATTTAATTAATGGTCTGAATTAAGGATATCTAGAAGTCACTGACATTTGATTTCAAAAATATTTTTATCCAAGAAATTATACACTTTTAATATACTTGTAATATTCGTTAAAGGGAGAATGCAACCAAACAAGTAATTTTTTAATCGATTCCTTATCTTTTAAATAAGCCTAATCCACAAGTAATATATAAGGGGAATCGATCAATGTCATTTGGGAATAAATGAAGCATATAGCTTTGCCAATTCGAGCTTAAAAAAGCTGCGTTCGTATCTGGCCTTGGAATCGATTTAAACCGTTTCAAAACGTTTCGTTAGACTCGTGTGAACGGGAAACCGTCTTTTCTCGTATCGATTTGATTCGATTTCTCGAAACTGCTTCGGGAACCAGTTTCGTACTGATTCGGTTTCAACAACCGATAGATTAAGCTACAGTATATCGATTTATAAAGATAATGCGTGAACGCATGACGCTTAAAACGATTCCTGGCGATTTGAATATCGGTTTGATTTTACTGTTTCATATCATTTAAGAAATGGTAGTGTGACCCTAGCTATTATAAAGTAGATTATTTGTCTAAAAATGGAATTATTTGCTTCAAAAGTGGATTTGAACATTGGAAACGATTTGTTATAATAGTGTGAACGTAGCTTTTTAAATTATAAAAACTCGGATACATAAATTTTACGATAATTTCTATTATACCAACTGGTATATAATAATAGTAATAATTTTTCATTGGGTTTTGTTTTGTAAGTAACCTGTATACCGATATGGTTGTTCTCGTAATCTAAATATAACCATTGTTTTTCTACTTCCCTAATTTGAAAGTATTTTTACTCCTTGACCTAAATGACCTCTTAATCCTCTCCACGAAATGATATTAAACCCATCATTATGAAGATTATTGATAATACAAAACAATACTATTGTAATTTAGAATTTCGAAAAACAAAATATTCTCTATCTCGGAACTTTTTTTTTAATTTAGGATATGTATATTCTTGTATTATTTCAAACCCGGGTCAAATAAGGTCGTACAATTTGAGGCCAAGCTAAAGGAAAAAATATATTTATTTATTGAATCCGTATAAACCTATTTCCAAAAAAAAAATTTAAAAAAATTCTAGCTACCTGGATTTAATTTATGTATAAATCATGAAAGAAAATATTTAATTTAATTGTTAAAAAAATTCTAAATAATATAAAAACAAATTGACATAAACAAAGCGAACAATACACGTACGTGGCAACCAACATTTTGTCTAGTTGCGTTATAATTTTTTATATCTCATTTATAATTTATCAGTATCATTATCGCGGCGCAGCTGAAACCCTTATATTTACTATTGTCAACTTAAAGGGATAGTATAGGTTAGGATTTTCGGCACTTTTTTATTTTAAATTGTAAAGTGGATCAAGAAAATATGTGACACAGTGTTCCTAAAATATCTATAAAGTCCCAAATCGAGGGTTCAGACACTCTTGAATTCGCTGTACACCTGAGTTCACTGAGTTCAGTTTTGACATTGCATTGAGTTTGAACTCTTATGAAATCTGAGTTCCGCTTGGATAGTGCAAAAAATTTGTACACCTGAGTTCGCGAGTGTCTGCCCCCTCGTTCCAAATTTATTTCTAGGTCCATAAAATACCCTAAAATTGCATTTCCATGATTCCAGGGATTAATATACTATTCTTTCCATGAAAGGAAGCACTCTTACGAAAATAATTCGTAGTATTTTGACGTATATATATCTATTTCGTAAGGTGGGACAACGAAGTTTACAAACTTGGATAAATGATTAGTGATCATAACAGGGCTTTACATAAATTTTATTGACCACGGTGAATAACTTATAATATTATTAAATTAATTTCTGAAACTGCTACTTCATGATTAAGATCGAAAAACAGTATATTTAAATTAACGTTTTAGTAGAGCTTTCGGACGTACTAGTCCCTTTTCTATCCATTTTAAATTTATAATTTAATCAGTTTAATGACGTTATAACATTGTGAATCGCCTTAAATCAGAATTGGTAGCTTTTACCTGTTTTTAATTGAGCCTGCGAAGACGATGATTTGATCACTGGGTGTACTATAAAGTTATTACGTACTAATCATTACCAAAGGTTATAATCAGTTAAGTAATCGGTCTACAGATCTTACGTAAATGTAATGTTTAACCCCTTGACTGACTGATGACTTAAATGCACGCATGATTTGAAAACTCAGTTTCCGTTTTAACGTCAAAGCATTGTCGTATCTTTGCGTTTCATTTTTAGGAAAAGTTGGGAATATGTTGGGGGACAACCATCAATTTTCTAAATCCTCGTTAGCACTAGAGAGTCAATTGCGCAGATGCTTTGTCCAAAAATTTTAATTACTAGCTTAGAAAGTTATTTTGAAAATTCCAAATGGTTTAAAAGTCTAGTGTGAACGTAGCCTAAGTGTTTAAAGCAATGATATTGTTGCCTATTCAATGACATTTTCGACAAGATAGTGGTATTATTCCTTTAATATATAATGGACCCCTATATTAATAAAACAACGCCTACAAATTTGAGCGAGAAAGTAATTATAATTATCAGTTGAAGCTTATAGTATGAATAATCCTACACCTAGTTAACATAGTTTGTCGATGATATGACGTCAAATATGGGAGTGGCCTTAGTTACATTAAGACGGTTATAAAATCCCTCCTGAGGTTATCACACTGTCACGCGTGTTATATCATTTTCAATAGATAAAGGGATTGTGTCACAATATTTGATATCGGACGAGAGGGGTCGAACATTTCTAGAAATCTTCCAAAATCAGGGGCATGACTCCCACCATTGGTCGGTTAAAATGGTTTCTAAAATTAAAAAGTCATTAAATTGATTATAATGTTTAAGAAACTTGCATATGTTTTCAAAAAATATAATTAATCGTGATTGAAATTATAATCCTCATTTAATTCGATTTAATCAAAGTACAGTCAAAGGACGAAAAATTAGCTTTTAGGTCGCAAAATCTCACTGAAATCTCTATAATCCTACCACAACTTAAGTTAAGGAAGTTTTAGTTTCATTTTTAAAATGAATTTAAATATAATTAAGGAAGAATAGTAATATTTTCACTGTCCCGACGCACTTGGGTTGTTTTTCTCCCTTCTCCATAGAGCGAGGAAAAAATAAGGCTGTCTTATTTCTCAGCTGTATATGTTTCATCATTCACGTAAATTGATAGAGCCAATAATATAGATAAAAGGTCGTGGCTATTTAATTGAGAGGGAAACATGACCTCTTCTCTCTCGCTTTTAGGTTCAGTGATTCTGCGCAACGGTTTCGAATCTCCAGCGCATCTTTTATAGTTTATAAACTAATCCTGACGTCATTTCTTTCAAAGTGCTAACAATATAGGAAAGATTTACCATGGGGTCTACCGCCTAGAACACCTGAATTGACCCTCCATGGTTAGACCAGGATTTTTAGGGTATTATAGACCATAGGGTATGAATGGAAGGAAGGTTAAAAATCAAATTATAACTCTAGTAATTATCTCGGAATTAGAATTGAATTTTAATTCCTTATTCTAAATAAAATATTGTGTCAGAAATCATGTAACGAAGCTTACAACATAACAAGTCGCGTTGTTTTCAAGTAGCTAACCATGTACGGCCATTTTAACTTACACATATAAGTTGACCATGTACGGCGGTTCATTATTTCAAGGGCAGACGTTTGAATTAATTTCGCTATTTCTCTTTATTCTCTAAATTAGATAAATGACTTTAAAATGTAACTTATTTTCCAGAATGTTTTCCTTTTGTAGTAAACCGTTGGATGTTTTCATTTTTTATTTCAAGAAATATTTCGTAAGACGTTGAACATAATACACCCACACAATTACGTGTTGAAAAAATGTCCACCCCCTCTAAGGAATTAAACTTGATAAAAACAATAGCGGTCATTATTAAAGAAAATTAAAAATAATTAGTGTAGGAGCTAGAAGGAGGGAGAGTAATATGTAGGGCAGTTTAGTTTATCGACCTATATATATCACTAGCAATTTTTGTGCCGCGTTACTGTCAAATAAAAAATTAGCTATCTTAATTTCAAATTGGGGTGCTAGAATTAAAATAAATTTTAGCTACGCGTATGACTTCCGTAATTTTGATTTTGTAATTTTGTTTTTAAGATGCAACGGGTGACGAGGAACTAGTTATTTTTATTCGGGTTGCGTAATATAAACTGTTACTTGTTATTAAAAATTATTCTAAATTTCTAGCGAATGGCCTGATTAGTTGACACGGTATGGTACGCGTAGCCTAAACAAGTACATGTCTAACATTATAAACCTGTTTCGAGGATATTTAAACCTATTTTCGATGATATTTTAAACTCCACTAACTTTGTCAAACAACTTCAATGTTATTCGCAATTGCTCTAGTTAAGTCTTAATTATTATTATAAATGTTAGGTTTCAAACTCCTTAAGCTTTTCAACACTTCAAATTTAAAAACAATCGAGATTTCAACAGTTGAGATTCCAAACTGCTCAAGCTTATTAAACTGTCCAGCTGTTTTCAACGGTTGAGCTTTCAAATTCGCCAAACCTATTATTAAACAGTCCAGATTTATTCTGTTGAGATTCCTTTCAACATTTCATATTTCAAAATCACTAAGCCTAATTTCAACATTTCATATTTCAAAATCACTAAGCCTAATATCAACATTTCATATTTCAAAATCACCCAACCTAATATCAACATTTCATATTTCAAAATCACTAAGCCTAATATCAACATTTCATATTTCAAAATCACTAAGCCTAATATCAACATTTCATATTTCAAAATCACCCAGCCTAATATCAACATTTCATATTTCAAAATCCCTAAGCCTAATTTCAACATTTCATATTTCAAAATCCCTAAGCCTAATTTCAACATTTCATATTTAAAAATCACTAATCCTAATTTCAACATTTCATATTTCAAAATCACTAAGCCTAATTTCAACATTTCATATTTCAAAATCACTAAGCCTAATTTCAACATTTCATATTTCATAATCACTAAGCCTAATATCAACATTTCTGATATCAAACACGCTAATCCTAAAATTAACCATTAGAGTTCATTTGTATTAAATAAACGTTCTTTGATTGAGTACCACAACAAAAGCCTAATCATAAATTTACGCCACATATTTGAATATCTTGATTTATTTACTGGTATTCATTTTATTAATATCTTTATTACGTGTCATTGCGTATTATTTATTACATATCACATTTTTACATATCATTGTGTAGATGAAAACGCAATTAATGAACGACATCTGTATACTCAAAAACCACTTGCATGTAGTTCTCCCGATAAGTTTTAACTAAGTAAAAGCTCCCTCATAGAGTTCTAACAAGTGTTATAACCCAAGTCATTTTCAAATTTCCGACACAGAAAAATAAGCTACCTTCCTTTCATACGAGTTATTTTATTAAAGATAGAAGTGCATCAAAGCTTTTAATCACAGTGAAAACTTAAATTGTTTGTTGCCTATTTTTTTTGGCATGCGTTCTTTCATTTCCTCGTACCTAGAGAAGAATATAACGGTCTATGCTTTTACTAATACAAGTATATAAGCCTGGATAAAGCGAAATGCAATGTGGAATGACTCTGTATAGTGGTTTTAGTATGTCTAATAGGTCTTGGGAGTGTTCCACCTACTTCGGTTACGGTGAATTTAAAATATGAACATCGGTTAAGTCAAATTCATATTAAAGTTGCTTATCGTACAAAGCTTTAATCTAGTATCGTTAGTTTTATCTATGATGCAAACTTGGCTTGATTTTTACCCTACTAGTGTTAACGTAAAACATTTTTACACGTACCTTATACCGACCGGAATCTAATTTTGGAAAAGGACCCTTCTTTACTGAAAGACTCTGGGGTATATGATATAAAGCATTAGCTAAGTTAGTTTATATGTTAAGAGATTCCTTTTGTTTACAGTTAAGTTAAAGTACAAGCCTTTCTAAAAAATTAAGTTAACAACACTTTATTTTTAGAGTTCAGTGACATTTTCAAAATCAGATAAATTTTGAAATTTGCCATCAAATTGGAAAATTAAGAATTATCTAAATTTACTTCCAATAAGGCGGCAAAATGTTTCATTCTGCCTTAAATTTGACAAAACTTGGTAATTGGATCAGAGTTTTAGAAAGTTTTGGCTCGTTACACTACTTGATGTCTTCCGGTTTACGTAGACTTCCGGTTTACGAAGTTACGATTAGCGAGCTTAAATCTCAACTTGATTATCGAGAAATCGTCTTCATTATACTTTAAACAACTTCGTTTAATTTTATCCTATTGTATAATTGTTGGCAATTTTTTTTTTTTATATAAAATATGATCATTTCTTAGCACCTTTATCTTAAAACTACATTTTTTTTTTTTTTTTAGGTTATTCCTTTAAAAAATATGGCACCAATGATTCTAAAGTTCGTTTCGATGTATTTTTAACCCCATTTTACCACTGAACGGTTTTACATTACTTAAACCTTGGAACGTTGTCATAATTTTGTTAAAAAACTGTCATTCTTCATATGAAAAATGAAGAATAGTCCCTTTTATTGTATTTGACCCCCGTAACCACCGCTTAAATTTCGTTTAATTTTCTTTTTGATGGGCTTCTAGAAAAAAATGTCCATATGCTGGATTTTTTTTCTCCCTACAAGTTCTTGTTCAAGGAGTTTTTAATTAAAGGGAGGGTGAATTAATAGCCGTTTTTAGAATGACGAAATAAATTGTATTAGCATTTCAAGGGTGAAACAGTAGACTTTAATTACGGTGCACATTCAATCTTGAAATTGTTTTTAAATTTATTATGTTCACCTACCCTTTAAAAACGCGTTTAACCTTTTTTCACTGACAAGGTTAAGAGGGATGTGTTGTAATTTCTGGGTGTTTTCGCTTAAACATTTCTCTCTACACGATGTAATAGTGTTTTCACTTCACAATTTTTTAATGAATCATTATCCATTTTTTTCGTTTTGTAGGGTACTTCGGACCGAGCTCGAGTAGGAGGTAGTAGAATCCCAACTTTTCCAGCCCCAACCACGTCTCGTCCAATCGCCGCGACTAATGGGGGCATCCCTGTACCCAAATTTGGATTCACCGGTGGAGCTCGTACCATACCACGACCACCCCCGACAGCGACAGTACCGAACCCAACGTCAACGATCAACTCTTTCACCAATAACTACCACGATCCGAACGAAACTCGACTTATCGTTAAACCTACGACCTTAAACACTACAACGGTGGCTCCCCCTTCGCGCCAGGGTCAATATTCGGCCGGGTCCGGTTCGGAGGACGGTAATAGTTCGGCTACGACCCCCGGCGAAGCTCTGACCTCGCTCGAAGAGGAACACTGGAAGAGATCAGTTGGTAAGCGAGTCCTGGTCGGAGGAGTCAAGAAAGGAACGCTCTTATACTTTGGTAAAATTCATTTAACCAACGGTAACTTTTGCGGGGTAAAACTGGACGAACCCGAAGGTAAAAACGATGGCAGTTTACACGGAGTTCGATACTATAATTGCCCGCCTAATCACGGGATTTTCGCGCCCGTCAGTAAGGTTTGCGTTTGCGAATCGCCCGTAGTCGCCTTGCCGCCTATCCGTAACTCTTACTCGGCCGGGGCGATGGAATCTTATTCGCAACAGCAGTTCGAACTGGGTAATTTGGGCGCGAACTCCCAAAGATCTCGATTACCCGCCCCCAAGACATTAGTGGGGAACCACAAGAATAACCAGCAATGTCCTCGACGTGACACCGACGCGTTATCCTCCACTTTCGTCGCGGAGTTAACATCACCTCCTAGTTACACCGGCTGCACCTCGGCGGGCAATTCAGGAGGCAAAATGAGACAAAGCGCCAGTTTAAACTCTACCTTCATCAACGGTAGTAGCTTCGTTCACGAAGACGCCACCAATAATAGGACTTATAATAACTCCAGCGATTTGATTAATTACTCGAGGAAATCTTCCAACGACAATATTTCGAGACGCGCTTCGCTTAATCAAAACGCCGCCGATACGACGGTTACCCTAACCGATCTGAATAACACCTTCCATATCGAAGAGGAAGCGGCCTTACCGTCACCCGCCGATTATACCTTCAATTTGGGCAATTATGCCGGCGCTAACTCGGTGACGAGTACTCCTAGTCCTAAAGAAGACCACGCTACCGCGCGTATCATTTTAGCGGAATCCAAAGAAGACTTATTCGAAGTTCCCGAAGACGACGCCGACGAAAGTAGTTTGGGTTTGCTGTCACCCAGTCAGATGTTAGATTTCAGCGTGGGAACTGATATCGGCATATCCATACCTAAAACGCATTCTTGCGACGATATTAATGACTTACCCGAAGAAGAGGTGGTCGAAAATATCACCGTGGAGTACACCGACATAAACGTTAAGAGTCAAATCGTTTCGACCCGGTTTCCTGGCGATTCGCCTTTGCCTCTGACCAAGAAAGCGGTTCGAACTAGACTATCTTCCACTCCTTTGGGTAAAGGAGAGAATACTGAAAACAAAGTCCGACCGGTCATACATAATTCGCCTATCATGGGTATTGATTTCGACGATCATGGGACTACAGACTCGATGGAAGAATCTGTAACGATCGAGGAGAAAGACCAGCAGACGTTCTCATTCCCGACCGAAGACTGTTCAATGCTTGATGATCAGCAGATTACTTTGGTCGATATGACTTGGAATCGAACAGTGAATGAGTCCTTTATGCCCGGTGAGGATGAGAGGTCCATACAAGAACGCGTACGAGAACATTTGATGTCGTCGGAAAAGCCCGAACAGTTGGCTTCTGTCTTGAAGGATGGCTCCGTCGGTGAAGCTCTCTTGAGAACTTTAAAAGTAAGTCTTATTTTTCTGCCAGATTTTTTTTCTCAATTAGAATTAAATCGGGAATTGATAAAATCAAGTTTTAGTAAAAATCAAGCTTAGAGTTACTTTAAAAAAAAGTGAAAGTGAAGCCTTCCACCTGTAAACAAACCTAATTCGGATTTTAAACTTTAGTGGATTAGTAATTCAATTTTAATCAATGTTTTTCTTTGGAAGGATGTCGATTTGGATAAATTGGGACAAGCCTCTCAACTTAACAAGGAGAGAGAAGCCGTGCTGTTCAACGCGGCGCGTTACGAGGATACTTTCATTCACCCCAAGGACATCCACCCTGCGCCTCAGCGAATAATCGCCGCGTCGGCATCCACTTATTGTCCCATGACTAAAAGCGTCGAATGGTCGACCGATGTGGTCGACGTCTTCAGGAAAAGTCGTTTGGTGTCTAGCACTGGTTCCATCGGAAACTCTGATGGTGTAGGAGCCTCCGCTGAAGACCACGGAAACAGGGTATCCATCGAAAAGGTCATGGAAGTTATCCAACGCGAAGGGGAATTGTATAAACATCGACCCGCTTCGACTTTCACTGTCGGCAGTGCCGATACCGGGTATCAAGGGGACGGCGAATTCGACTTGCACAGTGAGATCGGTACCACGGCCGGTTCCCCGTCGGAAGAAGCCAAATACATGTCTGTTTGCAGTCAAGATAGCGCCATACTGAACACCGATAATGAAGCTGACAATAAACTAATTAAATCAGGACACATGAGCGATTCGGACTTCTTCACCGATCAAGGAGGCAACTCCGAAATGGAAAACGACGCCGACATGAAACGCAGCGTTTCCTCTTCCACCGGCGACGCCACGGCAGCGAAGTGTTTAACCGGAATCGCCGAGGACGAGGACGATACCTTGTTGGGAACAGGCGGGGATTGTACCATCCTTCTGGAAACGGATGGACCAGTTACCATCAACGAAACGATGGACCTACCGCACGAAGACACAACGTCATCTTCATTAGACCAAGGACCTCAACAAGAACATCAACAGTCCAAAGACGAAACGTCATCGATTAGTTTGGACATCCAGTCCTCCGATTCCATTTCCAAAGAAACGAAAGATCGCAATAATTCCTCAGTTGCCCAGGCTAATTCCTCGTCTTCCAACAAGAGTTCCAATCATAACGTTTCCGCCGATTCCCGAAAAACGAGCGCGGAGGCTCCCGATTCCGCGCAAACCAAAGTACGCAATCATCCGCCTATGAAGAATCCAAAAAAGAACATCGTAGTCACCAAACCGGCGCCAGTAAAAGTTGTCGGGATATCCAAGATTAAAGCGTTGTTGGAGAAAAGTCCGACGCCGGAAGAAATTGCGGCTAGAAGGGCCGCCAGGATACCTAAGAAGAGTCGATGGGACTCCGTTACCGCCAAGATATCAAATGATTCGGATAAACCCAAGGTTAGACGAGATATTAAAAGCAGAGTTAATAGCAATTTGGCTGGTGCCAGACAAGCCGCTAAAGTGAAAGTCGAGCCGAGGGATAATGATAATAGCGAAGCCAGCGGACATTTAACACCATCTTCTAAGAGTCAGACTGTTACAGGAGCCACGGACTCTTTACTGTAAGTATTTAAACTTGTATTAGATCTTTAAGGTGTTACATTCTTAGTTTTATTTATTTTAGCAAGGCTTAAACTTACTAGTTTAGTTTGTGAACTAAGCAATAGATTTTAAAATTAACTAATTTCAGAACGTTATTAGTGAAATTTCCCTTAAGTTAGCGAGGTATTAATTTAATTACTACACGAGGCTCTGCTCAGAATTTTAATCCATTACTTTATGGTTAGCTGAAACAGTTGACTAACATGTTTGGCATGCCGTATACACGATCTTATAACATTTTCAGACCCAGAGATCCACCATCGCACTGCAGTTCCCGCGGTACTGATGACGTGGCTGACTGTAATTTGGAACCGTCTTTTGCTTCCACATCAACTAGTAACAAAGGTACTTTGATTTTTTTTTTTCTTAACCCATATTAGCCTTAGGCTTATAATCCTTGCTTGCGCTTGGTGATAACCATATATTCCACCAATTACCATGAAAGCCTTATCCTACGCCACATCCGAAACTGATGGGAGTGCCTTTCACGCGCCGTCCGAAGTGGCACCTAGCGAGAAATCCATCGCTTCTTCTTTGTATTCCCAACCTATCAACGGCGCCATTCCTCGAATTAAATCCAAACTTTCCCGTTATCAGCCTTTAGGACCGCCTGGTAAGAAATTACAAATGTGCAGATGCACCCGTGTCTACTCTACTGTTCGTCTGACAATCTTTGACAATACATCTTTCTTCTGGCAAAATAACTACAGCTTTTCGAGGAATTTCCGTTTCAAATTAACATATTTGCACTCGAAACCAAAAAATTTCTTTACATTACAGCACAACGCTCTTTCCTACTCTGATGCTTATCATTCCAAAATTTCTTGTGTTTTTACTGTTTTTTCCTTTGAATCATTTCGTAATGGAAACTATACGCGAGTTCAAGGCCAGTTTGCATAAATTACTTTTATTCCACCACTGTGTGTATTAATCATCCTCCGTTTTTGCTAGTTTGAAATCTGATCTTGAACTGGAGTATAATTAACCACTTTCTAGGTTTCGGCTTCTTTGTTTCGTAATACTTACATTTTTCTCTCGTAATGTCTTACATTATAATTATAAGTTCATTATCATCTCTGTTATAAGTGTGATAATTGAGAGCTATATTTTTTAACTCTGAAGCATTTTTGGCTTTTATGGAGACAGCAAATGGCCAATAGAGAAAGAATGTGAATGATAATTTCTCTATCCCAGTTAATAGAATACATCAAAGTCGAATACCAATAAAAACCAATTTTTAACGTATTTTAACTGAGTATAGCTCTCAGTTAAACTGGAGTATATTGAGACCTAGTAGTGCCAATAGACCAAATATTACGTCAAAACCCTTTTAGTTCAACTTATTAACTAGAAAACCTTTCGTGTTAAATTAATGTGTAACTAGAGTTCTAAATTTACTGTAATTTTGAAAATTGGTAAATTATGCTGTAATTTACAATCTCAACGTAATTTACCGGTATTCACAATGGTTTTCATTTCTGTTATTTTAAATGCCGACTTCCTCTCTCAAACTCTAGAAAATTATTAATATCTGACTAAAAAATTCCCTACA
Source organism: Odiellus spinosus (assembly GCA_963920705.1). Taxonomy (NCBI): domain Eukaryota; kingdom Metazoa; phylum Arthropoda; class Arachnida; order Opiliones; family Phalangiidae; genus Odiellus; species Odiellus spinosus. Next base: position 9,603,372 of record OY987226.1, on the reverse strand, counting down.
CTTGTGAAAACTGCTATGTTTTTCATGATATGATTGACCATTAGACTCAGACATGAAAAATTACAGTAAGTTACCCTTAACGACGCCAAATACGAATAACTAATAAAAAGTAGACATATTGACGATTTAAACCCAAGCACTTCTAATCCAGAACAAAAGTGAAAATTACCATTACCCTGGAAATTTATTGCATAAATTACCGATTTTAGAACACAAGATTTCCGTTTATCGGGTTGGGGTACCTAATACCCTCTTCAGACGAGGCGTAATTAGCCGTGGTTTAATCAGATTTATCCGAAGTTTGCGTAGCCTTCTCAGTTCAGTAAACTTCGGTTAATTGTGATTGAACCACCGGCTACTTACGCCTCGTCTGAAAAGGGTATAAGAGGTAGCTTCGAAAATACCGTAGGTGTTTCAGTGCTAAAACGGCGAATTTATCACGAAATTAGGGCTACAAAAGCCATTGCAAAAAGGTGAGAATATTGCCGTTATGGCGCTGTTGTCACGGTAATCTAGTGGTAAATTCGTCGTTTTGTCTTTGTATTATCGTAAATCATTTACAAGGTCCTCCTCGTGTCCTAACCCGAGTAAATAGACCCTGGCATCGCCACCCCTGAGATTATCCGGTTTTTATCGCTCCATGGGTTGTTCTATTGGCCAACATTTTACCTAAAAAACATTACCGTAAAATCTGATAATGGAAAAAATAGGTCTAAAAATTTTAGTTGTGGAAAGGTTTTACAATTTACAGCCAGCATAGATTTGTCTCTCCAGTTTTAAGTTTAGTTTGTTAATTCTAGTTCGGTTTTAAATATGGGGAAATTAATTCGTGCTTTATTTAATGGTAATTATTCCATCTGATATTAATGAATATAAATTTTAATTTAAATTTCAATTCATTGATACTATTTCTTTCTTTGTTTAGGTCCCCAAACAAAACCACCCGGTCGTGTTGCTTTAGCTGACAACAAGAAACCGCCTACTGGTAGCAAATTTGTGACTCCTTCAAACATCGGTACAAGTATTTCCAGCAGAACCAGACCTAAAGGTAAGAAATGTTTCATCTTTCTTTTACTTTAACCCAGATTACGAAAGTATCATTTAGTTAGATTATTTTTGTACCATAATTATTGTACATATGACTAGATTAGTTGCATCGCTTCATACGAAGAGCAACTTTTAGTTAAAAGCCGGGGTTAAACTTGTTTTTGTTGTAGGTGATTATTTACACTGAACTCTGACACTAATAGGAACATAGCCCAGCCCAAATAATATTTTTTTTTTTTTTGGAAATTCGCGAGATATTTCTAATAATTTAGGGTGTGGTAATCCGTATTTTTGGATGAAAAATCGCTGATAAGTTTCTTGAATTGGATTTTTTTAATCTACTTCTCCCATCTGTTCTTCTCCTAAACGACTATCTCCCGCATGGATTTTTTATATGCATAGTTTCAAAGGGACAGTGAAACGTAAGACATTGCTAAAGCCTATTTTAAATTAAATTGGTTAAGTTTTGACGCCAAAGATGACTAGAAATAAATTTCATGATTTTAATCTCATGCTCCCTGATTGGCTAAAAGATCGCGAATGCGTCGTGGTAACCGGACCGTAACATTTTTACAGGAAGTAGGCAAAAGCACCCGTCCACTCGCGAGTGCTCTTGAGAACCAAACCCTTACCAAAATGGTTGAGTTCGTATTAAGGAGTTAGAGCTCTGAGTTATCTTCTGTCCGAATAATAAGGCAAACTAAAAAACAGCAGATTCAAATCTTCTATTTTCAGGGCAATTTTTCTATATTGGTAGCATTATTTTGGCTCTTAAAGACCCCTTAAATGTAAAATATATATCGGGAAAATTAACAGAAATCAACTCGAAAACCTGGTAATATCAGGGGAAATTAATTATTGAAATCTTGTACGAATCTTGTTAGAAAAACCTGATAATATCCCGGGGAAATAGGAAAGATCTGGTAATATCTAAGAGAATAAATTCGAAAAACCTGGAAATATTAGGAAAATTTTGTTTTCCAACTGACGTATTCATTTGGGAGATAATTAGCGTTTTCACTGTCCTTTCTTTAACCAATATTTCTTTTTTAAATCTTAATTTTTGCATGAATTAAATTGAGACAAAAATGCATGTTGGTTTTTCTTTCTTTCCTTTCTTTCTATCCGCACAATCGCATTCTTTTTCAATCAAATCCTGGCTTGGATGAAAACTTTAACAATCGCAAAACGAATAGCCGATTCATCCAAACCTATCGCTCCTGGGGCCGCTAACAACGCTACTCAAGCTGCACCCCGAGTTTTGCCCAAGAGAGAAATCGGTGCAGTACCTTTAAACGCGGCGGGGAAAACTGAAACTGCCAGTGGTGGCGCTACTGCGCGAGGTTTCCTTCGGCACTCAGCAGTGCCATCTACCACTCGTAATCCCAAACCAACAGGAGCTTCAGCCGCTACACGACAGGTGACGGCACAAGGTCAGTTAAAACACGTACCTTCTAGATTTATGCCCAAAAAGTTTAGCACGTTTTAGATTTATGGCGGGGTTTTTAAAAATGTTGGATTCCCTTGAGTTTTTTTGGCTTTTATTATAAGTTTGTTTTTTGCCATTTTTCGCACGATTTTACTTTACGAATGTTTTCATCTTCGCTTTTTTACTTTTCAAATTATTTGCTTTGGTTTTTATAATATATTAAATAAATGGTGATGAAATTCTAATAAGGTTTTATATAGATTTAGGGTATATTTTAGTTAGGAATTTAGCTTTTTTTAAAAGTGTCATATTTCATCGCAATTGTTCTTAAATAACAAAGGAAATTGAGATAAAATTATGAAACAAATTTACCCACTCTTCTAAAATAATTTAGTATTAGTTGTATGTTTGTGCCTTAATAGAGAGCATAATTCTACTTTATGGTGTTGTTAAAAGGCTTAACACGTCATACTTAAAGGTCCTATATAACCTTTTCTCGAAAACTTTAAATTAGGCTTAGCAATATTAAGTAAAAAGCTACTTCCCTTGTAGTCTTTTTTAAAACATTTTTTCTAGATGAACTCTAGCCTTAGGTATTTTTCTAAACCCATAAATAATGAAGAATTTCTAGTTAAAAAGGGTATTTTACATTTTCCAAACAAAAAGGCTTAACTTCTGGTATTAGGCTTAAGCATTTACTTCCTTAAAACTCGATAAAACTTCAAAATATTCGGATTATTGAAGATAAAATCACACTTTTATGTGAATTGCTATCTCAAAATGGTATGAACTCTAGGACTTAAATCACGATTGTAAGATTATAACATTGACGTGATAGGGGACAATTTAAAAACGCCCCGATTTTGATCATGAGTAAGTTTCACCATGGAACTTCACATTTCCCAGTAGATACAAACTAGTACTTCCTATGCTTTAGGAAATAACATATCCCATGCCTTTGGCTTCCAATACCATTTCATTTTGATATTATATTATAAGACGTAACCTTCTTTATCGAGTTTCCTCCCGCTAAACCTCTAGCTAAAATCGACAACTCGTTTTATACTAAGAAATTCAGTGAAACTGTTTAACATACAGGTGCCCTGGTAATATTTAAAACCGGATCTGAACGTGTATTAAATATGCCAACATAAAGGATGCTTTTTTTCATGATTATATTTAGAGAAAATAATGTTTTAAAAAATTACCTCGTGTCTGGGATAAAAAAATTCAAATTAATGCCATATATTTTAATCTATAATAAGTTAATTACAGTAAGATCTAAATTATAATTATTTTCAAATTTTTAAACGAGAGATTTTCATTAATTTCTATAATTTAATATATATAGTTTCCTTTTTCAATTGTTATCCTCTTTGTCTAATAAGATGATGAGATTTTAATGATTTTAACGTGTTAATTATATTGCCTCAGGACATAATGTTTTTTTACTTTGGTGATCATTGAGTTCTCTAGTCTGGGTTAGTTTTTTTTTTAAGTATTTGGGACAAATAATCAAAAATTAGTTTTAATTTGGGTCTACCTTATCGCGTAAAATGTCTAGCTGAGTTTCCACAGGTCAAGAAAAACCATGAATTCTGGGAGTTTTTCTAAATGGTCAGTCAGTTGCTCCAAAAGGTCATAGAAAGAAACTTATCATTTTAGAGAATTACGCCAGGTGTTTTCGTTTGGGCAGGGAAAATGCTTAAAAATTGTCAGGGAAAACTTTTACTCAAAGTATGGATAAATTTCCTATGATATATTAAAAATGCTAAGTTAATTTTTAGACAGGGTTGCCGCAGGTCAGGGAATTTGAAAATGAACAAAAAAAAGTCAGGGAATTTTAAGATATTTTAAAAAGTCAGGGAAAGTCGGGGAATTTAAAGATTTTTCAAGAAGCCAAAAAATTACAATCATTATCTGCAGTCGTATAGATAAGAACAAAGTTTTGGCGTACGCAATTATAAAAAAAAAAATATAAAAAGTTAAAAATTGGGTAGTATTAGCTGAAACGGTCAGGGATAATCGTTGGAAAAGGTCAGGGAAAAACCTGGAAAAGTAGGGAATTGAAATCTGAAAAAACTGTGGCAACCCTATAAGAGACGTTGCTATGTCTATTTAGATTTGTTATAGACCAGTATAATAGCTTGGCCAATTGTCTAGCCAAGCATATGATAGAAACATTACACAAGGTCGCCATCGAAGCCAGGGTCCTTCGACATGAGCTACTCCAAAAATGGATTGATTCAATTGTATGGCTTCCTTGCTATATCTATAGCTCTATTGAGATCCAGTCATTCATGTTGTAATTTCCTATCATATTCTTTAAATAGTCATTAAATTTTAACCCTATATTAAAATTTACATTTTAATTAGTTAGTAGCAATATTATTAGCTTCCGTGATGCTTAATTTTGATATTAATTTTTACCAATTTTGGGTATCTTTTACCATGGGTTATAATTTCAATGGTATTTTGGTTCATTAAGGACATATGTAATTAAAGGTTTTGTACAGTTTTAAGTTGCTATGAGTGGACTTTACACTCCCTTTACAGTCGCGAAGGAAATATGTTTTAGTAATTTAAAATCGTGAACTTCAAATCACGTAATATAATTAAGCTTTGAAACTGATAATTAAGTCGTGATTTCGTTCGCGAAATGAAATTTAAATTTTCACCATAAAAGAAAATTAAAAACCATTTTCTTCCTACCCATTTTCATCAGACCGAAACTTTACGTTATAATCATAACTTTTCCCGCGTTCGGTGTTTTTATCTTAAGCAAAACACCGCGCAACATATCACTTAATGTTTTTATAATTACACGAAATTTGATATTACACTGTCGAAAGATTGTTTCAAGTATTCTAGACAACATAACCACTGTTTATGGCAAGCTTAATATGGTACCGCACCATAGACACCCATAAAATTGGCGCCATTTTTTTCTCCATTCCTAAAATGGTTGGCATGAATTTTAAAGTCCACATAAAGAATATTTTTTTGGGTGAAATATTTAGGACCATGTTCTCAAACTATTTTCAAATTAGTATAAGATTGGGGAGAATAATAATAGGTTATGAATAGACAAATTCAAATCAATATAATGATACTTTGTTTCAAATAATATTTTGCCCGCTAAGTTAAAGGGAGACTCAACGAACGATGAAAAGCCGTTTTTGTTGATAAAACATTAGAAAAGTCCCTCCTACAAATATTGCTGTTCCTCTTAATTAGGTTTTAAGCTCGGTCTTTTACCCTTTAACTTATTTAAATCGTCCATACTACGTTTTCATCTGGAACTGTATATTCTAGCCAATCAAATTTCACTTTCGCGAAACGTCATGGAGCTACGGTTTCCGTGACCTGACCAAAAAGCTGAAATTAGCGTGGTCTTTAAACACAAATTTGCGATGTTTTAGGTTATATTTTCCCTTTAAGTCTAACTACCTCCACTTTTATAACCAATATAATGATCTTAGACTAATCAGCGGTTGATTATTTAAATTTCCAACTCCGCTAAGCTTTACAAAGTGTTGAGATTGTTAAATTCCTTAAATTTCAGATAATTTTAAATTTTATTTCTCGCCCTTCATATGGTCTTTGAAAAAGTCTAGCTTGTCGTTGACATGTATATCATTTTGACACGAACACGTGTTTCGTTGCCAAAGCGCCAGTTTTAAATCAATGACGTAATCTTTGACGTCAAACCACATTATATATCCACCCACGCGTTTGAAAGGCGGGAAAAAATCGTGGAAAATGAACGATGTCAGTTGTCGCTAAGATCCTTAATATTGTTTTGCTTAAAATGGGGTTCATTTTGCTGTCAAAATACATTGGAAATATTGCTTCTATTTTTGCCCTAGTAGTAAATTTCACAATATTTTCATCAGGGTTGCCGAGAAATGTTGTCGTTAATCGTTATAAGCTCGACGACCCGTAAGATTATCCCGTTTTTTGATAAAATCATAAAAGTTATTATAACGTAATGAAATCTTTATGATATCATAATTATACACCGGTTTTGTTTGTCAGTGAACCCAGTACCGATGAAATTTGAAAATTTTCTGTACCTTGAAGCCTAAAGTTAACAGCATTAATTTGTAAGAATTAAGTTTCAAAAGATCTTTGAAGCCGAGGATTGAGGCTAGTGAATTGTTGTAAATAGTAGGAAAAGAAGTATGTTTTCCTTCAAAAAGTAACAATTATACAAAAAGAGGTTGCTTCGCACCCTCAAAAACGAGAGCAATTTAATAGTTTCATTAAAGTTATAGTTAGCGGTTTTAGTTTCCTTCTCCAAAGATGTTATTATAATTAAAAAAATCACAAAAATAAAAAGATAAAGTCAACCTACAGAAACAATTATTTAAATAACTTTATTATTATTGCACATAATTATTAAGCTATTTAAAACAACTAATTTAACAATAAATTTATTTTAAAATTTTATTTTGGGGACCCATTTAACCATAAAAATCTTTGGAGTAGTGGATTAAAACCACGAACTGTTATGGGACCGAACATTGAGCTAATTTTGTATCCACACATGCACATCTGATTATGCATTTATACCTTTGATTTGATTTAATTTTGTTTGACAGCGAGGTCATTCCGTAACTTTTAGGCAGACGATGAAATAAGCTTCATAATTGGTCAAAATGTAGACCTAAAGCATTTTTAATCATGTTTTAAAAAAATTGGTAAATTAGATTTCAGTTGGAGTATTGCAGAATATAAAGCTATGTTAATTAGGGCAATTGGATATCGATTTCGATTTGCAAATTTCAAGCAAGCTGTTCCTAGTTTTGTATTCGTGGTGGGAGTTCTTCCGCAAAACTGCTGTTTAGATATTTTTATATCGTTCAATCGATCAGATTCACTCAGAAATTTCATTACGCTCGTAGTTTTAGACTTGTTTCATTTGGCGTGGTTCCATAATGTTCCATAATAGTTTCGTGCAGAGATAATATAACTCTGTTATCAGACTATGGCTTCGCGCAGTATGGGGGATGACATTTGAGTTTCGATATTTTTGCCTACAACGAGGGCTTTTACTGTACGTGACGCGAGTTTTGCCGCGCAGAGTTCAACTACCGGTAAATTAACCCCGAATTGAGGGGGTGGATTTTATAAATATTCCCATACTACACCATATACGATACAATTCGTTTTACTTGTCACAGTTTGGCCATTGTTCAAAATACAGAAACTTCTAGAAATATCAGGGAAATTATTTTTCAATTAAAATATCACTGATAATAAGGTAAAACCAATTTCAGTTTGATCCCAAAGTAGTCGTATTGATTTGATCATTTTTAGGCGGATAAAATACCAGAATAGTTATTAACTAAGCCACGTACATTCGCATTTGGCGCTTGAAACCGTTTTTGAATCATTTCAGATGTTCAAATCATCTTCTCAAGCGTATACCATTTTTTTGACGAATTATCTCTGCAGTTCACTTAAAATTTTACCATTTGAATAGTTAAAAAACTATTTTAAACTCGCTTTATGTGGCTTTAGAAAGCCTTAAATCCCAGTGAAATTCTGAATTATTTTTATGAAGCCGTACACAGGATTAAAAGTCCATTTATATTATTTAATCTGAGGATCATAAAAACTATTAATTTTAAAATGAGGTTCAAAATAGTCACGTTAGATTTATTTGAGGGGTCAGACACTTTAGAACTCGGGTTTACAAAATGTTTGAACTCTTTTCACTACTAAAGCTGGACTCTGAGTTCAGCAAGAGTTCGAACTGTTTGCATTGTGAACTCAGGTGTACAAGAAAATCCGAGAAAATCAAGTGACGTCTTCCTCGGATTTATTGTCACCCTAATTACTTCCAATTTCGCTTTTAATTGGCAGCACTACTCTCTATTTCTATAATTTGTGTTTCCACTAGCATCGTACGAACTTTATCTATCGTAAAATCATTTTACCAAATTTAAACAAGAACCCCTGAAAGAATTATAATTTGGGTTCTAAATGACCCGCATTTTTAGCCCCCATGTTTGTTTGTAAATAGTTTTTTCAATTGACGCGTTTCGAAATATTAACAGCGCAGAGGCTGTTTTGTGTTTTAAAATTTTAAAGGGGGCAATTAACGGATTTGGAACAATGTAAACGTATTCCATAATTTTCCACGAATTTTAAATCTGGGGTTAACTATAATTTGTTTTATTTAAAACTAGTTTCGGGAGAGATATTTAACTTATTTTACTATATTATATCAGGTATATAATTATGGGTATTTGAACTACTTAATTATGGAGGTTAATACCATCTCCAAATTTAGACCACGTACTTCGAAATTAGTCTTCATATGCCCAAAAAATGAACTAAATATAAAATTTTTTATTTGGAAATAATACATTGTTCCTAGTTGTACCTACTTTGATGCGAATGATCGTAATTTTGATTAATAGGGAAGGTTCACGCTATACATGATAAATCCCGGACCGTATTTATAATTTTGCGTAACATATTTTAAAAATAATCTAAAAAATTTATAAATTTTTTGACCCGATTTGTGGTTTTATAAAATAATTTCTTGAATACTATCTTTAACAATAATTCGATTAAATAGGTGAAAATTTTCTATTTTTCTCTGCTGATATCCCGGATATTTCCAGAAAATTATTTCTCACGTAAGTTAGAAAACATTATAAAGAATTAGACATTCTTGATTTCTCAACAACAACAAAAAAATGCAAAATTTCAACGTTTTAATTTTATTAGTCAATTCAGCCAAAATGTTCCTATACCTTCCAACTATTTATTTAATGGCTGTGAGCGTACTAAAATCTTCTGTAAGTGTGTTTCGTTAGGGTAGGGTCGTTTAAAGCGTGGCTATACGTTACTAGTATCATACCCCATCTGGGTGGAGTCTGGGAACTATAGAGAACTGTTGAAAACGCTCCCATACGGTGAAGGAGACTTTTCTATTGTGGAAAAAATGCTAAATATTCCAATTTTAGCTATGAATTAAAAGCAGTTTATTCGTCCAATCAAAAGACAGTTCCACATTTCCGTTAACAAAGTTCTCGTGACGTGTAGAGTGAAAATAATCAAATGATATTTAGCGAAACGCAAAGCGTGGCACTGTACTTGTCCCTGGTGTACGACTTTAAATTGAATATCAGCATTTTTCGAATATTTTTAATAGCAAAATCAATAAAATGCTTCCTCACAATCCTTTTAAGAGTTAAATAATCGTACCTTTAAATATTTTATTTCTATTTCATTCTCCCTTTAAAAATTTATGAAGTTAACGCTTGAATAAACTATAATTGAGTTTAAAGGGAGCTCCGATATTTAAAATATCGTGAACTTCCGGTTAAATATTATTGAACAATAGTCCCTTAATCTCGGGCAATAGCAAAAAATAAAGAAAACTATAATTTTAGGGAGTTTTCGAAAAAATTAATGTTTAACTTTACGTGACCCATTGACGTAACGGCGAAACGAGTTAAATCTAAGTGAACTTCTTTCAATAGTAATTTATTAAAAAAAAAAAAAAAAAAAAACTTTTTTCCTATCAGGTTAATATTACCAACGTACATCAACTAGGCTATATTATAAAATACAGTTAAAGTGAGGCTGTCCCCATTATTTTAGAAGGCCCATTGGATTTTTCATGCCCTTAAATATGGCATATGTACCTATATTTCACTATTTTAACTAAAAGACGCTTATTTTCTTGGGTCACTAAACCATCCTATAGACTACTTTACACCACCCAAAAAGCAAAAAGATGTAGTTTTTTAGTTAAGCTAAAGGCTTGGTGAAAATTAGCCCTCAAACTAATTTTGGCACTAAATCAACCTATTTTACAATAAATTCCAAAGACTGGTAAAAAAATCAAATATATCTCTTCAGTGTGTAAAATTTTCTGACTTTAACTAAGAATTTTGTTATTAGAATTCTTAGAAGTTGTTTGAATTGTCCAGTCGCGTGGGAATAATTTATTTGAACTTGACTGCTTGTAAAGCCAGCAGAGTGGCTTATGTACACGCATCGGGCAAATGAGAACAATGCAAGGGAACAGTGTTATGGTAATAATTACGTATAAGCAGCTGAATAACGAAAGGAAAACTGAAAATTTAAAATTATATTGGACAAAAATACGAATGAATTATTTATTTTAATTGTCACTAATTGATTCATATTTTCGAAATTTTGCTCGCTATTTTCGCCTAATATGGCTTGGATAGGTTACTTATTTCAATTTTATTTCAAAACGTTTTTGCTATTTTTGAATATTATTTTAACGAACTTTCCGAAAATGCTAATTAAAATTTCACTTGAAGATTATGAAAAATATGTAACATCCTCACTTTAAACCAAACTACAGAAATTTTCCACACTTTAATTTAATATTTTAGTATGAAAAGGTTTAAGACCTCTTTTATTAGATATTTATTTTAGTTTGATTATTTTGAGTTAATGTAGTGTAATGATGGGTGAAAGGGAAAAAAGGGCAAGCAGACGTTTTAAAAAAACCAGTCCATCTAGTTTCATACGCGTTAACTATTTTAAAACGAACACGATATAGAGTTTGTAAGTAGGGAGTCTGTTCTACTTTAACTGGTTTCTTTCAAATCCATTATAATATCGTTTAATGACATCGCCGGCCCAGTCTGAGTTACTTCGTTCTAGAAAAACAAGTCTCGATAAAACAACGTGGCTAATTTCAATGTTATTTAAATATGGTTAAGAGAAATTACGCCCTTAAATACAATAGCCTTCGATATATTTAGCGACAGTTACGTGACTGCCATTACATTCTCGTATGTAATGATAATGCGCCGTATAGAGTTAGAAAAGTAATAGCTGTTTTCTGTATGTGAAAAGGCAAGAAACTGACGTCAGGCGTAACCTCTCCAATTGGTTTTGAGAGCCAAAAGCAATTTACAATTTGCTATAGGTTACGATGATTAATTTTATTTCGTGTTTATCGAAATTAAAAAATTGGAGCCTAAATTTATAGTGAAAGTAAATATTTCATTTCTTAAATTCCAACGTATGATAAATAATATTTAAAGGTGCATTGCATAAAAAAATAATTCTGTTCTAAAAGATTTCGACCTAGTAGCGAAAAGACACCCATACTAACGTCACGGCTCTCGGCTGGTCTTGAAACAGAACATATCGAGACTATGAAATCTATTGATCGTTAGTACCACCATCTCCGCCAGGCGGCTCGAGTGCTGTGCTTTCTAATAAATGTAACGTTCGATTGGCGGCATACTCTCAATGTTTATTGTTACCCAATGACAAAATTTTATCTAGAATATATCTGAACATAAGCAAAATTTAATCGAATTGCATTATCTGAATCCGAAAAAGGACAAATTAAATAACTCCAATCGTGTTTTAATTAATTTCAATATTATGAGAAGTAGTATTGAAGTTAATTTCGCCTCTATATAGTTTGAAGCTCTCTTTATCTCTGTCAACAGCAAATCAAACGTTAATCTTGTTGACTAGATTTGGGCATATTGCCAATTCGAGATATAGAATTGACATCAGTTCTAGTAAGCGTGGCTTAATCTGATATTGTAAGCTGTTTCCAAAATGATCCCACGCGAACAAAAAAATCAAACAAATCACTAGAGTTAAAAATAAGTGCGTTTTAACTTTTTATTTAGATAAGTATATCATTATTATTTGGATTAAGACATAGATTTTATTCATTTAATATAAACCAAGAAAAAAAACAGTCTACTTTTAAAAGATGGGATAATTTGATTCAAGTGTTTATCCATTGTTTATTGTGACGACGCGGCGAAAGAAAAGGGTTCCCTTGTGCGTATCTATCCTTTGATAGGGTAATGAGGCGTTTCAAGGACTTGGGAATTATACCCTTGACGACATAAAATGAACGCGCTTAAAAGAATTCAATCACTTAAAGGGGGGAGGGGCTGGAAGTTTATAATAAAATTCTCTGTATGAAATTGGATAAGGAAATACATCCATTCTTTATCTGTTCGTCGAATCCATCGATGATTTGCTATAATTTTTCATCGCCTCTTTTATTTTAAAAGAGTATTTGATCCCTTAGTTTGACCTCGACCTTAATTGAGGTTATTGTAAGTAGGTCTCCATCTGATAACAAAAGTGTGGTTGAGAAAGACCGCTAATTTTTAAAATGGCCCGAAACTCCGATTATGTAAATCGATCTTACTCGTCTGCTAATTTGGAATAACCCAGCAAAATTATCATATTCATATTGAAATCTTTAATTAGTATTTTAAGACCTGGTTATGATTATGATTTTTGCTAATCACAAACTTATCCTTAATTATAAATAATTTAATTAAGTATGCGTTGGAATAAGCAGGAAAATTATACCTATATTGAGTTCTTTAATTGGTGTTCAAAGGGAAACTTGAAGCTATAAATAGAACCGCTTTTGAATTTTCGGAATCACCATGCCAAAAACCCTATTCGAGATTTTTGACAATTATTGGAGGTTTTAGGCATTTAAATTAATTTCTAAAGTTTGGTTACATTTGAAAATAAGCAACTATAAATTCTGTGCAATCATATTAAATTCCATAGAGAACATTTAGATTTATTTGGGATATCAGCCAAAAGGTTACCATTTCGCCTTAACGACGGGCTTTTGCTCATTAGTCTCTAACCCATCATTGCGAAGAAATTCAGACTCTCCATAAATCCAGCTAAGCCTATTTTCTGGGAAAGTTTCAAAATTATTTCTAGTTTAATATTTGTTTGTAAATTTTAACTGGTGGATTAGGTATAATTAAACGATAAGGAATCGATAGGATACATTCTCCCTTTAATGAGAAATTTCACGATATGATAACCTGAAACAGATTGATACAAATACTAGATTTATGTTGATATCTCGCTTCCCTTGAACGCAAATAAATAGGAAATATGTCTAAAATTTTTCAAATTTAATTAATGTAATTGACATTGAATTATAGCGTAGAAACTGTTACAAATTTTTTTGACAGCATTAAATTTCTGGCACTTCGAAATCAGTTCATACAAAATATTATTTATGAAAATATTTAGGTTTTCAGTGAGGTTAATTAAATATAAACCATAAATTACGAATCTCAAGGAAATCCTTTCAATCGTGTCAATTTGAAAATTAAAAAAAAAATACCGGTATTAAAAAATTAGCGCAATTCTAATTGAGAAACGCCGCCGCAGTAATTCGCGCCTTAAATCTTAACCCCTCGCACTTTTCCTCGAGATTTTAGTCCGTGACTAATTTTATTTTTCTAAATTGGAAATATTTCCTTTATTAATAATTCATTAAAGTATTTACTAGTACACTTAAAATTTTAACATTTTGAAAGAATAATATGGAGAGACCCTTAGTTTGGGCATCAAACGTAGGCCGACTTTAAATTACCCTTGAAACTAAATTCCTACGCTTTTTACCTCCCCGACTGAACTTTAGTTCAGGGGGAGGTGTTACACTGGTCGTGTCTGTGTGTCTGTCTGTGTGTCTGTCTGTGTGTGTAAGCGGATATCCTGTGTAAACGGAAGTCACGTGACCTAGCTCGTGGAGCCAAAAGTCTAGAGACGTAATCATACCAGCTTATCGTTCAATTCCGGGGAATTACCTCCTTTAAGCGTGGCTGCCACATTGAGTTTCAAGTGTCGTGCAAAGACATACAACAGGACGTCTCCCATTGCACATCATCGCATTCCACCATCCACTTTACGGTCGAACCTTGATGCTGAACAGCCGAAGGCGATTATAAGCAATGGGACGTCTCCCACTGTCATAATCACCTCCGACCATCCCCGCACCAAGGTCCAACCTTCAGTTTCCGATCTCAGCGTTCCATACTAGCGAGGCGTCCCCCACTAGTACAGTTCACATCAACCTTCGACTGACTCCAAACATCGCCCCACCAATGGGTAAATTGCGTCGCCAAGCGCCTAGAGATCAAGAATCAGCAAGACATTGAAAGGGGGGGGTTTTCCCCCTAACTTCATGGCCATCACGCACGGTTACTTCGATTAATATAGCCCTTCGAAAGGTTTATATAGTATCTTTTTGGAACGAATGCAAATTAGCCTCATGGGGTGATTTTGTTTGATATTGAAACGCAATATTAATTTATATTATAATTAAAAATATTAAAATGGTTCATCTTAATCTAATTAATTAGAAAGTCGAAAAATTAATTTAAAATTCGAGATAGTTTAGAAGTTATTTGAGAATTTATGCAAAAATTTAAAGAAATTTGACCGATTAATGGCAGTTCTAGTTGGCAGCATGCGCCTAAGCTATTTTCCATATATATCATTTACTCGAAAAAGCAAAGGTATAACGGGCAGTATAGGCTTATCTCTGGTGCAAACTTGGGGTGGATTGAAGAACTTAAATAAAGGTGCGTTTACACGGGTATGGAAGATTGAAACAACATAATTTAGATAAGAGATAAGACAATAATAACTTCGATTATACTCGGTGAATTTTTAACCAGTTCAAGGGGAATTGGTGTATAAGATTTGAAGCTGAGGCGGATTTATGCATAATGTTAAACCACTTAAGAAAAATGATAGTCGTGAAAACTCTCCTCGAACAGAAGTAGAGTAGGTTTCCAGTGTATTTGTGACACGTGTAAAATCGAGTTCGCCAGCACGCGAGTATGTGTAGACCACTAAATTTGAAGTCGGAAACCTCTTTACGCATGGAAAATATCAATGTGATTTTTTTTGATATTCTTGGGAGAATCAGCTTCATGTATGGGGAAATATCGTAATCTTCTGGCAAACTTGCAAACAGTGGCGTATTTGGTTTTAATTACTGGCACGGATTTTCAAATTAATTTTTTTATAATTTTCGCGCGTTTCGCAAATGTATTTCGTGCGAAATTGTGTACATGCGCAGAGCGAACCAGGTTAATGCGGATACACACAGACCTGTTTTTACGCGTTTCACGCTCGTGAACTCATAGAAGTACCATTAGCACGCGCGAGCGAGGTGCAAACCACTCTAGAAAAATTTTGTACACCTGATTCCAGATTCATTTGATTGTCAGTGATTCCGAATCACTTCGCGTGATTCCGAATTGATTCGTGATTCGCGTGATTCCGAATCGATTCGCGTGATTCCGAATCGATTCGCGTGATTCCGAATCGATTCGCGTGATTCCGAATCGATTCGCGTGATTCCGAATCGATTCGCGTGATTCCGAATCGATTCGCGTGATTCCGTATCGATTCGCGTGATTCCGAATCGATTCGCGTGATTCCGAATCGATTCGCGTGATTCCGTATCGATTCTCCTGATTCCGAATCGATTCGCGTGATTCCATTTAGTTTGTACACCTGATTCCAAGAGTGGTTTGCCCATTGCCCCTCGCGCGTGACCGTGAAAAGCGTGAAAATAGGTCTGTGTGAATCCGGCTTTAGTCATGCCACAATTAACAATTGACGAACTTTCTTAAACCGGATTGACATTGAAATTTCTCGTGTTTTAATAGTCATGTATGATATGGTTGACCCAAGAGTGAAATGTAGACAGAGTGAGGAAAAGAATCACGTGATTGGATCTCGTGATGACTGCTAGTTTTAGTTTCACACTTTTTCATACATGAATTTAATGTTAATCCCAATTAAGTATAATAGAACCAGGCTTTTAATGCCTACTGTCGTGTATTTCCGGTAACATTTTAGCTAGTGTGGAGTCACGTAAAATGACGTTTGTTTCACAACTTGGTATATTTTTACTCAGGCCTGCCCTGTCAGAAAAAAAAAATATAAAAAATTTATGGTAGGGCCAAAAGAGAAACATCTATTCTTTACTCACAGCATTATCACCAAAAAACGTGTTTTTAGACGTAGGCTTATAAGGTATCTGTAGGTCGTGTAGCACCAAAAAGCGAAATTGTACGTCACAGTTCGTAGTGTAGCGTGTTATGCGGAAAGCTTATTCGTTAATTGTTTATTGAATATGTTTATTTACGGTTATATGACGATACCGAGGTCATAACTTGATTTTGATGAAATATTTTGCCTAATGACGTTACTTGGTCTACAAATACTCTAGTTTTCTTAACGCCGATATGATTTTACTGAGGGACCTTGACCTTGCTTATCTAAATTTTAATTTATTGAACGTAAAATCGTTTCATTTCTTTTGAAATCTTCGACGAAGTTTGTTCTCTAGAGATTTGACTCGTAGAAATTTTAAATTAAGTTTCATTCGTTTGAATACAATTTATTGGTAAGGAAGTAATTTTGAATTTGAATCATTTATTTGATGCGTTTATTATTTGTTTGGACATTTTTGGTATATTTTCATTGACCTGAACTCTAATTTTTATTACTGAGTTGTGACTGAAATATTAGTTTGGAAATCAAAAGGTTTTTTTTTTTCTGACTCATTTTTCTCTGTAGTAATTTTTTGTTTTCGTAAAAGAGTTATTAATGCCTACTGTCGTTTATTTTCGGTGATGTTTTAGCTAGTGTGTAGTCACGTAAAATAACGTTTGTTTCACAACTTGTGTTGTATACTGAAGCCATGTATAGGTTCAATTTGATATAACATTTTGGCTTTTCACGTTACTTGGTCTACAAATACTCTACAACCGTCAAAATTCTGATATGGTTTTAAAAGAAGAACCTTGACCTTGTGTATTTAATCTCATATCGAGATTAAATGTTTTTCGCATCTAATTTTAATTGGTTTATCAATATGTTATTTGTATAGATATTTTTTTTAAGATTTTATATTTTTTAGATTAAAATAAATTTATTATTCCAGAAGATTTTGTAGAATCTAGTTCTCAGGATTACCGGTGTTGAAAATTTATTTTGCTAATGTTATCTTGATGTCTGTGTTTTCTGCCCGCTATTTGGTAGTGGTAAGATTAATATTTTTAATTTTAATTAATTGACTTATTTGGCGTTTATTTGATAATTTGCTTTACTTAAATTGTTCGTGTAAGGGCTATTTTACATATTACCAAAGATTGCTAATTTCAGTTGTCTTAATTCTGATTTTTTTGTTTTAATACTGAATTATGGACTGGATTATTTATCTTGAAATCTATGTGGTTATATCTTATTTATTTTCCTTTTTTTCTCTAGTTAGGTTTGGTTTTAAGTAGAGAATTATTTAGGGTTGTGTTGGTATACTGAGGAAATACATATAGGTTCAATGTGATATAATATTTTGCCTATTTCGCTGTTTCTTCTACTCATCCAATACTCTACATTTCTTTTCATCTTTTATTTTAGGTAGGGTTAGGTTAGGTTAGATTACCTTAACGTCGGGGTCGGGGAGGTTATATTTTGGTTTCCCAACTTGTAGTTTTTTAAACAACCCACATTTAACCCCTTTTAAAAAATATTCTTTAAAGCGTTAGTTAATTACTAGCTAAAAACTCGTGAAAAATCACGGGACATAATAGATTTTTTTTCCAGACTCTTCTAGATCTCTCCAGACTTTTCTGGAACCTTTTAGAACATTCTGGAAAAAGTTACGATCGTGCGGACCTTTAAATGAATAGTGTTTGATAGCATGGTTAGGCCTTGACTTGATTCAAGAACCCATATTAAGTAGAGATGAAACTTGACTCGTTTAGAGTCTTCTCAAAATGATATTGCGCCAAAAAAAAATATTTGCGAGGCTATTTTTACATACACGTGACGTCGGTTTTACTTCTCAATCCAATGTGCTCCCATAGAATAGAGAAAGAAATCGGCTTATGAAGGAAAAAAAAACAAATTTAGTCAAAAATTCTAACAGAATTCGACCAAAATTTAGACCAAATGTAATAACATAAATTCCAAAAAAGTGAAGCAAAATGAAAAATACCTTTGTTCCACTATTTTTATTTGGTTAACTTGGCCGAATTCGGAAAGAATTGTCCAATTTGAACCATTTTTGCTCAAATTAGAAGATTTAGCTTATTGGGTAAGCCAATTTCTTTCGCAATCCGACGTCACACTATCGGAAATATTTTTTAAATATTAAATTCGCCAAATCAATTAGTCGAATCGAGTCAGGTTGCATGTCTACTTCGAATGGCGGAGAAAGATGATGCAAATGCAAATCAATTTATCCATGTAATACTAAAACAAATTCTATGACTCATATTTATGAAATTCCTGAGAAGTTTCGTATGATATTTTACATCATCATTTCCAAATTTGTGAAACGAAGTCACTAACCCTTTATAGAAAATTAATTCTGTCCAATTTTTAAATAGTTAAATTGGTTGGATAAGTGTTCCTTTTTTAATTCGAGGATGTTGGCCCCGTAAATGGTTTACTAATTCAATACCAATTTAAATTAATATATATAGTTCACCTTTTTGTTTTCTTATTATTTCGGAATACATATTTTTTATCTTCACTGCGAATCTGCGATACGAAGGTGATTTATAAATGAGGTTCATGAGAATATATGCGAAATATTGTTGCAATTCTTTCTATTTGATTCGCTCTAATGCATTGTCGGCCTTTTGGCACAGTAACGGCAATAGTGGGTGGCGTTTATTGTATAGCACCTTGGATTTATTGTAGCGTAACCGCCCCATTTTCAATTACGCCGAATCTATGGATGTTTCGTTGAATCCACGAATGAATTGACAATGCTATAGCGTAACCTCTACTTCTTTTTGCGTTTAGCTCATTTCTTCGAATCGAGATTTGAACCAAATAAGAGTAATTTGAAAATATGGCTTATAATTTACGATTTCTTGGTCTAATAATATTATGGTGAAGGTCAAAAGTCGAATAGAAAAGTAAACATGCAAACCTCAGACTAAAATTGATCTCGCGTCAAGTGCAAGGCCGCGAATTTAATCATTGAAAATATTCTCGAGGCTGTTTTACGTACGCGTGACGTCGATTTTACTTTTCGGTTTAAAATGCTCCCACAGAATAACGATAGAAATCAGCTTACCAAATTAGGAACAATCTATTTGGTCAAAAAGTGATCCAAATTTGAAAATTTCAACAGAATGAAATAACCTGAATTAAACAAAAGTGGACCAAAGGCATTTTAAATTTGTTATATCATTTGGTCAAATTCTATCGCAAATTTCCAGTTTCAAATATTTTTGACCAAATTAGAAGAAAGCCGATTTCTCCATTATTCTACAGCTATGTGCCGTATTTACACAAGATTAAAAATTTCAATGTTTCGAAAAATCCCTCGGAGTGCTAATTTTATCCTTTCCAATAAATTTACTAGGCGTATAACAATCAAACGCAAACTTTTAATTTTCCCAGCGAATTTTAATTTGGCCCATCCCTTTTAATCAGTCATCTACCTAGTATTTACATTAAATTTACGGTTTACGACACGAATAAATGTCAGCTTAAAGACACATTTTTAAATCTTTCCGTATTAATAAAGCGGTTTAGAAAGTAGGTTGCCCATAAAAAGAGAATATACAGTATATCTTCGATCTTGAAACTTAGTGTGATTGTACGAAATATGAAAAGAGCCGTACCGCCACATCGATATCCTTATTCGCGACTAGTTTTCTGCGGTAATCTTTATTCGGTTCATTGGAAAAGTTTTTGATTTTCCCAATTTTTGATTTTAAACTCGGTTTGATTTTTTTTAGCAGACTAATAAATGTATTTTATACTAGTCCTAAGTCCCATTGATCATCCTGACTCCATATGAAACTGATCCATAGGCCCTGTCCTAAATTTCGAATGAATAAATAAATTGGTCCCACGGGCAAGTGTACCCCAGATTTTGAATTTACAAACTTTAAGCAATTAACAATTAAGTGTTTTTGACCGGTATAACCTGTGTTATTTCTCAGACTCTTATGGTTTTATAATATAATTACACAATTAAAGGGCATGATTACCATAAAAATATTTTCAAGACTTTCGCAATATTTTTTTCTAAGCTTTGTTAAAAAGTTGTGTGAAAATTTGATTGGTTATCAGTGTTTAACACCCTCTCGCGGGGAAGGGGTCACGTTATAACAGGCAGTCGCTAATAGGCTACCCCGCCTATAGCACTTCCAAAACAGATTAGGCACAAACTCATCAAAATGGCGTTTGGGTTTGCTTTTAATTTCTTTAAAATCGGTATTGATTAAATTGCCAGCTTTGGCAGCACTTTATAGTACTGTTGATCACTAAATTATTTTTACCCTACACCTAACCTTAAACTAAGCGCTAAAATGGCGCCTAAAAATAGTACAAAATATCTTGTATACGTCTTATTGGGTGCAGATTCTGAGCGGTTCCATTTTTAACCCATCGTTCCTATTTAAGTTTCTCCTGGTTTCTCTTGTTTAAGGGCGAGTAAAATATGGAAGGGGTGGGGAAAATACTTACACGAATTAGCTTTCAATTTAATACACCAGAGACGCTAGT
Source organism: Odiellus spinosus (assembly GCA_963920705.1). Taxonomy (NCBI): domain Eukaryota; kingdom Metazoa; phylum Arthropoda; class Arachnida; order Opiliones; family Phalangiidae; genus Odiellus; species Odiellus spinosus. The sequence goes on along the minus strand of OY987226.1, from coordinate 9,582,536 downwards.
GTTGGGTAGTTGAAGCCGGACACTCGGCACGTGACTAACGTTGACTATCAAATCAATCCCTCGAATTTTGCGTGTGATTCTACCTGAAACCATAGAACAAATTACTCGGTTTACTTGCCCTTTAATTTGAACGAAAACGGATTTAGCTTGTTAGGAAAAGTTTCTTATCTGAACATAAATTAATGAATGAAAAAATAAAATAAAAATTAATATGGTACATTTTAATGAGATTAAATCATTGAGGAAATTTTCTGCCTTATCACAACGAGTCATGGCGTTTCCTTAACTATGAAAGCAAGTTTTATTTATAAATGTAATCTTATTATTGTCCAATAATATTTTTTATGTGTGTGTATAATTAAATATTACCATGAATTCATTCAGGTTCCATAAGAATATGGGAGGGCCGCGATTCAATAACCATCCTCCCAAATTTTGTAGCAAAAGTTCGTCTGCTTCGAATCGATTTTTCAAGTAAATCGCTCCTGACATTATATTATTAACCGGCGCCACTAACGACCTTGACATAATATTTTGGGCAATAAAAATGGAGCCGACCGAAAAAAGATCTAAGCGTACAAACGTTACGAAAATTGCAGACGAACTTTTGTTACAAAGTTTGGGAGAATGGTACCAGAGGCTAAAGCTATGCTCCCATATTCTTATGGAATCTGAATGGATTCTTGATATTACATTATGCATTATCTACATAAAAAATCTTATTTCAACAGCTCAGTGTAAAGGTGAAATATTAGTTTTAGAATTTTCATTTAAAGAAATTAGAATAATTTTTTAATTATTTCAATCACATCAAGAATATTCAAAAACAGTGTAATTGAAAACCGGTAGTTTGTTTTTTACGTCATAGGGTTCAAGCAGTTCACACCCACTACTCCAAAAATTTAAACTGTCACCGCTAAGTATCAGTAATACTCGAGTTTACGAAACACCCACTAACCTTCAAGATAATATCAATTCCATTCAACCCGTAAATTGAAAAAAAAAAAAAAAAAAAATCGTATAAAAAATATCAAAAGTAATGAATTTGATTATCGTATGTATAGTTATTTCACCTTGAGTTTGTTATACGAGAAACTCTGAGCCCCCTTTTATCTCTAAGTACTAAAAAAATTAAAGAGATCAAGAGCGTAACGTAACACTTAATATCAATTTAAGGTGAAATCTACTCTTTTCCTGAACTTGAAAGTTTCAAAAATACGTAATTAAATCAGGGAAAGGGGCTACAAAAAGGTTTTTAGGAGGCAGATAAATTTTGATCATAAATTATATAAATAAAATAACGAAGTTGTTACATCCCTCGGGTTGTGGGTCACCTTTAAATAGAAGAGATTAAGGTCCGTCGCTCACCAAATTGTTATTTTTCAGTTTAATACTATAATTTTTTTATAAATCAGATAATTACGTTGGTGCCTCTTCAGACGAGGCGTAATTAGCCGGTTTATTAAGATTTAACCAAGGTTTAGTTGAGTAAACCACGATTAAATCTGATTAAACCGGCTAATACCCCTTTCAGACGAGGCGTAACTAGCCAGTTTAATCAGATTTAACCGTGGTTTAATCACGATTAACCGAGGCTTATTAAACTAAGAAGTAAACTTCGGTTAAATTTGATTAAACCACGGCTAATTACGCATCGTCTTAGGAGTTTTTATTACGATTTTTTAAAAACATTTGGTGCACATGAAAATATCAGGGTAAAATTCGCTGGTAAAACCAGGAAATCGGTTTCTTAGATGTCTCTCTTGCCGTTCATAAACTCTCTCCATCTCAAAAAGTAAACTCTTCCCGTAATATCTCTAGTGCGCGACGGCCCTTGCTGGCTTTACTTTTCATAATTATCTAATATAAACGTTGAATTAGTCTTAACCCTAACTGTATTTTTCCCTGTGTTGTTCTGAAATCCATTTTATCTATTGGATGATGTCTTTGGTGAAATTTCTTCCTGGTCGTAACGAGCCAGTGGTTTTATAGGTTTTTTGGTGAATATTTTTATTATTTTAAACGCAACTTGGCATGAGGGTAACCACGTAATAATTTCGAACGAACTTCGCGTCTTTTCAAAACTAAACGGAATAGATTAAATCGACCATTCGGTATAGCTCAGTTCATTCGGATACATCACCGGACACATTCCGGGCAGGTTACTGTTAGGTGTAGTGGTGTAGTGACTGGTACTTGTACGGCTTCAGTGAAACGTTATGGCTGTACCAGAATATCCCAGTTCCATTGTCGTGGGTGCTCTAAAGAAATTAGTGCGACGAAAACGTCGGAAAAGAGACTCTTTTAGGACTTCTAAGAAAGGTAGTTTTGAAAGTTTTATATTTTTGGGAAAAATAACGGGTTTAAAGAAGTTATAGTAATTTAATCAAGTAATTTAAGACTTCTAAAAAAATTTTAATCTCGGAATTTCAACCAACTACCATTACCAATGATTACATAAACATTTGAAAGTGGTTATGCCTAAGGCCAAAACCTCTTTGTTATGTGATTATCTTTGGAAGTGTTTAGCCAAACTAAACCCAAGTCCAATCCTTTACATTTTGATTTGATCCGTCGCGATTCCTTAGCCTTATGTTCGTCTATGAATAAATTTATTTTTGTTTCTGGTTTAATTTCCAAGTTATTAAGCTACCTCGACTTTAATTAACTACTACATAAACCGGTTAAATATTAAATTTAAGTTTTTTTTTGGCTGCGAAACGAATAAGCTTGTTGTTTCTTGTGGTTTTGGGAAATCATAATGTCCTTTTGCTCACGAATTAAGCATTATAGTATTTGTTTTTCCCAAGATTGTTCGTTTTGTCTAATGTGACCTTTTTATTACTTAGGGTTTAATAAACTAATTAAACTCGAGAATTAAATACGGAATAGTAATATTTGAGTTTTTTCTTTAACAATTATTTAAACCAAACTTTAAAGTGATACGCTGTCACCCCCATTTTATTTTTTTTATTTCGAAAGCTTACAGATTATGTTCTTAGTGTTTTCGTATTTTTGATAAATTTTTTGATCAGATCGTGATAGTATCCCTTTTAGAAGTCGATGCCGTTGGTCAATGATCTTAATACATAACAACAAACCTCCATTCATTTCCGTGGGACTGATCCTTCTAAACACCAAATTTTGTTTGAAGACTTTCTCATGAAAATTGCCGTTTTATTCGCACCCTTATACCATTTTCTTTCTAAGTCCTTTTAAATCTCTCCTAAACACTATTATTGGGCGTGTTACTTATGGATATAAAAAATATCTTAAAGGGAGAATAAAGCGTTAAGTGATCTATCGATTCCTTATCATTAAATTTAGACCCGTTTCCCAATTACAAAAACCAATATAAGCTTTAAAAAATAATTATCTTGCTCGGTAGATTTAACAAGGGTTCAATGAGAGTTAAAAATTTCATTGATAGTCTCCCAGCATTCACGTGAGAAGCGCTTTTAAACCGTTTTAAAAGGTCAAAGAGAAAATTTTGGTATGAACTTTAGAGATCCTTTGTCAAAATATAATGATTGGCTTTCAAAGTCGATTTGAACATTCGAAACGAACGGTTTGAGTTTCTAGTGTGAACGTAACTTAATGTCGAGATAGGATACGAATTAAGTTAATAATTGATATACATATCTTAATATTGCTTCTAATTTTTGTTACCTTTGAGTGAGGACTATTTTAACGATAAGAAACGAACATTTGGGGTTTCATTCTCCTTTTAAAAATACGAATCTCCCGTAAAATGAACCGGAAACGTTTTGCCCCGCTCAATCTTTTCAAGCAAGTTCCCATGCATGATGGCGGGAGAAGAGTAATTGTATTCACTGTCACCTTAGACATCCAGAAAAAGCTACATTACAATTTCATAAATTCTAGTAGTTCACAGGACGAGATTTAAGCTCCTGTATTCGGTCAGTTTTAACTTATTGAAGTAACACATTTAAATGGGTAGTTTCCATAATTGTATGAATTATGAGCATAACCAAAATTAGTTTTCAATACCTAGCAAGTACAGTTGTTTAAGCCGAATCGGTTTGAAACTGGTTCCCGAAGCAGTTTCAAGGCATAGTATCAAGAAGGTGATCAAATACTCATAATACAAAAATTTCATAGCAAACTCTTTCTATTATTACACTTCCTCTTTAAAAGTCTAGTTTAAATTAAGGATGGTAAAAATTAGAAAAAAAAATTCTTCGGTTTCAAGGTGTATGATTATAGTCGGCTCTTCTATGAACTAGTTTCAACAATAGATTTTTTTTTTTTTTCTTATTGTGGCTTCAGCTAAAATCTATTTCACCTTCATTTGACAGTACTGGCAAATCTAGGCTTCATTTATATCAAAGTATTCAAATCTTACAGACCAGAGACTCTCTGGTATTCTATATGTACTACCAAATAGAGGTGAAATTATCTATGTATTCGGATACGGTTTTTGGCTTCAGACAGTCAACAAAAGAGGTATTTTCCTGCTCTCTGGCAAGCGTTTTGGGGTTGATTGTTACTGTCGGAAAAGTAAAAGCGTTTGGACGTAGATTTTTTTTCATGATTTGAATCATTTGATTCTTCCTTTTTTTTCGTGGGCCACCTGGGTTTGAGAACGGATGCCCGTAGCGTACCGTATCTGCTCTTTGGTGGGTGTGGTTGTTGGGAATTTTATATATAAAATGGATATAAAGTCGTGATCCTCATACAGCTAGCTATCCCCGATGAGTCGTCCCGGCCTCTTGTTCGCTGATATTAGTTTATAGTGCATTTTACGTAGACTTTATGGCGGCCTCGAAGACCCCGTTCTCAACCAACGCATTATAGGGGACCCTACATTATTGATTTTTCATTCGGGGTCTTTGAATCTTCCTTGGAAAGCGTTCCAATTTTTTTAAGCCGTAAATGATAGGGTCTAGATTAAATTAATATCTGTTTTTAAGGCTCCGTTTCAGGTTTAGGAAAAAGGTTTCGTATAAAAGAATAAGCTTTTTGTAGTCAGCCTGTAATGCAATATCGAGTGGAGAAGTGATGATAACGTCTCACTAGAAAGATTCTTTGATATAAACAAAAAGGATTAAACTCTTGGAGTTTTGTTTCAATGATAATAATCCTCGCGAAAGAACTAGAATTGAAACAGGCAATGATCACGTAACTTCATTGCCTTATTCCTTGTAGCACTAAATGGTCAAAACAGTTCAATGTTTCTAGTGTGAACGCGACTAAAGCAAATTCCATTTATCCCTTAGTATTACAACCAAAATATACTTGACTTCTTCCCCATTTGAACCCCAAAATATCTTAACATTTTTCTTAGGAACCCAAACCAAAATGCATATATAATACGCATCCTAAAGTAGCCGCAAAATTGAGAGTTCAAGCTTGTTACGATGTAAAGGTACCATAATCTTGTCATGAAAGAAAACCAGTCACGGAATTTCTCGGGAACGAACGGGCTGGAAATATTTTATGTAACCATAAGCAGGTGAAAATATGGGAAAACAAAAATTTCAAAAGAATATATCCAGCCCAAAAATATACACTTTTTTTGCGAGATATACCTCCGGGAATGTTTCTGGCTCGTTAACGTCTAGACTTCTTTCTTCAATAACAGTTTGTAAAACTACGAAAAGCGTAGGCGGAGTTATACCAAGTGTTAAACTTCATGACGTTCAAAATAGAGAAGGGAAAACTGGTCTTGAATTGGAGTGAATAATAGTGTCATTCTATCTAGATTCCATAAGCACCCAGTCCGTGGTTCAGAAAAAATGAATAAAATTAGAAAGAAAAGAAAAAAGACGACGTTCGCGAGTCCTTTAGCCTCCTCTAAACACTTCATTATTAATTTTATTCCGGCGCGATTTCGTGCTTCTTCGGAACTTTAGAACCTGTAATTAAATGTGCCGCGACTAATACGCCATGGCTATAAATCTGCCTAATTAATATTTTAGCCGAGATTGAGATTTAATGAGCTGTGGCCGCGTATTAATTCGAAACTGTTTTCCCGTATATTTTCGCTTCTTTACAATCTTAAGACGCTGAAAAGAACCGGTTAAAATGTTTATCAGACCTTTACCGTGCGTGGTAACCTTAAAATGACGCTTAAATTAAATTATAGATGCATGTGATTAAAATAAACACCAACAAGTTCCGCTAAGACTAATAAAGGGGGACCACCAAGAAACATTAAATAAGAGTCTTATGAACAAAATTTTTTACTGTTTGATTCTTGACACTTGCACATGCAACCGCAACATGTCCAATTAAGCTTGTGTCTTTTTTGGGGGAGTTAGAAGACCGCGAAACTAGTGTCACCTTCGCCTTTTTCATGTTGAGCGATGTTGAGAATGTGCGATTTTTCACAAATAAGAAATAGAAAACGCCTTTGTCCTCGGTTGCATATTAATTAAAGAGCCCTTTAGACCTTTCTCGCGTGAATGTTTAGTGATTGTTGTCGAAGATCTTTAATATACTTGAGTTGAAGTCAAGAGAAAGCTTCGTATTTTACATTTCATCATCCCTTTAATGTTTATTAGTTTGGTTATATAACGCTAATGGGGTAAAAGGATCACTGATAACATCACATCCATTAGCTATTAGACGATTGAGCATTTCCACAGTATTTATCCTATGGTCCCAAACCGGCCCGTGTTGTTTTCCTATATATTTAGTTATTCTCGCCGTTTTAGACCGAGAACAATTTGTAAAATGCATCATTGGCTATAGGACCACATAATCGGGTTCCATTAGATGGAAAATGCTATACCTATATAGGGAAACAATGGTGTTAGTAGCTAGGGGTCATTTTTAGGGTGATCCTAGACTCGACGGCGTCATTTAAGACCGGCGATGATGTCACCTAGGCTATTTGTAAAATGAGAATATCTACAGGGGTTCTAGATTCTATAATTAATGGCTCATCCGGATGGATGTTGTACAGTAAAACATGCACGCGATTCAAATATTCATCATTTTTCGTAGTTATAAATGGATCAGTTTTATTTTTTTACTATAATTTCCAACAAAGAAATTAATATTAGTAAGTGGAGTGGTAAAAAGGCGGAGTGAGGAAGAGAAGGCACGTGGTATGACGTCACACTATTGTGTGAGGGTGAACAACCAAGGGGAAAACAACACCTTTCGTCATGTAACTCGTTACTGGGCTATAGGGTTTGTTATAAGTAGCCATGATTCTCCCACAAAGGGAAATAACACTTAGGTTAGAGATAGAAGCCTCTGAAGTTGCTAGTAGATAGTTTTAAACAATATACTTTGATCGTAGAATTAGTAACACCAGTTAGTAATTTTTTGATAATTGATCCAAATATTATATTATCGGTAAGATACGAATTTTACTTGAATTTAACCCAGATTTCAATCATTTACTCAATTAAACAACAGAAATGAGAAATTTCTCAAGCTAAAAATCAATTTCACAATCTGAGTCAGGACACCGCCGGAAACCGATAACTATTTCCGATTGAATAGTGAATTTTAATTGCACGATACAGTAAAACGATTGTGATAAGATAATGAAGTACAGTTACTGAAAAATAGAATCTTTATTTATAATATTAATCTCCTGTATTTCGACAGCCTCATTAAATCTTCGTTCTCTTATTTCATAAAAGTTCTTGATTTAAATCATACGTATGATATAGTGTATTATCGTGAATAGATTCTATAAAAAGTGGGCGTGGCACACAGCTTGACTCGTGCAGTGATATAAGGAAGCATGCATGGATCGCTTTCTCCTCATCCTACTAATATTTCAATCTGAATTTACAGCCATGTTGAGTGTATCTTATTCTTTAAAGTTTATTATATTAATCATGGGCTTAATTTTTTACGTGGTACAAACTCAAACCGAAATATACGAGCTATAGTTTTATATATAATCAGTATAATTTTAGTGTTCAATATGGGTGAAGCTGTTTCCATTGTAAACTAATTATCAGTAAAAAATGTAGGTTTGTTACGTGCTGACAACATAATTCGTGATCAAGAGAAATTGGCCATAACTACCTTTTCTCTATGAGGTTTAACATTGAGAATCAATACTCCCCAGGTTTTCCCATTATGCCAACTCGTTTTGGACAGATCGTATCAGCAGCTAAGTTCCATGGGTGTCACTCAATCTCTGTAATTCTTTTCAGCAGTTTCTAGAGTATTGATACGATCATACAACTTTGTACGTATTGAAATTTGAGTTTAGGATAGGATATTGTTGGATAAACTAGGGATAAATCTCGGAATAAACGAGTCACGGTGCGCGACCGGAACGAGAATTTGATTCTCGCTATCTCCTTCTTGCTTTTCAAAAGCATTTCCGCCAGGTGTTTGTGTCATAGACGAGGCCTAGAATCGTGCCACCACGATTACCTGACAGTTTGCAATTTTTTATTTCGAAAAATCGGTATATAGGACTACCGTCACCTTCCCTACAGTTTTCGCTAATTTCACCGCCACTAATTTTGCGTTCTGCCGCGATTCGTTTCAGCTTTTATATACCCGCATACTTAGTTTGTTTGTTAAAAACAGAAATAATAGATCCACGTGTAGTTTATACTCCTAGCGTATTGAAAACTACACGCGTGTACTTAAAATTAAACGAAATTAAAGTTGTTTGAACTGTCCTAATAATTGTAGGCCTTAACTTTAGTAATGCTAAAGGCATAATGTAGACTAGTATCATATTATTTTTAATCGATTTGGAGCGCGTTAAAACAGTAAAACTCGTCACACGGTTCTCTTTAATTTACAATTAAATAAGAAACGATTTCATAAAAAACATAGATGAAAATTATCACGTTTTATTTGCAGATAATGTATATATAAATTTTTAAAACATCACCTGTAAACTTTTGCTAAAAGCTAAAAGATGTTATACAATTTCATCATATTTTTAAATTAAAACCTTTCGTAAATTTGCCAGACGCACTGAAAAACGTAAAAAAGTAAATAAAATATGAAATAGACATCGACGGTTTACGAATTAACCATTCGCGGCGTCAATCACCCCTTCTCGAAAAAGTTAAAAACTGGTACAACATAGGGATGTTAAAAATCAAAATCCCCTTTTAAAATTCTAAGAGGATGTTTTTTTTTCTTTTTTTTTTTTTTTTCTGATCTTTAAAAGATGGCATCCTTTGGTTCTCTACAACCAGTTGTATATATATATAAGCCTAACAAAAAATTGCAAAATTCCCTTAGGGTATGTTCTTCAAGAGAATAAATTAAATCGGGAAACGTGATTGAATACGGCATACCGATTATAGCATCGTCAGTATTTTTTACGCGATTATCTGCGTGGTTATATTTCTTCCAGCGCCTTCATTAGTTGTCCTTGTATCAAACCCTAGTTTTAAAGGGTTTGTGACACGACTTCTCTGGTCCAAAACACCGTTCGTTATGTTATAAATTAGATTGATTATTTTTCTTAATTAACTTTATCATAAGAAAAACTACCGAAAGCTCTTCATCTTATTAAATTTTCCATTCTTGTTATGAAGTTTGGTTTAATAATACTTAATATTATTTAAATATTTAATATTATTTAAATATCTGCCACAATACTTTGATTGCTAATTAATGTTTGTGATAAACTGAAAATTGTAAATATTTACGAAGGAACTAACACATTTTTAGATGAAATAACCGAGACCTTTTCATATTTCTATTTTTAATTTATTCTTGTTAATATATGAACTGGTTATTTTAAAACACTTTAATATTATATAAATATTATTCAATAAAAGATAGAATAAGTTATATTTTCTGTGACAATTAAGGTATCTTATTTTTTCATACGCTTCTCTAGACTAGCTAATGAAAAGTAAATTAACATCAAGAATATAATATGGAAGGAATGCTCAATGAAACGTGTTATAAACCCTTTAAAATCTTACAGAAACTTGAAAAGTTACTCGTTTCTATTTTTCGCGGGCTTGGTAGGGAAACCTAGGTCTTCCCTACTAGAGGGGGTAAAACGGGGCAATAAGCAGGTTTTTTTTAAACCTCCAACTCGCGTAGTGCCTTTGTGGGAGCGATAACAGGGTGGTAAAATAGTACCTTCTCTCCCCCCTATCGTAGTAGAAGTCCTAGTTTTTTGCAACAGTCGTTTCTCCGGCAGTCCCCGAGTACTCAGTCTCGTTTCGAAGCCGGTTACTCGCGGATTACGTTTTCGCTAGTTCTCAACAAGTCGCGATAATTTTTACAAGCATAATAACATCGCCACCATGTAATGAATTATTTTTTAAAACCCGTGTTGGGGTTGTTGAATAATAATCAGTTATCGTATCGAAAGGAGAATGAGATTAAATCGGAAACGAAAAATGGTTTAAATAATCTTAAATAAAGTTAGCACTAATTAGGTTTATCCCGACATAAATATCATCCTGGATCGGTTTAAAATGCGCGTTAAATGGAGCCGGAGTATGGACATCCGAGGTGGATCACTTAGGATAAAGAAAAACAAGAAAAAAGATGAAGACGCTTTCTTGGATTTCGTATCGTCAGCGAACAAAGACACGCAACCCGATGGTCGATCCAGTCCCTTGCTTATGTCTCGCTCTTCAGCCACGCTGCCTTGTAAATCTCGAGCGCCCAGCGGCGATTCTTCCATCAAATCGGTTAATATTAAACCCAAGAAAGAAGGAGGTTTCTTTCGACAATTATTTTCACGCCTCAAACGAGCGCCGTCATTGCCAGAAACTAACCTTGAAGAAAGGGACGAAGACACCTTCCGTGTACGGGAAAATTGCCAGTATCATACCAGCTTATTGGGACGTCCCGTTCAAGGCCAAGGCTCGATCCCAAGTGAAAAAGAGCTTAAGGAACGTGTCTTGCAAGCCGTGGTCGATAATGGTACCTGTGCGGAGAAGAGAATCTCGCCGGAAAGACCAAATACGTGGTGTCAGTCGGACTCTTTGGCATTTATCGACGATGATGACGAGGATGAGGACATAAAGGATAGAGTGGTTTTGAAGAAGGATTTACCACCGGTACTACCAAATGGTCCAGATTCTCAGTGTCAACAACAGGCTAGTGACGGGGATAGTGCCTTAGGGGATGATGTTTCCGCAGAAAGTCCAAGGTCTGCTCCATTGGTTAATTCTTCGTCGGTTCAGTCCAATAACCACAGTGATGATTTAAACGTGGAAGAACCGTCGTCTGCTAAAGAATCTAAAGACTATCATCTTAAGCAACTTTGCAAGGACATTGTTTTCGAGTCTAGATTACCCGTAGCCATAACCAGACCTAGAGTTAAATCGGATGTTGGGTACTTGCCAGGTAATTTTTTTTTTTTTTTTTTTTTATTCGATTTGGTGTTTGACTAATGGAGATATGGTCTTAATTTCATAAAGTGAGGGTAAAGAGAAAACTGAAGTTATTTTCTTTTATTAATTATGCTTAAACATTCAGGAATAATTTCTGAATTCTACCAAAAGTCGGAATCTTATGGTTTTGGCATTCAATTTAAAGGAGAACCTCAGTCTAATCATACGACACCACATCTTTGGCACAGTAAAATCCCCGCGGCACACTCTTTGAATGGCGCTAAATATCGTTCTTGATTATTTTTACGCGCACAATCGTGCGTACAACAGCACGTGTCGCTGATATTTTATGAAGCCCAAGTTGCGGAATCTTTTGATTAGTCGAAGTTAGGTTCCCGTTTTAATTGGATGCACAATTCAGACACAATTCTTTAATTTTTTAAAACTCGAACTAGCCTTAGTAGAATCTATTAAAAAAAATCCACCATTTTCCTCTTCACCTTCCCTTTCATCAAATCTTTGTTAACGTATTCGTGCTCTGGGCTATCTAATGACAGGAGTTTATAAACAAGTACGAAACGTAATAAAAAAAATCCCTAACAGCAAAAGTTCGCAGTAAAAGTTTAGCGGAATGAAACGCCGCTTCACTCACAAGAAAATAGTTCAGCCATTTTTATGCACCCAAACCTCTTGGTGTTGTTATTCGGAGACGGAAGCAGGTGTGTAACGTGAGAGCTACGCCAATTTAACTACCGAATCGAAAGTTAAAACCAAAACACTTAATATTGGAGTACAGCATTTAGGAAGTGCACCTGGTGTTAATTTCAAAGTTTCTAGTATGCGTAATTGAATCTCTTATAGTACGAAAGATTGCCAAGGGTCAATTAAAAAAGTGTAGACATGTTATCAGAAAGGGGGTTCTTATCTACATCTGATTTTATTCACGGCAGATTCAAAGGTAGACCCGACATAGTTCGTTGGTTTAGTCGAAAAGGGATATTCAACATGTCCATTAATTAGGCATTTGCCGCGAAACGTTTTATACAATGTTAACATTGGAAGCCATTTTACAAATTTTATTTTGTTTAAGTTGAGGTGAAATCATTCGTTGAGTTAAAATCGTTTGGAAGAGTTTATTACAGTTAAAACCTTTGGTATCGTAACTACAGACAAATATGTGCTTTGCATATTCGATTTGTTAAAAGCTGAAGCGAGACATTTCCTATAGCTTGTTAGTGCAAATCATTGTGTCCGTTAATTAGCTATTTCCGTTGAAAATATTTTTAACTAGACCACAAGCTATATATAGTGTTATATTGAAATCGAGAAAGTATCGTGACACTTCTAGTTCTTAAGGTATTTTTAAAACATTCCTTTAAACCTTTTCTGACAGAAGGTTCTCCCTAGCTCGCCATAGCTAGTAATTTAATGGCCAATTAGTATCTTAGTTTAAAAATAATATGACAGCAAAATCGCCGCGGGTGAAGTTGGAAGAAACTTTTTTCTTTATTATTTAATAAGTTCCAAGTTGCGTGACTTCGAGGATCAGTTAACTTTGTTATCTTGATAACGAACGAAGTCGCAACCCCGGAAAATACACAACATGCATATTGAAAACGTGTGAAATATTTTTTATAGTCATTTGTCTTGGCGACAGTGAAGAGAGTAATTCTACCCTTTATATAAAATATAGCTTTTTGATTTGATTACTCTTCCCACCATATTTTTCTCAGAGGAAATGATTCAAATGACAGCACGTTTTCAAACAAACGTTCCTATTACGGGAAATGTCAAAACGGAAGCGAATATTTTAAATTGTCATAAGCCCCGAGGATAATTGCCTAATTTGGAATTTTACTGGGAAATTTTAAGCAAATTTCATTCATTACCTTCGTATAATTGATTTCCTGGTGCGTGGGAATTTTGAAGAATTTTAGTTTTATCAAATTATGAAATTATACAAGGTCGTGTTTGTATCTTAGTAATATCCTCTTTTTCAAGATTTTTTTTAGATTTTAAGGAAAGCTATAAAGTAATGTTAAATAATTCAAAGAATTTTTAATATATTTGGCTTTTTTCTTGAAAAATTTAGTCTGACTTTCAATTAAAAATAAATTTTATCGGACTGATTGGTATTTAGCTCGATTTAGTTTCTCACTTCTGTAACTGTTTTCGCTAAGACAATTCAATTGATGCGTATCCATTATCTTTTCGACTTTTTCTTTGCTTTTGAAACGTTGAACCTCCAATTATTCACTTCGTCTCCTTCCAAGAATCGCCAAACATAGCATAGCTACAACTTAAAGTGGGGATGAAATGTAAATTTCTTAATCCAAAATTAGGTCAGTAGACGTAAACCGCTAAAAGTTATAGATATTTAAATTTCGGAGCACCTTTTGTGAAGAACAAAAAAAAAAGTCAGGAAATTGTAACATGAACTCGGTATACCTGTAAACGTATAGAGGAATTATCTTCTTCGCCCTCTCTTTAAAGGGGTTAAAAGCTAAGGCTCGTAATCTTTGTAGGGCACTAAGCTTCGCGGTATATGACCTGGGTGCTCTGTTTTTAATGTTAACCATATGAGTAGGCTAAACAGAGACGTCCCTTAAATAAACTTGTGTGCCTTTCCATCAGCTCAGCTGGATCTCTGGATGGCTTTACCATCTGGTAGTGGTGGTATATATGGATGGTTTTAAACGCATTCCTTCCTTTTCGTCTCTATATACCGCCGTTTAATAATTCTGGGTAGGAGAGAACTCGTGCTGGGGGCTTCGAGTCCATCTCACGTATGGAATTCTATATATGTAGAGGTTTTCACCTCAAAATCATGTAAAGATATGATTTCAAACTTTGCCTCTCATATGAGTTTCGTAGCTTCATAAAAACTCGATATTGAAGGCCAAGAAAAGGCTACAATTAAAGGGAGTATGCAGCCCAACAATTATTTTTCCCCATCTTTTTCTTGTCCTTGAAATATGTCAAATCTACGGCGTTTTTAAGCGTCCTCTAACGGAAGTCGGTGGCAAAAGTGGAAACTAACAAAACCATGAACCTATTCTCTATCGATTTTTCCACTTCATAAATAATCCCACACTTCTAAGTTCTAAAGTCTTCAACACACTTAACGATACTTTTAAGTCTGAATTTTGGGACACTTAAGTGCAGCGAAACAACTATTGCTGGTTTTACTGTCGAAATAAAGCGCGCTTCTCTCGTGTTATTGGCTAGATACTCGTTAACGGTGAGATATTGAACTCTACATGGATCCTTGACAAAGCATATAATTCCTAATTAGTCTATAAATTTTATTTTATTAGTGAATTAAAACGTGTTTTAAGGATGAATCGTTTTCTGGCAGCATTCTCCCTTTAATGTTTCTATAAAATGACGATTACAATGAGATCTGATTTTAGGATAGAAATAACTTTTTCACTCCCATTGCGGTGACTTTATTTATAGCTTGAGTGTAATTAAATAAATTAAGATAAAACAAAAGGTTTCATGAACCCTGTAAGATTGAATAACGTTACGTTTTCACGAGATGCAATTTAAAATATAAAACCATTACAATTTTCCTATACCTTATCGAGAACGGTTTACAAAAGTACCTTTTACTTGCACCTATATGTATTAGTCCATCTCGGATTTCGCCAGTTTGCAAATATCCATTAAACTAAAATCTAATCCAAGCATTGATATTATTGAGCATTGCAAATGAAATGAGCTTCGCCTAATTCCTTCTAATCAACACCCCTTCTCCGATCCTTGTCCTTCAGTAACAAACCGTACCATAACATACGCCTATTCCAAGTTAAGGTGTCAAAAACCTTGACATTTCTACCAAATAACGTCACTTTAAGGTACTACAACGATAATTACTTTTGTTCAAAACCAGTTTGATATAGTGGAAGATCTAAAGCGGATTAATACACAATGTTAAACTTCATATAGAAGAAAGTAGGCGATGTCAACTCCTCTTAAACTCGAGTATATCGATGCAATGTTTGAAAAACGACCACCAAATAGAAACAGGATGGCTGGTTATTAGTGAGGATCATGTACTAAATCATCTGCCTTCCTATAATCGAGTTTCATCTTAAAAATGAACTGATATGTCACAGATACTCGGAGGTCTTGCGCGTTATAGTAAACCTGTTTTAAGCTGGCAAAAGATGTCTATAATCCTGTTCAAGATCATTTTGCAACAAATGCCTTAAGTTTTGCGTCATGCTTTAAGCTTTCTTTATTTTGCAAACTACACTTGAGCAAAAACCAAGAGTATTAGGAAAGTCTCAATTTATGAGGTTTGTCTTTCCAAAAGAATGAGGCCATTCTAGGGCGAATTTTTTTGTTTCGGTCTGTGAGCCAGATGAGAGAGAGAAAGACATAGCTTATCATATGTATTACTGGTTGGTTACAAGTAATTATTGTTTTATTTTAGAAAATATTCTTTTACAAGCTGGAAATTAACGATTCACGTTTAATTGATAAGCTCTAAGTGTACAAACGAAAGTGCGCATTATTCTTACAAATACTCTAGCATTTGTCAATGACAAGGAAAATTACTTTTTTTAGTCAATTACTTACCTAGAAATTAAACCAGCATGGTACTTGAACACACTGGCAACGCATCTTTTATTTTATGAGAAAAATATATTCGAAAATCATGCTTAGCGGATTTGGAAATTAAAAAAGCGTGCTCGATATGGGTGGGATTATTTGATCCCCATACTTTACAATTAAGGAATACTAAAGTATATCGAAATCTGAGAACGGCTAATACCAGTCCTAGAAATCCTAGAAACATCAGGGAATTAGAATGTTGACAAAAAGCTCTAATGATCTAGTAGTAAAAGAATGCATTGGTTTCACAATGAACGAACGTCAAGAGGTTTAATATTATTTTGTTTTTCAATCTAATGTCAAAGGTTTTGCGCCACATCTACCGAATAGAGCTAATAATATTCGTTATACCCTGTTCAGATGAGACGTAATTAGCCGGTTTAATAAGATTTAATCTAGGTTTATTGAACCGACTTGTGAGTCTACTGAGAAGGCTATGTAAACCTAGCTTAAATCTGATAAAACCGGCTCATTGTGCCGCGTCTGAAGAGGGTATAACCATACCTTTTGTTCTTATTGCTTCATGAGATTCAAATTTTTTTGGTCCAGTTGAAAACACTACCAAAAAAAAAAAAATCTTGTAAACCACTTCATATCTTGTTTTGCAATCCCTTTAATTAAAATATTAAATAAATAAAGTTAGGAGACCCCTTCATTGGATAAGTACATTTCCTTTAGGAAGTCATTCGAGTGTAAATTTTTTTTTAAATGTCTTCGTTCCATGACGATTGATTTTTAACGCTTACAAGGTTTGATTTCCTGGTTTCAATACGAGTCTTTTCTAATTTTTACAAATGTTTTTTCTTTTTATCTTTTAATTTCTAGATGTTAACCAGAATCGAAATCGCAGTAACGCGACGGTGGTGTCTTCGGTCGGGACTGTTTCGAGCAGCATGCGAATCCGCTCGGCCCAAGTGACAGCGAACAAAGTGGAAGAACTCTCCAAGGAAGTGCAACGATTGGGTGCCTTGTGCGAAGCCAGAACCAAGGAATTAAACATGGTCAAAATGCAGACCAAGCACACGGCTCTGGGTTTCGACGCTTTCGGTGTTCTCGTCAAATACCTCGTTGGAGAAGTAATTTGCTTTTGCGTTTTATTTGGTTCTCGGTTACACGTTTATCGCACTCTGACCTCTGTTGGTATCTAACAAATTGGTGATTCTGGTTGTTAACTTCACGAGAAATTAGTATAATTATCACTTGAAATCTAGTCCTTGTATTAAAATAGTCTAGAAAATTTCGTTGGGGCAAAAGATTTAAATTTAACCCGTCGAGGGTGCAGAAAGATATTGAATTTTTGCTGATTTTTCTACGTAACCCTTTGACGCTGGAGGAGTCGAACATTCTTCAACTTCCCGTACGTTTCGAGGTCGACGAATAGTATCTGTAGATATAGCCTGAATTTTTTGTGTGGTTTTAAAAGTGTTTTCACCTGATCTAAATATTTCAGGATAAATTAGACACCCGAAACATTGTTTTTATGGTAAATGAAAGTTAATTATAGGTTTAGTCGATTCAACTAAAAAATTGCAACTAATGCTAATGGACTCCCAACTCTTTTCGTCTTTAAAGTCGTAAACAAAGGTCTTAACGTTTTAATTCGCAACCATGCGGAGACGGCAAGAGTGGCCTTGATACGTCATATATTTCCGCTTCTATATCTCACCTTGGTGTTATCTGCCATAGCCCATACAAACGCACCTCCAGTAAGGGGGTTACATTACGAGGTTTTCTTTGCCCTCTGACTATTTGCTGTCTCCCCATAGTAATATTTAACTCGGAGAAAACATGTTTGGTGAATTCTATTCAAAGCAAGATTGCACTCTAATTTTAATTGATTGAATATACATTTAATCCGATTTTAATTGCTCTATATTTCTTGGGTAAACATATATATATCTGTCTATATTATCATTTTACTTCCTCAATCCCTTTTCTCTGTCAGCAAATTTTCGCTAATCTCGCCCTCTAAGATCTTTTTTTCTTTTTGGATCTTTGCCACCACTTTGGTGTGTGTATTTATTTTTTTTTTTTTTTTTTTTTTTTTTTTTTTTTTTTTCGCTTTTGCATTGCGTGAGGGTTCTTGCGGGTTTCAGATTACCCATGGTAGCTTTACTTTCTAAAAAGGACGGGGTGCATATATTTTTGCTACTCTCAGTGATGTCCCAATAGAGACTACAACATAAGGGGGGTAAAAATCATATCCCCAAACTTTTAACTGAAGTTATTTTTAGAATTTTAATACCCCCGCCCCCACCTGTCTCGGTTTCAGTTTTTCACGCTCTGACTTTTACTAATCTTATTTTTCTTAAAACTACTTGTCATATAAACAAGTTGGGATTGTAAAATTTATTGTTCCTCAATCTTTATTTAGCAAGAAAAAAGAAACAGATGGGTTAATAATTGTTTTTCCAACCTAAATATAAAGTTGGTCATCATTATTTGCTTCAAAAATTATTTATTTTTTAGAACGATTTGGGTCGAAATGACCGAATTTCAAATGATCGATTGAGTTAAAAAAAACTAACCTAACCTAACTTACCTAAGTATTTCGATCGTGTAATTAGAAAGTCGATCAATTGGGTATATACCTTTTTTGACAAAACAGTACAAAGCATGCCCATAGCATATTTTCCTACAAAAAAAGACTATATTTTTTGAATTGAGAGTATTGATCGAGAGGCTGACCACTGCCCGTAATCGTTGTACACGCCTGTAGCTTTGACTGTACTAAAATGATTACGTAACTGTCTTTTCATTTAGTAATACCAAAGGCTGTAATCATTTCTAAAATCGCAAAATCGGTGTACAGAAGTTAGGGAAGTTGTTACCCCCTCTGTATAGATCTGTAATGCCATAAGTAAATGCAAACTTCCAAGTAGCCAAAGGGGCATTTCTATGAATCTTGATCTCCCGTTTTCCGTGATGCCAGCCCTTGTATAGGTTCCGGCTACGAAAACTCCGCGAGATGAAGTTTGGATATTTTTCGGGAAATAGTTAAACTGATTTCTGGCAGTTGAAGAATAAACTATGATGCCGTCAAATAAAGACGCTAGAGTTCCAGAGGCCAGGCCTTGTAGACTCTATTCAAAGTTACCTGCATAGATACTTTTATTTACTTATGGTAATATACTTATGGTATAGGGATTCGAATACGTGACAAATAAATGCGGGGAATTTTTTCTAAAACAAGATAAGCAAGTCAGTTGAATAATTTCGCAAAGCTTTTAATCAAGATGGGTTTGCCCAAATATTCCAAAAAAAAATAAAAAAAAACTTATTAAATGAAGAAGCTTGGGCTATGAATAAATAAAAGCTTTGCATGTTTCTCACTGCTTAATTTCACCTACTATGGCTTGTTTTTCTCGCATCACTAACACCACTCCGCTCTCTAACACGATTATTGTACTTCTCTCACCCCTGGTCTCCTTTTCTCAGTTGGACGCCTTCTCGCATCCCGATCTGGTAGCGGACATCCAGAAAACGAAAGAACAACTCATAACGCTAGAATCCGTCCTTAGTAAGATATTTAAAATAGTTTATAGTTAACTTTTAACCGCTAATTTGGTTGTTATAATTTTAGAGCAATACGAAGCAGATGTAGAACAAATGAAAACTACTCATACTGATAAACTTAACTCATTAACGGAAGAACTAAAACGTTCGGAATCCGAAATTTTGTCACGTAAGTTGAAATGTTGACCCAAAAAATTGGAAAAGTTGATATATTTAATCAAAATTTATAGTGAATAACAAACTAAACGATGCGGACGCTAATCGCGTCAAAGAGGTTAACGATACTGTCGAAACGTACGAATTAAAATCGAAGGAAATTCAACTGATGCATCAACACTCCGTTGAAAATTTGAAAATTAGTCATCTGAGAGAGATCGAAAGCTTAGAGCTTGAACTTAAAGAAAAATTAGAAGAAGCGTTGAAAAGGCACGAAGCTGAAAAGGATGATCTTAAAGCTCAAATTGAGGTACAAAAGAAAAAGTATTTATCAATGGAACAAACGGCTAAAGCTTTCGAAGAGACTCTTAACAAGGACACTGATTCTAAAATTCAAGTATGTTAGAATATTCGTTAAAATTCTGTGTAGTAAAAATAGAATTTCGTCTTTATAATCTTTTTCTTTGTTTAGTGGATATCTGCCAAGAATCAAGAACTTCAGCAGGAAGTTGACAGCCTCAAGAGCGTATTAGACATGAAACAACAAGAAATCCACGTTCTTAGAGCCGAAAATATGAAGATGAAAAAAGGGGTAGGGATCTATTTTCAGGAGATTTTTTAGAGCTATTTAAAAATGCTCCATTTATTTTAGTACATTCTTTAGCTTTGACCTTAACTATATTGTGATTTTATTTTTTAATAGCTTGAAGAATTGCCGCTGGAACGGCATCGCGTCATGAAACTTCAAGCTCGTAACGAAGAACTTCAAGCCCTAGTTCGAGATAAAGTCAAATCTGAAAAGTAATGTTTTTTTTTTAACCACATTCCATTTTCGAACTTTCATGGTAGAAATGTTTTTGTACCAACTTTACATTTTCAATGTTACTACATAAATTTTAACGTTTTCGTTCTCTCAGAAAATTAAGTTGCGAACATCGACGTCTTAAAGAGTATTTGGAGCATGAAGAGAAATACAAACAGCAGCTAACTATGGAAAACGAAGAGCTTCAGTGGAAGATGAAACATAGTTTTGACAGCAGCAGCTTCCTCAATGCTACTGTTGATGGAAATGTTATATCTTTAATTGGTACGTTAAGCGAATTAAACGTTTATCTCAAAGATTTTTGACTAATTATTGAAGTGTGACGTTTTCAACAGCGACTCCGGAAGTGGCTGAAAAATTTAAAAATTTGAGAGCGATGTCTTTCAACCCTCTATCTCCTTTTCGCGAGAGCTACGAGAAAAGCAGCCCCATGCAAACTTCGATAGCCTGTCTGGAAGATGCCAAAAAAACCTTTCGAAATAATAAACCAAAACCCAGACGACCTTCCAAATCTTGTTCGGCTTCTCCTCGAAAATCTCCTTCTCGTCACCATTTGGCGGCGGCCTTCGTGGCTAGTACTCCGGGCACTCCTTCTACCCATTTTTGCCACAAACCTTTAGATCTCAGCAAACTCGATGACCGAAGTGAGTTGGACGAAGCCTTGGACATCAGCGGAACGTCGTCCAGGTCTCTAGAAAGTCCTCAGGAAAGTTTAACCGAGCTTCATTTCAAAGCTTGTTTGCACATTGATGCCATGGAAGAAATGGCGCAAATGACCAATACGGGTTTAGACCCGGGAGCCACCAGAGCTCTCCTGCAATCTCCCGATGGTATGTCTTCCGATAGCGGAGGGCCGGGTGGTTGTAGTTCATTGGCTTCTTCTTCAGTGGCGGAGGACGGCATGTCGGCCAGCGTGAGCTCCGTTGAACCCGACGATAAAGATTTGTTAGGCATGACGGCGGAAACGAGTTTCTACAGCGTTTCTTCCCCTCGCAATGAAGCCAGAGATTCTCCCTTTCACCCGAATGGGGCCAATGGAGCGATCTCGCCCGAACCGGTTGAAAGTCTCAATAGCGTCACTACGACGTCGACTTGCACTAACAGTAAAAATTCGAACGCTACTAGTTACGAACCCTGCTTTTGCGACGACTTTGATATTAACTCTGAGCCAGAGTGAAGAATTCAAAAATACGAAATTTCCCTAAAACAGAATTATATATATAATAACAAAAAAAAAGAGCTCGAATTTATTCCTAAAATTTTTTGAAAAATTATACAAATCTGTCCTCGAGATTATTCTTTACCAAAAGCTAAAAATTATTAGGTTGTGTTTAAAACGGATAAAAGCGTCAGAGGATACCGATTTTAAGAGGTAACGAGTAAGATCCTCCTGTTGATAAAGCGAAAAAAACAAAAAATATTTATTGCTGTTAAGTATAAAATGAAACAAAAACAAACGCTGTGATTTATTTCTCAAAACTAGTCTCTTCAGAGTTGATGGAAACAAAAAAAAATCCGCAATTCCAATGAGTTGTTGATGCCAAGCTGAAACTATTTTAGGGACCATTTTTATTGGCATATTCGTTTCCCTTTCCCCTCGATCTGCGACAGTGAAATGTTAATGGCAAATTTTACTGATGTTGTTTCCTTTTTTTTTTTTTTTTTTTTTTTCGATACTGTGTGGATTTTAATTTACCCCCATTTTCTCTTAAATTTCTTTAACCCTTTTTCCTCTCTGAGTAAAAAGATAACTGCCCAAATTTTAGTTGTAGTAATTTTACTTTAACGTGTTTTTTTTCTGACGGTATATTATCGCAGATTTGTACAGATCATTCCTTTAAAAAACGAAAATATGTATATTGTGTTTAGTTAAAACAAATTAAAAAATTTAACTGGAATTAACTTGGGAGATGTATTCTAAGCCTAATTCTTCTCTCAAGCCTAGTCCTGGTAGTCCATCTCTCAAGCCTAGTCCATCAGCATCAAGCCTCTGTTATCTTCTTTTTAAATCAAGAATAGCCTTTCCGTTCTATAACTCTTGTACCCTTGCGTAGTTCTTTTCACCATAGTCTCGTCTGTCCATTTTTTTATCAGTCAAGGCTCGTCCTTCTGATTTTTTAACCTCTCAAGTCTCAAACCTTGTTCTACAATATATTTGACTAAGATATAGTAGTGATAATGAAAAAACGTATCTATTTTAATTTCAGCTTTATTTAAAATTTAAAGTTCAATACATAAAACTACAGTGCCAAATCTTTCATTCAAATGATGTAATGGAATGTACAATCCTTCATTATCTTTATAAAACACCAACAAAAATGATTCCAGCCAGCCATCCAGCCAATAGGTATCAGGTAATAACTTTTAGGTACAACTTTTACAAATATTTTCCATAAAAAATGGAAAAAATATAATAACAATATTTTATAGATGCAAAAATAAATAAAAGACAATGTCTAGAACTGACTTCACAGGCCAGGGAAAATTTTACTCTGGTTGGGAAATGAGGAGCTTAGAAAAGATTATCACTACTTGAGAAAATTACCTCTGCATGGGGTGAAGCCACCAAATAGTGACCTAAACCCCATCAAGTAGTGGAGATCTTCAAGTTTCTACCCGAATAAACAGACCCTACTGAAAAGGCCAATCTTAGACTTGGAATTTAAATTAATTTTTGTTTAAAGTGACTAGGGGATGTAATGCTGGTAATCGTGTTAAAATTTTAAGGTACCATAAACGTGTGAGTATATTTATCAAATTTAATTTTTCTCTAATTCAGCGTGATTGTAATGATATATAAGTACGAGTACAATCTTAACATGACAAGGGAACTTGAATTTGTGTTGTATCGAACCTAAACTAGATTATAGGGGGCCCCATGATTCATTCTCATGCCAGGCTCCAAGAGGAGGGGTGCTAGCTACGCTACTAGCTCCCCCCTCAAATAAATTATTAAATTTATCCACTTTTGCCTGTTGACCTTTTTAGACATTATTACTATTAAATAGTCCAGTTAATATAAGCCTTTTAATAAGGACAACAAATAAAAGTGGTCATATGTGTTGAGGGGAGTGATACTGTGATAGTAGTGGCACTGCTCCACTTTTAGCCCAGAACGAGAATGTCTTGATAGCTTGAGGGGCTCTCACCATGAACTGTGTATCTTTAAAGGGTTGGGATTTCATGAGACTTCCACAGTACAAACATAGAGGAAGGAGTTGGGGTCGGAATTCCAAGAATCATTAAGGTCTGAAAATGGACTTCTCCCAATTGAATTGAACCAAGGCTTAAAAATACCCTGGCGCCCTCTACAATCTAGTTTGAATACAACAATTTGATTTTTTTTTTCTAAGAATCAAAACCGTTCATTAAAAAATATATATCACAGGGTTTTTAAATAAAATATAAGCTCACAAAAGGGTGAAGGTTTGATATCCTATAACAATTATTTATATTCTGTGTTTTTTGAGTGATTTTTTTTTTTTTCTCTAATGTAATGATTCTTGTTATCGTAATTTTAGTGTTTTTCCTTCAACATCAAAGCCTTTCAACAGCAACGTTCATTTTCAACATAGTAGTACGTCTACCTAAATATTTTCTCAATTTCAATTCAAATTTATCCCGTATTCTATTGAACTCCATGATGTCGCGAGGTTTTTCAGCCACCCACATTTTATCAAATTCGTAAAAGATGTAACCTGCAAATAAGGTTTAGAAATAAAATGATAGTCCAGTTTTACACCATTAGATAGTTTTTCTTACAATATAGTTGATGAAAATTCTCGAGTTCAGCTGGACCATTAACTGCGTTATAGAAATGTGATTTTAATACGTCAGTATTCAAGAGATGATACGTCAAGCTAGTTAAATTTATCCCAACAATCGCGAAGGAATATCCGTAAACTGGGTGGTGAGAATGTGTGAGGACATGTAGAGCGACGTTGTGATAGTGTGAAGCGAAATATAGTAAATTATCCAAGCCAAGGATACCCATTCCTCGAAAATCTGTTTTAGGATCTTCCCCTTGAAAGCCGATTTTACTCCATTGTTTTGAAATACGATTTGCTAAGTTTTCAGTTGGCATCAACCAGTCCCAGAGCTGTAAGAAATGGGTGCTTAATTATGTAAAATCTAACTCTAAACAATTTTAAATATTTTGTACTTGTAAAAGTTTATTTTCATGATCTGGATTATCAGAAGAGAACGGGATCTTTCGGATTTCCTCTACGTCATATTTTAACTGGTTATACGCGAATGTTTGTGATAAGCATTTTTTAAGCGATTGGGAAAGCCTGTGAAATAGTTAATTATTACTGCGAGGTTCGATTCGATATTTTACATCAATTGATTATATTATTTACAGTTTGTGCACATTGAGATTAATACATTTAACTTCAATGATAGTTCTAAAAGCGTATTCGACTGCATTTGTTCTAATTTCCCCAGTAAATCTCCCTGTGCTAGTTAGGTTATTTAATTTCAACATTGCGTCCTTCAAATCTTGTTGTCTAGTACTTTGTAAAGAGTATTCTGTGAGAGTGAGAAAGATGTGTATTTATTAAATTTACATTTGCATGTGTGTTTTCAAAAAAAGGTTACCTAGTGCTAAGGTTCTTTTTGCACCATTATGTTCGCCGTAACATATTCTCTGGACTTCGCCGAGTTTTGTGGTACGTCTTAAAATACCTTTGATGCACGGTCGAATGAACCAGTACAAGTAAGACCAAATTGATTCCATGAAAGGCAACATTATGTAAGTCATTTCTATCCAAGTCTTGTCTGTAGATTTAAAATGATTTCTTCTTGTATATTTTGACAGTCACTTTAACCCTTTGTCGTTTTATCTTCCCATCCTTAGTTGGGCTTCTTCCGTTCAATTAGGGTTGAAAATGAAATGAATTACTATTTATATAAGGTATAAAAAATCTAACGTTGAAGGTTTTTAGTATTTTTTAAACTATTTTAATTAGTTAAACCCTAAATTAATGCGCCCAATTGGAAATTACACGGATTCCCGTCTAGAAGTAGAAAGTCGCCATTTTTAATAATTTTCTGGACGAGGGGCTGATAATAAAACTAAAACTAGAACCAGGTACGTATGTAAACGAAAAAAAAATATATTTAAATGAAATTTTATTGAAGCATGCATTTTAAATTGTCTGGTAACGATTAATTATCGTTTAATTGCTTTATAAATTAATATTAGAGGGATGGTATGACTATAATCTGTAGTTAAACAAAAAATAATATTTTTGGCGGGAAAAGGTAGCTTCAGGAGAAACGCCGCGTTGCGGCAATCTGAGAAAAATCGTACTCGCGGCTGCCTGCAGCGCTAGCAGCGCTTTGTTTGTTGTTGTCCGTTCGGTATATCGGGAGGAGAAAAACTCGCGATTTTTATCAAGGGTTAACGTCGAAGTGATGCTGAATCGCTAAGAATTATAATTAGATAACGTTAATTAGCCATAATGGCGCGAAGCATATGCTGTAAAAACGCCAGCATGAAGACATACAAAGTGTTAAGGTTCCTTCTCTTCTGCAGTATTTTGGACGCTGTCTACAAGCTTGTTCAAGCGGTTGACGGGCATTCTCAAGGTAAGCCTAATATGGCCTTTTTTGGGGAGAGAGAGCGCGCCAAGCCGTCAAGCCCACGCTTCAATGGGAATTTAGATCACCCGATTCTAGGCCTATATCGAAAACTTTCGGGCCAAGGCCCGATCACCTAACGGTACATAAAAATCAAAAACGTATCAGAACTTAGAAGCCAATGACCCCCCTATCGAAATCCTTATTTTACCCTTCATTTTAGGACTTAGCTAGAATTACATTAGTATTCGTTACAAAATCAATAATAAAAATGTCCACATAAATTCCTTAAGAAATATACACACGTCGTGAATCTACAAGTACGCGGTGGTACCTTACGGCCTATCAAAGGTCATGAAGTACCTAGGTGTACCAATCGCTAATTAGTCTTATGTGTAGTAATATCAATTCACTATGGCGAGCCCTGCTAATTAAATCTATCATTACGTAACATGCATATTTGGTATTGAATTTCTAAATATATTGGTTTGCGCAAAGCTCGGCTCGTGATTGCCAGAAGTTGGTGAGATATTTTCTACACCTACTAATAGCGACTTTCAAACAAGAGAAATTTGAATAAAGATAGCAAATAATCTGGCAATTAAAATGCGCTGACTATCAACATATTTAAAATAACTGCGAGGGTCTTTGACTCCAGTATTTTATAAGCATGATCATAAACATTTAATCAACTGGTGGCCTGATATTTAGCCTTGATCTTCATTATAGTAATTTAACGTAACTTTCTTTTATACTGTATCAATAAAATTAACACTGTAAAATAGTTAACATGTGTTATTACGTATTAAATAGTACAATAACAACTGTAGTTATTAATAGACTAATTATCAATGGTCAGATAACTAATTCTTTGAGAAATAATTAAATTTTTATTGATTAACCGGGTAAATATTTTCCATGAAGGAATCTATCTGGCATGATTTCTATGGAATTTTAGTTTGAGGGTAATTTCAGTTCCTTCCAGTTTTGCTGGAACTGGTTTTACTACGTAACCAATTCTAAGTGCATTTTTAATGAAGGACATAGCTTTATAAATCTAAAGTGAAATGGATTTATCATTAAAAAAAAAGATGGGCTTCTGTGTATTAATTTAGAAAGCCCTGGGAGGTGTTGACCTTGAACTTCTGAAAAGAAAGTTATTGTTATCTCTAGTTTTGTTTTAAGAACAGTTTAAAAATTAGGGAAAGCATAAGAAACAATATTTTTTAACTTGGGGGATAAATTGGTTTTGTAAATAAATATAACTGCTCTTGAACTTTAGCAGTTTTACTTTCATTGTTAAATTTCCTCTCTGGATATGGTTTTAGAAAGGGTAGCGTCGTTCATGCCGTACTTAAAGCTAATCATGAAGCTTTCATTAATTACAGTTAAATAACATAGTTGCGCTAATTGATCCTGCTATGCTGCTAAGCCTATTTTCATATAGATTGAAAATATATAATATAAATGTCAGAACTGGGTTCCCACCAAGTTCCTGAAATACCTAAAAGTCCTGATTTTATTTTTAGGTCCGTAAAATACCCTAAAACTGCAATTTGATCCCAAAAG
Organism: Odiellus spinosus; assembly: GCA_963920705.1. NCBI lineage: Eukaryota > Metazoa > Arthropoda > Arachnida > Opiliones > Phalangiidae > Odiellus > Odiellus spinosus. Next base: position 9,554,996 of record OY987226.1, on the reverse strand, counting down.
TAACCTATATCTTTATAATTTCATGGAATATATTGATTGTTTTGACCTTTTCTACTTTGGGTGGGTTAAAATACTAATAATTCTCATGAAATGAAGAATTCTCACAAGTACCTGAAGAAATTAATCTTTTCACGATTTTAGAGTTCGATCGTTTGAAATGTTTTAAAATGCTTTTTGATTACTTACGATTATTTTGACATTTGTAATAATGTTTTAATCAGAATTGAAATCGAGTTAGGCTTAACTGTTACCCAAATTGCAACTTTGTTTATTAACTGTAAAAATATTTTAACGCCCTTGATAATAAAAATTACAGGTTACTAGTCTTTATTATCCCTTTAATTGTGCCAAAAAATCGTCAAAATCACTCTTATTGATCAGTAACCCATCAAATAGTTTTCTAAGCTTATAAATCTTCCACGATTCTAAAGACCTTCAAACGTTTTGTAAAGGTTTATAATAGATGTATTTCTTTTTGCGTGGAATACCTTTCCATTGATACTTATCAGCCTATAGATACGTACAAATACAAAGAATTTAATGTAAATCTACGCAACATTCGAACCCAAAAGTGAACGTCAATTTGCCTTACAACTTTGATGATTATTTTCAAAGCTCAAAAGTGTAAACGTCCTCTCTCTACTCTACCTTTTATGCAAATGAACCCTAGGGAAAATCAATAGCGCATTAATCTTGAATAATGACGGAAACAGGCGCATTCCCACAGCTAGTATTAATGATTGTAAGAAAAGGCAACGTGTCCTAACCATCGTGAGACCATTTTTAAGGGCAAGTCTTATGAAAAGTACAACTTTTTAAATAAATTTTCATCAAACACATTGTCACAGAGAGCTGTCGAACTTTCTTGAATAAGACTAATTATACCAAAATCGTATACTAGACTATTTTGAATGTGTGCAAATTGGAAATGGGTTTTTCTTTCGTTGGTGTGTCAAATAATTTCCTTGAACACGTCAGTTGTAAAATTAACATTTTATTGGAGACATTTTTAAAATAAGCAATTACAAAAGTATTTTATTATATTTTAAAATTTGCGATGCGATATTTTAAGCTTTCTTCCTATTGTAACTTAAAACCTTAACTATGAACTGTCACTACAAATGAAAACTTTCCAAATAACATTAAATTTATAATATTATGCTGCTTTTAACTGTACTCAAGAGGTTCCAACATCAAATAATTCAGGTCCTTTCATGAATAAATATAGTTCAATTTATGTTTTCAAGAAAGTAGATATGAAACGTTTGGACCCGTTTAAACCTAATTCAAAACCTAGTTCAAATTAGTCTCTAAACTACCACATGACCCTGCCAGAGTTGTTGGCAACCACATAGGCATAACCTATTCTGGGTGTTTGCTAGGACCTCTTAAGACCTATTTTAGACCTCTTATGTTTGAGAGGTATTTCATAAATCTCTTTGACCGCACCTTTATTGAAAGTTCATTATTCATAGCCCTATAAAAGTGGTTTAAATTAAATATTTACATAGTTGTAATTATTTACGATGTGATCTAGTTTGCATCATAAAACTCTTAATTTTTAACCATTTGTAGTCTATTTCACCTTGATTTGGTAGTGTCATTATATACCTTTGTCTCTGGTTTTTTTTCCTAAGATAAAGGAAACAATTTATTCGCGATAAAAATTAACTCGTACCTTAAACGCCGTAATACCATAATTACTAATTTTGGAATAATTTGTAGAGACCGACAACTATTACGTGTCATAAATTCTTCAGCTTCGATCAACCCAAAAAAATTAAACTAAACAATTTCCAAATATTAACAAAGTATTATTCAATCGTACTTTATTTAAGCCATTGTTTTATCGACGTAAAGTATGATTGATCTAATAATGAGGCTTCAGTTTTTAATTCCCCTAGCTTACTTAAACCTTATTCTCTATCAAATCATTTGGCTAATATCAATACTTTGCGCTCATTTATTTATCTATTTGATTTATTTTTACAGGTTTTATTCAAACAGAACGGGAAATGAGGTATCTGGTGGACGGGATCTCTCTAGAAATGCAGAATCATGTAAGAACCGATTTCAACTTTTTTAAGCCCTTTCAATGTTTTTTTTTTTTTTCTTTCGATGGTTTTTCTTTCTGGGTGTGTTTAGTTTTTAAGCTAGAATGGCGCTAAGCCAAAATGTTTCTTTAACTCTATTAATAATTTGGCTGCATTCGTAATCTGTAGATAATCATTCTATGTATTAGAAACTTTAACGAAGCATAGGTGATATATATACGTAAATGTTTTTTGGTTAATTGAGACTAATTACGAGTATATACTTAACTATCTGTCAAAATGAACCGTGAAAATTATTTTGGTACTGACATACTGAGCCGTACTGTAAAGTGATATTGACATATTTTAGGTATTTGAATTTTTTTTTTGGTAAATAAACATAAGGGTCACACCGTATGTATGTCTGCCAAAATTCTAGACTTTCACTGTGGGTTGTTTTTTAAATATTAATTTAAGAAAAATTTTAGTGTTTTTTAAAGGGAAGGTCTATATTGTATTAGGTGTCAATTTGGTATAATTCTCAATTCTAAATCGTAAAAATTAGTAGTATTTGAGGGTTCAATCTGTTTGGTTCGGACACTTACCCATTATGCTTAATTTTCATTAAATTAAAAGTGAAAAAAATACCTGCTCACTCTGGAATGTGGTAGTATTTAATACATAAAGCCCTACCCTTTATCGTTAATCAAGTTTCAGAAACATTTTACGTTGTCAGGTGGCATTTAAATTTTGAAGTTTCTTAAAAACGTGTCAAACCCAGAAGTGTAAATTCTAATTCTATGAAGAACTAACAGAATAGCCAATAAGCATTCAAATGAAATGGAGACAGCTTCGCTTTAAGACAATAAATGTTATAGACTACAGATAGCGTAATTTTGAGCATGCTGTCAGCTCAACATGAAATTAACTATAAATTAAAAAAAAAAAAAAATACAATTTAAATATAAATTCAATCCCTGAATTCTATCACCTGCTTTGGATTGGAAAACCATTATGTTATGTCCTATTTTCAAATTTAATTATTTATAAATGGTCACGAAAAGTTTTTAAGAACCTGTCTCTTCATTTAACCAATCATTTTCTAGCTGATTATATTATTAGCAGTACTCCTACCTAATTTGTGAGCTAAGATAGACTTCCTTAATACAGTCAATCAGATTTAGTTTCTATTTAATAAATTTATTGGCTTTAATAAAAAATAATTTAAAAATATACAAAGACAGATGACAATCATGATTGAAGTGATAAATTTTTTAGGGACTGAAATTTTCTAAAGGAATAATGAAGTTGTTTTATTTTTATAATCGATTAAGTATAAAGGGAGTGTTAAAATATTCATGAAAACATTAAAATTTAGCAAACGTTGCTCGTTAATTTATATTTAACTAACAGCGTTGTATTTCGAATCTTAGAGCACTATGAAAATTCAGACTGGTAGAAATGACAAAATCTAGTGCGTGCTTTAGTGTTGTGTTGGTTTTTATACTATTGAAAACACTTATTCAAAATCATACACCTGTGTTGACATCGTTTTAAGAAACTTCAAAATTAAATTCATGAATATATCAGATTATTTTCCATATATGACGTATATTTGTTATGGAATGTAATTAGCCACAATTTTCGTACGAAAGGTAGCACTTGCTGGATTAAGTACTTTGGAAAAAAAAAATATATATATATATATCATATGCCAGAGAATCAACTAGGCTCTGTGATAGCAACATGCGACCATAGTGATGACGTAGTATGGCAAGGAATTTTTATTTTTAAAAAATTGGAAGATGAAGGTTATAAAATATTTAGTTTTACTGTAATTGATTTTTTTTATGACACTTTATTTCCTTAAAAGTAAACCACGCCCTGTAGCTCAATACTATTAGCAAAGGTCCAGTTTTTCATCATAGCCCATCACTTAAAAATAGCGAAAAAAGTCGTCACCCCTGTCTAGCTCCAGTGGTTTGGACTCTTCCTCGATATTTTGTGTGGAGATGGGTACGGAATTTAAGTGAGCCACTCTTGGCTATATTATCTGGAATATCTCCAAAGAGTGGCGTTTCTGATTTCACTATTTACACCGACTGGGCCCACTAGTGTCTCGAATCAGAATCTATCGGTAAATTTACCTGCACCTTTGCTGTTAGTATTAAGCTACGGGTCGTTGCTTACTTTTATGAAATAAAATGATAGACTTTTGAATGCATACATATTTTGAATGATTTTTTAATGATCTTTCCAAAAATTAGTAGGAGCTTATGAAAAATCCTTGACAGGCTCACTTTAAATGTAAATTAATGAGACGCGTTTCATGAGTTTTATTTTTCTTCTAACCTATTAAATAACATGTTAAATATTTGAATTTGTTTAGGTCAATATTTTCAAACTCAAAATCTAGGTTTTCAATATATTGGGCAAACACTATTAGTTCACTCTGTGTGCAGAATTTTGGTTTCTCATTTAAACTTAAAGTATACACTGTATGTAGTACCATCAGATAATTTTCAAATACCTCTTCTATTTTCAAATCTTTGTTATGTAATACTTTTATACTTATTATTCTACTTATGTTAGGCCAACGAATAGTTTTATTTGCTTTTTAAACAAACAATTAAGTCTCAAGATGACTTTGAGAAATCTTGAAGACCTTCAAACATAATTTATATTTTGAAACTGATATGATTTAATTGAGATTGGCTATATACACTTGATATGATATCTATATTACTATTCATTTGAGCCATACACGCTAGAATTGATTGCGAGAAAAACATTTACTACCGGCATTCAGTATCAGTTACTACAAATCCCAATTGAACGTAAATCTTGAAGCCAGTTTTTTGTCACGTTTATGCTTTAAAATTGATAAAATTATCTATATTCATTACATATGTCACTGTTCCTTTAAGCCTAGCTATCCAATGAATAAATATACAAATTTAGTGATTGATAAACATCTTTTTAATATAAGAACTGTTAAAATGAGGCTGTCACCATTTATTTCGAATTCCTATGGATTATATTTGGTTTTATCATACTAATAAAACGTCATATTCAAAATTTTATACCATAATGGAAACTACATGATTCAGGATCTCCATAGCTGGGAAAATATTGGTATTCTATTCATACAGAAGACCCAGAAACAAGCATTTGAATGTAGCTGATATTATAAGAATAGGTTCTGGTTTTCAGCACATACAAAGCTCGGATGTAGCTAAGGTTATATTAAAACTATTTATTTACAAATAAGAGTTTAAGACAATCACAGAGGCTTATCCTATTCTGTACCACCTAGAATAAAACCCTATTTTTTATCAGCAACCCATAAGATTGCACCGTTTCTATTGTGTGTTCGCATGCTTATATTACTAAACATCTTCAGTACCATTAGATCCCTTTTACAGAAAAGAAAGTCTGGCTTTTAAAGGCAAATCATTGATTTTTCTATTCCCCAAATGAATTATGCCAGAGTAGAAATTAAAATGGCACAGAAAGTTGTGGTCTATAGTTAACCTTCAATTAAATAATTCATTGTTTGATGAATTAGTCTTTCTCGAAGAAATAATTGTCATAGAAACATTTCTAATTGGCCAGCATTTTCACCCCCTATTCGAAATTCTAGGCACAGTATATATTCTGCCATGTTTTCTATCTAACCTCATTTTTTTTTCCCTGTTGTACCAAACTCCTTGAGCACTAGGAGTTTAAATTTAGCAATCAATAAACGCTAGTATACCTACACTTAAACCTTCTATATTAAAGAAATTCTCTGTAGAGTTATACTTGTTGCGTGTGGAATTGGGAATAATATTTAATTCCGGCTAGCATGACTATATTTTTTTATTATTTAATCGAACCCCTGGCTAGAGCGTATTGTTTCATTCGTTTTGACACTTTATAACTTAAGTACACGTGGCACGATGTTTACCGTTGTCAAGGTTTTGCTGTGTAAATATAATATTTCTTGTTAAAACTCGACACTATGGGGAAAAAAATCAATGATTTTAGTCTGAGTTTATACGTGTTTCATTGTAGTTGGGTTAAAATAATACCTAGTCCCTTAAAAGGGTTTGAAGGCTGACTTTGTTAAGAAATAAAAATTTCGCCAAGAGTTGTTCAATCATGATCAGGTCAAATTCTGATTTGAATTTACCATGATCAGTGTATGTCAAGTTGATTTAAGTTGGATTTAAAATTAATTACCATGACCCCGTCAAATTGAATTGGATTTAACCTTACCATGATTAACCTTACCATTGCGTTAAATTGAAATAATCTTTTGACCATGATCATGCAAATGCAGGCTGATAGATTTAATAAAATTAGATTTTTACCAATTTTACTTCAAGTTGAAGAGGTTAGTTATAACATAATCAGATTTACAAATTTTCCAAACATTTTAATATTATCAGTCTTACATTAGGTCAATTTGATTTGAATAGGTTTTAACATAATCACGCTGACAAATTTTCATAAAATTAAAATTTATATCTTAACAATGAAAATGCAGGATCATTATTTTAAAATAGATTAAATTATTGTTTGAATAAGATTTTGGTCAAATTTTGATGTAGTTGATATTCGTCAAATTATGAATTCTCTATTTGATTGAGTTGTTTTAATTTCAGCCCCTTACGTCAGACAGTCCATCTGTGAGGTGAGCGTGATTAAAAATGCTTACAAGCCGCACTTGCCTTGACATTGATATTAGAGCTATAACATCCTCATTTTTAAATTTTTTATTAACTAGTTTTACTGAACTAGAGGACGAAAGTCTACATACGTTCGAAAGCCCCATTATCTTCGATCCTCCGGCGTTAGATTTTGGAGTCCAGTGAGTTTATATATAACCCAAAACATTTGAAAGCTTTAAATTATAACATGTTATTGATCATCACCTCTAAATATTTGCTCTTTCCCCACAATTTTAAGCCCACTGGGAATGCCCCAAATGGAGAGAGTTGTGGTCCAAAATCCGAGCGCGGATACTAACCTTCGTTTACTAAGTATTTCGGGGAGTACGCTGCATTTCCATTGCTCCTTCTTTCAGGAAAAGGTACATATTCAAAACAGAAAGGCTTAGCCCTTTTGAAACTCAGTTTGATTTCAAAAATGACGTATGTTTACTATTTGGTAGACTTACATTATAGCCATTGCCATTTGAAGTAGTTGAAAACATTAAAATTTTGGTATACCACTAGGTTTAGCACATATGGAAAAACCTAGAAATATCAGGAAAAAATAATTTTGATAAAAATCGGGGAAATATCAGGAAAAAATCTTAAGTGTCCCAAGCTAAGCATAATTATGTGATTATATGTTAGATACAGAGCCGTTAGATATAGTCTGAAAATCCTTTAAAACCACATCAATGATATTAGCTTCCTAAAAATATTGGCTAATATTACTGAGTCTAAAGATACGTCATAATTGAATCCAGATGTCACATATATTTTCAAAAGGGGGAGCCCAATTTACTATGCTATTTTCGAACTCTGTTTATTATAAAGCTCTTTGAAATATCATTTGCCATGTAGGTTATTCCTCCGGGAGGTAATACATCGTTCGATGTTGTCTTCTTAGCGAGGCAAGAGGGGCATATAGAAAATACATTATTTATTCATACATCTCTGGGCTCATTTAAATACCAGGTAAGGGCCTTTTGTTCCCTCACAAATCTTATTCAGATTGACCCTTTAATCCCTAGCCACTCTTGAGTTCCTTGGATTCCCCCTATTTAACAACAAACCTTGTTCACACTGTATTTTTATTAGACTCATTCAAAATTATTTAAATTAGCTAAATAATGTAGTGAATAAATTACATATAGTGATACCATTCTTTTAACATTTGCATAAATTTCTTACTTTACGTTAAATTCTTAGTTTTTTCGAAATTTGCCCTTTAGTGTTTTTTCCATAGTGTGAACTAGTCTCTAAATGTTGAAACTTATTGATTTTAGAATAACCCTTTAACTCAATCCTTCTCCTCACCTCTGAGTGACAAAGTATTTGATATTTATAACTGAAAATAATCAATTTTACTGCGAGGCTAACAACCTCATTAAAAGAAGAAAACTCTTGTATTTTTTTGTACAAGAACTTAGTTACATTCTCTTCAATTTCCTTTTATTGACAGGTATTAGCCATCGGTGTTACAAATCCTTATAGGCTACAACCGTTTCTAGGGGTCCGTATGCCGCTTAATAGCAGCTACGCTCCCTTTATTCATATGCACAATCCTCACAGTGCAACTTTACAAGTAAATATCCCCTTTTTTTTACTATTTTTACTTGAACCATCTTGACATATTTACAAATCAATATAAATCTAGAAATCATTTTGTGTCTTAATCTTAAAGTATGCTTAACAAGGAACCATATGGGTAGTTTAGATATCTCGTTAAACAGCCTCGGGTTAATCACGTGAGAAGCGTGTCACCCAAAGGTAAAACCATTTAAAGTAGACATATGCAACCTGACTCAATTCAGGCCTTGTCAAATTGATCTTGCTCCAAACTTGCAGATTTAATGTATAGAAATTGAAAAAAATTCTGAGGTCATTTATAAGTGTAATCATAGAATAACCAAAGAAATAGGCTAACCCAATGAGGAAAAATATTCTAATTTGGTAAAAAATTAAAAATGATTGAAATTGGATTATTCGTACAGAATTCGACCAAATAGACCATATAACCGGGATTCAACAAATGTGGACCAAAATTTGAAAGGTCTTTGATACCACTTTTATTGAATTTAAATTATTTAATTTGATCTCTTTGATCGAATTCTATTGGGATTTTCCAATTTGGAGCATTTGTGACCAAAATAAGATTTTTCCTCTTTGAGAAAGTGAGTTTCTTTCATTATTCTATGGGAGCACATTAAAAATAAACGTAAAACTGACGCCGATCACGTGTATGCAAAAATAGCCTCAGGATATATCCCGAATTTGACAAAGCCTAAATCGAGGCATGACTACTTTAAACTGGACTGGAGGCTATTTAACGGAAAGATTTAAGTCTCTCCATAAATCCTTGTTAAGCCAACTTTCAGAATAAATTATAGATTTCTAGCTTTAAATATGTTAGTAATTGGTTTTTAATTTAATGATAAGGATTGGATGGAAGAACACTTGTTGTAGGCTTCATTCTCCCTTTATTGTCAAGGCTAGAAGTTTGATTCAGCAATATTATTAAACTACTTTTTCTTAAGGTCACGGAGATGTATACGAGTGGGGGTGATCTCCACTTGGAGTTGCCTAACGGCGAGAGTGAATCTCCGAAACAACTTTGGGAAATTCCTCCTTATGAAACGAGGATTGTTATGAGGGCTAACTTTGTGGCTAGGATTGAAAGAAATCATACGGCGTACATTCGTATTAAAACTAATAGTAGTTTAAAAGAGTATCTAGTTGTACCCATTGAAGTTGAAGTTTCATCCGGTAAATGTTTCTTAATCGTAATGCGTCGAAAACTTGGGACTTACATTTAACTTTTATTCTTATAGTACCTGGTATATATTCCCCAATGTCTCTCATAGATTTTGGTGTTTTGCGAAGTCACGATGAGCCTAAAACCATTCCTATTAGTCTGTTTAATTCGGGTCAGAAGCACATCAATGTTGTGGTTAGTTTTAGTTTCTTGGTTTGATCAGTCTTCTCGGTCAGTTAATTTTTTACTGCCTTTTTTATTCAGAATGTAATTGTAGCGCCAGTTAATGACGCAGTTGACGTTAAATTTCTTCCTGTCAAAATCCCACCAGATACGTTACATAGCAAAGAAGTAGCTAATATAACATTTTACCGTAAGATTAACCGAAGAAGCTACTATAGGTTATTTGCTTGATTCTAAATTCATTTTTAACTTTCAACAGCCTCGAAGGTTTTGCATCAAAAGCAATGCTCAGGAAAAATTGTTATAAAGGCGAAAAATAATCAGTTTAAACTAACGATTCCCTACCAAGTGACATTTTTGCAAGGGTAATTTAGAACTACCGAGAAAGGGTAGAAGTTACTCTTGGAATTCTTATGTACCCCATATACCCCATTATAGGATGATTTTAGAAAAAGACAATCAAGAAATTTACACTATGTTATTTCCTTCAGTTTGAAGTAAGTTTTTGATCACGAGGAAAAATAAAGGTTGCATTATCTTGTAACTATTTGTTATTAGAGTAAAGAATGAATTGTCTAAAAACTTAAGTGTTAATTGTCTTAATCTAGTTATTTTTCGTTAGCTTTTGGCCACTACGAGCCGCTATAATTTGAAATTAAGGCTGCTCATGTAAAGAAAAACATTATTTATGATCAATGTCCATGACCTTTCAAAATTTTGGCAAACCACTCGGATATTTGGAAGTTAAACGAGGCCCAATCATGTCCCTTAAGAATTCCCAGTATAACTTTTACCCTGTCTTCTCACTACGTATTACCCTAAGAGTTGTTTGATTTATACACCCCATTTTCTAGGTCTCTAGGATTTAATTCTAACAGCACGAGATTCTACACTGGTCAAGAATCGAGACGAAATATGACTCACGTTCGTCAATTTAACGTCACCAATCACTTTAATGTTACCGTAGTCATTCACAACGCATCCCTCCCGTTGGATGCAGAGTCTCATTTTGCAGTTAATTTCACTCTGCCATTGTACTTGACACCTGGTTCGTCGGCTTCTTTGGGTTGGATTGTTTTTACTCCTCCAGAGACTAGTTTACCGCTAACTACCCATCTTACGCTGCACACCAATGTTTCTTTCTTTTATATTCCCCTCATTTGTTTTAGTGGGAAGCTTCAGCTGGTAAGTATTTTTTTATAATAGTTCAATGAAAGTTTCAGATTTTTGGAACATTCTTGTTCTTTTTAGTTTGTTCCGCAAGGCAGAAATCAAAGTTACTTAGATTTTGGTACGATGAGTGTCGATGAGAAAAGAACGCTAATTTTTGCAGTTATCAATGAAAATCCAGTTGATGTGAGTTTAAACTTCAAATTTGTACCTACGGATTGGCTTTAATTTAAATAATTTTAATTTTAGATTAATCTTAAACACTGGGGCTCTAATTTAACCAAAACATACGTCGAACTTGTTGGTATTGATAAAGGCAATCTTTCGACGTTGGCAAGGAGGCGAAAGTTTTCAGATCTTTCTAAAGGCGTAAGAAAACTCATCATGGTTTTCAATTCTATTTACTGACAAATTTTACCTCCAAAATTTTATAGTTAACACTTAAACCTCATTATTATGCAATATTTCGAGTTGGGGTTACCGCTCCTCCGGAGGAAGGAGTTTATTTCGGGGAAACCTTCATTGAAACTCTTTACGAAGTATATTACACGCTTTGCATTAAAGTCGAATTCACGCTAGAGACTTTGAAACCATTTAAACCCTTTTGGAAAAGGTCAAATTGTAAAATTTTCGGGTCAACTCCTTAGTATAAAAATGATCTTGAACATTCAAAATGGTTATAAAGTCTAGTTTATTATTGCTTATTATTCTAAACCAAATGTTTGTTACATTTTAGATTATTAAGTTGCCATTTTCATTGCGTACTGCCAAAGGAAGTCTTATAACAGATGATTTGTTCTTCGATAATGCCTTTCCTGTAAGTTTAACAAGGTTTATCATCAAATCAATCGTGTTTTTTTCATAACTTTTGCATAAATGTTTAGGGCAAGATCTCATCACAACCTCTGTACATTCGAAGTACTTTTTCTCATCCGATGACTGTCACGTCAGTCACACCCATTCCAGAGGACATAAGGTTTCTTTTTGAGCCTTCAAAAGTTTCGTCCGTACTTCAACCTGATACTAAAAGCATGGTACGAGCTTTATCTCTTCCATTAGTGAATTATTTTTTACTTTATGGTTGAAATCAATTTCAGGTTGGTAAAGTTTTCTTCGATTTGAGGAGAGAGTGTAAAAATAAATGCTACAGTGGACTTCCAACCACATCTCAAAGCACGTAGATTATTAAAAGACTTTATTTTAAATTAGGAGTATAACTTACGTGTTTTTTATTTTTAACCGGTAGTGGGGCATCAGTGGCTTCTTGGTATGAATTTACCAACTGATATTGGTGAAACTGATGGAGAATTATATAGAAATTTGAGAGAAAGGTGGCAGAATACCGTTAGTTCAGGGGAGAAAAAGTAAGAAGTTCCTTTAATTTTAAACCATGGATTAATTATTTTTTTTTCTTTTCAGCATGAACATAACTTTCCAACTTGATACATCGGAAGTTCATGGATTTTATTTAAAAGCGCACGCTACTTTACAGTGGCCTCGGTTATCTAGTAAATGTCATTTGAGATTTCCCATCACACAAGTTGGGAATCTAACGGTAATGTCATGACTAAGTTGGTTTATTTAAAAGGATACTAGACTTTGATAACAAGTTATTTTTATTTGATTTGGACTGTTAAAATAGTAAATACGCGTGAAAATGGTATCAACTCTCAAATAGTTTCAGGGGAATTTATAGTTAATTATCAAAGTCGGTAAAAATTCTGAAGAAAAGTGAGTTGCTGATGAAAATGAAATATCATTTAAGAATAGTACGTGAACCAATTTCTAACAAACCTCTTTTTCGGTTCACCTGCAAATTTCTCATTGGCATCAGCAATTGAGTCCTTTAAAAATAAATCTGAAAATTCTTCGAGTCTAGTTTCGTAGCTTTGATAATTGATTACCCTGGATTCCCTGGAACCTTTGTTTTTAGTTATATTGTAACAGTCTAAATCTATTAAAAATACTAACTTTTTTCTAGAATTTATTAATCTCTTTATGACAATAGTCTGAAACTAAAGAAAAGGGTTTCTAATTATAGGTAAAAGATTTTGCTTTGGAAAATCCTTCAAGTTTACCAGTTTTGGTGCAAGTTGTACCTTTATCGTTATATCCTAGTCCTCAGGCAGCTGTTAGCGCCCTCTCTCATAAATTAGGGGGTGAAACAGCTGCTCTGAAACATACGGACGAGTTGGACTCTGACGTATTTACTTTACAAGATCTTGAAGAACATAATGTAAATTCTTTTGGCTTTACTCGAGATTTATACATGAAACCCTTATCTCTGTTTATTGACTTCTAGCCAAGAAGTGATAATCCAATTCCAGCCTATAGAAAAAGCTTAGAAGAATATTTTAACGTTCAAACTAATAAACAATCGATTGCCATGCTTTTAACGCCTGGGATGAGAGTCAGAGTTCGAATTGGATTTGCTCCCAGGGATGATATATTTAGAACCTCCTTAATACTCATCAGGAATAACTTAACAGTTTTGGATGCGCTAGTGGTTCAAGGTCAAGGGGGGCGAGGGCAAATACGATTTGGGAATAAAGATCCTGGTTCAGAAGCCACACTTATGTTCGAGTTGACGGAGAAGCATCTAAAAGATTGCGAAAGTTAGTCTTTAAAGTAGACGCGCAACCTGACTCAATTCGGAGTTTTCAAATTGTTCTCGCGCAAAGCCCGCTAATTTAATTTTTACAAATCGAAAAAATTCGCAAGGCTCTTTTTACATGCATGTGACTTTGATTTATTAGAATAATCAAAGAAATTGGCTTACCCATTGAGGAAAATCGCCTAATTTAGTTAAAAAATGGTGAAATTAAAATTGTAAATCTGTGATCAAGTTGACCAGGCCCGAATTGAGTCTACATTAAGTATTGAAAAAAAAAAAAAAAGTTTAGTAAAATTCTTTCGTCTTAATAGATTCTAAAGGTAGCAGATTCCTGCAGCCAAACTTCACAGTACGGAGAGCATTTACAGCGAGAAATACTGGGGAATTACCGGTATACGTTCGTGGTTTTGACGTTAGTGGGTCTCCGTGTCAAGGTTACGGTTTCCGAATTCTAAACTGCCAAGGTTTTGAACTTAAGCCAAATTCCAGTAGAAGAGTTGATATAGCGTAAGATGATTCTAATATAAAATTAAGTTTAATTTACGAATAATTTATTATTTTTATCAGGTATACGCCAGATTTTACTTTATCAAGAGTGGAGCGTACTTTAAACTTACACACTAGTTTGGGGAGTTTCGTAATACAGTACATGCTTGTAGCCACATTACCTCGTCATCTTTTAGCCAAATGTTCACAGGCGATACCCAGACCAACTTGGGAACCTCTTCTCTACTATTCAATCGTTAGTTTAATCGTACTGCTACTGTTATGCGAGTTAGCGGCTGCTTATTTTGAAGGGGATCGAATTCTTAAGTCATCTTACTACCCCGTAATTACGACTAGTTTGACGCCGGATGGTTGTAATAATCCACCGGAAAAGGGACAAAACTTTGATTTGAAGACAATCGCGCGAGATATAAAGAACCGGCATGATCGTAAAAAAATGGATACTTATAATCACGTCAATGGAGACGGGCATTGGCCAGGCTTACACAATAAAGATGACAATCAACAGGAGACTGGCAATGGAAAGTTAACTCATAGAAAAGCCAGAAATCGGTCGTTGTCCGAAGTTTCGTTGAATAGTTCCCTTAGTGAAAAGGATAAAGAAGAAACGAAAAAAGTGTTGGCTACATCGTCATCGCGTATGAAAAATTGGGGTGAAAAGATTAAGAGCGCTTTCTCCTTTATCAGCCACATAGCGCCTAGCCTGAGTTTGCAATTTACGTCAAACAACGCAGGGACTCAAACAAATAAAGATAATCCGCTAGACACTGGGAGTAATAATAAATTAAACGATAACTTAAAAAGTGAGAATAAAGTTTTGAGTAGTCGAGAGAAATGTGCGGCCTTTGTTTCGGCTCATCCAAATAGTGTCAAAGTCTCTTCGAAAAAATCTGGAGGTAGGCCTTCTCAAGAGAGAACCTTCGATCAACGATCCCAACGAATTAAAAAAGTCAATGCCGAAGTCTTAAAGCAATACGACGAAGAAACCTCATCAACCACGACAGAATCTTCCAACCCAGAGTCGGAATTTTGCGAAAAAGTGAGGAAAAATTAAGCCCCGCTCTTAAATTTAGTACAGTTCTAATATTATACTAATTTAGGATCCCAGTAGACTACCTGACATATGTATTTCGGCACAATCAAAGCACAACCGACCAAAATCTAAAGCTAATGAGATGGAAGCTATTAGTCATCGAAATAGCGGAAGCGATAGTTTGAATAGTTTTTCATCAGTTACTCCTAAGAATGTTAACAAAGATGGTCCATCGTCAATGACCCACTCTCCCACCAATAATAGTCCCAGCATTCCAAATGATGAAGGCGAATTTGAACTAAGTACCAAAAGCAAAGCTCATAAGAAAATTAAAGTTGACCCTTCCAAAGTTTTCGGAGGCGATATTCTTAGGCCAAGGTATCAATTGATTAAATTCTTGATTAGATTTACAGTTGGTAATAACCAGTTTGA
The DNA here is from genome assembly GCA_963920705.1 of Odiellus spinosus. Classification (NCBI taxonomy): domain Eukaryota; kingdom Metazoa; phylum Arthropoda; class Arachnida; order Opiliones; family Phalangiidae; genus Odiellus; species Odiellus spinosus. The sequence continues at coordinate 9,539,572 of OY987226.1, read as the reverse complement.
AAGTGGACTTCAAAAACTCTTATCATTAATATAGCACCCTGGAGTTGCCTTACAAACCTAAACCAGTTGTTAAGAGCTCAAAATCAGAACATAAGTTATTGGTCAATGGCTCGTCAAAAGTTTCCTCTTCTTCTTCATCCTCAAGCTCATCAGTCAGTAGCAGCGGGAAAAAGAAATCTAAAGGTATAGTTTACTTGGTTTATCCAGATGAGATGATGTATGAAAGTTCGATATTTTGTTTTCAAACAAGCACTACGTTGTTTAATTTCTCGGTACACTTTTTTTTTTTGTTTTGTTCATTTTGCACGGTTTTTGTATACTTAAATTCAGGGTCCCATCACCACAACGATACAAGGTCCAATGAACTATGGAAGGACACTACGTCTTCCCTTTGGGACAATCCAACCCCTTATCGAAGTCCTGGTAAGAGTTTTTACCCCCCAAACTTGCTTTAACCATAAATCGATGGTCCCTAAACACCCCAATAGTTGATAAGTTCGCGATTTTATTTTTTTATTTTTTTTTAATTATCAGTTTTGAAATTTTAACTCTGACATTAACTTTTAGATGAAACACTGACTCAAATATCTCAACAAACGGAAAACTTTGCCTTGAAATTGGGTGGCAGAACTCCATCTCCTAAAACGCATCAAACTCGTAAGACTTCGTTAGAAGGCAGTGGTGGAAATGTCAGTTATTCAGCAGTAGTCAGTGGCGAAAATGTTAAAAGTTTCATCCCGAGTTCTCTCTGTGCCCCTGGTTGTTCCAAAGTGATAGGTAGTGATAAAATGGAGTGTTCAAATCAGGCTATTGGTAAATACCTAAAGGTTTAAAGGACTTATCTTGTTTAGATTAACTTTTTTGGTTACCAAGATAGGTAAAATGAGACCAATTTTTCAAAATTGTCTCTAAAATAAGAGTTAAAAATTCAGGGTTGTACAGGACCTAAATTAGGGCCGGGAAATTTAAAATTGAATCAAAAGGTCAGGGAAAAGGTTGGGGGGGGGGGGGATGTCAGGGAATTTATAAATTTAGTCAATAGTTGGGGGAATGTCAAGAAATAAAAAAAATTGTCCAAAAGGTCGAATTTTATCTCAATTTGTTATCCTTGTGAATATGTCTTGTGCCAAATGAAGTCATGGAAAAGAAGTGGAATATAGTATAGTCATATGTCAGGAAAAATGGTCAAAGATGGGGTTTCAACTAATAATCTTCTTTTAACCAAAATGGTCGTTTAAATAAGACCCCTGTCCTTAAACCATTTTCTTAACATTATTAATTTGTTTATGTTATTTTTTGTCAAAAGGTACCAGACCCCAGTCAATCGGACTCGAATCTTCAATGTCAAACCGACAAATGAGTTCCAGAAATCACTCTATGTTGAATTCTGGTGTTTGGAAAGCCCCAGATATGCCAATGAATGATAACCCTTCTAACATGTTTGTTGATATGAATCAACATTACAACGGACCTATCGACAACAGTGGTGTACCATTCTTGGATTCCTCGGACATTGATATGAACTTGAATTCTCCTAGCGGCGGATTGGGTGGTAGCGAACCATTTTCCATCAATGGTATTAGAGGTAATTATTCAACGGTGGGATCAAAGACGCCGATTGGAGGGGACATCAGAGACGGCCGAATTGATGGAGAAATGGGAATCTCTGGTTAATATTTTTGTTATTCGTTTGTGAAATTGTCACGTAAAAAGTATATTTTGGCTGTTTGATATAATTTGTATATTTTTTGAAATTTTTAAACAGATCTCTTTCCTAATGCGTGGAATGAACATTCTGTGAACATGTTGCAATTGATGCAATCGAGAGCGAGAATCGATGAATATCAAAAACAGCAAGCAATGAATGGTATTTGGTTTAAGTTTGCATTGCTTGTTTTTTTTTTTTTTTTATATATATAAAATATGATAATTTTGGTTTTGAAATAGAATGGTCGGGATTTGATGTTTCAACTTTACAATCCAGTCTCTGGGATATGAATTACATGCCGCAAACGGATGCTTGGCTTCAAATGGATGGCCATTTGGGTAATCTCAATCAAGGATTGACGGACAATGAATCTGAACCTAAACTTGTAATATTTTATTCTTTTGCTAAAGTTTGTCTAAAAATAATAACATTGGCAATTGTATAACAGATGCAAGGGAATTCCGGAGAAGGTCACATGTGGAGTAATCCCGCTGATAGTTTGTGGAGTCCTGTTTCGTCAGTTTGGCCCAATTTTCATCAAGGAATGGAAAAGAGTGATCCTCTGGAATTGCTCAAATCAATCCCACCGCAGCATATGGACGATCAAATGAGAGGAGCTCAGGTTAGATTATTATTACTAATTAGTATTTTTAAAGAGAATGAAGCTTTAAAACAAGAGATTTACAATTGATTACTTGCTAAAGGGACTACCTAAGATTTTTAAGCCCTGTTAAAGTTGCCTTCTTTCCTTAGCAGGCTACGTTACCATAACAATTTGTACATTCAAAGCTAGGCTGTGTGTGTAAGAGATGATTTTTAAAGGGGAAAATTCTAGAGCAGATAATGCCTAATAGATCTAATTCACTAGTAAAAAATAAGTTAAAAATTAACTTATTTGTAAAGTTTTCTAGGATTCCAAAATTTTTTAGGCCTCTCTTAGGAGTAAAGCTCTAAAATGATCTAAAATTATTTAAGGCTAGAAAAACAATCTCTTCCCAAAACTATTCGAAAGAGTTGGTATGGCCAAGAAATAATTTACTTCTCTATGGAGAATTATTACTTTCCCGCCATTGAATGGTGGCTGTGACAAGCGGGGGTTGGAAAGTTGGTTAATCTGATCCTAAAGGGCCATAGGATAGAAATGAAAGGAAGGCTAGAAACCTAAAGGTTGTAATTCTCTTAAGAGAAGTGAATTATTGGTATGGAGCATGAATCTAAACAATTGGAAAACGCTCCGTAATTTAGAGTTGTGATGAAATTGGACAACAGCACGATGGGCACTACAATCCCTACTCGTCTCTGAGCAGTATTTGGAGCAATCCTAATGATATTCGAGATGATCAAGGTGATGCGGGAGCTCGTTCGGCTTGGTCTTTCAGCCTCTTTTCGGCTCAACATGCCGCTGCTTCGCAAGTTTCTTCGGCAGCCAACAATAATTCTAATAATCCGGCGCCACAACCCATAAAATCTAATGCACCTGAAATGCCCAAATCAACCAAAGATTAAGAGTTTTTTTTTTTTTTTTTTCTTAAATAACTATTTTTAATTTATTTCTAAGTGAAACTCTAGGCCTTTCCTTTATTTTTAATAGATTCTCTATTAGTCAAAGATTAAAGAAGAAAAAAAATAACCTAATGAACGAAGCTTTAAATAAGAGATAGTAATTATTTATGAACCCCCCCCCCCCCTTTTTTTAGTTTTTAAATCACCAATTTCGAGTTAAAAGATATAACTCAACAAAAAATAGAAAATATTTACTATATTTTGTACTGGTAGATTTTATTTTACAGTTTTATGATGAAAATACTCATAAGGATGTATTGATTTTAACATTTTTTTTTGCATGTAGTCTACTTGGTTTAAGTTATGTGCCAATTAATAACGAAAAAATCTAAAGGAAAGGCCAAGTTATAGAAATAATGGAATATTTCACCACCCCTCACCTCTCCTCTCTAAAATACGATGATAGTGAAAAATCAGTTAGAATTATCTTTAAAACGCGACCAACTATGCCAAAATTTACCAAGGAAATTGATATCATTTTTGTTATCAGTTTTGATTTCGTTTGATAAATTAAGTGCTCGTACAGATGTGCGCTTGTTGAATGATGCGAGGCCAAAATTAGCAATACAGTTATTTGTTTAGTAACAAAATGGTATCAACTTTGAGATCATAGTGTTACTTAGTGTAATATTTGTAGTTTTTCTACACACTACATAGAGCCGCTTATCTAGTTTCAAGTGATAGATGACTAATTCATTTTAATTAAATATCTAGCATTTTCTTGATGCATAATGGTGATGGGTCCAATACCGATGTAATATCGGTTACTATTATGATATTGATAGCGGATATTCTAAAGCTGCGTTCACACTAGATACTTTAAAACAGTTTTTAACCATTTTTGAATGGTCAAAATTTAAATTTTTGTTCAATTTAACCCTTAGTTCCAATAATCCTTTGGAAAAAATGGAAATATTAAATTGCTTGAAAAATCGATTTAAACATTCGAAACGGTTTGAAAGTGTTTAGTGTTAAAATAGCTTAGTTACGTAGCGCTTTTGTAATGCTAATTTTTTGATGCAAAAACGAGGAAGTGACATATAAACACAAAATATTAAATATCAGTATTGGTTAAATTACAATATCGATCAACACTACTAATTAGCTTATCTACTTTTAAAATTAATATCTAATTCACTTCCCAATACATAACCACAATGTGATGGTGAAATTCAAACTTTACCTGCCATGCAAACGATTTTTAGGCTTAGTTGGTTTAATTTTGAACCTTTTTGTGTTCTAAACTTGATTTTTCACGTCATTTGTATTTTAGTCACAGAATTAACAGATTTAAGGTAGTAGCTATTTGAATTTTCTTTGGTACCTGTTCAAAAGTTGCGTAAAAGAAAGTAAAAAATGTTTTATGTTTAAAAACTTTTAGAAAGATCAATAAGGCTTTAGCAATATAAATTTCAACGTTGCCAAAAATATTTAATTTTTTTTTTGAGGCAGAATTAAATTGCCGTGAAATAATTAATGAAACGAAAACCGAAACGTTAAATCTATACTAAATTTTTACGAGGATTAGATTCGATTATCAATGAAAATTTCAAAACACCCTACCTGCCCACATAAATGATTGAAAAAAACAAAAAGAAAAAAACTACTTAATATCTTTGATTCCCCTTCTAACGTTTAAGAGTTATCGCTACGCTTGTTGCGAAGAAGTTTGGGATTTAATGAAATCTTTTTCCTTTTTCGTGCTGATGAGGTTATTCGAAAAGTTATTGCAAAAAATATATATAAAACAAACAAAAAAAAAAAAAAACAGGCTTGGCAAAGTACCAGAAAATAAATGAGCTTTCTCTCAGTGATATTTAAATGTTTGTGGACTTAAAGATTTGCGATTAGAATTATTTGGGTTTGTCTTTCAACTCTGCAAGTGGATTGTGTTGACTAATGCAAAATATCAAGAAGTTTGTATTGTATTGAAAATTCGCCACTATTACTGCATTGCCAGTGAACATCCACACATTTCCTGTGTGTGTTACTGTTGAATTTTCACTGGAATTAGTAGTGCCATAAAACTGGAGAAGTCTTATTTAAAATGGCGTTCGTTCAACTACCCCAACTTTCTATGCGAGGACCTGTACATGATGAATGATTTTAAGGGACTATCTGCGATTTTTAAATCCCCTTTTAAAGTCTCCTTTTATACTTTAGCAGACGACTTTGACCATAAGAAATTGTTCAGTCAAAGCTAGGCTGTGCTTAAGGGGAAGTGGCAATTTCAGAGCAGATGGGGCCTTTAAAGCTTTCAGGTCAAGTTTTATTGTCTCCAAAGAAACTGAGCATAGATTGGGGTCCGTTTAAATGTGATTGTACCACAAATTTGGCATTTACATCCTTTTTACTCGTGGACTATCAAAAATTTATCTTCAAGTAAATAATAAATTGAGGTTAGATAAATGTGATCACTTTTCGCGATATTGGAGGCAGAATTTAAATCTTGACATGGGTGTGTGCTAATCCAACAACACCATCCGCCCACCAGGTGAGATTTTCAGAAACCAAAAATCTTGCTGGTTTTTGGAAGAAAGTATTACAACCTTTCTAAAGGGCCAGATTGCCTAAGGTTAAAGAAGGGGTGGCTCCTCTAAATTTAAGCAGGTTTCAAACTTGAAACACTAAGAGTTAACATTTTATTTTTTAAACATATAACAATGGTAGTATACAAATATCTCACTAAAATTAGAATGTAATCAGCGTATACAAATCTAATGTAAATTTAATGAATAGGAGGTTTTTCAAGGACTTTTTCTTTCAGCTCCTTCTTATCAACGTATTCGCAAAGTATCGCTTTCCCAGTGTCTTTCGCCGTTCTTTTAGCTATGGATTTGACTCCCAAGGAGCTGACATTATGCGTTGTTAGGGCTAAGTTTCCCACAGCAAAAAGAGCATTGTCAGTTGCTTTCCCTGCTTCAGGTCCATATTTATGATGGACAGTTTGAACCGTTTCATGGGCAATGGAGAATGCTAAAGTTTTGGCTGCTTTTTCCAATCCCATGTAAACCGTGGAAAAACCTGCGTATTACTTAATCCTTTAATTTGTGTTTCAAATTTGTAATTCCTTCAGATTCTTACCAACTAACCCACCAGCCGCTACTGTGACAAAATCATTTACTGGACCATCTTTTCCCGTAGCCGCATCTACAGTATCTTGCTTCATGATTCCAGATCTTACCAATGCTTGTGTTCCTTGAGTTCTTATAATTGGTCCTATTTGACGACCCAGTGCCATGGTTAAATCTCCAAGTTTTCCAACAACAAATCCGCTGACTTTTCTAGCGGCACCTGAGGCTTCTCTTAAAGCCGTTAGACCTTGTTGAACCTTTGGATTGATAGCGACTGGCTGACCATCCGGGTGTAGACGGGTTCGTAATTTGGTTGCCCCCATCTGAACTAAAGATCCAGTTACTTCAGCCCCTTTAACTAAACATCCAGAGACAACCTCGGCTCCTGAAAAAGAAAGTAAAAATTACAATATTTGATCTTGTTAAAGTAGACATGCATCCTGATTCAATTTGGGCTTTGTCAAATAGATCTCGCAGCCTCATGAATTTTTCAGTTATTGAAAATGAAATTCCTGTTTTTGGGACAAGATCTATTTGACAAGGCCTGAATTGGTCGAGGTTGCATGTCTAGTTTAAATTAAAAATCTTATGTACCAGCCACAACAGCTTTAGATATCTTTTCACTTGTTCTCAGTTGATAAAAAGGCGTGTCACTGGGTAAAGGTTCATCTGCATCATCTTCCTCCCTATGTAGTAACGTGAGCTCTACCAAATAGTGTTCAAACAATTCTCGAAGATTTTTATGAGCATCTCCGGGCAATATAACTCCAACTGATGAACCTGAATAGTGAATACCAAAGATGTTAATAAAATATTTTAGATATTAGTGACTATGTAATCATACCTGGTGTGGTACTATTAACATCAGGGAAGAAATACGCGCCATATTCGCTCTTAAAAACTGGTGATTGCCCAGGCACTAAAGGAAAACTCCAACTATCACCAATTTGAATCCAAGCTGGGGGCCTACGTATCGGGGTTGGGCTTGTGGGAGTCTGATAGTCGGAGAATTTGAATATTTGCAGAGTTGTTGGAGATTCCGCAGCACTAACATTGCCATCAGCCGAGACGTAAAAGATCTGAACTCCATCTGGAATTGTGAAAATTTCTTCCACTACGAAGCTACTAGCTCTAGCAATTCCATTCTCAGTCCCAGAGTTTCTTCGAGTGGCATCATTGGAAGTAATTTCAGTGGATCTGTAACAGGCTTCTTCGTAGGAAGGGGGACGTTCCAAAATAGGGGTGGAGTTCGATTCTATTGATGTATTATTGACAATGAGAGCTTTTAGACGATCATTTACTTCTTGCTGAGTATGTCTCATTTTTTGTTGAGTTTTTCTGGCTTTTTCCCACTCTGGACCCTTACAATACGCGCGATCACATCTAATGCTCAGAGCTTCCTCTAACTTTGATTTCCCGTTCTTGTAGGCTTCAAACGCAAAATCTGGCTTGTTATTTTCTTCATAATCAATAGCTTGAGATACATACAGATAGGCTTCTTCGTGCAAAGTTTTTAATTTACTTAATTCTATTTCTCCCACATTTGTTTGTTTACTTTCTATCTCCATTTTCAATTTGAAATAAATTACTAGCTATATTATAATACGTACATTAGTGCGTCATATAATTCGAGAGATTACTCAGCCCACCTCCATGAATTATGCCATCTTTTCCTTAAAAATGACGCAATAGCTTTGTTTCAGTCTGAAGTATCTATCCTAAGAAAACCCATTCTTTAGGGGAAAGAATACTGCATGGTACAGTCTCTATTGAATTTATTTTATGAGATGGATAAATTTCCTCTTTTTACTCAAGAGAGGGCGCCTATTAAAAAGATCGGGATAATGCCGAAATCCTCCTTGCCATATTACGCCTCATTTACTTTGTACCACATTAAACTGAACTGAAAATCTGGCACACTTTATGTGAAAAAAAATATACATTTTTGGTAATACCAAATTTTGAAAATTTATTTTAGGTACAAATAAAAAAGATTAATATATTCAATTAAATCAAAATTTAAGGTATTTCTCCATCACATCGTGAGGACGACTCATGACTTCAGATTCTGTGGGATCTAAAATAATTTTAAAATTAGATTTTAGGTTTTTGAAGTGTACATTCATTAATATACTACAAGTACCATTCAAAAAGTCTTCGAATCCAATGGTTTCATGTCTGTTTTCCAAAATATCTAGACTGAAGTGAGAACTTGGTAAGAAAGGTAGTCGTTCAACCTGAAGCATAAAAAACATGGTTAGTTTACAGGTATATACGCAAGATTTAGACTATCAAACCTTAGTTGCTGCCTTCCTTTCCATCATTATTCTCAATGGCGCATGTACACCATGAATTTTCTTCATCATAGCAAAATTAGTTTGATCAACGTAATCATCATACTGAAACCAGGTAAACTGTTAGTACTTTTCACTTGATATTTTATCAATTTATTACATTTTTTTCAACTTGTTCTAAGGGGTGACATCCTCCCAATTGAGCCCTGCCATTGTTTATTCTAAAAATAGTAAATTAAAATTAATAAACCACAAATACACAATTTCATCTTTTTCGACTAACCCTCCTTGTTTTAGGCTACTTGTAAAACAATAATCTCCACCTTCCGGAAAATTAAATTTAGTTGCTCGCGAAGTGGTAGGCTTGACAGCTGGTAAGTCCATGTTGTTGTACTGCAAAAATATTAAATCAATTAACAATTACAAGTAATTAATAACTTTGGGAGACTTACCGAGATCAAAGGAATCTACTGCAGCTAGAAATTTATACGGACTGTAGAAACATGACAAGGCGATTTCTGATGTTTCATCCTATATAGTATGAAAGAAGATATAGGAAAGTTGCTTGTGACCAATCAAACATTAGTAAACAAGCTGCATCACAACTAATCTACCATAATCTAGTAGTAACAGTAGAAGAAGCTGCATGTTCGCCAGTGCGTTCATTTTGAGACTTTACAAAGAAGTTGGAAAGTTCCCTGGAAAAGCAATTAGCTTCTGTAATTTTTATTAAATACATTTGAATGTTACGAATCAACTCAGTCTAATCTAAGGTAGTGTATTTTTAATTTGTATATTGAGGTAATTAATAACTATAAGTAAACTCAGTAGGCCTTGGATTGAGCGGGGGGGGGGGTGGGGTATGGTGATAATTGGATGGTTCCTTAAAGTTCAAACCTTTCTTTCCTTAGATTATTAAACAATATGGTTTTTGCAGACAATCTAATCAATAATAATGGATTTTCAACATCGACCGGGTGGAAAAACCGGCTCTGGTGGTGTTGCCTCCTGGTCAGAAACCAATCGTGATCGTCGGGAGAGGTTGAGACAATTGGCTCTCGAAACTATAGATCTAAATAAAGATCCCTATTTTATGAAAAATCATCTGGGTAAGGTGATGAATAATGCAACATTTTTAAAATTAAACTAATTTCTTTGCCAATTCCAGGTTCTTACGAATGTAAATTGTGTCTAACTTTACACAACAATGAGGGAAGTTATTTAGCCCACACCCAAGGAAAGAAACATCAAGCTAACTTAGCTCGACGTGCTGCTAAGGAAGCTAAAGATTCCCCTCAACAACCAGCACCAGCTAAACCTAGAGTTGACATTAAGAAGTTTGTTAAAATTGGTCGACCTGGGTATCGAGTAACCAAGCAAAGAGACCCAGAAACAGGGCAGCAATCTCTACTATTCCAAATTGATTATCCAGAAATCACAGAAACCATCTATCCCCGTCATCGTTTCATGTCAGCTTATGAACAAAAAGTGGAACCTCCGGACAAGAAATGGCAATACCTTTTGTTCGCCGCTGAACCTTATGAAACGATCGGCTTTAAAGTACCCAGCCGAGAAGTTGATAAAAGTGAAGGAAAATTTTGGGCGCTGTGGAACAAAGACACCAAACAGTTCTTCTTACAATTCACTTTCAAAGCTGAAGGAATGATGAAATTGATGCCTATGAAAATACCCAGCCACATGTCTGGTCAAAGAAATTCAAATTCACCAGATGATTCTGGACCTCTACCCCCTCCACCTGGTCAACAAAGTCAACTGCCACCTCCTCCTCACATATATCCTCTCCAACCGCCTCTGCCACAATAAATTCATGTGTAAGGAACAAATGATGTTCAAATAAATCTTGGGTTTTTATTGGTATTTCGTAAATTTTATTTAGACTTAATCAGGAAACAGAAATGTAACTTTTCCAAGAATGATACATTTACAGTTAAATATTAACACCAAAAATTTCATTAGAACATTTAGTAGAAAACAAAAATGTGAAGTTTATTTGTAAAATTCGTGTTCAGATTCGTCTTTCTTAATGTTATTCTTGTAACCCTTTTCAAAGTCTTTAGCTAAAACAACGTAACGATTTTCACGGACGGCGTGCATTCCAGCTTCTTGACAGATGGCGTTAATATCAGCTCCAGAAATTTTATCTGGTCTAGCTACGTAATCTTCCAAATCTACTTCTTCGCTCAAATTCATGGTGGTAGTGATTGTTGAGAAGATAAGACGTTTTTGACGACGATCTGGCATTGGGAATTCAATCTTTCGATCCAGACGTCCTGGTCTTAGAAGGGCAGGATCTAACGTATCAGCTCTGTTGGTAGCCATGATAACTTTGACATTGGTAGTTTGATCAAAGCCATCCATTTGGTTCAGAAGTTCCAGCAAGATACGTTGAACTTCACGATCTGCACCTGTTTGAGCATCGAATCTTTTTGTAGCTATAGCATCAATTTCATCGATGAAAATTATGGCTGGAGCATTTTCCCTAGCGAGTCTGAAGACATCTCGCACCATTCTAGGGCCTTCCCCCAGATACTTCTGGACAAATTCGGAGCCAACTACTCTGATAAAGGCAGCAGTTGTGTGGTGAGCCACGGCTTTGGCTAACATAGTTTTGCCACAACCTGGTGGACCGTACATTAAAACTCCGCGAGGAGGGTCAATGCCAATTTGTTTATACAATTCGAAATGCGTGAGTGGTAATTCTACAGCTTCTCTAATTTCTTGTTTTTGGATATCCAACCCTCCAATGTCAGCATACGAAGTCTCAGGTTTCTCATCAGCTCGTAACATTGATATGCTGCTATCGGCTTCCGGTGGTAGGACATCAACCAAGGCATTACTGTGTTTATGAAGAGCGACGCTGGCGCTAGGTTTCAATAACTCCCTGTCAATGGTTGATAAGATACGAACGTAGTAATTGGATCCAGTTGTAGAGCCTACAATTCCGGTGTTAGGGTCAACCGCTTCCAAGAACTGACCAATAACTAAGGGTACACTTTGGATTCTCTTTACTTCTTCTTGAGCGTGTAAATACTCCTTCTTCAAGTTTTTCTGTTCATCTTTTATGTATTCTTCTTGAACTTCGAGAAACTCCAATTGCCTTTGTAGTTTTTTATACTTGGTAAAGAGATCTTCAATGTCATCGTCCACAGAAGCCACAGTTCCAATGGTGGGTGGTCTAGTCTCGGGTACTACTGTTTCTTCTTTATCCGGTATTATGATGCCGATATCATCCATTTTTTAAGTTTAATTACACTTATATTTAAACTTTATATTATAAATAACAAATACCCTTTGTCGAACGCCGACTAAAACTGATGTGTCACGGAAAAATTTCAAGTGGCGCAAACTTGCGGATAGGTGGCGACATTACGGAAAAACAGGCCACGTGACTAGGTGCAGACGACAGAACTTAGCCCTAAATTTTCAAGCGTGATGTTTCTGGCATGTTGTGTTGTCAAGCACGTTGTATTGTTTTCATTTAATTCTTATTTAATAAGAAAGTTTTATGTTTAGAATATCACAATTTTAGTTAAATTAATAATCATGAAAGATATCATTTCTATTTGCGAGAAAGATTTCGTACAGAAATTAGTAGTAACCAAAAAGGTAAGGAAGCCACGGGCAAATCAACCAAGGCTTATGTAGGGGAACTTCTTTCTGAAACTGAAACTAATTTTGAATTTTAGCGTTTAGACGGCCGTAACTCGGAGGAAAGTCGGGAAGTTAAAATATCTTTTGGTTCTGATCGTGGTTGCGTGTTAGTTTCTTTAGGAAATACATGGTAATAAATGTTATTACGTAATAATTTCCTAGTTTCTGATTAAAAAGTACTTTTTTTAGTGTATTGTCCCAAGTTTCTTGCGAACTCGCTGAACCTCGCAGTTCCAGACCAAGTGAAGGTCAGCTGCATGTCAATGTAGAACTTTCCCAAATGGCTGCCCCCAACGTAGATAGCTATCGCTCATCTGAAATAACCATTAGTGGAGAATACTCTAGACTGTTAGAAAGGTGTATTAGGGACTCTCGTTGCATTGACTTGGAATCATTATGCGTCGTTTCTGGGGAAAAAGTCTGGAATATCAGGCTTGACGTTCACGTATTAAATCACGATGGGAACATTAGTGAATGTGGTAGCATATCCGCTGTCGCTGCTTTATCCCATTTTAGGAGACCAGATGTTACAGTTTTGGGAGCTGATGTCACGGTGGTACGTTAAAACTTCCAATAATTTAAACATTTTTGTTGTAAGTTCAATTTCATTGTAGCATACAGTTGAAGAAAGAGACCCTGTACCCTTAAGTCTCTTGCATATGCCATTTTGCACGTCAATTGCCATCTTTAACGAAGGGTTAGTTTATATTAAGAAAGAACCATTTTCACTCTTGAACAAGATTTGATGATGGTTATTTTGATTTTAGGGAGAACCTCGTAATAGATCCAACAGATTTAGAAGAAAGAGTCTCTGCAGGAATAATCATAATTGGTTTAAACACTCATCAAGAAGTCTGCATGCTTCACTTAGGTGGTAAAGCAACAATTAGCAAAGAAAGAATTTTATCAGCAACCAATATGGCATTTCGGAGAGTTCAAAAAATAACTGAAATTGTTCGGGAATCTTTATCAAGTGATGCAACAGCCAGGTGATAGTTTTCATTTCAAATTTCAACATGCAATAACTGAGTTAAATTCAAGAAATTGAAATTTGTCAATTTTTAGGTCAAGTGGAAAGAAGGTTGGATTCGCCGAAATTTTACGATCGGAGAAACTTTTACAAACTCGGTTCATTCCTAAGACTGAAACTGAAGACATTGAACGTAATCTTCAAGATATAGAAATTATTGAGGAGATTCCAAGTAAAGTTGAGGAAATATTTGTGCAGGTATTAAAAATGAGGCTGAAAGAAACTGCTTGAAAGGCTGAAGCCTGATTTAACGAGAGAAAAGTTGGTAAACCAAATGTTAAATTTTAATTTAAAATAGGCAAAAGGGGCGTCTTTAATTGGCGAAGGTGGTCCTAGCGCGTGGGATACTCTCGATATGGAAGAAATTGATGATGAAACTTCAAAGATTAAAGATGGTGGTGAAACAGCAACTAGTAAGATTTCATAAAAAAAAACTTTTGGATTTTTTGATCTAAATTTAATTTTATGAAAAAAATTTTTGTTGCAGTTTCAAGTGATAGTAGTGAAGAAGAAGAAACCGTGACGTTAAAAGGAGATGATACAGATCCATTGTAAGTATGAAAACTTAATTTTAGGTTTTTAAAACTTAAAGGGATAATGCAACGAGTGCTTTTTCTATTGACTCTTTGTCATTTAGTAAAAAATTATTAACAAATATAAGCTTAAAATTTAAATATAACTTGGAAATTAGGCTTAACAGGGATCCATATTGCATGGAGAGTTTGATATCTCGTTGTTACAAAGTTTCCAGCCAGTTACAAGAGAAGCGTGCGCTTTATTAAAATGAAATTTTTGGCTGGAGACTCGTTAACAAGATACGAAATTTCCTATTAATGGCCCTATCTGCTCTGAAACTTGCCCCTTTAAAATGCTCTTCCCTTACGCACGCAGCCTAGCTTTGACTGTACAATTTATTTTGTACAACGTCGTCTACTAAGCTAGAAAAGAAGGCGACTTTAAAGGGGATATGAAAATCGCAGATAGTCCCTTTAAGCCTATTTTCCAAGTAAGTTCAAATTGATTTCTAGCTTAATATTAACTTGTAACTTTCTTTCTAGTTGATTATTTAATCGATATAAAATCAATAATTGTTGGGCTGCATTATTCCTTTAATCAACTGTAAATTAAGAAGTGCTTTAGTGAGATTTCATATTTTTTAACACTCCTAATCCAGAGTGGGGAACACAAGCATGTGATCTGGTCATGTCATATCATATCTCCCTTTTTTTGTTGTAAGGCTTTCCACCAGGTGGGTTGATAAGTATCCCAGGTTGTCTTGTATAACCCCTTTTGTTGAGATCAATAAAAATCAGATCACATGACTTCTCTTTCCAACTCTTTCTGTACCCCTTTGTCCTAAACAGGGCCCCACCAAAATCCAGAAATAAAATAGGTGAAAAGGTGACTGTTTATCTTAAAAAGAGGTCCAAATAGGAAACTAAATTCTAAAGAAAATAATTAAGAACCAAATAGAAACTGGTGAAAAACAAAATATGATGATTTATCGTAACTTATCTATTAATTCAAGTTCGGAAATAGAGGATGTGTGAAAATTTTAAGAATTATTTCCATAAAAAGAGAATTCTTCCTTTCATGGGAAGAATTTCTAGTATTTTGTCCCACACCAATGTAATGTATTTTAGGGACCTAGAAATTAAAATATGAACTTTTAGGGTGGGAGCCCTGCAATTGATAAAAAAGAGTATTCAATATCCCTTTAATAAATACTTATACTGAATTTAATTTTAATTATTAGCGGAACTGAAGCAAAACAGAGCCGAGGTTGGTACAAAAAAATGCCATTTTAAAAATATTTCCTTCTCTCATTAAAGTTTAGTTTATTATAACCAAAAAGCAGGGTTTTTTTATTTACAAAATTTAGGATTAAAATTATTAGTTACATACGTAAAAAATGGAATACAGTAAAATGATACGCAAATCTTGCAAAGAAGAAATCTCACATTTTAAGTTTGATATTTCAATTTTCAGCACGTATTACAATTCATATATGACCAAGGAAAATGTTTTAATAATAATACTATTTTAATTTCCATTTAATTGAATTACAGGCTTTAAAGTTCTACAAATAATTTATATTTCTCATCAAACAAGAAACTAAAAAACGTTTCCCTTGGAATTATATTTTTTAAAAACATTTTTTTTAGCTAATGAGTACAGACTTAAAATTGAAACAAAATTCGGGGGTATTACAGGAGATTGAGGGATTTTTTTTTTTAGCTTCCAGATGATTCTGCACCATTTTTCTGATCCAATTTACTTTTATTGTTTTTAACCATATAAATGAAAAAAGTTATCGCTTCTTTTTCCAAAACTGGAATTGAACGAAAGTGGCGAGCAAGCATCTGAAAAAATATTAAATCTAAGGTTAATCAACTTGAATTTTATCAAATTAACTATCAGTTTTTATTCAACTAACGTCAGAAAGTTGGGCTTTATTCAGTCCAGGTCTGGTTTGGATTTTATAGTGTTTTTTATAGCGACGGAGAGCGTTGATTTGAAGTTGAAACATATCAACCTACAAAAGAAAGGACAATGGAAGTATTTGCTTAAAACTTTAGGAAATGGGTCGAGTTTACTTCAGGTTGGTCAATTTCATGGTCCCCAAAACCATTATCATCCTCGCTATCTTTACGTTTTCTTTTTCTTACGCTTTGAATTACGCCTTTGTGGTAGTCACATATGTAAATATGCCTAGCCTAGAAAGAGTGTGGTTAATTTGGTTGTTTTGGGGAATTTTAATACGAGCTTACATTTTGTTCAATGCTAAGCTTAAGTTTCCTTTGCGCCACTGTCTTTTGGATACGTTTGCTGTAACTCGCGTTACCAGCTGGACGAGAACAGCGTACACCATCATCCAGTAAACAACAAATCTGATTGTGGCTAGCCTGCGTTTCCTCCTCCGTGCTGAAGCCGTTCATTAAGCTCACGGGATAAAAACTTCTTGCTAGTTTTGTAGAAAAGTCTGTTCTTAATGTATGAAATAAGATTTAAATTTTTACCCCCAATGCCCCAAATCACTGTCAGAAAGATTAGGCCTAGGTGAAAGTAAAAAATATTATGATTACATCCTTCTTAAAAAAAAATGTAACTAAAATAAAAAAAACGTGCGCATAAACGTTTTTTAATAGAAAAATTACCTTATAAATCTTTAAAGTAGGTTTCAAAATTTACAATCCAACATGTGAGATGTGACGAAATGTCGAACGAAAAATCGTTTCGAAATCTGCCGATAATAGTGTTGCAGACGACGCGATAGAGTTGCTTTTTTTTTTCTTGTCACGTGATATCAGGGCTATCTTATTGGTCATGAAGCATTTAATTTATTCATTTTATCGGGGAGGAGGGAAGGGCGGGAGAGTTTGCCTCATAAATCAAACACGAAAATCGAATTTTCCCCTGAAAAAGTTTCTTAAGCCATATTTTTTTCCGCCCATGCCGTATATAAAAAAGAAATGTTTACATAAAAAATTCTAACATGTTATTAGGCCTAAATCATAATGGCCTATACTAAAATTAAGATATTACATATGAAAAATAAACTGATTAATTTTAATTATTATTTTCACTTTAATGTGACGAATTAAGGTAGACTCTTTGTTATTGGGAGATAAAAGATTTCTTTTTGAACAGGGTGCGCTTCGTTTAATCGGAGGTATCCGGCTTATGCGTCAACGCACGAAAGATTTTGAACGTGATTTTCCCCCTTGAAGTCAACGCACCTTGCAGTAGAAGACTAGGTTTAGTAGGCCCCTCTTTGTCCTCCTATACCTATATCTCCCCAAAACAATTCATTTGTTTCGATTATATTATAAAGTTGTTCATTATTTGTATTTTTTTTTTGTATTGTTTTTTACTCCTTGGAAGTTCAAATTAACATAAATTATTCTGTTAATCTTTCTTTTGTTGACTTAGTTCCGAAATTTTTAATCCATTTATATAATACACATTTTGGGTATTTATTCGTCTTGAAGTTTAAAAGGCGACTCCCGGAGAGTTCTTTTGTTTAAAAATTTATATTTGCCAACGGACTGTTACGGGCATAATATTTTTCCCGCCGTTTCTCTAGGGGAATGACTGTTTAGCGATTGGAGTAAAAATCGGTCACGTGATTGCCAAAGTCATCGAGGATTCGATTATTTTTTGCGCCATTTCCGAAAGTGGCCAATCGCCAAGCGCCATTTGAAGCGTTCGTTTTACCACAGCGCTAGCGGCGTGGAAATTTTGTCACGGCGACAGCGAGCGCAACGATTTCCAGTACGAAGCATTTAGAACGGTTTCCTATGAGTGATAGTGACTTTCTTTGGTAAGATAATTTTTCTTTAATTTCATGATTTTAGGGACAAAGCAAATAGCCAAAAAATAGTTAAATATCCCTTCTAACTTTAGTACATTGCAATGTTAACGAAATTTTAAGTGTCAACTTGTTAAAATCGCCTTCAAAATACGGTATTTTTCGTCCATAGGAAATAGCCGCGTAAGCTCTCCCATAGCCGCTAACATTGTATTTTACCCAAGCACAAAGGCGGCGATCGACGCCATAGCCCGCAATGGGATTTTCGCATTTCAACTAGGGTTCGAAAGAAAATTCATAACTTTAGAAATATTTGATTTAAGAACAATATCTCATCGGATATCGGTATAGGAGGTTTCGTTTCTTAAGGTTAGCTTTGTTCCGGCTTTTTTCCCCAAACTTTTTTAACCGAAATTATTTTCCAAAAAAGTTGTTAAATTTCTCGTCTTTGCTATGGGATTTTCTACGGGTCGCCTGCAAGCCAGCCATAGTGGAAAATCTCGCTATGCTCGGGAGGGAGGCCTAGTTTCGCTGCCATAGCGTTGTATTGAGAAACTATACTAATAGCTAACGTCCCATGTTATTTCAATGGGAGTGCTAGTCAACTCATAGCAGACTATTCCAACTCACCAGATATACCGAGTGGTATAGACTTTCGGCATTAACTTAATTATTTAACTCGGGAATAATTATCATAGCCATTGTCTCTGAGGGAAGGGCGACAATTTAGAGGGTAGCCATTTTGGTGTTTTGGACATTTAAGGATTCATTTATCACAACTGGTTTTTTTCTAGCCTTTTTACTTCAATGTTGTTTTATGTAAAAGCCCAATTACTTTTCTCGGATGCCCGCTTAATTTTAAATTTTAGTTAACGCGTGACGTTTAGGCCTAGGCGAATTTTTCAAAATTTGATGTAAACAATTCTTGACTTGTTTAAATTTTTGGGAGCAATTAAATTTGATGATTAATTTTTATTTTAATTTTTTTTTTTTTTTTTCAGTTTCACTATTAAAAATTTAGATTGATCTCGCGAATTTAAATACTTAAAGAGATTAGTTTTTTCCATCAATATGGGAAGAGACGCTGATAAGCCGAGAGGGCGAATGTCGGCTTATGCCTTCTTTGTTCAGACGTGCCGAGAAGAACATAAGAAGAAACATCCTAATGAAAATGTGGTTTTTGCTGAATTCTCAAAGAAATGCGCTGAAAGGTGGAAGGTAAGTGTAGCTAAAATCTTTTCTTTGCAAAAGGTTTTGATATTATTTTGTTCACTTTTTTATTAGACCATGTCTGACAAGGAAAAAAGCAGATTTCATCAAATGGCTGACAAGGATAAGAAGAGATATGACAATGAGATGTCCACTTACAAACCTCCCAAGGGTGAGAAGAAGGGAAAGAAAAGGAAGCGCACAAAGGATCCCGATGCACCCAAGAGGTCACTGTAAGTAGAAAATATATAAAATAAAAAAAAAAAAAAGATAGGGATGCCTAATAAACTTGTTCACAGCTCTGCCTTCTTTTGGTTTTGCAACGACGAACGTCCAAAAGTAAAAGAAACGATGCCTGATTCTACAGTCGGAGAAGTTGCTAAGGAACTTGGTCGTAGGTGGAACGACGTTACTGATGAAACCAAGTCTAAGTACGAAGCCTTAGCTGCGAAAGACAAGGCTCGTTATGAAAAAGTAAGTTAAACATTTAACAATTGAATCCTTAGTTTTTTAACAATTACTGTATTTTTAAACTAAGGAAATGAAGTTGTACAAGGGCAAGAAAGGAAAGCCATCACCTCCTGCTAAGGTAGTTGCTCCTCCCCCTAAGAAAAAGGAAGAATCTGAAGAGGAAGAAGAAGAGGAGGAGGAAGTTGAAGAGGAAGTAGAAGAAGAGGTCGAGGAAGAAGAAGAGGAAGATGAGGATGATGAATAGACTTCTCTCGCGTAAAAAACATTTAAAACTGCCCCTGAATCCCCTAACTTTTTAGTGATGGCTCCGAACTTATTGATAAATATATAAAGTTGTAGTATTTTTTTTTTTTTTTGGTGCCTCATGAAAAAAAAAATGTTTAAAACAATTTTTCCCTGTGGAAAATGAAACTGTTTTATAGTTTTTGCGTGCAGGGGGTGAAAATATTGGATTTAAAAAATGTAATACTACAACAAAGAAAAAAAAATTACATAGGTTTAAAATGTTTTCGTTAATTCATCACATCATCATTTTTTTTATGTTGGGTTACTTTTTTTTTTCTCTCATTTGTTCCCCTTCATTGTAAAACCGTTTCATTGTACTTATACAGTTTTGGTGGGTATTTAAAGAGTTTTTTGGAAATCCCCTTAATGACAGTGATTATTCGTAGAATATTTGGTCCTCGAAAGAACATTGGTGTGAAAATTGTAATTATATCCAAGTTTTGTTTTTTTTAAAACGCTTAAAACGGATTTTTAACTCTTTCGAGATATTTAAAGTAATTTTTCCTTTGCAAGTAGTTTTGACGTAATTTCCAAATTTTCATCTTCTGTTTAAAAAGCTCAAAAATAAAATTTAAAAACTGGTTTTTGTTTTTCCAGTTGTAGGCGGTAAAATTGTAAAATGAAATTTTCAGGGCAGTGTTTTTAAAACCGTCAGGAACTGCACTACCTCTTGGACTGAGTTAATAAAGAAAAAAAAAAAATCTCTTAACCCCACAATATTTAAAAAACATAACGATTAAAACCTCTTGAATCCCAATGTTAATATTTAGGGAAGTAAATTAAAAGTCCACCCTTTAAGTATAAAGATGAAATACAAAATGTTTTGTAGTTGTAATGTTCTTTATTTTATTTTTTTTTTTTTTTCAACAAGAAACATAAAAAGGACCGACTTATTTCAATTGTAAAGTTTTAATAAAAAGAGTTAAAAAATTACTAATTACTGTCATTTTTAAAAACTGAAAACAAAAAGATAAAAAGTATATCAAACTAATGGATAACATCTCCCATGTTTTGTAAACTTTACAATATTCATCCAAAAAGGAAAAAGATTGTCTATATGCTTTTCTTGAATAATAAAAAGCTGAAAAAACGTGTACTTTAAGGTTTTAAATTTATGCGGGTTTTTCCGGGAGGGACTTAAAGGCTAATGCTTTCATCTAATTCGTCGGATATGGTTTTTGGTGCCACGTGACGTTTCTCCTGACTGAAGCATCAGGGTCCGTTTACTTGGGTAGTGCAGTTTTGCCAAGTCGTGGGAAAAATCCCATGTGGTGGAAATATTGGCTCTGGGAAAAAGGTATTTTTTTCGTAGATCGGTCGATTGTGGGGTTTTCCTGAGCATACTTCGAAATAAGGCAAGTTTACAACTAAAAGACGGGTTTTTTATATTCAAAAACTGAGCGTTACTGAACCCAATGACTATTATACTAATTCTAATCATGGAGTTGAGGACACATTCATATTCCCAGCTCAATGATTCTAATATTTTATAAACAAAATATTGAGGGGGATCTCTGGTCCTTAGGACTATTGAAAAAAAAACTTATTTTGAAGCCTGGGGTAATGGTTCCCCTCCTTCGCCCTTGGGCTAGCACTGCAGAGGGGAGGGGTGAAAAAACTTCAATATAGTTAAGCCGTACGCGAAAAAAAAAATCGCAGGTTTGCTGACCGACAGGGCGGCGCGGCGATAGTTGACGGTCGTGAATAGGGTAGCCATTTTGGTCTTTCCGACATTGAAGGTTTACTAGCCAGCCATTCTTCCTCGAGGCTCGATGCTTTTTTCTGTAAAAGGGCGCCAAAATATTTAGGTCCCACGCTTAATTAAATTATAGTTATCCGTAACGTTTAGGCCTAGGAGTCTTTTTAAAATCACTTTAGGTAACTAATTCTCGACCTAAATATTTTGGGGTAATTAAATTAAATGATTTCGATTATTTTATTTTTTTTTTAATTTCAGAATTTTAAATTGAGGTTGATCAGTTGAATTTTAATTCTGCGAGAGTTTAGTTTGACTTTTTTCCGTCAATATGGGAAGAGACGCTGATAAGCCGAGAGGGCGAATGTCGGCTTATGCCTATTTCGTTCAGACGTGCCGACAAGAACATAAGAAGAAGCACCCTAATGAAAATGTGGTTTTTGCCGAATTCTCTAAGAAGTGTGCTGAAAGGTGGAAGGTAAGTGTAGCTTTGGTTTAGCTAAAGCTTTTCTTTCCTGTAAGGAGGTTTTATTTCAAATTTTTCACGTTTTTATTAGACCATGTCTGACAAGGACAAAAGCCGATTTCATCAAATGGCTGACAAGGATAAGAAGAGATATGACAATGAGATGTCCACTTACAAACCTCCCAAGGGCGAGAAGAAGGGAAAGAAAAGGAAGCGCACAAAGGATCCTGACGCACCCAAGAGATCGCTGTAAGTAGAAAAACTTAGTAATTTTAGTTTTTGGGGTTTCTCTTATAAATTTATTCACAGCTCTGCCTTCTTTTGGTTTAACAATGACGAACGCCCAAAAGTAAAGGAATCAATGCCTGATTCTACGGTTGGAGTAGTTGCGAAGGAACTCGGTCGTAGATGGAATGATGTTACAGAGGAAACCAAGTCTAAATACGAAGCATTAGCCGCGAAAGATAAGGCTCGTTATGAAAAAGTAAGTAAAATCATTTAGCAATTCGAGAATTTTTTCTGATCACTACTATTTTATTTTTTAACCTATTCTTAGGAAATGAGGTTGTACAAGGGCAAGAAAGGAAAGTCATCAGCTCCGGCTAAGGTAGTCGCTCCTCCTCCCAAGAAAGCTGAAGAATCTGAAGAGGAAGAAGAAGAGGAGGAGGAAGTTGAAGAGGAAGTAGAAGAAGAGGTTGAGGAGGAGGAAGAAGAAGAAGAGGAGGAAGAGGAATATGACGAATAAACTTCTCACTTCTCTGGCTTTAAAAAAAAACATTTAAAACTGCCCCTGAATCCCTCTTCCAACTTTTTAAAGTGATGGCTACAAATCTATTGATGAATTTATAAACTTGTAGTTTTTTAATTTTTTTTTTGGTGCCTCATGAAATCCAAAATTTTCCCTGTTTTTTTTTGGGTGCAGGGGCTGAAAATTAGACTAAAAAAATGTAATACTACAACAAAGAAAAAATATTACAAAGGTTTAAAATGTTTTCTTTAATTCATCGCATCATTTTTATGTTGGGTTACTGTTTTTCTCATTTGTTTCCCTTCATTGTAAAACGGTTTTTTTCATTGTACTTATACAGTTTTGTCAAGTATTTAAGTTTTTTGAAAATCCTCTTAACGACAGTGATTATGAATAGAATTTTTGGTCCTCGAAAGAACATAAGTGTGAAAGTTGTAATTATATCAGAATTTTTTCTTAAACGCGGTTAAAACTGATTTTTAACTCTTTCGAGATGATAAATGTATTTTTTCCTTCGCAAATATTTTTGACGTAATTTCAAAAGTTTAAACTTCTGTTTAAAAGCTCAATAAATTTAAAATATCTTTTTTTTTTCGTATGATTTTAGTTTTTTTCAGTCACAGATGATCAATTTGTAAAATGTAATTATCAGGGCATTCTTTTCAAAGAAACCGTCAGGAACTGCACTACCTCTTGGACTGTGTTTAAAAAATAAAAACATTCTCTTAACCCTCATAATATTTAAAAAACGTAATGATTAAAACCCTAATCCCAATGTTAATATTTAGGGAAGTAAATTAAAAAGTCCACTCTTTCACAAAATATAAGATTAAATACAAAAAATGTAGTTGTAAATGTTCGTTAATTTTTTCGTTTTTTCAAGAAATTAAGAAAGGGCTGAATTATTTTCATTTCAATGTGAAGTTTTAAAACTTAAGAGTTACAAGAGTAATTACTGTCGTTCTTAAAATCTGAAAACAAAAAGATGGAAAAAGTATATCATACTAATGGTTAACATCTCCCATGTTTTTGTAAACTTTACAATATTCATCCGTAAGGAAAAAATATTGTCTCATGCTTTTCTTGAATAATAAAAAAGGTGGAAAAATGTATTTTTTAAGTGTTTAAATTGTAGAAACTGGAAAGCAAATTCTCATTTCTACATGGTCAGATATGGATTTGATATCATTTGACCTTTCCCTCAGTCCCAGCATTTGTTTACTTGGGTTGGGATAAGAGGAGGAAGGTTTAATTTAGAATGTAACTTGTAATGCTAAATTAGAGCTACAACTAAGAACAGATTGATATCCCTGCTATTACTTGCAAAGGTGGGCAAAGCTGAAAATTATAGCATCTAATGTTTAAAAAATTTCCAGCTTTCCGCAACTTGAAGCTTGGATTCTATCAAATGTGGATGAGTCCCCTTTAACCTTGGGCAAGTAACGTTAGAAAGCAAAAAGGATGACTTTGGTGAATCCAAACTGAAACAAGATGGTGTACTATATGCAAAGCACACCTTGAAATGTATTACATATAGCATTAGTATCCATCTCCGGTAAGAGGCTTCAGAAGTTGACCAAGGGCAAATTATATGTGGTCAATTATACCAGGTTCGACGGTCAAAAGGGGCTTCTGCCACCTGACCCCGCTTGAGGGACGAAGTCTTCGTCACGAAGACTTTTTCGTATCTACTGTCTACAGCTAAGGACAATATAATGGTTACACCTCCTCTCTGATAGGGGGAAATGTGCTAAAAAAGTCCCGCGAATCCATTCCGCGATAACAGAGACGATTTTTGGACTTGTTTTATGCCCGATTGCCCCTTGTTATTTTTTGGAAGCTTGGAATGCCCATTTTGAAATTAAAATTCACGTAATATTTTTTCATCCTCCATGTTGTTTTTTGTAAAAGCCTAAAAGGCGCGAATTCTTTTGTGCACGCGCATAATATTAAACATTATTAGTAAACTAGTTACGCCTGACGTTTAGGCCTAAGCGTATTTTTCAAAATTCACTTTATGACAAATTCTCGATATCGACTTGGTTAAAATTTTTGGGGTAATTAAATTTAATGACTTTGATTATTTATTTATTTTAATTTTATATTTCCATTTCAGAATTTAAAATTAAGATTGATCAGTTGCATTGATATTTGAGAGATATTTGTTTGACTGTTTTACATCGTCATGGGAAGAGATGCTGATAAACCGAGAGGGCGAATGTCGACTTATGCTTTCTTTGTTCAGACGTGCCGAAGTGAACATAAGAAGAAGCACCCAAATGAAAGTGTAGGTTTTGCCGAATTCTCGAAGAAGTGCGCTGAAAGGTGGAAGGTAAGCGTAGCTAAGTGTAGTTTAGGATTAGTTAAAATCTTTTGCGAAGTAAGGTTATGATACTAATTTTCCTGATTTTTATTAGACCATGTCTGACCAGGAAAAAAGCAGATTTCATCAAATGGCTGACAAGGATAAGAAGAGATATGACAATGAGATGTCAACTTACAAACCTCCCAAGGGTGAGAAGGGAAAGAAAAGGAAGAGAACAAAGGATCCCGATACACCCAAGAGGTCACTGTAAGGATAAAAACTTAGGATTTTTTTTTTTTTTATTTAGTGTTTTCTCTAATACATTTGTTCACAGCTCTGCCTTCTTTTGGTTTTGCAACGACGAACGTCCAAAAGTAAAAGAAACAATGCCTGATTCTACTTTCGGAGAAGTTGCCAAGGAACTTGGTCGTAGGTGGAATGACGTTACTGATGAAACCAAGTCTAGAAACGAAGCCTTAGCTGCGAAAGACAAGGCGCGTTATGAGAAAGTAATATAAAAATATTTAACAATTCAATCAAGTTATTTTTTAATCACCACTTTTTTTTTTTTTTAACCTGCTTCTTAGGAAATGAAGTTGTTCAAGGGCAAGAAAGGAAAGCCATCACCTTCCGCTAAAGTAGTCGCTCCTCCTCCAATGGAAAAGGAAGAATATGAAGAGGAAGAAGAGGATGAGGAAGTTGAAGAAGTGGAAGAAGAGGTCGAGGGTGAAGAAGAGGAGGAGGAGGAGGATGATGAATAGACTTCTCTCGCGTAAAACCAAAATAAAAAACATTTAATAATGCCACTGAATCCCCCTTCCCAATTTTTAACGTGATGGCTCTGAACTTATCAATATATATATATTTTTAAACTTGTGGTTTTTATTTTATTTGGGGCCTAATTTTTAATACAATTTTGCCCTGTCAGGTATTTAGAAGTTTTTATGGAAATCCCCTTGATGCGTAGAATTTTTAATCCTCGAAAGAAGTGTGAAATTTGTAATTATATCAGAGTTTTTTGTCTAAATTTGTAAAAGTAAAAGGGCAGCGTTTAAAAAAACCATCAGGAACTGCACTACCTCTTTGACTGTGTTAAAATAACCCCACAATATATTTAAAAACAACGATAACGATTAAAATATCTTGAATCCCAATGATAATATAGGGAATTAATTTAAAAGTTAACCTTTCACAAAATTTGAAGATGAAATGCAAAAAAAAATTAGTAATGTTTATTTTATTTTTTACAACAAGAAACCAAAAATTTAAAAAGGGTTCACTTATTTCAACGTAAAGTTTTAATAAAATGATTTAAAAGGTACTAATTTGTACTATTTACTGTCATTTTTAGAAAACTTATTTTTGTCTCAAAGATGTGTCAACCCAGAAGTGAATTAAAATTTTGAATAGTATAAAAAGCTCATGATCCATAAGCCTAGGGAAAAAAAAAGGTGACAGCCTCACTTTAATTAGTGTTCAAATTTTCGCGGGCTTTTCTGTGAGAAACCAAGAAGCAAATTCTGACTTTTAATTGGTCTGATTTAGATTTAATATCACCGTAAGTAAATAGCTAGAAGTAGGTATCATACCCTCACCTAGCGTCTTATTGTGTATGAAGTAGTTGATGACGTCGACGGCAACATTTTAAGTAAGCTCCTCCTCTTTAAGATAGCAGCTATTGGGGTATTTGTAAAATCACCCGGTCCTCGTCTCTACAGTCTACACTCGTAGTTCACTCTAATGCCATTTTCTTTAGGCTCGTACGACTGCTCCCAAAGCACTCCGAAAGCCAGGCTCTTAGTCTTACCTTAGGACCATGGAGGAATGTACTGTGTTCTTTTCCATGCTTGACATCCTTCCACTTCTATGGGCCAGAGTAAAAGATAATGCATTTGAACTGAACTAAATTGAGAAAACAAAAGCCCAGACTCCCAGCCACTATGGCCCAGCGTGAGAATAAGGTGGTGGCAGATGGAAAATGACCCTGGTCACGGTCATGGACCAGTTTATTTATTCCAAACCAGGGAATCGCTGATCATACGTCACTTGATAAATAAAATCCTTATTTCTCAGCCTGCTCCAGGCCACAATTTAGCAGAGTAAGCAGACGAATCTGAGTTGTAGAAGACCGAAACGAAGTGTTCGATGGTGCTCGTCTCTTTTGTTTTGAAATAAAATCAGGTATAATTTTATAAATGCCTTCTTGAAATTAGGTGTAATTTTTTATATACTTTATAGAAATTTATATAGTAATTTGTTGGGTTCATCGGAGTAACCTGGCCATGTAGAGTGAATTAAGAATGTTAGGCCTTGGCTCTGTGTCTATGTTCTCTGTATCAGTGGATTCACGAATTTCAAATTTGTTGTGTAGCGTTTTAGCTTGCATTTAGAATTTGTTATCCTTAAGGTGTTAGTGTAGGTTCATTGATACTGTAAGCAAGGGTGAAGGAAATAGTAGGGCGCCTAAGGTTATAGTAATTTGAATTTAATTTTAATATTAAGGTAATTAAGTACAGCCATTTAAAAAGTTTTATTTCGCATATTTTTTTTTTCAATGTTATTAGATTCTAAGGAAACCATTACTTTTTCTATCCTAAAATTAAAGTTGGCAAGGAAAAACATTGTTTAACCAAGTAACTATGGAGAGTACATCAATTTTAATTGCAACAAAAACTAGTCTACCACCAAACTTGCGAGGACCTGTTAATGGTCAAGTCAAGCTACAT
This sequence comes from Odiellus spinosus, assembly GCA_963920705.1. NCBI lineage: Eukaryota > Metazoa > Arthropoda > Arachnida > Opiliones > Phalangiidae > Odiellus > Odiellus spinosus. The sequence goes on along the minus strand of OY987226.1, from coordinate 9,512,013 downwards.
GTACCATTTGTAAAGTTACATAAAACCCTCTCTAAAACTGAAAGCTTATCCATTAAAACAAGGTGGTGGGGACAAAACAGCTTCACAATTTTCAAACCTCTTTCCCACGAAACATCGCAGAAGGATTTGAAAACTATAGCATTTTATAATGTCTGTTGTAGCTTGGAAATGATTCTTTCTTATTTTAAAGGTAGATTTGATTTTGTGATTATGAAATTAGTATTAATAGTAATTAGTGTTTTCCCCCATCTTTTTCTCAGATATGAATCATCTAAAGTTTGAAATTGTTTCAAACTTTGGCCGAGCTGCTCGTAGATTGGGGTTGGCACATGTTAATTTGGATAATGTGAAATTTGGAGCTCCATTAGCTGGGTTATATCCAATAAAGCTAGATGAAAACATTGTCGGTGAAATTTTCGTTAGCTTGAGTCTGGAAAACTTCAAAACTGAACCTGGTATGCTTTATTTATAAATTTACCTTAACAATTAAATTTGATTAAAATTAAAAGAGCATGTCTTGCATAGGATTGTGGGCTGCTACTTTTTAAGCCTTAGAACATAACATTTAATTTTGTCATCAAAGTACTCTTTTTCCATAGTTAACAATATGAGTACTCATTTTCTTTAGCTGTCAAATTGTGTACTCATTTCCTTTAGTTGCCAATTTGTGTACCCGTTTTCTTTAGTCGTCAATTTGAGTACTCGTTTTCTGTAGTTGCAAATACTAATATTACTTTTCCATAGCTACCAATATGAGTACTCGTTTTGCATAGTTGAAATTATGAATACTCCTTTTTCACAGTGGCCAGTAGCCTAGTTACTCCTTTTTTTTCCACAATTGCCAATGCGAGTACCCATTTTCCATAGTTGCAAATGCGAGTACTCGTTTTCCATAGTTGCCAATGCGAGTACTCATTTCCCATAGTTTGCCAATGCGAGTACTCATTTCCCATAGTTTGCCAATGCGAGTACTCGTTTTCCATAGTTACCAGTACATAGCTGGCAATGTGTTCTCATTTTTCATAGATAATGAGTACTGATTTTTGAAATTCTCTCATCTGACCAACGTATGTAATTGGGCCTTGGCTATAAAGCCAGTAATGGGTGATTACTAATCAGTAATCACTGATTACTTATCAGGGCGAGTTCCTGAATTATTCTGATCAGGCTTCAAAAGTTCAAATACTCCTTATGTTTGCCAAATATGTTTAACAAGTATCTATGAACTTTGCAGCCATTTTATTATTTGTAAAATTATTTGAACCTATATTTGGTACTCCAAACTTTTATCAAGAACAAGGCTTAACATTTAATCATAATAGATAGAGCACTGATTAAAATGAGTACTTGTGTAGCCTTATTTTTTTGTTGTTTAGCACAATGATAATTTTGAACTTCAATTTTCAGAGAAAGAAAGCTTTGATGATAAATATGAAACTCAACCTAAAGTCACTACTTTACGAAAAGACACAAACAATGTTTTAAATCAAATTCTCGCTAAAGCTAAGGATTTACGATCCTGTTTGCAAGCAACGGGTGGAAGTCACGTGTATGACTCTAATAATGTTGGGCCTAAACATTCAGTCACGCAATTGCTGTTAGGTAAGCTTTTAAATTAAGTTGTTATTAACAATTTGAGCGAGACATCTTTTATCTTTACCAATTTAATGTAAATTTTTGTTATCAGGTTACTATTGTCTAATAAAAGTAATCTCTTACAGATAAAAATGACTCAAGTTTTAAGAAATCAGCTGACATGTTTTGCGAAAGCTTGGACTGTGAAGAAGATTCATTACCTGATGATTCTGTTCTTAATTCCCTGATTTATAATTCAAACAATCGTGTTTCACGCAAAGAGTCAACTCAAACGCAAACCCAGGATTTCAAAAGTGTTAAAGCAACTTTGTGTAAAACTGTGGAAACTCAATGCGATCAAGCCAGTGCCCGGAAAAACTTAAATTGTGATCAAGATAACACGCGAACAAACTTAAATTGTGATCAAGAAAGTGCCCGGATAAACTTAAATCGTGATCAAGATAATGCGCGGATAAACCTAAATTGCAAATCTAATTCAACGGTTGATGAAGGATCTTCTACAGAGCAATTAAATGCAATTGAATCATTTGGTGAAAATCTAAGGAACTATTCCTACATCAAAGTTACTGTGGATACTTTAAACATTGAATCAACTTATCAAAACAGCGGTTGGTAAGTGAAAATTTTTTTAAGTTATGGATCTGAACCAATATCAATTACTACCATCAAGATTTTACCGATTGATATTGGTTACCAACACTACATTCTTTTTTCTCAATTTGCTGCGGTTTTAAGAGTTACGCTTTTCAAGGATATTTTCTGTTGAATTGCGAATACCTTGGGTTGGTAGGGACAGTGCTATTAGTTGGAATAATAAAGGGCACAGAACATACAGCGATTTTTCTGTTTTTCATTTGTTATCTGATAAACTGAAAGATGGAGGTATTTATATTCTAGTTTCTAGAAATCTTGCGGGTTCATATAAACCTGGAAATATTGGAGAAATTGGTTTTAACTTAAGTTTAAAAGGCAATAACATTTCCCACCTATTTGCAATGAAGACTCATTGAAAATATTTGAGTATTTTAAGTGAAAGACTCAATGACAATATTTTAGTACTTGTATTTTTAAGTTGAAGACTCAATGAGACAATGACAATATATAAAGTTGACCATAGATAGTTGAAAACTCAATGACAATAGATAAAGTTGAAGACTCAATGAGACAATGACAATATATAAAGCTGACCATAGATAGTTGAAAACTCAATGACAATAGATAAAGTTGAAGACTCAATGACAATATATAAAGTTGAAAACTCAATGACAATAGATAAAGTTGAAAACTCAATGACAATAGATAAAGTTGAAAACTCAATGACAATAGATAAAGTTGAAAACTCAATGACAATAGATAAAGTTGAAAACTCAATGACAATAGATAAAGTTGAAAACTCAATGACAATAGATAAAGTTGAAGACTCAATGACAATAAATAAAAGTTGAAGACTCAATGACAATAGATAAAAGTTGAAGACTCAATGACAATAGATAAAAGTTGAAGACTCAATGACAATAGATAAAAGTTGAAGACTCAATGACAATAGATAAAGTTGGACTCAATGACAATAAAGTTGGACTCAATGACAATAAAGTTGGACTCAATGACAATAAAGTTGGACTCAATGACAATAGATAAAGTTGAAGACTCAATGACAATAGATAAAGTTGAAGACTCAATGACAATAGGTAAAGTTGAAGACTCAATGACAATAGGTAAAGTTGAAGACTCAATGACAATAGGTAAAGTTGAAGACTCAATGACAATAGGTAAAGTTGAAGACTCAATGACAATAGGTAAAGTTGAAGACTCAATGACAATAGGTAAAGTTGAAGACTCAATGACAATAGGTAAAGTTGAAGACTCAATGACAATATATAAAGTTGAAGACAATGACAATAAAGTTGAAAACTCAATGACAATAGATAAAGTTGAAGACTCAATGAGACAATGACAATATATAAAGCTGACCATAGATAGTTGAAAACTCAATGACAATAGATAAAGTTGAAGACTCAATGACAATATATAAAGTTGAAAACTCAATGACAATAGATAAAGTTGAAAACTCAATGACAATAGATAAAGTTGAAAACTCAATGACAATAGATAAAGTTGAAAACTCAATGACAATAGATAAAGTTGAAAACTCAATGACAATAGATAAAGTTGAAGACTCAATGACAATAGGTAAAGTTGAAGACTCAATGACAATAGGTAAAGTTGAAGACTCAATGACAATAGGTAAAGTTGAAGACTCAATGACAATAGGTAAAGTTGAAGACTCAATGACAATAGGTAAAGTTGAAGACTCAATGACAATATATAAAGTTGAAGACAATGACAATAAAGTTGAAGATTCACTACAATAGATGAAGACTAAATGACTATAGATCGAGCAATAGATAGACTAAATGACAATAGCTAGTTGAAGACTAAATGACAGTAGCTGGTTGAAGAATAAATGACAATTTATCTAGTTGAAGGCTAAATGGCAATAGATATTTGAAGATTAAATGTCTTAGGAAAAATTTGCAGACTAAATGTCTTTGGATGAAGTTGAAATCTCAATGACAATAGAGTTACATTAAAAGTTGAAGAGTGACATTAGTTATTTTTAAAAGTTGAAGAGTGACATTAGTTATTTTTAAAAGTTGAAGACTGACATTAGTTATTTTTAAAAGTTGAAGACTGACATTAGTTATTTTTAAAAGTTGAAGACTGACATTAGTTATTTTTAAAAGTTGAAGACTGACATTTGTTATTTTTAAAAGTTGAAGACTGACATTAGTTATTTTTAAAAGTTGAAGACTGGCATTAGTTATTTTTAAAAGTTGAAGACTGTGACATAGTTATTTTTATAAGTTGAAGACTCTGTGACATTAGTTATTTTTAAAAGTTGGAGACTCAATGACAATAGAGTTATTTTAAAAAGTTGAAGGCTCAATGACAATAGAATTATTTATAAAAAGGTGAAGGCTCTATGACAATAGAATTATTTTTAAATGTTGGACTCAATGAAAATAATTGATGAATAAGAGCTGAGTTGAAGACTCGGTGATTATATGTTTATTTGGACTCTGATTAAACGTTTAATTAGGTTTGAAGAATGACCAGATGCAACCTTGAAAAAAGGTATACCTGGAAAAGTCACTGAATTCGAAATGCTAAATTTTGTGTTATCCCTTGTTAAGGATTTTTATTTTTGAATTGGGAACTCGGTGATTATATTTAAGGATTTTATTTGAATTTGAAGCTCAATGAAAATATGCGAATATTTATTTTGAGTGGGAGACTCAATGCAAATATTTGAGGATAATTATTTTAAGTGGAAGACTGAGGTTATATTTGAGGATGTTTTATTTTGATTTGATGACTGAAAGATAAATATTATATATATTTTTAAATGCAGTATGAAATAATGAAACAAGTATCGTTTGTTTTATAGACTAAGATAAGTCCTTAGTCATTATTAAAACTTAACAAGACAAGACATAAAATACTAAAATTTATCTTTCTACTTGGAAAAATTCCTAAAAATATTTCGAAAATATTTTTCTAGATTTAATATGAACCTTATATTGTTAGCCTTTAAATTATGTAAGTCCCCAACCACTAAAAGCACTGCTTTTTGTTTTAAAGGAGTAATTTTCAAACAAGATCGGGTATTGCCGTACTATTATAGCCCTGATTTGGTTGGGAAACAATTATCTAAGAGCGTTCAATTTATTGTTGAAGCTAGGAATGCTCATAAGAAACTGGTAGTATATTGATGTTGTTCATTTGTTAAGTTCAAATGCAAACGTGACGCGTGTTCTTAATCTTTATTAAGATGCGAAGTCTGGGCAAAACGCAAATAATTCTGTCCGATGTTTTGAAACATAACATGAAACTCGAAACCAACTTGTACCTCGCGTCAGACGAAATGGTCACCCATAACTCAAACTCGATCAAGGTTAGGTATTTTCCAATTTTCCGCATCATAAATTGCACGCCTTTTATATCTTTTCGAAGTTGTTTAACGCGCATTACTTGAGTTTCAACGTTATATTGGTTTCTATGTATAGATTGTAGTGGAGTTTTTGAAAAGCTCCAAAAAGATTTCACCCGTAGAGTGTGATATATCAAATATTGTTGAAACCAAAGACCCACTTGTGGTGGCGAAAGCTCCTATCCTTGCCAATACAAAAAATCAAATCAGAAAGCTCATCGTCCATGAATCCAAAAGTTACGCGCGTAAATATTGCCGTAAAGATATTCATCTGGAAAAAGAGAAAGATAGTTACGAAGCTCAACCATCAAATATTCACAAAGTTAAACAAATTTTACACGATCCCAATTTTCATAAATCAACTGTTGGAAACGTGGAAATTATTTTGTGCATTGATAGAGCATTTCATTTACCAATCGTCTACGATTCGCTTAGGTATTTAATTACAATTTTTCTGCGGTTTTATTCGTGAAATGAAATTTGCAATTTTTCTATTCAGGAATTTATATTTTCCGCCCTCAACTTATGTTTCGTGCAATTTGAACGACACTCTAGTTTCAACAAATGTAGTTTCTAAATCTATTCAACCGGTATGGAATTTTACTCATACTGGTCGTATGGAAAATCAAAATGTAAGACTACATTTTATTCATTTTTGATTTGCTTTTTAGACTCTTCGATATTTAAATTTTTAATTGTTTTTGAACTATAGTTTTTAGTTTTCAAAATACATTTAGTTCGAGAAGAAATTACTGGTATACATTTTTTTGTCTTGGAATTAAATAGGGTGAATGTTAAAAAATGTCTCTTTCACGTGTTTTGGTCCTTATAACTTATTGGAAAAGTTCATGTACTATTTAAAGTCACCTTTTCTTGGGTAGCAGACGAGGTACGTTGGGTATAACAATTTGTATAATCCAAATCTAGGCTATGGATGTAAGGGAAGGTGTTTTTCAATGAATATAATCCAGAGCAGATACAGTGTTCATAGAAACTAGAAATAAAAGGGAATTGATTGTTGGGAAGAAATAGGGAAATTCGGAATATTCTTGAAAAATCGTAGAAATCAGGGAAGTTTGAGTTATGAGTACTTTTACCATACTGTATAGTAAAAGAAAGCATACCATTTTATTTCTAAACCTAAATGGGAAAAATATGATTTTTGGTACTCCTGGAAATATCAGGGAAAATGTATTCTAAATATCTGGGAAATAGTTTTAAAAATGTTTTTTTCGAACCTTGAGATGAATAATACCATAAGTAAATTAAAACTTTAATATCCCTCTTTTCGTGAAGGCCGTTAAAAATTCGAGAGTTTAGATTTTTTGTCTAAAGTGGCGTCTTTGGTCCCTGATACAAGAGTATAGACTGCGTTTCAACCGAACCAGTCATTTAAATTTCATTTAAACTTTTATTATTATTCGTCATTTCTATTAATTTTTGTTACTTTCAATTGAAAACGGAAAGCTTATCTTTGCACGTACTACCAAGTTAAGGGGAATTTTCATTTTATTGAAAATTAGTGTTTCTCCATCGTGTTAGCGTCTCCCCGAACACTTAGTTTAAAACATTTTTGCAGGGGTCATTTTTTAACATTTTCCTTATAAATTAAACTTAGTTTCTAGCATAGTTATTAATTATTAATTATATTTAGATAAAGATAAAATTTTGGGATTTGCTACGGTGGATTTAAGACCTTTATTCCACCATACTGATCACCTTTGCAATTCTTACTTAATTAACAACGAATTTGGGGATGATTGTGGGGAATTGAAAATATATATTTGGCTACTCCAAAGTACGTCATCAGATACAAATATCAATGCACATTTAATGTGCGAAAAAAAATTGCAGAATATAAAACAATCTAGGTATTAAATCAACTCTTTTTTTTTTTTTTTTCTTTTCTTTTTTTCATATCGCAATTAATTTTATAATTTTAATTCCGTTTTAAGGAGCGCTAAGAGCGAAACTGGTAGCGTTATCAGTAGCGCAAAATCTGAAAAAAGAATGAAAGTCAATGACTTTTTAAGAAAAAGTGTTACAAGCATTAAGGGTTGATTTGAAAATTTGCAAGTTTGAAGATCATGTTTTAAATTTTTTATTTCTAAAACAAATAAATTATTTTCCGGAAATTCCAAGATCATTTCTGGCTCTGGGAGGAAAAAACTGAATTCACAAATATAGCACTTTAGAAGCGCTGGTTAAGGTGTAAAATTTAGAAACTTAATTTTTGGAACAAATGTAAAATGTCGTCGACTTTTTCTTGACGACCTGACAAGCTAGTCTACACCTAAAAAGTAAAAGTATAATTTATCATAGACCCGAACGAAAAAATGTTGACAGCATCACTTTAAACTTTAGTATACAGTACGGCATTAATAGTTACGTAATAGTACGTTTGCAACGGAGTCAAGTATATGCATTCTCTCTATAGTCGTGTTTAAGGGAACTACTTTTTCTGATAAATCCACTTCATCTCTTCGCAACTCCTCTTGAACACGGTTTCAATATGAAAAAATTATTCTGTTGCAAACATGTTTTTGAACTCATAATGCTTGCACAGTCGTCAAGTTTAGCTATGAAAGTTCATTTCTGTCTACTATTTATTCCGTTGATTTACCACGCTGTAAGCTTTAAATGCGAAACCGGGCTGTACCCTCCGAAAATTATGAAGTTTACCAATATCCCGGAGTACGTCATCAACCTCAATTTGCCACCGTCTGAAAGATGGACTCAGATTGCCTTGGACTACAAAGCTGACGTTATAAATTTATTAAATGTTACGAAGCGTGTTCTTGAATCAAATATCGGTTCTTCTATGGCGACAATAACATTCCAGTTGGTTGAAGGCGTCATGCGGATAATATTTACTTCGTTGCCAGATCCCTACAAGTCCGAAATGTTGGGTATCACCGCGGTAACTGGGATACCAATTGAAGAAATCCTTCTTTGTAATCTGATATACGAAATAACATCCCAATGCACGTCAATAGTGGCGCGAAATGAAGAAGGTCATTTAATTCACGGACGCAATCTGGATTTTGGTGGTTTTGATAAAGTTAAACACTCTTACACCATCGCCGAAGCCTTGAAGCCCATGGTTATGAAACTGGATTTTCAGAAGCATAACGAAACTGTCTACCAGGCGGTCAGTTTTGCTGGTTATGTTGGTCACTTAACGACTTTCAAACCGCGAAAGTTTAGCCTGAGTATGAATTCCCGGTACAGCTTAACAACGCGACATAATTTGGACGGAGGAATGTTTCACATTTATCAGTTTTTACTTGGAGATCATTCTTTATCGTGGATAGGATTTAAAGGCATGTTACAAGATAAAAAGAAAATAGTTTTGAGATTTAAAGGGAGAATGCAACTTAACAAAAAGGTTTTTTATCGTTTAAAATAGCCCTAATCCAACAGTTAAAAAAAATTACAAACTAATCTTATACTAGAAATATATTTAAAACTTACCATCAAAATATGCTTAGCTGGATTTATGGAGATGTCCCGGACTTCCCGTATAAGGACTAGCTACCAATAACATTGATCATGGAGATCTACATTCCTCATGCAAGAGGCGTCGATCAATATCATTGATCGTTGGTCTCCATGAATCCAGTTAAACCAATGCTCCGGGCAAGTTTTAAATTTATTGCTAGTTTAATATTTTTTGTAATGTTTTTTAATGGTGGATTAGGCCTATTTAAACGATAAGGAATCAATAAAAAATAACGTTTTTGGGTTGCATTCTCCCTTTAAAAATTTATAAATTAGAATGGAACCTCGATTAAGATTGACTAGCGTTCTTTCGATCAAGAAGAGTGTACTCCACAAAAAAAGGGTGAAGCAGCCAATGGTGAACAGCCTAGCTCACTGCGTTGGCCAGTAATGTTCGAGTTATCATCTATCGACTGGCCGCTTTCCCCTCAAACGAAAGATTGTTCAGATATCTTGAGTCAAGTTATTAGGAATCCATATTTTAATTATCCTTATTTTAACACAAACGTATCCTTAGTAAGGGATGTCACCGAAAACGCGGAGAATTACCAGGATGCTCTGGAACTATTAAAAGATGCGACTTTGTTAGCCCCGGCGTATTTCATCTTAGGTGGTACCTCTCGAGGACAAGGAGCCGTAATTACCAAGAATGGTCGAGAGCGGAACGGTAATGTTTGGTCTTTGTCCGATGATGCGAGATCCGATTGGTTTCTGGTGGAGACAAATTACGACCATTGGATGAGCCCGATACCGAATGACGATCGCCGAACGCCAGCCATCAATTGTCTTAAAAATCTGACATCGAAACATTTGGATTTTTCGGGGATGTACAATGTTTTGGCCACGCGACCAATCTTATTGAAGCAAACAGTATTCACCGCGCTCATGGACGCGTCTCAGAATAGGTTTGAAGTTTATATTCAAGACTATCCAGCGTCGTAAGTTAAGGAAAAAACTTTAAGGAGACAGATACTTCATGGTTTAATTTCAAAATAATTTAATAATTCTAAGCATAAAAAATGTCTAATATAAAGCGACATATATAATAAAGTTGAAAATATCTAGAGCAAAGTTATGGTGTATAATTATTCTAGAGCACGTCTTTACGCTCGATGCTCTAGAGCAAGAGAAATCACTTTGCGAGCCATTTTATTAAATCTAGCTGGGCCACTTTTTTAATTTAGGTTCCAGTGTTCGATGCAAGATAAATTACATTTTAAGCGAGATCCGTATCATATTTCCTTAATTATTCTTTGGTTCTTTGATAAACAAAAAAATATTTGTGGCATTGGCCAATCCAAATGTAAGCTATAATACTCTTCAATGACGTGAATTATTCCCATCTGTTTTGGTTGAGGTATAGTTTATGTTTTCGAGCTTTTGAGTTACGAAAGAGCCTTTATGTTAACTAAACTCTATAAAACTATAGCTGTATTTAATTGTTGCTCGCAAAGCGTGTAAAAGTACTCCAATTCGCATCGTATCTCACGTCAAGTCGCGATTTTTCTCTAATCCCTAGTTCTTTATAGTAACTCGTACCGAAGTTGAATATTCAATTATTCATGACGAAAGTAAATATTTTAATATTATTCTGTTGTACTCAGTACACGCGTGTATCTGTAAGCCTTAAATGCGAAAAAGGTCTGTATCCTCCAGTAAACGTCAATGTCCCCGAATACGTCATCAACCTCGATCTTCCACCGGAGAAAAGATGGACCCAAGTTTCCCTCGACCATAAAGAGGGCATTGCAAACTTGGTATATGTACTTAAACACGGAAACGGATATTTAATGGAACAAGCTTTTAACATGATGGCGCATAGCATGGCCAGTATACTAACCACCTTGCCACAAACGTACGCGATGGAAATTATGGGAATATCTAAAACCACTAGAATTCCTATCGGAGATATCGTTATGTACAACCTTTTCTATGAAATATCAGCTCTCTGCACATCCATCGTGACGCAGAACAACGACGGACATATAATTCACGGACGTAACCTGGACTTTGGAGTTTTCCTAGGCTGGGACTTTCAAAATAGTACTTGGATGGTTACCGAAGCTTTGAGCTCTATTATCGTTAAACTGAACTTTCAAAAGGATAACCGTACCGTCTATCGTGGAGTTAGTTTCGCTGGATACGTTGGTCTCTTAACTTCGATGAAACCAGGACGGTTCAGTCTTAGCGTAAATACACGTTTTAGTTTACCCACCCAATTTAGTTTCGATGGTGGTATTTTTCGCGTCTTTCAATGGATTGCCGGTGACCATTCTTTAAAATGGTTGGGTTTTGAAGCCAGGGATGTGACTCAATACGCGGATAATTTCAACGATGCGCTAGAACGGCTAATTAACTCCACATTGTTGGCACCAGCTTATTTAATCTTGGGTGGTACAGACAGAGGGCAAGGAATGGTTATTACTAAGAACGGTCGATATACTGGCGGCAATCTTTGGTCTTTGACCGAGACAGAATATAAATGGTTTCTGGTACAGGGTAATTACGATCATTGGTTGAAGCCATCCATGCTTTTTGACAAACACGGGATCTCCGCTATCCAATGCCTTAAAAATCGAACTTCGATCAATTTTGATTTTGCTGGAATGTTTGATATCTTGTCTACAAAACCTGTCTTATCGAAGGGGACAACGTATACCGCCTTGATGGACCCTTCTCAAGATAGGTTGGAAGTTTTTGTTCGAACGTGCCCTAATCCTTGTCCTCTATTATAAAGAGTTTTTTATAAAGAGAGATTTCAAGATTAAACTTAGAACCTTATTTAGGAACTTTTTTTTTGTTTTTTCTTAATAAACTTAGTCATTTTTTGCCTCGTTCACAGATATGCGATTGTTGTTGATGTGTAAACATATAAGGAATACAATAGCAGTTTGTTCAAGCAAATTTGATAATTTAATTGTCATAACGAATAGAGTTCTAAAAGTACCCCAATTTTTAAAATGGTTAAATTGTGTGATTATTAACACGTAACAATTTACCTTTTCGCGGTAATTTACCGGTAATCGCAAAACAATTTTTATTTGAATTTCTATTATTTAAAATATGGAATTCCTCTTTTAAGCGCTTCAAAATCTAATTTATGACTAAATATCCCCTACATTTGTGAAATATGCAATGTTTTTCATGATATATTTAACCATTGGCTTTGCATTGAATGACTCGGACATGAAAAACTACATTAAAATGTCCTTAGCGATGCCAAACACCAATAACTATTGAAAAATAGACGTGCAGAATGTACATGTAAAACATTAAACTTTTAGCAATTTGTTCACTTTTAATCCAAAAGGTTTTCAATTATAAATTACCATTTATTACCGAGTAAATTACTAGGTAAAATTATCAGTTTTAGCTCACATAATTGAATTCTTTTGTTCGAGTTCGATAGAACAATATCTCTATATAAATTTTACATATACTTCAAAAGTTGGCTAAATTTATCTAAACCGTAATTTCTATAATAAAGTAGGAGTTCGCCGTAAAATGCTTATCTAAAAAAGTATTATAAACTGACTAATATGAATCCATAAGTCGGTCGATTCTGCGAGAGAGATATTTTATATTTTGCACCACTATATTCTACGTGCACACCCACGGCATTGAAACCACATTAATAGGATGTATGATTAAAATCCGTCACGTTTGATTACATCACCATACTCCTCTTATATAAACCTTGGAAACGAAACTTAAAAAATTTCCAACCACTCGCAAACCGTGTTTGTTATCCCCCCTTACTATCTCTCAAAAGATAAAGAAGGCAAAGTTCTCCTCTCCTCGTATTTAAACGTTAGCTTCAACACCCTTCAATCAACAGATCACACTTTCGCGATGTCCCGCGCGATAGTTTGCTTCGCGGCTTTTCTGCTCTTGGCAACCTTCGTGATTTCCGAAGCTAAGCCTCGTCAAGATATAAAATGCGCTACTGGTAAATATCCACCGCCCGAAGACAAGGCTGTCCCTAAGTACGTCATCAACTTGGATCTACCGCCCGAACAAAGATGGAACCACGTAGCGAAGGATCTGAAATCGGAACTTAAAGAATTGATATCAGTCGTCAAAGACCTGGCCAAGTATCTCTTGGGTAATAAGGCTATCAATTTTGTGGACAAAACATTCCCCGCTTTGCTAACTACCTTACCAGAACCTTACCAAAGCGAGATAAGAGGTATCGCTAATGCCACCGGGGTGAATGTCGGAGAAATAGTATTGTATAACGTTTTCTACGAACTCTTTACTGTTTGTACCTCAATCGTGGTTGAAGATGGAACCGGAAATCTTTTGCACGGACGAAATCTTGATTTTGGACTGCTTCTGGGATGGGATGTTAAGAATCATACTTGGCGAACGAGTGAAGCTTTGAGACCGACCGTCATTCAGTTAGATTTTCAACGCAACAACGTCACTACTTATCGTTCCGCCAGCTTTTTTGGTTACGTTGGTATGCTAACCGCAATGAAACCTAAGAGTTTCACTCTTACCATCGACGAACGTTTCAAAGTTAATGGTGGTTTCGTCGGAATAATTGATTGGATACTCGGTGATCGTTCCACTATCTGGATGAGTTTTCTGATGAGAGACGTTATGGAACAAGCCCAAAATTACGACCAGGCTTTTAAGATGTTGTACAACGCTAAATTACTAGCTCCTGCGTATTTTATTCTGGCGGGCAACCAAAGTAATCAAGCCTGCGTCATGACCAAGGACCGCGACTCGCCCAAAGCCGATGTATGGACTATGGAGCAATCTGGATACGGTTGGTTCATTCTGGAGACCAACTACGATCACTGGAAGAACCCGCCGTTTTTTGACGACCGTCGAACTTCCGCCGTGACTTGTTTGAAGAAACTGAGGAAAGAAAACGCTAACTTTGAGGGACTCTTTAACGTGTTGTCCACTCAACCCAATTTGAATAAGTTAACGACCTACACGGCTTTAATGAACGCCAATAATGACAAGATTGAAATATATTTGCAAAATTGCGAAGATTATGACTGTCCGCCTTTTTAATGAATTGTATTGTAAACAATCATTTGTTTTATGTTCGGGTCTTCGACCCCATTAATGTTTATACTCGCGTTCAAGGGGAGTTGGCACAAACTCCGGGGGCTAACATTGTGTATAAATCCGCGCCAGCTTTTCCCCCTTATTCCAACTCCTCTTGAACAGAAGAATAGACCAAGAAGATTCTGTAATGCATATAATTGTGATCAAAAATCAAGATTTGTGTGCAATGACCAAAAATTGGTTAAATCCGAAAGTACTAATTAGAATATATTTTTAACGCAGCAATGCGCGATCAAAAATTTGAGACCAAGTTATGTTCAGTACGTGAACTAAAATGAAATACAGTTATTTTTTTAAATACTCTGCTAGTTCAAATTTTTTCATCGTCAAGTTTTGAAGTTAAAATTTAATTCGATAATGATGATTAAAATGATATTAGAATGAAATATTAACTGTACTAACTTCGGATGTTATAATTTTTATCCGCAACTATAGTCCATATTGCAAAAAAGTGGACCTTACATATATTTGAAGTTTATTACGATATCATGGCCCGATTTATTTCGAAGTCTAAGTTTATCTTGATGGCACAAATCTTAATCTTGAAACTCGTACCAAAGATTATGAGGATCATTTTACCGAATACAAATAAAAATATATTTTCTTTAAGTTATTCTACTCGGATATGTTTTGTAGAAAACTCTTTGTTTATCAAATTATTATCATACAAAGGCCGATAACATATACGACCATTAATGAAATTGGTACGTGTATTGGTGAAATAGCAATAACAAAAGAGGGGTAGGGAAATAAGGTTGAAAATTCTCGATCTTCTTTCTCCGAAAAAAGTTCGTCCAACTATATGGAAGTATTAGGCGTTTAAGCGTACTAAAGCTAGAGTTTTTGGGTCTCTTAAAGGACACGTCTCACGAAGCACAATGATAGTATGTTCGATCTCTACAGATCTGTAAGCAATTGGCATAGCCCGCCCTAGTGGGCAGACTTTTGAGAACTCAGATGTACGAAAATTATCAGGTGTACAACGTATTCAAGATCCCGCTAATCGAACATAGACAGGTGATTCGAACTGATAAGTGAATCATCTCTAATTTACGCAGGTAAATCCAAGGTAATAGGGTGTCCTCTCTGGAGTTCAATTTTTAATCAATTTAAAAATAACTTTTGTCAATCAAATGCACGTCTATAATCAAAACATTTTGTCGATCAAATGGACCCCTTTTTCGATCATTTGAATTGTGCCACGCGATTGATTTTTAATAATTTTAATCTTATGAATCTGAAAACTTAAGGATTCATATTTAACTATTTTTAAAAACGAGTTTTTTGTCAGACTTGTTCTTTAAATATTTTTCTATCATCACTCAATTGCCTCAAATAAGTTGAACAGTCAAGTAGTCTGTCCACCGATGAAAACTGAATAGAATTTAAGCTTAGTATAGCTTAATATCATAGACCTTTCACTCCTTTATTGCATAGCCTCTTAATTCGTATTTTCACCCGCTTACGAACTAAGCATCCTGCCTTAGTGCCGCTCAAAATACATATGATATTTCTACGTCCGTAGGCGATGAGCCATAACATAAAATACACAATACATGTATGTATAATTTCCTACTGTAGGACGGGGAACTTGAATTTCTGGGGAAAACGCCCGTTACGTAAAAATATCCTTTAATTTACGGCAGAGGCTACGAAAGACTTTCTTCTACCGCCACCAATGACAGTCGGTTATTCTTCCATCACTTCGGGTGGAATGAAATCACGAAATTGTTATCCGAGTTTAAACTCGTATTTAGTTACAAGAAGTTACGCAATGCTCTTACCACGTATTCGATTGAGTTAAGTTTAGTTTTATTTGAATATTTGCAATGGACGGGCGAGGTGAAAATACTCGAATGGGAGATGTTTTCATGCATTATTTGCATTTAAATAATTCCTCGCCGACTTCGCCATCGTATCAAAATCGTAACCGGTTTAGCATGCGTCAAAACAACTTGAGTGAAGATGATGCCCAGTTTTTACGAATAGTCAAGGCCGGAGATTCCCAAGAACTATTGTACTTTTTGCAGGTATTGTTTGTTTCATTTCTTTTTGAAACCGAACAATTTTGCGCGCGAAATTTAAATGTTAAAAGCTAGTATTTTAGCCCTTTGATCGCTCTGACGTCCACTATTATTATTAATTTTCATTAGACGCATCCGAAAGTCAATTTTAACACCAATGATACTCGTGGGTTACGGGCTCTGGAAATATCCGTTCTGGAACATGATGAAGATATGGTAGACGCTTTATTGTCAATGGGTGTCTTCAGCGAAGCCCATCTGACAGGGGCGGCGGTTCACGCAGTTATGGAGAACGAAGGTGTTATTTTAAAAGCTATTATGGACGCGTAAGTTCCGCTAAAGCTATATACTCATTAGCTGAGTTCACTTTAGAGACTTGAAACCGTTTTTAACCGTTTTGGAAAGGTAAAATTCTGCGGTCAGCTCTGAAGATTATCTTCAAAATATCAAAAGTATTAGCTTAAAAAGTCTCTGGTGTGAACGTAGCTTTTGAGGAACAAAACGCAATTCAAATTCGATGGATATTAGATCGGACAAAATGCGTGAGGAACGCAAGGAGTCTCCCGAAGATGAGACCGATTCTATGTTGCCGTCTTTGACTTTTCGCAACGAATGTGTTCCTGGTTTGACTCCAATTATGGCGGCCGCAACCGCAGGAAATTTGGAAATTACGCAAATGTTATTGGCTAGAGGTCATACCATTCCGAAACCGCATCCACCTAAATGTAAGATACTGAAGCTTCAAGAATATTTTTTTAAGTATTGTTGATATTCATTTGAAACCGCTTCGTTTGTGTTTGTTTTATCAACCGTAATTATTCTTGTCATCGGAATCTAAAGCTTGCTGTGCATTTGAGTCCTGCTTTCTTGAACGAAAGATTGCTTTTAATCAACTTAGTTTGTCTATCCTTTAATTTCCGCTTGGTTGCTCAACAAGTTATGGTCTTTTCGATAATCATATGAGTAGTTAATAAATACTACCCCTTCCAAGGAGTCCAAGATTATAAGAGGGAATCGCGGTCCAAATGTAAACATTATTGAAGAGACGCCAGAAACGCTTTAATAATGAACTTGCGCTCTCTTGCAAAAAATCTTAACTAATCGTAGCGCGTTTTTTGAATATCCATTCTATGCCTGCTTTTTTCTTTGTCAAAAATTTAGTTATGGCAATTTTGATAATCATTTTGTAACTAGGAAATGTTTTCAAAGGTCAATGCGACAAATGTTACCACTTGGGAGTTGACATGGAAAGTTTATCCGAATCTATGGCTAGAATTAACGCTTACAAGGCTCTTTCCAATCCAGTATACATCGCGTTAACCTCGGATGACCCGATTCTAACCGCTTTCGAATTGAGCATAGAATTGGATATCTTAGCGTACGAACTACCCGAACATAAGGTTTAATCCTCTTTGAATTTGTACCTGGTAAACGTTTTCAGCGTGAATATTCAATCAGTTTAATTACAGAGCATTTACAAAGAACTCGAGACCCAGTGTTCGAAATTCGCCGCAGATTTACTAAACGAATGTTGCGATACAACTGAAGTTCGCATAGTTCTATCTCAGCGGAAAGGTTTCCCGGATCCTAGACCTCGCGAATTTAGTCGTTTGCATTTAGCTGTGCATTATGAACAGAAAGAGGTACTTGATTAAGAGATAAGCCTAATTTAAACCTAAAATACATATACTTATCGTTTGCTATTACAGTTTGTAACTCATCCGAGTTGCCAACAAGTCTTGCGTTCCATGTGGGTCGAGGGCATGTCTATCTGGTGGCGTTGGTCTACCTTCCATCGTATAACCCACGTCATCAAACACGGTTTACTATTCCCATTCCTTTCGCTGTTTTATATTCTATTCCCCATCCCTTGGGTCATGGTACAAGTCAAAGTTCCTTTGAATCGTTTCATCCATAGCGCCGCCTCCTATACGGTATTTCTATCTCTGATATTAGCCACTTTGTTAACCGGTAAAAGCGGCGGTCCAACGTCCCCTTCTTTGGGTATCGACGTTGCTGTCGGTATCTACGTGTATTCTTACGTCTGGGAGATTATAGTCAGCATGTACTTGCTTGGTATCCGTGCCACGCTGCGTTCCTGGTGGGGCGTCTATAACTTGGCCATGTTTTCGCTGTTTTTCTTCTCCGAGATGCTATGGCTGTCCGCTTTCCTTATCAACACCGAAAAGAGGGGATTTTTCTCTATGACCAGAAACGAGTGGCCTTGGTACCACCCATACTTGATCGGGGAAGGTTTGTACGCTATCGCTTCGATTTTGGCATTCTTAAAGCTGATGATATGGTACCAAATGAGCGCCCGATTGGGACCATTGAGTACCTCATTGAGGTACATGGTTGGTGACGTTTTTCGATTTCTCTTGATCATCATGATTATCATGTTTGCTTTTGCAACCGGGATCAATTCGTTGTACAAGAACTACGGTGGGAATGTCCAGGTTACCATTGATGGCGAAAGAAGGGTGCAGCCACCAGAATTTGTTAGGTATATCTCGCCCTTACATGTGATCTGAAACTTAATAGGAAGCGTGGAACGTATCTATACATATTTATCACGCTGTTCTTAAATTTGAAATGCTTTGAAAATTATAAGGTGGTACAATTTTACTTCGAGAGAAAATAGCTCATTTGAGATTCTGCGGTTTTGATTGGCAAAATGAAGTCGCGCACATTCCAGCTTCCTTTAAAATTTTCTGAACTTCCATAAGACCAAGATATATTTCCGTTTCGACTTTTGCAGACTCAGGGAAGCGGCGAAAGCTTTGTTTTGGGGTATTTTTGGCTTAGGAGTGCCAGAATCAGCTGATCTGATTGTCGCTGGCAACGAAACTGTTAACAGTACCATACCTGATCACGTTTACACCGAATTCTTGGGGTATGGTCTTTGGGGAGTTTATCACCTTTTGACCATGGTCATTTTGATTAATATGCTAGTCGCTATGATGAGTGATAGTTTCCAAAGAGTTCAGGTACAACTATATAGATTACCATAAGTATGACACTTGCCATTTACCTTCAGTGGTAATTCATTTCCTTAGTCAAGGTATGTTTCATCTTGAGCTAGAATATATTAATTAATTATAAAAGCAAGTTTCATATTAGTGTATTTTTTACAATAACGTCAGTTGTATTAATGTAACTTGCTAAAACTGTACTGATAAATAGGGGTTTTTAAGGAGTGTGGACTTCTAAGACTCGGTCTACTGAAAAATTTGTCATTTTAGGACGAGTGTAGGCGAAAAATCGTGGTATGCTTAGAAACACACCATTACGATTTATGGTTAATTGTCATGCTTGGTGGTAATATTTTACTTATGACATTACTACTATACTAAAATATCTTTCTCGTATCTGTTAGAATAACTCTGACATGGAGTGGAAATTTGCTAGGGGAAGTTTGTGGCTAGCCTTTATGGATGGTCATTCAACTATTCCTCCGCCATTTAACTTAATACCAACTGCTTACGGTATTAAAACTGGTATTACTTGTATGAGGTCCCTATTTACAGGTTCTAAAGCCGATAGGCCTAAGCCGTACGAAGCCATGCTGGTAGAGAAATTTCATAGTTATGTCCTATGTGAGATGCTACTATACTTATTGTGTCCACAGATTTTTTTATTGAAAGACGGTTTTGAAACTTAATCGATTTACTGTATGTGTAGTTCTTATATTATATTCCATTTCGAGTAGACGGCACTTTATTGCAACTGTCAGCCGAATTAAGTCAAATATTCCCATTTTTATTATGAATTCATGACAAAACTGATCATGGTGGTTAACTAATTAATTTACGAGACTGCTTTCTTTATGAATTATTTATAAATAGTAAAGGGACTAGTATGTCCGAAAGCTCTCCTAAAATGTTTATTTATTAAACTGTTTTTCTTAAACATAAAGTAGCTGTGTAGTCTAGTTTGGAGCGGGCAGTCAACTTTAAATGCCTATAGACCAATAGAATTGTACGACTTTGAAGGAAATACAGTAGAACAAGCGTGGAAAACATTTAACCTTAACGGGAGCCCAATTATGGGGAATCTGTTCACTTAAAAATATAGTAGCATCCCTTACATTTAAAACAAATATGAAATATTAAAAATATTTGTATTTGTTGTTTAGGAATGTTGTTTCTGGGATTCTGAATCTCAGCGGCTAAGCGATAAAAAACAGGAAGAGTCTTATCAGGTACTTAATTATATTTATTAGTCTTTTTTTTTGACGATCAGTTTGCAGCGGGTTTATAGCTTGGCTCGCTCCTTTGTTCGAGGAACTCTTATCATATAGAAAAGCATGGAATGTTAGCTTAGTACTCGCTTAAAACTCAAACTAATTCTGATTAATCGTATTGCCCTTGAGTAAAAAAGCGACACGATTTAAAAATAAATGACGTCATTCGAGGTTGATATTGTTTTTATTAGAGATTGATGGTTCATTTGATCCACCGATATCTGCAGAAAAAGAGTCGAAGAGACGCGTCCTCTCCTTATTTCCCGCAGGAAATAATAGACAAACTGAAGATGGACTTGCTAAACGATTTTCGAAAAACTTTGCGCAAAAACAAAAGCCGAAATAAACTAATTGTGGATTAATTTATTACTTAAACATGTGTTAAGAAATCGGCGCTTTAATTGTAACGTTCCGCATATTAATTATCGTGGTATTAAATTATTTTTCGTCGTTAATGTCAATCGATAATCAATTAATGGGAACTACCTCAGGATAAATATAATTTGACCTTATAAGAAAGGCCCAGAGGAGTAGCCAATCGGCGGTTTTCTATAAAGTAACGTTTCCGCCACCGCGTTTCTCTACCCCTGCAGAGATGAAAATTCTTCTATAATAAATCAAGTTTTAATCATTTTTTCACAAAAGTATAGGGAAACAGCAACGAGCCTAGGTGGAAATAAAGCCTGACGTCATGGAACCCCCTTACTGGGGGAGCGCTTGCAAGGGCGAATACTGTAACTCCCTCACTATTTCACTAAGGGGGATGACACCGAGGTGAGAGATAGAAACCTCTGACGTATCAATATCTCCCATGCTGACTCCCTATTCTGTAAACGATTTTTAGATAGTAGAGCAACCCGCTACTGTTTTTCAGGGAAATTTAATTTCCAGCAGAGTATTAATTTTGCTGGGGAATAAAATTCCCAGCAGAGATTGTTTAAGTATACGTGACAAAACTAGAGGGCCTCTGATCGAAATGCCAGTTTTTGGCTTCACGGTGAAAAATCCGTCAATGAAGTTTATTTGCTTACCCTACATTTCCGCGGAAAGAGGAGTGTCTGGTTTTATTTTTAAAGGGAACTGCGAAACGTTGAAAACCAAGAAAATATATGGTATTGCTCAAAAGGAAATCAATTAGATCACGCGAATTTAATTAAAACGGGAGCTTCGATTGTCATTCGTTATTAAAAACCTTCCAAGGTTTCGGGGTTTGTCCATCTTTATCAATAGAGAGAGAGAGAGAAACGCTAGTCTTTTCAATTGCAGTGTCTGGTTATATTTGCAGTGTTTATAGGGATCTAACAGTTAAGCAGGAGGGAACGACAGCGAAACGTCACGCATCCCCTCTGGGTCCGTGTGGATATTGTAGTGTACCCACCCTGGGATAAGCTGGACTTTAATATCAGCTTCTTGCTTTTGACTGATGTATTATAATCAGTAGCAACCTTGAATCCAAGTCATAACTGATTTTATAAGGTTCATAGGAAGAAGGTTATCTCCAACTCCCTATATCGGAGTCTTCTATCGCTGATCCCCCTTGGAAACACTTCCCAAGTAATGGGGTTTAATGACTTTAGGTGTTGTTTTCCCCTTGGCGGGGGGGAAAGTATACCTGACATCTTATAACACCTCACTTGGGGCGTGTTTGTAGAGGGAGTATAGTTAATTTATCCACTACTGGAGATGACACCGAGGTAAGAGTGTCACCTTGATCTCCAGTATCTCTCTATTTTCGCTTCCCAGTTGCCTCGTGTATACAAGGCGTCTGAGCTTTGGCAGCAAAAGAGATATCATATTACAATAGTGTTTTATAGAAGTCTCTAAGGGATTTATTTGAATTTGAAAAACCTTTTATAAAAATTAAATCCAGCTGTTTTACATAATATGGTCCCAGTATTATCTGCCTGTTATCAATATCAAGGTGGAGTCCCCACTTGTTAGGGGCTATCGTGATCTTCATAAAAAAAGATATCAAAACAAAGGTTCTTTATTAGGCCTAAGGGGTGTCATAACCCGAGAGTCTGCTCACGTGTACTCAATAAAGGGATAATATCTTGATTTTTTTTTCCATTTCCCCATGAATATGCAAGTGCATTAACTAGTTTTAACTAATCAGGGGTGGAAGGGGAATTAAATTGTGACGTTACGCTTAATAAAATCTCTCGTCAGATTGAATCACAAATTCCAAACCACGAAATTTACTAAAATCGTATTTTATTGACGACAGCAAAGGTTATTGGTAAATCCTCATTCACATATTCATGTTAGAAAAATTGAATGACCGAGGAACTCATTCAAGTACTCATTTATGCGACATACTTATATGCACTTTATATTATTTTAACACTTTGAAAAATAAGAAATTTACCCCACAAAATTCCCGGTTGTTTTTTCTTATAATTAGGAATGAATAAAATATTCTATATTCGACAACCAGCGCTTGTTTTGAAAGACCCAAACTTCAAACGTGACTTCATAGCTAGGAGTAGTACCCTCTACTTCTGACAAGAAATTAATCCATGGCTGTATTCAGTAACTCTCAACGAGGTTTGTACTTCCGGTTTTTACGTCACGTTTCTAATGGGGCGGTCACTCATTAAAAAAAATTATGAGCTTTATTTAAATAAATATAAATTAAATAGTTTTCTAATAAAACATCAAAATCAACGAAAACAAGTTTTTTTATCTTTATATGACCCTTTAGAAAAATTACCCCTAATTTAGATAACTTTCGTGAAACAAATTTTTTCAGGCCTACATTTTAATCGTGTTTGTTTTTTGTTTTGTTTTTTTAGAAATTTTGTAATCTCGCCTACAATTTCTTCGCAGTAAATTTAACGGTCTTAAATCCAATGGTTAATTAATAAAACCCAATTTTTTTACCAAATTGCAGTGTAGGTTAGAGTTCATTTGTTATTGAGGACTAATACGATTAACTATGTGGATTTTGAACGCCGTTATGCTGTACGAAGTGGTTCCTGCCTTTTAATCCTGTGAATTCGCTGATCACTTGGGCTTGCATGTTATCACCATGGATTACCCTGGAATCAACTTCATCACACAGACCATCGAATGGTATCGTTGAAAATTTTTTTTTCTTAAATATTTGCAACAACGCCACCCCTGTTATTAGCAATTACTCATAGGATCGCTTAGATCCGCTGTTGATGACATTAACGATTAGGTTAAAGATCAGTGTGAATTTAGACTAAATGGGTTTTATTCTTAGTTTATTTTACGTAATCTGAGCGTTAAATAGTCTTTTGGTTAATTTAGGTAATGTCCGTGTTTAGCTCTACAGTGGGTTTGATGTTATTTCCATCATCATGGAGTTGATGAAAAATAATTTAACTATTAGGTTATATTCCAAGCTACGCTTAAGATAAATATTATGCCATATTTTATAAACATTCATTACGTCGCTATTAATTAAATTAATTATTGGTAATGCAGAAATTGACATATAAAAACATCAAGATTGGCAGAATTTCTAAGAAAAAAAAACAAGTACGAAAAAAAATTTTATTAATTGTTGTTACGATACAAAATCATATCACCCTCACTTCACTAAGAATTTTTTAGTAGCTCACTATATCCAGGGAGAGATGGGTGAGAGCTATTGGCTCTTTTTTCCCCCCTTGATATGCAAATAAGTTGGTTATCCCCTTTTGCTTTCCACCCACCCTTGCAATTGAGTCGCATTGTGCCCTTCGAATTTATCGTTTGCTATAATGAGACTTCCTCTCAGATAGAAAAGATATAAGAGGGATTTTACATTGCGCCCTATTCGTTTTACGAAAATGATTACAAGAAGTCGCGTTTCCCTTTCCGTGGCAGCCTATATTTACGGTAATTAGGAGTTCAATGTTGACTTTAAATTAGTACACAAAGTTTTTTTTCTCGACTGACAACTATTAAAAATGTATTTTTTATTGTTTTTATTGACATTAACACGCGTAATATGTGCTTTCAATGAAAGTTTATATTCCTCCGAAGGTAAGCTGAACTTTTTTTGTTGAGTTGGCAGCGTTTTAGTGTGCTAATCCTTCCGTCGAACGCAACATCTAAGATATGTACCTTGATGCTCAGCGAGATTTATCAGATCAAATTGGTATCCAAGTGATCGACTTTCAAATGATCGTCAATTTCTCATCTGAATTTTTTAACTGATATCATTTCAAAGTCGATTACTTAGAATCAAATCATGAAATTATTTGACCAAATTTTATCACAATCTTTGGTCTTTATTGTCGTGACGACTTTGATGAAAGATAATTACGGTATCATATTCCGTAGACATAACTGGTTTTAAAATAGGGTGATAAGAAAAAAATAGGTATTCATTGTTAAGAAATTTATCAGGATTCGTAAACTTTTACATTTAAATCAATTTTTGAAGTATATTCAAGCCAAAGTGTGGTTTTAATTACCGGGGTAATTGTAATATTTAAGTTGACAAGGGAGTGTTGAGTCGGAAGTGTAGCGTAATATATCACTGAAGAAGTTGAGTTCCTCATTTAAATCGTAGAAGCACTTTGAGGAGTACTCGTGTAAGGAGTGTAGAGTCAAAAAAAAAAAAAAAAAAATCTTATACGTCACTGAAAAATTTTAAATCTTAAAAGGTTTAAAGTTGACCGTTATATATTCATAATTCATATTTAATGAATAAATTCATGAGGCATACGTGATATGAGTTCCAATTTATATGCTCAATACATTTGAAAATACTACTCTTTCCCTGAGGTTAAACATTTAGATTAAATCAGTCTGATATTTAATCTTATACCACAATATAATTGTGTTACAATCACTGAATATTTTTTATGACAATGAAAGAAGCTTAATTTACTTTATTACTTTACTACTTACGAAAGGGTTACTCCATATTCCATTAAAAATATTTTTTCCCACCATTTCTCAATAAATAAAGCGTTTTATTCAAAATTCTATTGAAATAACGAAATAGAACCAGATTTATACATCAGTGTTTAATGCTAAATTCATTAATGTCTACAATTTAGGCTTAGCGCGATCGTTCAACTCTTAATTACGGTTTTTCGTACGAGCAAGTGATTGCAAAGATGTGTCGCCGGTTGTGTCACTGATTAAGGCGCGGTATCCCGATAACAGTTCCCCTTCTTTTTTAAGTGGAAATAGCTAGGAAATAATCGTCGAAATGCGTGAAGTAATTGTAGATATAGGTAAAGCGCTTTTGCATAAAGTTTCTGCTATTTGTAACTCGGTTCTAAATTATTGCTTATCATTGCTTCATTAGGAATTTGATTTCCGAGAATCTGATATACACGCTTTCGCGATGTATCCCTTTTTGAAAAAGGTTATTTTGATATTTGGTGGTTTGATTTATCGCTGGAATTTGGAGATGGGCCCAAAGTGATTGAGACTGTATTACAGATTTGGGTTTTTCCATGTTAAGGAGTTAAGATGTTTTTCTCTTTTTAAGGAAATATAATTATCATTTTATCAAGTAAAATTCCCATCAATGTTATGCAACATTGGATTGGGTAATAAAATACCCAGTGTTTTTGAAGGTCTTTAGTACATTTATTTTTTATGTAAGTGTCAGTAGAGTAGGCAATAGTGGTTATGCTGGTTTTGAGTTTATTTTCCGGCATCTTAGAAACTCGTATGATTCGTTCTTAAATGTTTTATAAATTAGAATATGTTTTAAAACAATTAAATGATGTCTTTAGAAAGCTATATATTAACCAAGAAAAATAGCTCTGGTGGTACAATCTGTGGTACTTCTTTTTTAAACTTAAAGATAGATAACATAACCTCAAGATGGATTAAATTTAATTCGTATATGCTTATTTGAAATTAATA
Organism: Odiellus spinosus; assembly: GCA_963920705.1. Taxonomy (NCBI): domain Eukaryota; kingdom Metazoa; phylum Arthropoda; class Arachnida; order Opiliones; family Phalangiidae; genus Odiellus; species Odiellus spinosus. Next base: position 9,485,726 of record OY987226.1, on the reverse strand, counting down.
GTTAATTTAAAGAGAATTGAACTCCTGAATATTTTGTTCGGAATCATTTTTCTCTTCACCCTCCCTTTATTGTTTTCGATTTCATTAAAGGGAGAATGCAACCTAACTAGTTTTTTTTAATATATTCCTTATCGTCTACATATAGGATTATATTTCTATATACTGTTGTAAATCACGAAATCACCTAGAAAGCGAGGGATTTTTAAAATATTAAGAGGAATCATATGAAATATCGGAAAAACATTTAACGCCCATTTAGACACACATTTATTCATCACTCATACAATTGTGAAATCGGAAGAAATCAAAAGAAATTTAGGAAAACAATAGATATCGCAGGAAATTTCCGAAATTTGAAATCGGGTGTACGGTGCTCAGGGTAGTGGGTTTTTAAAGCTAATATTTGTAGGGATTTTTGAGATTTTAAGGATGTAGATTTAAATTTATATGAATTTCTTAATTTTAGACCTAATTTTAGGTGAAATTCTAAGCATTATAGAGCTGTTTTTGTAGATATTTTACCTGTTAAGACACAATCTAAAAACGAGGAAGATGGCCATTTATCTTTTGTCCTAGCCTCTAAAGCCTGGTTCAGACGGGACGAACTGAGTAACGAGTTTTTAAGCAATAACAATACTAAATTTATTGCTTCTAAAACAATTTTGAACCCTTGGCCAATAGAGAATCAGCGTTTTTATAAAGCCTGATAGAATCCTTGATATCCCGTAGTTATTGCTCCAAGTTCTCTTCGTCTGAAGCGGGCTTGAGGAAACGAGTGACCCAGAGTTTTATGATGCGTGGTGCATTTCACCTACCAATCCTCGAGGGCTGTGTTCTTTGCTTGACGTCGTAGCGCGTAAAAGCTATAAGTGACTATAAAAAAAGCTTCATCCCTAACGGATCCTTATAAGTCAAGCCTGAGTAAACATCAAGTCACTATACGTTCTATGTATAATTTTCGGAACACACTTTTTTTCCTGCCATTGTTTTTCCGAGTTTCCTCTTATAGTTTCAATAGAATTGAGTATTGTCGAAAACGAAAGGTCCTACTTTCTCTCTACCTACAGTTTAGATTAGTTTGATCAGCAGGGACAATTCCAGGATACAAGTCTCAACTATATTTGTAGGCTTAGGACCCTTCATAATTTTAAAGGTCCATTCACACTTCAAGAACTAAATAATTGCAAAAGTATCGAAAAAGCAGGAGTGAGACTGATACGCGTCGATCCCAAATATGGATAAAAAATCACCAAATTTTCTTCTTCAACCACATTTAAGAACCTTCAAAATGAAATATAAAAAATCAGGGTTCATACACAACCTGTTAAAGTCATGGAATTTGGAAATGGGCCCAAAAGATTAGGGAAAAGTCGGGGAATTTGAAAGTGAGCATAAATGGTCAGAGAAATTAAATATTCAGGTACGTGTCAGGGAACTGTTTGATTGGTTGACCAATGATTTGTAAAATATCATTATAAACATAAAATATTTGCCTACAGATTAAAATATTTTCTCGTATTCTGAGTAAACTATCGACCCTGATTGATAAACTACGTCAAAAAAAGTGGAAATTCACAAGAGCTCGCTCATAAACATAAATTCATGAAAAAATATAAAATTATTTATAAATGGTCAGGGAAAACCTTGAAAGGTCAAGGAAAAGCTGGAAAAGTCAGGGAAATTATTTATAAATTGTCAGGGAAAATCTGGAAAAGTCAGAAATTAATTTCCAGAATTTTGTACGGAGACAGAAATGTAAAAATTATAGTTAATATAATAATCTGAGCCAAGTTTATTATCAATTAGTCAAGCCTGATTCAGGGTCAAAATGAAACTCAAATACGCTAAGAAGCTGCCTCCTTGGACATTAATAATTTTAGAAGTGATATAATCATTACACAAATAACTCTTTCCTAAGATTTTGAAGTCTCTTGGTTGTGTAAATGGATCTTTTAATTATTTTATATGCCACGCGCTAGCTAAGAAAAAATAAGTTTGTTAGTACAGACGTTGAATTTTGCTTCATGGGCCTTTTTAACTCAACCGTTAGTTAACTTTCGTTACCTGACATTTGTCTTTTAACGGAACTAACAACGATATTAATCATTGTATAATCAAAGATATAGTTTCCTCACCCTAACGCATTCGATTAAAACGGTCTATTCGAAACGGAACTAAGTTTTAAAATAATTACAAAGGGGCTTATTATTCCGTTACCCGTTTCCGGTTTCGAGGAAGGGAGGACCAGTATAAGGCCCGATTCGTTTAGTTTTCGCGGTTGTACTTCCGTTACTATGGTTTTAAACATTTTCAATGAGTAGTCAAGATATATTTAAAGCCAATGTTCGAACGATATCAAGGATCAGGGAACACACGGGGAGAGGGAGAATGGAATAGAATTTCAGTCCTACTACCCTTGAGAGACAAAGAGCTTGTTTATTATTTAATCAGCTCCTTGATAATTGGGCAATTAGTTTACCACTCACCGCGAATAGGAGGTCTATAATTGACGATACTGAAACTGATATTATTAGGAAATAAGGATGTTTCCTAGAAATATCCTTGTTTCTGACGTTAAAAGCTTACTAAATGAATTCTCCGAATTTAGGAAGAGATGCGTTAGATAATACAATATCGATATATATTAATAAAATTTAATTATCGCGAAAAGAAAGCCATAAAAATGTAATTTAATTTCTCAGTTAGAACAGAAGTGTGTTATCATTCTCTTCAAATAAGTATTTTTGCACGGAGTGAAACTTTCCCTATAATCATAAACGGTTTAAATTACAAAAAAAGCATCGAATTTTAATTTTCACGTTTAGTCAACCACATCTATGTCTCGAATTTAAGCTACTTTGGCACTTAAGTAAACCGTCTTGAATTTTAAAGGAACGGAATGGGATAAAAGTAATTTGAGCTCACAAGAAAGGCCAAATATCAATACGAAGAAAACTTAATTTTTTTATTATTACGAATTAAGATTTTTAAAAGTGATTTTTATGCATTAAAAATTAACGAATTGGTTGTCCCCATTATACGTCATAGTACATTCCTTTCTGATTGGCTCGGCGCTTGCCCTTTCAAAGATAGCAATATTTGCCTCCAATTTCTTTCACGTGAAAATTAGAGTAGTCAATCGGTGGTTAGTAAAATACTACTTTTCTAACCTTCGCAATAGTTGGTATTATAAAACTTTACTTCGTCCCTACCTTGAAAAAAGGCAACTCTTCCATAGAAACAGGATCTATTTAACGTTTCTTTTGTTGGTTTCAAGGTTGGTAAAAGTATAGATAATCATATACTTTGACCCAACCTTGAAAAAAGGCAACATCTTCAGTAGAAACAGGTGCTTTTTAACAGCTCATTTTGCTGTTTAAAAGGTTATTTTATAATACCAACTATTTAAGCCAATTTCACCTTTCCAAAACGCTTTTAAAATCTTCAGTGTGAGCGGGACTTGTTATGAATATCGAGGATCGAGTTTTTACGAGGTTTCCTATAGATGCTTTTAGCCGCGGGTACCCTGCATTCAATTTACTTAATTATTTTGCATTATTCCGAATTGCCATATATTAGCGACGTTATTAAGGTCTAGAAGGTACTTTTCTAACATTGTTCTATCGTTACGCGACCTGGCGGCGTTCAACGATAAGATCATAATCATCAGATGGTCGATGTTTACCCTGCAATACACTTCGCGACGCCGTATCGAGCTTAAAATATAGAAAACGAACGTTTCCCCATTTTCGAGTGGTTTTAGATCTCATTTATTGACGTAAAAAACCCGGTCATGTCTACGTAAATCCGGCATTTCCTGCTAAGATTTATCTCGAAGTGTGACTTCCATAAAATATCGTGTCACAATCATTTAAAAGGGAGAGTGAAACTGTTAAATACTATTTTTCTTTATTAATTATTCATTTAAATATTAATCAAAATCATGAATGTAGTTATGATAACACAATGAATGGATCACTGCATCATCGTGTTGTTCAGGGTAGTACTTTTCTAGATGGTCAGAGCCAAATAGTGCTTGGAGTTTGTGTAACTATTATTAATTGTATAAATATACTGAATTATATTAGGTATTATCCGTTTGTTTAAAGATATACAATTTATCCGAAGATAAAATAAAAAATAATGCACGTTTTTATCCGAAAATGGCGTTATCCTAGAAAATTATCCGAGTTAAACGTTGGATAAGAATATTTAAAAATCTATTTTCGTTAAAAATAATAAGTAAAATTCAAACCTAAAAGCTTGGTTTTATTGGTTTTTTTTTTTGTTTTTTTTTAATTGTGAGTGAATTTTAAATACATTTCTTGTATTTTACTTTAATTCTAATTAATCTGAATACGAGAAACTTGTTAATAGATGAAGGTTCAAACGCTTATCTTCGGATAAATTTTATCCATTTAGAAAATTTCATTTTGTCACAAACAATTAATCCGAAATTATAATATATGAAAAATTTATGAATAACAGAAGATAATGGTTATTCGATTCCGTGAGCACTAGAGCCAAATCAGCCAATAATTATGACCAGCTAACGACAAGTATCGTACGAGGCAATTTGTGACTCTAGTTGTTTGAATATTATACGGATAAACATTTCGGAAATCAAAAACTAGTCGCTAGTAAATTAAAATCCGAGGGGGCAGACACTCGCCAACTCAGTAGTACAAAATTTATGAACTCTTTGCACTATCAAAGTTGAACTCGGAGTTCATAAGAGTTCGAATTCAATGCACTATCAAAGCTGAACAGGTGTACAGCGAATTCAAGAGTGTCTCACTCCTCGTTAAAATCAGTTTTAATAAAAGAATTTTATTGAGTTTAATTTATTTAAGAACGTTTTTAATTTTTTTCATTTAAACATAAAATAGTAGCTTTCAAACTCGTGGCTCTTTTTCAACTAAACAAATTACTAAATTACGTAACTCGGAGATTAAGAACGAGGGTTTCTTTTTGCATATGCTTGTTTATACAAAGTTACCCCAAATTACTCACGAGCTTGAAAGCAATTGAGAGGCTCTAAAATAAATAAAACTCCATGAGATTATTAAAAGTTTTTTAATAAACATGTCGGATAATCTCATACTCTTAACATAATTTTAGCAAAGTTAGCACAACGTTTTCCCCAATTAAAAACATTAACACAGTAAGCCTTGGCTTGACAGAAAGTCTCTCACATTGCTAAACAGACTACCAAATGCTGTGATATATTCATGTTAGCATAAATAAATTCATGAAAAAAAAAGGGATAACGTATTCCGAATTCTCAACTGTGAACGTTGCTAAGTTTTAATCTATATTTAGTAGTTTCTTCCTCCAAATTGGTTATTATTGTGTTTGACCAATCAGCAAACGTCATTGAAGTAGCTCGCAAACACGTTGGAAAATATTGACTGATTAATACACAATGTTAAACCTCATAGAAATAAAAATAGTTTCTTTTATTTCGCTCCTTATTATTGACGATCAATAAGGTATTGTTTAGCGATCCGCTCTTGAGCTGGGTTATTATTTGAAACTTAGTTTTACTAGATAGATCATTATTTTCTCTTTTTTTATTAAAGTGGGCTTGCTTTAAAGAGATATAGACACTGATAAAAAAATATATTTTTAATCTATTCGAAATGTTAAAATACGTTTGCGTAAAGATATTCGCAGTTTAACTAGCAAAGTTGCGAGATTAGGATCGAAGAAATTTCAATTTAAATAACAGATTTGCAGATGTCATTGAGCGTTTAAGTAATTGCGGGCCAAATTTTTGGGCAGGTCTCTCGGGCATCAACAATTACGCCGAAAAGGATTTAGACTTAACAAGCCCAGTTCACAAATTTAATAATTAACTGCTCAGCTGGATTCATGGAAATTCAGAATTTCGTCACATTGAAGAGTCAGCGACCAATGAGGAGCGCTATAATCTAGATCTCCAGGAGAACTTCCAAAAACATTTTATTGGTCAATAACCCTTCAATGCGAAGAAATTCAGGATCTCCATGAATCCAGCTAAGCCTATTTTCCGCGTAAGTTTAAAATATATTTCTTGTTTAATATTTATTTCAAATATATATATATATATATTGGTGATACTGGTGGATTATGCTTGTTTAAACGACAAGGAATCGATAAAAAATACTTGTTATTAGGTAGCATTCTCCTTTTCAAGTGCAGGCGATCCTGAACTTGATACGTTAGAACCTTCCAACTGAATTGCGATATCCCTTACAAACAATCCCCTCAGAAAGGATATTAAATAAAGGGCAGGTGTTCTTTCCCTCTTGGCCATTTGCCCTCTCTCTTATCAGTAAAATGTCTTGGATATAAAACAAGTCTTTCTAAATAACGTGCTTTCAATTCGAAATGCAATTGGCTGTAGTGTTGTTTTTTTTTTTTTTTTTTCAAAATGGTTAAAAGAAGAATTTATCCTGACAACAAGTTATTTTTCTAATGATTCTTTATCGTTAATTAAAATTATTTAAGTCAATTTAAACTATAACGAGTTCACTTGAAGTTGTTAACCTTCATTCTCCCTTTGTTCTTTCTTTAATAGTAAAGAAAATCTTAGTTATACAATACTGTCGAAGATTTCACTCTCCCTTTTTGGACCCTCTAAAAGCAACTTTTACCGTTACTTTTTCCCCCACTAAATTGCAAAAAAAAAAAAATTTATAATATAACTTCAATTCGCCTAGTTTTTTAACAATAAACGTTAGGAGGGTCGCGATTTTAGCTTCCTGTAACAAACCCGAAACCTGCACAGAAACCACAACAGGATAAACGGTCGTGGTATAACACAACACATCCGCTCCAAAATACATTCTGAAATATCTGAAATATCCCGAAATCCTTTCCAAGTCTACTGACTATAATTCACTACCCACTCGCGAATCGTGTATTTTAAAGCCATGGGGACATAACGTGGCTGGACATTGTCCGTGGAAGTTGTAAAAAACATTGCCGCGCTACAATTTTACATAACCAAAGTAAAACAAGGTGGAATCGCGTAGTGGTATTATCATATTTAACTATGAAAGAGGAACTTGACTTTTGTCTTTCCGAGAAATGTTTTCGACGATTCCCCGGTCTCCGAACGGAAGTGTAGAGATTTAAAAGTTGCGAAAATATTTTTTTTTTAAAATCGCCTAAATGAGGACTGGAGCTCGAAGTATTATTTTAATTTGTGTAATTTAAATGAAAATGGCCTTTTTTTGTCGCTTAATTAGTTCTTTAATTATAATTATACTAATCGGTGGAAATTGCGCTAACTATTGTCCAGACGATGTGGATTATACTTTGTTATACCCTTGCGTAATTAAATCTCAATTAACTCCGCAAAAAAGTAAGAATTTTTTTATGGTCTCGAATTCTTTACGAAACTCGCGGGGCGTGGATGCGTACTTAATTAAACGTAGTACGTAATCATTTGGTCAATAATTAACGATCGAATTAAGTCGTTAATTGTATTTCGGGTTTTAATTTTGCGTGGTTTGAATGAACTGTGGTGACACGCAATATACTAGTAGTAAAAATCCACTCTTTCAAACCATCGAGTTTGTCACTTAAAGGGCCTTTCACACCAGTCAGCACTTCTTTCCAAACTAGTTGATCCAATTGTAGCAGTTTGTTGGCGCAACTCCTTTGTTTATTATGAAATTTAGATTTGAAAGATTTTTTAGTCGCTATTTAAGGAATAGCGTTCAATTTTCAGTCGTTATCAGAAATAAGGTAATTAAACCAGTCTAATCCTAAGTCGGAAAGAAAATAGCTCCTTATCACGTGGGGTATACTCCATAAAGAGTCTCTAATCGGTGAAATTGTTGAAGATGGCGCGACAAATTGCCTAGGAATTGGGTCAGCAACCCAATTTTCTGGGACAATTTTAATTTTACCATCACAAATTTTTGTTCACACGAACTGTCCCAACTGGTTGGATGTAAAAATTGGCTAATTTGAAAGGTCCTTTTACTGATTTCTCCAATTTACATTATCTACACTGTGTTACTTCCAAGCCAGTGAACGAAAAAATGTTGTTCACGAACATTGCATTTGGCAAAGTAAACTTTTTTTTATTAGTGTATTATTCTCACTCAATAGTGGATTAAAAGTGATTGGTAACATATGTTCACGCTGCTATTGCTATTTTCACAGTCAAAAGTATACAACGTTACACTATGACGGCATTATAACCTAAAACGGTTTATTTCAATTGAAGTACTAGATTGAATCTGAAAATGGGAACCTGCAAATTTTTTACTTGAAACAAAATAAGGCATACATCCTATATCAGTCAACCGTAGGAGGTGTAGCTTTTCAATTGGCTTTATCATCTTGCTAATTTCATTTTTGGGGTGACTTCAGAGGGTTTTCGCCTGAGGTTTCCCCTCAGACTACTCAGGTCTGAGATTTCACGCTGTGTTGGATTAGGCATAATTTTGGCTGTATTTGAGCTTTATCATGTATTCAACGGTTTTTAAAAGAGTACCAAAAGTATATATTTTCTTGGATAGGTTATTTTCGGGGCCTATCCTTTAAGGTTAAATTTTTAATATTTGGAAAGTAACTGTCTGTCATCCTTTAATATAACTAATTAATCAATCTTGGCACGTGACTGTAAACGTATTTTCGTTTTTCGTTCAATACCTCCCTAGTATTTATCATTGTTTTTTTGCTAGTTTCAAAGTCTCTAGTGTGAACGCGGCTTTATTGTCTACGGAACTGTAAACCGTGTAATATTTTTCCTCTTTAGAATTGCCTTCAAAGTACGATCCGCCGAAACTTAATATTGTCAATCGTTATCAAGAAATTAAAGCCAATGATACGTTTGTAGTGGAATGTTTTGGTAACAGACCTTTGGAATGGCGAATATTCCACGCCCAAGTAAGTTCATGCCTACTTCGTTTCTTATCCAATGCATTGTATAGTGTTTAACCCATTTTTAATATCAGGGCGACATTGGCGAACGAATAAACATCACGGAAACCGTTGACATGGAAAACAAGGATTTTCAATTTAGCAGTAAATTATTTCTCTTCGATGCCAAGTATACGGATACGTCTTCTTACGGCTGTTTTTATAATGGAACAAACGTCGATCATTTGTCATCCAATCCTTTAACTATGGCTTCCTTTTATCTTTATGTCAATGGTAAGTTTAGACGCGCGGAGTTATTGGATACCCAACAGTTGTCTTATGACATTCTATTTGGTGTGGCGCTTCTGTGCAAGAGGAATAATGGCAATAGGCTAGTTGTTATGGTTTTATCCACATCCTTTTTTTCTGGTCTAAATTATTATTTGTACCCGTATTTTCAGATGACGATGATCTTTTCGTACCAGTATCATTTATAACGAAAGGTTATAATTCTCGTGCTTTGGTTATACCTTGCCGTCCTACGAACTCGCGAGTTAATGTAACGCTTTGGAAACAAAATGGCATTTTGAAGCAAGTTGACTTGGAAGAAGATCGGATTGAATTTGATAGAACTCGAGGTTTTATCATCTATTACCCAGCCCATCTTGACCAGTCCTATTTCGAATGTCGCGGTACGCTAGACGAGGTGGAAGATATCAGGCATACTATCGTGATGATTACGAGTATGTATTAGTCTCAAATAACTAAACCGTCGATGAGAATGTTTTGTAGTAATTAGGTATATACTTTCAGAGGATATAAATTCTCTCCCCCAACCCTTGATTAAAGAAGAAAACGCGACTTTTGTATCTATCGGAACTACTTTTTCTCTGACTTGCGAAGTTGAATTTGATGATACTTCAATTTATGGTCAATTGTTTTGGCATTACCCTAATAGTCAAGAAGTTAGTTTAATTTTCGAACACGCTATCTATACGATGGCTGGCCGCGATGCGAAACTTAAGACATCTTTCATTTCGTAGAATAATTCAACAGGAAGAATCATAGCTCCACCATTTACGAGAAATAAGGATAAGAAAGGCACAGTTATGCTCTGGATTGTAAAATTGTTTGTCCATAATGCCAAAATGTCAGACGAAGGGAATTATACTTGCTTCGTAAAAGTAGATGAAAAGACAAACGAAAATACCTTCCGGGTTACTGTTCACGGTAAGTATAGCCTGAACTGAAATCTTAATAATAATAATAATAATAATAATAATAATAATAATAATAATAATAAAAAAATTTATTGATTAAATTTTGTCTTTAGAGAGTGAAATCATGCCTTTCATAAACATAAAACCCACGAAAAACATAAATTTAACTGAAAATGCTGCAGTTAAAATTGTTTTTGATATCAATTCCACCTTCAGTTTACCCGATTTGGAATTTTTATTGACTAAAGACGGCGAAGTTGTAACGAACGGAAAACGATACAATGTCAGCGAGACTAGTATCACTCATAACATGCACCAGAAAATTTTACGTTTTAATAATTGCACCAGGGAAGACAGTGGAAATTATACTCTTACCGTTTGGTCCGGAGAAATCACTGATACCGTTTCTTTGTCTCTTTACGTTCGAGGTAACGAGAAAAAAATAAATTTATATTTAATATCAATTAATTACGTAATTTTTCTTCCCAGTACCACCTTTAACACATATCGAAAACATCGCCAAGTTCTACACAGTGGATAAAGAATACAAATTTGACTGTATCGTGGATGGTTATCCAAACGTAGCGATCTGGTTTGAACAAAGACAATGCAATCCATGCACGTCTAATGACGATTGGCAGAAATTAAGCGAAATTAACGCTACTGAGAATAAAGAGTTGATGAGTGAAATTGACACAACCGTGTTGTACAAACCAAGGAGGAGTCTAACTCTAATTGCTAAACAATCTGGAGAATATCGATGCGTCGGTCAGAATAGGCGGGGAACTTCCAAACAAGATTTTAGGTTCATTGTTTCAGGTTAATATTAATTACATAAAATAACGAAATGGAAAAAAAGTCCGGTTGAATATTTCATTAATTAAACTTATATTTATTAAATTTATAAGTTTCATTAAGGCCTAGCCCTAAATGTAATCAAAAAATGTCCAATAGTGGTTAAACGTTCCCCCCCCCCCCTTTTTTTTATTTATTAGATATTGAAAATGGATTTTCTTTAATCCCGGCGAAAGAAAGAACTATACAAGGGGATAACGTTACGATATGCTGCAAGGCAAACAAAATATACTATTCCAACTTAACTTGGTATACGGTTACTTTGGAGGGTGAAAAGCGATCTCTACCATTAGGTAAAATATTAACTTTTTGGGAATACGTTCGCGACGAAATAGAACAGTCTCTAAAATTGTTTTCTTACAGACGCGAAAGTAACGCCGTTTGAAACAACATACTCTTACGAATTATATTTAACGTTCCCCAAAATCGGTAAAGATTTTAGCGAGACTTTCGTGTGTGTAGCTAAAGATATTGATGGAAATGAAACCGAATCAATTCGCTACCTTTTATCCGTTCAAAACGCGATTGCACCTAAATTTCTGGCGAATAGCAAGAGAAAATTCGACTTGAAGAATATGGCTCAAGCTTCCCTCGACTGTACCGCCACCGGTATTCCGTTCCCCAATATTACTTGGTTCAAAGACGGTAAAGCTTTACCCAACAGTACCGCCGTCTTGGAAACCAGTGCCAGAGGACAGATTCTTCGAATAAAAGTTGCCATCAAGCAGTCCGTAGAAGGAACCTACAAATGCGTTGTCAGAAATCGAATGGGCGTGGAAACCAGAAACTTTGAAGTATTTGTCGAGGAGGAGATATCGATTGTTACAATATCGTTGGCCGTTATTCTGCCCGTACTCTTAATCGCGCTTTTGATAGCTTGTTTCTGTTGCATACGACATATTCATTTGGAAAGGGTAAGTTGTTTCGCTGTTTTTTTTTCTTCCAGACTTAAATTTAACGCCTTAATTGTTAGAGGGAAAAGGCCGAACTGGAAGCTTTAAGTCGGGAACTCTTCAATAAGGGAGAAGTTCATTTGTTGAACCCCGACTTACCATTGGACGACCAAGTGGAACTATTACCTTACGACCACAAATGGGAGTTTCCTAAAGATAGGTTGAAGCTGGGACGAATTTTAGGTCAAGGGGCATTTGGTCGAGTTGTTAAAGCCGAGGCGATTGGGTTGGACGAGGAAGGAACTTCTACCGTTGCGGTTAAAATGTTGAAAGGTAATTAATTACAATTATTGTTAAAAACAAGTAACGTAACTACGATAGAACATTTAATACACCATTTTAGCATTAGCTGTGGGCTATTTTTAATGGTAGACCGTGTCATAGTATCCTTTATCAGACTTTTTAAAAACGGGGTGAAAGCCAGCGAATTTTATTTTGTTTTTGCTGCGAAAATGGCTTCTTGAGATCTTCATCTGCCTGAAACAAATTATCATTAGGATGAAATACAACGAGACATTCTTATGTTATTTACGCTCCAGGGAATTTCTCATCAAACCCTTTATTTTGCTTACCTTCAATTCAGAGCGAGCTGACAAGACGCAACGTAAAGCGTTAATGGCCGAATTAAAAATTCTGATTCATTTGGGAAAACATTTAAACATTGTCAATCTACTGGGCGCCGTTACAACAAACATGAAGAAAGGTGCGAAAAGTGAAGCCCTGGTAATAGTTTTTGTTTTATTTAAATCGAATTAACATTTTAGGCGAGTTGTTGGTGATTGTGGAATATTGCCGATACGGAAATCTACGGAACTATTTGCTGAAGAGAAAAAACAATTTCATTAATCAACTTAGTCCAGAAACAGGTCAAATTGATCCGAATTTAGCTGTTTTGCCTGGATCACCACTTAAAGCGCAGTTAGCAGCGAATCAAGGACTTAGTAACCCCATATACGGGTTAGTGCTTATATTCCAAATTGTTTTACAATATATTTCGTTAACATGTAACTTTTAAGTGTGCTCTATGGGGGGGATATTAGAATGACCTTTTCAACCTTTCAAATTTCACCATTTTAGCCAACATAAAGTGAATTATGCTGATTTAATGCACAATGAGAACCCCAATTCGGACAACAGTTACGACGTGACGACAACCGTGCCAAACAGCCCGAACACGGCCACATCATTTAAAGGTGCCACGTTTCGATGGCTTTCAATGAACGAAGATGACGAAATTTTGCAAACTATATCCACATGCGATCTCCTATGTTACGCTTTTCAAGTCGCAAGAGGAATGCAATACCTTTCATCGAGAAAGGTTTAAAAATATTATTCGGGAGAATGAACTTTAGCTTAAGCAACTTGTTATATAACAAGTGGCGCGAGCCAGTTATCCTTTGCAGCTACAACTTTCCCAAGCTAGGTTTTAATGATTGTTTTTCCTTTTTACGTTTTAGTTGTTACATCGTGACTTGGCTGCGCGTAATGTCCTACTAGCCGAGGATAACATTGTTAAAATCTGCGATTTTGGTCTCGCCAAAGATTGTTATAAATGTGACAATTATAAAATACAAGGAAATGTAAGTGTCATCTTTGTAAAGGAAAAACTTCGCGCCGATATGGGAATTTGTAATGCAACTTGGGACTTTATTTAATATTGCAATTTTACGTTTATTTAATTTATCCTTCATTTAATTTCTAGATTTTTACGCTTTATTCATTTTCTAGATTTTAAGCCTTTTATTAAATTTCTAATATTTGCGCTTTATTAAATTTCTAATATTTGCGCTTTATTAAATTTCTAATATTTGCGCTTTATTAAATTTCTAATATTTGCGCTTTATTAAATTTCTAATATTTGCGCTTTATTTAATTTCAAAATTTTGGCGCTCATTGGGTCCTTTCTCTGAAACTGCAATTTACTAATTACATTTAATAATTTATGTTCAGGGTCCTTTGCCAATAAAGTGGATGGCTTTGGAATCTTTAGAAGATAGAGTTTTTACAACAAAAAGTGATATGTATGCTCATTTTTTAAATACTATAATGATTAATATTTTTAACAACTACTAGCATACTTTTTTAATTAATTTAGACTAATAGTTTATTTTTATTTTTTTTTTCATAGCTGGTCATATGGAATTTTGCTATGGGAATTTTTTACATTAGGAGGAGATCCTTATCCCGGAATGGATTTAGATGAAGATTTTTATAAGAGGCTTAAAACTGGTTATCGCATGGATAAACCCGAATACGCTCCAGACAATGTGTAATTATTTAATATGTTGTATTTCTTATTACTTTTACTATTAGAAACGGTTTGAGCTAGCGTTTTTATACTCAAGCTCTTTTTTTTCGGTTTTGTTTTAAGTTATCGCATAATGCTGCAATGTTGGGACGAGACACCTGACGAAAGACCTTCTTTCGAAGTCTTGGGCGACACATTTGGAGACTTGTTACACGCGGGAGTTAAGGACGTAAGTTAGAATCAAATTTTTTTAAAGTAATATAACGTTTAAATGAAGTTTTTTTTTTTTTTTAGTTTTATTTGGAATTGGACACTCAATACGCCGAAATGAATGCTTTAAACAAAGGCACTGATTATTTAGCCATGAGCAAATCAGACTACCTCAGTATGGGCACGGAAGAATCTGAGCAAAATGACGTTGTACATTACGATAATGTCAATTCGATCAGGCCCGTAGACGACGGTCCAGTTACTCTCGAACCTATGGAAGTTATTCCTATGATTCAATTAGAACCAGTGAATGTACAGAGACACAAGACAAAAGGTCGACCTGCCCCGGAAGAACCCGTTACTGATTCGCGGAGAGAGACTGATTATTTATTAATGAACGGAGACAAATCGGTTTTCTCTCGACAACGCAAGGGAAACGAATCTTTAAGATCTGACGCGTCAAGCGGTTTTCATTCTGATTTAGATACGAGTAGTGAAACGAATCCCCCACCGTCGTACAATTTGGTAATGGAGGAAGAAAGTGTTAGTATCGAGGTTTGAATCTTGCGAGATAAAAAATTTGCCAAAGATTATTCGAGGGAATCCGTGAGCTGAAAATAACACTTTAGTGTTATTTATTTTCAGAATCAGAGCATTCTAAAGATAAGTAAAACCGTTGCCTACCATTAACGTAAGCAACGGTAAAACAATTATAGATATTGCGTAGTGTTTAAATCAACGCTTCGTTCACACTAAACTCTTTGAAACCATTTCAAAACCATCTTTTCAAGATTTAATTCTTGACAAATGATATTTTTTCGATCCAGTGTTAATTAAAAGAGCTAGGGTCCTAGGACCTTTCAGCTCTTATCACCAACTTTAGGATATGGATTAAAAAAGAAATGAAGTAAAATTATTGAAATTAGGTAGAAGCACTGAAACTCACGCAGATAAGGTCAAAAATCATTTTAAATTAAATCAATACGCCAATCCATAGCGTTAATTTTCAACCAAAAACTTGACTTAGATATGGGCGATTTCATTGATTATAAATTAGTGCCTGTAATGCACGCGCCTTATCAATAGAGTGATTATAAAGAAAGGGCGCGGGTTAGATCTCAGGGGCATCATTTCCTAATCGACGACAAAAACATTTGCTATTCTTTTTCAATAGGTTTGATGGAAATTTCTGTTTTTAATGCGAACACAACCGATTTTTTTTTTTTTTTCGATCTAAAATTATTTTTAACCTTATTTACTCATAGTAAACTACTACAGCGTACTGCTTAACTTCTTCGTTAATTCAGTCCCTGGGTTAGGGTAAAAACTGGGCCAATCAGATTTTCCAACCTATTAACAAACCACCGCGCTCTTGTCAGCTGAAGAAAGAACAGCTTGATAGTTCGGTTAAAGACAGGGTTAGTTAGATTCACTGGAATAATGAGTTAATTTAAACTAAACGCGTAAAAAAGTATCAGGTCAATATTTTCACGCCCAGATTCTGAAAATAAATTCCAAAACTGTTCCATTTTGAGCTCATAATTTCCATTTCTCATTCTATTGTCCTAAGCCAAAGAACTATCAATCCCCGTTTTTAAAAGTGATAAACAGGAATATATAAGTTCCTGTGATAACTGATGAGGTTTTTAATTATTAAAACTTTGAAAAGAAAAAATGGTGAAACTCATTACTACGATATTTTAATATTTAAAAGAAATATTATCTCTAGTGTTCAATTTTTTTTAATTTGTTTTGTTTATTAAAAACAACTTCCTTTGTTTATGTACAACTAAATGTTATAAAAATATTTTAAATGATATAATGATCACTTTGATGTTAATAAAATAAAAAATCAAAATCCGTTCTAGTTTTGTAGCGCCGACAAATCAAAGCTTCTCTTTCTTTGTGAATTACAAACGGCACAGAGTGGATTCCAGACATTTTACGATCTGAGACTCTATCTCTATAGATTAAAAAGGAAGCAGCCCTCCTGCACCATGAAAAGTTCAATTCTCTTCCGAAAGTTGTTCTCCCTGCTCCAAATTACCTTTGAGGGTCGTCACACATTGAAAATATGTAAGTCGGTCTTAAAATTAAATTCTATTCTTGGATCTTTGGAACGATACCTCAAAATTGTCATTGATAATGTTTTATTTGTGGATGTGATTTACAGCGACGCGTTATGGAGTAGGCTGGTACTGATGATGCAACCGGTTCAGCCTTATAAGATGCAACCGGTTCAGCCTTATAAGATGCAACCGGTTCAGCCTTATAAGATGCAACCGGTTCAGCCTTATAAGATGCAACCGGTTCAGCCTTATAGATGCAACCGGTTCAGCCTTATAGATGCAACCGGTTCAGCCTTATAGATGCAACCGGTTCAGCCTTATAGATGCAACCGGTTCAGCCTTATAGATGCAACCGGTTCAGCCTTATAGATGCAACCGGTTCAGCCTTATAGATGCAACCGGTTCAGCCTTATAGATGCAACCGGTTCAGCCTTATAGATGCAACCGGTTCACCCTTATAGATGCAACCGGTTCAGCCTTATAGATGCAACCGGTTCAGCCTTATAGATGCAACCGGTTCAGCCTTATAGATGCAACCGGTTCAGCCTTATAGATGCAACCGGTTCAGCCTTATAGATGCAACCGGTTCAGCCTTATAGATGCAACCGGTTCAGCCTTATAGATGCAACCGGTTCAGCCTTATAGATGCAACCGGTTCAGCCTTATAGATGCAACCGGTTCAGCCTTATAGATGCAGCCATCTACACGTCTCGCAATTCCATGGAACGATTTGAGCGAGGGACCAGTCACTCGGCGTAATCGGTGTACAGGTTGTACCTTTGATTGTACTAAAATTATTACGCGTAATCTTTAAAAATCCCGGCCTGTAGCAAAGCTAAAATGATTACGCGTAATCCGTAATAGGTGTACAGGTAATCCGAGAATAATTAGCCCCTATAGGATTTGAGTAGCTTATGGCCTTGTAAGCGAATGCTAGAACTGTTTCCCCATAAAGTTTTCCATAAAACTCTTGCCACAAACTATTTGTTATTTAAAATGAGGTTGTCACCATTTTTTCGCTGGATACGGATTATATTTTAGCTTTTTCATATATGTGCAAAATTTTAGAAAACCAGGAAAAGTCAGAGAAATTAATTTCCAAAGTTTTGTACGGAGACTGAAATGTAAAAATTACAGTTAATATAATAATCTGAGCCAAGTTTATTATCAATTAGTCAAGCCTGATTTCGGGTCAAAATGAAACACAAATACGCTAAGAAGCTGCCTTTTTAAACTCCTAATCATTTTAGAAGTGATATAATCACGACACAAATAACACTCGTTCTAAGATTTTGAAGTCAATCGGTATAAAGTTGTGTAAATGGACCTTTTAATTTTATATGCCACGCGCTATAAGAAAAAACAAGTTTGTTAGTACAGACGGTGAATTTTGCTTCATGGGCCTTTTTAACTCAACCGTTCGTTAACTTTCGTTACCTGACATTTGTCATTCAACGGAACTAACAACGATATTAATCATTTTATAATCAAAGATATAGTTTCCTCACCCTAACACATTCGATTAAAACGGTCTATTCGAAACGGAACTAAGTTTTAAAATAATTACAAAGGGGCTTATTATTCCGTTTCCGGTTTCGAGGAAGGGAGGACCAGTATAAGGCCCGATTCGTTTAGTTTTCGCGGTTGTACTTCCGTTACTATGGTTTTAAACATTTTCAATGTTTAGTCAAGATATATTTATAGCCAATGTTCTAACGATATCAAGGATCAGGGAACACACGGAGAGAGGGAGAAGGGAATAGAATTTCAGTCCTACTACCCTTGAGAGACAAAGAGCTTGTTTATTATTTAATCAGCTCGTTGATAATTGGGCAATTAGTTTACCACTCACCGCGAATAGGAGGAGGTCTATAATTGACGATACTGAAACTGATATTATTAGTAAATAAGGATGTTTCCTAGAATCCTTGTTTCTGACGTTAAAAGCTTACTAAATGGATTTTCCGAATTTAGGAAGAGATGCGTTAGATATATATTAATAAAATTTAATTATCGTGAAAAGAAAGCCATAAAAATGAAATTTAATTACTCAGTTAGAACGGAAGTGTGTTATCATTCTCTTCAAATAAGTATTTTTGCACTAATTTGATCCCTATGTTTGATATTGAGTGAAACTTTCCCGATAATCATAAACGGTTTAAATTACAAAAAAAGCACCGAATTTTAATTTCCACGCTTAGTCAAACTCTTCTAAGTTCCGAAATTAAGCTGCTTTGACACTTGGAAAAACAGTCTTTAAAGGAACGTAATGGGATAAAAGTAATTTGAGCTCAGAAGAAAGGCCAAATATCAATACGAAGAAAACTCATTTTTTTATTACGCATTAACATTTTAAAAAAATTTATGCATTAGAAATTATCGTCTTGGTTGCCCCATTATACGTCATACTACATTCCTTTCTCATTGGCTCGGCGCCTGCCCTGTCAAAGATAGCAATATTTGCCTCAAATTTCTTTCACGTGAAAACTAGAGTAGTCAATCGGTGGATAGTAAAATACTACTTTTCTATCCTTCGCAATAGTTGGTATTATAAAACCTTACTTCGTTCTACCTTGAAAAAAGGCAACTCTTCCATAGAAACAGGATCTATTTAACGTTTCTTTTGGTTGATTTCAAGGTTGGTAAAAGTATAGATTCCCCGGTCTCCGAACGGAAGTGTAGTGATTTAAAAGTTGCGAAAATATATATTTTTTTAAAATCGCCTAAATGAGGACTGGAGCTCGAAGTATTATTTTAATTTGTGGAATTTAAATGAAAATGGCCTTTTTTTGTCGCTTAATTAGTTCTTTAATTATAATTATACTAATCGGTGAAAATTGCGCTAACTATTGTCCAGACGTTGTGTATTATAACGATGAGGATGATATCGATGAGGATTATAACAATTTTGATTATACATACCCTTGTGTAATTAAATCTCAATTAACTCCGCAAAAAAGTAAGAATTTTTTTATGGTCTCGAATTCTTTACGAAACTCGCGGGGCGTGGATGCGTACTTAATTAAACGTAGTACGTAATCATTTGGTCAATAATTAACGATCGAATTAAGTCGTTAATTGTATTTCAGGTTTTAATTTTGCGTGGTTGGAATGAACCGTGGTGACACGCAATATACTAGTAGTAAAAATCTCTCTTTCAAACCATCGAGTTTGTCACTTAAAGGGCCTTTCACACCAGTCAACACTTCTTTCCAAACTAGTTGATCCAATTAATTGTAGCAGTTTGTTGGCGCAACTCCTTTGTTTATTATGAAATTTAGATTGGAAAGATTTTTTAGTCGCTATTTAAGGAATAGCGTTCAATTATCAGTCGTTATCAGAAATAAGGTGAGCAATTAAACTAGTCTATTCCTAAGTCGGAAAGAAAATAGCTCCTTATCACGTGGGGTACACTCCATCGATGAAATTGTTGAAGATGGCGCGACAAGTTGCCTAGGTATTGGGTCAGCAACCCAATTTTTCTAGGACGATTTTAATTTTACCATCACAAATTTTTGTTCACACGAACTGTTCCAACTGGTTGGATGTAAAAATTGGCTAATTTGAAAGGTCCTTTACTCATTTCTCCAATTTACATTATCTACACTGTGTTACTTCCAAGCCAGTGAACGAAAAAATGTTGTTCACGAGCATTCCATTTGGTAAAATTTAGTAAACATTTTTTATTAGTGTATTATTCTCACTCATCTCTCACTACCTTTGATAACTGCATGAGGTTGAAAAAGCAATAGTGGAATGAAAGTGATTGGTAACATAGGTTCACGCTGCTCTTGCTATTTTCACAGTCAACAACGTTTCACTATGACGGCATTATAACCTAAAACGGTTTATTTCATTTGAAGTACTAGAGTGAATCTGAAAATGGGAACCTGCAAATTTTTTACTTGAAACAAAATAAGGCATACATCCTATATCAGTCAACCGTAGGAAGTGTAGCTTTTCAATGGGCTTGATCATCTTGCTAATTTCATTTTTGGGAGTGACGTCAGAGGGTTTTCGTCTGAGGTTTCCCCTTAGGCTACTCAGGTATGAGATTTCACGCTGTGTTGGATTAGGTATAATTTTGGCTGTATTTGAGCTGTATTCAACGGTTTTTAAAGAGTACCAAAAGTATATATTTTCTTGGATAGGTTATTTTCGGGGCCTGTCGTTTAGGTTTAAATATTTAATATTTGGAAATCAACTGTCTGTTATCCTTTAATATAACTAATTAATCAATCTTGGCACGTGACCATAAACGTATACGCATTCTTCGTTCAATACCTCCCTAGTATTTACCATCAAAGTGTGAACGCGGCTTAATTGTCTACGGAACTGTAAACCGTGTAATGTTTTTCCTCTTTAAAAGTGCCTTCAAAGTACGATCCGCCGAAACTTAATATTGTCAATCGTTATCAAGAAATTAAAGCCAATGATACGTTTGTAGTGGAATGTTTAGGTAACAGACCTTTGGAATGGCGAATATTCCACGCCCAAGTAAGTCAATGCCTTCTTCGTTTCTTATACAGTGTATTATATAGTGTTTAACCCATTTTTAATATCAGGGCGACATTGGCGAACGAATAAACATCACGGAAACCGTTGACATGGAAAACAAGGATTTTCAATTTAGCAGTAAATTATTTCTCTTCGATGCCAAGTATACGGATACGTCTTCCTACGGCTGTTTTTATAATGGAACAAACGTCGATCATTTGTCATTCAATCCTTTAACTATGGCTTCCTTTTATCTTTATGTCAATGGTAAGTTTAGACGCGCGGAGTTATTGGTACCCAACAGTTGGCTTATCACATTTTATTTTGTGTGACGCGTCTGTGCAAGAGGAGTAATGGCAATAGTCTAGTTGTGAAATTGTAGTATCGACGCGTAAAAAATGCCTCCACGTTGGGTTATGGTTTTTTCCACATCCACTTTTTTTCTTGTCTAAATTATTATTTGTACTCGTATTTTCAGATGACGAGCATCTTCTCGTACCAGTATCATTTATAAAGAACGGTTATAATTCTCGTGGTTTGGTTATACCTTGCCGTCCTACGAACTCGCAAGTAACGCTTTGGAAACAAAATGGCATTATGAAGCAAGTTGACTTGGAAGAAGATCGGATTGAATTTGATCGAACTCGAGGTTTTATCATCTATTACCCAGCCCATCTTGACCAGTCCTATTTCGAATGTGGCGGTACGCTAGACGAGGTGGAAGATATCAAGCATACTATCGTGATGATTACGAGTATGTTTTAGTCTCAAATAACTAAACCGTCGAAGAGAATGTTTGTAGTAATTAGGTATATACTTTCAGAGGATATAAATTCTCTTCCCCAACCGATGATTAAAGAAGAAAACGCGACTTTTGTACCTATCGGAACTACTTTTTCTCTGACTTGCGAAGTTGAATTGGATTATGCTTCAATCTATGCTTCAATTTATGGTCAATTGTTTTGGCAATACCCAAGAAGTAGTCAAGAAGTTAGTTTTATTTTCGAACACGCTCTCTAGACGATGGCTGGCCGCGATGCGAAACTTAAGACATCTTTCGTTTCGTAGAATAATTCAACTGGAAGAATCATTATGGTCTGGATTGTAAAATTATTTGTCGATAATGCCAAAATGTCAGACGAAGGGAATTATACTTGCTTCGTAAAAGTAGGTGGAAAGACAAACGAAAATACCTTCCGGGTTACTGTTCACGGTAAGTAGCCTGAACTGAAATCTTAATAATAATAAAAAAAAACTTTATTGATTAAATTTTGTCTTTAGAGAGTGAAATCATGCCTTTCATAAACATAAAACCCACGGAAAACATAATTTTAACTGAAAATGCTGCAGTTGAAATTGTTTTTGATATCAATTCCACCTTCAGTTTACCCGATTTCGAATTTTTATTGACTAAAAACGGCAAAGTTATAACGAACGGAAAACGATACTATGTCAGCGAGACCAGTATCACTCATAACATGCACCGGAAAATTTTACGTTTTAATAATTGCACCAGGGAAGACAGTGGAAATTATACTCTTACCGTTTGGTCCGGAGAAATCACTGATACCGTTTCTTTGTCTCTTTACGTACGAGGTAACGAGAAAAAAACAACACTTTTTTTTTTTTTTTTTTTAGTATCAATTAACTAGAATTACGCAATTTTCTTCCCAGTACCACCTTTAACATATATCGAAAACATCACTAAGTTCTACACAGTGGACCAAGAATACAAATTTGACTGTATTGTGGATGGATATCCAAACGTCACCATCTGGTTTGAACAAAGACAATACAATCCTTGCACATCTAATGACGATTGGCAGAAATTAAACGAAATTAACGTTACTGAGAATAAAGAGTTGATGAGTGAAATTGACACAACCGTGTTGTACAAACCAAGGAGGAGTCTAACTCTAATTGCTAAACAATCTGGAGAATATCGATGCGTCAGTCAGAATAGGCGGGGAACTTCCAAACAAGATTTTAGGTTCATTGTTTCAGGTTAATATTAATTACATAATCTAACGAAATGGAAAAAAGTCCGGATGAATATTTCATTAATTAAACTTATATTTATAATATATATATAAGTTTCATTAAGGCTTAGCCCTAAATGTAATAAAAAAATAACCAAAAATGGTTAAACGTTTCCCCCCCCCCCCTTTTTTTATTTATTAGATATTGAAAATGGGTTTTCTTTAATCCCGCCAAAAGATAGAGCTATACAAGGGGATAACGTTACGATATGCTGCAAGGCAAACAAAATATACTATTCCAACTTAACTTGGAATACGGTTACTTTGGAGGGTGAAAAGCATTCTCTACCATTAGGTAAAATATTAACTTTTTGGGAATACGTTCGCGACGAAATAGAACAGTCTCTAAATTTGTTTTCTTACAGACGCGAAAGTAACGCCGTTTGAAACAACATACTCTTACGAATTATATTTAACGTTCCCCAAAATCGGTAAAGATTTTAGCGAGACTTTCGTGTGTGTAGCTAAAGATATTGATGGAAATGAAACCGAATCAATTCGCTACCTTTTATCCGTTCGAAACGCGATTGCACCTAAATTTCTGACGAATAGCAAGAGAAAATTCGACTTGAAGAATATGGCTCAAGCTTCCCTCGACTGTACCGCCACCGGTATTCCGTTCCCCAATATTATTTGGTTCAAAGACGGTAAAGCTTTACCCAACAGTACCGCCGTCTTGGAAACCAGTGCCAGAGGACAGATTCTTCGAATAAAAGTTGCCATCAAGCAGTCCGTAGAAGGAACCTACAAATGCGTTGTCAGAAATCGAATGGGCGTGGAAACCAGAAACTTTGAAGTATTTGTCGAGGAGGAGATATCGATTGTTACAATATCGATGGCCGTTATTATGCTAGTACTCTTGATCGCGCTTTTGATAGCTTGTTTCTGTTGCATACGACATATTCATTTGGAAAGGGTAAGTTGTTTCGCTGTTTTTTTTTCTTCCAGACTTAAATTTAACGCCTTAATTGTTAGAGGGAAAAGGCCGAACTGGAAGCTTTAAGTCGGGAACTCTTCAATAAGGGAGAAGTTCATTTGTTGAACCCCGACTTACCATTGGACGACCAAGTGGAACTGTTACCTTACGACCGCAAATGGGAGTTTCCTAAAGATAGGTTGAAGCTGGGACAAATTTTAGGTCAAGGGGCATTTGGTCGAGTTGTTAAAGCCGAGGCGATTGGGTTGAACGAGGAAGGAACTTCTACCGTTGCGGTTAAAATGTTGAAAGGTAATTAATTACAATTATTGTTAAAAACAAGTAACGTAACTACGATTGAACATTTAATACACCATTTTAGCATTAGCTGTGGGCTATTATCAAGAATAGATTTAACCAGAAGTAGATGAAACCCTCCTTTGAAGTCTACTACTCTAATGTTCCACATAGCGCTCCTCTCTGTATGGGTAAAATTCCCAATTTTACGAGATCGGAGGGGTCCTACTTCATACCCCCTGTCTACGGAAAATTGGAAATTCTCTCTCCACAAACGACGACGTTTTTTTGACGAACTCCAAGGCTGCTAGAGATATTCGCTGGACGAACTCCCGCTCCTTAAATATCTACCGTTAGGAGGCGTACGAATCGCGCTTTTTGAAACTAACCCATACAGAGAGGGGTAGACAAGACCAGGGAGTAATAGACTTCAAAGGAGGGTTCATCGGCTTCTGATTTAACACAAGAATATGGAAGAGCTATACCTTTGTCCTCGCGCTAGTCTCAAGCGGGTGGAGCCTACGGAGGTCTTATGCCGCGCCTCATGTAATGTGCACAGGAAGCGGTTGGCGGTTTTCTACGATAAGTGCGGGGGGGGGGGGGATATCAGGCTGCATGGATAGGCGTTGGCGGCAGAGCTAGATCTCTGTCGCGGACTTCGAAAGCTCGTGATAGGGTGAAAATCAAAACGCATATAACGTCAAATCTAGTAAGCTCCTCCCGTTAGAAACTAGCGTTATACCAGAGGTATAGCGTACGCTTGTGTTGAATCTATTCTTGCTATTATTAATGGTAGACCATGTCATTATTCTTTATCAGACTTTTTAATAACGGGGCGAAAGCCAGCGAATTTTATTTTGTTTTTGCTGCGAAAATGGCTTCTTGAGAATAAGCCACAATTGAGATCTTCATCTGCCTGAAACAAATTATCATTAGGATCAAGAATAGATTTAACACTAATCTATTCTTGTTATGATGAAATACAAGACATTCTTATGTTATTTACGCTCCAGGGAATTTTATGTTATCTCATCAAACCCTTTATTTTGCTTACCTTCAATTCAGAGCGAGCTGACAAGACGCAACGTAAAGCGTTAATGGCCGAATTAAAAATTCTGATTCATTTGGGAAAACATTTAAACATCGTCAATCTACTGGGCGCCTTTACAACAAACATGAAGAAAGGTGCGAAAAGTGAAGCCCCGGTAATAGTTTTAGTTTTATTTAATTCGAATTAACATTTTAGGCGAGTTGTTGGTGATTGTGGAATATTGCCGATACGGAAATCTACGGAACTATTTGCTGAAGAGAAAAAACAATTTCATTAATCAACTTAGTCCAGAAACAGGTCAAATTGATCCGAATTTAGCTGTTTTGCCTGGATCACCACTTAAAGCGCAATTAGCAGCGAATCAAGGACTTAGTAGTCCCATATACGGGTTAGTGATTATATTCCAAATGGTTTTACAATTTTATTTCGTTAACATGTAACTTTTAGGTGTGCTCTATTGGGGGGGGGGATATTAGAATGACCTTTTCAACCTTTCAAATTTCACCATTTTAGCCAACATAAAGTGAACTATGCTGATTTAATGCACAATGAGAACCCCATTTCGGACAACAGTAATGACGTGACGACAACCGTGCCAAACAGCCTGAACGCGGCCACATCATTTAAAGGCGACACGTTCCGATGGCTTTCAATGAACGAAGATGACGAAATTTTGCAAACTATATCCACATGCGATCTCCTATGTTACGCTTTTCAAGTCGCAAGAGGAATGCAATACCTTTCATCGAGAAAGGTTTAAAAATATTATTCGGGAGAATCAACTTTAGCTTAAGCAACTTGTTATATAACAAGTGGCGCGAGCCAGTTATCCTTTGCAGCTACATCTTTCCCAAGCTAGGTTTTAATGATTGTTTCCTTTTAACGTTTTAGTTGTTACATCGTGACTTGGCTGCGCGTAATGTCCTACTAGCCGAGGATAACATTGTTAAAATCTGCGATTTTGGTCTCGCCAAAGATTGTTATAAATGCGACAATTATAAAATACAAGGAAATGTAAGTGTCATCTTTGTAAAGGAAAAACTTCGCGCCGATATGGGAATTTGTAATGCAACTTGGGACTTTATTTAATATTGCAATTTTACGTTTATTTAATTTATCCTTTATTTAATTTCTAGATTTTTACGCTTTATTCATTTTCTAGATTTTTACGCTTTATTCATTTTCTAGATTTTTACGCTTTATTCATTTTCTAGATTTTTACGCTTTATTCATTTTCTAGATTTTTACGCTTTATTAATTTTCTAGATTTTTACGCTTTATTCATTTTCTAGATTTTTACGCCTTATTCATTTTCTAGATTTTTACGCTTTATTCATTTTCTAGATTTTTACGCTTTATTCATTTTCTAGATTTTTACGCTTTATTCATTTTCTAGATTTTTACGCTTTATTCATTTTCTAGATTTTTACGCTTTATTCATTTTCTAGATTTTTACGCTTTATTCATTTTCTAGATTTTTACGCTTTATTCATTTTCTAGATTTTTACGCTTTATTCATTTTCTAGATTTTTACGCTTTATTCATTTTCTAGATTTTTACGCTTTATTCATTTTCTAGATTTTTACGCTTTATTCATTTTCTAGATTTTTAGGCTTTTAGTAAATTTTTAATTTTTACGCTTTATTAAATTTCTAATATTTGCGTTTTATTTAATTTCAAAATTTTGGTGCTCAATGGGTCCTTTCTCTGAAACTACAATTTACTAATTACATTTAATAATTTATGTTCAGGGTCCTTTGCCAATAAAGTGGATGGCTTTGGAATCTTTAGAAGATAGAGTTTTTACAACAAAAAGTGATATGTATGCTCATTTTTTAAATACTATAATGATTAATATTTTTAACAACTACTAGCACACTTTTTTTAATTAATTTAGACTAATAGTTTATTTTTATTTTTTTTTCATAGCTGGTCATATGGAATTTTACTATGGGAATTTTTTACATTAGGAGGAGATCCTTATCCCGGAATGGATTTAGATGAAGATTTTTATAAGAGGCTTAAAACTGGTTATCGCATGGATAAACCCGAATACGCTCCAGACAATGTGTAATTATTTAATATTTTGTATTTCTTATAACTTTTACTATTAGAAACGGTTTGAACTAGCGTTTTTATACTCAAGCTCTTTTTTTGTTTTGTTTTTAAGTTATCGTATAATGCTGCAATGTTGGGACGAGACACCTGACGACAGACCTTCTTTCGAAGTCTTGGGCGACACATTTGGAGACTTGTTACACGCGGGAGTTAAGGACGTAAGTTAGGATCAAATTTTTTTAAAGTAATATAACGTTTAAATAAAAATTTTATTTTAGTTTTATTTGGAATTGGACACTCAATTAGAGCTTGGGTCCTAGGACCTTTCAGCTCTTATCACCAATTTTAGGATATGGATTAAAAAAGAAATGAAGTAAAATTATTGAAATAGAGAAAATTAGGTTGAAACACTGAAACTCAGGCAGATAAGGTCAAAAATCATTTTAGATTAAATCAATACGCCAATCCATAGCGTTCATTTTCAACCAAAAACTTCACTTAGCTATGGGCAGTTTCATTGATTATAAATTAGTGCCTGTAATGCACGCGCCTTATCAATAGAGTGATTATAAAGACGACAAAAACATTCGCTATTCTTTTTCAATAGGTTTGATGGAAATTTCTGTTTTTAATGCGAACACAACCGATTTTTTTTTTTTTTTTTTTTTCTTTTCGATCTAAAATTATTTTTAACCTTATTTACTCATAGTAAAATACTACCGCGTACTGCTTAGCTTCTTCGTTAATTCAGTCCCTGGGTTAGGGTAAAAAATTGGGCCAATCAGATTTTCCAACCTACAAACCACTGCGCTCTTGTCAGCTGAAGAAAGAACAGCTTGATAGTTCGGTTAAAGACAGGGTTAGTTATAGTCACTGGAATAATGAGTTAATTTAAACTAAACGCGTAAAAAGGTACCAGGTCAATATTTTCACGCCCAGATTCTGAAAAAAAAAATACCAAAACTGTTCCATTTTGAGCTCATAATTTCCGTTTCTCATTCTATTGTCCTAAGCCAAAGAACTATCAATCCCCGTTT
The DNA here is from genome assembly GCA_963920705.1 of Odiellus spinosus. Classification (NCBI taxonomy): domain Eukaryota; kingdom Metazoa; phylum Arthropoda; class Arachnida; order Opiliones; family Phalangiidae; genus Odiellus; species Odiellus spinosus. The sequence goes on along the minus strand of OY987226.1, from coordinate 9,457,414 downwards.
TTAAGAGTGATAAACAGGAAAATATTAGTTCCTGTGATAACTGATGAGGTTTTTAATTATTAAAACTTTGAAAAGAAAAAATGGTGAAACTCATTACTACGATATTTTAATATTTAAAAGAAATATTATCGCTAGTGTTAAATTTTTTTTAATTTGATTTGTTTATTAAAAACAACTTCCTTTGTTTTTGTACAACTAAATGTTATAAAAATATTTTAAATGATATAATGATCACTTTGATGTTAATAAAATTAGAAATCAAAATCCGTTTGTAGCGCCGACGAATAAAAGCTTCACTCTTTCTTAGTGAATTACAAACGGCACAGAGTGGATTCTAGACTTTTTACGATCTGAGACTCTATCTCTATAGATTAAAAAGGAAGCAGCCCTCCAGCCCCTCCTGGACCATGAAAAGTTCAATTCTCTCCTTCATTCCGAAAGTTCCTATCCCCTGCTCCAAATTACCTTTGAGGGTCGTCACACATTGAAAATATGTAAGTCGGTCTTAAAATTAAATTCTATTCTTGGATCTTTGGAACGATATCGCGAAATTGTCATTAATAATGTTTTATTTGTGGATGTGATTTACAGCACCACGTTACTAATGATGCAAACGGTTCAGCCTTAAAGATGCAGCCATCCTCACGTATCTGAGTTCATTCTAGCAATTCCATTGTACGATTTGAGCGAGGGACCAGTCACTCGGCGTAATCGATGTACAGGTTGTACCTTTGATTGTACTAAAATTATTACGCGTAATCTTTAAAAATCCCGGCCTGTAACAAAGCTAAAATGATTACGCGTAATCCCTAATCGTTGTACAGGTAATCCGAGAATGTTTAGCCCCTATAGGATTTGAGTAGCTTCTGGCCTTGTAAGCGAATGCTAGAACCGTTTCCCCATAAAGTTTTCCATAAAACTCTTGCCACAAAGTATTTGTTATTTAAAGTGATGTTGTCACCATTTTTTCGCTGGATACGGATTGTGTTTTAGCTTTTTCATATATATGCAAAATTTTAGACAATTGGGTTCGGGCATTTTTAAAGAAACTTAGAAGTAAAAGCCCAAAATTAAACGAAATTTAAAATGGGAAAACCGCGATTAAATTTGAAATGAAAAGCAGTAGTTTTACGAAAGAGATTGTGAAATTCTTGACAGCGAAACTTTAAAGTCGAGCGCTATATTGTTTAGAACGGATATATAAAATTTAAACTATAGGATAAAGAAACCCATAATAATTTAATTATCTCGACTAAAACATTTTTATTCTTCTTCAAGCCGGATTAACGGAGATGATGCAATACACATCCGACCCAGAATACATTCTGAAATCTCCCGCAATCCGGTTATGATTGTTAGCAAAATATTTCTCCATCCACTTTCGATTTGTGTATTTTAGTTCCAAGAGAACACTGCTGCATCTGCGCTGGACATTGTCCATGTGAGATGCAAAAACATTGCCACACTATTACAAACTAAAACATTGAAAAATACCAAAACCATTAATGTGTTGTAAACAAGCATGTAGTGGTATATCTAAAGAAAAGCGGAACTGTCTTTCTCAGAAATATTTTTCGAACAATCCCTGGTTCCCGCGGATATAGATGAGATTCAAAAGTTTCGACATATTTCATTTAATTAGAGAAATTTTACGGAAAGGAGCTCGAAATATTATTTTAATTCGTGAATTCAAATTAAAATGCCCCAGTTTTTCACGATACTTAATCCATTTCTTATAATGATTATAATTGATGTAATGTGCGCTAACTATTGTCCAGACGATGACGAGTACACTTTAATTAACCCTTGCGTAATTAATTCACAATTGACGCCGCCAAATAGTAAGATTTTTTTTTTTTTTTTTTTTTTGATCTCGGAATTCTTTACGAAATTCGCGGGGGTGTATATTTAATTAGTCGCAATACCAACCAACTGCTGAATGATTAACATTTGGATAACGTCATTAATTGTATTCAGGTTTTAATTTGACGTGGCTCAAATATAGTGCTCTTGTGAAGCTTGTACGAGCTATCCACTTTCTGATGACTTTTTTCCATTGGGAAATATTGAAACTATCAAGCGATTAAAACTGTGACAAAGTTGATATTAATTAATGTTTGCAAAAATATTTTCCAGTGGAAAACTGATTTATAAGTAATGTAGAGTGAATACATATCGAACGATTATTAGGCGTATGCTTTTTCCAAATGATTCTAGCTTCGAAAGTAGACGTTTGAAACGGATTTAATATAAAAGGGAGATTAAGCAACAGCACTATCTTATACAGTCAAATTTTTATCAGACCGCAAAGCCATCGAAAAGCGTTCTTAAATATTAAATTAAATTAAAAAAAAATATATTTTGCCGCGAATAAGAGGGAATTACCCTTGTGCATGCATTGTTAAACCATGAGTTTCACGTGACTTTCACTGTTACTCTTCTTTACGTGAGCATTTCATTAACTAAAAATGCATTTATCATTTAATATTTAGGGCCAATAGGGACTTGGCTGCATCATTCTAATTCCAATTTTATTTATTTTCCGAATCTCTTTGCTAACAAACTTATTCAAGAGGCTTTATTATAACAATTATTGGACACGTTTTTGATGTTTAAATTATTTTCTAAAACTTTGTTTTAGTTTGAATTTTAGTGAAGTGTAAAATCGGACCATTCAGTAGGTCCCAACGGCCCCAGTCTTCAACGGTACTGATTTCCCATAATTTTATACGTCGCTCTCTCCATATGACGGCGGTTTAGAGAAACTCAATTGCTTGCTGGCACTGAAATTTAAACTAAAGCTAACTTAAGAATTTAAATTTCCCACTTTTCGGCACTTCGGGTTCTCTCTTTGTATTATTCCTCCACGAATTAAATTTTTTCTCTAGCACTTTCCTCCCGAAGAGCAATTTTAATAGACTTCTGTATTCCTGCACAATTATATAACATTTTATCAGAAGCTGTTGCGATTTTGCTCTTCAGAGTTGCGATCGAAGCACAATCCCCCAAAACTTAATATTGTCAATCGTACGCAAGAAATTAAAGCAAATGATACGTTTGAAGTTGAATGTCTCGGTAACGCACCTTTGGAATGGCGAATATACGATGCAGATGTAAGTTAATTTTGATTTGTAATATAAAGGGTGTTCCAAAAATGATGGTAGAACTGAAGTTCTGCGAGTTCTATGGGCCATTTTTAGTCGAAAAGACTCTGCAGATTCGAAATCAGCTGGAAGCCAAGTTTTATTGTTTTAGAAAGTGGAAATCAAATTCCACATTATTTTTTGTATTTAATCCATAGTGAGTTAGAGGCTTCGCGGTAAATGGTGAGCCGCTGGACAACGGCTCTCTAGTCCAACTGGAAGCCAAGTTAACCCATCATGAATTGTTTATTACCTTTTGATCGTATTTGGCTTAATAAATTCAAATTAAGTTTTAAGTGTCCACGCTGGTAGAATAGTGGGGAGAGATATCGGGTCTAAGAGAAACGGGGAGAGTTACGATATAAACAAGACGGTCCGCAGGGGCCCGGAATAGTAATTTCACGCGGTAATATGACTTACTAACTAACTATAATTTAAAACCAAAAACTAACTAAAAGTTAAATCAAAAACTATCTAAATGTAAACAAAAAAAAATGCACTAGCCCGGTAAGATTCACTAGACGAGAGGCCGTTAAATTTTACTCGGCGCTTAGTAATAGTCTCGGACACGACTCCTGAAAATGTTGCTGTAATAGTGTGTTTCTTAGATTTTCTAACGTAAGCCGTATGTCCGCTACGGCTCTTGGGTTCCAGAGACTCCCGACGCTATATTATCTCTGGCGAGTAGGGTGAATTATCCTAAAGTAGTAGCTACAGCGGACCGCGATGGAACGTGGTTATCTCTAACGAAATAGCATGAAACATCCCGTAAAAGTAACCTATCCAACCGCGGCAACGCGGATACAGCGGCGACACGGGAACAGCGTCGACACGGGAACAGCGGCGACACGTTTTTGACCTTGATTCTGTGCCCGTTTTATAAATTTCACTGGAAACAAGTTTCCGCGTGAAATTAAAATTACAAAAAAAAAAAAAAAAATCAAATAATCAAAAAAAACCCTAAGAATTATTTCATAAAAGCCAAAATTACCAAAAAAATAAAAAACAGATGGTCAAGCCCATAGGAATAGCTAGACCCATGACATTGTAAAAGAGGCTGAAAAGAATTATGCTATAACTTGTTATGCATGCATAAACGCTCTTTGAACAATTTGAATGGCGTTTCGAGATCCCTTTAAACACGAAGTTGCATGAAGTTTTTCCAATCGTGTTTTTTTTACAGGGGGTGTATTTATCATTTTTTTTACAGGGGGTGTATTTATCATTTTTTTTACAGGGGGGTGTATTTATCATTTATTTTTTTTTACAGGGGGTGTATTTATCATTTATTTTTTTTACAGGGGGTGTATTTATCATCTATTTTTTTACAGGGGGTGTATTTATCATTTATTTTTTTTTACAGGGGGTGTATTTATCATTTATTTTTTTTACAGGGTAGTGTATTTATCATATATTTTTTTTTTACAGGGGGTGTATTTATCATTTATTTTTTTTACAGGGGGTGTATTTATCATTTATTTTTTTTACAGGGGGTGAATTTTTCATTTTTTTTACAGGGGGTGTATTTATCATTTATTTTTTTTTACGGGGGGTGTATTTATCATTTATTTTTTTACAGGGGTGTATTTATCATTTTTTTTTTTACAGGGGGTGTATTTATCATTTATTTTTTTTACAGGGGGTGTATTTATCATTTTTTTTTACAGGGTGTGTATTTATCATTTTTTTTTAACAGGGGGTGTATTTATCATTTTTTTTTACAGGGGGTGTATTTATCATTTATTTTTTTTTACAAGGGGTGTATTTATCGTTTATTTTATTTTTATAGGGGGTGTATTTATCATTTATTTTTTTTTACAGGGGGTGTATTTATCATTTATTTTTTTTACAGGGGGTGTATTTATCATTTATTTTTTTTACAGAGGGTGTATTTATGATTTATTTTTTTACAGGGGGTGTATTTATCATTTATTTTTTTTACAGGGGGTGTATTTATGATTTATTTTTTACAGGGGGTGTATTTATGATTTATTTTTTACAGGGGGTGTATTTATTTATTTTTTTACAGGGGATGTATTTATTATTATTTATTAAAAAAAAATCATAAATAAATCTCAATTTTCCAAATCTCAAAAATCTCAATTTTCCAAACCTCAAAAATCTCAATTTTCCAAACCTCAAAAATCTCAATTTTCCAAATCTCAAAAATCTCAATTTTTCCAATCTCAAAAATCTCAATTTTCCAAATCTTAAAAATCTCAATTTTCCAAATCTCAAAAATCTCAATTTTCCAAATCTCAAAAATCTCAATTTTCCCAATCTCAAAAATCTCAATTTTCCAAATCTCAAAAATCTCAATTTTCCAAATCTCAAAAATCTCAATTTTCCAAATCTCAAAAATCTCAATTTTCCAAATCTCAAAAATCTCAATCTTCCAAATCTCAAAAATCTCAATCTTCCAAATCTCAAAAATCTCAATCTTCCAAATCTCAAAAATCTCAATCTTCCAAATCTCAAAAATCTCAACCTTCCAAATCTCAAAAATCTCAATTTTCCAAATCTCAAAAATCTCAATTTTCCAAATCTCAAAAATCTCAATTTTCCAAATCTCAAAAATCTCAATTTTCCAAATCTCAAAAATCTCAATTTTCCAAATCTCAAAAATCTCAATTTTCCAAATCTCAAAAATCTCAATTTTCCAAATCTCAAAAATCTCAATTTTCCAAATCTCTAAAATCTCAATTTTCCAAATCTCAAAAATCTCAATTTTCCAAATCTCAAAAATCTCAATTTTCCAAATCTCAAAAATCTCAATTTTCCCAATCTCAAAAATCTCAATTTTCCAAATCTCAAAAGTCTCATTTTTCCAAATCTCAAAAGTCTCAATTTTCCAAATCTTAAAAGTCTCAATTTTCCAAATCTCAAAAATCTCAATTTTCCAAATCTCAAAAATCTCAATTTTCCAAATCTCAAAAATCTCAATTTTCCAAATCTCAAAACTCTCAATTTTCCAAATCTCAAAAATCTCAATTTTCCAAATCTCAAAAATCTCAACCTTCCAAATCTCAAAAATCTCAACCTTCCAAATCTCAAAAATCTCAATTTTCCAAATCTCAAAAATCTCAATTTTCCAAATCTCAAAAATCTCAATTTTCCAAATCTCAAAAATCTCAATTTTCCAAATCTCAAAAATCTCAATTTTCCAAATCTCAAAAATCTCAATTTTCCAAATCTCAAAAATCTCAATTTTCCAAATCTCAAAAATCTCAATTTTCCAAATCTCAAAAATCTCAATTTTCCAAATCTCAAAAATCTCAATTTTCCAAATCTCAAAAATCTCAATTTTCCAAATCTCAAAAATCTCAATTTTCCAAATCTCAAAAATCTCAATTTTCCAAATCTCAAAAATCTCAATTTTCCAAATCTCAAAAGTCGCATTTTTCCAAATCTCAAAAGTCGCAATTTTCCAAATCTCAAAAGTCTCAATTTTCCAAATCTCAAAAATCTCAATTTTCCAAATCTCAAAAATCTCAATTTTCCAAATCTCAAAAATCTCAATTTTCCAAATCTCAAAAATCTCAATTTTCCAAATCTCAAAAATCTCAATTTTCCAAATCTCAAAAATCTCAATTTTCCAAATCTCTAAAATCTCAATTTTCCAAATCTCAAAAATCTCAATTTTCCAAATCTCAAAAATCTCAATTTTCCAAATCTCAAAAATCTCAATTTTCCAAGTCCCAATTTTCCAAGTCCCAATTATCCTGTATTTTTACCGGGGTATTTTTACCGGGGGTGTATTTTTACCGGGGGTGTATTTTTACCGTAGGTGTATTTTTACCGGGGGTGCATTTTTAGCGGGGGTGTATTTTTACCGGGGGTGTATTATTACCGGGGGTGTATTATTACCGGGGGTGTATTTTTACCGGGGGTGTATTTTTACCGGGGGTGTATTTTTACCGGGGGTGTATTTTTACCGGGGGTGTATTTTTACCGGGGGTGTATTTTTACCGGGGGTGTATTTTTACCGGGGGTGTATTTTTACCGTAGGTGTATTTTTACCGGGGTGCATTTTTACCGGTGGTGTATTTTTACAGAGGGTGTATTTTTACCGGGGTTTGTATTATTACCGGGGGTGTATTTTTACCGGGGGTGTATTTTTACCGGGGGTGTATTTTTACCGGGGGTGTATTTTTACCGGGGGTGTATTTTTACCGGGGGTGTATTTTTACCGGGGGTGTATTTTTACCGGGGGTGTATTTTTACAGGGGGTGTATTTTTACATTTTTACAGGGGGTCTATTTTTACAGGGGGTGTATTTTTACAGGGAGTGTATTTTTAATGGGGGTGTATTTATCATTTATTTTTTTTACAGGGGGTGTATTTATCATTTATTTTTTATACAGGGGGTGTATTTATCATTTATTTTTTTTACAGGGGGTGTATTTATTTATTTTTTTACAGAGGGTGTATGTATCATTTATTTTTTTACAGGGGGTGTATTTATCATTTATTTTTTTACATGGGGTGTATTTATCATTTATTTTTTTTTACAGGGGGTGTATTTATCATTTATTTTTTTTACAGAGGGTGTATTTATGATTTATTTTTTTACAGGGGGTGTATTTATCATTTATTTTTTTTACAGGGGGTGTATTTATGATTTATTTTTTACAGGGGGTGTATTTATGATTTATTTTTTACAGGGGGTGTATTTATTTATTTTTTTACAGGGGATGTATTTATTATTATTTATTAAAAAAAAATCATAAATAAATCTCAATTTTCCAAATCTCAAAAATCTCAATTTTCCAAACCTCAAAAATCTCAATTTTCCAAACCTCAAAAATCTCAATTTTCCAAATCTCAAAAATCTCAATTTTTCCAATCTCAAAAATCTCAATTTTCCAAATCTTAAAAATCTCAATTTTCCAAATCTCAAAAATCTCAATTTTCCAAATCTCAAAAATCTCAATTTTCCCAATCTCAAAAATCTCAATTTTCCAAATCTCAAAAATCTCAATTTTCCAAATCTCAAAAATCTCAATTTTCCAAATCTCAAAAATCTCAATTTTCCAAATCTCAAAAATCTCAATCTTCCAAATCTCAAAAATCTCAATCTTCCAAATCTCAAAAATCTCAATCTTCCAAATCTCAAAAATCTCAATCTTCCAAATCTCAAAAATCTCAATCTTCCAAATCTCAAAAATCTCAACCTTCCAAATCTCAAAAATCTCAATTTTCCAAATCTCAAAAATCTCAATTTTCCAAATCTCAAAAATCTCAATTTTCCAAATCTCAAAAATCTCAATTTTCCAAATCTCAAAAATCTCAATTTTCCAAATCTCAAAAATCTCAATTTTCCAAATCTCAAAAATCTCAATTTTCCAAATCTCAAAAATCTCAATTTTCCAAATCTCTAAAATCTCAATTTTCCAAATCTCAAAAATCTCAATTTTCCAAATCTCAAAAATCTCAATTTTCCAAATCTCAAAAATCTCAATTTTCCCAATCTCAAAAATCTCAATTTTCCCAATCTCAAAAGTCTCATTTTTCCAAATCTCAAAAGTCTCAATTTTCCAAATCTTAAAAGTCTCAATTTTCCAAATCTCAAAAATCTCAATTTTCCAAATCTCAAAAATCTCAATTTTCCAAATCTCAAAAATCTCAATTTTCCAAATCTCAAAACTCTCAATTTTCCAAATCTCAAAAATCTCAATTTTCCAAATCTCAAAAATCTCAACCTTCCAAATCTCAAAAATCTCAACCTTCCAAATCTCAAAAATCTCAATTTTCCAAATCTCAAAAATCTCAATTTTCCAAATCTCAAAAATCTCAATTTTCCAAATCTCAAAAATCTCAATTTTCCAAATCTCAAAAATCTCAATTTTCCAAATCTCAAAAATCTCAATTTTCCAAATCTCAAAAATCTCAATTTTCCAAATCTCAAAAATCTCAATTTTCCAAATCTCAAAAATCTCAATTTTCCAAATCTCAAAAATCTCAATTTTCCAAATCTCAAAAATCTCAATTTTCCAAATCTCAAAAATCTCAATTTTCCAAATCTCAAAAATCTCAATTTTCCAAATCTCAAAAGTCGCATTTTTCCAAATCTCAAAAGTCGCAATTTTCCAAATCTCAAAAGTCTCAATTTTCCAAATCTCAAAAATCTCAATTTTCCAAATCTCAAAAATCTCAATTTTCCAAATCTCAAAAATCTCAATTTTCCAAATCTCAAAAATCTCAATTTTCCAAATCTCAAAAATCTCAATTTTCCAAATCTCAAAAATCTCAATTTTCCAAATCTCTAAAATCTCAATTTTCCAAATCTCAAAAATCTCAATTTTCCAAATCTCAAAAATCTCAATTTTCCAAATCTCAAAAATCTCAATTTTCCAAGTCCCAATTTTCCAAGTCCCAATTATCCTGTATTTTTACCGGGGTATTTTTACCGGGGGTGTATTTTTACCGGGGGTGTATTTTTACCGTAGGTGTATTTTTACCGGGGGTGCATTTTTAGCGGGGGTGTATTTTTACCGGGGGTGTATTATTACCGGGGGTGTATTTTTACCGGGGGTGTATTTTTACCGGGGGTGTATTTTTACCGGGGGTGTATTTTTACCGGGGGTGTATTTTTACCGGGGGTGTATTTTTACCGGGGGTGTATTTTTACCGGGGGTGTATTTTTACCGTAGGTGTATTTTTACCGGGGTGCATTTTTACCGGGGGTGTATTTTTACAGAGGGTGTATTTTTACCGGGGTTTGTATTATTACCGGGGGTGTATTTTTACCGGGGGTGTATTTTTACCGGGGGTGTATTTTTACCGGGGGTGTATTTTTACCGGGGGTGTATTTTTACCGGGGGTGTATTTTTACCGGGGGTGTATTTTTACCGGGGGTGTATTTTTACAGGGGGTGTATTTTTACATTTTTACAGGGGGTCTATTTTTACAGGGGGTGTATTTTTACAGGGAGTGTATTTTTAATGGGGGTGTATTTATCATTTATTTTTTTTACAGGGGGTGTATTTATCATTTATTTTTTATACAGGGGGTGTATTTATCATTTATTTTTTTTACAGGGGGTGTATTTATTTATTTTTTTACAGAGGGTGTATGTATCATTTATTTTTTTACAGGGGGTGTATTTATCATTTATTTTTTTACATGGGGTGTATTTATCATTTATTTTTTTTTACAGGGGGTGTATTTATCATTTATTTTTTTACAGGGGGGTGTATTTATCATTTTTTTACAGGGGGTGTATTTATCATTTATTTTTTTACAGGGGGTGTATTTATCATTTATTTTTTTTTACAGGGGGTGTATTTATCATTTATTTTTTTTACAGGGGGTGTATTTATCATCTATATTTTTTTTACAGGGGGTGTATTTATCATTTATTTTTTACAGGGAATGTAATTATCATTTAAAAATACACTCCCTGTAAAAATACACCCCCTGTAAAAATACACCCCCTGTAAAAATACACCCCCTGTAAAAATACACCCCCTGTAAAAATACACCCCCTGTAAAAATACACCCCCTGTAAAAATACACCCCCTGTAAAAATACACCCCCTGTAAAAATACACCCCTCTAAAAATACACCCCCTGTAAAAATACACCCCCTGTAAAAATACACCCCCTGTAAAAATACACCCCCTGTAAAAATACACCCCTGTAAAAATACACCCCCTGTAAAAATACACCCCCTGTAAAAATACACCCCCTGTAAAAATACACCCCCTGTAAAAATACACCCCCTGTAAAAATACACCCCCTGTAAAAATACACCCCTGTAAAAATACACCCCCTGTAAAAATACACCCCCTGTAAAAATACACCCCCTGTAAAAATACACCTTTGTAAAAATACACCCCCTGTAAAAATACACCCCCTGTAAAAATACACCCCCTGTAAAAATACACCCCCTGTAAAAATACACTCCCTGTAAAAATACACTCCCTGTAAAAATACACCCCCTGTAAAAATACACCCTCTGTAAAAATACACCCCCTGTAAAAATACACCCCCTGTAAAAATACACCCCCTGTAAAAATACACCCCCTGTAAAAATACACCCCCTGTAAAATACACTCCCTGTAAAAATACACCCCCTGTAAAAATACACCCCCTGTAAAAATACACCCCCTGTAAAAATACACCCTCTGTAAAAATACACCCTCTGTAAAAATACACCCCCTGTAAAAATACACCCCCTGTAAAAATACACCCCCTGTAAAAATACACCCCCTGTAAAAATACACCCCCTGTAAAAATACACCCCCTGTAAAAATACACCCCCTGTAAAAATACACCCCCTGTAAAAATACACCCCCTGTAAAAATACACCCCCTGTAAAAATACACCCCTGTAAAAATACACCCCCTGTAAAAATACACCCCCTGTAAAAATACACCCCCTGTAAAAATACACCCATGTAAAAATACACCCCCTGTAAAAATACACCCCCTGTAAAAATACACCCCCTGTAAAAATACACCCCCTGTAAAAATACACTCCCTGTAAAAATACACTCCCTGTAAAAATACACCCCCTGTAAAAATACACCCCCTGTAAAAATACACCCCCTGTAAAAATACACCCCCTGTAAAAATACACCCTCTGTAAAAATACACCCTCTGTAAAAATACACCCCCTGTAAAAATACACCCCCTGTAAAAATACACCCCCTGTAAAAATACACCCCCTGTAAAAATACACCCCCTGTAAAAATACACCCCCTGTAAAAATACACCCCCAGTAAAAATATACCCCCTGTAAAAATACACCCCCTGTAAAAATACACCCCCTGTAAAAATTACACCCCCTATAAAAATTTCACCCCCTATAAAAATTACACCCCCTGTAAAAATTACACCCCCTGTAAAAAATACACCCCCTGAAAAATACACCCCCTGTAAAAATACACCCCCTGTAAAAATTACACCCCCTGTAAAAATTACACCCCCTGTAAAAAAATTAGACCCCCTGTAAAAATACACCTCCTGAGACTTGGAAAATTGAGACTTGGAAAATTGAGACTTGGAAAATTAAGACTTGGAAAATTGAGACTTGGAAAATTGAGACTTGGAAAATTGAGACTTGGAAAATTGAGACTTGGAAAATTGAGACTTGGAAAATTGAGACTTGGAAAATTGAGACTTGGAAAATTGAGACTTGGAAAATTGAGATTTGGAAAATTGAGATTTTTGAGATTTGGAAAATTGAGATTTTTGAGATTTGGAAAATTGAGATTTTTGAGATTTGGAAAATTGAGATTTTTGAGATTTGGAAAATTGAGATTTTTGAGATTGGAAAATTGAGATTTTTGATTTGGAAAATTGAGATTTTTGAGATTTGGAAAATTGAGATTTTTGAGATTTGGAAAATTGAGATTTTTGAGATTTGGAAAATTGAGTTTTTGAGATTTGGAAAATCGAGATTTTTGAGATTTGGAAAATCGAGATTTTTGAGATTTGGAAAATCGAGATTTTTGAGATTTGGAAAATCGAGATTTTTGAGATTTGGAAAATCGAGATTTTTGAGATTTGGAAAATCGAGATTTTTGAGATTTGGAAAATCGAGATTTTTGAGATTTGGAAAATCGAGATTTTTGAGATTTGGAAAATCGAGATTTTTGAGATTTGGAAAATTGAGATTTTTGAGATTTGGAAAACAGATTTTTGAGATTTGGAAAATTGAGATTTTTGAGATTTGGAAAATTGAGATTTTTGAGATTTGGAAAATTGAGATTTTTGAGATTTGGAAAATTGAGATTTTTGAGATTTGGAAAAAATAAATCATAAATACACCCCCTGAAAAAAAATAAATCATAAATACACCAGCTGTAAAAAAAAATAAATCATAAATACACCCCCTGTAAAAAAAATAAATGATAAATACACCCCTGTAAAAATAAATAATAAATACACCCCCTGTAAAAAAAAATAATTGATAAATACACCCTCTGTAAAAAATAATAAATGATAAATACACCCCCTGTAAAAAAAAATAAATGATAAATACACCCCCTGTAAAAAAATATATGATAAATACACCCCCTGTAAAAAAAATAAATGATAAATACACCCCCTGTAAAACAAATAAATGATAAATACACCCCCTGAAAAAAAAAAAATGATAAATACACCCCCTGTAAAAAAATAAATGATAAATACACCCCCTGTAAAAAAAATAAATGATAAATACACCCCCTGTAAAAAAAATAAATGATAAATACACCCCCTGTAAAAAAAATAAATGATAAATACACCCCCTGTAAAAAATAAATGATAAATACACCCCCTGAAAAAAAAAATGATAAATACACCCCCTGTAAAAAAAATAAATGATAAATACACAACCTGTAAAAAAAAATAAATGATAAATACACCCCCTGTAAAAAAAATAAATGATAAATACACCCCCTGTAAAAAAAATAAATGATAAATACACCCCCTGTAAAAAAAAATAAATGATAAATACACCCCCTGTAAAAAAAAATAAATGATAAATACACCCCCTGCAAAATAAAATAAATGATAAATACACCCCCTGTAAATACAATAAATGATAAATACACCCCCTGTAAAAAAAAATTATAAATACACCCCATGTAAAAAAAAAAAAATAAATGATAAATACACCCCCTGTAAAAAAAAATAATTGATAAATACACCCCCTGTAAAAAAATAAATAAATGATAAATACACCCCCTGTAAAAAAAATAAATGATAAATACACAACCTGTAAAAAAAAATAAATGATAAATACACCCCCTGTAAAAAAAATAAATGATAAATACACCCCCTGTAAAAAAAAAAAATGATAAATACACCCCCTGTAAAAAAAATAAATGATAAATACACCCCCTGTAAAAAAATAAATGATAAATACACCCACTGTAAAAAAAAAAAAATGATAAATACACCCCCTGTAAAAAAAATAAATGATAAATACACCCCCTGTAAAAAAAATAAATGATAAATACACCCCCTGTAAAAAAAATAAATGATAAATACACCCCCTGAAAAAAAAATAATGATAAATACACCCCCTGTAAAAAAATAAATGATACATACACCCCCTGTAAAAAAAAATAAATGATAAATACACCCCCTGTAAAAAAAATAAATGATAAATACACCCCCTGTAAAAAAAATAAATGATAAATACACCCCCTGTAAAAAAAATAAATGATAAATACACCCCCTGTAAAAAAAATAAATGATAAATACACCCCTGTAAAAAAAATAAATGATAAATACACCCCCTGTAAAAAAAATAAATGATAAATACACCCCCTGTAAAAAAAATAAATGATAAATACACCCCCTGAAAAAAAAATGATAAATACACCCCCTGTAAAAAAAAATAAATGATAAATACACCCCCTGTAAAAAAAAATAAATGATAAATACACCCCCTGTAAATACAATAAATGATAAATACACCCCCTGTAAAAAAAATTATAAATACACCCCATGTAAAAAAAAAAAATAAATGATAAATACACCCCCTGTAAAAAAATAAAATGATAAATACACCCCCTGTAAAAAAAATAAATGATAAATACACAACCTGTAAAAAAAAATAAATGATAAATACACCCCCTGTAAAAAAAAAAAAAATGATAAATACACCCCCTGTAAAAAAAAAAATGATAAATACACCCACTGTAAAAAAAAAAAAAATGATAAATACACCCCCTGTAAAAAAAAATAAATGATAAATACACCCCCTGTAAAAAAAAATAAATGATAAATACACCCCCTGCAAAATAAAATAAATGACAAATACACCCCCTGTAAATACAATAAATGATAAATACACCCCCTGTAAAAAAAAATTATAAATACACCCCATGTAAAAAAAAAAAAAATGATAAATACACCCCCTGTAAAAAATAAATAAATGATAAATACACCCCCTGTAAAAAAAATAAATGATAAATACACAACCTGTAAAAAAAATAAATGATAAATACACCCCCTGTAAAAAAAAAATAAATGATAAATACACCCCCTGTAAAAAAAAAATGATAAATACACCCACTGTAAAAAAAAAAAAAATGATAAATACACCCCCAGTAAAAAAAATAAATGATAAATACACCCCCTGAAAAATAAAATAAATGATAAATACACCCCCTGTAAATACAATAAATGATAAATACACCCCCTGTAAAAAAAAATTATAAATACACCCCATGTAAAAAAAAAAAAATAAATGATAAATACACCCCCTGTAAAAAAATAAATAAATGATAAATACACCCCCTGTAAAAAAAATAAATGATAAATACACAACCTGTAAAAAAAAATAAATGATAAATACACCCCCTGTAAAAAAAATAAATGATAAAAACACCCCCTGTAAAAAAAAAAATGATAAATACACCCCCTGTAAAAAAAATAAATGATAAATACACCCCCTGTAAAAAAATAAATGATAAATACACCCACTGTAAAAAAAAAAAATGATAAATACACCCCCTGTAAAAAAAATAAATGATAAATACACCCCCTGTAAAAAAAATAAATGATAAATACACCCCCTGTAAAAAAAATAAATGATAAATACACCCCCTGAAAAAAAAATAATGATAAATACACCCCCTGTAAAAAAATAAATGATACATACACCCCCTGTAAAAAAAAAATAAATGATAAATACACCCCCTGTAAAAAAAATAAATGATAAATACACCCCCTGTAAAAAAAATAAATGATAAATACACCCCCTGTAAAAAAAATAAATGATAAATACACCCCCTGTAAAAAAAATAAATGATAAATACACCCCTGTAAAAAAAATAAATGATAAATACACCCCCTGTAAAAAAAATAAATGATAAATACACCCCCTGTAAAAAAAATAAATGATAAATACACCCCCTGAAAAAAAAATGATAAATACACCCCCTGTAAAAAAAAATAAATGATAAATACACCCCCTGTAAAAAAAAATAAATGATAAATACACCCCCTGTAAATACAATAAATGATAAATACACCCCCTGTAAAAAAAAATTATAAATACACCCCATGTAAAAAAAAAAAAATAAATGATAAATACACCCCCTGTAAAAAAATAAATAAATGATAAATACACCCCCTGTAAAAAAAATAAATGATAAATACACAACCTGTAAAAAAAAATAAATGATAAATACACCCCCTGTAAAAAAAAAATAAATGATAAATACACCCACTGTAAAAAAAAAAAAAAATGATAAATACACCCCCTGTAAAAAAAAATAAATGATAAATACACCCCCTGTAAAAAAAATAAATGATAAATACACCCCCTGCAAAATAAAATAAATGACAAATACACCCCCTGTAAATACAATAAATGGTAAATACACCCCCTGTAAAAAAAAATTATAAATACACCCCATGTAAAAAAAAAAATAAATGATAAATACACCCCCTGTAAAAAAAAAATAAATGATAAATACACCCCCTGTAAAAAAAAAATGATAAATACACCCACTGTAAAAAAAAAAAAAAAATGATAAATACACCCCCTGTAAAAAAAATAAATGATAAATACACCCCCTGAAAAAAAAAATGATAAATACACCCCCTGTAAAAAAAAATAAATGATAAATACACCCCCTGTAAAAAAAAATAAATGATAAATACACCCCCTGCAAAATAAAATAAATGACAAATACACCCCCTGTAAATACAATAAATGATAAATACACCCCCTGTAAAAAAAAATTATAAATACACCCCATGTAAAAAAAAAAAATAAATGATAAATACACCCCCTGTAAAAAAATAAATAAATGATAAATACACCCCCTGTAAAAAAAATAAATGATAAATACACAACCTGTAAAAAAAAATAAATGATAAATACACCCCCTGTAAAAAAAAAATAAATGATAAATACACCCCCTGTAAAAAAAAAATGATAAATACACCCCCTGTAAAAAAAATAAATGATAAATACACCCCCTGTAAAAAAATAAATGATAAATACACCCACTGTAAAAAAAAAAAAATGATAAATACACCCCCTGTAAAAAAAATAAATGATAAATACACCCCCTGTAAAAAAAATAAATAATAAATACACCCCCTGAAAAAAAATAAATCATAAATACACCAGCTGTAAAAAAAAATAAATCATAAATACACCCCCTGTAAAAAAAATAAATGATAAATACACCCCTGTAAAAATAAATAATAAATACACCCCCTGTAAAAAAAAAATAATTGATAAATACACCCTCTGTAAAAAATAATAAATGATAAATACACCCCCTGTAAAAAAAAATAAATGATAAATACACCCCCTGTAAAAAAATATATGATAAATACACCCCCTGTAAAAAAATAAATGATAAATACACCCCCTGTAAAACAAATAAATGATAAATACACCCCCTGAAAAAAAAAAAAATGATAAATACACCCCCTGTAAAAAAATAAATGATAAATACACCCCCTGTAAAAAAAATAAATGATAAATACACCCCCTGTAAAAAAAATAAATGATAAATACACCCCCTGTAAAAAAAATAAATGATAAATACACCCCCTGTAAAAAATAAATGATAAATACACCCCCTGAAAAAAAAAATGATAAATACACCCCCTGTAAAAAAAATAAATGATAAATACACAACCTGTAAAAAAAAATAAATGATAAATACACCCCCTGTAAAAAAAATAAATGATAAATACACCCCCTGTAAAAAAAATAAATGATAAATACACCCCCTGTAAAAAAAAATAAATGATAAATACACCCCCTGTAAAAAAAAATAAATGATAAATACACCCCCTGCAAAATAAAATAAATGATAAATACACCCCCTGTAAATACAATAAATGATAAATACACCCCCTGTAAAAAAAAATTATAAATACACCCCATGTAAAAAAAAAAAAATAAATGATAAATACACCCCCTGTAAAAAAAAATAATTGATAAATACACCCCCTGTAAAAAAATAAATAAATGATAAATACACCCCCTGTAAAAAAAATAAATGATAAATACACAACCTGTAAAAAAAAATAAATGATAAATACACCCCCTGTAAAAAAAATAAATGATAAATACACCCCCTGTAAAAAAAAAAAATGATAAATACACCCCCTGTAAAAAAAATAAATGATAAATACACCCCCTGTAAAAAAATAAATGATAAATACACCCACTGTAAAAAAAAAAAAAATGATAAATACACCCCCTGTAAAAAAAATAAATGATAAATACACCCCCTGTAAAAAAAATAAATGATAAATACACCCCCTGTAAAAAAAATAAATGATAAATACACCCCCTGAAAAAAAAATAATGATAAATACACCCCCTGTAAAAAAATAAATGATACATACACCCCCTGTAAAAAAAAATAAATGATAAATACACCCCCTGTAAAAAAAATAAATGATAAATACACCCCCTGTAAAAAAAATAAATGATAAATACACCCCCTGTAAAAAAAATAAATGATAAATACACCCCCTGTAAAAAAAATAAATGATAAATACACCCCTGTAAAAAAAATAAATGATAAATACACCCCCTGTAAAAAAAATAAATGATAAATACACCCCCTGTAAAAAAAATAAATGATAAATACACCCCCTGAAAAAAAAATGATAAATACACCCCCTGTAAAAAAAAATAAATGATAAATACACCCCCTGTAAAAAAAAATAAATGATAAATACACCCCCTGTAAATACAATAAATGATAAATACACCCCCTGTAAAAAAAATTATAAATACACCCCATGTAAAAAAAAAAAATAAATGATAAATACACCCCCTGTAAAAAAATAAAATGATAAATACACCCCCTGTAAAAAAAATAAATGATAAATACACAACCTGTAAAAAAAAATAAATGATAAATACACCCCCTGTAAAAAAAAAATAAATGATAAATACACCCCCTGTAAAAAAAAAAATGATAAATACACCCACTGTAAAAAAAAAAAAATGATAAATACACCCCCTGTAAAAAAAAATAAATGATAAATACACCCCCTGTAAAAAAAAAATAAATGATAAATACACCCCCTGCAAAATAAAATAAATGACAAATACACCCCCTGTAAATACAATAAATGATAAATACACCCCCTGTAAAAAAAAATTATAAATACACCCCATGTAAAAAAAAAAAAAAATGATAAATACACCCCCTGTAAAAAATAAATAAATGATAAATACACCCCCTGTAAAAAAAATAAATGATAAATACACAACCTGTAAAAAAAATAAATGATAAATACACCCCCTGTAAAAAAAAATAAATGATAAATACACCCCCTGTAAAAAAAAAATGATAAATACACCCACTGTAAAAAAAAAAAAAATGATAAATACACCCCCAGTAAAAAAAATAAATGATAAATACACCCCCTGAAAAATAAAATAAATGATAAATACACCCCCTGTAAATACAATAAATGATAAATACACCCCCTGTAAAAAAAAATTATAAATACACCCCATGTAAAAAAAAAAAAATAAATGATAAATACACCCCCTGTAAAAAAATAAATAAATGATAAATACACCCCCTGTAAAAAAAATAAATGATAAATACACAACCTGTAAAAAAAAATAAATGATAAATACACCCCCTGTAAAAAAAATAAATGATAAATACACCCCCTGTAAAAAAAAAAAATGATAAATACACCCCCTGTAAAAAAAATAAATGATAAATACACCCCCTGTAAAAAAATAAATGATAAATACACCCACTGTAAAAAAAAAATGATAAATACACCCCCTGTAAAAAAAATAAATGATAAATACACCCCCTGTAAAAAAAATAAATGATAAATACACCCCCTGTAAAAAAAATAAATGATAAATACACCCCCTGAAAAAAAAATAATGATAAATACACCCCCTGTAAAAAAATAAATGATACATACACCCCCTGTAAAAAAAAAATAAATGATAAATACACCCCCTGTAAAAAAAATAAATGATAAATACACCCCCTGTAAAAAAAATAAATGATAAATACACCCCCTGTAAAAAAAATAAATGATAAATACACCCCCTGTAAAAAAAATAAATGATAAATACACCCCTGTAAAAAAAATAAATGATAAATACACCCCCTGTAAAAAAAATAAATGATAAATACACCCCCTGTAAAAAAAATAAATGATAAATACACCCCCTGAAAAAAAAATGATAAATACACCCCCTGTAAAAAAAAATAAATGATAAATACACCCCCTGTAAAAAAAAATAAATGATAAATACACCCCCTGTAAATACAATAAATGATAAATACACCCCCTGTAAAAAAAAATTATAAATACACCCCATGTAAAAAAAAAAAATAAATGATAAATACACCCCCTGTAAAAAAATAAATAAATGATAAATACACCCCCTGTAAAAAAAATAAATGATAAATACACAACCTGTAAAAAAAAATAAATGATAAATACACCCCCTGTAAAAAAAAAAATAAATGATAAATACACCCCCTGTAAAAAAAAAATGATAAATACACCCACTGTAAAAAAAAAAAAAAAATGATAAATACACCCCCTGTAAAAAAAAATAAATGATAAATACACCCCCTGTAAAAAAAATAAATGATAAATACACCCCCTGCAAAATAAAATAAATGACAAATACACCCCCTGTAAATACAATAAATGGTAAATACACCCCCTGTAAAAAAAAATTATAAATACACCCCATGTAAAAAAAAAAATAAATGATAAATACACCCCCTGTAAAAAAAAAATAAATGATAAATACACCCCCTGTAAAAAAAAAATGATAAATACACCCACTGTAAAAAAAAAAAAAAAATGATAAATACACCCCCTGTAAAAAAAATAAATGATAAATACACCCCCTGAAAAAAAAAATGATAAATACACCCCCTGTAAAAAAAAATAAATGATAAATACACCCCCTGTAAAAAAAAATAAATGATAAATACACCCCCTGCAAAATAAAATAAATGACAAATACACCCCCTGTAAATACAATAAATGATAAATACACCCCCTGTAAAAAAAAATTATAAATACACCCCATGTAAAAAAAAAAATAAATGATAAATACACCCCCTGTAAAAAAATAAATAAATGATAAATACACCCCCTGTAAAAAAAATAAATGATAAATACACAACCTGTAAAAAAAAATAAATGATAAATACACCCCCTGTAAAAAAAAAATAAATGATAAATACACCCCCTGTAAAAAAAAAATGATAAATACACCCCCTGTAAAAAAAATAAATGATAAATACACCCCCTGTAAAAAAATAAATGATAAATACACCCACTGTAAAAAAAAAAAATGATAAATACACCCCCTGTAAAAAAAATAAATGATAAATACACCCCCTGTAAAAAAAATAAATAATAAATACACCCCCTGTAAAAAAATAAATAAATGATAAATACACCCCCTGTAAAAAAAATAAATGATAAATACACAACCTGTAAAAAAAAATAAATGATAAATACACCCCCTGTAAAAAAAAATAAATGATAAATACACCCCCTGTAAAAAAAAAAAGATAAATACACCCACTGTAAAAAAAAAAAAATGATAAATACACCCCCTGTAAAAAAAATAAATGATAAATACACCCCCTGAAAAAAAAAATGATAAATACACCCCCTGTAAAAAAAAAATAAATGATAAATACACCCCCTGTAAAAAAAAAATAAATGATAAATACACCCCCTGCAAAATAAAATAAATGACAAATACACCCCCTGTAAATACAATAAATGATAAATACACCCCCTGTAAAAAAAATTATAAATACACCCCATGTAAAAAAAAAAATAAATGATAAATACACCCCCTGTAAAAAAATAAATAAATGATAAATACACCCCCTGTAAAAAAAATAAATGATAAATACACCCCCTGTAAAAAAAAAAATAAATGATAAATACACCCCCTGTAAAAAAAAATGATAAATACACCCCCTGTAAAAAAAATAAATGATAAATACACCCCCTGTAAAAAAATAAATGATAAATACACCCACTGTAAAAAAAAAAAAAAAAATGATAAATACACCCCCTGTAAAAAAAATAAATGATAAATACACCCCCTGTAAAAAAAATAAATGATAAATACACCCCCTGTAAAAAAAATAAATGATAAATACACCCCCTGAAAAAAAAAAAAATGATAAATACACCCCCTGTAAAAAAATAAATGATACATACACCCCCTGTAAAAAAAAATAAATGATAAATACACCCCCTGTAAAAAAAATAAATGATAAATACACCCCCTGTAAAAAAAATAAATGATAAATACACCCCCTGTAAAAAAAAATAAATGATAAATACACCCCCTGTAAAAAAAATAAATGATAAATACACCCCCTGTAAAAAATAAATGATAAATACACCCCCTGAAAAAAAAATATATGATAAATACACCCCCTGTAAAAAAAATA
Organism: Odiellus spinosus; assembly: GCA_963920705.1. Lineage (NCBI taxonomy): Eukaryota > Metazoa > Arthropoda > Arachnida > Opiliones > Phalangiidae > Odiellus > Odiellus spinosus. Next base: position 9,434,858 of record OY987226.1, on the reverse strand, counting down.
AATGATAAATACACCCCCTGAAAAATAAAATAAATGATAAATACACCCCCTGTAAATACAATAAATGATAAATACACCCCCTGTAAAAAAAAATTATAAATACACCCCATGTAAAAAAAAAAAATAAATGATAAATACACCCCCTGTAAAAAAATAAATAAATGATAAATACACCCCCTGTAAAAAAAATAAATGATAAATACACAACCTGTAAAAAAAAATAAATGATAAATACACCCCCTGTAAAAAAAAAAAATGATAAATACACCCCCTGTAAAAAAAATAAATGATAAATACACCCCCTGTAAAAAAATAAATGATAAATACACCCACTGTAAAAAAAAAAAAATGATAAATACACCCCCTGTAAAAAAAATAAATGATAAATACACCCCCTGTAAAAAAAATAAATGATAAATACACCCCCTGTAAAAAAAATAAATGATAAATACACCCCCTGAAAAAAAAATAATGATAAATACACCCCCTGTAAAAAAATAAATGATACATACACCCCCTGTAAAAAAAAATAAATGATAAATACACCCCCTGTAAAAAAAATAAATGATAAATACACCCCCTGTAAAAAAAATAAATGATAAATACACCCCCTGTAAAAAAAATAAATGATAAATACACCCCCTGTAAAAAAAATAAATGATAAATACACCCCTGTAAAAAAAATAAATGATAAATACACCCCCTGTAAAAAAAATAAATGATAAATACACCCCCTGTAAAAAAAATAAATGATAAATACACCCCCTGAAAAAAAAATGATAAATACACCCCCTGTAAAAAAAAATAAATGATAAATACACCCCCTGTAAAAAAAAATAAATGATAAATACACCCCCTGTAAATACAATAAATGATAAATACACCCCCTGTAAAAAAAAATTATAAATACACCCCATGTAAAAAAAAAAAATAAATGATAAATACACCCCCTGTAAAAAAATAAATAAATGATAAATACACCCCCTGTAAAAAAAATAAATGATAAATACACAACCTGTAAAAAAAAATAAATGATAAATACACCCCCTGTAAAAAAAAAATAAATGATAAATACACCCCCTGTAAAAAAAAAATGATAAATACACCCACTGTAAAAAAAAAAAAAAAAATGATAAATACACCCCCTGTAAAAAAAAATAAATGATAAATACACCCCCTGTAAAAAAAATAAATGATAAATACACCCCCTGCAAAATAAAATAAATGACAAATACACCCCCTGTAAATACAATAAATGGTAAATACACCCCCTGTAAAAAAAAATTATAAATACACCCCATGTAAAAAAAAAAATAAATGATAAATACACCCCCTGTAAAAAAAAAATAAATGATAAATACACCCCCTGTAAAAAAAAAATGATAAATACACCCACTGTAAAAAAAAAAAAAAAATGATAAATACACCCCCTGTAAAAAAAATAAATGATAAATACACCCCCTGAAAAAAAAATGATAAATACACCCCCTGTAAAAAAAAATAAATGATAAATACACCCCCTGTAAAAAAAAATAAATGATAAATACACCCCCTGCAAAATAAAATAAATGACAAATACACCCCCTGTAAATACAATAAATGATAAATACACCCCCTGTAAAAAAAAATTATAAATACACCCCATGTAAAAAAAAAAAAATAAATGATAAATACACCCCCTGTAAAAAAATAAATAAATGATAAATACACCCCCTGTAAAAAAAATAAATGATAAATACACAACCTGTAAAAAAAAATAAATGATAAATACACCCCCTGTAAAAAAAAAATAAATGATAAATACACCCCCTGTAAAAAAAAAATGATAAATACACCCCCTGTAAAAAAAATAAATGATAAATACACCCCCTGTAAAAAAATAAATGATAAATACACCCACTGTAAAAAAAAAAAAATGATAAATACACCCCCTGTAAAAAAAATAAATGATAAATACACCCCCTGTAAAAAAAATAAATAATAAATACACCCCCTGTAAAAAAATAAATAAATGATAAATACACCCCCTGTAAAAAAAATAAATGATAAATACACAACCTGTAAAAAAAAATAAATGATAAATACACCCCCTGTAAAAAAAAATAAATGATAAATACACCCCCTGTAAAAAAAAAATGATAAATACACCCACTGTAAAAAAAAAAAAAATGATAAATACACCCCCTGTAAAAAAAATAAATGATAAATACACCCCCTGAAAAAAAAAATGATAAATACACCCCCTGTAAAAAAAAAATAAATGATAAATACACCCCCTGTAAAAAAAAAATAAATGATAAATACACCCCCTGCAAAATAAAATAAATGACAAATACACCCCCTGTAAATACAATAAATGATAAATACACCCCCTGTAAAAAAAATTATAAATACACCCCATGTAAAAAAAAAAATAAATGATAAATACACCCCCTGTAAAAAAATAAATAAATGATAAATACACCCCCTGTAAAAAAAATAAATGATAAATACACCCCCTGTAAAAAAAAAAATAAATGATAAATACACCCCCTGTAAAAAAAAATGATAAATACACCCCCTGTAAAAAAAATAAATGATAAATACACCCCCTGTAAAAAAATAAATGATAAATACACCCACTGTAAAAAAAAAAAAAAAAAATGATAAATACACCCCCTGTAAAAAAAATAAATGATAAATACACCCCCTGTAAAAAAAATAAATGATAAATACACCCCCTGTAAAAAAAATAAATGATAAATACACCCCCTGAAAAAAAAAAATGATAAATACACCCCCTGTAAAAAAATAAATGATACATACACCCCCTGTAAAAAAAAATAAATGATAAATACACCCCCTGTAAAAAAAATAAATGATAAATACACCCCCTGTAAAAAAAATAAATGATAAATACACCCCCTGTAAAAAAAAATAAATGATAAATACACCCCCTGTAAAAAAAATAAATGATAAATACACCCCCTGTAAAAAATAAATGATAAATACACCCCCTGAAAAAAAAATATATGATAAATACACCCCCTGTAAAAAAAAAATAAATGATAAATACACAACCTGTAAAAAAAATAAATGATAAATACACCCCCTGTAAAAAAAATAAATGATAAATACACCCAGGCTGTAAAAAAAAATAAATGATAAATACACCCCCTGTAAAAAAAATAAATGATAAATACACCCCCTGCAAAATAAAATAAATGATAAATACACCCCCTGTAAATACAATAAATGATAAATACACCCCCTGTAAAAAAAAATGATAAATACACCCCCTGTAAAAAAAAATGATAAATACACCCCCTGTAAAAAAAAATTATAAATACACCCCCTGTAAAAAAAAAAAAAATGATAAATACACCCCCTGTAAAAAAATAAATAAATGATAAAAAAACCCTTGTAAAAAAAATAAATGATAAATACACCCCCTGTAAAAAAAAAAAAAAATGATAAATACACCCCCTGTAAAAAAAAATAAATGATAAATACACCCCTGTAAAAAAAATGATAAATACACCCCCTGTAAAAAATAAATAAATGATAAATACACCCCCTGTAAAAAAAAATAAGTGATAAATACACCCCCTGTAAAAAAATAAATGATAAATACACCCCCTGTAAAAAAAATCGTGAAAAACACGATTGGAAAAACACGATTGGAAAAACACGATTGGAAAAACACGATTGGAAAAACACGATTGGAAAAACACGATTGGAAAAACACGATTGGAAAAACACGATTGGAAAAACACGATTGGAAAAACACGATTGGAAAAACACGATTGGAAAAACACGATTGGAAAAACACGATTGGAAAAACACGATTGGAAAAACACGATTGGAAAAACACGATTGGAAAAACACGATTGGAAAAACACGATTGGAAAAACACGATTGGAAAAACACGATTGGAAAAACACGATTGGAAAAACACGATTGGAAAAACACGATTGGAAAAACACGATTGGAAAAACACGATTGGAAAAACACGATTGGAAAAACACGATTGGAAAAACACGATTGGAAAAACACGATTGGAAAAACACGATTGGAAACACACGATTGGAAACACACGATTGGAAACACACGATTGGAAAAACACGATTGGAAAAACACGATTGGAAAAACACGATTGGAAAAACACGATTGGAAAAACACGATTGGAAAAACACGATTGGAAAAACACGATTGGAAAAACACGATTGGAAAAACACGATTGGAAAAACACGATTGGAAAAACACGATTGGAAAAACACGATTGGAAAAACACGATTGGAAAAACACGCTTGGAAAAACACGCTTGGAAAAACACGATTTAAAAAAAAATAAGACCCCTTGAAAAATATGACCCCTTGAAAAATAAGACCCCTTGAAAAATAAGACCCCTTGAAAAATAAGACCCCTTGAAAAATAAGACCCCTTGAAAAATAAGACCCCTTGAAAAATAAGACCCCTTGAAAAATAAGACCCCTTGAAAAATAAGACCCCTTGAAAAATAAGACCCCTTGAAAAATAAGACCCCTTGAAAAATAAGACCCCTTGAAAAATAAGACCCCTTGAAAAATAAGACCCCTTGAAAATTAAGACCCCTTGAAAAATAAGACCCCTTGAAAAATAAGACCCCTTGAAAAATAAGACCCCTTGAAAAATAAGACCCCTTGAAAAATAAGACCCCTTGAAAAATAAGACCCCTTGAAAAATAAGACCCCTTGAAAAATAAGACCCCTTGAAAAATAAGACCCCTTGAAAAATAAGGCCCCTTGAAAAATAAGGCCCCTTGAAAAATAAGACCCCTTGAAAAATAAGACCCCTTGAAAAATAGGATCCCTTGAGAAATAAGACCACTTGAAAATAAGAACCCTTGAAAAATAAGACCCCTTGAAAAATAGGACCCCTTGAAAAATAGGACCCCTTGAAAAATAGGACCCCTTGAAAAATAGGACCCCTTGAAAAATAAGACCCCTTGAAAAATAAGACCCCTTGAAAAATAAGACCCCTTGAAAAATAAGACCCCTTGAAAAATAAGACCCCTTGAAAAATAAGACCCCTTGAAAAATAAGACCCCTTGAAAAATAAGACCCCTTGAAAAATAAGACCCCTTGAAAAATAAGACCCCTTGAAAAATAAGACCCCTTGAAAAATAAGACCACTTGAAAAATAAGACCCCTTGAAAAATAAGACCCCTTGAAAAATAAGACCCCTTCAAAAATAAGACCCCTTGAAAAATAAGACCCCTCGATAGTAATAAGCTACTTCTATGGAATAAAGTGATAGACTTTTGGTAATACCTATTATGAAACTCACTTGAGCGTTCACGTTCATTACTTAAATTTAAGGGGTCGTCCGAAAATGAATCATTTAACGGCGCCCCGTACGAGCCTTTTCGACTCAAAATGTCCCATAGAACCCGTGTCACTTCGGTTCTACCATTATTTTTGGAACATCCTTTGTATATGTATGTTAACCAGGAATTTATACCACCTTACTTGGAGTGTTAAACTTTGCCATTTGCTTGGACCTTGTTTAGGGTGAAAGTGGGCAAGGTCAAATACGTCAAAATATTATTTCGTATTTTAGCTAATTTTCGAGTAAACTATAATAACTTGATATAGAAACTAAAAATTATAAATGCTGAAATTCTGTTCCTTGGTTTTCTACAATCTTATTAAAGTTTCTGTTAAAAGGCTCAGTATTTGAGAGCAACAACAGGAATTTTAAAACCCAATCAAAGGACTGCTTAGATTTTGGAAGAAAATGTCCAAGCGTAAAGAGAGTTTAAGCCCTATGCATTTTCACCTTTGACAACGCACCATAGGGTAGATGGGCAATTGACTATTCCAATTAAGGAGGAATAAGTTGCGGATTTGACCTATTTTCATTAACAGGGGGATATTGGCGAACGAATAAACATCACGGAATCAGTTGACATGGAAAACAAAGGTTATCAATTCAGCAGTAAATTAGTCATCCTTGAAGCCCAGTATACGGACACGTCTCTTTACGGCTGTTTTGATAATGGCACAGACGTCGATCATTTGCCATACAATCCTTTAACTGATGACCGTTTCCTTTATCTTTATGTCAATGGTAAGTTTAAACGCGCAGTGTTCAGTCTTGAGGCTCTTTAGGTTATCAAGGATATTACCATAAGTTTATATAAGAACCCATTTTTGGGAGAAGTATGTATATAGGGCTGGGCTACTTAAATTAAGTAGTGATTCAGTTATGATTGACGTGGACCCGTAGGTAGAATAGTGGGTCGAAGATCCGTGGATGGTGAAATCGACCGTTGTAATTATTCACAAAGAAAAGCTATAAATAATGGTTTGTGTGTTTATTTTTCAGATGACGCTAAACTTTTACTACCAGTACCAAATGTATTAATAACGTCATCGTTTGGTCCTCTAATAATACCATGCCGTCCCACGAACTCTCGCGTTAATGTAACGCTTTGGCCGAAAGGATTTGAAACCCCAATTGCTTTGGAAAAAGATGTGATTGAATTTGATTTAACCCGTGGTTTTATTATCTATTCGCGTTTTCCACCAACCAATGAATTAGAATGTCGCGGTATACTCGGCGAGGTAGAAGATACGGTTGATATTAACGTGATTATTGTCAGTACGTTTTCGACTAAAATAACCGTCGACGAGGAATTTTTGTAGTAATTAGATATACTTTCAGATTATTTAAATTCTCTTCCCAAACCGAAGATTAAAGAAGAGAACGCGACATACGTCTATCTCGGATCTAATTTTTCTCTGACATGTGAAGTTCAGTTGGAAAATTCATCAATTGATGGCCAATTATTTTGGGAATACCCTAATAGCCAAGAAGTTCGTTTTATTTTTGAATATGATTAGTCTAACGTTAGGTTGCCTGTGCGAGACTTAAATCTAAATATTGTTTCCTAGGATAATTCAACTGGAAGAATCCTAGCTCCAAAATTTAGCAAGAACTCGAAATTAACGCGCTGGATTGTTAAATTGCAAGTCCATGATACCAAAATGTCTGACGATGGAAATTATACCTGCGTCATACGAGTAAATGAAAAATCAAACGAAGCTACCTTTCGTGTTAATGTTCAGGGTAAGTAACCTCCAAATAAATATTCTTTAAAAAACCTTCTTAGTCAATTTATTTTCGTCATTAGAAAATTTTGACGGAAATGAAACAGAATCAGTTGAAAACGATCCCAATATCGCGTCGAAAAATAGTTCGGAAATACCGCCAAAAGAGGATAAAGTTCCGATACAAGGGGATAACGTTACCTTATCCTGCACGGCATACAAAATACACTATTCCAACTTAAATTGGCATTCAGTTACTTCGGAAGGGTCGAGGCAACCTCTACCACCAAGTAAAAGACTACCTTCTCTAGAATAAATTATCTCTTCTTTAAAATTGTTTTCTTTCAGACGCTATTGTAACGCCGTTAGAAACTCCATACTCTTTTGAAGTAAATTTAACGTTCGTCAAAATTTCCAAAGATTTTAAACATACTTTCATGTGCGTCGCTTTGGGTAATAATGGCAATGAAACCGAATCAGCTCACTACCCTATATTTGTTCAAAACGCGATTGCACCAAAAATCGTATCGTCGGGTAGCAAGAAAAAATTCGAATTGAAGAATGCCGATAAAGCTTTCCTCAACTGTACCGCGCATGGTAATCCGTTCCCCAATATCACTTGGCTTAAAGACGGTAAAGCTATACGCAACAGTTCCGCAATGGACATCATTAATAGAGGACAGGTACTTCGTATAAAAAATGCCATTAAGGAATCCGTGGAAGGAAACTACACATGCATCATGAGGAATCGAATGGGAGTGCAACACAGAGCTTTTAACGTGATTGTCGAGGAGTCCAGTTTGTGGGATGAAATACCGTACGAGGTTAAAGTGGTCGTACTATTAATCGTGCCCTTACTAGTGATCGCGTTTTCGATAGCTTTGTTCTGTTGCGTACGACATATCCTTAGGGAAAGGGTAAGCATTGCTATATGGCTACTAATTTTTTTATAAACTTCAAAATTTTACTCCGTTATTAATAGTTGCAGAAAAGAGAACTAGAAGAGATAACTCGAGAACTATTCAATAAGGGAGAAGTCCATTTGTTGAACCCTGAGTTACCATTGGACGGCCAAGTGGAACTGTTACCTTACGATCACAAATGGGAGTTTCCTAAAAATAGGTTGATTCTGGGTCGGATTTTAGGTCAAGGAGCTTTTGGGAGAGTTCTCAAAGCCAAAGCGATTGGGCTTGACGAGGATAGAACTTCTATCGTCGCGGTCAAAATGTTGAAAGGTAACCTAATATTACGTTGTTAATTAACATTAAGATTCCACATACTTAGTTTACCCACCACGATATAGCGCTTGACTATAGCTTCTTAAGTATACAGTTTACAATAATTAACGTGATGCTGTCACCGATCACAGCCATAAAATTAAAGAGAGTATAAACCGAAACGAAAGATGGTCTGCCAACGCGCGCGACACCGTGTTTCCCAACGTAACTTGTGCCGATTTTAAAGGGAGACTTGGAGCTAAAAATGGAACAGCTTTTGACTTTATTATTAGAATCACCTTGCCAAAAAACGTATTTTTGAATTATAAACAAATATTAGACACGTTTTTGTAGTTTAAATTAATTTCTAAAGATAGGCAAAATTTTAATAAAAGTACGTATACATTTGGGCCAATCATATTATTTCAGCCTTGCAATGTCTTAACATTAAAAGAATAGACCGTCGTTTGATGCCTAAGACCTTGACCGTCTTCAGGCTGACATATTCTTATAATGTTAGGATATTACAAGCGCTAATGAAGGCCAAAATAATATGATTGGCCCGAATTTATATTTACTTTTATTCAAACTTTACCAAACTTTATAAATTAATTTAAACACCATTGTTTGTAAATTCTCGAATACGTTTTCTGAAAATAAATTCAAAAGCTGTTTCATTTTTAGCTCCAAGTTTCCCTATAAAGATCTTTTGTTCGGCGTAGTGGCACAAATATTCAATTTTACCATCCGCCTTGGGCCAGATCAATCAGGTGTGAATGTTACTTTTTACCGTGTAATGCTAAAATCCTCTATTTTGCATATCTTAAATTCAGAACGTGCGGACAAGATACAATGTAAAGCTTTAATTGGCGAACTGAAAATTCTGATTCATTTGGGGAAACATTTAAACATTGTCAATCTACTGGGCGCAGTTACAAGAAATATGAAGAAAGGTTCGTAAAACTAAGCCGTGATTTGTAATATGTGATATTTTTCTTAATTCAGATTACAATTTTAGGAGAGTTGTTAGTGATTGTGGAATATTGCCGGTACGGAAATCTTCGCGATTACTTGCTGAAGAGCAAACCGAATTTTATTAATCAACTTGATCCAGAGACTGGTGAGATTGATCCAAATTTAGCTGGAGCACCACGTGAAACGCAATTACCAGCGAATCAAGAACTAAGTAATCGCAAAAATGAGTAAGTGCATCTCAAATTGTTTTACTGGGCAATAGGGAGTAAGAGAGAAAGAGATAAGCGCAACGTCCCTAATTGCGTGGGAGAAAGCACGAAGATCGACTTTGTTAATTAATCAATTTAATTCATTAATGTCCATTTGATACGTCTTTTTATCTAATTTGTGGTTTTATATTAACAAACCATTTATCTGAGATTAAAATATCCTAAGTTCTTCAATATCCGATTCCGAGTTCTATTGTTTAGTCAAAAATAGATTAGTCATATCACTTAATTTAAATCTAAAATTAAAATGTATGTGGTCCCAATTAAGGTGTGGCTTTCGAACTGAGAGTCAACCAGTCACTTCCCAAAACTACTTAGTAGCTCTAGCTAGGATTAATATTCTTTAACTTTCATTTTGATAAAAAATTCAAAACTGAAATGAAATTAGGCATATAGTAAATTTTTTTCAAATTCCGCTTTTAATTCTGTAAAAATAATTTTGTTTTTGAAAAGGTCGACTTGTGTTAAAATATATTTTTTCATTAACGAATCATTTTCACATTTTCTAATTTCAATAATAATTTTGAGGAAATCAGAATGAAAGATTAACTATTAGTATTTAGTATTGCCTGCGTATATATCTTAGGACCCATTTAACCTTCAATATTTGGAAATTTTAGCCAACGGAATTATGCTGATTTAATTCACCCTGAGAACTCCAATTCGGACGTGACTAAAACTGTATCAAACAGCACGAACCCGGCACAATCATCTAAAAGTACCACGTTACGACAGCCTGCAATGAGCGAATTAGATGATGATCTTTTGCAAGATATAATCACGTCTACATGTGATCTCCTATGTTACGGATTTCAAGTTGCTAGAGGAATGCAATACCTTTCATCGAGAAAGGTTAAAATACTTATTCATGAGATTAACTTTAGCTTGTTGAGAAACAAGGGGAGCAAGCCAGTTATCCCTCTGCTGCGATAGAACACAAACCTATTGGGAATGAGAAAAGCAACAGCTTTGGCCGTGTGCACAACACGACTCGAGCCAGGGCACCTATAACTCGGTAATTTTGAGGTACGTCAAGGCTATTTGTCGTGAGACTTGACAAATACTAGAGGATTTTCTCTTCTGTTCAAATCAACGTTAGTATCAAATCAAGCCCAGATTCCATACAGTTATGTGGCTTGGCAGAGTTTGGTTAACCTGTCTCCTAACTAACCTTTTTCCAAATTTCCCCACATTTTTTTAAGTTTGATTGCGGGGGTTGTGAAGTCAATGAACTTGACTGGACATCCTTCATATACCTTAACACTAGCGGCATAGAAGTTTCCCTAGAGATCATGAGGGGTAAGGTGCTAATATGGATGTGTAATTGATTTTTGGTTGTTTAGGTGTTGCACCGTGATTTGGCCGCGCGTAATGTCCTACTAGCCGACGATAATGTTGTTAAAATCTGTGATTTTGGTCTGGCCAAAGATTGTTACAACAGCGATGATTACAAATTACAAGGAAATGTAAGTATATAATAAAAGTAGATATTAAAAGCGAGTTACTAGCCTTGGGGTGTTATCCCATTGGATCGAATCCCATTCGACCGAATTGATAAGATAAGACATTCCGCACAAATACAAAATTTTTTGCTTACCTGTTCGAAGCTTTATTATCGTTCAGAACACCTTTAAATTGGGGAACCAGTTTCTCGCACAAATTCAAAGCTACCGACTTGTGCACCGATTGATCAGGCCCTTACGAATACGAAGAAATAACGATTTTTGTTTTGCGCTCACCAGGGTCCTTTGCCAATAAAATGGATGGCCTTGGAGTCTCTAGAACATAAAGTTTTCACATCAAAAAGTGATATGTATGCTTATTTTTTAACTATACCCTACTTTTTTTAATTTAGACTAATTGTTTTTTATGCTTTTTTATTTAGCTGGTCTTATGGAATTTTGCTTTGGGAGATTTTTTCATTAGGAGGTGATCCTTATCCCGGTATGGAATTAGATGGAGATTTTTACAAGAAGCTGAAAAATGGTTATCGCATGGATAAACCTGATTACGCGCCAAACAATGTGTAATTATTTAAAGAGGTCTCCTAAGTTTAATGGCATAGTCTATTTTCTACAATTAAAGGCATTCAGGGCCTAATTTCTTGGCATAAAATTGTTGAATAGGCCCTGCCCCGCACATCTTTCCTATTACTTTCTTACTATTTTATAAACAGAAGTTCCTCAAAAATAGGCCTAATGCGATAAAAAATTAATATTAAACATAATTAAGCTTAAAAGGTGACACACGGTTAAATACAATACAAACAAAATAAAAATAGACCACAAAAAATTCAATGTTGTACTAAAAATTTACCCGGAAAATGACAAAACGGCAAATCCCAAATCGAACGTTCCATGAAATTGGTGTTTTTATAAAACTTCACTTTGTCCCAACCATAGATAAAATAACTAACGTTTATAGATTGGAATCTCAATGCTACAGAAGGGTCTCCGAGCGATCGCGGCGATCTGGCAAAGTTCGCATTACTCCCAAATTCTGCGCATTTGTAACTATGTTTTCGAGATTATCGCGCGCGGAAATTCGCGTGCTTTTCATGAAATATAGATTCAATTTCGGGACAAAAATTTGGCCACTCCCCTTTTCTGAAAATTTAAATTTCTCTCGGAAAAAACAGGGTAAAAACGCGAATTTCAAATCCTTATTGCGAGAAAACGGTTCAATATTTTTGAGTGAAATTTTGTATAGGAGCTTAAGCTGGGTGTCATCAGGTCACCCTTCAATTGCTAATTAATTTGGATTTTTTTAGTTATCGCGTAATGATACAATGTTGGAATGAATCGCCCGACAATAGACCTTCTTTTGAAGACTTGAGCGACGCATTTGGTGATTTGTTACACGCCGGAGTTAAGGATGTAAGTTTGTATAACATTTTTGGTGTTTTTTACTTTGCACGTAAACGCCATGAATTATAATAGCCTTCTTTTACTTAAGTTTTATTTGAAATTGGACGAAATGAATTTCCTAAACGAAGGAACTGATTATTTAGCCATGAACGAAAGAGGCCATCTCGTTTTGAGTACTGCTGAATCGGATCAGAATCAAACCGAGCATGATAATAATGATGGGCGCACAATTCCAATGATACAAATAGAAGATGGAAATATACAAAGTCAACCTGACCCCGAAGCATCCGCTAGTTATTTATCAATGAAAGGGGGGGGAATATGTTTTTTCTAGACAAATAAGTAAGGGAAATGAATCTGTAAATTCTGACACCTCAAGCGGTTGCGATTTTCATTCTGGTTTAGATAAGCTTGTTAATGAGGAAAAAGTTTGATTATAATTGTGGCGATTTGAATTAAATCCGTTTTGATAATGCGGATTGTGTGTTGTTAAATTCTGGGTTAACTTAAAGAGGTTGTATTTATACACGAAGAGTCTGCTTGTATCGAAACTAGGGGTAGGCGGGGGTACGAGCTAGAGCTCGGTATCCTTATTACATAAAAAAATGCCTGTGAGCAAATATTTTGAAGACCCTATCCCACAAAAGAGAGAATTTTCAATTTTCTGCAGAGAGAGAGAGAGTGAAGGGGGGGGGGGGGGGTGTATGAAATAGGTTCTCTCCGAGGTAACAAAAAAGGAAAATTTACCTTTTCAGAGAGGCGCGCTACATCGAACATTAAATTAATAGACTTCAAAGGAGGGTTTAATCGGCTTCTGGTATTAGCAAATATACTTAAAGAGAGAATGCAGTTCGAGAAATATGGCGGTGTTGTAAAATATAGTTAAAAGGGGGAATGCGTATTGGGGAAATATAGTTAAAGTTAGAATGCAACCAAACTAATAGGCCGTAATGGAGAATATACTTAAACGGAGAATCCAACCAGGCAAATATGCAGTAATAGAACATATACTTAAAGGGAGAATGCAGTCAGACAATTATCCTGATATTGGAAATGTATTTAAAAGGAGAATTCGGTCAGAATTACCCCGGCATTGGAAATATATGTAAAGGGAGAATGCACCCAGAATACCCTGGTATTGGAAATATACTTAAAGGGAGGATGCAGTCAGAATTACCCTGGTATTGGAAATAAACTTAAAGGGAGAATGCAGTCAGAATTACCCTGGTATTGGAAATAAACTTAAAGGGAGAATGCAGTCAGACAATTACCGTGGTATCGGCAATATGTGTAATGAGGATATTGGGTCTATTTACCATCTTTCCAATGCTGGGATTAGGCTTAGCGGGCTAGGCTTATATAAAAGGGAGAATCAAATCTTACAAATACCCCAGGTTTAGTAAATATACTAAATAGAGAGAATGCTGCTCAACAAATAAGCCGGTATTGTAAAATATACTTACATTTAGAATGCAGTTTGTCAATTATGCCAGTATTGGAAGTATATTGGGATTACGTTTAGCGTGGCAATGGCTTCTAATGGTGTGGCTTCTGAATGGACATGGTCATCTTGTTATTAAGGTACAAGAAACATGCAAAAAAAATAAAAAAACGAGAATTAATTATTGGCCAGGTCTCTCACAAAATATTACTTCGCGTTTATTTCAAAGCCAACTAGGAGTGGAAAATTAGGGGGTTTTCGTCAAAATGACTAATACTTATAGGATACTTTTTGCCAAATGCTCAGAGAAAACAAAATTTGTAATCCATCCTTCTGACATGTGTTCTAGGAAACTTAGAGACGCCTTTTGGGCATATGATTACATGAGTGGACTGTGGCACAAGGAACAAGAGTAAATAGGGGAAAAAAAGTTCAGAGTGCCATGCTTGTCCAAGTCTATGACATAAAGCAGACTGAATAACTATACCTATTGAGGTTTTGAAGTAATAATATTTATTTTGCAAACAAGGTTGCACGCAACCACAGAGGCAGTAGCCTATTTGGGGAATGATGGGGGCACCCCTGAATTTGGTGTCTAGGAAGCAGAGTTTGGACTATAAACCCCAATGATTGTTGTAGAATATCGAAAATGGGTCAATCCTAATTGAGCCTCAGTCAAATCTCCAACCGTGGCAGGGACAACAGCCTGTACTCCAAAAAACACATGAGTAGTCACAACTGATTAAAAAAAAATAATGTTAAATTTTAATTAAATTTGTTTTAGTAAAAACAACCCCATTTTTTAATTTAAAATAGAAACGATTCCATTTTGTATGTTATAAAAAGTATTTTAAATGATATTACTTTTAAGTTAATAAAATTACAAATAAGAATTGGTTTGAATTCAAGAGCGAACAAATCTATGCTCCCTTTCTGTTTTATTTTTTAAACACAGAGGGAATTACAGACTTGTATAATCTGAGTACTCAAACCGATTCTATAGTAAATCTTTAAAAGTGGTCCTTGGGTTAAAATTTAATTTTCACCAGGAATTTTATTATTTTAAGTTTCTCTGTATAAAACTTCTTTTATGCGTTTGTCGAGAAACGTAATGACCATATCGGTTTCTTTATAGGCTCCGGATTCCAAAAGCAATTGTTTTTCATTCATTAGTCCTTCGAGAAAAGTCAAGGGATCTTTCTTGGATGATGAAATTTCGCTACAAGTTGTTAGAGAATTTTCAATTTGAGGTCCAAAACTGTAAGGATTGTAATTATTCGAAGAACTAATTGGTAAGTTTGGTTGCGCCAAATTTTCTTCATTCGTCGTTGATGATAGTCTTTGTTTCAGTTGCGAAACTTCGTTTTTAATTTCTTCCAATTTTTCTTTTTCACTGGAAATTTTCTTCCCTTCTTTCAGGGCCGTTTCCTTCAACTTGTCCTTCTCTAGCTCTTTCACTTTTTGTGTCAGTTGGTTTTTTTCCACCGTATTTAGTTGTTGCTGCAAATTGGAAATTTGTCTCAAAGCCTTCCCCCATTGTTCTTTATAGCGGACTTTAGCTGAGATCGCGGTTTCTAGTTTCTTCTTCAAATCTTCCTTCTCTGAGTGAAGAGTGGTAATATCAGATTGTAATTGATACTCAGGAAGCCCATTGAGTTTGTTTTGTACGGTTTGAATGATACTTTCTTTTTCCAAAAGTCTTTTTTCTAACTCCGTGTTTCTTTCTTTCATTTTTTGTAACTCCCTTTCCAAATTAGATCTCTTCTGTTTCTCTAAATCTATCCGGTAATCACATTCCGTTTTTATTCGGCGAATACTATCTTTGGCTTCGTTTTCCATTTTGGAAACTTTACTCAAAAAAACTTTCAAACTTTTATCCAATTCATTCTCTTTGGCCAAAAGTTGACGTTCCCTCAATTCAACATCCGCCAATGCCCTTTTCAATTTATCTTCCATCTTTTGATTCTCTTCGAGGCTTTTTCGAACAAAAACTTCTCTATCTGTATCACGTTTTTTCCATTCAGCAGTTAGAGCTTGTAAATGTTCGGTTTCTCTTTCCTTCAAACTTTGACGAAATAAAATTTCTTGTTGTTCTTTCCAAAGTTCCAACTCTAATGCGGCCTTTAATACATCATTTCCAGTTATAATCTTTGTTTTTTTCTCTACTTTTGATGGCTCCTGGGAAATATCTACCATAGGTATAGACTCCTTAATGGGATTAGGTTCTTTAGTCACAGCGGTTGAAGTTTCAGAGATACCCATGTTGTCTAAAGTTACCACGACGGATAATGTCCCTAATATGGGACCACTTAAAGATATCATTGGAAGTTTGACCGAGGAAGTTTGTCTAAAACTCAGCCTTCCTTCGTCATTAGTGTAATTTTCTTTGGTAGCTTTGTTCAAGAAGTCTAAAGATAGTTTTCCAATTCCAGTCAGACAATTTAATTCTTTCCCATTGGCACTTGTTGATTCCAGAACTTCTAATATCAGCGGTATTTCCCTAAAAGTGGCCTCAATCTTAGCCGGAGTCGTAATAATATTAAAACTGCAGTATCCATGAGGAATTACATTAACTTCATTAGAAAGTACTTTAATTGGTGGTCGAGTTTCTATAGGTGAGGTTGTACCAAAGAATCGATAGTCATATCGAAAGAAACATTTGAAAGGAGCTACACTGTCTTTGAGTTGAAAACTTCTTAAATCAATAGTGAAGGCGTATCGGTGTGGTTGAAAGTCTTTCTGTTCGATTTTTTTCTCTTTTTCGCAACCAACGTAACTTGCTTGTATAGAAGACTCCCCAATGGTAGTGTTGGATTGAGTATTATTAGTGTGTTCACCAGATTTCTCAAAGAAGACACTATATTCTTCTTGAGTTTCGGTGGAATTATTATCGTACCTATGCTCTGCTTCGCTGTGGTGAGAATCACCATTATTAGAGTTAAAATTTGCTACAGATAGAGCTTTGTCTACGTTTATTAACAAACTCTCTTGGGACTCCTTTTTGAGTGTTATTGAAATACCAATAGCTGGTTTATTCGTTGGTTCATTCTTTTTAGCCTCATTTTCAATCAAGATTAACTCAAAGATACCTTCCAAAGTTTTTGGATGAGCTAAATCATCTACATCTGAGAATTGTTTTAATGAGAGCTTTGCATTGGCAATAGACTTCTCATCGCAACACAGCATAACAAGGAAAACATTTTGTTGCTTGAAAAATTGGCCTAAAAAACTTGGGTTCGCTCTTATTCTTACTGAAGCTCTTTCAACAGGAAAGTTTGGATTTGATAAATCTTTGAATTTTTCTGTCGAAACGTGGTTACCAAACATGGAATAGAAAAAGAAATAATTTTTGTCCAGATTTCCATAAGCTAAGCTCTCTAGATTTTCAGCAAAAGCTAATGTTATAGAGAATAGATAATGTTCATTAAAAATGTCTTCAGGACCAATTTGATAGATCCCTTCTCGTGAATTTAAAATGGGTGTTATGTTGTCATCATTAGTAGACTCTGATTGGAGTTGACTTTTCACTTTGCTTACTAAGTCATCACACGTATTAATCCCGATTTCGTCTCTCAGTTTAGGCGTATCTGTTAATGATCTTTCTTGGGGCTTTGATGGTAACAATTTGAACGGTATTGATGGTGCAATATCTGGCTTTGAGGATTCATTTTCAATGTAAAATGCCATTGATAATTCTGGTCTATGTTTAGAGAATTTGCTGTTCAATAAGCCATACCATTTAGGATCTTTGTTGGTGTAAGATGCGCTTCGCAGATCTAAAACTATGTTTCCAGCCACTTCTTTCTTGTTGTTTTTTGTATTAATAATCAAGCACTGAACTTTCATGGGTGTCCTATTTACCCGATGTAATTGCAATGCCTTCTTTTTCAATTCAAAAGCGAGTTCTGAGTCGAACTTTGGATTTGATGAAAAAATTACTTGGTCAGTTTTTAGTACGTCGTTACCCAGTTTTGCTTCGACGTAAACTGTTAAATCAGCTTCTCTTCCAGGTACAAAGTACTGACCGTCTAAAACACGTAACACCAACAATAAATTGTCACCCATGTTAACAAATTCAAACACTTGTAAAGTTGTAATTCAAAAATCGGACAGCGGACTTTGTAGCCGTGACTCCCGTGAGGGGGCCATAATTTTAAGATTACTTGAAGAGTGAAGACGACGTTGAAAATGGGTGACATGTTTGCCAAAACTTGTTGTCTATGATTCTCAGGGACAGAAATAAGCACAAATCCCTGGACAATTAAATTTATCATATCTGCCCGTTCCAATTTTCGCGTTATATGTACAGGTTATCCAACAAAAACGCGTTGCGGAAGCGGATTTTTTTTTTCTCGGAAGTCCTGGTACGGGCTTTGTAATTTCCTTATTGCGATTGAAATAATTTAGGCTTTTGTGGTGACGTCAGTAGGTCAAGAATCGGTCTCAAAATGGTCTATACCAGAAGTAAATATGTACTTCTGTGTAGGCCTACTCTGAAAGTCTGAGTTATCCCCTCCCCCGCCTCCTAGGGGTTCTAAGGACCCTAGTCATTCTGCATATGGTTTTAAAAAGTAGGTATATTTTCATTGTGTTTTAGGAAATGATATTTGTGAAATTATTTGAAACCTAGATATGGAATTAATTAAAACGCCTAAGGTAAAAATCTAATGTTATAGAATTTGATATAACTTCATCTTTCTTGAAATTTATTTGATTAAAAATGTTTCTATTCAGGTAGAAAATGTCCGAATGTTGGACAGGTTCAATAGTAAAAAGCCTTCCAATGGGACACTTTACTTGACCGCAACCCACTTAATATTTGTTGATCCCGAAGGAAAGAAAGAGACATGGGTTTGTTCTATTCAGATATTGCTCACTTATGGATTTTGCTAGTTTACAAGTTAATGCCCAATTTCAGGTCCTTCATATGCACATTGCAAATGTAGAAAAACTACCTATCTCCACATCAGGTTCTCCCTTGCAAATTCGTTGTAAGAATTTCCTATGCGTGACTTTTGTCATTCCCAGAGAACGTGACTGTCATGACATTTTCTTATCTCTTCAAAGTTTATCCCAACCAAGTTAGTATTAATCTGTATACTAATCTCTTTGGTTGAGTTTATAATTACCTTTCGCCCTTTGTTTTTAGTTAATTTGGTGGATCTATACTGTTTTCACTATACTGCGTCAAATGAGGATTTGCTTAAGATATCAGGATGGGATAAATTTGACTTGCAGGCTGAATTCAGTCGTATGGGAGTCCCGAATAAGCATTGGGTTTTCACTAACATAAATAACGACTATGAGGTTTGAAATGTTTTGCCAGTAGTCTCAAAACTTTCAAATAAAACTCTTTTTTTAGATCTGCGATACCTATCCTCGATATTTGTACGTACCTGCTAGCTCAACCACCCCCATTATTGTAAGCAGTTCTCGTTTCCGAAGTCGAGGCCGTTTACCCGTTTTATCATATTTGCATAAAAATATGGTAATATCTTTTCCAAAAAGGCAATATAGGCCAAAAAATTAGTATCTATATATTTTAGGCCGCTATTTGTCGATGTAGTCAACCTTTATCTGGGTTTAAAGCTAGATGTTTAGAAGACGAGCAAATGTTGACTTGTATTCTTAAAGCTAACGTTGGGTCCAAGTTTATGTACGTTGTAGATACGAGACCAAAAGTAAGGGAACTTAAAACTAGGTTACTCGATCATCGTATATGCTAACTTATTTTCTGTCACAGATAAATGCGATGGCTAATAGAGCAGCCGGAAAAGGCTACGAAAATGAAGATTTTTATGACAACATTAAATTTCAATTCTTTGGGATTGAAAATATTCACGTAATGCGAAATAGCCTTCAAAAATTAATTGACAGTAAGTTCAGGTAGCAATTTCGTTATAAAATGAAATATATTTTGACTTACCAAATTTTTTATAGCGTGCGAACTTAAAGTTCCTTCTATGAGTGCTTTTCTAGGCGGTCTCGAAGCTTGCGGTTGGTTAAAACACGTTCGTTCAGTCTTGGAAACTTCGGCTTCCATAGCTAAAGCGGTTCTTGACGGAATTACTGTCTTAGTTCATTGTTCAGATGGCTGGGACCGTACGGCTCAAACTTGTTCTTTAGCTGCATTACTTTTAGATCCTTTTTATAGAACAATAACCGGTTTTCAAGTAAAAGACGGTCGAATAAAGTGTAATCTAAAATAACTGATCAAAATTTTATATTAAATAGGTTTTAATAGAAAAAGAATGGCTTTCATTTGGGCACAAATTCACTGATAGATGTGGACACATTCAAGGTGACCCCAAAGAAGTAGCTCCGGTTTTCACTCAATTTATCGACTCAATATGGCAACTTTCGCAGCAGTTTCCTCGAGCATTTCAATTTAATGAACGTTTTCTTCTTATTATCCATGACCACGTGTTTTCCTGTCAGTTTGGCACTTTTATTGGAAATTGCGAAAAGGATAGAGTAGATCTGAGGTTATATAATGTTTCTATATTAATTAAAGTGATAATGAAACCAGCAAGTTGTTTTCTATAGATTCCTTACCGTTAAAATAAGCATTTAGTAACTTTATACCAGTGGATTAACCACTAGTATAAAGTTGCATAATCCAATAGTATAATTGGATTTAAGCTAGAATTTTATTATTTTATCGATTAAGAAAAGATAGAAAAGCTCACTGTCAAGGCTTCATTCGGCCTTTAAGTTAAATTAGTCAAACATTTGCTTAAATTCTTTTCAGATTGAGAGAGCGAACTTATTCATTGTGGGGCTATTTGGCTAATCATTTGACAGAATATTTGAACCCTCTTTATAAACCATCAGGAGATGATTTTCTCGAACCAGATTTGGCACCGCAAACAATAAAGTTAGTTTTGCAAAAACACTGACTATTTGGATATTAATATCTAAGATTTAACCTTCCTTTTTTTTTTGATAGATTTTGGACTGGCATGTACAATAGATTTGAAAATGGCGTTCATCCGCGCGAAGCTCTTGGAGATATTTTAGTGGCGGCTAGCGATCATATAACTAGCTTGGAAGATCATGTCCAGCATCTAGAAAGAGTAAAAACTTCAAACTATAAAAAAAAAATGGTTGAACTTAAAATTTCCCATATTTACAGAGAATATCTCAAATGAAAGAACTTTTGGGTCTGCCTTTTGAAAGCAAAATGATTGATAGTGGATTATCAGATGTTCTTGACGGATTGAGACGCGGTTCTTCGCCTTTGATACGTAGTGAAGCTTCCAGCGGTAATAGTATCCGTGATTCTGGTTTTGAAGATGTTGAAAGTAGAGCTTGCGATCCTGATAAAAGTAAGATCCATGAAACGAATCGTCACCTTAAATAGATTGCTGACTCGGAAAACAAAAGTTATTTTTCAATCGATTTTAGACTTAACATATTCTTAAAAACATCAAATCGTTTTCCATTATTAAATTTATTATAGAAATGGGAGAATCTTTGGGTCAGCAAATTTGTCTCGAACTGGATTCTGTAGCGTTGTCTTGGAAAACGTTTCGCAATATTAGAGAATGTATTTGCTCTACGCCTTTTGATCACTTCAGTAGAAAGGTATGTTTAGGCTTAAAAAGGAAAGAGGAGATAAAAATGTTTGTTTTTAGAATCCCAATTGACACATTTTGTCGTGTAGTATGGTCTTGAAGGAGCCTATACCAAATTACACTCAAAAAATATTCAACAGTTTTCTTGTAAAGAGGATTTGAAATTCCCACTTTTAACCTGTTTTTCTAGTGAGAAATTTAAATTTTCAGAAAAGGGAAGTGGTGGAATTGTAGCTATCTTTCGATCAAAGTGCTTTAAATTCCACTCGTTACAAATTGACTTAGTTATGATTTTTTCCCTTTGTATTTTTTTTTTTTTTTTTGGTATTTTAAAAGGATAGATAACCTATAAAAATAAAAGGGTGTTAAAAGTTGATAGATAACCTGTTTTAAATAGATGTTGATATTTTGAGCAGAAACTTTAGACTTAGCAAAGTGTCAACCTAATCTATAATCCACTTGGACCAATTTGGTAAACCCAACAACTGTTCCAATAAAAAAAAAAAAAAAACTAAAGGGCATCGCTACCTCCTGTAGGCGGAAAACAATGATTGGCCCAAATTTATCCTATACTGAAATTCAACCTAACCAAACTATTTTCAGAATTTATTTTATGCACTAAACTGAGCCTTAAAAATTATATTCAGAATATTTCACTGCAGATTCTGAAAATAATTCTTAAAAGCTTTTCCAGTTTTAGTCTCACAATTTGTTTAAAACTGGTAAATTTTAATTTCAAAGTTTCACTGCTGGTGTTGCGGAGATGTGTTTTGCGTTCGTTGTATTGACAAGAAGCATTCGTTACCGGGACATATAAGCGAACGAAGATCACCAGTTTGTCGTCATTGCTATAAAGAATTAACACGTACTAACTCCATAGATTCTTAAAATTAGGATTTAAAGTTTAAGAAGACTATATATAAAATACTTAAACCATATGTTTAGCTAAAACAATTTGCGGGGAGGTGAAAGTGTTTTGGGAGTATAGAATAGATAACATTTTACGCATAAATTGTAAAGTTTCATTTGTATTAATTGTTTTTTGCTACGTTAATAACTTAAAATTTCTATTAAATTTTTTAATTATTGATTGATTCATTATCTATCAAAGTACTTAAACTAGTCACCTTTATCAGTATTCGTTAAATTACTAAATGTTATTTTAATGAAATCAAGAATTTTAAGGTTCAAATGAAAATAATGTTTATAACATTCAAAATTGTACACGAATCAATTATGGAACAAATAAAATATATTTTAAAACAATACTCATTATTCTTTCCATAATCATGAACGGTTGGATGTGAAACGGTTCAGTCTAAGAGGAAATCACACTAGTACTAGAGACATACCTCTTTACGTTAAAATGAGTGGATACCTACAAGCAGAATAGCGAAGCCCTGTGCAATGGGTATCACAGTGCAATTACACTTCTGTGTTGTCCAGCACATATGACGTTGCCGGAAACAAAAGTGGTAGAGGAACTTGCGCATCCCAGACTTTTACATAGATGGGTCCTCCTAAATTTGGCGGAGCAAAGCTGATTCCATGCCCTATAAACACAGGTGTCTTTGCACAGCAAAGGATACTGATGAACACACTCATTTTACGTGCCTAAAACACACTTCTGGCGATGCTTTTGAATGCAATATTATTCTGACCCCACTTGTATAGCCCATAGGTTAGGTCAAGAGGAATAGAAGTGGTAACATTAGATAAAAGGGCATCAGTGAAAATGCCTATGACAGTGGTGTTACAATTATCGGTATATTAGCAGTAGTGTTTATTCCTCCTTAGACTTAGTATGCTTTTAAGTATATCAAGGCCATTTGAAGTCGTTTGCACTTATAGCAAAGTGGTGGTCACTAAATATCTCCAATTCAGCAAATAGAGATAGTGTAGAATTTTCGTTAATGACCTTGATATACCCAAATTCTAAAAGGGTCTCTGCTCGAACCTAGTTTTTTTATATTGTTTTTCGTCCCCTTTAAACATGTCATAATTTTATTTTAGACCTCTATTAAAAAAGCCACACAAACTTTGTATTTAAAGCTTTTAACAGAAGCTTGCGGAATACAACCCGCAAGCCTATGTTCGCATTCCTTTAATTATAACATTTTTTAAGGCACATGATGTAAATTTTTTCCTATTCACACCCCATTTTAAATATTAGTCACTGGCCATCACAATATTTTTATTACGTGGCCTTTTATAGAGTAGTTTGTATTAAAATTAAAACTAATTAACTAAAATTCACGCACGGGGAAAGTTAAGATGCAATGTTTAATAAATTAAATGTTTCGAAACTTCTGAAGAATAATTAATAAAACTTTGAACAAATCTAAACGTCTAAAACTCGCGTAAAAAATGTATAAAGTTATCTATCTTTTCTCATACCAATACGGTGTCTCAATCATCCTCATTGAGGTCAGTGGGTGGTTTCTGAATAACCTTCCATTCTTCAGCTTTAGCTAACGTTTTAGAAGCCATGTCCTTGATCTTTTGGGAAACAGGAACTTCGGGACGAGTTAAAGCCATCAAAATTTCGAGGATGTTTGTCTCCACTATTTTCTCCGCAGCTTCTTGCGAGGATTCGATTAGACTAGAAACTATGCAAACTCCACGGTGCATAAGATCTTTATCTTCACTGGCAGTAAGTTTCGTAAGAACCTCGTGCCACGTTTTAGCCTTAAATAAGAAATCACAAAGTTTATCACTTATAAAGAGTATATTATTTCTACGATTCATTCTGTAGGTAGTGTTGGCAATGAAAATTTCCCCAACCTTAATGGTTTGCTTATAAATACAAACTTTCCCCCTACTAGAGAAGATTATGTCCCCTTCCATTCTCACTTTGTTTCACTATCTAGAGTCTTCTTGACTAAGAAATTTAGCACTGAAACAATGGACGGTGCCACACTTAAATCTATTATGTTACTTACACTAAAAACTTTTTTGCAGGCCTTTTTACTGACAGATAACAGCATAGCCAAAGCTCCAGACGCTGCTTTAGCAGTTTCATAATCATCATCTTGGGAGAGTATTACCAAATATTTAACACGGTCATTTTCACCTTCATACAATTTAATAACCTGAAATTGGAAAAAATTATTAACTATTAAATTACTAGTAAAGAAAAAAAAATTTAATATAATAAAATATTAAACAAATTACGTGATCGCTAAACATCAAATTAACAACGCATTGAGTGGCTGCTCTCCTAATTTCAATGTGATCTTCAAACATGTAATTCTCAATTTTGCTGAAGCCAGAATCTGATAAAATTCGAGTTCGAATGCTTGGAGAAACTTGAGCCAAGTTACATAATGCCATTAAAGCTTCAAAGTTTTCGAGGCCCGAACAATCAGGGTGTAAAAGGGCCATGATTGGACGAACAACTTCAGCAGCCTATTTGATTTAATAATAAAATAAAAATGAGTTTATGAAAAAGCTGAAAGAGTACTTTGATTATCAAATCAACTAAGGCATGTTCACACTAGAGACTTTGAAACTAATTTCAAACCATTTTGAATGTTTGAATTAACTTTTAAAGCTAATAAATACATTTTTAGAAAAAGGATCTTTACAGCAGACCCCAAAAATTTACAATCTGACCTTTCCAAAATGGTAAAAAACGGTTACAAAGCTTTTAATGAAAAGCTGGCTCTAGTGTTGGCTAGTATCGAAATCGAGGTTTAACTGATTGTTATATTTTAACAGTTTGGGGCAAAGATAATGTTTTTACTCCAAATTAAAATTTTCTGACAAATAACGGCATTAAAAGAGTCATTTATTTTAGAATATAGGTAAGTTCCAATACTGATATCAAAATCCTAGCAGTTTGAAACTATAATTAGCTCAATCGTTTAGGGTTAAAATGAAAACCTTACACGTTGTCCAGGGAAAGCCACTTCTGGATTAATAGAAATTGCAATTCTCGACAAAGCTTGTGCCGCTGTGAGTTTGCCCTTTTCAGTATTTTCTAAAGAGAGTTTGACCAACACTTTGGCTCCTCCTTGTTGCACGACTGACCCTCTTAAATCAGGTTGTTCGCAGATAGAATTGAAGACGCGGGCGATCAATTCCTTGCAGTTTTTGCTGTCAGTGTTAGACAACGCAACTAAGCCAGTTGAAACACCAAGATCAGCCAAAACTTTGACCCTCTTTTCGATAAATTCTTTTTTATCCTTAAAATAATTTAATGGTTATTAATATTCAGAAAAAAATTGTAAATTTAAAACAGACTTTGATATGTTCCTCCGGAATATGCTGCTTAGCAAATTTGGCAAGTTCGACAAGCTCGGGCATGATTTCCTGTTTATCATAGCTATTTGTTAAATTCACCAACGTTGTGACTACGCCATAAACGCAGGCTTTACTTCCAGTCTAACACATATAAAATAGAAATCGAATTTAATTAAATTAATTTAGTTGGGATGAACAAATAATAGTTAAAACGAGTATCAAATACCCAAGTTTGGGTAAGTTTTGCTTTAGTTTCTGAGAACGAAAATGAATGAAAAGGTGGCGAGAAATGGGACAAATTAAACAGATTCTATGAAAGTATTTGATATTCGTTTAAACACCAGCTAATCAAATAATAAGATGTTAATTTTTCTCGTTTTTCATCAAACGGTTTAAAAGACTATTAATTGCCCATCCATTGAAAACTATAAAATTTAAACCTTGGCAAGTTCAATGAGAGCCGTAATAGCATTCGCATCTTCTATCAATTCTTCCTTAACTTCAGCGTCTAAGGTTAAATAGGATAAACCTTCAGCGGCCCATCTTCGTAGATCTTTGTCTTTCTTGGGATTGATTAGGAACTTCCGACAAGCTTGGGCTAATTTCATATTAGACCCATCAGCGAAGGGTTTGATGGAAGCATCAGTACCACCGAGTGATCCGACTTTACACAAACCCTAAATTAAAACCAGAATTACTTTTGGACTTGCCTCTTTAAGTCAAAACAACTTACGACTAAAGCTCGAACTTTAATGCTATCATCTTTGGATTGATAAAGTTTTTTCAGGATATCAGTTCCCATAGAAACTATACTGGAACATTTATCCTTTTTGGATGCAGCCGCAATGATAGCTTCGGCCGCTACCCTTTGTTGTAAATGATCATCAGTTCCAGCCATGATTAACATCATTTCAACGACCCCGGCTTGACCTAAGCACACGTTACCAACATCGATGGGACCTTGCAATAAAGTAGTGATGGCGGCAGTGATACGTACTTTAGCTTCAATCTCTGGATCTCGAAGTTTTTCACTGAAATTAAATAATGGTCGTCTTTACTTCTGAAATTATAAAGAATTTTTCCCTTAAGAACCTACTTAATATACTCCATAACTTTACTTCGGTATAATTCTCTGCTTTTATCACTATCCATGCACCAATATATACGATCAAAAGTTACTGCCAAATTAGTACGAGTGTTTTCGGTAATATCAATACTGCTTTCGTATTTAACTTCTTCCAGTTCGCTAGCAACTTCCATAAGCTTATTAAGACCTAATATTTGTGATTGAGATTTGTTTTAAAATTTTCAAAAACTAAAAATGAAGAGATTCATACCTCCAGCATTGACGAGTTTCATTCCCCAATTTAATTGCTCCCAATCAACGTTTTTCATCAAAATTTCCAAAATTCCATCCCTTCCTTTAGCAGACATGGTTCGACTATTCGTCCTTTTAACCAAAACTCCCATCAATTCGTCAATAAGCTCTTCGTTATCTTTCATTAATTTCTTGTCAACTTTTTTGCCTTCCAAAGGATTACTACCACTCAAGGTATTGAAGATTGTTTGAATTACGTATTGAACAGCGGATATCAATTGATCGCTTTTAGAATTAATACTTTCAACGATAAGTTCAACTCCAACTTGTTTTAGGACCAATTTTGTCTGTCAAAAAAATTGATTTAATTTAACAACTCTTTAAAACTAAGATAATTTAACAAACCCTTTCCAAGCTATTTTTGCAGAGTTCTCCAAATACTCGAATTAAGGATAAAAATATTTCTTGGCTTTTAACTTTATTAACAATGCTCAAAATCTTCGCTATGCCTTCTGATTTAACGATATAGTCAGCTCCGGCATTCTCTTTTGACAGCACGAATAAGTTATTAGCAGCCTAGATTACGGTTAAGCATTTATTTCCCAATTTAAAATGTTCAAATTAGTTTAGAGATTAATACCTGCTCCCTTTTCTCCATGGTTTCCTTTTCATCAAGCAAGATATCAAACATTTGCTTTCCACGAGATGATGTCGACGCTTGTTCTTTGGCCTATTGCGTATTTATTAGTTTAAAAAAAATTCTAAAACAACACCCTTGATAATAGGTTATGGGAAACTTTACAATATCTTGTAGTTTGGCACTAAGTCGCCTGAGAACTGGTTCGATAGCTTTGTTGGTAGGTTCAATGTGATGAACCTTTTTGGCATCTTTGAAGGCTTCATTATAATTTTCCAGCTTTTCATAGGCTTGACAACGTCGAAATAGGGCTTTAACATCCGAAGGTTGAATATCCAATGCTAAATTACCATTTAAATTACATCATTATGAAAGTAGAAACCACGTGTGGTGCTCCCCATGCTAGTAGGCTAGGGTAGTTTTTTTTATAAGCAAAATCGAAGCCAAGGCTTACCCGCGGTACAATCGTTGACGGCATTTTCATACTTCTCTAATTTTAAATAAGCAGCGGCCCTGTTTTTATAAAAAACGGCTTTCTCTTCGTTATTATCATCACTTAATTTAAGAGCTTGAGTATAACAACTTAGAGCTCCATCGAAATCGCCAGAAGAAAACTTTTTATTTCCTTTCTCTTTTAGCGTTGTCCTTTCCGACGCCATTTTTAAAGCTTCTGCTTCTAGAAAATTCCGCGGGCTATTTTTTCCACTTT
The DNA here is from genome assembly GCA_963920705.1 of Odiellus spinosus. Lineage (NCBI taxonomy): Eukaryota > Metazoa > Arthropoda > Arachnida > Opiliones > Phalangiidae > Odiellus > Odiellus spinosus. Next base: position 9,406,530 of record OY987226.1, on the reverse strand, counting down.
AAAAAACCACGTGGTATCTAAAACACGTGCTTATATGGGCATAAAACGTAAACAAAAGCAATTTATTTTTGGCAACAGTTTCTAGGCCAGTGGATTTAGAAGTTTATTTTTAAATCTTTTAACCCATATTTAATTAAATTCAGCAACAGAATTGTTAAACTGAAACTAATTAATAAAAACATTAGGTGGAATCTTGTTATAACTGTGCTTATTTTCTTTTATTAATATTTTCTAGTTTTCTGCCTGTCATATATTTTATTTTGATTTATGTTTTCTGTAATTTTTGTATCTGATACAAGGGCGCAATAATTCATTTTCAACTTTCTTCTCGTTTAATAAACTTGTTTTTAATATTTTTTATTACATTTAAATCCCTTAGAGAATGTAGGAGATTATCTTCACAAGAAGCGTAACATCATGCTAAGTATCAGATGATGGCTACGCTATCTTTCAATGGTCTTGTATGTTTTTATGTGCCCTTGTAATTAGCCTAAGGGAGTGGTAATATATAGGCTCGCATCAAAAGTCCAAAGCCTTGTTTTCTCTTTATTTTTTTGGAAATCGTTTCCCAGCAAAAGTTCATAGTATGTTATGAGCTTTAATTTCCATGTATTGACTAAAGTCTCGCTAGCGTTCATTGAATTTAAATGGCACGATGGGCCATATAAACGGTAAAGTACCATAACGCTCTCGGATCATAATCCCAACCACAAATTCCCTCAACACTAACTGCCTATTAACAGTTTTCCATGTTTTAGTAAAAAAAAGTTTATAATCAGCCCTCTGCAAGATATCAGTATGCCAGATTCCAGGCCCTTTCGCGCCCTTTTTCGGTCCCTTCAAACTTGCGGACCCTATATATTTTCCTAAACTGCTTAGGCCAAAACGCGACCCTGATGACACGAAGTTGCTTAAAAAATTTGGTTTTTGTCCTTCTACAAAGACGGAGTGCTTTTAGTTTAAATACCTTTACACTGAATGTTTTTGGTTTTATAATACGCAAAACATAGCCCACTAAAATTTCTACGCACAACTCTCCACAGCAAATTGCTACGCAAATAGTCCATAAAATAAATATTCCCGAAAATTTTTGAAGAGAACCAGAATTGACGTCATTCTGATCCGAATTGACTTCAAAATTTAAACATATATCCAAATTTTTTAGATCTTTTCGTGTTAAATATTCAAGTAGTCCAAACTGAAGCATGTTAAGAATTCTGCAAAGGAAGAGCAATTTTAAATGGAAATAATTCTCGTTTAACCTTTTTTTTTTTTTTTTTTTTTTTTTTTTACCCTCTCTCTATCTTTATATGGTTGTCCGATGTTAAAACCGGAGTTAAGATTTTTAACTCAAATTTTCAATAATTTAAAGTTCGTAAAGATTATTTGGATTTAAATTTCAAAAGATAATTGTTTGCCTTGAAATATTCAAATAGGGTCTGACCACCGGACCTATAGGTCTATCGGTGTCACCCATTAGTAGAGCAATTACTGAATTCGACAAACACTCCCCCACTAAACGGGTTATATGATGTATGATTTTCATTCTCCAATCGCCATTTGCAGAACTTTACCCTTTACATTACGACATTATTTGCCTTTGCAGTTGCCAGTAATACATAGTTTTCGTTAAAGGAGCAAAAGAAAACTGCAACCCTCTTTCCTAGTTTTCCTTTCCTTCCATTCTAAAACCAAACTGACTTTCTCACTGCTTCAGTTTGCGCTCACAAGTGGTTGGCAACGCTTAGGGAAATGCATTTACTCCCTTAGTAAAAACTATGTATTCTGATTGTAAAATACAATTTACTTCTACCAGTTAGTTAAATTACTCACCCAACATTCACTTTTTCTGCGAATCCTGGATCGATATTTTTTCTAAACATTATGCCTAAATTTGATGATAAATAAGGCTTAGTGATATCGAAACTGCATCTTCTGTATTTAACGTATCTCTTCTCTAAACAGCTTTCAAAAGTCGATCTATCGTTGATAATAACGAATTTGTTCCGTTCGATTTGGTTCAAAATTTCATCCGATTCCAATTCTCTGGCGTCACGAAAAGAATAAAACATTCTCGTAGCTCTTGCCCAAATATCGGTATAGGGGCTGACGGTTACAAACTATAAGAAAAATAAAAAAACTCTTGAGTTTGGAAAATTAAAAATGTGCTTCAAATAATAATTAGATTATTAATTTCAGAGACTTTTGCCAAATTTTAATAGCGTTTGACAATTTTTGGTAACAATATTTGGCTTATTTTATTAAGTACCCCTGAAGAGTAGCTTCGCTCTGAGCACCAAAGGGCTGTGGCTGGAACCTTTCTACAGGCGCACAATTGAAAATACATTAGGAAGCTAGCCCCTGCGCAATGTTTCACCATAAGCACTAAACACGTTTTATTTTTAACTTTTTAATTTGCTTCTAAGGCTTTAAAGGCTTATCCCTGTTTCAAAGGGGACTACGTATTTGAGCGAATATATATTAATTTATTCATTCATTACGCTCTCGAACCTTTCTACGATAATGATTCGAAGGGAACTTGTACGTTAGAAAGCTACCCACAATGTTTTGATAAACTGTTTTTTAACAATACAGTAGCAGTCTCGTAAATAATTTATTTTTATATTACTTTAATTTCATCACCATGCTCGTGACATTTTGTGTAAAACAACACGGAGTTGATGTTTTTCGAATTATGTTTGTACACGCTAGTGCTATTTGATATTACCATGAGGCTGCCTCGAAGCAGCCCTCCTGATAAAGCGAAGTTCAACGCTCTCTCTCCAAGATCCAAATCCCTCGCCCAATATTACCTTTGAGGGTCATACCATAACGATAATGAGCTAATGTTGCTAATTTCGCCACGTACTATTTCTTATAAAAATTGATTTATTTTTCCAACGTGATTGGCTAATAACTAGTGTAAGGGGTGAGAGTGGGTCGACGAGCGCTCAACTTCGCTGAGATGCTAGAAGCTATGTTAAGGCATCTCGACTCAAGGCTCTTTTTAATCTATAGACTCTTGCTAACACTCTAAAACAGGAATTCATTACCTTGAAATATTCAGCTTCGCTTGACCCTTTCGAGAACAAAGGTTGTATGTCAGGATATTTTAATAGATCTTCTATTTTATCAATTTTCAGAAAATGATGTCCAGTTGAAAGAGCGGAAATAAATTTACTGCTTATAACGGCTGTTATAACCATGACAGGAAACATCCACGACCATAATAAAATTCGACCCCAGATTCTTTTAGGCAAGTTAATGCTACCTAAAAAAATAAAAGTGCTATTTTGTACTTTAAGTATTCCACCAATCTTGTAGCGGAAAAAAACGACTGATGAATGTGCGAGCGTGGGACTGGGCTAGATCTCAGCGGCAAGGATGCCGTTCGGCTAACTGATGAAATTGGGGGTCCTTAAGTACCAAATTTTTAGATAAGAGAAATAAAGGGTTATTTTCCAAAAAATGTTTTTGTACAAAATCAGAAAGTAATATAAATACCCCAGAAAGCAAAGATTTTTTTTTTTTTTTCTAAACCTGAAAAAATTCCTAGGCTGTTTTTACATATACGTGACGTCGGTTTTACTTTTCATTTCAATGTGCTTACGTATAATAACCAAAGAAATTAACTTCCCCAACGAGGAAAAACCTATTTTGGGCAAAATTAGTTAAAATTGGAAAATTCCAAATTCCAAATATACCAAATGAAATATCCCAAATTCAACAAAAAGTGGACCATTTAAAATGCTTTTTGTCCACATTTCATAGTGTCAGAACAACTTACTATTAGGTTTGCTAGAAAATGATCTAGTGGTATACTAATTACTATAATTTTAAATAAAATATGATTAAAAAATACTTATTGTACTTATGATATTACGAACAAAAGAATAAACTTGAAAACAAAAATGAAAATACTGGAAGTTAAAAAAAAAAAATGACCAAACTAAACTTCCCTTTCTAATGGATATTGGAAACCTGTCAATTTACAAAGACGTTTACATAAAATGTATTGACCATGATGAATAACTTATTATATTATTAAATTAAAGAGCCTGCTATTTCATGGTTGATTTTTTTTTCTACACGCTCGGTTTAAGTTATTTTATTCATATCTATTAATTCCATGTAAATGTCGAGCTATGAAACTTAAGCAGATTAATTATTAAAAATGGTTAATATAGGTATGAATAGAAAACGTCGCGTGTGGAAACAATTGCTTTCGAAAGTTTAGATAAAAAACTAACTAAGACGTGATGATAGACATAATTTTACAAGGAATACCAAATCAGCTGAAGCCCTTCTCACGAGTGTAAAGATCAAGGGAGGAGCCAACGTCACTAGCTAGGTTTAAAAGTCATTCACGTACTTCGAGTACATGTAAGGTAAAAACATACACGGGTCGTCCAAAGGTAGAAACCCTACTCATTACCATCGTATCGTTTAGGGCTATTCCTAGTGTAGTTATCTTTTTCATAATCTTGATATTAATAATTATTATTTATTTAGGGCTATGTATATTTCGTTCTTTAATAAAGTGCCTTACGTATACATTCTTACGTTTAGTTAAGAGTAGAAACAGGGTTAATATAGTTTATTTTTCATTCATTTGGCAATTAAGTTACCCCCTAAGCTTTGCACTCTTTTTACCTCTAAGAGAATTAATAATTGAAGTACTTCGTGTACGTGCACTCGACCATTCAGCCTAGGTCCTTAATTTCAAACTCAGCTAAACCGAATTTCGATTTTCTCTATATTATAAAACGAAAGAGTGTCCGAGTTATTTTTTTCAGACTCCCTATAAGTTATTTTATCCATTCCACATAATGTGGAGCTATGAGACGGAGGCCGATTTATTATTAACCACTCTTAATTATTATATGTAATGAGATAATAATGTAATTTTAAAGCTCGGTTCTAACTTCTGGATAATGAACCCTAAAAATAGCGTCTGCTATGGAAAAAAATTGTGGTATATTGATAGTTATATTACTTTTGCGGCCTAGTTGGCCTATTTAGAAATCCGCCACTGTTTACCGTTAGAGGACGCTTATGAACACCAGGTTTTGTTATTCACCTATATCTATTAAAGGGACTATTTGCGATTTGTAAGCCCCTTTAAAGTTTTATTTTCAGACGACGTTGACCATAACAAATTGTACAGTCAAAGGCTAGGCTGTGTGCATAATGGAAGAGCATTTTTAAGGGGCAAATCTCAGAGCAGATGGGTCCCTTGTCCATTGTTAATAGTCCTAGATGCACCTATCTCTCGAAATGATTACCTTGAATATCTTTTTAAGACGAATATCTATTGGCTAAATACTGTTTCCCGGGGAACGAAAGTCAAGAGTTTTTTTTAATGTCAATTCCTAATTATTAATTTACATTATTTGAACGCCACTGTTTAACTTATAACGAGCTATCCTAGTAATTGACTTATGATATAAGATAGCGGTATAGCTGATAATATTACATCAGCGGCCATCCTACGGAAGTATAGAAACAGATATACGTATTATAAAAGTGATAAACTTACTTTTAGACAAAACTATCTCCAAAAGTAGCCAAACTTGGTCAATAACGGTCAAATAAATTCCCATTCCGTAACGCCTTACGATTCGGTTGCAAATTATTGAAACACCCAATGTCATTAAGAGTCCAACAAGGAATAAGTTACTTGTCTATATTAAAAAATAACAATTAAAAAAATATTAATTAACCACACTTCACACTTTGAAATAAAATCGAAGACCCCGTAATGTTAATAATTAAAGAATAACCAGTTGTAAAAGCGAAAATTGGGTAAATTGGGATTATGCAAAACTTTATCGTACGGGTTTATCTTTTGGTAGTAAAAGCTACGTTCACACTACAGTCTTTGAAACCGTTTTAAATCGTTTTGGAAAGGTCAAATAATAAAATTTTGGGGTCACCCGTGTAGACCTTTGATCAAGAAACCAAATTAATATTTAAAAAAGTCGATTTGACGACTCGAAACGGTTTGAAAATGGTTTCAAAGTGACAAGTGTGAACGTAGCTTTTTTGAGGCGAGTCTGTTAAAAATCGGGTTATAAAAAAATGTGTGGTTATTTTTAAAGCCCGTTATAAAAAATCATCTTAATTATAGAGTCGGTCACTCTGAACAACAATGTAACTTTTTACAACTATGAGAAGGTTCCGTTAAAAATATTCGAAAACAAGATGATCAAATGTTAAAAGATAAAAAAATAAATAAAAAAAATCAATAATCAATATAGAAAAATTTTAGTACATTTAAAACAGTTTTTCTACACTTAAAACGAAAGATCCGTGGAAATCTGTGGGGCCTATTTCACAAGTGGCGCTACAAGTAGGCTATAATTCACGCGGGAACATAATACACCCATTCCAATAGGTTTGGACGAAATTTATTTTGTTGCGTGTCACCTTTCAAGCGTCTTTCTAAATTTAAAACTGTCTAGAAAAACAACCCAACCATATTCAAGTTAACACCCGATAAATAAAATTTATAGGCTATCATTCAAACTTTAAAAAGTTACAAAGTAAAATAAACGTCTGGAAAAGAATCGACATGTTTACAAGCGTATTTACATATATCTACGCCCAATTATAACCATTGCGTCAAAACACAACAGAAACCGTGTATTCAGGGCAAATATATAGAATGTGGGGTAAACTAGAAGTAAATAGCTCGAAAGTAGGTATCTTCGCCTATTTGAGGGGTCACTTTTTAAAGAGGCATTCAAGGTCCTGAGGAATCCTTTAAAGGGAAAATAGGAGCTAAAAATGGAACAGCTTTTGAATTTATTTTCGGAATTATTTTATTTATTTTCCCAATTTTTGGACTTGTTTTAGGTATAAGTTTGAATGTAAATAATTATAAACTCGGGTCAATCATATTTTTTCAACCTTCAACAAAGCTTGTAATGTCCTAAAAAGGTCTTGGGCATCAAACGCCTGCCTATTCTCTTAATGTTACGACATTACAAGCGCTCTTGAAGCCTGAAATAATATGATTGGCCCGAATTTATATTTACTATTATTCAAACTTTACAAAACTTTAGAAAAATAATTTAAACACCAAAGCGTGACTAAAAATTCTCGAATACGTTTTTTGGCAAGGTGATTCCGAAAATAAATTCAAAAGCTCTTCCAAGTATAATGAAATCTGGTGTACTTACCGTGCTATCAAACGCTGACAGGATTGCAAACAGAGAGTGATATACTGGTGGACGACCAACTAAAAGAGTTTTGTCCGAGGTGAAAACCGGAACGGAAAATTGTATAGCGGAACTTCTTTGAAAGGTCATGGTTGTGGGAGTCAAAGAGATATCGGCTTCCTTTAATGAGGAAATGGCGTGTTTTTATGTCAATTTCTTTTGAGCGCCGTTTTTCATAATTTTTATACCTCTTTCAAAAGCATTCCAATCATTCCACTCCAAACTCCATTTACCGGACTACCATACTGGTTGTCAGGACTGACTTTCACGGAATAACTGAATGAATAAAAAAAATACCGAAAATTAAGTTGACAAAAAGTGAAAAATTTAGACAATATTAAACCATAGGGGGGGGGGGGGAATCCATTGCCAAAAATAAATCATGATCTCCCCTTGAATATCAAATTATAGTTTGGACTTTGGACACTCGTTGAAGAGCGTTGCTAAGTCTAGCATTTTAACTTTTTAAGCCTATTTTCAACGCGTTTTTAGGGTTAAATATTTCAAGCGGGGAAGGAGATCTTTTTCTGGTAGAATAATAAAGAATTTCATTGGACCCTTCTCAGAGTGGTCTGAATCTCGCTAAAAACTTAATCGATCTTGCCCTTGTTTACGACATCGTGCTGCCCAACCCAATTTAAAACTAGAAACGACGAAATTTTTTAAAAAGTAGAGCTAGGGTCCAAACTACCAAATAACACCTTACATAATAGTGCAAAATAAGCTTTATTATCCTTCCGGCGAAGAGGGCCCAAACTAATAAAACTTCGTTTTAGGGTTGTTGCGTCTCCACAGGCTACAGTGTATCATAAGTTTATAACTCATGCGCGTATACGTAAAGCCAATATCCACTTAAAAGAAGCATTGTCTATGTTAGCTTATTTTTCAAACAATTTGAAAAGAATGAATTAAAAAAAGATAAGGGTAATTTACCTGAAGTTAATTGTTGTTGATACGTAATCCAGCATTTCGGCCATGCAACCGTTAATTTCTAAATCCTGATCTTTGTCCCTTTGAGAAATCGTCAAATAAGGATTTCTCTAAAAAATTTGTAACCAAAAAATACTTAATACAAATAGAAACACTATAGAAAAAATTAACTTACCTCCTTGACTACAACATTAACGTTTTTCATAGCGAATTTATGGCTGCGTAATAAGTCCAAAAAGGTTGACAGAAAGACAGTTTAATTATATGGCACTATCTTTAATTTGAACAGCCCTATGCGCGGTATCAGATATTTGATTGTCTCGAGTAAAAGAGCTCCACGGTTTTGTGTGTTTCTAACTAAATGTAGGGGGAGTGTATCCTTTTATGTATTGATTTTAGAGTGGAACTATACTGAAGCATTTACTGAAAATTACGCTCAACGAAGGGGGTATTAAGTTCTAAACATAGTTTTAGCTGTGGAAATAGCTTAGTTTTGACTCCTATTAACCCTCACTTAAAACTTAAAGGCGAAATCTGCTCTAAAATGTACCCCTTGAAAAAATCTTCCCTTAAGCACTAAGCCTAGCTTCGACTGTAAATTTTCTTATGATCAAAGCAAAAAAAGGCGACTTCAAAGAGGCTAAAAGAAAAGCAGATAGTCCCTTTAAATAAAACATGAAAATCTTCTGCTAAACGCAAGCGACGACTTGTTTATAAACTAAAAACGTATAATAAACAAAACGATTTTTTGTAAATGTTGTAATAGTAATTTAATAACTTTTTTCTAACAATAAACAGAAATCGCGTGGGAAAAATCTTGAAAGTGTTTTTCACTATTATATAAACGGAATCCACTACCTCTTAATCTTGAAAGTTTGAGGGATAATGAAGGTGATTCAACTACTGTACACCAACAAACCTATACTCGCACGTTATTATCACCTGTCACCACTACCAAAGTCTAGGGGACTCTACTCTTTCCCTTCTTCTAGTCACTAGTTTGTTTGTAAAAGCAAACAAACGCCTAGAATTTATCATGTTTCCATTCTTTACACCCAATTTCTGTAGTGGAGTTTTGGGTCCTTTTGATCTTTCACAAAGGCGTCGCCGGGAGGGCTAGTCATCACCTCCAGAAGTCTTACCCTTTCTTGACTATAGATTCCCTTATTTTGCCCTAGTTTTTTTAAATAGTTCAAGTTAAAATAGTATAGTTGCTCTTGTCTTGATGTTATCCTGCCGTTCCATGGCTAGTAGAGTATGGGTAAAAAGTTTCCCTTTCCAAGGGTGGATTCCAGTATAGGCATTTGAAAAAAAAATTGAAGTATAAACCAACATAACTTAAGCAGATTTTAGTAATGTCAAGCTACACCATACACCTTCAGCCAGAGCATTTCACTGGGAAACCGTTCAACCCTCCCTCACGCAACCTACATTAAAATAAAACTCCTAAAATATAAAATTTAAACAAAAAATTTTAATTACACGTATATAATTAATAAATTTATGTACAATTTATATTATATATTCAGTGTTGCCTTTTTAATTTTTTTCTCTTAAACTTTTGATTTTATAAAGAAACAATTTTTAAAACTTTTCTGTCCAACCAACATTGCTTTTTTTTTTAGGTAATTTTAAAATTTGGCCGAAATAAAAGAAAATTAGTAAAAAAAGCTTGTCTTTTTTTGGGTTCATTAATCCAAATGTTAATTCTTTTTACTTTTGTGAAGTTTTCGCTAAAATAATGATAACAATAAAAGTTATAAAACAATTTTAAACTAAAGCCAGGGACACTATTTTAAATTACTTTAAAAACTGAATTGTGTATAAATAGTGAACAATAAAAAAAAAAAGAAAATTGGGGATGGCCTGTTTGGTGAATAGTATTTTGACTTTTGGTTTAAAATATAGTACACCGGAAAAAACTATATACGGAATCAGTTTCGGGCTTAAGAATTGAGATATATATTTTCCCCCCCCTTGTATAAAAACAATAATTAGGCACCGCTGGATTAATGCTAACTCGCTATCTCAGTTTGACTTGGTTTTTGAGAAATAGTTCTAAATCGCATGGGGTAGCGGTTCCCATTATCGCACTCTTTTTGGGGAGGTCGACTATTTTTCTCGATCGTATCCCAGTCATTAATAACGTGAAACTTTGTTGAGTCTTTCGCGTTGTCCTTTTCCACGGCATAGTTGTAGGAATCGCTTCGCCATCTTGGCGAATCGGGATCTTTTCGGAGTTTAATGACTAGTCGAGGAGATTGAGAGTGATTCTCACTCCATTTCATGGGTGATGACGGAATTGGATGTCGCGTGGGTTTCTGATTATACGAACCGCAGTCCGGTGATTTTTTAGAACCAATATCGCTTAATGGTGATATGGGTGAGTTTCCCCGATCTTTTAGATTCTCAGAATCGCTACTTTCGTTCTTTTTTTTCGGTATTCGATAACCGGCCAGCGATGATCGAGGACTGGTGGCTGGAAAAAGGCTCTCGCGTACTTTAATACTTTCTTCTCTGACTTTTTTCTTATCACAATCAATATCGTCTACGGGAGGAGAAGGTGAAGATTTGTCCAGGCTTTGAGACGAATTAACCACGATTGGGGACCTCTCTCTAACCCTTTGCCTGCTCGAATTGATTTTCTTTTCTTTAGGTCTCTTTAAAAATTTGGACAAGGAGTCAGTTTTTATAGAACTACTGGCGCTAGAGCTGCGGGACGAAGCTTTGCTACTTCTTAATCTTCGGGGTGATAAGACTAATTGACTATCACCATCCTCGGTTTCAGTATCGAAGAATACATTATCAGAATCTTTAACTGGGTCCTCGCGATCACCTTCGCCATTTAAGGGCACTTCGTAATGGCTTTCATCTTGCATAAGAGCCGGTTCTTCATTTTTGTCGCCATCTCCCTCTTTTTCAACCGCACAATTTCCACCTAACAAAGATACACTCGTAGTCACAATTCTTTTATCATTTTCTTTACCCTCAGTTTTTAAAACGATAATATCGCTACCAGACATGGACACCTTAACCTCGCTGTTCAATTTAACATCGTCACAATCCACCAAAATTTGTTCCATTTTACGATAGGCAATGTTCGAACCTTTCGCTTGAAGTACTTTTCGTTGACGCGATAATTCTTGCGATTGAGAATTGCTTTTTGGATCTAATTCGGTCTCTCGAGTTTCTTCCTCTTCTTTGGGCATTAAATCATCCATAGACGCGAAAGTTTGTTCTTTTCCATCGGTAGTTTTCTCCTCCTCAATTTTCATATCAGGGAGTAAAGTATCTTCGTCCATCATGAGGGAACAACTTTGCTTCGGCTCACTCGATTCTATTTCCACTCTTTCCAAAGCGAAATGACGACTCTCGTCGCTACTTTCTTCCAACTGCAAAGGAGGAGTGGATCCCGAAGCTTCTTCTTTAACGTCAAACTTCTTCATTTCCTCTTCAAAATTATCCGCCATCTTCTTAAACCTTCGTTTAATGCGACACTTATTTTTGGAGGGATTAGAATCTCCGCCGCTTTCCTCCGTTAATTGAAACATGGAAGTAAACCTTCGATGAGAGCGTCGAATACCGTTAAAATAATGTTTGGCATAAGGATTGGGCATTTTTTGAGCATCCTGTTGTAGCTTATCCGGAGTTGGAACAGCAACTTTATCCGGTTTCTTCACTTGCCTCTTTTGAGGAGTTAAATCACTCGATGGACAATCTTTACCTTCCAAAACTGACACGATTGAGTTGAACAGCGGAAATTTCTCTGCATCGCTAGAATAAAGCCGATCGTATATATTGTCACTGTGATTGGCTTGCACAATCGCGTTTCGTTCCTTCTCGGTAAACTTCGCTCCTTTCTTCGTGACCAACTGGACTTGTTTCTTGAAAACCTCTTCGCGAACTCGAAACAATGATCGGTTAAGCTTCTCTCTTCTATTGACCATATAGCACAGATTTCGAACCTAAAATAAATCGTATACAAAATTAATGCAACGATCAAAAATATTTTAATAGCTAAGCCTAACTAACGAACCTACCTGGTAAAAACGTTAACAAAAAACCAGGAAAACTAAGTAATCTTTTGTCAAAAACCATGTAACGTTTATTCACAATAGAATTTTTGATAAATTTATATAAAAATTTGTTTTCGCTAGAAAATTTTGTACAATTTCTTTGGCCAAAGTTATATTTTACGAATCATATTAAATTCAACTTTTTTTTAATATAATTTAAATAACACTAGTAATAACTACATAACCGCAACCTACGTTTTAGGAACTTTAATGTTTATTACCCTTTCGAGATCCTGTCGTAGATGAACAAACATTTTCATGCGAGCATAGAGACTATCTTCCTGTTGACGACAAAGTAGATTGGATTCTTCGGCTTTAGGAGTTAACAATGGTTTGTTGAAATTGGCGCGTCGTTTCAATTTCCAATACTGGTAAATGCAATCGGTAATAAAGACGTCCGTTTGTAATGATTCCGCCACCACTTTAGCAGAAACGTGCTTGTAAAACTCGGCTTCCAATGATTGAATCCTGAAATTGTATTAATAACTATTAGGGCTACCACTTTTTGGGTACCGAGTCAAGTAATTTATGAGAAGCCCAGAATCAAGCTGGTGGTGGTCAATTTTTAAAGGAATTATACTAGACTCAGGGAAAAACTTTTTTAATAGAATAGGGCTGATATATCCAAAAAAATGATCAAAAATCGACAGAGGTTTCGTGGTAATTAACAGTTATAAAAGTTAGGATCAAAGAAATTTTAGATTTATTTTAAAAGAACTCAATTGGTGATGCCAAAGAGAGTTTGTCTTTGAAATGGTGCTTGAACGGAAAGAGATGTTAGTTAGAAATAGGGTGTGCTTCGGTTGACGCGCCATTTCATTATAGTGTCTAGTGCGTGACTTTGATAAATAACTGTAAATTACAGCAAATCCTTTAATGATATTAAAGTCGATTTTTTTATCAGAGTCTAGTATATCTTTATGCCTTAGAATACTTAAAATTAAGTAGCAAACTCGATACCCATCACAAGTAGTACTGGAATTATGGTTGATAATGGCCTACAGTAAAACCTAGTTAAATGAAACACTTAATAAATTATCGCTTTTAACCCTTTTTTTAATTTCGTGGCCTAGCAGCTATAATGAAATGTTCCCTCCTCCCCCCAGAATTTTATTGTAACGATGTTTTAATGTATCAGGGGTTCGTACAGGTTTTCTAGACTACTTTTATCAAATTTTTCTGTGTATGTTTTATAATAAAAGGGACTTCATAAATAATGATAGAAATATAAAAAATAGGGCTGAAAATAAACTCGGTTTTCAAGTGCTTTTTTTTCGGTTTACAACAGCTTTGAGTATCATCAAGAGTTTTCTATCAAATAAATTTTCCTGATTTTCTTAAATAATCACAATTTTTCCTGATTTCCTGTAGTTTCTTTTAGCTAAAAATCATTTTTATTGATATTTCTAGGTTTTCCCTTTTTTCCATGGCTAAATGATTAAAAAATTGAAAAAACTTTTATTACCGTTTGTCTCTAGCTCCAGCTCGATCATCAGTAGAAATTTCTAACTCCATCCACGCTCTACTATCACACTTCTTATCATTGTTATTGTTAATAATATTATTATTATTCAAACTATTTGTAGTTTCTTTTTTCACACTGTGTCGGCGTCGTTCATTCTTTTTGGGAGTTAATTTAACTTCTCCATCAGATTCTGTCGATAGAGATTCATCCTTCTTACTGTGTCTCTCGCAATAAGACTATAAAGAATTGCAATTTATGTCCAATAAGATTTTCATAAGTAATTTTTATTTTTAAATTTAATTACCCGAAGTTTAACTCCGTCATCTTCGTTATCTTCATCGATAATCGCTTTCATTTCTAAACCATTTTTAAAGGCACATGTGACGTGATACGCTGTTTTACAAGTTTTAACCTAGAAATTAAAATTAGATAAGCGAAAAAAGTTGGAAAAAAATGGGAGATTTTTGGTTTTGTAAACATACGGAACATTGAATGCAAGCTCCGACTCTTTCTTTACATAAGGTACAAATTAACGACCACCGACTTGGCTAAAATATGGATATTATAATAAATTATTTGTTTCAGTAAATAAAACCTCCTTATAATGAAATTTTTGGAATTCCCGCCATATCGTCTGCGAAGCCAAGGCCTAGCAGCTAAAAGGAAATTCTTTTTCCCCCAGAAATTCATTATAACAAGATTTTACTGTAGTGACAAAAAGTGATTTTCAATCATTCAATCATGATTTAAATAGCCAAATAGTAAGTTACAAATCATTTTCTTTCACTTACTCAGAAAGTAGGCTTAGCAGGATTCTATATAAACTACGATATCTCATCATTAACGAGTCTCCAGGGACTCCTTAGCTTTATTCCAAGAGTAAAACAATTCAAACTAAGTTTAAGAGTCAAACGCTTTTGTTTGTTGGCCGTGGATCCTCGTAATGTCTACTTTACGAGAAAGATTAAAATTGATTCGGGATGACCAGGGTAATCTCTCCAAACATAGGAAATAGGAGTGTAATATTTCAAAATATAGGAGAATACAAGATAAATAATAGCAATATTATAGGAAAATATAGGGTTCATTGGCTAATTACATGAAATTTTGGTAATTTATGGTTCAACAAACACTGAATTACGTTTGAATGTAAACTAAATTGCTATATTTTAGGACGTGTTTAAATTTTTTTCCTGGGGGGTGGTATTTCATTTATCTGGAGGCAAGATAAAAATAAGCAGTGGTGTCAAGGGAAACAAATGAATTTATAGGAAAATATAGGAGAATACTTTAAATTATAGGAATTTGGAATTTACAGGAAGGGATTGAAAAAAAATAGCTCACCTCGTTGATTTCTAGATTAATATTGGTTTGTAAATAAATACTAAATACGTATTATGCTGGAGAATAAGGCTTATTTTATCAAAAGGAATTGATAGAAAATTACTCATTGTCGAGCTTCTTTCTCCTTAAACAAAGAAAAACTTACAGGAATGTGAGAAATTTTGGTAATGGGTTCCATCTTTTCAACGCAACCGATGCTAACTTCAGGTACCCACAAGGCGCAACTAACGTGAGCCCATTTTGATCCACTCCTTGTACACTTCATGGCACCTCCTTTATGAGGACAGAGTTCACACAGAGGACGAATACCCAAGGCGCAAGTTCGACACACCCAGCTGCCATCGGGAATAGAGGTGATGCCGTAACAGGCCTGGTGGACGCAAATATTGCAAGAGTCGCAAAATACCATTTCATTGCCATCTTCAGAGTCGGGCTTAAGTTTAAATAAAAAAAAAAAAAAAAATGAGTTTCATAATCTAAAATATTACAAACGGATCATTGAGCATCATTTATACCGATCGACAAACGTCGCAAATAACGTCTTCGTCATATTCTATGCCTAATCCTTCCTGACTTTTGATGGCATCCTGTAGATTTTCAAAACACTGAGATTCTAACTCGTCCATTACCAATTCCATTGTTATTTCTTCGACAGATGGTAAGCCTAAATCATCCCGTTCTTCATTTAAGAGTTTCAACCAGGATGTATCTAAATCATCCAAGTCGTAACGGCAAGCTTTGTCAGCTACTGTAGAAGCGGCACTGACAATATGCCATTCAGAATTGAAATTTTCATCTTGAGCGTGTTTTAAATACTTTTTTGGCCTAGATATTATATATCATTTATTATAAGTTTATAACACCAATAAATGTTCAAAATCGAAAAATGTAACATACAACTTAAACTCCTCGAGCTTTTCAGTCTTATTTACCCTACAAAGAATTATGTTTTGTTTAATTTTTTAGTAAAGGAGATCCAAAAACAAAATATTCACTTACCGGTACGCTGGTTCGGGTAAGGTTTCAGGATTAACAGGGACTTGAACTCCTCTTTCCCATTCTTGTTTCCAAGTGTCTGACATCAGCCAATACTCTTCAGGAGCTAACTGATCGCTATCAGGTAGTTTCATAGCGCTTATTAGATCCTTACGAAAAAGCTACAAAGAAAGAGAATTTGTTATGGATAATAGATTTTTTAATTAAAGTTTTAATTACTTCAGCTGGCTTGTTGTTTCTATAAGAACTGTTATAAATCTTGGACATTGGTGGTAAATCAATAGCATTCCCTCGTTTTGAGAGACCTGAGGGCCAAAATAAATATTGTTAAGATGCAAACCAAGATATGATGAAATTTTTTATTTACCTTTAGAGTCTTCATCGTCACTTATGGAACAACTAGTTTTCCTTCTCCGTTTATTCCCAGTTGAAGCTGGAAAGAAGGAAAGTCAAAAACCCTCGGAGTTAATAGGCGCATGACCGGAGGTTAAAAATGATTGTCAAAACTTACCACCTTCATCTGGAGACTTGCAAGCTGGTCTTTTGCTCTTCATGCTCATAGAGGGTCTCCACATAATACTAAAATAAATCAGTCCTGTAAAAATTAACGGTTTGAACCTATGGCCAAAGGCAGAGCCAATGAAAGTTCAATGGGTCATTGAAGTTCTTTAACCAAGGCGTAACTTGGGGGTGATAAATACGTAAGGCTTAACTTCGCGTAGTCTATAAGCAATTTTTAACCTTTTTCAAACAAGAAACAATGCGATTAGTCCCTCGATGATTAAAATATTTTTAATTTTCTTCAGTAGTCTGAAAAATTTCAAGTTTTCTCTCCAGCGTCTCGATTTCCGTCTGCCATATTTGGCACTTTTTAGGAAGAGATTCAATGAAATACGATTTGGAAATACGGCAATTTTTCAGATAAAAGTCACAACGATAAGCGCGTAGATCTAAAAAAGGTTACAAAGCATAAGGTTAAAACCGATAATTAACGTTAAATTTAAAATTTAAATATCATTTACCACTCGAAATTTAACAGAATCTTAGCTCATTAACCGATAGACGTCCATTTTAAACAATCGCACAACAACAGTGAGGCTTCAGCCGTTACGCGCGCTATTGCGCATGCCCGAACTCGGTGTAGTATGACCACGTGACACGTTCAATGGTGGCAATTTTCCCGCCTAATATATCCCGGTAAATTTAAAATATTAAAGACAACGTGCAGTTTAACACGAATTCCTGGAGTAAAATCTTTATTACTTGTGACCAGACGTTTATGAATACAAGAGATGAACGTGTGCTGACTGCACTCATTGCCTTTTTTTTTTTTCATCATATTGCACAACTTCAAAAATAAAGCTGTTTTAAATCTTTTTCTTGGTATAAAAAGATTCTCTAAACGCGAAAACAACACGTCCTACAAAACTGCTCTATTCTCTTTAAATTTGTCATAATGTCATTAAAAAGCCATTTTTCTCAAATATAAATTGGCTAATATATCCTTTATTTGTAATCGAAAGTTCATAAGTTAAGTCGAATTCAACCTACTCTCAATTAGACGTAATTAGACTTATCTAAAATCAGTAGACAATTAGGTAAATTATGCTTGGTGTATCAAAGTTAAGCCTTAAATTCGTCTATTAAGAACGTGGGGAATTTTGAGGTTTCAAAGAAAAATATAATTTTACTCCATTGAAAATTAACTAAATTTTAATTACGGTAACTTACTATGAGGAAATTATAATTTTACTATTTCTTAAAACTACTTATACCAAGCTAACTTGATAATTAAGATTAAAGGGGGGACAAAATAGTGAGATCTTGGTAATAATAAAAAAATACATTCAAATTTTACAAAGCGTGGCTTTTAAATTTTTTTTTTCTATTACTTTTAAAAGTTGTAAAAAGGCAATAAATTCTGGCCAAGGCATTTTTTTTTTTTTTTCATATTTTCAATAAAACGCCCCTAAATTTTTAAAAAATGTTACTAAGAAAATAAAGGTTATGTAGACAATTTTTGTACAAAACACTATGTAATATTATTTTAGCCCTAAAACAACATCATCCTTTTTTCAAGTATTTTTTGTCTATGATAAATTGTACTGTACATATTTTTAAATTCTAAACTTGTCTACAATGATTAATAACAGTATTAACGCTTTGGGGAAAATGTCTTAATTGTTTCCATGAAGTATGGCCATTGTTGTAGTGAAAAGGAGCCCAAGAAACTTTTGATTTTAACGTCCCTGTCTTGGAATATTGGTTATTTAAACGACAAACCTCGAAATTGGTAATCAATATTTGTTGATTACTAATGCAAACTTAAATTTGAATTTAGATTCATCAGAGATTTCATTTTGAAATAGCTAGGGATACTAAAGTACAGTTTACAACTCGACACCAAACTGAATCTTTTCAATGAGAACACCTCATAGTTTAAACTCAGAAACTTTTGCAAACAAGAGGGGCCACACTTCATGGAGAGACAACTATAAACATTAAGCGGGGCGGGTAATAATGATTTAAACCTAAACAGATTAAAAAATATTTGGAAATAAACTAAAAAAAAAGATAAACATTACTACAATAGTAACAAAAAATAATTAGGCTTAAATGATAAAGAGCATCAAACTAATTTCACTAAAAAAAAAATTCAAGAAACTTGTTCGTTGTAAACTTGTAATAATGGATTTTAAAGCTTTTAAATTTTTTCTTTGTTTTAAAGGCATCATTTTCCGCGATGGCACGCTTAAAATTAATAAAACAACGGATGAAGATGAAAAATAATGATTTTTGTTTGTTTGTTTACCGAAGCACTCTTTCGCGTGACGCTCGTTTGTTTTTTTTTTTTTTTTAGTTTAATAAGAAAGAAGAGATTGGGGGAAGTTTTCTTTCAAGGTTTTAGTAAAAAAATTGATTCGTGGTGGATAAAATAAGAGTTTGAGAGAAAGGTTAAGATTTCACTTTCCGTTAGAAAGATTGTGGGAGGTGTAGGTTTTTTTTTAACGATTAACGAATGACATCACGATACAGAAGAAATGGGATTATGCGGAGAACCCATTTGCGTCAGAACTTTATCTAGCCACTGAAGAGGTCCATGAAGGTGAATTTCAATCCAACACGGAGTCGAAGTCACGTCTTGACGGTGATATTCCGCACCCCAGCCTTTCACGAAACTCATGCGAATAGTGCACATTTTGGTCAGTTCATACACAGCCTCGAAACCGTGATTCACCGCTTGACTTAAAAGCTGAGCAAACTCCTGCAAAATTCAAAAGAATAGGTAGTTTTCAGATGCGAACATCGTGGAAATTTATGGGGTTTTAGAATATTTTTAATGAGTTGTTAGATTTGATAAATTTCTTTAGTGTCTAGAATAGTTTTTAAGGAGTTTAATTTCTTTAGATTCTAGAAGAGACTATTGTTTAAGGAGAGTGAAATGTATGTTGAATAGCAGACATCACGCTTTCACGTAATGTTTAACCATAGCACGTGGAAAGTTAATATCATACGTGACCTCCCTATTACATATAGAATGGTCAGAGGTAGTTGTTTATTGGCTTATTGTATTATACCACTTAGGTTTTGGTCTAGAATAGTTTAACAATCATGAACGTTTTTGATGAATTTCATTTCAAGCGGGTGATGTTAAAACGATTAATATAAATTATTACCTGATTATTGAATATTTTTAAACTGCAGCCGGGTGGAATTTTGCAAACAGTAGTTGGATGGAATCCGTGAGAGTGATTGCAATTCCTACTTTGAACAAATATCGCGCTGTCGCTTAAACATTCGGCGTAAACTTCTCCTCCAACGTAATATAAATGCACCCCTAGAACATATTTCAAACATTAAAATCAATTAAACCAAACTTTCACGAATGAAAATGAATTTGAAGATGGAAAATTATGATATAACTCTTAAAGGGTGAATGAAGCTTGATTTTCTATAGATTATTTATCATTAAAATATACTTAATAAACTAGTAATAAAATTTACAAATTCATAATAATATAATTAAGATAGAACTAGTGATGTCTTTGAAGCGATAACTAGGAGGGAAAAAAATGACAAATTTAAGAGTTGTATTATAGGAAAATTAAGGGAAATATAAGAGAAATCATAGAACTAGCATCAAAAACAATATACTCCAAAGTTCAGGGCTGGGTGAGATTTAAGAGTGATAAGGAAAATGTTTCGGCGTTGCTGGCATGGGGGTTCATTCAATTCTTAGTCTGTTGTCGTCATTGGTCACTAGTCCTTATATTAGGAGTTCAGGATCTCTACGAATACAGCTAAGCCTATTTTCCGGGTAAGTTTTAAATTGATTTCTGGTTTAACATTTGCTTGTAAATTTTTTTACTAGTGGATTAGGCCTATTTAAAAGATAAAGAATCAATAAAAAAAATCCCTTGTGGTTAGGTTGCATTCTCCGTTTGAATATGTTCCAAAAATTAAATTCACAAAAATTAGTAAAAATAAGAGTCTAATGGTAAATTCAGTTAAAATAATTTAGTTTTAACATCGCATAGACTACCCGATCCTTAACTCAAGTGGGTAAATACGCGTGTTAATTTTGGTGTATCGATAATTAATGAACATTATTTACCTTTCCCAATATGTCGTCGCGTATTTTCGATGGTTGAGTTTCTATTTACATTCGATAGCAATCCCAAACAGAAGCGATTGTTATTATTGGAAGGATCCGTGAAACCGTCTATGATGATGCTATGGCTTTGGGCGTGAAAAACTTCTCCTACTCTCGAATTTAACTCGTAATAGGCTATAGAGCACCAATATTGAGGTTCTTGGTACGTAACAGGCGCTACGTCTATATTCAAAGGAGAAACTAAGGTTAAAAAGATTAAATTGCGAAAAAAATTCAATTATAATTATTATATTATTATTATAGGGATACTAGACTCTGGAAACCAAGTTGTTTTTAACCAATTTAAAATGTTAAAATATGCGTAACAACTTTTTTGCAGTAATTCACAGAAATAGGCTCGAATAAATTTTGGATTTTATATCAAATATATTAAAATAATCAATTGCTTATGCACATTTATCTTTGAACCGTAAGTGGCGTTTGTTAGAAACTGAGCACGATTTAAAGTTAAATTGTTTCACACACCATTTTTATTTTTAAATAAATATATCAAGAGATTCGTTGATTTTCCCCTGAAAATCTCAAAGCTTGGCCTTCATTGCTTATTTTTTTTACTCTAAAGAGAATATTTACCAGGAGGTATGACTGTCGTATCCATCGGAGTCTGACTACCATCGGTTCCTGGTTGAGAATCATCTTGCGGGCTATACGCTGGAGGAGGCGTTTCTACAAATCATTTTGAACGAAATGATTTAAATAATGCAACAAATTAAGTAGGGGTGGGCGAGTACTTGAGAAACTCAAGACTCGGACCAGTCCAGTTTAGCAGAACTCGAGACTCGACGCAAAAATAAATAAACTTACCTGGTAAACCAAAAGGGCTATTGGGTGCCGAACTTGAAATGCTTGTCCCAGGAGATGGAACTCCCGATAAACTTGATGCGGGTGCGGCTGGGGAAGCTAGGGAACCACTCAAAGAGGAATTAGGGGGAGGAGACGTGAAACCTTGAGCCGAGAAGCTAACGTTATGAGGCATGGCTGGTTCAGGTACCTGCTGAAAGTTATTCGAGAGCATGGGATGACCCGGTGGATATTCCGAATGTCTCGGTACCAGTACCGGAGGCAAAACTAATAGATTGGTTGTTTTCAGTCAGCAAGATATTTAAATAGAATTAAATCGCGTTAAGTCTGTATTTACCCGGACTTTCCACTCTTTTGTAATGGTAAGGGTTGATGCAAACTTCTTTTTGTTTGGCAGAAAATGGATATTCGCATTGCTCAAGGGGTTTCAATTCGTGGTGACTCTGGAGATCTGGCCACCTCCATACTCGACAATAAATAACGTGTGGTAAACCTTTTCTGTGCGAAACCTATTTACAACAACATTAATCTAAGTTAGATTTATATAATATTTAAAGGGTAAAGTTTTTATTTACTTGTAATCTTCCATCAAGCGACCTGGGTATCGTAACGCATTTGCTAGGTTGCCCCGGGCTGCTAAGAGCTTTCTCCAACTCTTCTATCGCGCCTTTTTTCTTTTTAAGCTTCTTTACGAGAGAATCAACGGCTTTTTCCGCCCATTTCTCCTCCTCATCTCCTTGCTTCCAGCCTAATAGTTTCTTAACCGCGGGGCTGGTAAAGCTGAAGAGACTGTTGAGAGTCGACATGCTCGTGTTGCAGTTCTCTTCGCTATTTAGTGGTATTCCCAACTCGCAGAATACTTCACTTGTTACGGATCTAGGGAAAGCAAAAAGTAAATTACTCGCCAAACAAATCATTCTAGAATTTTGATTACGAAATCTTGATTTAAAACATTTACAAATACTTTTAAATTTACTTAATTAAAGAACCAAGGCCTATTAGCATTTTAAAAATCAGGGGGGGCAGGGGGCAATAAAAAAAAGTGTAGCTAGCTCGCTTTTTCACTTTTCCAAGAAAATTAGGCCTCATCTTAAGCCTAATTTACCCTCAAGTTCAGAGTAAAAAAATGCTCCAAATTTTGAACCACCCAAAAATACATTATAATAAACTTACAATTTTTCATTTTGGGACGCGTTTAACTCCGACTATTTCTTACATCATTATTTTCTGAATCATAACTATTAATTTACTTACACTAAATTACAATAATTAAAAATAAAACGACAAATTTCGGAATTTTTTTCTCTCTCCGGCGCATATAAGCTTGCTGAGCTTGCGGAGACGATAACGACCTCTTTAGGCACTACTTCGCGCCCAGAAAAAGCACAGCTTCTTATTTTCGGGTATCCATCCGCCAGTTTCAAGTCTTAAAGAAGCCAAAGAACTGCTTTTATTTTTAAAACTTTCTCCTTCGATATTTTGGTTTATAAAAACCTTAACCTAATTTATTAATCACTTATTAATTGGTAGTGCTCAAACGTGTTTTTAAAAACAAATATTTTACAAACCGAAAGTGTCTCTTTTTACTACATAAACTATTTATTTATTTCAACGTCTGCAGTGCCTATGTATGAAAAAGAAAACATGTTGGCGGACTGGCGACATTAAGTCTAAAGACGAGAGAAAAAAATATTCTTACATTTCAAGCTTTTTCAACTGTCAAAATTTCTTGAAGTGTGTCCACCCCTGATGGTTTTGACGTAAAATCTTCCCTATTGTGTTTTAATCTTTCGTTTAAACAATTAAATTTAAGTTTAGGCAAAGCCTAACTTGATTTTTGGCACATTTTAAATTGCCGGGAAATTTCGCGCATTTTTCTCAACAAGTAAAGACGTTTGGTTGGCGCCTTTTTGAGAGACCGCGTTTATTTTTTCGCGCTAAAACTTTACGCGCCCTTTTTGTTTATGAAAAGGATTCCCTGCTTTTCCTACAGTTTCAATGAAAATATTAAGATCTTACCGTTACGTAAACGATTCGTCAAGTTTATTTCCGAATAAATTAAGCGTGTAACCTTTTCAGAGAAGGATCATTGTACTTTCCCAAGCCCGGTATACAAAAAGGAAAAACCCATTATGTTATGATTCAGAAACTATAAAAGGTATACCTGTGATGAGTCATTACGCTCGTTTTCCAAAATTGATCCATTTTTTTCATTCGCACGCATGAATGAGTTTCGAAGTTTTGCACCCAACGCCCTGCAACATAAACATTCGACCCACCGTAATTTTTATGACTCTGCTAAAAACGCAAACCGCGTAAAAACTAAACGAAATTAATAGTTAATCTCCTTGATACGATAAATATGTCAATATCATCATCATCGCGAATTGCCTTGAGACGCTTGTAAGCGCTCGTTTTTTGATCATTAAAAAAGGCGGAGTAGCAACTAATTACTCTAAATCGATTATCTATGAAAACTCGGCTAACGCGAGTTTTAAATTCCTATTGCATACGGATTATTAATGGCCCATATTATGTTATAATGTAACGTACAAAATTTAAGCACGGAAAATTATTAATTTCCATAAGTGATAGTTTAGTTGTTTTGGCGCGAAAGATTTAAAGCAAATTCATTTGGCGGGAAATTCAAAACCGAAAAGGTGTTAAGCAACCCATATACCAAGTTCCAGGGTTGTTGCGATTTAAAAGAACGTTCAGTAATTGTTTTTTCATTTTGTTTGCTAGTTGTTCAATCACGGTATTTAAGAATTCTAAATATACCTATAAACCTCTGTCAAACAATGCCGATCAATCCTTATCTAAAAATTCAAATTAAGATTCAGAGACGAGATTTTAAGAAAAGGCTTAAAATATCAATATATATATATAAAGTTGAAATATCTCTTGGTAAACAAAAAAAGGAGTTTACAACAGTAATATTAACAAGAAATCGAGGCCAAAGGTGAAATCATAAGTTTATAATTTGAAATCAAGAAAGGATAGAAGTTACACTGGGAGATGGCCGCTTTCATAATAAGGTTAACTAAATACTAGATTGAGACAAAGAATGCTTACCTTTATGGACATTTCAATCTTTAATATATTCAATAATAAGTAGTTACTTGCACCCTGTTGATCTATTTCTGTTTGCCCACAGTTTAGAACATTATGCTGTGGACATAATAATTCCCTGTGTAACTTCTGTCCTTTCTTGATGAACACTGGAACTCAGAGGTTACAACACTTCTTTAGGCGCTATGAATTTTTTCAAAGATTTCCTATTAGATATATAAACAAATTCTTTTACTAGATGGAAAAGGGAGAGACAGACGCTAGACATATACCATTGGCTACTTTTTAACACTCTTGGAGCAATAAAATAGGGATTTGAAGGATAAGAACATACATAAGTATTTGAGCCACATCTCACCTACCTGCCTATAATTTCAGTCTTGTATGTCTAAAATTTTTTTTGACTAAATTTCAGTTGTTTATGCCTATTTTAATTGTGAATTATAATGCACTATAATTATATTTAGTTTTTTTTACTCTTTCTCTCATAGATTTATATGTACATCGATTAAACTGTACAACATACAACTCAAAAAGCACCATTCATGTTTTTTCAACAGACTAGAGAATTATTTTTTTCTGTATAAAATATTACATCTTTTTCTTTTGAAATTAATTATTCAAAAGTATCAACTCTTTATCAGATTTAAAATAAGGTGCGTGTAAAGATATGGAAAATGTACACCTTTTTTTGAAGTTTTAAGTTTTTTTGGGAAAAAAACCACCCACTTTTGCAAAAGTGTGGGTGTGAATTTTTATACACTTTAAGTCCTTTCCTGGAAAGGATTGAATGCGGGAGGGAAGGTTTTTTCTTTTATATTCGAATGAAACTATTGCTAATATTAAAAACAAAAATATTATGAAGACATTAATTTTTGTTGTAATTAGTGTATATTAGAAAAAAATGCTTATTTTCACAAAGAGGCCTTATATTTTTAAATTATTTACAAGAAAACTTAAGATTTTCAGAGGAAAATGCTCAAGAAAATTCAAGTTTTGGTCATTTTTCTACGTAATAAGTTTAATATTTTGTTTGTAAACTTTGAATAATTATAATATATCATTATTTTTTTTTAAAACGATTTTGTTCCCATTTTTGTTTGGAATGGAAAAATGTCTAAATACCCTACACGTTAATTCCAAACCGGCTGGAATACGTTTCGATGATATTAATTTCATTTTTTTTTTCGCGATTGTTTTCTTTGTTCATCAAGAAATAGTTGTTTATTTGTTATGTTAAATATGTAAATATTCGACTAACACACTTTATTTTAGTCTACCAAACGTATATTTTTGGATTCAAATGGATTTAAAAATATGTAATTCTATTTTACACCCTTCACATAGATTTCTTACGAACCAAGGCTTAAAGTTTTAAGCCTAAAATATACAAAGATAAATTTTCTGAAATAAGTTTTTTTTGCAACTTACTTGACTAGTCTACTTTATTTATTGATTTGAGTGTTGGCAGTGGATTCACCCAGATTTTAAGATGATGGCATTTATTTTTTTTTGCCTTTTGTGTTAATGTCTGTGGGGAAATAACACAAGGCGCCAATGTTACTTGATAATATTAAATTGTTTTAAACTTTGGTTTCTGGTCCCGCTGCCGCTTTCTTGAAAGAATCTCGTAATTTAACTAATAATGTAGCGCAATATTGTCCATACACTTTGTTATACCATTCAGGCGCGCGACCTCTGGTAAAAGAAATAAAAAATAGAGTTAAAATTGACATACTATCTTTATCATTCTAAAAATAAAGCAAAATTTAAAAATATAATTACCTCGTATCTATTCTGGTGATATGGGTAACTTTGGACTTTCCGGCGCCACAAGGTTCAATCAGAAACCTAGAGGCCAGAACTAGTCCTCGTATGGCGTTAGACGGCACAACAGCGTCAGCGTGTTCTACCGATGTCTCGACTAGTATGCATGTTGTCCCTTTCTTTGGATCAATCCTCCACATTCTAAAAGAGAACCAGAAAAAAATGAGTTAAGTTTACCTAAGCAAGATAATTCTATGATTGAAACTTACCTTAAAACAGAATAATCTCGAGGTGGATGTGGCGTTATTGTTCCACTACTGTGTTGATAAATTTCGGCATGTTTGTCAAGTTTGACAACAACTTTCCACTTCAAAAGCTTTTCATCCCAGATATGTCTGATGGATTAATTGACAACGTTACAATTTCGTAACATCGTGACTCGCATTTTTCGTCAAGTGTGAAGTGAACAGTGAACTACACGCTTACCTTTCTCTTAAAACTCTATTGAGCAATTCGACAGGTGGAGCTTCAATTTCTACCGAAACTTTCCATAATTTCAAAGGATGTCCATCCCCAACTTTCTTGTAGGCAACTTCGACACCGTCCACCGAAGGCAAGGGCACCCATCCTTTAAACTTTTCTCTGGCTTCCTATTATCAAAAATCGCTAGCATTTAGACTAACCCTAACTTAGCTAAACCTTACCGAAGCATATAAGCGAAAATCTTACCTTAAGCAAGCCTTCAATGCAACCATCCATGTACGCTTTCCAACCATCTTGAAGAACTCCTCGACCAACTCCCTCGTTTTTAATCAAGTCGGCCACGTTAACGGGTTCGCAAGGTTCGACTGTCAACAGCCTGCACTGAAGCATAGTATCTTCGGGCACCAGAAACAATCGTTTATAATTGGAAATCATGGTGGTTAGGCACTCGTGGGCGGCTCGGTTCTCGTTCAAGTCTTTTTGGTCAGGAACGCCTACAGTTTTGCGTCGACGAGGACTAGCACTCGCGCTTCTTGGAACGTTTAAGTGAAACAATGATGGAGCGAAACAGACTGCTAAGTTGGTAGCTGTCATCTTTTATAAACATAATCGAAGAAGGGTATTGGTATATGTTGGCGGCAATATTTAAGAAATAACTTCAACGATCCAAAGTGGAAAACTCACTTGATTTTCTTCGGAATGTTCGCAAACTTCGTCCAAAAAGCAAAGTAACGATTGAAGAGCCTCTCGGTTCTCATCTGGCATGAGTAAAATTGCCGCTTGTGTCGCTTCTAGTCTCAATTCCGACGGTATATCTAAAATATGGCAAGATTTGTAGAAGTTAGAACCTACCTACCAAACTTAAGGAGTTTTAAAACTTACGTTGAAAAATGCTGATGAATGTTTCGGACAGCTTATTGGTGAGTAGCGCGTCTGGAAGTTCTCTAAAGTATTGCTTGATCATGTCGGCTACGTCATAAACTTGTTGTCCCTCGAAAGATACACCATCGGGATTGGATTCGCTAAGATTTCTAAGTTTCTGAATCCGCGATCGTACTCCCGATTTCCTGAAGACCCCCGTAGCGTCTAGCCCATTCTTACGGATAAATTCAATTGCAATTTGGATGGAGGGTGGTAATGGTTGACCGGTGCGCTGGACTACCAAAATTAATGGAACGCCGAATACCAGTTTGTCTAAAACGAGTTAATAAAGGTCCATTTTATTTTTGTATAAAAGGAAAAAACTTCAAGAAAGGCTCGTGATAAAAATTAACGACACGTACCTTTGTAATCTGGTGTCCTAATCCTCCTGATAAATTTGGGCACCCCCCAGTTCCAACCTGCTCGGTTTGAGGGCGAATACTTCTCCATAAGGGCGGTTAATTTCAAGAGGGAGAACTTCCTAAGGACCATCAATTGCGGGGCGGACAGAGAGTTGACCAGTACGTGTTGGGCGACGCCGCTTCGAGGGGCTGGTAATTGTAACGTAGTTGAGGTGAAACAATGCCACCTTGGTTGGATAACTGGACTGCTGTGGTACATACAAACAAGAATATTCTAAAAAAATGTCCAGCAGTGCGAGGCACTGAAGAGTTCAGCGTAGAACTGCGCTTACCCAGACTGTCTGGTTAAGGAAGAACCGACGCCGGAATCGCGTCGTTCGCTGGTGATTCCAGATACGTCCATGTCTTCCTGAGACCCTGGGGTATCGGGATCACTGCTACCCACGTGATTGTATACCGCGCTGTCGTGTTCACTGTCTTTACAAGAACCAGATCCTATAAAACCCAAAAGAAAATGGTTAAAATTGAAGTCGTGATGTTCTATAACGCAACCGAAAGTATTTATCGTACTGGTATAGCTCGGGAGTGACAAATCGGGCGTCGTTTCCACCGAAGATTTGGCGGAACCGGGTGGAACATTATCGTAAAGACTTCGCCGATCTCCGGGTGACCTAACCATTTCGGACATCCCCAACCATTGGGAGTTTCTTTGTCCAGCACGTCTTGAACGGGCGCTTTCTTGACTTCCGGGAGAAACATCGTCCAAAGAACTAACGCTACCGTTCCGTCTTTTGATCAAGCGATCGTTGCCGGTCGGAACTTCGACCGTCAATTGAATGGGGCATTCGGAATCACTGTGGGCGCTCGTATCGTCGGGAAAGGGCCAACCCTTTCTGGAATGTTTTATTTGGGGCGTTCCGGTCAAGCTAGTGTCCGATTCCACACCTATTTCGATGCCGTTCGAATCGATAACTTCGCTTTTTGTCGACGTGACCATCGTGGCGCTGGTGTCACCTTCTGGACCGCCGATTATAACCACTTCGCGATTCTTCTTTTTACGTTTGCCTAAATTGAATTAATTGCGCGTAATTTAGGAATATTTTTTTGTTCACTGGCGTTTACACAATGCTGTCAATTGTTCACAAGCATTTAGAAAATACTATAAAACCATCTCATAAATAGTACAGTTTTTTTTTTTTTTTTTTCAATGATAAGATAATTAGTAAATATCAATTAAAACTAACCTTTAAGACTTTCGACCCTCCTCAATAAAGCTCTGGCACTGTCTTTCAACCTCTCACTACCACTTCGTCTCAATGAACTGTGTTCAGACCGATCCATGATTGATCCGGGAACGGGTGAACCGGGCGGGATCCGTAAACCCCCGCCCAAATAATTGGCAAAGTCTTCTTCCATTGGCAAACCCATGGTAATAAAGAATTCGGCTTTGCGCAACGATTCTGGACTGCTTTGAAGCAATGGGTCGTCCAAAAAGACGCTGTCCCGACTGTTGTCGTGGCTGGGCGAAGTATGGTTGTGGTTGAAATTGTTCAAGTTGGCCGAGTTGGGAGACAAAAATTTGGGACTTCCGCAAATGGCCTTTGGGGACGCGGGTCCGCCGGAAGTGTTGAAGCCCGATGGGGACAGAGGTAAAATCCTGGACCACCGTCGGCTACTACGTTGAAACTGCCAATTCTCGCTCAGAGCGCAGTGATCTTCTTCGTCGGATTCATCAACCTACAGATAGGAAAAACCTTTAGATCTAGCAGGTTTAGCGGAATATCCGGTTTTAATTTATGGATAATAGAAAAGTATTTGAAATCCCTTTCAAAATGATACGAAATTTTGAAAAATATTATACAATCTAAAAGATTAAGTTTTTATAAATCGCAGAGGTTTCATTTTTATTATCTTATTCCGAAAGCACTTCCATCGAGCGATAACAACAATCTAGGTTTTACTATAGTTAAATATACCTAAATCTGATACTGTTGTTATTACTTCGTGGGAGTGCTTCCGGAGTAAGAGAATCGTTTGTAAATTGTAACCATACAATGAGATTTATTTGTTATTTATGTTAATTCCATTAGATTAGTATAATCAAAGTCTCTATAATTAATAGCTTATTCTAAATACATAAATTATTTAAATAATTTGTAATATAAGTTGTAAGTTATTAAAAAAATCTGTCATTAGTAAAAAGTTGAATATTTTCCTTCGCTGTTCGAAAGATTTCAAAATAAAATCTTAATACTAACCTTAATTAGCGTATATTTTCTAAAATATCCATTGAACTTAAAATGTCAAAACATTTTCACTTAAGAGCCGTGATGTATCTATCATTCAAACTATAATATCTTTCGTATTTGGGTTCTAGTTTTAACCGAATTAAAATAACAACTATGAAAAAGGCTGAAGAAGCTAAACTTTACCGACTATTTTCTATAAAGGGCAAATCGATGCTGGAAGCGAAAACGTGATTTTTGAAAACGTTTCCCGAAAAGTACGTCTTTTCTTCCAAATACGATCGGATTGAAAGAGACCCTGTAGATACTGCCCTTCTCTCAAAAAGACTCTGGAGGTTTTGGTATATAGTGAGAGAGATTCGAGAGACGCAATCCTACGCGATATTTATACGCCCTTCGAGCTGATTTCCGAGGACTGGTGCTCGAAATTAGCTTTAGTTTTCAGCACGCGTACAATCTTAACTAGTTTCCTTACTCCATCAGTCACTCTAGAGATATAGGGTCTTAGCTTGACTTTCCCCAGATGAATACCAAAACTGGAATATCTTTTTTTATATACTATTTCTCTTGGCTAGCTCAGTAATACTACCCACGTCTGTCCTGGTAGCGATGGGATACTTTACAGTTTAATCCGCTACGATTTCCCCAGTAATGAACAATATTCCGCTAGCAATTGTAAACAACACGAGCCAGGTGTAATAACGAAAGTTTTCCCCGGAAAACTAAAAAAACGAATAATGAATCACGTTATGTTTTGACGTTATAAGTATACGATTAAGGTATCTGTTTATGTTCATCCGTCGAAAGTAGCAAATGATAAGATAAAGCCTGGTTCACGCTAGTATTTTTGGAATTTTTTTAACACGCGGTTAAAAAATAACCAAGTTTTAGTTGTGGTAAATTCTAATAATATGTTTCCCGCCAAAAACCAACTGGAATTTCCAATAAGAAATTGATGTAATAAGGTAATTCTTTCGATTTCACAGGAAATTCACCGGCCATTTTTGCCATCTTTTTTTTCGAAATATCAAAAGGTTTTTTTTTTTTGAAAGCGCATTTAGGAAGCAACTAAATTTTGAAAAATAATAATACAGGTTACGTATAGAACCTGGAAAAGTCTGGGATTGCAAAAATGTGGCCAAAAGTTCAGTGACAAGTTATGGATTTAAAATATTTCATAAAAGGTCAGGTGTAAGTCAGTGATTTCATTTAGTGAACCAAAACATGCTAGCCAAATAAGTATTTTTTAACTTATATATTGTTCTTTCATATAAAAAATTGGTCAGGGATAATGGCGATAATTTGCTATGGATAACCTGAAAAAGTCAGTGATTTTGAATCGAAAAAATTCGAACAAACCCTAATATAAATCTTGAAAAGAGTAATATTTATATTAAAATCGAAATTAGGGTTTTTTCATAAAGCTTTGAAAAGGAGTTCAAAGCTCTTAATATAACGTTCCCCAAGATGCTGTTTGAAAAATATAACCAATTATTTAATGTTTGACCCTTTTGTTAATTAATTGTGAAAGGGCCATTGATTGTATTAATTATACTCTTTTCAAATGAAGCTCTCTGATTGGCCATTATTTGAATTGACAAACATTAACCGTGTGATGACAAGTTAACTATCACAATAAAATTGTACTCGATTACTAATAACAAACGTGTTAATAGGCAACAACCTCAATTGATAACAAATTTTGCCACAACGCCAAAACTTACGATTATCACTATAAACATAAGCCACGCTGTAGATATTTCTCTACTTCCGGACTAAAGTTATACAACCCAGGTCTCACCTCGAACATTTTATGATTGTTTAGTTAAGGTTTAGTTTAATCACAAAATGATGTGTATATAATCATTTCAGTTTAATTCCGAGTAAATTTTACTATTATTATTTTATATTTTTTTATTTTTTTCAATTCCCACGCAATATTTCACGTAAAGGTGCAATTTATCAGATATTTTGGTTCGAATCCGTTTATTTCGGTGTAGGAAGACACTCAAAAACCTAAAGGTAGGGTGAAACCAAATTGATTGGTTTCAAAATTTAAACTTTTTATGTGGTTGATGTTTTTAACTAACATAGTTTGCTCCTACTCTACAGGAAACGCTCTTTAATTATGTATGTAACGCAATCTGAAAACATTTTTGGCACCCTTTCCCTCACTCAACTGGACCTAGGAGATTCCATTGTCCCGAATATATGTAAATTAATAAAGTGAATTCAGGCCTTGGTCTTTTTTATATTCTGAAAGAGGCTTTTAATTGTTCTAGTCGACAATTATACGTAAATTCTAACAACTTTAGAAACTAAAAATAGTTTGATTCTGAAAAATTAAACATTTTCACTATAGTTTCCGCAAACTCTCTAAACCATTTTACAAACTTAAAAATGGAATATTAATTCAAGGAATGTTTATCAAAAAACTTACCGATTTTCGTGGGAATCCGTCGCTCTTGAGTCGAGCGCATTTGTTCAACGTATTCAAACGCCTATGGAAAAAAGAGAAAAAGAAAAATACCACTCAAAACGTAACTCTTCATCTTTAGGGAGTTAACGAAAAAAAAAAAAAAAAAAAAAAAAAAAATCAGGGTAAGAGTTATCGGGTAAAGAGAGAGAGAATTAACACTTCTTAGATATAGAAAAGAATTTCCTAAGAAAATTTCAAAATAAATCTTTTGTATTTTCTCGACCAAACAAGTTTAGTAACAATAAACTAAAACATATTAAAACTTTTGTTCTAAAACATCAAAGGAGAATGTTAAATCGTGTGTTTTTTTGGAGCCATCAGAAAAGAATGATATTACTTTAGGATCTCCAACTGACTAAGGGTATTCAATTTCTTAGTTTGAACAACCAATCTCCAATCCTTCAGTCCTATCCGGTGACCGCTGCATCCCTCTAGGATTACCCATTTTAACTAAAAATCACTTAATGGCTTCGTCCCTGTAGAACTTTATTTGCCTTCTCAATAAATGCATCCATGTATACCATCATGTTCAGCGCGCGAAGTTATAAGGGATGTAATTACTTTCACATTTTTCAAATGGTAATCAAAATAACCGAAGTCTAACGTGATTATTCCTTTCCTGGCTTTAACCTTAAACTTCTGACCTAATTTTCAACATTCCCTTCTCTTCCCAGGTTCAATTTCCTTGACGAGTTCGAACCCAACAACGTCACTAAAAGGCGAGATCATCAAATTAAAAGGACTAAATTAATCAGCGGACAGCGTTTTCACCAGATTATCGATGATGATGGATTTGGAGTGGTTGTAGATCAATCTTGGCTTTCTCTACCCGAGTAGTAGTACCTCGTCATCACCCGTACACGATTTTAATCTCGATTTTCGTTCCAAAACAACAAAAAAATTCATTTTTTTCCCAATATAAACGAGATATTTTTATAGCCACCCACGTATCGTCAACTAAATTTTCACGTGGTTCTCGTTATTTCGATATTTTTAAATTATTTAAAAAGATTAGATTATCTACTAAATTCTAAATGAAATCTAAACTTCAAATTTCGTTACTTTAAAAGTTTAAAGATATATCAATTCAATAACGCAACTAATTATAAACATATGTTGTTTTCAATCTAACAAACGCGTTAAAATTGCCACACTTCTTAACAATATTAAACTTTTGTTAAAAATCAAAAAGTGTCCTAAATTGCATATTAGAGGGCTCATTATAATTTATGAATGGAATCTTTTTTAAATTAAATATTTCATAGCGCTTAGGGGTTTCTTTATGAATGAAAAATTAACAGTATAACCCTACAAATATATATTTTCTAAACAGAAGGTCTGCTATATTATTATAAAAATAATTGCTGCTTTTCTTATAGTATGTCCTCTTAAATTGGTTTTATTTTTATTTTTTAATTCCTACTCCGCCTAAATTAAACCTGTCAGCGTTGCCAAAGGCTAAAGAAGGCTTGGAAATTATAACTATTTGGATCAAGAGATACAGAAATAAATTATAGATT
Source organism: Odiellus spinosus (assembly GCA_963920705.1). Lineage (NCBI taxonomy): Eukaryota > Metazoa > Arthropoda > Arachnida > Opiliones > Phalangiidae > Odiellus > Odiellus spinosus. The sequence continues at coordinate 9,372,170 of OY987226.1, read as the reverse complement.
TTAAAAGAATGACGCCTACACCAGAACAAATGAAAAATTGGACACCATAGTGGCGTTACCATATGAGGTTATTCACTTCTAAATCTGGTTCATCAATGTCACGTATAGCTATGGGTGTAAAATGGATTTTTCCACCTTTAACAGTGTTGCCAAGTGACATTGGCTTCCCTCCAATATATAAGGTATGGATATTGACAAATACATATAAATTGCGAAAATGAGAATTAATTGGGTCAAATGGACAAATTAAATCAAAAACCATCACGGTTTAGTAATTTTTAATGTAGGTATTATTTAAAACTTGGTGACAATTCATTTAGAGTTTGCAATACCATCAAACCATGGCTACCTCTATCTAAGTAAAATAATAGTAAAGATAAGGAGAAGTCTAGCTTTCAACCTAGTGTCAACTCAACCTGAAATTAACTTTAATTTAGGAATGGACGATTAAAAATTCCAATTTACTAGCTTATTTACACTTTTAAGTTAAAAATAAAATTTTATATTTCACCCTCTATTTAAATTTGAATAATAAAAAATAATATTTTGAAATTTGGAATTTTAATAATAGTAAGAAAATAATTAAATTTCTTTAATTACCTGAATAAGGAACGTATGGCGTCTGAATCTAGAAATTCGTGGTCCTTCCTTACTCCCGTAATGTCAATGGGAAATAAATTATCTATAGAAAAGAAAAAAATTAAAATAATATTAGAATAAATTCATATTTTTAATTAACAAATTTCACGGTGATTTAGATTTTTTTTTAACATTTTTTTTTTTTATAATTTTTGAAAGGTGGGCTTATTGGAGCCAAGGGTTTCGAGATTTGTTTTTCTTTAAGAAACTTTAAGGATAGAAAGATATAAACATTTGAGGCTGGAAGCGCCATCGTAATTAGTCTGGGAGGATTTGGTTTATTTTACTAGAATAGAATATTTTTTACGCTGAAAAGCTACCCTTGAACCGCTTTGACTCTAAACTAATTGGGTTTATAATTATTAGCAAGCATTCAAAAGCTCCTTTTATTCATCACACGCGTGTTAAAACAAATGATATTAAAATACATTTATCTTTATTAACCAAAATCGAATTATTTAATTTTACGCATTTAGATATGTGTTACCTAAATTTCCGAATATTCGCCAGGTTTAATATTGAATGATAAAGCTACAAGTCCTATGCACTTTTTTGTGCATACAACAGGTAAATAATGCTACAAAGTGGTAAATTATATTACAAAGAGATACTTTCAAAATTAATTTAATTTTATATTTATATTAATAATTAACTAAAATGTGATTAAACTTATCAAACACTATGAATTTATAATGTCCGTACGTCCGTAACTTTTTCCAGAATGTTCTAGAAGGTTCCAGAAAAGTCTAGAGAGGTCTAGAAAATTCTGGAAAGTGCTTGAAAATTCTAGGAAAGTCTGGAAAGTCGTGGAAAATTCCAGAAAATTCTAGAAAGTGAAGAAAATTCCGGAAAATTCTAGAAAAGTCGGGAAAATTCTGATATGTCCTGCGATTTTTCACGGGATTTTGCTAGTTACCTTTATTGACCACTTTTGACATTATTAATTACAAAGTGGTATTTATCATGCCTTAAATACCACTTTGCAACCCTTTGAGTATTTTTTTTTTTTTTTTTTTTTTTTCGAAATGAAATTATTTCAACGTAATACAAGAAATACAAATTTTTTTGTTAAATTAATTTTTGATTGATGAATAATTTGGGGTATCATGAAAATTTTAATCTATTATTTAATTATAACACAACTAACTTGAATAAAAATTATCTAAAAGATGGAATCTTGACTTTAAATCATATCTTAAAATACACTATTTCCTAGAAAAGGTCGAGAATTAACAAATATATATTTCGTTCCCGCATATTAAAATTTTAATTCTTAATTTGCATAATTTTGAAACTCACAATTTACGATATTTCAACCATTAAATTGTTAAAAACAAAAATTGCATAATTCAGTTATGTGTAACTTAGATCTCCTTCCAAACAATATGAAATATACGCGGTAAGTAGAGTTTCTTAATCAAAAATTCCGTTTTAATAAATTAAAACAAGATTGAACAAAAACGTGCCAAAGTCAGATGGACTCACCAATAAGAAGGGTAGACATTATACACGGGAAAAAGTTTTTCTGGTAAAAAACTCAAACTGAGCACTCTTGATTACCGACTCCGAATAAGAACCGATGTTAAATGTCAAAAAGTCGCGAGAAAATCTTCAGATAATAAACTATATGACCCCGTATAACCTTCGGTAGAGAAAAAAGTCAATCACTTCCTTTGACAAATTCCGATTGGGAACTGAAGAGGATCAAGATGACGCGACTCCTTATATAGGGACTCGTGAGAAGCGACCCACGAGGTCCGAACAAATGAGTTGATCCCGAGAAACAGGCGTTTCCATAGCAACGGGATGCGGGCTGTAACAAGATCCATCTCATTCTAGGTATTCGATTCCGAAAGAAGCTTATAACGCTAGCTACCTTCGTCCCTCATGGCAATTATACCCTTGTTGCAGTTTTCGACCGCTTTGGCTCAACTGAAAATGTTTCTTGAACACTTTAGGTAACGGAAATTTCCGAATTTGATAAAACTTTTCATCAAAATAATTTTATATTTTTGTAATTCCGACTTGAGATGAGCTTGCAGGTTTAATTTTTGGGTTTATAGTGGAAACAATTTAGAGATGGTACAAGGGTTTTATTGATGCCGAAGCATCGTTTGTATTGAACTTTCCTTAGGATAAGAACCAGAAAACCAAGCTGGCGTGCTTCGGGAAAAACAGGGTGGGTCAAAAAACGGGGGATTGCACCAAAGTCTTATTGTCCAATTGGATATATATGTATTATATATAAAAAAAGGGTTCCGAAATTACAGGGAAGCGATGCTTGATTGTCAAAATCCGTAGAAAGGCCCCATCATTTATCACAAAGCTTCAAATGCTCTTTTTCATCATCCATATGAAAAAGGTTTTATCTCAAATTGGGCGGAATAGACAGCCTGCTTTAACACTAGCCAGACTTTGTAAGTCAATTTCAGAAGCTAATAAGACTTAAGGTAGCACTTTCTTCGTTCTCAACTTCCTCTTAAAGGGAATATAAAACACCATATTTATTTAACACGCATATATAACAGTGAAATCTATTAACAGAGCCGACGCGACACTTTTGAATTCGTTGTATACAATGTCTCTCTTCAGTTCACGTTAATTGTGTATTTGTTGTAGCTTAAAATTATTTACTTAACTTAAGCCGCGTTCATACTAGGAATTGGAATCGATTTAAACCGTTTCAAAACGTTTCGCAAAAGTCGTGTGAACGGGAAACCGTCTTTACTCGAATCGATTTGATTCGATTTCTCGAAACTGCTTCGGGAACCAGTATCATACCGATTCGATTTCAACAACCGATAGATGCAGCTACAATAAATCGATTTATAAAGATAATGCGTGTACACATGAAGCTTAAAACGATTCACGGCGATTTGACTATCGGTTTGATTTTACCGTTCCAAACCGATTAAGAAATGCTAGTGTGACCGTAGCTTTAGTCTTTTATATAATAATACAAAGTTTTCGAGTGTGGTGTTCAAAAAGAGTTAGTTCATTTTTTCATCCTCTCTTTAACCTTATCTCACTTCTCCCGCCTTTATTATTCATTAGTTCTATCTTGGTTGGACTTAAATAATGTCCAAAAGGATATTAAGTTGATATTTAAGCCAATACATTGTCTAGCTTTTGGTTTGCGCGAAGAGTTTGCAATCTAAAAAACCCTGAGGAGGATCATTACATAATTCTGAAGCTAGCACAGTATATGGAATAAAAATAACTTGTTGAAAACTATACCATGTATCTGTAGAATATTGGTATTCGCCAATCTCCAATGAATTCATAGCAAGGCATAGTAGGATTCTAGGAGTAGAATAAATTCTCTATTTCATCTAATATGTCTTCGTAATTTTTGCTTCTCGAACAAGCTTGACGCCGCGAGTATAGCGATATGCTAATTTAATGATGGTCGTTTTACGTATTATTAAATTTTCGACGCAAGAAAAAGGGTTATCGGAATAAATTTTAGCATGATGCTTACCGAGAAGTCATCACAAAAACAAATCAATTAAGGGTTCAGCTAAAATTTAAATAAAAACGAAAAAAATGGAGGTTTTTCCCGGAAACTTAAAGAGAAAACCTACACTGATTGTATATTGTAAGAAACATAAGAGTGCATCGACAGGCGTAGGTTTTATTTTAGACGTAATCTTACGCAATTGTTGGTAATTTGTAATTTTAAGAAAACAGGATTTTGTGAGTATAATTTGCTAAATTAGCTCCCGGTAATTTATACAATGATAATTAAAGTGAGGCTGTCACGGATTTTTCATGAACTACGAATGGATATTGAGTAGCATTTAAGGAAAGATCGTTAAAAACGATTTAAAAAATATATACATATGTCATAGAAAAATTACCGAAACATTAAAAAAATATAGTTTATAATTTTCGAAAAATTTTTAAAATAAAAATTCCTCGCACTAATACTTTATCACTAAGATCAACTGGTCGTGTGGCTATTGTAGATCTTACAGTTGATAAAGTCGATTTCTCACGGTCTTAATGTAAAAGTATTTAATACAGAAAGTCCTACCTTTCCTATGAAAATTATCATTAATTATGTTCCAGAAATAAATGCAGTCAAATCTTAAAATATAACCTATATATTTTTGATATTTAAAATTTTGAAGTTTCTTAAGAAAGCGTCAACCCAGAGGTATAAAACTTTGAATATTACGTTTTAATGATATGATAAAACTATAAAAATATAAGCCATAAGCATTCGGAAATAAAGGTAACGTTAAAGTCTACATTTCTAAATATCTCCAATAAAGCAAAAATTAAATTATTTTTCTCAAAACCGAGAATTGTATCAAGATGTTAAAAAAAACCAACCCCGTTTCTCAAAATTCCATATTACTTTGTTGGCTCAGTGTCAAAACCCGACACATCGGAAGAATTCTTGAATTCTCGTAAATAAAAGATTTTTTTGAGATGGCGTAAATAGGAAATGAAACTCACTACTTTCTTTTATAAAAAATTTAAGAGCGTATCCTTCCTCCGTAATTTCGTTAATTACATCATTTCTAAGTTAAACCGCAAGTATAAGGGTATTTTTTTTCTCTCTTTCTGACAATTCGGCATTCTACAAAACGTTTTGTAAGCAACGACCAAAAATGTAAGAGGATAGACTTTCGGGAGAAAAGCGATTTACGTATGACCGACCGTCCGCTCCAGGGATCAACCGTCGATAATAGCGGGAATTCTGGCCTTTCACATTTTCGGAGAAGACCCAACGAACCGAACAACGAATGATAATAAGCATCTTCCTCGCGCAACTCTTTGTTACCAAATCCCAGAACTAAACGTATTACGGGTCATTGTATCGAAGGATACAATATCCCTGGAAGGACGTTTGAAAAGTTCCAAATTTTCCAGAAAATGACCACCGGCGATTTTTCGTGAAAAATTATGTAAATAATTTGAACAAATCTCGAGAGAAGTTTGTGATAATGAACAAAGGTAAGGGAGAATGCAGCCTAACAACAAGTGATTTTTTATCGATTCCTTATTGTTTAAATATATCTAATTCACTAGTGAAAACATTTACGAACAAATATTAAACTAGAAATAAATCTAAAACTTGCCCGGGAAATAGGCTTAGCTGGATACATGGAGATTCTGATTTCCTCGCGTGTAAGGTCTAGCGACCAATCGAATGCGATTGTAAGTCTCGTGGAAATCTCGCGTGAACGACGGGATCATTGGTCGCTAGACCTTACACGGATGCAATTCAGGATATCCATGAATCCCGCTAAGCCTATTTCCCGAGTAAGTTTTAAATTTATTTCTAGCTTAATATTTGTTTTGTGAACTTTTTATTGGTGCATTAGGCTCATTTAAACTATAAGGAGTCCATAAAAAAATCACTTGTTATTAGGTTTCATTATATCTTTAACGATATTACTGAATATCATATAATAATACAAAGGGGCAATTGTTGCTTCACTACACGACTTTAAAGCAACACGGTTGGAACACTTCTACAGGCGCACGTACTTGGAGGTCATTAAAGTTGATCAATCTATTAATCTTTTAAATGACGTCAATTTTAAGCGGATTATTGGTAGCTTTTCAATTACCTTTATGCTCTCGTACAAGGGGATTAGGGTTTTTTGTCCCATTGCAATAACGCCTCAGGTACAGAAAACAGAAGTATAGAAATAGGTACGAAGCAATTTAAGTAAACTTAAAGACACTAATTTTTTGTAAATCAATAAGAGCAACGTTTAGTACCCTCAGTGGATGCTTAATTAATTATGAAAGAATCAAAATTAAGTGCGTATTTTAATGTAATATCGCGAGATAATCCATAAATACTTGGTTAATCAGTTATTTATGAATATTAATCAGTTACTATTCGCAATGATATTGCATTTATCATAGACTTCCCGTGGATAATTTAAATTCTGACCTCTAACGTAGGAGGAATAAATTATATGGTTTCAATAAAAAATTGTGTTTTTCGCGTCATTTGTTCCAATTAGGGCTCTTATTCAAATCCATGTCTAAGAGTGTTTAAAGACGGGTTTTCAATCAAAGAATTTTGACCAAAAAGTAACTTATTCGTCATAACTATAAGATAAATTTCTATAGCTACGATTTTGGTCCAAAAAAATTTTGATTGAAAAATTTTTAAGAGATGAAAAATTTATATTCACTGATGAGCTACAGAGTAATATTTGAAAAGTTAGTTAATTTTGGAATATATTCCTATCAGTCAGTATCTATTAATTAAAACTCCTTGAGAATACCATATATATTCAGTTAATTTCGAGTTCAAAACCATATTTAAAAACAGTTATTCTTTAAAAATATTTCTTAATAATTAATTAAAAATAGAAAATCAGAATTTACCTTCATACATCTGAGCATATTGTGGAAAACCAGCCGCTCTTAACCACGTGCAAGCTTCGATTGCTTCGAGTTCTGTAAGAAACAAAACAAAAAAAAAAAAAAATCTATTAGCTGGGTTGAAAAGGAGCCTGTTTGCTCGAAAGCTGCCCAAAAAATATTTTTAAAACCATTAAGTATCACTCTCTTAAATAAAAGTTAAATTTATATTTCTCCATGGTTAATCATTTTAATAATTATAAACAAAGGGATATTCGTTAGATTTAAAATTGGATGGATCATATTTTAAAAGACTACCCCTTAATTCTAAATTATCGTATATATAAAAATATTTGAATATGAAACCATGGATTACAGAAACATATAAATAGTGAATCTAATAATAGTATTTCGTAATACGATCTTATTCTACGTATAATTTAGCAAAATACTTCAAAAGAACCCGCGTGATTAAATATTGAGCTCAATTTTCGAATATTACGTAATAATAAAAACATTGTAATAAATTAAGATTTCATTGCTCAGTTACCTCAAGGGAGAATGCAACCTTACAACAAGTGATTTAGTATCGATTCCTTACCGTTTAAATAGGCTTAAATCCACTAGTGAAAAAAATTACGAACAATTATTAAACTACATGTAGAAATAAATTAAAAATATACCCGGAAAATAGGCTTAGCGGGTTTCATGGAGATTCTGATTTCCTCGCGTGTATGGTCTAGCGACCAATCGAATGCGATTGTAAGTCTCGTGGAGATCTCGCGTGAACGACGGGCCTTAGCTCATTGGTCGCCAGACCTTACACGGAGGTAATTCAGGATCTCCTGAATCCCGCTAAGCCTATTTTCCGGGTAAGTTTTAAATTTATTTCTAGTTTAATATTTGTTTTGTGAACTTTTCATTGGTGCATTAGGCTTATTTAAACTATAAGGAGTGCATAAAAAAATCATTTGTTATTAGGTTGCATTCTCCCTTTAAGAATGAACGGTATTAAAAATAACTTTAAAACCTGATCTGTTCAGATAAAATATCAACGCTAGATAACGAATATAGGCATAGTGTTTTAGTTATCAGAGCAGGTAAAATTCCGAAACTAGACTATCGGTTTTTAGCAAAACAACCGAGAAAATTGTGTTATATAACCAAATTCACTTAAATGAACGCTATCATGTTTAAAAATAACGAAAAATATTGCTGATCAATCAGAATCAAAGTAAAATTATTTGTTTCGTAACTGGCTACGTGATTACGTAACAGATTACAGCCTTTGGCAATGATAAATACTACTTAGTTAAGTAATCAAATTTAGTACAGTCAAAGCTACGGGCTTATACACTTGATTACGTGGAGTAATCAACCACTGGGTTTAAAAACTTAATCTACCACAAATTAGCTACAATGAAAACCGACGAAAGATTTAATGACCAAAACAAACTTAATTGGTCTTTGTTATTGTTATTGTTTCTTAATTTTTTTTTGAAAAGGAAAGAACTTTAAAGGTCCCTAACGAAGGATTGAAGTACGAAGGGTTTCATAGCTAGCTATAATTAGAAAATAAGAGGTATAAAAACCAAGGCTAAACAATGAGGAAAAGAAGGATTAAAAGAAGGTGAACTCTGGGTCAGTTTCGAAAGATATAAAGAAAATAACGATAAACTTGGAATTATTGGCTGACTTTAAAGGTTAATCGAGAACATTGGATCTAATTGGACACGTGGCTTGCTTAGCACGAGGTTAAAATTAAGATGTGAGTAATATTCGTTTTAATCCGCGGTAATTGGTTATCGATATATAATTAATAGATTTAATTTTTAGCGAACAATAAATACGTCTACGAAATGTTATTAAAACGGAACATATGCATCTTAATATAAGACTAATTTTAAAATAAAGTAAATTAAGTTAAATCACCTATTATTTTAAAGTTTTCTTGCATTGAGACAAAGTTTGAATATTTTAGAATTTATTTGACAACGTTTCGGAAGTTCAAAGCTTCATCATCAAGTCAAATTACCAGGAATTGTGTAATATATTCTAATTGTGAATCCCATTTGGATTAGATTAAATTAAAAAGATTTTTGTTAGAATAAGCAAATATACTTTAAAATCATAGACCAACTCTGTATGAGCAATAGGAATCATTCTTATAATATATTTAAGTTGTCATTGAGATCTTGTTTGATGGTTATAATGGACGTACTTGGTAAACATAAGTCTATTTAAAAAATAATTGACGTAGTCTGATGTCTCTACAACATTTTACCCCTTTTTTCCTGTTCTATTTATATATTGATGTATAAAAATAGATTTCAGGGTTTGGGTTAGACCTCTTGGTTATAGACATTGATGTTTTTCCAAGGCCTGTTTTATTTGTAAATTTTAAGTAAACAGCTATAAGTCCTTACTGAAATTGGGACACGGAATACTTTACTTGGTATTACACGAGTTAAATTCTGGCTTCTTTTTGTGTCTCTTTGGTTTCCGAGTTTCGCGAGCTCGTATTCATTTTATTATTTTTATTATTACTATTATTAAAGTATATGCACCAACTCCGCGGAAATAATTTGAATATTTTTCCATTCGCAAAGGATTCATGAGAAGGATGGAACAATGCATTTGTCAGAACAGGGTTAATCCGATTCTTAAAATAATTCGTACACGTGAAAAACTGCAAAAATGGAAAATCCACTAAGAGTTTCGTAATGTTTTAACTCTGGTAAATAGATAAAGGGGCTGAAATGAATTTTACGAGAGGGTTTTCCACCTCACAGATGAAGTCGTTCCTTCTAGTTGTCACTGTCCTACAGTTTTGCAGTGTGCGTAATTTATATTATTATAAAACTTTACTTTCTCTAAACTTTAGAGACTTTTAAACCGATTTGACCCTGTTTTAAAAGGTCAAATAGAAAAGTTTCGTGGTCTCTCGTGTAGATCTTTGATCAAGAAGTAGAAGTAATATTTTGAATAATCAATTAAATCTTTCAAAGCGGTTGGAAAATTGTTTCAAAGTGAACTCTTAAAACGCAAGATTTTCCAAAGAAACAGTTTCTTTTTAACGGTTCTCTCTATTGGTTCCAAGGTTATAAGAAAAGTATAAATATATCCTATACTTTTTCCCAACCTTTAAAAAGGCAACATTTTCCACAGAAACAGGTCCTAAGATTATTTTATAATACCAAATACTCCTCCCTTTCGTATTTCATACCGTGAGCGCTTTTCACGTGGATATATCAGGCGTATGGAGTAAGTCGATCTCTCAAAACAAGGAATGATTTCCAGAGAAAACAACATAATAACATTTATAGTTCAGTTCTTACTCCTAGCCAAAAAATTTGACATAAAATTTATTACAACAATTATTGAAACGTGCAGTTTTAAATTGATTTCGGTATTTTCTTAGATTAAACGTTTAAATTACTTCTTATAGAAAAATGTTCTATAAATATCTTATGGATGAATTTTATATTAAAATAGAATTCCCACACACAACAAATAAATTCACTTTCATGACGGTTAAATATAACTACAAATTTAATAATTATTCTGAAAAATACGTCTGTGTATTCTCAGAAAATTCTATATAAGTGCATATTGAAATGAACTCAATGACCTCGGATCGTATCAATAGGCCAATAATAGCCATTAACTCGCCCCCCTACGCTTTAATTACGTTATTTTTGGTCATTTTTTGATGAAATTCTAGAAATACAGTCGACCAAATATCCTATTACAAATACAGTTCCACTCATTGGCTATCTAATGTTCAAATGACGTTTTCGAAACTACTTTTATCCTCTATAATCTAAGAGGATTAACATTATGTATAAATCCACCATAACTACATCTCCAGTTCTCATCCTCCACACAAACTGAAGTATAAAGAAAGAATTTTGATCAAGATTTGCTAGCCTAAAAGAGATATAGTTCCCAGAATTTGACCTCAATAACGTTTATCCAGATAATCCTTTTCTTAATTAATCCCTTTCGTCCTGGGTAACACAGTCTTTTTATTAAACTATAAATAGGTTAACTAACCCCCTATCACGCTACCATCATCTTTATTTCCTTAATTATACAGAAGCCATTTGGTAGTGTTTTTTTTTATAAAATTACGGCAAATATTTGAATGAAACGGTGAACTAGTCAATAAGAGGTATTAAAATAATGTGGATACAAACTGTAGAAAGGGTTCAAAGGATGGGTTTCATACACGCGAGGTAATACTGAAGAGTTTTCTACGCAAACGGAGCAAATTTAAGGGATGGTGAGGAATGCACGAATATTTTTAATACACGAAGTCTTCGCCTTGGACAAAGAGCTTAACTTTTAATCCTGTCTGCACCACGAGACCAATTTAGAATATTAATATTCAATGTTTCGGAAAAAATAAATCGATGATCTATTTTTGCTTACTCATAAAGCTACGTTCACATTAGCGTCTAGCTAATCATTTTTTTAGATCATCTTCATAAACCGATTTATTATAGTTTCATCAGTAGGTTGTTGAACCCACCCGATTTGGTTTGAAACTGGTTCCCGAAGCAGTTTCGAGAAATCGATTCAAGAAAAACTGATTCCTCATTCACAACACTGAAGAGAAAGGTTCTGATACGCTTGGAGTCGACTCCAAGGCTAAGCTAAAGCCCCGTTTTCAACCAAGATGTTTTTCGCCAAAAAATTAACTTTTTCGTCGTAGTTATAGAAATTTACATTAGTTATGACGAAAAGGTTACTTTTATGGCTAAAAATAATTGATTTAAAACTCGCCTTTAAGTTGTCCTTGGGGCCAGTATCAAAGAATTGTTCATCGTCATCACCAAGGCTTAAATTTCAAGACCCCAAAATGGCCATGAACTAAATTCGGCCAAGATTCGGCGAATTATAAAAGTAGGTCGTTCAACGGTTCGAAGGGTTATTTTAATTAAGACACGCAAGAAGAAAATCGCGATGAAATGTAAGACAATTCGAAGAAAAATATCGTATTTGATAAAATCCTAGTCAGAGTATATTCAATTTGTTTCAATTAATTGAATGGAAGGCTCAACTAATCTCTAGACAAACCCCATATAGTGCAGCTTTCTCAAATACTTTTCCTACTCTCATACCATTCCATTAACAGAATAGTAGCAAACAGGGTTCACAAAGAAGAACCTTCTAAATCACTTTTCGAAATCGGAAAGACTAATTGGGGTTAAGCGAAGTGAAAAAAGATTCAAGTCTGTTTTAATTAGTTTCTTTTTCAACTCCTGTTCACTGGAAAGCCGAGACGATTTAATAATACCCTGAATGCGTAGAATATAAAACGTCTTTGGGGAGGGTTAGCTGCAAAAAAAAAAATGCTCTTGAAGAAGAGTATTATCTTACCAATTATTTCAATAAATCTTTTTCATTATCTTAAAAGGATCAGATTTAATGATATATAGTAAAGGAAGGATTTGTACACACATTAATTAATATAAATTAATTATTTTCGTGGCCAATAATTAAATTAATAAAAATTTGAATAATTGATGTGATATAAAGTTTTAACTTTTTTCTTTTTTTTTTTAACAATTTTTCCGAAGATGTTACTTAGTTTTAAATTGGAAGACAAATTCGTGAAAGCGCCACTTTAACCGAACTATATACACCGATCAACATTCAACGCGAAATTTCTAAGGTGTTTTATAAGGATCTAATTAACATTTTAATGACCATCTGACTGAATTTCAATTCCAAGGTAGAATCGGTTAAGAGTGTGTTTTTACGTCACTAACTTTTTTTTTTTTCTTTTTTTTTTTTTTTAAATCCAGGTTTGTGATTAAATGCTAATTTCAGCTTTTACGAGAGCTTTCCATCCTTGACGAAGTAGCGGATTAAGTAAAGGCTTAGTAAGATTACTTAGAACGACTGAAAATTTAACTTTCAAGGCTTTGTCGCTAATTATAAGAAATTAAATATATATTTATAGTTATCACAAAAAAATTTAAAAAGGTTTATAAAATTTGAGGAAACTAATCTTGTTCGTATTAAAGGGAGAATGAAAGGCCAAAACAACCTATTTTTAATCGATTAAGAATGCTAAAATAATGAGAAAAACAATAATATAACTCACCAAAAATATTTCGTTATTTTATAATCAATTTCCAAAGTTCCGAAACTTGCAGATGCTAAGCCTTGGCTTCCTAGCTCGGCGAACTAGGCGAGCACGAACTGTATTTTTTTTTTAATATTCCCGTCTGATCTAGTCGCCAATCACGAGCGAGTACGCGTATTTTTAAAATACGCGTACTCGCTCGTGATTGGCGACAAGAACAGCCGCGAATATTAAAAAAAATACAGGTCGTGCTAGCCTAGTTCACCGAGCTAGGCAGCCTAGGCTTAGCATAGGACATTGTTATCTAAATTCGTCTGCTATTTACTTCCTTAAATCATCAAAAAACGTGGGCTAGGCTAGAGCGTACTTTTGGCTTTTCATTTTTCTCCCCTTAGCTATTATGCCGCCATGTAATTTCACTATAATAGTATATTGGAATATTTGCTTTACTATTTTTGATTAAAATGTTTCAAGTATGTATAACAAGTATATGAGAGGCTGAGTTTAGAATATCTTTTGTACATAAATGAGTTCTTGGCTATTTTTGTCTCGCGGTCAGAGCCTCTTTTAGAACAAAGCGAGTCAGTCTTCATCACGCTCGCCACAACGTGACCACTATCAATTTCAAATTAATTCCCCATATCAGGAAACGTCAAAGATAATCTATTCGTGATAAGCTATTGATTGCCGGAAAGGTTAAAATTACGAAAGGTGAAGTCGGTTCAAAAGGGACTCTGCAAGGAGCTACTTTTATTCCTATCAGGTTTAACATCGTATATTCATCCGCCACAGCTTTGGTTTTTATACCAGCCGACATACCGGAGTGTATACTATTTGTAGTGTCTTGATTTGATTGAATCAGCGGATAAGAAATCGTAGTAAATTGTAACAAAGTTTCAATGATGACACGACATTTAACCTTAATGGAGCGGGTTTAAATCTTTAATATTTTCTTTCAAGTTAAGTTTTAAAGGTTTACGTGGCTTCTAACTAGACTTTACTCCAAGAAATTTAGTTTCTCATATTTTTATAGTCGAGACTTCTATACTTTAACCTTAAAACCCCAATATGCTTGAATTCAATCTATTTATCATTCCAAAAGAAGACACAATAACAAATATATAGACTGGCCTAGAACACACTTGATTCAACAAATTTACAATAAATTAAAACTTTGAATCTCTACGGATTCAAAGAACCAAAGTTTCTGTTCCTAAGGAATTAAAGAATAAACTAATTTTCTAAGATGTTTTCCGAGATTATAATTAAAAGAGGGATATGAAATATTGATAACACAAACAAGGGACCAAGGTACATATTTCGGTTCATTTAAAAGGAGGGTGAAGACGAAAAATCAAGTCATTTTTCACTTGATTTTAACATTAACTGAAAATAGAATCCGTTTGCTTTGTATAAAACTTTCAGGAAGTCTCTCTGAAAAATATTTGACTGTTATATTAACAGAATAGTAGTTTTGATTTTTACTTCGGGTTCCGCACAATTAAGAGCAAGCTTCAAAAATATATGTACAGAAATACTCGGACTGGATGTCATATCAATGTGAAAGTAATTATTTTGTACAGAAACTACTTGCAAAAACAATACTTTGTTGAACGAATATATAAAATGTTTGCAAAGCGAAGTAAACTTTCCCTCATTTTCTCGATATTCTTTAAACTAACCCGAACAGAATCTATATAGGGATTATCAATAACCCTTCATTCAATTCAAATCACCGCGGGAATTAATTTTCCAGCAGAATTAATTGAAAGTTTCAATGAGTTGCAGGCCTGCACGAGATGACTCGTCCACGTGTGGTATAACGGCGACTCTTGCATTCCCAACAAAACAAAAACCCAGGGATCTTACCTTATTAAAGGCTATTTACCAAGATCTCAAGCGCCTTGCTTAAAGCAGTACAAATAAAGGATAATGAAACGAAGACTGATTAACTTTGGTAATAAAATTAAAATTTATTAAGTACGACAACGATTCGAAGTTACACTTCATCATCATTACGATGATTATATAGACCCGATGATGAAGTTGTAACTTCGAAATATAGTCGCGATTAATTAATTTTAATTTTATTACCATGCGCAGTAATAAAGGTTTTACGTTCAAAAACATTTACCTTTTATATTACTGACCCCGTTAAGTCTAACTTTCGTTTTTTGTTTATAAGACGTTATCAAGTTGACCAATTAAACTCGCGTGTGCTTTAGGGTTCAATTCATGCGCTTGGAATACTTGATTTGCTGAAGATATTTGGACATTTTTATCTGGATACAAATGAAGGCAGGCTTAACAACTTCAAAACTATAAATTAACGAGAAACCTTTGGCGAATTTCAATAACGTTTTATGTATAATTTAACGCGCCTAATCGAATTAAAATAAAACATTATTTATAAAATATGTTGCGTTTTCTAACAAGGATCGTTTCTTCTAGCTACTTTCTTTGAATAAATTAAAGATTGTATACACGTGAAAGGGATTGGGATTTATACAGGGTTTGAATACTAAAGCTTCTTTTACCCCCGAAACATCGAGGCAACGCGTGCCTAGAAACACGATTAGAGGAAAGAATACCGTAAAGTGTATACACTTTTGATTAAGACATTGGGTTTGGCAGCTAAACAAGTAATGAAACCATTTATAGGGAAGAGGGGAAGTTTCACCAAATTAAGATAATTTCACGGTATTTAGCGGAACTGTTTTTTGGAAAACAGGAAGGCTAAATTTGAAACTCTCGTGAACGCGACAGGTTTCTGTTGTTTCGAGATGTGAGTGTTTGAGTAGCAAATTTATTTATTGTAACTGTATTAACAAACGGAAGGAAGTTTAGCAACGATAATTTCAGAAATTAACACTAAATAACCACTATTTGTTATGTATAGGAAAATGAAATTAGCTGGAAATGAAATAGGTAAAAATTTAAAATTAAAATAAGTTTGGTTTTTTGATGAAACTAACGATAATATTGTGAAATAACTAATCCTTGAAAGGGTCACATCAAAATAAAATATGTGCTCCAAATTCATCTATTACTATAATGCACATCTAAAAATATTATTGTTCGTTGATTTCTTAGATCTTATATTTTCTACAAAATAAATTATTAAAATATTGGTACTTTAACTATAATGACAAATTCGTTTGACGTAGGTTAGTATCTTTTCCTGCACGTAGACGGTAGTCATAATAATTATCAGACCTTTAACGACACAACTTTATGTTGCTGATTTAATAACACCATTAAAAGATTAATTTTCGAAAATTTCAATCAATTTTTACTTGGGTATTTTATGAGCCACTAAATTATTTTTGGTTTAAAGAGAGAATGAACTGAGATAAATGTTTATAATATATAGAAATCAATTTTTAACTTACTCGGGAAAAATAGTATTAACAAGAAGCTAGTTCACTGTTAATTTTGCTTCATGTTAAATTATTTTATTTTGGACAGGGGCTTAGTGCCAAGTGTGAACGTAGCTTGGTTGTAAACTTCCTTCTCCCTTCAAGTTCCTAGACTAATCTCCCAGTCCAGGAAGCATATACGAATACGCAAACATGACATTTCATCCTCAATTAACCCTAATATTAATAATAACCTATAATAATGTTGCAACGCAGTTATAACTCGTCATAATTTAAAGGTCTAAAATTCCGATATACAACATTAACCTACTTCTCTTGCATAAATTTTATAGCACCAAGAGAGAGAGAGAGAGCCTAAGACAACTCGTAAGAGTTTCCATAACGCCTTAGATTCAGAATAAAACCGGAAGTCATAGAGAAAGTTATCTTAAGTTGGGAATACATATATTGTCTTCTTATTTAGGTATTGTTCAAGAGCAGTTTTCAAAATAGTTTAAGGCTGAGGCGGATTAATATGCAATGTTAAGCCTCATTATGAAAAACACATTATAACCTTTAAGTAGAAGTTAAAATTTTTTTTCGAAAATTTGGAAGCCAAAAATATTTTTTTTAGTAAAGGAGTCACCAGATTTTTTAGAGATTTAAATTTTTCTTCGCGATTTACTTTGAGATTTCAATTTTCCGAAAGCCTTAAAAGCCTTCGACATATGTCGTGATCTATGAAACGAGCGTTTGTATCGTTGGCGGCTGGGATATAGAGAGACTGGCATTCCTAGTGGAATTTTGTATCATATTATTGATCCAGAAAGTTCTACCATTTTTTTACAACTTTTGGTTCAATCAAGTTTATCCTTCTTTGTCTTTCTAAGTCACGAAGAGTTGGGAAAACTTGAATCTATATTTTCTGGCATTATACTTTTGAATTACATAAAATACAGACGTCAATATAAGATTTAAATAATAGAAAAAAGCTTAAATATAATCTAAATACCTTCAAATTTACTTAACATCTTTCATACATTCACAATTATACTATAATCTATCGTTTTACATAATAGGATAATAGGTGGTTTAGCTATGTACCTACTGCCAAGTAGTCTAGGTGAAATGATATATAATAGACTAGTTTTAACTGCCCCAAAAAAATGAAATTTATATAATACTTTTTCCCATATTTCTTATGTTACTTGCCGAGAAAATAAAATATATGAAGTTGACAAAAGAAACTAGGCTAAAGTATAACAAGAAGTTGATAAAAATCTTTTTAGAATTTCTTTACGAGCAGGAAGTGACCTGCCTCTTGAACTCTAACTCTATAACCACGCGCGCGTTCACACTTTAGTGACTTCAAAATCATTTTTAATCGTATCGGAAAGGTTGAAACGTAAAATTTTGGAACTCTTCAAACGATAATTTGAGCGTTGAAAATGGTTTCAAAGGGACTAGTGTGAAATAAAACACTATGATCTTGCAAAGAGATTAGGAAATGCATTAGCGACAAAAAAGGTCTGTAGTGAGTTAGATAGTAACGTAATTTACTAATCGACCTAACTAATTTGAATTATTTCCCTCAATCCGTCCTTTTTAAAGGGTGAATGCAACCTAACAATCGATTCCTTGTCGTTTAAATAAGACTAATACACCAGTAAATAAATTTACAAACAAATATTAAACTAGAAATAAATTTAAAACTTACCCGGATATCCATCAATCCAGTTAAGCCTATTTAGGCTTAACTGGATTGATGTTAAGCCTATTTAGGCTTAACTGGATTGATGGATATCCGATATTTCTTCGAATCAATCGGTTAGCGACAATGAGCAGAAGACCATCATTAAGGGGAAAACTGATTTCTATTTGTTTGTAATTTTTTTACTTTTGGATTAGGCATATTTAAACGATAAGGAATAGATCCCTTTAACACAAAGTGGTTAAGCCTTGGCTATATTATTTATAACTCGGCAGACTAGTTATATCGGACTATAAACAATGATGACATATCTTAAAAGATAAAGAAGAATCACAGGTTAGCCGCCCTAGATGTGAACGTATACCTTAACCAGGAATATTCCGAAACGGAGTCAAACGTGGGCTATAGACTTCTCAAAATCGTCTTCATAACCCCCACGGAATTTAAATTAAATTTTCCAAGTGTTTGGTATATATAGTAAAGATGTTTTGTCACAAATTGAAATGATGGGTGCGTATCGTGCTTCATCGCTTCCGCACGTTGGAATAATGAAGAAAAGATACTAAAAAACTGGAGCAAAGTACTTAGAGAACTCGAAGATATATAAGTTTGAATAGAGTCGAGTATAAAATGTCTATTCTTTACTTCTGTTCAAAATTCTCTCGAGGGGAGTTGGCATTTTCTACTTTTTACCTAAGAGGTTTAAACATTATGTATAAATCCGCACCAGGTTTCTTCATTTTGCTTACTAATCTTAAACCGAGCGTCTTGAACAGAAGTGTATATAGAGAAAATTAATTTTACTAGGACATCTAGTCCACGGGGTCAATCGCCGAAGTATATATAGAGCTATAGAAAACTGAACCGCCTCTTTAGTTTTGTGACAATGGAAATGCTTATATAGAATTGATGACACGTAAGCTAGCTAGTGCATGATGGTATATAGGCATAAACCCGGAATATATTTTTCTTAACAAAACCCACTCATCGACTAATGTTAGGTTAATGGTAAGATTATCGCAATTTATTCGGAGCTAAGGTTACCAGAACACGTCTCGGGAAAAAAAAATGATTTAGGCTTAAAGAGGCCCCATAATATGTATTATATCCCAAGAAACCTTAATTATTTAGAGTTTGAACTATTTTAAAACTTGCTTAGCAATTAGAACTGGATAAATTTTGATTTTCTAAAGGAACATGGTTCATACAACATTTGGAAAACCAATTATTTACCTGATTTTTATCAGATTTTTCCCAGTGAATTTTCCCTGATATTTCCAGATGCAACATAGATTTTGAAAAACCATATAACAAAAACACTGAATTTTGCTGTTTTAGGTCGTACCAACTTAGTATATTATTGAAGATAAAGTTACTACAAATTTAACATCCAAATTTTCCAGGTTTTATTCTAGGTTTTCCAGGTTCGTATGAGCCCTTATACCCTCTTCAGAGGAGGCTTAATTAGCCGTGGGGTGTTAGGAATATTTATATATTTAAGATATTAATACTTGGATTAATAAATAAAATAAAAATTAAAATTAAATTATTAAAGATAAGGTACAACGGAACAATTATACTAGGAGTACATTTTGGGGTTATTAAACGGGCTTTGCGCCGCATTTATACCGACGTTTAATACAAATAATAAAGCCTAATACAAATCGGAAAAAAATATCTTGATAAAATTCGACGGTCTTTAAAATTTGAATTATTTCCCCGGAGACTAAGGAATTTTCTTTTAAAATGGTGCGTTTATACCGTAAGACTGAGTGCCCAAATAACGTTAAAAGAGAATCTCCTTTTAACCTATAATATTTGGGACAATCCGATAGTAATTCTTTAAAATATTGGTCAATCCTCTTTATCAAAATCCATTTGGGTCAATAAATAAAAATTTAAACCCTAAATGGCCACATTTTACCTGTATAAGAATATTCGTGAGCAGATTGAAAACAAGATGGCTCCCACTCAAAAGGAGAAATTAGTGACCTATTCAAATATTAGGTGGGAATAATGATCAAAATTTTTAAAATAGTAACCAATTAGTGACAACAATCAATAGTGAACGAGAATGAACCCTGAATCATTAAACTAGAAATAAATTTAAAATTTACTCGGAATATAGTAAATGTCTGGATTCATGGACATTCTGAATTAAGCGTCAGCGAATAAACGAAGGTTATTGGACGTCTCATGGAGATCTCGCCTTTGTTCATTTTTCGCTGAGTCATCAATGCGAAGAAATTCAGGATGTCCATGAACCCAGCTAAGCCTATTTTCCGAGTAAGTTTTAAATTTATTTCTAGTTTAATATTTGTTTGTAATTTTTTTTTTTTACTGTTGGATTAGGTCTATTTAAACGATATAATGAATTGATACTAAACCATTCCATAAAGAATTTTTATCCATAATCTCTAAATTCGAATTATTTCGAATAATATTAACCCTAAAACCAAATTTGGATATAAGAAATACCTTTCCATCGTAAATACTTAATGTTTGGCTATCTATTCCATTAAATTACGCTTAAAAATAATGATCTCGGGTTACCTGCGCACTAGGGATATTTTCATTCGACTCATTCAATCAATGTTCGATGAAACGAAAGGGAACTTCGAAGCTGAACCGAGTTATTATCGAAAACTAGGTCACTAAAAGGGTCATCTCTGGGAGTAAAGTCCTACAGTAAATACCCAAGAGGTTTTAAAGGGAGGGGGAGGCGGAATAGACATCTGGAACTACATACGGCATCGTGTTTGACAAGTCTAAATGACTTTACATTCTCTCTAATTTGCTCTTCCTCCACCTCTTCCTTAGAATTGATGGAGGAGAGAGCTGGTTAATAGCAATCTCGGGAATCGAGTTGACCCACTTTTCTTATCGCGTAGTTTCATTTCCGGGTCGCATTTCCATCTTTTACTATTGTGTATTCCACCTACCCTTCCAATTTTAGTTTTTTTCCCACGACAATGCATAAATGATCGCTTTCCAATTTCAATTCTCTCTCGTTTCCGTGCTTTCGCGACCATTTTCCCTCAAATTTTTGATGATTTTTATGAATATTTTTATTTTTATTTTCATTTCAAACATCGACACAATTAATTTAAACTACTAAGCACGTTTAAAAATAGGCTTTTGTCCCTTCTCTATATCTCAAAGAAAACTAATGAGTAAGGGAAATAATATAACCCAGATTCGTATACTCGCTCATAATTTTCGAAAATAATTATTTATTCTGAGAAATTGTTTTAAATTTTTTTTTTTTAATAAATTCGAATTGTCAGGATGGTCAAAGCTTGCTTATTAGTTAACTCAATGAGTTAGAGGTAAAGGGGATTCATAGCTTTGTTTTCATTGACTATTCTAACTGGAACGAAATATATAGATTCCTTCCTAAACTTCGTACTTCCCAAAGAAAAGGTGATGTTATTAAATTTTTTGGGAATTTGGGTTAGTATGTATATTTGTAAAGGCGTGTTTTCAATCAAAATGTTTTGGCCAAGAATCGCGCTTTGCGTTAAATCAAAGGTGTAGCTTAAATCGAGCTTTTCGTTCTTAATCCGCGTTAACAAGTCTTCAATTGACAGATAAGCCGATATCTAAATGAATTTGATATAAGCTTCTCTTGGTAAAGCGAAAGCAAATACCAGAAAAACGTTGATGGAAAACGATGCTTAAAAACACTAGTTTGTATGTTTTAGTATCCCTTCAACTGGGGGGATGTATAAAGATACATTAATTTATTTTTTGATCTTTCAGAATATCGACTGAAGCCCAAAGTGACGTTATCGACTTTGTAAGGAAAAGAGATCAAATGTTTTTGATTTGGAGAAAGGGAATTTTAGTTACTCGGGTCAAAAGGTTAAAGAAAAGCTAGAAGTTCACGAAACAAATCTCAAATTATTCGAAGAAAACAGTAAACAGAATATATTTCAAAACTAAAGTTAGTTTAAAAACTGATTGATTAATTATGGAAGAGTGTTTTAGCCCCTTTTCTTTTGGGGGGGATCGACGATTAGGCTATACAAAATAATAATACCTCCCTGACCATTTATTTTGATGTTAGAAAAAGCTATATAATCTGCACTTTGCTTCTCCTAATAGCATTAATATCGGAATAGGAACGGCCTCTACGAGGCGTAAAAACTGTTTCGTAAAATTTCTTCCACTACAATTTAGTTCGAGTCTACGGGCGCGGAGAGAAGGGAGATAGTTTTCCTCGCTCTGCCTATGCTAGACCGTGAACCTTCAGACTAGAGATATTGGCGGGGTAAAATTACCACATCGAAATGAATTCTTATTGGCTAGCTATATCACGTGTCAAATTTAAGAACGTGTTTTGTTTGTATCCTAAACTTTGCTATTTTATTTATTTTTAAAACTTTAGTTCCATCATCTAAACAAACTCGAGAAATTAACCTAAAAAATTATAGTCCAATTCTCATTTTCATCTCCTATAATTAGAAAAAGGTTTGCTTCTAAAATAAACTAGAGAATATAAATTCATTAGGTAGCTTAAATGAGATTTTAATAAAAAATATTCTTAAATTTGGTGAAATATATAACAGCTTATTTTAAAATCCCTATTATTATTAAAGCTGTCTTGAACGTGAAATGAAAGTTGAAACATTCCTCTTTCAGAGACATTTATTACGGTCCGTGGGGTCAATGCCCCCAACCCAACAAAACTAAAACTATAATATTATAAGCTTCTTATACAAAACGTCAAAGTTTCGGAGTATATTACGTAACTTCCAAAATATCACGTACCATATGGAATTAAACATCTCATTTATTCGAACATTTACCTATCTTGCATAATTTAGGGGGCAATGCCCCCGTGAGGTTTCCTAACTCAAATATTAATTGCATGTCATAACTATGTACACGATTATGTTCATTGCTAAATTAGGATTTGGGGAGTACAATCAATGGTATCTGTAGCCACAAACCTTAAGGCGTCAACTTACATATAATTGGAAGTACTACGAGTTTTCAGAACGTACACAGTTTCTATGAAACTAAGACATATGTCTGCTTGCTTTAGCTATTGTTTACTCAAATATTACATTACAGTTCATCCTCAAGTTTAGAAACAATGGATAGAAAGCCGGAAAGGATGAGATAAAGAGATAATAACATTCGTTATATATATTCTTCATATGATAAGTATTAACTGCATAATTTCGGTTTTAAAATATAAAAACAGTTACTTATGGCGACATAAACCCCTTAAACCAAGGATGCAAAAATCTCGGTGAAAAAGTATTAAACTTTTTTTTTTTTCGCCTTTAATCGGCATATTCAACCAAAGATAAATTTTCAATCTAGATAAAGCTTAATTAAACATCTCATTTATTCGAACATTTACCTATCTTGCATAATTTAGGGGGCAATGCCCCCGTGAGGTTTCCTAACTCAAATATTAATTGCTTGTCATAACTATGTACACGATTATGTTCATTGCTAAATTAGGATTTGGGGAGTACAATCAATGGTATCTGTAGCCACAAACCTTAAGGCGTCAACTTACATATAATTGGAAGTACTACGAGTTTTCAGAACGTACACAGTTTCTATGAAACTAAGACATATGTCTGCTTGCTTTAGCTATTGTTTACTCAAATATTACATTACAGTTCATCCTCAAGTTTAGAAACAATGGATAGAAAGCCGGAAAGGATGAGATAAAGAGATAATAACATTCGTTATATATATTCTTCATATGATAAGTATTAACTGCATAATTTCGGTTTTAAAATATAAAAACAGTTACTTATGGCGACATAAACCCCTTAAACCAAGGATGCAAAAATCTCGGTGAAAAAGTATTAAACTTTTTTTTTTTTTCGCCTTTAATCGGCATATTCAACCAAAGATAAATTTTCAATCTAGATAAAGCTTTGAGGTATTAATATTAAGCCTCGTTAGGAATAAAAATAGTTTTGAAAACTTGAATACGAGTACATGTATAATAACAATTATCCAAATTAGGATCCATTCACACGTTGTCTACACTTATAGAATATTGTCTAACTGAAATATTTACATTGATTTAAATTGAATCAGTTATATTCTATACAGGGGTGTTTCGAAAATGGTGCTAGGACCGAGCTGCAATGCGTTTTAAGAGTCATTTCAAGACGAAAATGTTCTATGACGTTTTGTCGTACGGGGTGCCGTTTAAAGAGTTACGAAATTAATCATGTGCTGATGACCCTTTAATGTACGTTAATGGGTCATCCGCACAAGATTCATTTCGTAACTCTTAAACGGCGCCCCGTACGACAAAACGTCATAAAAAATTTCGTTTTAAAATGACCCATAAGAACCCACTATAGCTTGGTTCTACACCATTTTCGAAACACCCTGTATTAAAATTCGGATGATCTACGAGTTTTTTCCCAACAAATAATGAAATTTTCAAACATTTAATTTTAACATTGATTGTATTATTAACTTTGCTGGTATTATAATTATAACATTATATTAAAAGCCGACGAAAAGAGGTTACGATACGAACAAAATTTTAATTAGTGACTAAATGTTTCTAATTATAACGACGAGGATTTGCAGTTTTGCCATGCAAATTAATGAGACTCAAGATTCCTCTAATTCGGGACTAAAATTTCTCAGAAACCATTCTAGGCGTAAAATACATTACGTTCAAAACGTAAGCTTCCATTTGAAACGTTCCAAGACATCATAGACTAACCTTAGGCCTACACATTTACACTCGATTCAAATTGGGAGTGAAATAGACTACGAACCCCGTTGAAAGACGAAATTAAAATGAATATATAGCCGAGTGACCATTTGACCTATATTCACACTTTCTAACATTCCTACAGAAAAGATAAGATATTTCAAACTATAAATTCTTCAAACACATCTTTTATAAAGTAGACTAAAAGTTTTTTTTTATAATTTACTTTATAGTGGATTTCATTTCGGTTCAAATGCAGGTTTTAAAGCGAGGCTGTCACAATCTTTTTCGAAATTTGAATAACTTTGGTTCAATAACCAATCACAAAACGGGTTAATAGTCGCGCGAGATGAAAGGGGTTATCTTAAGACCACATTTGCTGATTTTATTAAGCTATGGGCGTTGCTTACTTTTAAGGAATAAAGTGTTAGACTTTTGATTTCAATAAAATATAAAAAATATTTTTTTTTTATGTGGAAAACGTATAGGATTAGATTAGGATGAAAGGTAGGACTTCCTGGATTAGGTACTTTCACGAAAGAGACCGAACAAAAGCAACCGTATCACGTGCCAGAATAATCGAAAATCAAGTGAAGGCACTATAGCGATCATAGTACGAATGACGTAGAATGTTTCTGACATTTTGTTTTATCTTTCCGAATCTTTGTTCAGATCTTTCCGAAAACGCTACTCAAATTTCGCGTGACTGGGTCAC
The DNA here is from genome assembly GCA_963920705.1 of Odiellus spinosus. NCBI lineage: Eukaryota > Metazoa > Arthropoda > Arachnida > Opiliones > Phalangiidae > Odiellus > Odiellus spinosus. The sequence continues at coordinate 9,346,604 of OY987226.1, read as the reverse complement.
TTTTAAATATTTCTTATCCCTAGTTACATTAAACTTCTAAAGGATGAAGTAATATAGCATGGGAACTTTCACTATATTTGCTGTCTAGAGATTGCGTTTGGCTTTTCTTTTATTACGTTGTATATTCATTCCGCTCTAGTTGCGTCGAGCGATGAGAAAAATGAACTCTGTAGAGAGATCAGAGAAGGCAAAACTATACTTATTTCTTGCACTAGTGGCTCAATGACCCTGTTTTTCATTGGTTGTTGCTCGTGATAAAGTTTCACAACTACCAGAGCCGTCAATATTTCGATTGGAAAGGGGATGAAAATAAATAAATAAAATTGGCCTAGAAGAAAATTGCTTTACCGCGGCGCTTTCCCAGAAAAACGGTTTCTAAATATTTGGAACGGATTTTGTTTACGAAAATAAAATACAGAAACGTTCGCGCGAGAGTTGAAGGCACTTTGAATTTTTTTTCTTAAGATTCTTACGACGTTAATTTGTCACGATGAAAATTATAAATTTATTCAAAACTACATTTAGCCTAAGAAAACTAACTAAAAAGCATTATCCCTTCCAGACATAGAAGTCTGTGCATTAAGATTTAACGACTTTTTCTTTTCATTCATTTCGCGTTCAGTTGAAATTTTAAATAATTTCGGTTTTTTTCCATTTTCCGCCAAAGATTTTGGCAAAGAAAGAACTATTTAATATAAAAAAAAACCAATCTTGGTAGGGGTAGGGGGTGTATTTAACATCATAAACCACGCAATACGTTAGTCGTGGCGCTGGTAACGTATGACCTAGAAGCTGATGAAACCCTCCTTTGAAGTCTACTACTCCAATGTTCCATATAGCGCGCTCCTCTCTGTATGGGTAAAATTCACAATTTTACGAGTTAGAAGGGGTCCTACTTCATCCCCCCTGTCTACGGAAAATTGGAAATTCTCTCTCTCCACAAACGACGACGTTTTTTGGACGAACTCCAAGGCTGCTGGAGATATTCGCTCGACGAGCTCCCGCTCCGAAAACATCTACCGTTATGAGGCGTACGAATCGCGCCTTTTGAGAATAACCCATACAGAGAGGGGTAGACAAGAGCCGGGAGTAATAGACTTCAAAGGAGGGTTTCATCGGCTTCTGCTTTAATAATAAAACTTAGAATAAAACCGAGCAGAAAAACCTTTCAGTATAATCCTAAATGCAAACACAAGAATTTTAAATTAAAAATCAATATCGATAAGGTCATCATCCTTTGATAAATATTAAACCATTTAATATAATTAACATATTCCGATAAATTTAATTTTTTTTTTCTTTTTTTATGAATTGTTATATATCACGGGAATTTTTTAAAGCGGGCAATATTTACTAAAATTAGGTTTATATCTCCGAAGATATTAAAATTCATAAATTTCGTGTCGATATTAGTTTGACCTCATTTAAGTTTAAGTGCTAAATGCATCGCTTGTCAATATAATATAAGCTTAATATAGGATTATAAAATAAACAGAGTAAATTTTAGTCCAATTAAAATAATAGGCTGACCCCAATATAGCACGATCGTGTTTACCTAATCAAAATAAATACGTTTAAAGAGAGAATGCAACCGAATTAAATAAACCTAATCCACCAATAAATAAATTACAAACAAACATGAATTTAAAACTTAACAGGAAAATAGGCTTAGCTGGATTCATGGAGTTCCTGAATTTCTTCGCGTTGATGGGTTAGCGACCAATCGAATGTTATTGGAAGTCTCGCCTTAGCGACGGGCCTTTGCCGCTCACAACGCGAAGAAAAGCAGGATCTCCATGAATCCAGCTAAGCCTATTTTCCGCTAAGTTTTAAATTTATTTGTTTGTAAACTTTTTTACTGTTGGATTAGGTCTACTTGCATGATAAGGAATCGATAAAAAAACCACTTGTTTTAAGGTTGCATTCTCCCTTTAAGGGGTTCTAGTCGGAAGATTTTACACACGAACTAATTAAATGTAAATAGGCGTCTATATTTAGACCACCTTAAATTACGAGTCTGGATTCCTATAGGTATCCCTGGGTTTTCATCTGAATCGGTTGGTGTGGCCAATTTTAAAACCTAGCCCTTCGAAAATATCACTCTGAAACTTTCAGAAATGAAGAACATCTTTTGTTTTTGGATAAGTTCTGAAGTTGTAACCGTTGTATTGACTATTAAATATTTTTAAGATTTTCCTGAGGACATAAACCCCAATAAACAGTGTTTCTAATATACTTTGAACGTTTTAAATGAATTTTCTCATTATAAAAGCTATCAAAACATAAAATTCTCTACGTCAATTAAAACCTAACAGCATCCGATTTAAATTCAAAACCAAATTAATATTAATAAGTATTAAAATTGTTTATGAATTGTTTATTATACTAATGTTGAAGTGGATTTTAAGTTAAATTTCCATCCAAATTAAAATTAGGCTGACCCCAATAAAGAACACATTCACAACATAACCCCAAACAAATCTGTCGGCTTACTTCAAATAAACGAAGGTTACATTAAAAAGAACGAAAGATATAAAAAAGCGCGCAGTAAGGCAGGAAAAGAGCACTTTAAAACTATTATGAAAAATCACGAGTTGAAAAATGAGTATCAAACAATCGGGTGCCATTGTTTTCGAGCGAAATTTGAAATTTCCAGACGTCCCACTCTCAGATTAGGCCGAAAAAGTTAATAATTATCGCTCAAGAAAACAAGAGCCGTTTATGTCGTCTTTTTCACAGAAAAAAATGAAAGAATTTCAGAATTTTGGCTTGAACAGATTTAAGGGCTAGTTGCGTGATATTTTATCACGTATAGTAATTTAATTAAAAGTAACACCATTTAATTATTTTATAATCAATTTCCAAAGTTCCGAAACATGCAGATACAGGTCGTGCTAGCCTAGTTCACCGAGCTAGGCAGCCTAGGCTTAGCCTCGGAACTTTGGAAATTGATTATAAAATAACGAAATATTTTCGGTTAGTTATATTATTGTTTTTCTCATTATTTTAGCATTCTTAATCGATTAAAAATAGGTTGTTTCGGCCTTTCATTCTCCCTTTAAGCTTGGCCATATTTTATTATACCCCTTTTTTTAAATATAATTCAAACAAAGTCTTCAAATTCTCAACATGGAGGAATGATCAGAGTGAAACCGCAAAACATACTAAAGTTTTTAATTATAACGTTTAGCAAAAGAGAAAAATATTATAATTATATGAATTTCGTTATTGAGCAATAGCATCTAGAGGTCAAGGATCTCTTGACAATAACTTTTAATGGCATCAATATAGAGAATGGTTGAGAAATGGTACTTCAAATACGAAAGTCAAAACATGTTTTTAAATACGATTATTGCACGAAGTTTATCGAAAAATGGCGCAATTACCGCTTTACATACGAGGGTTTTTATTGAAGCACCCACGTGTTAAGAAAATTAAGCCGTGCGCGAGGTAGGAGCACTAAAATGATGAAAGGGTTTTGTGTGCCAGGAAAAAAAAAAAGGAAAATTGAGGCCGGAAATCTGCCGGAGCCACGCAGTCTGCTTTTCCACACACACACTCTCGCAAACATACGATTATACGTATTTTACGCCTTAACATTTCTCTAACAACATTCCCATATAAGACACGTAAAGTCTCAGCCAATTTTTACCCTTGAATCCTGTCGTTACGTTTTTCGAGGCATTTCTATGATTGTAGTGAACACACCCTTAATTAAATAAAAAACAAAAACTGCATCAACTTCATACGTTTAAAAATATTTTTAATAAATATTATAAAATAAATTATGGTTTTGAATATATTTTTGAAATATTGCTTTGTCGTCACGAAATCACGTGACTCGAGACTGTTTCGACGAAAGCAAGCGCAAATCGAAAAAAAAAGCTTGCAATTTAAGGAGCTATGACGTAGATAACAACAGAGTTTCCCCGAGGGGGCAGACACTCTCGAACTCAGGTGTACAAATTTTTTGAACTCTTGGCACTATCAAAGCTGAACTCAGGGTTCACATTAAGAGTTCGGACTTAATGCACCGTTAAAGCTAAACTCAGGTGTACAACGAATTCAAGAGTGTCGGACCCCTCAATTTCCCTTTTTACGATATCAACTATTGTTAAGTTTAAAGCCACTGAACTAACATTTAAAAAACATTTTGACTTTTCACTATTCTCTTCATTGTCTTAATTGTGCATGATTTAAAATTTTCTAGAATTGATATTTTAAAGCTATTTTAGAGCCATTTTGAAATTCAAAGTATTTTTGTGAGATTTCAGGATTCTAAAAGTCATTTGAAGTAATGACAAAATCATTTCAAATATTTAGAAATCTACATTTCTTTTCGTTATTTAAGAATCCTCGGAATTGCTTCAAATTAACTGAACATATTGTAACATGTAGTATACATAGTTTATTAAACTTTTTTTGTGCCCGATCGGATGGGCCTGAACCCCCCCCCCCCCCTCCCCAGTTATTATACGAACACCTTTAGCATTGAAGAAAGATTTATTAAGGGGTAGATTAAGGATCAAATATTTATATATTTATATTTGATGCAAACTCAAAGGAGAGTTGGTACAGAATACTTTCTTCTCAATGAGGTTTAACTTTGCGTACCAATACGCCTTAGTTTTTCCCGTTATGACAACCTTTTAAAGAGGTATAATGACCTTGGCGATTGATCTCCAAAACGCTGTTACCTATGTCTACAAATACATTGTTTTCCAGGAAGTATTCTGGATTTCTGGCTTATTTTAATTAAGAAAATATATGAGAATATCGGAGAGATAAAAAAAATATTTATGCCTAGGATATGGATTATAAAGAAAGGATTTCTTTCCTTATAAAAAAAGCATACGCTACGAACGTTAATCAAAAATGTATTATATACTAATAATACTCCCTCCCAAGGCAATGACGGTGAACAAAGATAGAGAGCTATTTCTGGTACAGTGATGGGTGCCTCGTGCAGACATTGGCAATGCACAAAGAAATACGATTTATATTTGGGACTGAACCAACGTCATTTTCTTTTAGTATTCAATTAATTCGATTGAAATGAGCTTATGTATGAGAAATCAGGAATTATAACATCAAAATCAGATTGTATTAGGATATTTTTTAGTTTTAAAGGGATGATAAAAAAAAAGGTCAGTCTGTCGTCTCAAAAAATAAGACTCGTTCTTAACAGTTAATTGTCCATCTTTATAAGGCCAGGGTACTTGTTAAAACGTGGGGTCTATTGTACCAGGAGAAATCATAAATGTTTCGGTCTTTGTACCAGAACAACTCAAATCTATTGTTCCAGGAGAATTCATAGATATTTGGGGTTTTGGTACCAGGAGAACTCTGAAATCTTTGGGTTTTTACCAGGGACGGAAATAAGAAATTTTTCTTATTGGACAAATGTCCAGTAACCCCCCTTAAAAATTCAAAAGTTATCGGACATTTAACAAAATTACCGGACAATGCTACATTTCCTATATTGAAAAGTACTTTTTTTTATCGGACATTTGTCCAGTGACCCCCTCTTAAAAATAAAAAGTTATCGGACATTTGGAAAATTTATCGGACAAATGACCAGTGACTTGTGCTTATTTCCGTCCCTGGTCTTTACCGTCTTTGGTAACCGAAGAACTCAAATCTTTAGGTTTTTGGTACTAGCTAATAGAACCGATAAATCTTTGGGTTATTTGTAATAAAACTCTTAAATCTTTGGCTCTTTTGTACCAGTAGTGCCCATAAAACTTCAGGTTTATTTGTACTGGTAAACTTCTTAAAACTTTGGGTCTTTTGTATCAAGACTTCTAAAACTTTGGGTACCAGGAAAACCTACTTAACATTAGGTCTTTATACCAGGAGAGCTTCAAAATCTGAGGTCTTTTGTACCAGAAAAATTAAAATAACCTTGAGTCTTTGTACACTAGGAGAACCCCCAGAATCTCCTGTCTTTCGTACCAACGTAACCAATCGAAAGTTAAAGGTTTGACATTCTGTACCATTAAAAAATGTTCGGCTTTTAAAGAAAAGAAAATAAAAATCTATAAATAATTAAGGTTTGATTTGCCATCAATCATCAACCGCAAATGATTCCTAATTTTGTATCATGATTAATTACTAGTTTAGTTCATGTTCCCTTTAAATAAACCCTTAAAATTAACATTTATACAGTTTAAACAAACAATTAAAAACCCACAGTAAAACCACCTTAAAAATTAAAATTAATCTCACCATTAAATCGTACCAAATATTTTCAATGTAATCCTTAATGCGATAGTCTTGAATAAAATTGTTTACGGTTACAACACATCCGACTGATATGACTCAAAAAACCTTGATGTTATACGACTTTACTACGCAGGTCGAGTTTAGTATACTAATAAAAATTATAATGATAATAAAAATAAGTAATTCTGGGAGGGCCGAAACTACGAAGAACTTGTCTAGAGGCAGAATCCCTCCAAAAAGGCTGGCGTATATTCAACGCGGGGGAGGTACCAAGCTCGTGATGGGAAACAGAAAACGGGGAATGAAGGGCAAACTGTTTTTTTTATGACGTGTTTTTGGGAAATTTTAGAGCAAAAACCGGTTAACTCTAAGCCCGATACGATGTTCGAGATACGATGAAATGGGTTAAAATATCATCAAAAGAATAAAGACCGAATTTTTTCGGTTTATCACTCGAGCGAATCTGACGGAAATTGGTCCGCGCGACAATTATTACGATATGTCACCACTCGACTAGGTTTAGTCATGTGTGTACCCAGAACACCACTAAAATGGTGTTTTACTATTAGACGTCATATAGCGTGAATTGTATAAATAAATATACAATACGATTCTCAGGGTTGTCTAGTTTTTTCTCAATTTATCGCTTTCTCCTCTAATTGACTTTGGAATATTGTTATTTAAACCTTCCGCCACATTTCTTGCTAACATTTAAGAAAACAAACGAAAATTTGTGTTAAAGTCTGGACAAAGATGCACGGTGGCGTGACACAATTTTCAGCTCCTTTTAATCACGAGAAAATAATTATTTTGATATTTTTTAAAAGTTATTCTCACGGACTACTTCATCTGACACACGCACTACAAGAAGAGAGAAGTATAAGGGTCAATGAGCTTCTGCTAGTGGACTTAGTTGACTACAGCCTTTGGCAATGCTAAATACGTAACGTACTCATATACGTAACCACTTTAGTACAGTCAGAAGCCGATGAAACCCTCCTTTGAAGTCTATTACTCCCGGGTCTTGTCTACCCCTCTCTGTATGGGTTATTCTCAAAAGGCGTGATTCGTACGCCTCCTAACGGTAGATGTTTTCGGAGCGGGAGCTCGTCGAGCGAATATCTCTAGCAGCCTTGGAGTTCGTCCAAAAAACGTCGTCGTTTGTGGAGAGAGAGAATTTCCAATTTTCCGTAGACAGGGGAGATGAAGTAGGACCCCTTCTAACTCGTAAAATTGTGAATTGTACCCATACAGAGAGGAGCGCTATATGGAACATTGGAGTAGTAGACTTCTAAGGAGGGTTTCATCGGCTTCTGGTACAGTCAAAGCTCCAAGATTGTACACCTATTACCTGATGTGATTCAACACTTCGGGCAATAATGAAATTACGTCAAAGGTTTCTATCTCTCACCTCCAGATGTCATACCCCTAAGGGAGAATTATGGTATTCACCCTTACAAACACTCTAAGGGGGTTCCGTGACGTCAGGTGTCCTTTCCCTCTATTTGGAAGACAGTACAGTAACTTGTACAATCCGAAATAATTAAGCTTAAATACAAAGTTCCCAGCTTCGCAATGCATACGTAGCCAGCGCCAACGTTGCCTCCACGTAGAACTTTCCCCAACTAAACTAAGATTATTTTAAAAGTAAAAGACCAACTGATGACCTTACGTGCAGCAATAAATATGTTATATTCGACTGACCATGACATTAAGTATTAAAGAAATCCAGGACTTACAAAAAGAAATCAAGATTAAATAACGTCTTTTGTAGTAGTATCAGGTTTTAATGATATATTATGGTCTCCTATCCTTCATCGAAGCAATACATATAAGTTAAGTTATTTATAGAACATTCCCTTAACCACGTTTAATCAATAAAAGTACTTGTATACAATAGTAAAACTAAAAGCTCCCTAGCTCAATAAATAAAACAGCCAATTAAATATAAACCATCCAATGGAATGTTTTTCCAAAAGGGGTATAACAAACCAAGCCAGCCAGACAACCCTCCCTACCCAGACTAAATAACCCCAAACTTTAAACAATCGTTACGTTATTCCGTCAACTAATTTCTCAAGGTAAAAGTGGGCAGACATCGGAAAACATTTCTAAATGATTTCGGGATCTTTTAGACTATTGTCATAAACAAGATCGGTGAACGCGTACACCCAGCTCGAGACAAGGTCTCGTTTTCAACTGCACTTTTCTTATTCTTTGTCAGAAAGAAATTATTTGCTAGCTTCATCCCTCTAGCAAATATCGGCAACGACCTCCGACTAATAAACACGTACCAAATCAAAAATTACAAATATATTTCTCGATGATTTTAGCACGAACAGATCACGATTGAGGGACGGTCTAAATTATTAAGGGGAAGTGATATAACTTCGTCATTTAATTTTGATTCAAATTATAAACTTTAAGTAAAATTAAAGTTGATTTAATAAATTATGGCAAAGTGAAACGAATTTAAAATTTTATAAATTATATGCGAAGCATATATTAAAAATATTTCATTAAAATTGGTACGGTAGACTACCTCTTCCTACATTAGGCTTAAAAACTTTTAAGTGCAGTATTACTTGCAAGACACAAAATATAAATTAGTGTGGTTAATATTCCGATTAAAAAAAATGTTAAAAAGTTTTTGAAACATTTTTTGAAAATGGAAAAAAAAATAAAAATATGAATAATTAAAATCCCTACCATTTTGGTTTGTGAGATTTGTTTAAATCAGAATTATGTGACAAGACAGGGCTTAAAATTTGTTCAAAGACTGGTATTATAAAAATTATAAACATTTGTTTGCGGAAAAAATATGGATTTTTCGGGAAAAATAAATAAATAAATAAATAAAAAATAAAAAAAAGCCTGGATAATGTTATTAAATTAAACATAATTTATTTGTGATTAATAGAGTTTATAACCCGTTTTTGCGAAGTTAAATAAGTTTAGTTACGTGAATTAAATTAACTTAAGTGTAGGAAAACCTCGTTTCGAACAGCTGTGATCGCTTTCATATATAAGATTTAGTAAATAACTGTAATTTTAATCATGGCACATATCTAATTAATATAAAAACCAGTTAATTATTATTTCTTAAAGCAAGTCCTAGTTAATAAGTATTAACGAAATAATTTCAAACAAAATCCGATCCAAAATTCTTGTATTGTTCTCAAACTTAGCGCCTGGCTTCCTTCAGACAAAAAAAAAGAGTTAAGTGTATGAAATAATTTCTAATATTTCTAATTTATTTTCTATAAATAGAAATGTTTATTGGTTTTCATTTTCTTTTTTTCCTCACTGTGTCTACAGATTGAATCACTCGCGATTTCAACACGTCCAAATATAAGCTCTATACTCTATTTGTACGAATTCAATCGTATATAGAGATGTCTAGAGCTCTGCACACGTTTTCGTCAGTCTCTGGATAATTTTGGAAGTTTTTGATCTTGAAGTATCGAAGCGTGAAGAAGAGTAATGAAAAAAGCCCCTGACCCAAATAAGGAATAAAACACGAACAGAAATCACTCCGAGTTTACATAACGTTTCAACTAAAGTTCCTTCTTATCTCTAATCTTATTTATTAGATATAGATAGAAGCCTGTTATTCTAATTAACTGAAAATTCAAAATTATTTTATCTTTAGTCGTGATTTATTGCTACAATTGTTTGAAGCGTGTATTTTTCTTCTTCTTAAGATCGGGTTGAATCAAAGGAGAGTTCAAAAACGTATCAATTATATTTTTTCTATACCCCGAGATTTTTTATTTCGGATAATTTTAGTACTAAAATAAATTGATTTTAAAGGGATGCTAGACTCTGAAAAATGTTATTTCTAATTGATTGGCACTGTTAAAATATAAATAAAAACATTGGTTATTTACCAAAAGTTAAAGAAATTAGGCTAGTAGGAATTTAAGATTTATTTAATCATTGTCATGAAACCTTTGATGAGTTTTGATACTGATTTTATGCATATTTTTTAAGTTTAAATCGATTAAAAATAACTAATTATCGGTATAGTATCCAAGGGGTCCTTCAAATTCCTTACAAATCTTCAAAATCCCTTATTAATCCCGGTCAAATTTTCTAATCTCATCAAATTCCGGTCAGATTATCTAACCTCGTCAAATCCCGGTCAGATTATCTAATCTCACCAAATCCCGGTCAGATTATCTAATCTCATCAAATCCCGGTCAGATTATCTAATCTCATCAAATCCCGGTCAGATTATCTAATCTCATCAAATCCCGGTCAGATTATCTAAACTCATCAAATCCCGGTCAGATTATCTAATCTCATCAAATCCCGGTCAGATTATCTAATCTCATCAAATCCCGGTCAAATTTTCTAATCTTCAAATATCGAAAAATGTATTTGGATTTCAAATCCCGTAGACATAATTTTATAATGTCGAACCCTTTTCTAGTATCCCTTTAAACGAAGTTGATTTTAAAGAAGCCGATTTGGGTTGGTGTTGGTCACGATATGTTCTTGTTTAGACTGAGGTTTTAGACACTTAGGGAAATCTAAGGGGATCTATACTTATCGTGAACTATTTTTAATTTTTTCCCAACTAATTTTTTTATATTAAAAAATAATCTATCATAAATTTCGATTAAGGAAAAATAGCGTCGTTATAATTTGATGTTAAAATAAAAATAAGGCTTTTGTTAAATATAGATTTGAATGGTGTTTTTTAATGACACGCATTATTGAATTTGTATAAGATTTTGACCAATTTGTACCATTAATAATTTTTATTGGTTTTCAAATTTTTTTATTACGTCACGATAAATTAATTATGCTCGCCGGTATACAACATAGAACTATTTTTACGCCCCGTGAGATTTAAAAATGTGTATTAATCCGCTTCAATAAGATTGCGACTTTGTTATGAAGTTCGCTAACCTCACGTCTAATCCAAAAAAAATATATTTAATCCATTAGTTTCGTGGAAAAATCCCAGCCTGGGAAGTCTTTTATTCAAATCAAATAAATGGAGCATCCTTCAAAATACACTTTTCATAATTGACGCTCACGAAATTTAAATCTATTTGAAAAACCTGTCTCAATTATACGTTTTAAATCCAATACTATCAACAAGTTTCATTATAAAACTTTATGGCTTAGAATAAGAATTCAGGGTAACGCACTTTCAGATAATATTAAATTAAAGGTGGAATGAATTGTCAAAATATATAGAAATTTGCTAAGCCTAATTATCTAGTACTGTTTCTGATACGAATTATTGAACAAGCAATTCAAAACAAAATATTCTAACCTATTTCTGGTTAGTCAAAACCAACCGAAACTGTCAAACCATATTTGTTTCACACTCCTTTACGAGGTTCATTACCACAAAACTTAAAAAGAAATCAGCAAAAACCAAAAATCTCATCACTCTAGATATTATGTTAATTAAGTTTGGCTTCCCAAAATGACAGAAGATTTAACTTATTCTAACGGGGAACCTCAAGTTTAAAAACTATCTAATGACCTTGTCGAAAGAAGGAAACTTATTCTATATAATAGCTAAGCCTAGGTTCTCGCGGTTAATGTTCTTGACCCGGATATTGAGGTACACCCCCTGACCCTAAAATCACGACCCTTTAATGGTAATTCGCTCAATAACTTATCTCGCCCCTTCAGTCCGAGGTTTTCTACAGATTTTGTACCAAAACGTTACACCCAACAAAAAACGAATTAGAAAAATAGAGGAGCCCCCACGTTACATAAAAAGTCGTTTTAAAAGCGATCTAGCCAAGGCTTACTTAATTTAAGAGAAAAAAAAGCGAGGAGAAAAATTTGCGGTTATTGTTTCTTCAAATTTGCGCGCCCCTAGAGCATTTTTTTAACAGAATTTCCGCCTACGACTTCAAATCCAAGGCCTAATATTGATTTTTGGGTTTAGATACTTTGGCGACATCTTCCGGTAGAATGTGGAATCATAATTACCAATCACGTTAGGGCTTGTATGCTGGGAATCGATATTTAATCGATTTCTGAGGCGTTTCTGGGATTTAATTCAAGAAAATTAATATTTATATAGTATAAAATTAAGTAATAAACGCCCGAACTAGTATTTTAGTCCATGTTTAATGGAATTAAATAAAAATTAAAATTTGAGCCTAGTTCAGATACCCGCCACTAGATCTCGCACAATACAAAGTTACATCTTGTAGCTAAGATTAGATTGATTTTTAAAAAAACATAAAAACTCCTAGCAACCTTAATTATTCCTACATAATCGATTAAGCAGAAGGCTGGTATTTTTATTGGAATTTGAAACCTTGCATATGATTCAAATTAGGTACAGTTTAATCTAGGGTCAACTGATGACGTTGCACCTTAAAGTTTAGGAGATTAATTAGTATTTTTTTATTATTATTGCTTCTATGCGATTGGGGTGAGAGATAAAATTGGAAGGAATATATTTCAATCAATAGAAAACATGCGCGCTCATATACAACAAATTTTTCGGTTCGCAGAGGGCATAACAAACACGATGCTCCCATTGGGGAGAAGAAATGCACTTCAATAAAAGTGAGACACTTGCATAATTTTTCCGTTCAACAGACTGTAAAATGTTAGTTCGTCTTTCGAAAAATAGAGGGCGGTAATATAGGTTATCCATCCAATCCATGAGCCATGGTACCTGATGGAAATAACTTCGCAGTCATAGAGTCTAAGTTAGCCTCTCTCAAGAACGTTCATACACAAATACTTCCTATTTTTAATCCACCCAGGAGTTAAAACTTAAACCTATTATGCTTTTAACGTTAGCTGATACTAGAAAAGTTTCAAGGCTGCAACTGCTGCGAAATCTAGCTAGGAGAGTTGTCAAAGAACGTTTTTCAGATTTTTTTGTCTGAGAACTATCAAGAGAGGAAAACGAACTGAACTGAACTGAGATCTACAAATTTTCAAGGAGATTTCAATTTCCAATAATTTTGCTTTTAAAAGTATTAATTTAGCAGCGTGTCACCTTTAAGATTATCCGAAGCTTCTTTGTTCTTGTTGCACTTTTAAAGTGAAAAACATACAATAAAAGAAATCGATAATTTGTAAAGAGTGTTTCTCCTGGACTCCCTTTAGAAACAATTTGTTCACCTTATTTAAATAGACACTAACGAAGTGCTGAAGGAAGAGGAATTTCAAATCACCCACCAATACGGAATCCCTCCCCTCTTCTCACCTTAAAAATTACCGTATTAACTCGAGATAGTAATTTAGTTTAGGCAATACATTTCGATTCGGAGTTTCCAAAGCAATTAAATGAAATGAGAGAGGGAGATAGAGAAGTAATTTAAGTATAAATGAGAGAGAAAGTGAGATATCGACTTCCGGGTATTCTACAACCTTTCTACTATTCCCTGATTGGATCAATTAATTTTAGAAACTAGCGAGCAATAGCAATTAAAGCAGGAAGAGTAGATTTTAAAGTGTAGGTGCGAGGGAAAATTTTTAGTTTGACCTTTCCAAAACGATTGAAAAAGGTTTTCAAGTTTCAAGTGTGAACGTAGCTTGTGAGCGCAATCGGGTCTTTCGTTTTTCTTCTAAGCCTAATTTCCTAAGCTAGGCTTTATAGTTTTAAACCTGCATTTAGTTATTGAATATTTGCTTTACTATTTTTAATTCTGTGTGAAGTTTTGAATATATTTTCTCCGCGTTCTTAGGTGTTATAGCGCAGATAATTATTTTTTTTAATATAAAATTTATTTTTATTAATAAACCATGTCATCGGCACTTTAAAGAAGGAAGTCAACTCTTGTTAAAAAATGTAAAAACAGTAAAAGGTTTTCGACGAGGGATTACCACCGACTCATTATATTCAAAATATCAAAGGTGGTTTTATCATTTTTTGACGGGAAAAATTGTAGGCCGTTGAAAGCGAAAACAGCGGAGAAAAGCTAAAAATATCTCGCTTGAACTTTTATTTCTGGACAAAACCTTGAAAACTATAATTGGTGAGACTATTTTTGTGATAGTACTTTTTATAGGTACGCTATAATTAAGAGATAATTACGGAAAAAGTAAGGTTATATAAACTATCTGAAGAAACGTGAGGTTTTAAAAAAGAAGACCTCGAAACCAGGGACTATGTTATAGTTCGTACTTTTGCCAATGTTTCCAAGCGTCTTCTTACGGCAAATAGTGGCAAAAGTAAGGAACTAACAAAATCACTTGCGGATAAAGAATTGACAGAGTTTTGTTAGTTACTTTTCCACTGTTTGCCGTTAGAGGACGCGCATGAACGCTAGGTTTTGTTATTCATATTTAGGTGTTCCTTGTTAATAGTCCTAGGCTGAAGATAGCTAGATAGTTCGAATACTTTAGCTGGCGTCAATCAATTTCAAAAATTGATTCGATTAAAACAAATTAAAAATGAGGAAAATTAGATTATGCTCAGCTGTTAGCAACCAATTTAAAGGTCATCAAATTAAGGTTTCGTGATAATTGGCGTTGCAAATTGCGAAATTATAGGCTAAAAAGGACTTAATTGCTGATGCCAGTTAGAGTTCGTCTTTGAAATGACGCTTGAACCGAAAGAAATAGCACTATAGGCCTATTTTTACACGATATTTCATCGTCATCAGCATGCAGAAAACTCAAGATTTCTCAGAGTTCAGAATCCTTTTCAAAAGCACGAATTAAACAAAAATCAATATCACTTGAAATCGTCGCTAGCGGATTTCTAGAGGGAATTTCGAACGAAACTTTCCAGATCAAAGAAAAATATAATTATCTAGAGATTTACTTCGTACTTTCGTTAAAATGAATAAACCAGTGCCAAATTGCTTTCCCGAACCAACAAGAACCGATTTCTCACATTGGTTTGATAACAAGTTATCTAAATCGATGGGTAACGAAGGACTTTAAGGTGTATATACGAACAAGGCTTAAGTTCAAGAACAGTTGCTATCAAATTTAACATTGTGTATTAATCCGCCTTACGTTTCTCTATTTTGCAAACTTATTTTGAATTAAAGTACAAAATAAATCCTTTTACGACCCAAAACAACGCGACGTAATTTAGTTTATTTCACAAGCGGATTAAATAAATGAGATTTGAATTAACAACCAAAAAAGGTCCATGAGGACTAAAGGCTACAGGTAAGACCAAGGCAAGAACAGGGGAAAAGATTTTTTAGTTTGATTAGAAGTTTAATGAAAGTTCCTTTTGAAGTCCCATTTAAGCTGCGTTCATACTAAGCCTTGGAATCGATTTAAACCGTTTCAAAACGTTTCGCTGGAGTCGTATGAACAGGAAATCGTCTTTTCTCGAATCGATTTGATTCGATTTCTCGAAACTGCTTCGGGAACCAGTTTCATACCGATTCGGTTTCAATAACCGATAAATGAAGTTACAAAAAATCGATTTATAAAGATAATGCGTGAAGACGTGACGCTTAAAACGATTCCTGGCGATTAGAATATCGGTTTGATTTTACCGTTTCAAATCGATTAAGAAATGCTAGTGTGACCGTAGCTATAGTACTCCTTTCTTATTGATGAGTTTCATCAACTAAAATTAGATTTTTTCCCCATTTTTCAAATGGTCGACTTCATGGGATCTTTCATCAACTTCTGGTATATAGTCGAAAAGAATGGGAATTCAAAAGAAAGAAAATATCCAAAACCCAATTTTCTCATCCTAAAAATCGGATGTTCCATTGTATTCTTACAAACAGGTATTGGATTTTTTTTAACCCTTCTCAGAATCCTTTATTTTCCTCAAAGTTTATAGCGAAACTCACGTAACTTGTCGGCTTAACTTTGTCCTAGTTATAAGCTTTTGGCTCTAAGACATATATGTAGCCGGCAAAATGGGATCTCAACAGCATTGAAAGAAGATTTTACAGGGAAGCTTCTTATAGACTTTATGAGAAACTTCAAGACGAGTGTCGCATATAGTTAAAGATAAATAGCATCAGATTTAACGCGAGAGCCGGATTTAAATGTATTGAATATTCCAAGTGAAATAAACGTCATATTTACTATCAAATTAGTAATCATTAGGGGAATCTTTATATTTGACCTAAAAGTAATAAAAAAAAAATCACAGGCCATGATATTAAGTCCAAGGTTTCAAAAATGTAACCGAACAGGTCTCGTACAAGCTTAGATTTGCTTACCAATGCTTAGGAATTCTACTCTGTAATCTTTAACAAAATATATACAGCTTTGTAAACACCAGTAAACACGATTAACGGACTAATCGTATAAAGGAACCTATTATCTAACCCTAATTACGTTTTAAATCTAATCCTACATTCTTTGCATTTTAAAGGGAAACCAAACTTCTAAAACAGATTATTTCTAATCGACTGGAACTTAATATTTGTGGAAAAATATTACTAAAACTGACTAAAGGTTTCGCTGTAATTCAGTTTATTAACAAAATGCCGAACTAAACTCGCTAAGCCTAAATCCTTTCATGCAGTGAAGAAGAATTTCAGAATTGCTCATGCCAATGAGGGACTGTCTCAAAAATGGCGCGATAATTTAACACTGAAGCTCGTGCTATTTCTAACGTAATTAAGAAACTAACTATATATTTAGCATTGCCAAAGGCTGTAATTAGTTACGAAATCGTGTAATCTGTGTACAGATTTTATAAATAGTGTTTAACCCTTCGATTAAATCCTGATTAAAATAAACTAGAACAATTGTTCTGATTAAATATGATTCAAATGTACGCCCTTGGTCGATTTATATTTTGATTAAATTATATCAGAAGCCGATGAAACCCTCCTTTGAAGTCTACTACTCCAATGTTCCATATGGCGCTCCTCTCTGTATGGGTAAAATTCCCAATTTTACGAGTTAGAAGGGGTCCTACTTCATCTCCCCTGTCTACGGAAAATTGGAAATTCTCTCTCTCCACAAACGACGACGTTTTTTGGACGAACTCCAAGGCTGCTAGAGATATTCGCTCGACGAACTCCCGCTCCGAAAATATCTACCGTTAGGAGGCGTACAAATCGCGCCTTTTGACAATTACCCATACAGAGAGGGGTAGACAAGACCCGGGAGTAATAGACTTCAAAGGATGGTTTCATCGGCTTCTGATAAGCCCTAATTTAATCCGATTAAATGTACACTTTGACCCGAATTGATACAATCTTTGCTCCTATATATAGGTCAAATAAACTACAATTGAACACAATGGTAGGGTAAAAAGTAGTTTTTCAACAAAAGTACCATTATTAAATTTAAAAGTTAAAATTATAGAGCGAGGGGATTTGAAAACGCATATATAATGCTAAAAGTAGGCTTACTTTTCTGTTTCCACGTAGTGAAAGGGTTTTTTTGCTTTCATATTTTGAAGGGAAATTTGTTTAGAAATGTTAGAAAAATATTCGAGAGAAAAAAAAATCAATGCGAAGAACAACCCTGAACGTAGAAATCCCTTAAAATGAAGGAGGATAAAACGATCCAAGAATAAAAAAAACCTAGCATCCTTATATATAGCCCTTTATTGATGCAGCGATGATTCATCATTTTCTGGACAAATTATTTTCATTCTTTTCTAGCATGTCTGCCCATCAACTTTAGTTCCCATAGACTGCTTAGGATATTATTAAAGAGAGAGTTATGAAATATATAAATACAGTTAGGCTTAGCGTATTTTCAAATTTAAAACGATTCCTCACCTTAAAATTAATGACGAATAGCGAGCTTCTGGTTTATTAAAGTTAGGCTTAGCTAGTTTAAATTTAAATCAATTCGTTATCTTAAAATTAATGTCGGAATAGCAAGCTTCTGGTTTACTACAGTTAGGCTTAGCGTAAATTAAAATTTATTCCTTACTTTAAAATTAAGGCCTGATAAAATTAGATTACTGGTTGGCTTGAAATTTTGACAAATTTGTTTTTAAAAGGTCTGTATATTAATATGATGATTTTATTTTTCACTCTCTCTTTTAGTGAATCTAACAAACTCCACGAGTAAAAATAAAATATGCAGTATACAACAGCCCACCTTTAGTAGTTTTGCCTAGTCTACGAGTATTCAAGCTTTGAGAAGCGAACTTATCGAACCGGCAATTTCAACGAATATCAGAAAAATGAAATTAAGCCGACATCTCTGTATTCAATAGCTAGCTATTTCCGCTTACGAATTCACGCAAAGACAAAAGAAAAAGAATACAAATTTCTATAAACACTGTTTCCACTGAGCGATTTTTCTTGCGGAAAAAATTCTTAAAAAACAAGGAAAACGGAAATATGGTTTTAAATCTATTTTTCTCAAGTGCAAGTTTTCACTGGGCGAATTTCGCGTTTTTCTTTTGATCTAAATTAATGAAAAATCGCCCAGTGGAAACCGGGTATTACGAATTCACGCTGTCTTAAACCCTTTTCCATTCATAATCCGATGATGTATGAGGGTTGAAAGGTCACGCTTCACAAATTCTCATTACATTTGGATAATCAGGTATTGAATAAGAATTACGTGAACTTCTTGCTAACGCGAAGTTACAGTTCGTTAATCAGAAATAATTAAAATTGTGTTTGTATAATTTACCCTCCGTTTCATGTCCATAATAAGAACCTTCCGCCAGTGTGGGAAAGGTTACTCGAATAAAGCCACCCCAATGTATTGCAACGGAGAAAGGATGGAAAGGTAGTACCAAAAACTAGCCCAAGGGGTGATTATTTTTGAAATAAAAAAAAAAAAAAAAAAAAAAAAAAAAAATCGAGGCAGCCGCGAGTGACGTAGTTGCTTCCCAACTATCTTTGGAAAGTTGTCTTTTTGGGTATCTTATTTTCAGGAATAAAATTTGTCTACACTCCCTGTTTTTAACTGACGAACGATAAGCGGGCACGCGAAGGCTTGTTTCTTTAAAGATAAGGGATAAAAGAAAGTCTGGCTTTTCCCGCCAGATTTGTCTTTTTGTAAACCATCTTTATAAACGAACTCAGAGGTAAATCATGCTTCAAGTTTACAACAAGGCATATTTTGATTGGTGTGTGGTTCTGAAAGTTGTGTCGTCAGAGCTTTCGCCCGAGGAGAGAGGGAAAAATCCAAAAACTCTAAACGGTCGAGATACGGAATTCAAAATTGCACTCTCTAGCGGTTGAGATTGGAACTAAGTAGGAACTAATATTGCGCTGAACTTTCTAGATGTTTACGGGGAAACAACTCCCCCCTCTTTGTAAGGGAGAAGCTGTTGCTTCTTTTACGCGCGGTGAGGAGCGAAAGAGGGTTGTAAAAATAGGGGAACATTAACCTGATGCAATTAAAAATAATTTTAGGAAATGCTTATTCTTATTTTAGTCACTTTAGTTGGGATTAATTTAAAATTTGAAACTTCGCTAAGCTTAACTGTTTTAAAGCTAAAAAACAAACTGGGCCTTAGAATTGTTAAATGCACCGGTAAATATTTTTTATTCGTTTTACCCCACACTTAATTGGACAAAAAAAAGATCTATTAGTGTCACATTTCGTACCCTGGGAAATAAATTTGGTTAATAAATTTGAATAAATTCGAAAAACGTCAGCGTTAAAATTCGAGGTTTACGAAATTGAAATTTTATGAAAGCGTTCTCGTTCAAGAAACGTTTAGAGGAACTACTTAATTTCATACGAGAATTAACACTGCATATTAATCCACCTTATATTTCTCTACATTGCCAAGTTTTCTTGTATAAAAAATAGTGTTATATAAATAAGGGTATATAAACTCGCCGTGTTTTCCTTTGTATCAACTAAAACGCTCTAAAATGTCCCTCTAATATTTTTGGTCTTTGACATTTTCTGGTGGTAGAAATTCCTTTTGTGATTGTTCCGACAACGGGAAGAGTTTTGTAGTATTATCCAGTAGGACGCCTTCGGGAACAAAAGACGGAAACTTTATGTAAATTCTCTGGGATCCAAGCGCGCCTTCAGCTCTATAGCGAGCTATTATATTGAGATTTTTCTTTTCAATGTTTTTTTACGTATGCCCGACCCAGTTCCGTAAAAAAAACTTACATTTTTTATGGTTAGAAGCTTGAAAGAAACCAAAACTCTAATAGGAAACAGGTTTTCCAATAGAAATTAAGACAGATTCTACGGTTGCAAGTTAGTAGTGAATACTTCAAAGGGGAATAGAGCGTTTGGTTTAGTTATAGGGTTAAAAGAAAAATCAAGATATACTTTGATTTAGTAAGTACGGCTTTTCCATAAACAGTTATCAACTTGTTAAAAACCTCCAGTAATTAATTTTTTTATAAAAATGGTTCCATTGAAAAAATAACCACTATATCCAGATCATTAAAAGAAATAGACCTGTTTGAATTTAACTACCTGGCTAAATGTTAAAGCAAAAGTTCATAACTTGTTACAGAGAAGTAATTAACTAATTAATTTAAGATAATTATTTGTAATTATTTAATTTCCGGGCATTATACGCTAAGCCTTGGCTACAGGCGATTTGGCTTTCAATATTTAAGCTGATTGCAGCCGTTAGAGCGTCTCAAAATAATTGGCTCTGTTAACTTACGTTAGACTTAGAAGTTTGCTTAGAGAGTTACACTAATGAATGTTAATTACTTTCCTCAAAAAGTTATTTACATTTGATTAACACGAAGAACAAAAGTTACTTTGAGCCGACTTGTAAGAATAAATTTGGGTTTACCAACTGCGCTGTTACAACCATGAAAAGATCGAAGCTTACGTTTAGCAAGTTTATACACCTATCCTCATATTCCATACGGCCAACGTCCTTCTAACTAATGACCGTACTCAATCATAGATGGCAGAAAGGCACCGAGAACTGTCAAAGCGACATGTGAGCCGATTGGGTACATTAGGCCATAAATAGTTAATGGACATTGGCCATTTGAAATCCGACTTTCCCCTTGTCATATGAAGATAGGTGTATTGTCATAGAGTTTCCTCATTTCCTGAAGTACCCTAGTGTGGAAAAACATGGTAATATTTTTTTTATTTAGCTAAAGATTGGGAACTTGCCATTTCAAAGACAAACTTTATATTTGATGTCAGATGAATCTATTTTTATATCGACATCCGAAATGTTCAAAAATTATTCGGTATTTGCTTCTCAAGGATATATAAATTGAAATATTTTCTATGCTTTCCATAAAACCATTCTTTTTTTTATAAATTTATTGAGATCGGGGTTTGGACAAGACATTTCTGATTATTTTATCTTTATTCATAACTTAAATTTTTCGAGGAAAGTATGATAAATCCAATGTAATCGCGAATAATTTTCCGATTATTTTTTTATGATTAACTGATTAACTGATAGTTGTGGATTATTTTGTCCAAACCCCGATCTCTATAAATGTAGGAAACTTTTCTATCTTGCACATTGTAGTTTGAAATAATTTATAAAATCACACCCAAAATTTAGGCTCGAATAGTTTAAAACACAATTCTCTAGGTACGTCTGTCTGTCGATGGGGAACGCTAAAATGTTCACGCCAAGTTAGATACACTATTCTAAAACTTCATTGCAAACCCACTTGAGGTCTTATTTCAAAACACGCGTCGAGTCTCTTTTCAAAAATACGCGGGGAGTTTGAATCATGCCAAACGCGTCATTTCAAACGTCGATTAAGCCTAACAAGGCCTAATTAGTTTAGAGATTTGGAGATGACGTTTTTTGCGTTGTTTAACGCTAATTAATTAACAAATAACTAATTATGGGCATTTAAACAATGACTAACTTAATTTATAAGATTTATAGAATGGGATAAAGAACTGAAGCATTTTTAAACCTAATGTGGAGTACAGAATTGAAAAGAAATTGGAACTGTTTAGCTTCAATCGTCGCTTTGAAATCGAAAGTAGTAATGCCAAAAAAAAAAAAAAAAAAAAAAAAAAAAAAAAAAAAAAAAATGTCAAGTACTTTTTATATTGCTATTAAATTTTTTTTTTACTGAAATAAATGCAAAAGAAATCAATTGTATTGTATGCAAAATACACAATATTACGTACTTGAAAAATGTTTTGCTAAAAACTGTAAATGGGTCTTCTTATAAATATAATAAATTGATTACAGAATAAGGAAAACAACACGGAACACTCGAAATTGCAGATTTTAAACGCCATATGATTCACTTATTCACTCATTCAATTACAAGCTAGATGAATCGAATATATAAAGATGTTTGTTAAAGTGATAGACGTATACTAGACTCTGATAACAAGTTATTTTTAATCTATTTTGAGTGATAAAAATATGCGTAAAAACCGTATCAAAAAAATCACCAAAGATATTCGCGGCAATTTACAGTTAAAGTCACGAACTAGACTCGCTAAGCCTAAATCTGTCAAAAAGAAATGATAAGAATTTAATTCTAGAGAAAAGTTAGTTGGTGATGCCAATATCGTATATTATTTTATCTTTAAAAAGGTATTTCTAACAAATTAGAAGACAAACTCTCATTGACATCAGCAATTAAGTCCTTTTCTCAACTTTAATAATTAACTGCGAATTATGATTTTGGCGAGTTTTGATAATATTTTAAGTCTAAAATCGACTAAAAACGACTTGTTTCAAGAGTCTAGTATTCCTTTAAAGGGTTCTAGCCTCCCCTATTTGTGTGTTATATCATTTTAGCGCTGGTTAGTGGTTTGTTACATACATGTATATGAACCATCCATAAAATTATCAGAATCTTGCGTGAAAAAGATGTGTATGTTCTAATAATCTAATTCGTTCAAAGGAAAGAGTTCACTCAAGGTTTTTTTTTCCAAAATCCTGCCCATCATTGCTATTATAGGGGAGGAGCTAGGAGATTTGACACCAAAGTCGTTTTTTCACAGCGATTCAGGGAACGCTACCATATATCAAAAACATCCAATATGGTCGTCAGCACCAATCTTAAGAGATAAAAAACCTAGGCCTTAGTGTTAGTATCAACACGTACAAAAAGCTAAGCCTTGCTCTTATTTCTACGAAACTAAGGCATGCGATATAAGATGGAGTTTTCTCTTGTACATGCTGATATTTCAAACTGTCTCTGACTATATACTAGGAACTATATCACTAAATGAAAAGGCCCAACCACGGTGTCGCTATCCAAAGTAATAGGCAAATAAACGTGGCAGTAACGCATCTATTAAATCAACAAGAGAACCGAGTACAGACACACAAGATGTGTCTTGGGAGCCATATTGATGGATGACTATATACTACTAGTCAAACGCAGTTTGCGTAATTGTTAAACTCAAGAGAGAAGAAAATTGCCAGTACTAACTCCGAATGAAAAATAATATATCTATTCAAACAACAGAAGTAACACTTTGAAGAACCGAGGCTTAACAAAAGAATTAATCCCCCGCATCCGTATGAAAACTAGAGACTTATTAAAAACTAAATTCCCAAAAGATTATAGAGAATAGTTGGTTTTATAAAACTTCATTTCGTCCCAACCTTAAAAGTCAACATCTTCCTTCTAAGCAGGTTCTATTTAACGGCTCTTTTTGTTGGTTTTCAAGATTGGTAAAAGTATAGATAATCATGTACTTTGACCAAGAATACATTCAGGTTCCATAAGAATATGGGAGGGCCCCGATTCAATAACCATCCTCCCAAACTTTGTAGCAAAAGTTCGTCTGCTTCGAATCAATTTTTCAAGTAAATCGCTCCTGACATCTATTATTAACCCGCGCCACTAACGACCTTGACATAATATTTTGGGTAATAAAAATGGAGCCGACCGAAAAAAGATCTAAGCGTACAATTGTTGCGAAAATTGCAGATGAACTTTTGTTACAAAGTTTGGGAGGATGGTACCAGAGGCTAAAGCTATGCTCCCATATTCTTATGGAACCTGAATGGATTCTTGGTATTATCAATAAAACTATTAATATCAATAAAATAAGCTGACTTTCTCAAGTTTTCTTAATTAAATCTGGACACCACTTTGTTACTGTAATCAGGAGGATATACTCCTAGCTACAATGTCATACAAGTCTCTTCAAGGCTGAGAAACTGATAAAAAAGGACCAAAAAAAATTCTACCACACAAAATTGATTGAACCTGGTGATTAAGTTATAATATCATTAAATTAATTAACGAGGCTAGATTTAGAAGACTCCTAATGAGTCATTAAAATTTCGTCATCGAATTAATAATCAAAAATGTGGATTTTATTTGCCTGGTCCTTTTCGTAAAATTACCTTAATAAGAAAAGGTCAACCTTTCGTATGAAAATTATTCCCAGAAAAACCCTAAAAAATTTTGTCATTTTTATTTTGAAGTTACTTAAGAACGCGTCAACTCAGAGGTATAAAATTTCAAATATAGCGTTTTAAGAGTATGATAAAACTTAAACTATAAATCCATAGGCATTCGAAAAAGTGGGGAAAGCCTCACTTCAAAACAAAAACTTGAACTATTTTCTGAAAACGAGCCTGAAACCGTAGTCCTTTAATCAAGTATAGCTCTGCATCTATCCGCTTTATGTTGAAATACTAATAAGGAGATTTAAGCTTGTCAAAGCTGTGCGTTCCTAATATAGCTTCCAAAATTTCCGTACTCGCTATGAATTTATAGAAGCATAAGTAACGTAACAGAGATAAGTATGTCAATTAATGAAGTACAGTGCCAATATACGTGCAAACCAACATTTGTTTTGGTCGTAATCGATCGTAGGAGAGACCCCTAATGGTAAATTTTCGGATTTATCCGTGGACCGTTGGCCGAGGCTTAAGACTTCACACTCCAAACAGAGTATGTAGTTGATCTCCACGACATTCGATTGGTCGCTGACCCATCAATGCGACGAAATTCCGGATTTCCATGAATCCAGCTAAGCCTATTTTCCGGGTAAGTTTTAAATTTACTTTTTTTACTGGCCTATTTAAACGATAAGGAATCGATAAAAAAAATCCCTCGTTGTTAGGCTTCATTCTCCATTAAAAGGTCAGTGTTTCTGTCTATCACAGTGAAACCACGTAAAGTGTCATACTTTTACCTGTATTATGTTATTTATGATACAAACAAGGACCGAGTGACTATCGATTTTATAGAATTAGAGTGCATGCAATATGGAACACGATTATTAGTCTTGAAGGTTTTTAGTTTAAGGGTTTAGCGCGATAGCTTCTAAAGAATATGTTTATAACAGGATTTGATAACGAAGGTCCTTCCTGAATTTATAAATTTAAGATAGGTTCCGAAACTCCATTAAATTATTAAATACGCGTAATGGTTCGCGTAATTGTTCGTCCCATTTGTCCTTTTACCGGAGTAACAACGTAGCAGTATCCAGACGCATGTACTAAGAAATTGGTAGGTAGTGTCTGCGGGCGCGGAGAGAAGCGAGATAGTTTTGCCTAACTCAGACTCGAGATATTCTCGGGGAAAGATTACCGCTGTATATAACGTGTCTTAAACAAGGTTTTTTCAACGGGCAGATGCCAGCTTAATTTTATTTTGGTTATATCGCTAGATAATAAATTGATCAATTGTTCGAAAACTTGGAGGGGTAGTCTTGTTTCCAGACCTACGCGAGTCGCGCGAGAGCGACATTCACCGAACACGTGGCCAAATTGATAAAATTATAATAAACGTTATAACAATTCAAACACTGAAAACTCACTAAGTATATATGGTGCATTTGGAATAAAATAATTTACAAGCCAATCTCTTTATTTGGAAATTGTCAAGGCAGACTTATTACCGAACCACCCACCCTCCCTTTTAGGGTACAATGAATTGATCAATTTAGAGTAGTTATTTTTTATACATAAATGAAATCGCTTTTAAAGTGATGCTATCACTAATTTTTACGAAGGCCTACAGATAATAATTTTGGTGGTTTTCATAATATTAAAAATCTATATTCAATGTGGACTAAAGTTTGTCCATTTTTATTGAAGAGGTTTTTTTTTTTCTTTTGATCTATTTCGTTGAAATTATCCAAGTTGAACCATTTTGTACCTAAATAGTCAATATTTCCTCATTGGATAAGCCGATTTATTTCGTTACTCAAAAGCTACATTCAGACTTGATCCTTTCGAACCGTTTTCAAACCGTTTCGGATGTTCAAATCGACTTTGCAAGATATTTATTACGTTTCTTGATGAAAGATCTACACGGCTGACTCCAAAATTTTGTAAATTGACCTTTCCAAAAGGGTTAAAAACGGTTTCAAGGTCTCTAATATGAACGTGACTTAAGGGAACACAATGAAATGAAAAGCAACTATATCTTGCGCATGTGGAAAGCATCTAAAATTCTTTGAATTTATTATGATTAAATTCGCGAGGTTGGTGCTATTGTCGCGATCAATTTGTCAAGGCCCGAATCGAGTCAGGTTGCGTGTCTACTTTAAATCTAAATTGTAAATTTACCAGATACGCTATAGTCCAGTCAATTACTCAAATTGTGTAGCATACAAAATCAGTTTTAAATTTCATCGAATAGAAACCTAGACAGTCCACTAATTCGAAACAAGTCAAACATAGCAAAGCTAGCTTTGTACGCCCAGAAATTTCCAAGTGATCCAATTCATATACATTTACGTCTTCTAAGTGACGCGTTAGGCTTATATATATCCGTCTTTCATTTTCGTTTTCATTGGCGGCCATTTCAATTTCTTGGCATAACAAGGACGTTGATACGATTAAAACAATGTTTGACAAGTATATAGGCCTCCAGAGCCATACAGGGGTTGTACAGCTCTCTTAAAGAAGGGTAAAAGAACGCTTTATAGGACTCTCAAGAGGAGAAAAAAATGTACGAGTATTCATTCGGTACATTTAACGAGTTATACAGACTTCAGAATTTTTTTTTTTCTACTTCTCATATTCACTCCGCGCTTATGACTGTATGGGTGTTCTGCTCTTGATTAAGTTATATCTTAAAAAAAAAAAAAACTATTTCTAGACGAAAGGGTAGACATAGATGATATGTTGAAAGATTGAACTAATAAAAATAATAGAACTTGAAATTAATAAATGGATAGGTTTACATTTCAAGGATTGCGCCCGGAGCCGTGGTTTTATAAAAGAGTGTCTTGGAATAAAATTTTCCTTTGCTAAATATTACGTGGTTTTCATTACTCGGGCAAAATCTTTCTACGTGGTAATATTGGAAAAGGGTGGATTAGAGGTTACTTTACATAATGGATTAAAGAATAACTTCTTAAGCTCCGTTTTCAATCAAGTTTATCCAACATTTGCTTTCGCTTTTCCAAGAGAAGCTTCGAGGGGGCAGACCGCTCGGGGCAAACACTAGCGAACTCAGGTGTACAAAATTCTTGAACTCCTTGCACTACTAAAGCTGTGCTCAAGAGTTCATGAGAGTTCAAACTCAATGCACTGTCAAAGCCGAACTAAGTGAACTCAGATGTACAGCAAATTCAAGAGTGTCTGATCCATCGAGAAGCTTATATCAAATCCATTTGAATATCCCCTTTTCTGTTACTTGAAGCATGATAACGTGGATTAAACAATAAGCAAGATTTAATAGATTTGACGCAAATGCTCGATTTTTGGCCAAGAAAATCTTGATTGAAAACGCACTCTATTGGTTCTAAATCAATGGACATAATAGACATTCATCTACGAATATTAAGAACGGAATATTAAACCAAATTAAATCTAAAATTATAATTACAAATCACGAAAATTCGAGTAAAAAAATTTTTTTTTTTTTTTGAGGTTTTAAATTTATTCCATTAGCGGAAAGCCTATTTTTAATTCATATATCAAAAGAGAGATGTAAAAATTCATTATCTTCCGTTTTAAAAATTTCGTGATGTTAATTTCTCGGATTTTAATAATAACGAAGATGGATCAGAAAGTTTGATTTTTTTAAAATTTCCCTACAAGGAATAAATTCATAAAATTGGCCCGAAGCCAACCATGTGACCATCATTCCCTTTCCACTCTCTTTCTTGAAATATCGGAAGACTAAGAAAAAAAAATTATCCCTAAATATTTGACACCAAAATGAGAAAATTGAAAACCACCAATTCACCGAGTATAAAAGCTTACCAAAGTTTTTTTTTTCTTTCTTTCGGATGTGAAAAGGTTATTAAAGGATAAAAAAAAAAAAAAAAAAAAAATCCAGATTCACGTTAACTTTTTCAATTTAAAGAGTTCATTTCAAATTGAAGATGCGGTACTGATAATTTTAACAATATATCGTACAAATTATATAGGGATCTGTGTTTTGGAAAACAAAATGGCCGTTGAGGATTGAAAATTATCTTGGGATACAAATTTAAATAATTTGATAGTTGAATTAAGTTATATGCTTTTATAATCTCCCTTTTACATTAAATTTATCTGCTAAATACGTCGCTTTCCTAATTGGTCAGTTTGTACAAAAATTCGAGGGGTCAGACACTCTTGAAGTCTATGTACACCTGAGTTCACTGAGTTCAACTTTGACAGTGCATTGAGTTTGAACTCTTACGAATCTAGAGTTCAGCTTTGATAGTGCAAAGAGTTCAAAAATTTTGTACACCTGAGTTCGCGAGTGTCTGCCCCCTCGCAAAAATTGTACAAAATAAAAATCGCTTTGTTGAATCAGCAAAAGTTGTAAAACGCGATTAGTTGTACAACAAAAGTACAGTGCATATTGTACAGTTCAGATATCTCATTGAAGTGCAGGATTAAATTAAACTTGGGATTCTTGCGACATTATTTGTACCACACTTATTGCAATTTCGGAATGAAACAACTTCAAATTCTACCAAAGCTTAGCTATACAGGGTCGTATATAGAAAAAGAAATAAACTGTAAACGAATTTAAATCCTTCTATTTCCGAGTTGCATCTTGAAAAAATAAACTTCTTTTTTGAAGTCATACATGGCACTCTGGTGGATACAAGCCTATAAAGCGCAGTCGTAAAATGGATATAGATGTTAAGAAAAGTTGCCGGTTTGTAGCCTTAAGCACGCGTTGCCTTAATCCCTTCACAGTATAAAATTCAAACTAACTCTTATAGTATATAGAAAAGAAACGGTTTCGCCACATCGATGCCTAAAGTTTCACGGATTCAATTTAAAGTGAGGGTGTAGAGAACAATTAAGCGATTTTTAATCCATTCTACTATTAAAAATAAGACTCGTTAACTTATAAAAACATTCAGGTAATGTTTCTGAATTGGCAT
Source organism: Odiellus spinosus (assembly GCA_963920705.1). NCBI lineage: Eukaryota > Metazoa > Arthropoda > Arachnida > Opiliones > Phalangiidae > Odiellus > Odiellus spinosus. The sequence goes on along the minus strand of OY987226.1, from coordinate 9,317,279 downwards.
TCAATTAAAGGGCGAATGCAACCTAACAACAAGTGATTTTTTTATCGATTACTTATCGTTTAAATATTCCTAATCCACCAGTAAAACTTTTTACAAACAAATATTAAACTAGAAATAAATTTAAAACATATCCAGATATTAGGAGATCCCGAGTTTCTTCGCATCGATGAACCAGCGACCAATGAGCAAAGGCCCGTCGTTAAGGCGAGATCTTCATGAAACTTCCAATAACATTCGATTGGTCGCCCACCCTCAATGCGAAGAAATTCAGTTACGCCCATTTTCCGGGTTAATTTTAAATTTATTTCTAGTTTAATATTTTCCCATTTTTTGTACATTTCAAAGACACTTCATGAATATATTACGCGAATATTTTAAATGAAGATTCAATAAAAAAAGTGCTTAATTTTCCTCTTCACCCATCCTTTAAACACCCAGAATCCATTTGCTATGGAGAGGCAATTTCAATTTCCGATATATTTTTTCGTTGAAACGTTTTTGATATTTTATCGCGCTTGAGGGGAAATCGGATGGTTCGAATGAAAAGTGAATAAACCTCTTTAAAAGGCTTCTAATACGATATGAAAACCAAATACAATGTTAGTTAAAAAAAAAAAAAAAAAAAAAAAAAAATATATATAATTTGTTATAAAATAGCTCAAAGATATTTTATTAAGGGCTTTTTAAGGGGCCAGAGGTACTAAATTTATTAAGAAAAGTTCATTAAGCGGTCAAAGATACTGAGAATGACCTCTATTAACGGATCAAATATATGGGCCTATATTAAAGGGTTAAAGATATAAAGAAGGGCCTATTGCAACAGGGCGTGGCCATCCCCGTTTTTTGGAAGGTGAGGAAAAATCTCTACACGGAGTAAAGCTAGAAAAGGTAATTCTGCCACCTTTATCCTATTGATCGAAAGGTAATAGCGGCCCAGTCGACAAAATAATCGGCAAATAAAAAGGGGTAAAAGATATAAGGGCATACTATTGGATTAAAGATATTAATATGGACTTTTCTATCCACCTATTTTATAGAGAAATATAATAAGATCTCAAAAATACAGAGGTCTTTTAAGGGGTCAAAGATACAAAGAAGGCCGGGCCTGCAATATAAGCACGCCAGCGATTAAAAAAGGGTATCTAATTAATGGACAATTAATTTAAAGTGTAATCAAGGGGTCTAAGTAATAGAAAAAGGGTACCGAACGGGGTGCAATGATAAAATACTTAAAATTTGGTCCTAGAGGTCAATAACCATCAATAGATAGAAGATTCATTCTCACACGTGTTACATCTTGGCCCATTTCGCAAACTCATTCATTCTCGTACAAAACCTCCGATTACGTAACGACACCAGTTGAAGTCTAACCGAACGAATGGACCAATCCATTTCAATTTAATTCGAGAGCTCGTGTAAAAAAATAGATAATCGAATCGATTCATTCCCATTTATTACAGCTTACATAAAATAATATTGAGTGTTCAAAATGGAACTCCATAGAGTATATGCTTTCCAATGTTCATCACTTTGGTTTACCCCCATTTCGCCCAAAACATTTGGCCCAATTCCCATTTCGCCCAATCTCAAATAATCTAACCTAACCCTACCTAACCTAACAATTGGGCGAAATAGGAATAGATCATTTTGGGCGAAATATTTGGGCGAAATGGGAACACACCATCACTTTCAATCAAAAAGGTACAACATAAAGAAAAAAAGACTGAAATTGTAGGTTCATATATCATAGATATTTTTGCCAATTTGAATCTTAAGCCCGGTTTCAATCAAGATGGTTTTGGCCATGGTTTTTTGCGTCAAAACCAATGTGAATATAGTTTTGACGCAAAAGCTTAGATTCTTGGCCAAAACATATTGATTGAAAAAGCGCCTTTATATAGTTATCCTTCTTTAGCTGATGAGGCCTAGAACTAACTATAATCCTCTACCTATCATCATCCGAGCGTTCAATCAACCCTATCAATTCCAACCGTCCCAGTTTTGGCACGGAAAAAGGTTTATATAAAATCTCGGACTGGAGAAGGAGCAACGGATTTAGGGTGTATATAGGCCAAAATACAGAATTGTTTGAAACTTTTTAGTTTGTTTATATATTTGACAGACATGCCCTCAATAGCTGAAGGGGGTATCAAGAATTTAATTTCCGGGTGAAGAGAAAAAGGCTGGAAACGAACCCTTTGACCGGTCATAAATGGAACAAAATTGCATATTTCCAACAGAATTAAACCAAATAGACCAAAGGAGAAAAGCAGGATTCAACGAAAGTGGACATGTTTTTCGTCCTTTTTTGTTGAATTCAAGTTTTAGCATTTGGTTTATTAGGTTGAATTCAGTTCGAATTTTTGAATTTGTGCCATTTTGGATCCAACTACATTTTTTCTCTAGAGGTCGGGGTTTGGACAACATAATCCATAAATAATTGGTTAATCAGTTAATTATTTATAATAATCAGTTAAATATTCGCGATTACATTGAATTTATCATAGACTTCCCGTGGACAATTTCAAATTATGAATAAAGATAAAACAAACCGAAATAATATTTCTATGGGAAAGTCGATTTCCTTCGTTTCTCTAAGGAAATACATTGAATTGAAAAATAAAACTGACATATCGAAATAGCCTCGGAAATTTTTTCCATACTTCTAAAGATTAAATTCGACAGCTTGGTGCGGGATCTATATTTGGCAAGGCCCGAATCGAGTCAGGTCGCGTGTCTACTTTAAACCTCATTCATCACCTTACGTTAAGATTGTCCATCGTTATAGTTTATTGAACCTTGAGTTTGCAGTACTCGCTATGCTGAACCGTCTTTATCACGAAGTATACAACCAAAGATATGACAGGTATAGCTTATCTTTATACACGTTGCCAACTCAGAATGAAATTTAACTATAGGAAGTCGCAATTGAGAAGGCGGTTTTTTTGACACAAGAAAGAAGGGTCCATGAACGATGACATAGAGAATGCTTTTTTTTTCTTGGTTAATTCTTTCGCCTTTCATTTTCCACTGTCATTTTCCACGCGGCCAAAAAGCCGTCTTTTTAATCAATTTCTTCCTTTTCCTATCACGCAATTGCGTTCACACGCCCCCCCGGCGGACAATGACACCTTAGACCACTACCAAAACCATTTTGACCCTTCTCTGACACTTTTTCTACTCTCAGGTATATTTGATCATGATAAAAACTGTTCTTCCTTTTCAACTATAGCAATTTGTAGCAACAATTTATATATATATTAGTTTTAACATTGCGCATTACTACGCCGCGGGTTTCGCTCTTACGCAAATTGCTTATGAATAACAGGACAAATTGTGTTTCCGGATTTCCTTCGCGCCTTCGATACTGTTTTATTCATCAATTATACGCGTAATTTCCACGACGCGATGTGAGATTCGTGCAAGTTTTAATTAAGATTCAGAGCCTAGGGCTAAAAAAAGGGTGTAGTTAAAATGGTTCCTGGACTATTAACACATGGGCAAGAGCTATAAACAGTATTTCAAACTACTCTCTAACTCACGGCAAATACGTACGAAGTTTTTGTTAGTTATTATACTTTAGCCTGCACTGTTTGCCGCTAGAGGACGCTTTTATATAAACTTAAAAATTTGTTGTTTCTCTCACAAGAGTGGATGATGTCCATGGGTTACAAGTCCTAGGTCAAACACCTTTTAGAAATTTATGCGTAGAAGATTTAGAAATAGTTTTCAATAATCCTGATAGACAAACTTAAAATCGTAACTGAAAAATTACCATTTACTATAGATACGTTCACACTAGCGTATCTGAATCGATTTTAAATCGCTCTTAATCGTTTTAAGTACCACTTGTTCATAAACCGATTTATTATAGTTTCATCTCTTGGTAGTTGAAGCTGAATCGGTTTGAAACAGGTTTCCAAAGCAGTTTCGAGAAATCGATTCAAATCGATTTAAGTAAAACGGTTTCCCGTTCACACCACTGCAGCGAAACGTTGGAAATGTTTTGAATCGAATCCAAAGTCTAGTATGAACGTAGCTTGCGAGTGAGCCGATGTTAATTGAAAAATGTACACTCTTATGTGAATGCTTCATTACATAAATTTGTGAATTATCGTCTTAAAATAAGTTATTGCAGACGAAAAGCCTCAAATTTATGTAGTATACGTCAAGCCGTTGGCAGGGGAGCGAGTTTTTAAATGACGTAGGCTTATTACGCGTTTTCTGATTGGTGGGAAACTCACCCTCTGCGGCATGGATTTCAAAATCTTTAAATCATGTATTAAGGCTAAAAATATTTTTTAATTTAAAATTTGTTTAGGCTTCATTCCCCATTTAAGTTAATTTTTACAGAACTATTCTTATGACATGATCAATTAAAATTAGCACTGTAGAAGGCATCTTGACGTACAAGTACACGTACTTAGATCATCTATAGTATTGCGCCAATATAAATCTTGGCGAAAGAGGCCCTTATTATTTTCTTACAAGTTCAAGCACCCCGAACGTGGCCAACAATCTAACCCCTCAAAACTGTAAACCTTTCACTCTAACTCATAAACCTATCTCCAAATTCTTAAACTATACCCTTTAGGCGTATATTTTACACAGTTTCTCCGGTAAATCGCGAGCAATGCTTCAATAACTATATCGTATATTTGTCAAAACTATAAAACAAGGAGGAAACTTGAACGAATCCATGCAGGTTTTAAAATAAAGATTTCAAAATTGGATATCCCTTCAGCAATCTAAATTGGATGAAACGATAACTGAAGCAATTTAATCGAAGAATTCAAAAGGGGGAAATCTATATTTATACTTCAGTTTCGCGCCAATTTAATTAATGAATATAGATCACGACGTGTATTTCTATAATAAGCGACTATCTACCTGGTATTCCTATTTCCTCCTATTTATCTTCATTGATTGTAATGAGTCAAACGTTCTTTAGAAATCACAGAAAATGTCAGTTGGGTAAACCTTAAAATGGTTTGAGGCGCGAATATTAGTGTAAGCGAGACTTTCTAAAGAGTTTGCTAAACCATTTTGATTAATATAGAATTAAAAGTTATGGTAAAAGAGTAATTTCCTCGCCAAGGAGGGTGATATACTTTTAAGTAGTAACTGACAAAGCCACGTGCGTGTCTGCCGAGTCTTGGAAAAAAACCAAGGCTTAGCCTCTTGTATAAACTCAAAGAAAACGCGTTTTAAAGAAATACTTCAAATTATCTGGTGTATTATTACCTTGTTTGACGTATTTTCCATCAATCTTTAAAATTGTTACTAATTATTTACTAGTTTAAGAAGTATTCCAAGTTTGTAAATCACGATACAAACAAGAGGTTTTGTTATAGCGAATTCCACCGGGTGTTCTGCAGTTGAGAGAAACCACTGAGATCAATTTTGATATTCCACCCATGAGGTAGTCAGATCATAGTCGAGCAACCTATGTTCTACTTCGGAAATAGAGCATTCGTGGTGCAACTTAATTTGGTTCCACTGCTTGATTTTCAGCGAGATTCAGCGGAATTCGATATATAACTTCCACAATTTTGCCACTGTTTGTCGCTATAGACGACATTTACGAACGTCAGAGCTAGTTTGTCCATATGTTAAATATAAACATTGGATTCCTTACGAGCAAAGGATGATGGGTTTTTAATCTTAATAGTTACAACTGGATTTTGATACATTTTGAAACAGGAAAACGAGAATTTTGACCGAAAAAATTAGTGCAATAAACCCTTTAGATGTTCCAAGTTCTGAAAGTTTTAAAACGAAGCTGTATGTGAAACCCTCTTTCGTGATATTTCGGGTTTATTGGTGAGCGTTGAAAGGCAAAGGCTGGTTTCGGGGGAGGGGGGCTACGTATTGAGTAAACACCTTAGCACCGAAGGGGGAAAATCCATTCCCCAAAAACCGTTCGTAGAATTAAATTTAACGAAGAAATGTTAGGGAAAGTAGAGACAAACATGGGGGGAAATGAAACATCCTGTGACTTCCATCGTGTTCAGCCAGCGGAGAAACACAATTTCTGCTGGAGTTTAGTTTGCAGTCTAACGTAAGTTAGAGCGGATTAATACACGATGTTAAGCCTCGAAGGGATTAAGAGAAGTTTTGTTAGAATGATATTGATCGCGGTAAAATTAAAGGTCGAACGGTTTATGGGACGAGCGCCCGACTATGACTATATAAATAAATAAAGTTATTAAAAGAGAGCGCAGTTTCTATTCTAGCAGATGTGGTCGCGGCTTTATGGTCTTGAAGTTGGGGAGGCCCCCCCTATTGCGGCTGATAAATGCTAAAGGGTTTTCACCCCCGCAAGATATTGTAAATTATTTATAAGGCTTGTACGTTAGGGTATAAGAAAAGTTTCAAGCCCAATTCAAATTTTATGGAGATTAAAAATAAATATACCCAGTATCAATTTAAATTTTAAACCTCTAAAGGGAGAATGAAATGAAATCGGTTTTTCAAATTCGAAATTCCTAAAACAAACGACCAACAGTCTTGCATGGATTGGTAGATTAAGACACATGACTATTAACAATGGACACTTATATTAATATATAAAGATGAATAACAAAATATGGCATTCATAAGCGTCCTCTAACGGCCAACAGAAGCAAAAGTAGGAACTAACAAAACCTCGTGCGAGTCTGTCTTTTCTTTATCCGTAGCAGCCATGAGGTTATTGTTAGTTACTACTTTTGCCATTTTTTTCGAGATAAATTAAAAATTAAGTATATAAAGCCTTCTGCTAAAACCGGACTTTTGCTTTTAAAATAAAGTACATTAAACAGGATAAATCTGCTACAATCAGACATTATACAATATCAAAAGTCTATAATAAAAGTAAACTTAATACTTAAAATAAGTAGCTTAATTCAATAAGCAAAGGTCCAGTTTTACGTCACAGCCCTTAAAAACAGACAAAAAGTCATCACCCCTGTCTGGCTCGAGTGGTTTGAACTCTTCCTCGATATTTTGAGTCGGGAGAGAGGGACGGAATTTAGGCGGGCCGCGCTTGGCTATATTATCTTCTCCTCAACTCCGGAATTTCTCCAAAGAGTGGCGCTTCCGACTTCACTATTTACACCAACTGCGGCCGCTGGAGTGTCTCGAATCAGAATCTGCCGGTACATTTACCGGGACCTTTGCTGAAAGTATTAAGCTAGGGGGCGTTGTTTACTTTTTATGGAATAAAGTAACTTTCTACAAAATAATTCAGTTTAGCTTTCTATTAACCCTTTAAAAAGACGTTTAAAACCATTTAGTACTCCTTATCTATAATTTTGATAATATTTATAATACGATTTTGAATACCGAAAATTTAATAAAAACTTTTTCCCCCAATTCTTCCTTTAAGAAAACTAACTCTTATAGTCTTATCGACCAATGGCCAGCGCGGTAGAGTATTAGAAGCGAAAGCAATTAGGGAAATTTTGAGTTGGCGAGGTATGTTATGGAAAACGACTGTCATTTTCTCTTTCGCAATTACGACAAAATTTGGGGGCTACAAGAGGAGTATACTAAATTCCAAATTCCGAGAGACTCATATAGAAAAAGACAATAAAACGATATTGTGACAATTCCGACTCGTAATTCCAACGGGTCCCGTCATTTGTTGACCATGCTTTCAAAACTTTATAAAACTAATCCTCTTTTCCCGCGTTTTAATGACGCCCGAAAATATTTGTTTAAAATTTAAATTACCTTCATTTATAGGACCGAGCGTAACTCGGGAAAATTGATTAATCTTAAATTTAAAGTCCGCGGGGCGTACGATATATTACTGCTTAATGATTTTACAAGACGTATACAAATACGAGACTGTAAAAATAAAAATAAAATTAAAGGAAGGATGAAGAGGAAAATTGATTCTCCTTATAATAAAAATAAAATAGTGTTTTTGAAATGTACATAAAATCGGAGGACTTCAGATTTTAATGATAATATCAGACTAATCAAAAGAGGTCTCATTTTTGGTTTAAAGGGAGAATGCAACCTAAGTGATTTATTTATCGATTCATTATTGATTAAATATACCTAACCCACTAGTGAAAATATTTACGAACAAATATTAAACTAGAAATAAATTTAAAAATTATCCAAAAAATAGACTTAACGGGATTCATGGAGATCCTGATTTCCTCGCGAATGAGGTCTAGCGACCAATCGAATGCGATTGTAGGTCTCGTGGAGATCTCCTGTGAACGACAGGCCTTTGATCATTGGTCGCTTGAGCTTACACGGAGGCAATTTAGGATCTCCATGAATCGTGCTAAGCCTATTTTCTGGGTAAGTTTTAAATTTTCTGGGTAAGTTTTAAATTTTCTGGGTAAGTTTTAAATTTTTTGGGTAAGTTTTAAATTTTCTGGGTAAGTTTTAAATTTTCTGGGTAAGTTTTAAATTTTCTGGGTAAGTTTTAAATTTTCTGGGTAAGTTTTAAATTTTCTGGGTAAGTTTTAAATTTTCTGGGTAAGTTTTAAATTTTCTGGGTAAGTTTTAAATTTTCTGGGTAAGTTTTAAATTTTCTGGGTAAGTTTTAAATTTATTTCTAGTTTAATATTTGTTTTGTAAACTTTTTATTGGTGGATTAATTCTATTTAAACAATAAGGAATCGATAAAAAAAAATCACTTGTTACTAGGTTGCATTCTCCCTTAAATAAAATCCCTGCGACACGCGCTGCTGCAAACTCTTTGCACGAAATTTCGCTCTTGATTAATTTCACGCGCTCAATCGTGAGTACAACAGCGTCTGTCGCGGATATTTTGCGAAGCCAAAGGTTTGGAAGTCTTTTGACTAGTCGAAGGTTCTCCTTTTATTTAAATGCCATAATCTGAATATTTTAATATTTTAATTAATAATTAATAAAAGTTTCAATAAGCGAACCAGTCTTAACTTTAAAAGTAGAATCGATAATTACTTCATTTTCATCTTCACCCTCCATTTCTTAAAATGATTTTACAAGATGAACACAAACGGGCGATTGTTGTTAAAAATATAATTAAGAAACCAACCACGAGATTAACTTTCAATTATTTAAAAATGAATCCTCAAAGTGATTAAGTCATAAAATATTTTATTATAAAATTAAATATGATATTTATCATATTCTTTTTCAGAATAAAATAATTTAAAAGGTTTAAATGCAAGATATAAAATTTATTCCGAAACGTTTCGTGTCGTGGCTGTTTTTCAATCCGTTACACAACTGTTATAAATGATTAAATAGGCGAATGGTTTATTTTAGAGGTTAATTAAATATTAAAAAAACCTAAAAGTGAATATTGAAACGCACTTCCTTTGTGTGAAATGTACATTTCCTTAATAATTAATTTAAAAATAATATAGTAGTAACTAAACTTCTCTATACACAGGAGCCACAAACAAGCTTATTTGTAGGTTAATACATTCGCCACTGTTTGCCGTTAGAGGACGCTTATTTACGCCAAGTTATATTATTCTTTATTTATTGAAAAAGGTATTCATTGTCAATAGTCCTATATTTTATCAAAAAGCCAGTTCGAAAAAAGCTAGTTCGCCAATTTTCCACTATAGAGGCGCGATTTCCCAAATATTCTGAAGACACGTCTCTCCGTTACCGTGGCAACCCGAGGTGGTAACATCTACGTCGGGTTGCCACGGTAATGCAAGAGACGTGTCGATAAAAATCGTTGTATGATCGCGCCACCTATCGAGTAAAAAGTACAATTCTATACAAGCTAAAGTCCCCTCCTGCTTGAGTAGCGTGCACTGGCTTTGATAAAATATAGGAGGCGTTGCTTGGATAAGAGTTTTCCAGAGTTTCGCTTCTGATATTACATCTCGTATTATATTCTCTGCTGATTAAGGCGAGATGAGAAAAATACACGAGCATATCTGACGTACACACTTAAATGTAAATAAAGACTCATTTTAAGAGATGGTAAATTTTTAAATAAAAACCGAGGAAATTAAAAATCAATAGCTTCGCACGTTCTGAAAACTCAGCCTGATTATGACTAAATGATGAAACAGACTGATGTTGTCTACTCTTACAGGAAATTTGAGATAGAAAAGTCGAACCCAAATCTTCGCGAAAAATAAAACGTTAGTCATTTCTAATTTTTCCTAGGAAAAAACCAAAAAAACATTTCCGTCGTAATTAAACGGAGATCTCGAAAACTGTAGTCTTAATCCCTCGAAAATTCTAGACAACACGTTTGCTTACAATCTACATTTAATATTCATCGGATGTTCCTAGTATATATCTAAATAAGCGAGATGTAAGTACGTCTCCTATGGTCATAACACAATTATTTTTTAGTTTTAAAGGGCAAGTCTTAAAAGTCTTAAGAATAATTAATAAAATCAACCAAGTTCTAAAGCCAAGTTTTCAATCAAGATTTTTTGGACAAGAATCGTCAAAACAATGGTAAAGCATAAATTAAGCGTTCGTTTGATCCACTTTAGTAGGCTTAAAGTGAGAGAGAAGCCGTTATCTAAATGGATTTGATTATGAGATAAGCTTCTCTTGACAAGCGAAGCAATCAACTTGATAAACGTTGACTGAAAACGAGGCTTTAGTTAAACGTATACTTCAATCTAGTGTAGTACCTTTTTTTATGGATTAACCAATCTCGTTAAATTTGTATCACTAATTACATTGCTGAATACGTAATAAGTTATGCAATGTTTAGTACAGTTAAAGATACAGGATTGTACAACGACTACGCAAAGTGATCATCCCTTCGATTTTTCCGAGAATTAATCTGTTGAGAGTATTAACTTTAAATGGGTTTAGATTTGAAACGTTACTGGCCGTAGAAAATATTTGTTTCTGCTACAAGATTAGTTCGCGAATGGTATTTACAAAGCGTAAATATTTTAGATAAATTTCCGAGGGTATTTCACATGAAATTCGCGAGAAATAAGCCCACCCTTCCGTTATTTTTCATTTGGAGCAGTATTTTGTTGATTTTCTCTCGGGGCGAACAAAAATAACAAATTTTAAGCTACAATTTAATTTCTAACAAGGCTTAACAAGAGTTTGAAATAATAAAATGGAAATCCCAAGCGTATTTCGACATAAAAACTCAAATTCAACCGGAGTTTGCAACGTAATTTATCATAATTATAAGAGAATTCTTTTGGAATTTTATAATTTTGATCATTTTTAACCAAAATAAATTTTCCCTCATTGGGGAAAGTCGATTTCTTTCGTTATTCTATGGAAGTAAAACCGACGTCACACTATAGCTTGACGCGAGATTAATTTGACAAGGCCCGAATTGAGTTATAGGTTGCGTGTCTACTTTAAATCGATGGTGCTTCATGTAAGTCTATCAGCGCGTACAAAGCTGGGTTCTCTTGATCTCAAATTAAATAAATCGTTAAGATATTGAATAGTCCATCTTTATAACATGTTGAAAAATTGAAAATGAAATACAAATACAGACCATACATTTTAACACCGCCCTTTAAAGGCGATTTAAGTTCAACGTTCGCCAGTATATATAACAATATTCTTGTTCGAAAGAAATTTCCGAAACTATTTGAATCTCCTATGATATTTATCATTATGTATAGATCAACTCTAGTTTTCAACGTTGCGCAAACTGATCTTGTAAAACATAATTTCGAGCCTGGTGGGTGCAACAGGGCGGAACCAATTATGGCACGCGAAATGGTCAATAAAATCGCACGCGCTCTGCACACGAGGATCTTCATGGGACGTTTATGTTCTATGACGTATAACTATCCATCTATCTATCTACAGATTCAAGACATCATAGAAATGGATAATGCATGGTCTAATATCATGTTCATTTAGATTTATTAGAACTGTATAATAAGCGAGATAATTAACTGCATATATCTTAATCTTAATATCATATAAAATGACTATTTTAGGTTCGAAATTCTAAGATTAATTTGCAAAGATCAACCTCGGAGATTAAAGAGAGGCATACACGGATCAATCCAGTTATCTTATCCGAAGATAAAATTAAAAAACAATACTCGTATCCGTTATTATCTGAAAGTTATGCGAGTTCGGATAAAAAAACCTGAAACCTATTTTAAAAATAATACAATTTAAAGCTAAAGCTTGGCTTCATTTATGTTTTGATTTTTGAATGTATTTGAATTATTTTTCTTTTACTTTACACGAATTTTAAGAATTGTTAATTTTTTATCCAATGGTATACGTATTAATACGAGTAACTAGTTAAAAGATAAAGCTTCGGATAAACCCTTTCCATTTAACTATTATCTGAATTTCATTTTTTAGTCACAAACCATTAATACTAAAATAAAATGGTTATCCGATTTCGACAACTATAGTATAACTTTTCAATACAACATTCATCCACTATTTACGCGTGTATTCCGAATAAGTCGTTTAAGGTAGAAAGAGCTAAAGGTCATACTTTTACTCCTTACCATATCACACAACAACAACAGTACGATTCTTACACGAGTTTAGAAAGAAAACAAAACAAATTATAAAACATATATTAAGGTATCAATTTCTAGGCTATTTTGACTATAGCATTCGCAAAAGTACAAAAGAAACTTTTAATATACGATACAGTATCCTCTAACTAGGAGGCAAAAACTATGTCACGTGGAAAATTTACGTAGAAGCCAGGCCGGGAAAAACCAATTATGATCTACGCTATACTAGTAGTACTACAAAACAGGGACAAGTACTCACCGGATAGCGCGCGTTTAAACGTGGGTGTCAAAGACGGGGTGGTGGATAAAAAGTGTGTGATGTGTAAGTAGTTTGGAAAGAGAAAACCAGAACCGGTAATCGGAATCTCGCCCACTAACTCTTATAGAAACCGCAACGATATTAAGCTAAGGGGCACCCAACGAGAAATTCGCGCCAAAAATTAAGGGACATTCTCACGTATATAAAGAGATTTGAATTAAGATTGGTAGATGATCGCGATGGAGTGGTTTTTGTCGCGATTGAAACTTTTTCATTTGATTGATTGATGATGACGCGATGGACAAAAGGATTCTTTTCGTTTGTTTATAAGGTCCTAATAGGTAATTAAAGCTTTGATTGGTTGATCACGTCGCGTTGGAAAGTTATTGCTTTGGTTGATAATGAAGCGAAGGACAAGGTTAGATTAATTGATGGCATCGCGACTGAAAAGCGATGTAAACATTTATTGGAAAGGTTGATGACGTCGCGATGGAAATAGAGTTTCGATTGGTTTATGATATTAAACGGGAAAGGTTTGATTGGTTGATGACGTCGCGATGTAAAGTTTATGAAGTAAACTTAATTGATTACCTATTAATGGTTTGTATGTTTTTGTAATTAGTAAATATATTTTCCATCGTGACGTCAAATATCAACTTATTTTTAGTTAAAAATTGGGGTAACTGTATGGTTTCAGTTTCAGTTTCGATTTTAAGACAATTTCTTAGTTTTTTTTCGCGAGACTCTCCCTTTAGAAGGGAAACTGGGAAACCTAACAACGCCGATGTCGTGAATGTCTTCGCGGTTGAACCCCTTTTGCCTACCTGTTAGTCGCCTGTGTCTCAATTGTTGCCACCAAGATTCGGCCCTACCGGGTGGACAAGATCGCCTGGCCAAACGTTCGCTAAAGCTACGGACGAACTTTCGGTTCATTAGGGCAGCCATCGCGTCACTCATCCAATTAACGGAGGAAGTCGATGCACCTTCCATAGTTTTAATAAAAGCGACGCTGGCTTTGCGAAAACTACCCGTTTTGGGACCCTCCACTTTTTATAAAACGAACACCGCGCACACCACGATTTATCCCTGGTGCATCACCGTCACAACTATCTCAGAGTTGTATCATTTTTTGATCAAATTACATGGCGATAAACTAAACAACTAAAACGTTCGTTTTGGCGGGAAACGTTCCAGGGAAAATAGGTTTTAAACTACGATTTTAATTTTCGCGCCGTTACGATTCAGCTTTGAACTATCGTTAGTGAAAAATACGCATCAGTATCTCTATATGATGATTTAAAAATTTTGATTTGGCACGAAATTAGAATTTCAACCAGTTTTCACTTTCACACTACTAAACCCGAACGATTATGCACTTTTGTTAAGAGATACGGGACTACATAGATATCTGCAATATTAACGCTAGAAAAACTACATCATTAACTGTATTATATGACGATTTAAATTTCAAATTGGCGGGAAATTATGATTAAAACCTGAGTTTTCACTGTCACACTACGAAAATAATCGCGCGATTGTTACAGCGATGGAACAACGTTAAGAATATCTGTGATTTAACTAAACGACTAAAAATAATATTATAAATGTTTAAAAACGCATTTTCACCAAAAACTTTCCAGAAAATAGATAAAAACTGATTCCACGAATTAAAAGCACACTTTTGCAAAATTACGAGCCAAAAATAAAGGCGGGAAATTAAGTTTAAAAGAAAGAGGCACAATATTTTCTCGCAAACCGAAACTACAAATTCATTATTTGGCGCGAAAAATTAAAAGAACTTTTACAGATCAAATCTGCAACTATCGCGCGCGCGGGAGAGAGGAGAAATTTTCACTCTTTTCCTCGATTCGTTTCGAAGAGTCCAGGGAAAAATCTGCCCACGGTATTACAAACTCGCGCTAGCTTTCTCCGGGATTCCAGAACTAGGAAGACACGTGTGGGTGTTTGTCGACAACGCCAGATGGCGCGTTAACTCCTACTTTCCTCTCCTACTAACTCGATACGTGACACGCTCCCTAGCGGGAAAGATTAGTTATATATATACACTAGAGAGCCTGGAAAAAAGGGGTTCTGACGTAGTTACTGACGTCAGCCCGGGGAACCTTCGAAAATTATATATCGTCCCTTTTTGTAAAAGAGGGACGCTAAAGCTTTAACGCAAATTTAAGGGAAAATTCGAGTCTTCCGCAGATACTAAAGTTAACTAAACTAAAATTGAATCCATCTCAAATGCTCAAGAGTTAGCCAAGCCTAAGTTTGAACGTATTGATATTTCAAACTGATTTCGACATTAATTCGTACACGAACGTTTTGAGAATGGAATAAAGGCTATTAATGTGTGTTCAAAAAAGACAGCATTTAGGATTCATGGCTTCGACAACATTAAATATTTCACAGTGGATGTAACGTAAAAAGCGAGTTTGTAGTTTTTTTACGCGATTAAATATTTAATGCGTCGAAGTTTCCTATAAAGTTACAGCCTTGATCAATCTCACTAACAGTAAAAAACAAAAAGGAAACGTTCATATAGTTGAAGGTTAAAACTACAGTATTTATTTTACAGCTTCGCACCCCGTATAAATTATAATATCTATATAATACCATTTCATTATCTAATGTTAATATATTTTTACAGACGATGCAACTGAACGATAAATTTACGAACGACGAAGTGAATAGAAGTAATAATTGCGTATCATTTTAGCTATTAAATAAAATATCTGTACATAATCTATTAATCTACACAAGCGAAATTACCAATATCTCAAAATTCAGCCTATTAATATGCAACAGTCTACAACTCTAAATAGCTCAAACACTTAAATTTAATCTCAAGCAAACTTCGCAGCAGTACGCAATTCTGAATAATCAAACTAATATACTTAATTAAAGGGAAAATGCAACCTAACAACAAGCTCTTAAATTTAAACCTAATCCAAAAGTAAATAAAAAAAAATTACAGACAAATATTAAACTATAAATAAATTTCAAACAAAAATCGAAAAATAGGCTTAGATCCCGAATTTCTTCGCATTGAAGGGTCATCGACCAATGAACAAGCCCCCGTCGTCCTGAGACTTCCAATAACATTCAACTGGTCACTTCCCCATCAATGCGATGAAATTCAGGAAGCCTATTTTCCGGTTAAGTTTTAAAGTTATTTCTAGTTTAATACTTTAATAACAACACCAATAAAACATTTTAAATATTGTCTTTGCTAGAGAAATCTAAAATAAAAATTGGCAACTATTCATTAAATTGAATTACATTTATACCCTTAATGAACTTCAAAATTAACTATTATATACAAGAGCCTATTTAAAAGTATGTAGTTTGCAGAATTAATTTTTATTCTTACGAGGCTTTATATTGAGTATTAATCGGACTAATGCATCCTTTACTATTTTGTAACTCCATTAGAGAATCAGATTATTTTACTTAATGCAAATGCTTTTAGAGCGAACGTTATTAAACCAAATTTTAATATTTAAAGGGGATGTGAAGTAATGAAAGTGGCTTTTTAATTAATAAGCATCCATAGTTTATATACTTCTATATTTCCTTGCAAATAACTTAGTCATATCTTCGACTTTTCATATCTTTAGGTTTCCTTTACAACATTAATCCAAATTATTTCTTCCAAGGCTTTCTTGGTTTTCCCTTGAAAATAATTCGGCTGCTTTTATAAGGTTCAAGTTCACGCGTGCCCGTATTCGGAAATCAGACAAAAGGGGATAAAATCATTTCATTCGCGAGAAGTTGGCAAACAAGCGAAAGATTGGGCGGATTAATACATAATGTTAAACCCTAAAAGAGATAAAGTAGTTAGCCTAAACAGCCCACGAATCCCGGGATGGTACCGGAGATAGACCTCGCGGCAATTATTAAGGCGAAATAGCGTCAAGTTTTACCCGGCTTGCTCGAGTCTTTCGGGAAATGATGTTTAATAGCGTCCCTTTAGATAAAAGGGTTCGACAAATCGAATCACTAGCACCGTTTATGGGCCCAAGAGCACGACTTTTATACACTATATAGTATATTTCACCTCGAACTGGCAGCGCGAATAAAGCTAGGTTATAGATAATCTCAAGTAAAGAAGAGGTCACAGATATAATGGCTATAGTGTAGATCTTTTTGGGGGTAGGTCTAGAGTTTTCTTACAGTTCCTAAGATTATTGTCTCCCGTCCCTTATTATCTCCTTCTGATGTTACTTAACAGCGCCATGAAATGTTAGCCTACGAGACTCTACCATTCCCTTCATCCTAGTCACAAGTAACATTGATTCAAAGAAGTGTATTTTTACCACACTTCTAGTAGCGGGATCTAAACACTTAACACATGGCAGTTTCGAGTTAGGAATTTCAGGATTTGGGGCATATTTGTTTCAAAAACACATTTTTGAGATAGATTTTGGGATTTCAATCTTATCTTATGTATAAAGTAAAGGAAATTAGCGTACCTTACAAATTGTTAAAACAATATAAATATCAACAGAGTTAAACTTAACTTTCTTCTAAAACACAAGGTATTTTGCGAATATTAATAAAAAATCCTATACGCCACTTTTAACATTCACGAAAATTGTATTTTATATTTTATAGCCTTACGAAATATAAATCATTATTTCGGAAGCACTTTGTTTAAGGGTTATTCCGCGAACAAAAAAAAAACAAAAAAATAAGGCTATGTCACAATCGCACTGAGGAATAATGCATCAGCCGGTTTTTTACTTAAAGGGAAACTTGGAGATAAAAATAGAACAGCTTTTGAATTTATTTTCGAGAATTTTTTTCAATTTTTAAACATGTTTTCGATGTTTAAATTAATTTTTAAAGTTTAGTTTCGGCCAATCATATTATTTCAGCCTTCAACAGTGCTTGTAATGTCTTAACATTAAGAGAATATGCTGGCGTTTGTTGTCCAAGGTGTTAGGCATCAAACGCCGGCCCATTCTTTAAATGTTAGGACATTACAAGTGCTGTTAAAGGCCGAAATATGATTGGCCCGAATTTATATTTAATTTTTTTTTTTTTTTTTTTTTTTTTTTTTTTTTTTTTTTTTTTCAAATTTTACCAAACTTTAAAAATTAAACACAAAAATTCTCGAATATGGTGATTCCGAAAATAAATTGAAAGGCTGTTCCATTTTTAGCTCCAAGTTTACCTTCAACATATGAAAAATATGGAAATATTTCATCATGAAAGACGAGGTATTATCAGAATTGTGTAGAAAATGTTTCCCAAAGGACGACCAGTGTTATAAATGGAATTTAGATGTACAATATTCGATATAATATGGATAAAATAAACTATACGTGGCGAAAATTTGAAGGGAGAATAAAGTACGTTAAGTGATTTTAAATATCAATTAGCAAAAACCCATTAAAAAAAAAAAAAAAAAAAAAAAAAAAAAAAAAAAAATTACGGGAGTTTTCTAAATATTTCTAGAATTTTCTAGATTTTTAGAACTTTCCAGAATTTTCGAGAACAAAACCAGTATTTCAATTATTTAAAATATTTTAATAAACGAAACTGATACTTCGTGAATTAAAAAAAAACCTAAGAAACTAAAATATTTTGCAGAGCTTTTTGAGCAAACACGCAACTTTTCAACCCATAAACAAGGTTTTTAGAGCTTTACGCTGTGAAGGATCACTCTCATTAATAAAAAGAATTTAAATATTTAAATCACCATGGTTCTATTGTAATTTAAATTCATTTGAAGATAGTTATTTTGGGCTGAGGATTTGTGAACCATAGAAAAAAAATATATGTCCTTCGCGAAACTAGAGATTTTATTACAAATCTAGATTAGGCTTAAAAAACGTCTCTCAAGACATCTCAATTCTATAAATAAATCTTAGAACAACCTACGCAGCGTGATTATTTCGAGATGAATAACGCAACAATGCCCATATCCCAACAGTCCTAAAACCTCTGGAAGAACTAAATAACAAAAAAAAAAAAAAAACAATAAATGCATTTCAAGTTAAGGTCTTAACAAGATAAAATGAAATGCTTTCAAGTTTATCAAATAAAAAATTGTTACATGGATGATAAAATCAGTACAAGAGCTTTTAAAGGCTGGATCAAAAATAAATTAACTTTAAAAATTTATTTTTCACCGAGTCCGTCTGCTAAAAATACGCATAATTGATTATCAAAACAACTCTGAAACTAAAAGTGGCCTAAATTGGATTTGGATTCCAGGAAGAATTGATGGCTGAATCGAAAGAGCCTTGACTAGTAATAGAAAACATCTAAAAGCAACAACTTAACTACGCAAAAATATTACGATTAATCTTGATTTTATAAATTTATGCCAATTAATTTTACAGACTATCTTCAGGATAAGGATTGAATCAGTAAAAGTAACTTTTTTGAGGTAAGTTTTATTCCATCTCTTGCGTTTATTTTGATCCCCTCCAAAGGGGTAATCAACCACAGAATCAGACAAGCAAAGGGGGATGAAACATCGTCGTCACTGCGCATGAGCTCATCATCCCCCTTTGCAGGTCTGATTCATTGGGTTGCTTACCCCCTTTGAAAAGGGTCAAAATAAATGAAAGAGGTCTATTGGTAGCTTTATTGCAAATTATATTTTCTACCCTTTGGATTTTTAACCCTGGTGGGTTGCTTCCCCCTGAACACCGAAGCGAACAGGATAGAACACTTTTACAGGCGCGATCCACGAAATAAACATGGAAATATATTTCTCATCGGCAATATTATTTCAAACTCCACTAACCTCAATTTTCATGTGTAGTTAGAGCTCGGAATTCGTATAATTATTATTAATTAGATAAAATCTACTAAATTCTGATGTATATTATCTGTTTGATTAAAAATAGTATATTTTTCATTCGAATTAACTTATTCGAAGATTAAGTAAAAAACATAATCCATATCCGTTTTTATCCGAAAATGGCCTTATCTTACAATATTATCCGCGTTATCCGTTCGGATAAATAAATTCAAAATTTATTTTCGCGAAAAATAATAAATAAAAAGATGATTTAAAATCTTAGTTTCGTTGTTTTATTTATATTTTTCAAATTAAAAGTCAATTTTAAAATTTTTTCTTATATTTTAGAATAATTCTTTGAACGTGAATTTTCTTTTCCATCGTTATACGTTTGAATACGACTAATTTGTTCGTAGATAAAACGTCAAACGCTTATCTTCGGTTAAACCTTATACATTTAACAATTATACGAATATATGAATTTCATTTTTTAGTTACAATTTTATCCGAAAATAAAATATCTGAAAATATACGAATAACAGAAGATAATGGATATCCGATTCCGAGCTCTATGTTTAGTATTATATTTAATGAACTGTAAATATATCCGCTGGTTTAAGGTACATTTGGAGTAAAATAATTTATTAAACAATTCTTTGCTTTTCCACTGCCCCTTGAGATTTTACAAGAAAAAAAAACGGGTCATGGTCTAAAAAAAAAGCTTTTTTTAGAAACTACTCTAGAGGGTTGGCTTTGAAGCTTTGTAAGTACTAAGCTAACATTAGGAGATTTTTCACCTTTAGTCAGAGCCTTTTCGTCAAGCTGTTTTGATGTTGCTTCTAAGGACTCCCCAGCACCCCATCATAAATCGAATCATCATTTTTTTATTTCTATATCTAAAAATGTGTTCGTCGCGAATCCAGAGAATGGTTTCGTCTCAGTTTCGAAGTTCTACGTGTAAATATGAAGTACTCTGATTTTAACTCTAACACCAAAGCTGGAAGGGTACTCGTCAAAAACCAATGAACTGTATCTCAAAACTATTTTATTTTCAAAGCAATTTAATGGTAAAACATCATTAATACCGAGTTAAAAGCCAATTAATGATTCAAGGAAATTCGGGGTTCTTTCTCCATCAGAGAGCAAACTTTGGCAAATCTGGCCCCAAAAGGGCGCACCTCCAACGCTCTTTACTTTCAAAAAAATCAAATTAGGCTTAACGTAAAAAAAAAAAAAATCAACCGAAAGAGCTTTTCCGAGTATAAAAGAAAATCATTATTTTTGTGATTTCATAAGTAAATGGGGGGGCCCTATTTAGGGGACCTTGCACCTAAAAAAAGCTCGACCTCAGAAGTGGTGTTTCCCCAAATAGGCTAATACACCTACTTGAAGTGATTGTTTATTTATGATTAAATATCTAGAAATTTACTGGTCTTAACTCGCGTTTTGTCAACTTGTTATGGCTCACGTGACTAGCCCTGTTCCGTGATTGGTTATTGAATTATATTTCAAAATGACAAATACTACCTTTATTTTAAAATCACTTTTGGAGCACAAATAAGACCATTTATAACTAAAATTTATGTTTTGTCCACATTCTACGCTCTTTGCTTATCCTAAAAAAAAACAGGTCAACTAAATTCTCGAACCCAGGTTTACTAACATATTCCTTTAAAATAAATCTAACAATACAGCACCCCGAATGGTATTTTTACTTCACAGAACTGTATTTATGAGATAAAAAAATCCGCCAATCCACCGATATAAGGGTGTTGGGGTGAATCCAAAAATAACTTCTATAAGTTGGAGGTTGAGGTATCTAGAATTGTATTTTTATATATATAGTTTTCACAGCTTTGGAAACGGTAACAAAAGCTTCCCGTTCAATCCTACATCATCTTCTTAGAACGAAGATTTAACGGCTTTTTCAAATATTTAAATGATATACTTTGTGTTTTGGAATCCTACATCAAAAATATATCCGATTTCAATTTTATATAAAAAGTGAATTTTTAAGGTAACCAAATTTCTTAGTCTTAATACCATTACCAAAGGTTCAGTAAACCATATATATCCCTTCAACTATCGGGCGAAATTGAAACCGTCTAAGATGGATTTTACAGATTTTACATATTTTACCTTATCAAATTTAACATCACAGATAATTCTATTATTAAGATGTTGAAAAAAAAAAGTACCGAATACTGAAAGCAAAATTAAATTGGATTTTATTCTTCGTAGGAGGGGGGGGGGGGCATCATCTGCTTCATAATATATTGGGTAATAAGCTTTATATCCAATTAAAACGTTTTCATTCAACCTAGGGGCTGTAAAATTAACAACCACTCAAGGAATTCAAGGTTGATTTTTTTTTTTTAATTAAAGGGAGATTGAAATCTGATTATAAAATTATTTTTCGTCGTAAAAACAAAATCGTGTTTTACTTTTTATTTCAATATGCTACCATAAAATAACGAATGAATTTGTCTTTCCAAATGAGGAAAATTCAAATAATTTGGCCAAAAATAGTCCAAATTGGAAAATTCCAATAAAATTCGACCCAAAATAGTCCAAATTGGAAAATTCCAATAAAATTCGACCAAAAATAGTCCAAATTGGAAAATTCCAATAAAATTCGACCAAATAGAGAAAATGAAATATCCGGAATTTAATAAAAATTGGGCCAAAATTTTAAATTCTTTGGTCCACTTTTGTTGAATTCAGGTAATTCAGTTTCGACCATTTTTGACCAAACAGATTCAAACCGTTTTGAAGGATCAAATCGGCTATTCGAGGGTAGTAATTGTATTTCTTGCTCAAAGATATACACGTGTCATACCGAAATTTCATAATTTGTAAATTCCAAAACGGTGTCAAAGTCTATAATGTGAACGAGGCTTAAGTCTGATTCGGGATTAATTTCGCTTTTGAATTAAAGTGAGGTTGCCACTATCATCTTCCTAGACCAATTTAATGAGATTCTATACGGGGACCGCCTATAAAAAAAAATTTAATTAGTTCTTTCCGCGAATCGAAATACTTAAAAACTTTGAAGGAGGAAAATCCTGTATAGCACTTTTGGGCAAACGATCGAACTACGCAAACATCTTCACTGTGTATACACGGTGGAATGGCCACCGTTAAACATGTTTGAAGGTGATAATGTATGCACCCTACTGATAAGAGGACATATGGGAACAATTTTAGTGCAAAATAACCTTAACTCAAATTAAAACCTGTCTGTAAAGTCAAATTTCTCCTTAAATGTTGCCTTTCCATTGAACATTGGTGTGCGGCAGTTGGAACACTTTTACAGGCCTCATTTTTTTTTCAAAAGCTGTTAATTTTTACTGAGAATGTATTCTGGAAAAACATTTTCCGGGAATTTTTGTAAACATTTTATCCTGGCATTAATATGTCATTATATGACATTACGTGGAGCAAACTACTTATTGAAAACATTACCGGGTACAAGGATACACGTGACAAAAATACAAAAAAATAACCAATTAAGCTACTTTTCCTTCTTAAGATTCTATCTGGCGCTTTATTGTGGCAACACTTCAAGTAAGTTCTCAACAACATTTAAAAGAGATTCCAAAGAAAGAAAAAAAAAAAAAAAAAATGGCATTACCTCCAAGGCGAAAGTCTTAAGATAAAATCAAAATATATATGTCTGTCTGTCGGGAACGCTAAGGTTTACACATGGGGTTAGTAAAATAAGAAAAGCTAAAGAAAATTATTCCATAACAAACTCCAATAACAAAAGGGCGAGTTTGAATTCCAATTTTTTAATCATTTTGGCGTTTAAGTTTATAACTTTTCTACGTTGTTTAACAAAGCGTTTGTAACTTAAATTAGTTCATTTCGTGTATTAAATTATATTTTAAGTGAAGGAAAACAGTTTGTAAACAGCTGTTGTCGCTTTCACAGAACAGAAACAGAGGAATTTTAGTAATTATAATTATGCCATATATAACTATAATAATATAAAAGGTGTTTTTTACGAGTAGAGGCTAGTCGTAGACGTCTGGTCTTTTGATTTATTTTTGCTACGCTATTGGCGTTTGAAAATATCGTTCGCATACTAGCGGTAAACCCTAAAATATTTAGGCTTAACGTTTGTGTTAACGAGCTAATTTTACATTAAAAAGTAACAGTTTCATCACTTTCGTGTAAGCGTATTAATTAAAATATACATTTCCGGAAGTTGAATGGAGTCATCAGACTGGATTGGGACGACGATCGCCTAAAGCTTAATCTACGTTTACAATATTTTATATAATCAGACTCATTGCGCCATCCTAAAACTAAAATGGAAATAGACAGCGTCTCCCATTAATAATATAACCTTCTGTTAAAATTTGAAGAATATTTTTGCTCTGTTTTAACGCGGAAGGTGGATCGGAAATAAAGTTGTCAAGACTTATAGCTATAGGCCTAAATGGAATATTATATATGAATTAAAATCCCTTTTGGATAAAGCTTGAATGATATAGACGTCGAGATGAATCTCCCGAGGCACTTTGTCTCTTCCCTTTCCCAGTATAAACCCTATCCGCTTTGCATATAAGACTGTCTTATCCTGTAGTTTTCAGTGCGTAACACATCTATGGAGTTCCATTTATCTCTATTAAACTTGTCATAAAGAGATAGAGTATTGAATCTATCCTAGAACGTATTGAAAATCTAAAATGATTCAGTATAATAAGCCCTAGGCTTCTATTTACCTAGTATAAATGTACGAGTAGGTCCCTAAAGTAAATATTAATTTTAGAAGGAACTTTTCGTTTTTAACGATCATATACCGAATTTCAAGCTTAAAACCATTTCTAAACGGTATAGAAATCGCGAGGTTTTCAAAAAGGTAAAGACTACTTTTAAGAGTGAAACTAACAATGCTCTGGTCGAAATGTAAGTTTACAGAATCGCTTTTATCACTATGATATTTAATATTTTGTATCGGTCCACAAAAGATTCCTTACTGCGCGTATTACGACTGAACTAACATCTAGAAAAGATAGGTTTTTGAAGATATTCAAGATTAGAGGCGGGTTTGGTTCTATTGAAATCATTTCGTAAGAAATATATTTTTTTATAATACGTTTATACACGTCATAACAATCCTCAAAGGGTTTTCTTCACATATTTGTCAGTTAGAAGATGAACCACGTCAATGTGAAGTTAATTTAGCTAATTTAATTATAACTAAATTTAAGTTTTAATAATTTCTCGTTCAAATAAATAAGATTGTTGTAGCAAACAAATACCTTTATTATATTTATTCTCCATTCGCTAAAACTCTACTAATTTATTCAAGAACTTCCATCATTAAAATTGAAACTTGGAGCTAAAAATGGAAAAGCTTTTGAATTTATTTTCGGAATCACCATGAAAAGAAAACATTTTTGATGTTTAAATAAATTTCTCAAGTTTGATAAAATTTGGAAAAAAGTAAATACAAATTCGAGCCAATCATATAATATCCGCCTTTAACAGCGCTTGTAATGTCCTAACATTAAAAGAATAGGCCGGTGTTTGATGCCTAATACCTTGGCCATCAAATGCCGGCATATTTTTTTAATCTTAGGACATTACAAGCGCTGTTGAAGGCCGAAATAATTTGATTGGCCCGAATTTATATTTACCTTTTTTTTTCAAATTTTACAAACTTTCAGAAATGAATGAATAACCAAAAACGTGTTTAAAAATTCTGAAAATAAATTCAAAAGCCATTCCATTTTTAGCTTCCTTTTTAAGTATAGTTCATTAATAAATCAATTCCCGAAACGATTCATTTATACATGCTTGATAAATATAAAAAACTCTAACACTTTTAAAAACCTCGCCAGAAATAATCAGTCGATTGGTTATATAACGTACAGATAGCGGCTTAGGGTAGAAGGCGAGCTTTTCTCTAATAAGAAGTCACTTAAAGTAATCAAAGAAGAAAAAAACCATCAGCCAGCATCGTCTTCCTATAATCCGAATCAAGACGAATTGACAATACGTACAAGGTTTATCTACTTACATCACTAAAGATAATTGAAATGGTAGAGATTCGATTAAGAAAAAAGCTCGTATAGCTTGATCTCTGTTGAAATCTCTACTATATATGATTTTTTCGAGAGATTTGGCGGAAGAAGATACAGGATTATGTACAGAAGCATGCGCCAAAGAAAAAAAATATATCCTTAGGGAGAAAACAAACCATTCCTCAGTCATATATTTCTTAGAAACTATATCCATTCCTTAGTACGTCAGATATATTTTTGATTCAGGGTCGTTCACAAAATACGTCTAGTTTCGAGATTTTTAAAATAAAAATTACACGTAATACTACGTCATCACTAAGGTCGCGTAGCTATTGTACAGCCTACAGTTGATTATCACGCGTTCTGGCACGTGATAAGGTATAACTTTCGCGCGGTATTTTGCACAAAAGTACTTAATTCATAAAGTCTTCGTATGAAAGTAATTGTTAATTACGTTCTAAAAATATACGTAATATATATTTTTTTAAGAACGCGGCAACCCAAAAGCTAATTGCGCCTCGTCTGAAGAGGGTATAACGTGGCCAATGCTTCAGTTTATCGAGGATAGATGGCGCTGAACTAAGTTAGAGTCAAATAATAAAAAGTACCATCTATCGCAGAAAAATGGAAACTGCTTTTCACGTTAATTGAACAAGCCTATACGAAGCTAGGATTAATTATCTCAAAATTTCCAGGTCAATAAGATAAACTACAGACTTGACGTCTTAAAATATGCCTAATATAACAATACTCCGATTACAGATACTTTAATTTTTACAAGTGATCTCGTTTTTTATACAATGCGCGTACAGGTTTGTAATCTTCTCGAGCTAGAAACATCCCATTGGCTAAACCTGATTTTTTAATACCCAGACTTCAAGATGTAAGATGCAAACTGTTGCTAAGCAACGAATGAAGAAAAATCTTCCATATATTTTATCTTGTTTTATGTAGAACATATAGTTCATCAAAAATACTTTTATCCCAATATGAGACTTAACATTGCGAATAAATACGCCCCCGTTAATTCGTATTTTGTACTCTCCTCGTGAACCCCAAATGCGTGATATTATCGATACGGGTTATTAGCGTAAAAGCGCAAAGCTTCTATAAGAAGTACTTGGTAATATTAGATATAGTGCATGGACTACGCTTTTTAAGCACACTATAGTGTTTTTTTCAAGTTGAGATTGTACCGCGGTCAAAGGCGAAACGTTAACATTAATAATGAAAGCTCGTACTATTGGCTAGTAAAATTTCAGCTTGAAATTAAAGACCATGATAGAGATACTGAAAATGGGATGTATACTGATACCGTCACTGTCCTGTCTTATATATTGAGTTCAGCTTCAGTTTACAACACGTATAATGTTAAGTTACCTTCTTATTCTAATAACAATGCTAAAGATATTGAAACGGGCGCAATGCCATCCTAAAAGCTGAAAGATCAAGTCGATTTTTACTCTATAGCGTATGTTTATTTTTATTCTCGACTTAACAGCAACGAGCTCTTTCTAAGAGTATAATAAGAGTCTGGTTTGCAACAGATACCCTCTTCAGAAAAAAATTAAACGTAAAATATTAATAGATTGTCAAACTCGAGTTGGGGAATAAATATGTCTCGAGAAACTTCAAAGGTTTGATTTCCAGAATATTGAAATAGAATTCTAAACATTACTACAAAATTGTACGCTAAATAACAAAATTACCGGTTAAAGATGTTGTTTATGAATATTTAAAATTATTTGAAAATGAAAACGAAAGTTTAAACACTTAAAACGTGTGAAAAAACTCTCGAATACGATTTTTAACATGGTGATTCCGAAAATAAATTCGAAGCTGTTCTATTTTTAGCTCAAAGTTTCCCTTTAAGAAATATAATTTTAGAAAATATGCACTCTTAAAGCGAAACCCACTTTTTGCATTTTTTTATAGGATCATTGTTTATTCTCTATTTAAAGTGAATTAAAATTTTGCTTGTTTTAAAGCTACCATTTTTTTATGGATAAAATATTTGCATTTCGTCCTACCTTTAGCCTTTAAGGCATGTATAATATTAAAGATCTTAAAAGGAATTTATTAAAACTTGGTAAACACGGTTTTAATACGATTTTTTTATCGTTCTTCCTTTTCATACTACCCAAGATATCTAACAAATTAAATTGAAAGCCAAAGTGCATGGTATCTAAAAATAAAGGGCACGGCTTGCCAGGGTCTGAATTTTATAATTTTTTTTAAATAGAAGAGTATAGAATTTAAAAACTAATACTCGACGTGTGAATTCAAAGGCATTGTTGGAAAAAAAACACAAATCTAAAAGCAATGTTTACCGCAAAAGTTCGTTTGTGTTTCCCTGTTTGAATTTAAATAAGACTAAAATTTATGAATTTATATTTCATTACGAACAGATAGAAAAACGTTCTCCTTCTCAGAATATAAATATATGTATACATATGATATTATATTACTTGTAATCTAATATACGAATTCGAAATTGAAGATGAACTTCCAGGGTCAGTCCCCATTGGAGTATATTCTTTACACCCCTTCTGTTAAGAGATGTCGCTATCGTAGTTCCATTCTGATCCTAATCTGATTGGCTAAGCTATGACGAGAGACACAAACTAGGCGGTAACCCCTCCCGTCGCGCTTCGAGACTTGACGCGTTTCCCATAGCAACGGGTGTAATACGTGGATAGGTACAACAGCGCGCCATCTATTGTGATAATTCATCATTATTTGTACCCCAATGGCGTAGCCCCTGGAAGTTGGTATGGATATTTCGAATTTGTCAATGAAAAACGAATTAAACTGTTTCCTTAATAGTGGTGCGCTAATTTTTTTTAATTGTATTTAGTAAATATAATATTTGCCCAAAGTAAAATCTGATTGGCTAGCATGACTAATTCTACATGGAACAAAATGGTAGACGATTTAAATAAGTAGGGTATTAAACGTTTACTTAAAACTTAAATTTGACGTAATTAAGCGGAGTAAATAAGACTGGGGTTACTTTTATTTATTACTGTACTATTGTTTTATCAACAAAATCAGGCTTTTGATTTTTCCTTTTGGCCCCCGTTAAACCCTTTTCAATTATCAGAACTTTCGAAAATAACACGAAACCTTTTTCCTACCAAAGAGGATTAAAAACAAAAAAGACGAAAAAGAAAAGTTAAGCTTATTTCCTTTTCTAAACGTACTGCAAGTAATAGGATTGTGAAAAACAATACTTAGAATATAAATTGAAAATAAATTCTATTACATCTCGAATTAGCTGCACATTCAAAATGTATAGAGATAAAAGAACAAATACTTCGTAAAATGCTGCCAGTTCGAGGCGGAATTATCTCAGAAAATGCGAAAAATATTGCAAATTTAATTCTGCGGGTGGTTAATTTTGACGTGACATCATTGACGTCACAATCCTATGGGGAACAAGTAAGTATAAGCTACTCCGTTGTATACGGGGCTAGCTCAACCGGGTGATTTACAGAACTTTAGTTACTTATTATAAAAGTAAATCCCCCGCGAAAAAAACGCTTAAATTACATCTCCACAAGTTCAGGGTTGGGATATGTTTAAAAAACATCACCCAAAACACACATCCTAATTTAGGATTAAGCTTGGTAGTTTTAATCCAAGAGGCACACACGTGTCGGGTATGGTTTACGAAGATAAGAACTCGCGTGATATTCTAAGTAACTTCTTCACCAGAGAGAGTTTACATAATGGGAAAAGCTAATGTGATATTAAACCTCATAAGGAAAATTTAGTCATTGTCGAATTTATTTTGAATATAATAGCACAACGTAAAAGTTTCCTAACCCTATACGGAGGCAGAAACAGTTAAGATTTTTCTACTGTTATGAAATAAGAAATGAAGCCTATATTATTCAATATTTATTGAATACTCCAGCTGATTCTTAAAAACTATAACTCACTCAGCGTGATAAACACGCAAAAACAAAATTTGTATCCCCCATGTTTTTACGAGGAATTCACTTTTAGCTTTTGGCTAAATAATCTCACTTGGGAGAAGAGGATGAGGAGGAATCTGAAATGGTACGGTATTGAGTAATGAAGTAAAATACCGATATACAAGCAATTACGTGATTAACCCTTCACTCTATTGATTATAATAGTGCTATACTGTACAGGGTGTTTCGAAAATGGTGGTAGGACCGAGCTACCCATTAGGTTCTATGGGTCATTTTAAGACGAAAATGTTCTATGACATTTTGTCATAGGGGACGCCGTTTAAGAGTTACGAAATGAATCATGCGCGGATGACCTCTTAACGTACATTAATAAACGTATTAATAACCTTAGACTCAAACAGTAATATCGCGAGCACTTTCATCCATTCCCCCTAAATATTGTCTATTAATAAACCTTAACCTAGCGTTTTGATTGCACCATGATTGCATAAATATCTTCCTAATTCAAAACACGCCATAAATGATGACGTTATCATTCCACAATATTCTTTCGTCTTCGGGACGAACAACAATATTTGCAAAGGGATTTTCGGAAGACAGAACCCTATACTCGATTTTACGATTTAGTTTTCGACAGAGAGAAATAGCACAGTGGGGAATTGTATCTCAGTGTTCGAGCTTCGGAACCAAGAAGGGTCGGTAGAAACAGTACCGGGGTCTCGGCCGGCAACGGCGGAAATAGACAATCCATTTCCATTTCCGCCCGAAAACGTTGGCGGGGTCAAATCCCAAAAGCGACAAAAAAAAAAAAAAAAAAGGCCCAATGTTATCCCGTATGCCATCTTTGTAATAAATTCGCGATGTTGTCCCGCGCAATAAAAACGAGTGAGAAGGAAAAACATTTGACTTTGACTTACCAGTTAGTTGGCGAGCCGATTGGGAACGTTGTCCTGACATAAGAACCTAAAGTGGGTGAGAAGAAGAAAAATATTATTAGAATGTTGCCTATTTATACAAATCTTATGAGAAATTCATTTTAAAATTGAGAAAAATATAGTATTAAGCGATGATAACTTGAAAACTAATTGTTGAATTGATATATAACGAAAACGGGAATAGAAAATTAATTATACTTTATATGATAGGTCACGTTTCAACACGACGGAAATGTTATTAGCATCTAGGAGTTGGACTATTAACAATCTATTATATTAATAGATAATAACACCCTGGCAAGGATATAGTTCTTTGGCCGCTGTTTGCCGTTAGAGGATGCTTATGAATACCAGCATAAAAGGTTAGTAAAGAGACAGGTTAATCAAACTGCCAAGTCACGTGACTGTTAATCCGGGCTGGTTTGTTTACAAACAAATATTGAACTAGAAATAAATTTAAAACTTACCATCAAAATAGGCTAAGGTTGATTCATAGAGATCCTAACTCCCCATATAAGGACTATCGACCAATGACATTGATCTATGGCTCTTATATGGGCTAAGCCTATTTTCCGGGTAAGTTTTTAATTTATTTTCTAATTTTTTATTGGTGGTTCAATGCTATTTAAAAGATAAGGAATCGTAAACAAATCATTTGTTGGGTTGCATTATCCCTTTAACTAAAACATAATATCGGATTGATCTTGCGAAAATAGTGTTAGCCTCACTTTCAAATAAATTAACTGTCAATACCTAAAATGGTCATCGCTAAAAGTATATTGAAAGAACCGGAGACTAAAAAAATTATCAAGACTAATGGCAGCTATCTTATTTTGATAGAATACTTTCCTAACCTACGGTAATAAGAGCTGCCAGGGCATTAAATCCACTTCCTCATGAAGCGGATAATCTACACCTACGTTTAAAAACTGAGGGGAGGGGGGCAACATAGCCCCCACTTCCCAAACAAAATTAGGGGAATTTTCATGTAGGCCTCTTTTGAGATACAGCAACCCACGGACCTAAGAGGAATAAATATATTTTTATTGTTGATTTAATATTCATTAATTTATGCTAGGAATGTATATATATTTAAATATTTTTGTAGTTCCATCAAAGGATAAGTCTTTTCCTGATACAAAGGGATCCTAATGCACTCCAACGAATTTCGTACAGCCAGATTTTTCAAATTCCCAACTCAACAATTCTTCGAATTTTCCCCAAAATTAATCTTTAAATCCCAAATCTCGAAAACAAAACTACTCCTCAAACATTTCGCGCCGAGTTGTCTATTTTTAGTTGGGTCGAATATAATTTCGATAGAAATTACGCCTTCTCATCAATTTAAACAACTTAATTTCAATCTAAATCTAAATTATATTAGAACAGAAACTATACTTAATAACATTTTTCTTCGTTAATTTTGAAAGGCTTGATGTCATTTGCAACCTATTATCAGAAGCCGATGAAACCCTCCTTTGAAGTCTACTACTCTAATGTTCCATATAGCGCTCCTCTCTGTATGGGTAAAATTCACAATTTTACGAGATCGGAGGGGTCCTACTTCATACCCCCCTGTCTACGGAAAATTGGAAATTCTCTCTCAACACAAACGACGACGTTTTTTTGACGAACTCCAAGGCTGCTAGAGATATTCGCTCGACGAACTCCCGCTCCGAAAATATCTACCGTTAGGAGGCGTACGAATCGCGCTTTTTGAAACTAACCCATACAGAGAGGGGTAGACAAGACCAGGGAGTAATACACTTCAAAGGAGGGTTTCATCGGCTTCTGCTATTATTGAACTTAATAGGAAAACCAACTTATAAATTTCAGTAAAACTACATATTTCACCAGACTTCTCCTTTAAAAAACACACCCCTCTGGTTTAGTGGGATTCAATCTATTCTACAATAATAGTGATTATTCCATCTTGGGTTTGAACGTGGGTCTCTTACACTCTCGCTTCCCCCAAGCATAATAAGTAGGGGGACACTCCCACCGCAACCTTTGTTTCGAGGTTTATTCGCGGTCCTTAAACGGTGTGTTTACGTTACGAGTAATTGATATTTGTTAAGACTAAAATACTAAAGTATATTAAATCAAAATGTAAGTCGTAGATTATAAAATTGAATATTTAGAGACAAAACTTAAATTTAAGTTTCTTAAAGGGAAACTTGGAGCTATAAAAGTAGATATAAGTTTGGGCCAATCATATTTCAACCTTGTGATGTACTAGCATTAAGAGAATAGAGCGGCGTTTGACGCCTAAGACCTTGGCCATCAATCGCCGACCTATTATTTTAAGGGTAGGAAATAACAAGCGCTGTTGAAGGCCGAAATAATATGATTGGCCCGAATCTATATTTACTATTATTCAAACTTTATCAAACTTTAGAAATTAATTTAAACCCCAAAAACGTGTCTAAAAATTCCGAAACAATTCTCGAATGCGTTTTTTGGAATGAGAATTAAATTGAAAGCTCCAATAAGTTGCTATCATTATTATCAGAAGTAGATGAAACCCTCCTTTGAAGTCTACTACTCTAATGTTCGATATAGCGCTCCTCTCTGTATGGGTAAAATTCACAATTTTACGAGATCGGAGGGGTCCTACTTCATACCCCCTGTCTACGGAAAATTGGAAATTCTCTCTCCACAAACGACGACGTTTCTTTGACGAACTCCGAGGCTGCTAGAGATATTCGCTCGACGAACTCCCGCTCCGAAAATATCTACCGTAAGGAGGCGTACGAATCGCGCTTTTTGAAACTAACCCATACAGAGAGGGGTAGACAAGACCCGGGAGTAATAGACTTCAAAGGAGGGTTTCATCGGCTTCTGTTATTATTGAAGGTGTGGTCACGTTTATAGAAGCTCTTGAAATACTTTTAAATATATTTCAGAGAAGCCATCATAGTTTCTCACCGTCAAACAAGCTTACAAATTAACACACTGCTTAAAAAACAAACAGGAATTTCAAATCGTGCAATTAGAATGGTAATGAAATACAAGAAAAATATTATATTGATGACGCAAAACATCCCGTGGCGCTGTCTTTATAAACATTGGATATACCTTAAGTAGTGATAACATAAATACAGAATATATAACGAGAAGAATAACTAAACACTATAAAATAGAAAAATAAACGAGCGGTTTCAAGACGCCGAATAAATCAAATCTTAATTCCATACCCAAATATAACAAATTCGAGGGGTTAATCATTTGTGTAAATTTTTTACACCAATTACGACACTGAATATGTCTTTGGTAATAATAAATACGTACTCTTTACGTAATCATTTTAGTGCATTTAAAGCTACAAGCTTGGGCACATTCTATTCGAAACATCGTTTAATTTTTTAAAAACGTATCGACCCAGTATGAAATTTTGAATGAAGGTTTTGCTATGCCTAGTTTGTCTAAAAAAACGTTGACGCCATAAAATAAACAAGAAGCCGATGAAACCCTCCTTTGAAGTCTACTACTCCAATGTTCCATATAGCGCTCCTCTCTGTATGGGTAAAATTACCAATTTTACGAGTTAGAAGGGGTCCTACTTTATCCCCCCTGTCTACGGAAAATTGGAAATTCTCTCTCTCCACAAACGACGACGTTTTTGGACGAACCCCAAGGCTGCTAGAGATATTCGCTCGACGAACTCCCGCTCCGAAAACATCTACCGTTAGGAGGCGTACGAATCGCGCCTTTTGAGAATAACCCATACAGAGAGGGGTAGACAAGACCCGGGTGTAATAGACTTCAAATGAGGGTTTCATCGGCTTCTGAATAAACTAAAGTTGTTTGCTAAATAAAATCTTCAGTTTCTTTGAATAATTCAGAAAAAAATCGTAAAAGGTTACGACCTGATTTTGGTAGTCAATAGACGAATTCGAAAATTGAAGCGGAACTTGCAGGGGCAGCGCGCCATTGGGGTACACTCTTTACGCACCGAGTGAGACAAACTATGATAGTAACCACTCCCCTCGCGCTTCGAGATTGACGCGTTTCCCATAGCAACGGGTGTACTACGTGAATAGGTACGAGAGCGCGAGAGAGAGGGGCTGGCGCGCCATCTATTGTGATATTTCATCATTATATTTGTACCGTAGCCCTTGGGAAGTTGGTTTAAGCAAGGAGGATGAGAGAAGGAGAGGAAATGTGGGGACGGCGCGGTTCCTACTGCGTCGGCCTAAACTCCCACTCTGGGAGAACGGGGGTAGAGACGTTTCGTGGTAAAATGTTGTCGCGTGGGTAAAACGAATCCTTTATGAGACGCGCTAGCTAGCGACCACGTGACAACAGTTTACCTCGAGAATTTCCTATCCCCCTTTCCACCCGAGTGGGAGGTTGGCTCTTCTCTCTAACTCAACGCAGCCCCACATTTCCTCTCCTTCTCTGATCCTCCTTGGTTTAAGAGTATGGAAATTTCGAATTCGTCAATTTAAAGCAATCCCTGCAACCAATCAAAAGACGCCCCACCTTTGACTGAATAAAATCCACATCAATTGAGATTTTTTTCAGAATCGCAAAATTACCATTAAAGACAACTTTTTAGAACTGGGCCAGGAACTTAATTTTCACTTTCAAATAATATGAAAAAGAAAAAAAAATGGAACAGATTTATAATTCTATGGCTTTTTTACCCAAATCGGAATAAAAATTATAACTTTCATCTCGAGAATTAAGAAATTCAAATAAAACTGGTTCTAAATTCTAGTTCATGCGTTATAAATTATTGTAAAAAAATTTATAACGATTTTATCATTTAGCTAATTAACGTTAATTATACTCGTTTAAATTAATTACTTTAAATTCATCCCGATCGATTATATCAAAGCACGCGAGAAAACAATTCGTAATTATTTTCTTTATTATTATACCTATACATTACTGGAGACGCTTGTTAGAACTGGTTATTAAGATTATGTAAATTAGGCATATATTTATAAAACCACATTCTTTCGGTTAATTTTGAATATTATTTAAAGGTAGAATGTAGCACGAAAAAAATGATTATATATCGATTACTTATCGATTCATTATGAATAATCCAATAATATAAACACGGGCAAACAATTATTAAGCGATATATCAATTTTTAACTTATTCGAAAAATGGCTTAAAGTAGACACTTAATCTGACTCGATTCGGGCCTCGTCAAAAGCCGCGTTCACACTAGAGACTTTGAAACCGTTTTAACCGTTACGTAAAGGTCAAAATAGAGAATTTTGGGTTCAAATATAGAGCGCTATTGTCCAAAAATGGAACTATTAGCTTGAAAAATCGATTTGAACATCCGAAACGGTTTGAAAATGGTTTCAAAGTCTCTAGTGTGAACGTAGCTACATTGATCTCGGGAATTTAATCTTTAGAAATTGAAAAAATTCCGAGGCTGTTTTTACATACGCGTGTTTCACTATTCATTTCATTGTGCTCCCATAGAATAACGAAAAAAATCGGCTTACCCAATAAAGGAAATCTAAATTGGTCAAAAATGGTACGAATTGGTAAATCCCAACATAATAGGACCAAATAGATCAACCAAACAGAATCCAACAAAAGTCGATTTAAAATTGTAGAATTCAGTTTTTTTTTCCATTTGATCTACTTGGTCAACACAACCTAACTTAACCTTTCTAATTTTAGTCTAAAATCATAATCTGGTCAATCAGGTCCGGTTTAGGGTCATTTCCCATTTCAGAAACCGGCCAAGTTCGGCGTTTATCGAACAAAAGCGTGCCAATTTCTTCGGTTAGGAGTCAATGGCGCCGCCAGGGGGTAGGCTAAATAGTCTATAGCCTAGGTGTAAATTTCAAATGGGCCCCTTAATTGATTAAACTGCCTACGTCTTATAGATCACCCCAAAGGTTTAGCCTATATACGTGGAAAAAAATCTCTAACGACAATTGGAGAATGTCACCAACTTTAAATACCTTGTCAGGTTTGACCCATCGAGGCAACTGCAAGCAGGAAGTGTACCTCGGATCGGCAGGGCACAAACTCCACATATCTAATTGCAAAATAAACCAACCACGAAATGCGCAAAGATTCAAACTCGTACCAATTCTCGCGATGAACTATAATTTCACATTCATTTAACACCGCGCTCGATCTCAAATTCGGTTATTGGGGAATTTTCAAGCAACCGCGTGGCTTTCAGTTTTCTGAAAACCGTGAAATAAAAAAGCGGGAGGCGCGACTTTCACTAGTAAAATATTTCGAGGTAATATTACTAAATAAAATAAAAACCACCGCGGGCGCAACCGATCGGCTGGCGAAATCTTGAATGAAACAGTAAAGGTACAAGATACTACTCGTGGTGAGCATGGTTCCAACTTCAAATATTGCATGGGACGGGTTTCGCGCCACAGGCCATGTACACGTACTTTTTTCTATCGCGTAATATTAAAACTATAGGTGGGTCGTGGAATTTTTCGTGAAGGAAGTGTGAAAAGGAAAATAAATCGAAATATTCGATTATAATATATTTAAAGGGACCATGAAACCTTATTTCAGAGAAATTCGAGTAAAAATAAATAAAACGACAATTTTGGTCATAAATGGACCCTACTGTTGTTTAAAGCGTAATTTTTGTTATTTTAAAAGCGGTTTCATCACAGAACAGGGTGATTGCTTAACGAGTTATTAAACGAGCCACTTAAACCAGTTATTTAAACTAGATATTTAATTATAAATAAACTCTAAACTATAATAAAATGACTTACCGAAGCTAAACGATGTTTTTCTAGCTACTACTGATGAAATAGTTTAATTTTACACTCGGAAAAACTATTTCTGGTTGTTTTTACGCTAAGCCTAATTCGGGACGATTTCCGTTTGAAAGTAAATAATGTAGCAGGCGCGCGATTTTTGACGCGAACGTTGCCATGGTTACATTCTGATGGCGGCGGCGCCTTTAATTGGCTAGAAACGCGGTTTTAACGGGCCATTGAATTGTTTTGAAATTTAAAAAGTTTTGAGAGTTATTATTATTGATTTTGATAGATAAATATTGATACTTTGAACTAACATGTTTGTATTTGTTAATTAAACATTTTGAATTGGATTCCTGGTCCCTTTAAAGGGATAATACAGACAAACTATTAACAATGAACCCCTATCTTAATAGATAAGTATTAATACCAAACCCTGGGGTTCATAAGCGTCCTCTAACGGCAAAAGAGGCCAAAGACAAGAAAATAACAAAACAAAGTGCGCGTCTGCCTATTCATTATTTTGGTTAGGTAATAAAAACATTAAAAGTCCGACCAATCATATTATTCTAGATATGAACATCGCTATATCGATTGCGTTTCTTAAAATCGCCACCAGGTGTCGTTCGAAAATCTTTAATAATCAGTACAGCTGAGCCAAGGTTCTTATCATCCCTACCGTTCTATATGTTCTTTTACCCAAAATTTACTGACCTTGGTGATTAACTTATATTCTTAAGACATTAACGAGACAGCTACTTCATGGTTAAGAACAATGTTGAACAAGGTTATTTAAAATCAGCTTCTGCCACGGGGAGGGGCTATGAGATTGACGTCCACCTGCACAGGCATTGATTGAAAAGTACGTCAAGGTATTCAAGTTCCTGTGACACATACACTATACAGGGAAAGTAGACTTACAAATGGCATAAAATTTGAATATCAACGCGTTTGTATGCAAAATTAGTTTCAAGTCATTTGAAAGTTCATTTTATTTCGCGTTTGTATCGAATTTTTAGAGACTCTAGAATACAGGTTGACGTCACCGTCTCCTATATATCGCCTCCCCGTGGCAAAACCAGATTTTCAATACATAGTTTTCAGTAAAGGGGCAAAAGATAATTCCACCCCTCTTACCCAGCTTTGCTTTCATTCCCAGGTTGCCAGGAGCTTGTGAGTGCAGTTCAGAACAGATCAGTTTCAAAACTGAACTCTAGCCTTTCCCTCTGCACTCACAAGTGGTTGGCAACATGGGGGGAACGGCACTTACCCCCTTTAGTGAAAACTATGTATAACCTTGCTGTTTTGTTAGGTTTTTACAGTCAAACTAAAAACGAAATACCAATATAAATTGATTACGATTTTTAGCCTGCTAATTGCGAATTAAAACGCCTATTTTCCTTAAAATTCTTGTGTTAGACTGGAAAATTTCCTAACTTGAAAGTTAAAATGTTTCCACAGAAATCCTCTCCCCCTATTACTCATTTCAACTGAAAATTGCATACTAAAGATTTTTCCCTTTCAGCCTCCCTTGAAGAATTGCAAGGGGAGAGGTAGAGGGGAAGGTATAGGATCTGTTTAAAAACTAGCTCTATAAGCGTGGGGGTGTTATGTTAGTTGAATTGAAAGTTTTTGAAAAGGTAATTTTTTTTCCAACTTTATCACATAACCAACAATGATCCCTAAAAAATACGCCCAAAAGAGATTGGGCGGTATCGCCTCTAATTTTTTCATTTATATTTGATTAAGATTTCATCTATTTTAACAAATACAGTTACGCTTATATAAAACGTAGGGGTGTGTTCGGAATTTCAGCTTATTTTGAAAATAAAAGGCCATACTAAATTTGGGCCCGCCCCAACGTTAATTAATGACTAAAATTAAAATTGAATTCAAAAGTTTGAAGATAACTATTAAGGGTTTCGTTTAAAAACGCGTATTAAACAACCCACCCCATAAATATACTAAATTATTTCATTTTCCTCGATGTTGGCTTTACTCTGACCATTATGTATGATAATTAAATTTTAGAACAGCGTCTACTCGACCCAGGTTAGATCGGGTGGTGTGTGGCCTGCCATCCCAATACATTAATTTTACACCAGATTTTCATTTTGGCTTAGCTCAAAGATTAATAATAATACACATTTTGGTACAAAATGCAACAATTAATTTAAAAATATATATATCACAGAAGTATTGCTTAGAAAACTCACCAATTAGATGCGTAAATTAAGTAATCCATCGAATTTTGCACTTTGCTATATCGCCCGCAGTGTTGCCCCGCACCAAGGTTCATAAAAAAAGCGCTATAACTTTCAACTTTGCCCCCGTACAGCCCACAATCCTTGAATCCCCACTTGATAAACAATCGAAACTACCTAGGCCAAGGCTTAGCGCAACGACGATGCAAACGTTTAACTATTTTAGTTGGAATTAAACTGCACGACACCCACGGCAATTTTTGATCAAATTGGATAATATATACCCTAAATTAACTATTACCGATAAATTTGGATGATTAACTTGAAATATTTCGACAAGTTCAATAGAAATCTTCACGACATATACACGCGCGACACATCTTTACGATTGATTCGTGTCAAGCTAGCGACAGAGCGACCGGCCTCATTGAATCTTGATTTAACTTTAGGCATAGACCTACGACGCGTTAATAAAGTATGGACTTCTTGGAGAGCCACTTAAAATATCAAACTAAAGAATATATTGTATGCAATTAATGAAACTTGTTCGTAGAACTTTACGAAACCGACTTCCCGGTTTTTTTTACGAATATTTCCCTGTCATTTTTCTAGGTCCAAGATCACCGATTATATTAAGACAAACCAAGAGAGATAGTCCCACTAAACTACCCGCACTTCCGACAGTAAAATGGAGTAATAACACTGCAACACCCTGGAGTGCTTTTAGTATAATTGATGAAAAGAGCCGTTTAGACCAAATATGGCCAAACCTTAAATTTCCCTGAATTTCACATATATTCTTAAATTTCCCTGAATTTTGGTTTTTAACATATTTCCCTGAGATTTCCAGGTTTGTATAAACCCTTATTATTCCTAACTCATTGGCAGTCGTCATGACTTGGGCATAACGCGGTATAGATAGATTGGAGTGGAAACTTTCAGCGGCACCGAAGCAACCAGCAAGTTTTTTCCAATGACAACTGTATTCATTTGTTTATAGTATTGAATTTCATTTGACAAAACTTGGATAAAATGTAGGAATTACAGGATAATTTTTTAAAAAATAGTATATTGTCTAGGATAATCTTGAACATATAGGAAATTGTAGGAATTATAGAATCACTGGGAGCCCTGAAATGTTTGATGCTCAGAATAAAATAACATCTTTAAGAATTGTCTAGGCACTGGGTGCGATAAAATGCAAACTGATCTTAACCCTGAAGGGTTTTGGACACCACCAAACATGCTCTCGATACTCGTGACCACCCGTGGTAATTCAAATGGTAGAGGGGCCACTTGTTTGTACCGATGCGATTAAACGTGACCCAACATCTCTAACGAGTAGCCAACCCGTATTTGGTTGTTAAAAAATCTTAAATTTCAATGAAAATAAATATAAATAATTTACCTTTAGGTCAAAATCGGGTCCAACCTTTTCGGTAGGTGAATTTCCACTTTTTCCCATGACTAGAGGTGCGGATGAAGATTTGAATTCTGGCGACAAAGCTTGGGCTTCAGCCAATCTTAACCATTTTCCACTGAACTTCCGAGAACTAGTTGGATCACTTCCACCCGAATCGTGTTGACCCCGAGGAGAATGACCGTTATTCGGTTCGAAATCGAATTGTCCTCCGGGATCAGAGTTCAAGTCACTCGCGTCAGATAAAGAAAGACTACTATCAAACCACGGTTGAATTCTGGGTTTCTGTTTCCGGTTCCGAGGGGAACAAGTGCGCGAACTACTTGAAGATTTCAAGTCTTTCTCCGTGAAAGATGACGAGGACGCGGTCGACGAAGTATCGCGGGAGTCCGAGGTAGGACAGTCCGAAAATGATGGTAAACTATCGCGTGATGGTTCGGTTAAAGGTCGAGGTGAAAGGTCACTGCAATCGCAATCGGTGACCCATGTGAAACTGGAGCTAAAAATAAATAATTAGGGTTAGGAAAAATATCTCTAAACGTGGTATACAATTGGACTTTGATTTTGGCGCACAATATTGACCGGAAAATCTCTCTCACCTTCTTGAAAGATTGGGGGATGTTTGGGTAACTGCATCTTGTTGAGGCGAATCACTCAATCCTGCCGTGCCTTCTGGTGGAGGTTGATACACAGAAGAGGCTACTTTTTGAAGGAAAGTTTCCAACTCGTGACGACTCTGAAAAAAACATAAAATATGCATTGTTATTTCTAGGCACTCATTTACAGTTAAATTTGAAACCATTAAAAAAAACAAAAACTTCGAGCTAAACACAAAGAAATTGGACTACATAATAGAGTAGTATCGTTTCAGGGGGAGTTTCACTAAGCCTGCAAAATACGGGTAAAGGGTGATGGCCACCGGCCATTGCCCAGAACACCTGCAGTGACGTTTGCTCCCCCTTAAATGATGTGACTATATTGTTTTAAGTTGCGTTTTCAAGTTGATTACATTTATATTACATGGAATTTATAGTGCCCCTAGATAAGCCTACAGTGTTTCAAATTTAATGAATATAAACTATCATCTATAGTGCAACTAGATAAGCCTACAGTGTCTCGTAAACTCAATTAAGTCAAACTGACCACAGAGGATAGAGTAGAAGATGGTGATTTCTGAGGCGTGCCGTCAGTACCTCCATAATTGGCGTCCAACAAATTTTTACTGGTCAATTTTGGGAGTTCTTTATTTTCCAAATGGTCCGAATCATCTTCCACCGCCAACCACGATACAGTGAAACTAACCGCACCGTTACTATGTGTCGCGAAGGAATTTGTCCCGCCAATTAAAGAATCTTTCTCTTCCTCGTTATCGGAAGAAACGTCGGAAATACCATCCTCGTGATCAACACAGTCGTCGTTAAAGAGAGTTTCGGACAGTTCCCGAGTCGGATCCTCAACGCCAGAGGCCACCACCGAACTGTCGCAATCCGAGGAAGAGGAAGACGAACTACCGCGTCGATCAATAGATGACGCCCCGTCCGCTTCCCGACTACTCAACATGTTCTTAAATATCCAGTTGGAAGAAGATTCGAAAAGACGCGCGCCCGAATCCTCATCTTCCCTCTCTCGCGGTTCATTCTCTCCAGTATCTACTTCATCATCATTTCGTCGCGCAAGAGAATTCGAAATTTCCTCGTTTTTCACTAGGTTCGTCTCCTCGCTTCTAGAAGTCGTCAATATCGTATCCACGTTTTCCGAAATTTGAAAACAGGCGCGTTCACCACCGATCGCGGCTTCAAACCCGGTTTGAACTTCGGCGTCCTTGACCCGTAATGGATAGATAGTAATTTTACCCGTATCTAAATCGACCTCTAACCCCGGTGGCCAAGACCATAACTTCCGGGCACTACACTGTCGACGGTTTCTTTTAGAACTAGCGGAAGAGCGGAAACTGGTCGAAATAGTTTTTTGGCTCTTGACTCGGGCGTTCGTGGGGAGGCTTCGGAATTTATTGTAGACGTTTTCACCCTCATCTTCCCGTACGACGTTGTCGGTAGTTTCCCAAGGTCCCGCCGACTCCCATTCCAAGTTGACCTCTTGCACGAAAGTGTCCGCCCAAGCGCTCAGTTGTTCTAAATCCCCGCTAGGAGGCG
The DNA here is from genome assembly GCA_963920705.1 of Odiellus spinosus. NCBI lineage: Eukaryota > Metazoa > Arthropoda > Arachnida > Opiliones > Phalangiidae > Odiellus > Odiellus spinosus. The sequence continues at coordinate 9,274,401 of OY987226.1, read as the reverse complement.
TCGAGAGATCTTCCATCAAAGTAGAAGTGACGGTGGCGTTTCCTCCGGCTGCTCGACACAATTTACTCTTATCTATCATTCCGTTGTCGCCAACGTTGACTTTGAAGGCGACGGGGGACGAGTAACTTCCACCGCTAGAAGCGATACCAACAGGACTGATGGGCGAACCGGAGTCGAAACGGAACTCGTAGCGAGCCAAATCGGCGAAAGCTCGCCCGATTTCTTCCTATATACATGAAAAAGAAAAAGAAAAAAAAAAGAAAAAAATGAAATAAGAAAATTAATAAAAAAACATGTCAAGAAGGTTTAAGACTTTAAAACAACCGGTTTTAGGACTTTTTTTAACCAACGATACATTAGGTACACGATGAAATATATTTCGAAAACATTCTTCGATTGCGAAGTGAAAGTTGAAACCCTTTTTCAAGCTACGTTAACATTCTACTTTTGAGTCTAACAGAGACCGAGTATATAAAATATATATTAAATTTAGTTCCCCTTGTTGAAAAGACATCCTTAGTAGATCCCCATATTATTTCTCACGCTTAATCGACGCTCTATCAGACAGAACAAACAGAGCTAAAATTCTATCTAATGCGATCTATTTGAAACTGTCAATATCAAATTTATCCTTATCTTCGTTTTGTATATTTTCAAAATCTAAACACATTGTAACTTTCCTCCCTTGTTCGGTCCAAGGCGAGCTCTTATGGCTCAAGCTACCCACAAGATTGTCTAATAAATAAGTTCAATCAAAAGATTAATTTAAGAAACCTTGAGATATAAAAAGCATCAAACGATTATAGAGATCAAGCTATCGCATGAACCGGCACCCCATGATACTTCGGAACCTATTTTTGAACTGTTTGGGCTATTATAAGCGCTCACGGACGCTGGCCAGTCTGTATACCTTGCATTACCGATAGAAAAGTTTTTCATAGCATTAAAAATCTATATTCAAAATTACACGAGTTAAGTTTCAAATGAAAGGTGTTGTAGTTTCTGGATTAAGTATTTTTCACGAAAAAAACGTAAAAAAACAGAACTCACGATAATCAAGATACGAACATAGTGATGACGTAGTAGCACGGACAATTTTTGTTTTAAAAAAAGTTCGAAATTGGCGATTATAAAATATGTATTTTTACTGTAATGACATGTTCATATTTTTTTAATCGTTTTTTAACGATCTTTCCAGAAATGTTACTCAAATTTCATGTGGAACTCTTACAAAATCGGTCTCACTTGAACTAAAGTTTGAACCTTCCGTATAGTTATACAATTCTTTCAGACACTAGATTAAAACATGGATTCATCGAGGAATTTAGTTCTAGTTATAAAACTTGTATAGTAGAAATATTCTCAATTCGTCATGGTCGGAGTTAAAAAAAAAATTGAGCTAATTACGAAAGCCCGGAACATTTTTTTTCTCCTTGTCCTCAATAATTTAAGAGTTATGTCGCATACATCTCGCTCTCCAAAAACTATAATACGTTTTTGCAAGCTTGAAACCACCTGGTTTTGTCATGGAAAACCGGTTTCATGCAATTGAAAAAGAGATGTTTTGAAGGTGGCCCCTTTTGTTATATATAGTCAATATAATTTATAACAAGCCACCACGTAGGTAGGCATGATCGTTGCCCAATAAAGTAAATGTATACCATCATAAACAATAAATAACTCCCGAAAAGGTTTACGCATCATCTAAAAAACTTGAAAAAACTTTTTACTTGTATAATAAAACGAGAATTGGCATATAGATTGTTGGTGTATGATGTTCATATCTAAGAATATCACAAACGCTGCAGGGCTACTCCTACCTAGGAATGAACATAGAATAGACACGTATCTTAATATATAATAAGCGTCCTCTAACGGCAAATACAGTGGGTAAAGTAAAACTAACAAATCCTAGTGCATGGGTGCTGTGGATAAACCAAAGACACACACGTAGTTTAATTATTTATTTGCCGTTAGAGAACGGTTATGAATGGCAGATTTTATTATTCGTCATTAACTATTAAGATAGGTGTCCAATGTTAATAGTCCCGGAAGTAGTTAACACCTCGTGACTGGGTAGTTCCGGATCCGGTGATTGACTAATATCTCTAAATACAAGCAAAGACGTCATATGAAACGTCAAGGGTTTGCTCCGACTTTAGAGGTAGATCCAGCCACTAAGCGATCACCGGAAACGGAACATTCCTTGTTTTACCCGTGGCCTAGATTCTCCGAGGCTTCTAGTTTATGTCAAAAGTAGATTTAGTACATTTAGTGAGCGCCGGAAACGGAGCACACCCTGTTTTGACCCTTGGCCAGGATTCTGGCCTTCTAGTTCGTCTGTTTATTGTCTATTATATAAGTCATATTATTCCGAGCAGCGTTTGCGCACATTAAAATCATTAATCCGTTGCTCCTACGCGAAGTTTTCACCTTTAGCCCCAGTGAAATTCGATACATCTGAGAAAATGTAGAGAAATGTTCCAATCTTTCGGCACTGATTAAAGGTCTACTCTAAAACAATAAGGTCTGTTTCGGAGATCAAGGAATTCATTAAGCAATGACTTAGCGAAAGTTTAATTCGCAGGGATCTGTTAGAAGGGAAAAAGAAGAATGTGGGACATTTCTTTGCAGGGGTGTGGTGTTGAACCTGAAATTTCCCTATCTGTAAACGCTCCTGTGGCTAATAATAAGGATTGTAAATAACAGTTTCCAGATTCTGTTCACTAGCTCCTGACCAGGAAAATTAACACAAATATATGAAGTGGAAGAAATGTGTTAAAATTCGTAGATTTTCAAGGTTCATGGTAAAAACCTTGAAAAGAAGGTGTGTTCAACCACGTTCAACCCATAGGTAAAACTTAACTTAAGTCGCTTTCTCGCGGTCTTTTTTATGAACGTACTTAATCCATGAAGCCCTAGTTTCCATTTGAAACTTATGGTTAATTAAATTCCATAATCATCCTACGTCAGTAAGTGGAAAACAAATCTATATATTTAAAATACGTCAACCCAGACCACCTAAAATTTCGAATATGCTTTTCAAATTTCAATACTAAAATCTTGAAATATTACGCTTATGGCAGTTTATTCTTAAAGAATGGGATTACATCCCCAATATAAATTCATTTAAACCCCCCCCAGACAGTTACAGTCCACAAGAAAAATACTTAAACACTAATTAAACAAACATCTTTCTTACCCTTAGAACTCTTCACGAGGTATAGATATACGTCAATAAAATAGGCACTCACAATAATCCAAAAAGCTTTAACAAAATCACTAGTCAAAATTACTCATTGTTAAGCAGATCACTCGGAGGAACACGACACGACTAACCTATAATGCACGGTACACGCAAGAAAAAAACAAGAAAAAAAAAACCAACTGTGTATTTTTCTGTTAAAACAAATTTTAAACTTTTGAGCAAGATTATGAGAGCCTTTTCTTTGTACAACCAACAGTAAGTTTCTTATAAATTAAAATGAGTCGCTATATTTTTCTCGTAACGACCGGGCTTCCATATCCTGCCAGACTTTTCCCCGGGTTAAGTCGAGATATGAAAAAGTTTCTTTTAAAAGAGCGAATACGTCACACGAATGACGGCAACGTCCAGAATTTCTCCATGTCCTCCTCCCTCCCTGTTTTTTTTCTCCTCCCCCAATATAAAACTCGCGCTTAAAACAAACCAGTTGTTTAAAAAAAGAAGTGAGATTATAATTGAGGTCTTATTTAATAAAAGCGCAATTAAAGAGACGCCTTGTATATAAGTTGGATTATAAAGTGAAAGGGCTGCGCCAGGGGATAACAAAGAAAGAAAAAAATGAAGTATAAGTATCATGTTTTCACGAAAAATTGTTTTGCATGATAATAGATTTATAAGACCTAAATCTTTAAAGAGAGAATGCAGCCTAACAACAAGTGATTTATCGTTTAAATAGACCTAATCAATCACTAAATAAATCTACAGACAAATATTAAACTAGAAATAAATTTAAAACTAGGCTTAGCTGAATTCATGGAGATGCTGATTTTCTTAACAGCGACCAATCAAATATGTTATTGGAAGTCTAATGGAGATCTCGCTATAAAGACGGGTCTTTGCTCATTGGTTGCTGACCCTTCAATTTTTATTTCAAAAACACGCATGGTGTTTGTATTTCGTATCACGAGAATCAAATCAAGAGCTTCATTTAAACGTCGATTAAGTCTAAAGACGCGTTTCCAATCAAGATTTTTTTGGCCAAGAATTGAATTTTTGCGTCTAAACAAATCAAAGTTTTGGTTGAATCCACGTTAACAGGCTGAAGCAGATATATTTAAATGAATTTGATGTATGCTTCTCTCGGAAAAGTTCAAAAATATTGATTGAAAACGAGGCTTGATTTTAAAATAATTTCGTAATAATAGGAAATTACGATTTCTACGAATTGAAAAGGGTTTTCTTTATAAATTATAACATTTTAAATCCACATAATTTGAAATAATTTAAAACATTCCTATTTACGCGTTGATTTCGTCTAAGTTAGGTCCCAATTTTCAAGCTTTAGTACGAGTTTTAATAATCTAAAATAATTATTTTATAACGAAACTAGTCCTTTAATAAATTTCACTCTTTATAAAGCAGCCAGAAGTGTAACAAAAACCGGTTACTCGGCGCAAATTTTGCGCGCATGCCATGACGCAATTTAAGTTTTAAATGACTTAATAAATAATATATAGTATCGCGCTAAGTTAAAAAGCCCAAGGTTCATTATATTATAAATTAAATTCAGTATAAGAATTCACCGTAAAATCACGTGGTCTAATATCAACTTTCAGAATTAATTACTCGCTTATTAGACGCTGTTTATGTGTGGTCTACCACGAACCATGTAGGGTAAAATACCATGGGGGGTCATTTCTTTAGAATATTTAATAGTATATACAGGTACTTTGCAATTAAGCCTATAAACTATAAACATGGTAAAGTCAACGTGATTTGATTTGTTTTTTTTCAAAAGTCACGTTTAATATTTAGAAGTAAGAAAATTAAAATATTATAAATAATAAATGCAATTAAGGACACTTAAGTTTCAATAAAAGTTATACAATAATTTGGAGATAAATTAAATAAAATTAAATAAATGTTGTATAACAGAATATGAACCGAATTAGAATTAATTTTGAGGCCATGGGTTCACTATGCCACAGAGTAAACTGTTACAAACGCTGAAACCATGGTGGTTCCCTTTCAAAAGCCAACGTGTAGCTAGTTTATCAGTGTGATGCGAATTTTTCTCAGTGCACATAATTAATTTTTATATTAATATATTTGGATATTATTTATTTGGCTCAAATTAAAATTTATACGAAATGGATCGAGGTGAAAAAGAACTCAAACGACCCTTAGGAATTTGGGAGAATATATTAAAATAAATTTTCGAGAAATAAGTTATTTTAATTCATTAGAAACCTTAAAATATGCATAAAATTTCTTTCCAACTGTTTTTCGTTAATTTATAGATTATTATGGTAGTTGCTTTTAAGTTCTCTAAGACTGACAGGGAGTAAAAATTTAGAATATTTACAGCAATTCGCTAAAATAGAAACCAACTAGAATTAGAAAAATGGACAAGAAAATCTATTTTCCAGTAAAATAATAAATAAAAAACCTAGCTAGATTTTTTCCCAATTGTGAATTTGATTTGACTTTTGTTTTTATGTAAAATGGGAATAATTTTCCCCCGTTTTCATACGTTTGAATACGAGTAACTTGCGTGTTTATCTTCGAATAAACCCTATCTATTTAAATATATTATTCGAATATACAAGTTTTATTATTTTCGTTACAAAAAGGAGCGAGAAATATTCTCACCAATTTTCCTTTTAAAAAGTCGTAAAAATCAGAAAACAAGTTCACTCTCTGAGATACGACGTCAAAAATAGCTACTTCATAAAAATAAAAGCCCCGTAAATTCTCCCCCATCCCAGTGAAAGAGGGAAAACATTGCAAAGTATTCCGGAAGGAGGCACATAAATACCCCTTAATCAATTTAGGCTAATCCCGTAAGTAATTGGTAGAAGACAAAAAAGTTATTTATAAGAATGAAGCTAACTCTGTATAATCTCTATTCCAAATTAAGATTGCAACATTAGTACTTAAATATGCCTTTATACTTATTGCATATTCAGAATAAAATTGACATTCGGAAAACATAACCTTGCAAGGAGAAGAAGCCATCACAAAACTGACCCTGTCGTAAATTGAAAATAACTTTACAGAATTATGGCAACTCATGCTATATAATCTTGAATAGATTACAGTCAAAGGTAAGGAACGGTTATGACCCTAGAACATCAGTCTCGAACTAAGGCAATAAATAATTAAAGGGACAATGAAACCTTTTCTTTTTAGATCAAAGTGATACACCGGACAAGTTTGAAAATATAGGATTTTATAGGAACTATGGGACGAGCTGACAGTACTTTCCCTATCTCTCCACGTTTTCAATCGTCTACATCATATTCGACGGACGGACATAGCACGCGCTGTAAACTTGGAGTGCCTTATGGTACTCGGATCTGGTGTGGGTGAAGACGGGTGGGCCTAGAGATCAGGGTTCAGCGAACTATAAACCGTCGCGGCACCCCGACATTTTCTGTTTTAGGGTAAAAGCTAGAACGGGAGGAATCCTAACAAAAAACAGACCATAACAATTCCGGAGCTAATGTGCAAGCGCTTGGCGAGGCGTGGCTACGAGAGATATCGAAGCTGTTCCGTATATGTTTGGGTATATCCCCTCACTCGGCTTCGTGGATCGACAAAAAGCCATACTCATTACCGCAATAGCTAGCTATAGCTTGTAGGGAAGATACGTGGCGCGGGCATGGACTCGAGGGCCGTCGAAAGACATTTCCATCACGCAACGCTTGCTCGATATAAAACAACAAACACGCTTGTGATGTCTGCATGCGCGCGGAATAGATTTACTTGTTGGTTTTGCTCGAATACCATCGCGATGTTATAACCCGGCTAGACCTTTAGAGTCTTATAGCGAAGCCAGCGGAGGTTTACCAGGGTCGCGAAATGTGTTCTTGAGGACCCCGACCTTATACAGAAACGAGACACCCTCGAATTTCGAGACAATGATATGTCTGCGTGCGCAATCGTACGAGATATATTGATGCAAAAAAAGGGCCATGACAGAGAGGGCTGATAAGAATCAACAATATATGCAGACGACAGATTAGAAGAACAAGCTTACATATAGCAATAACTTGTAAATGCATCGGAAGTAATAATTAATCATATCATTCAACGTACACGCAATTTCTTTTTGGTAAAAGAACCCATAAGGAAACCCACAAGCCACCGTTCATTGTATATAGGGCAAATTTAATAAAATCTAGGAGGATATATCCTCCTAGGTAAAACCAAGCCCTAACTTATTGTAATTAATCAAAGACTCTGAAAACCTAATTACAACCGTTCTAGTATTAATAAAACACGGAATAATCGCGTATCAGAACCATTTCCTAATTCTAGAAATAATTTTGTAATATAAACAGGTAATAAAATAAATTGAGTTCAATTTTTAATGTCATATTACATTCCCTGCACGTTAAAACGTGAGAAAATATACTACCAGGTTTGATGTTTTATGTAAACCTTGTACTTCTCAAACAACTTATTGTTATTACGGCTGTTTTACCGTCGGATATTAACTTAAAATTAATTATATAAATAATATTACCATTAATTGACCAATGTAAATACCCTTTGCTGTGAATTTAGTTGAAATTAATGGGAATTGTCAACTAAAAGAAAAGATACTATAATTTTTCATAACTTTCTTAAAACGTTATAATTTAAAAATATCAATTAATATATACCGCCTCCTAACACACTTTATGCGTGAATTCAACTAGATGACGTCAAGACCTCAATAAATTGTGAATAATCAATCTAAGATATTCCAAGCTTTGACAACGCATATGCTTAGCCAATGAGAATAAGATGTGCAATGCCGTTAAAGGCATAATAAAGTTAACCAATTTTTAAAATATAAAAACTATTTTCTAGGTAATTTTAAAAGTAATATTTTATAATTTTTAAAATTATTACAAGTATCCTGCTTTTTTCCTTTTAATTTAATTCGTTCATTTGCCGTGAGATTTTTTTATAAACTCGTTATCGAGGATATAATAACCTGTTTTATTGTGAACGTAACGCACAATACCGAAATACTTAAAAACGAATTTAAAAGTATTCAATATTCATCTGACCCTCCCTTTTGAGTAAAACCTGTGCAATTTGGGTGGCTCATATTCGTAAAAAAACAACATAAAGATCAATTCGTGACCGAGAAAGAGGGCGAAACAAGAAATAAATTTCCCCTTTAATTATCGAAAGTCGATCGTTTAAAAAAAGAAAACTTTTTTTTTTCTTTTCCAGAGGGAAGTTAAGAGGAGCTGACCGAAACCGATAGTCTCGGACGACTGCTAATTACCATGGCCATGGCCAAATACGTTATAGTTTCAAGAAAAGGGCGCTATAGCTAGACTTTTCCGCTCTTCGAGAATGGAGAGATGGAATCCCACCCAAACCGTAACAGAAATAATTCGATACACAGCACGAGGAGGAAAGAAAAGGTCGCGAAGATCAACTGATAACTTCGTTATCTTCGTTTTCTTTCAAGGAGATTAGACCAATACCGGGTTCTTTTGTTGTTTTAAAACTAATGCATTTTTCAAGTTTTTGCCAATGGGAAATCTTTAAAATAAAATTTTACGTTCTTTCACAGTTTTCTCCTATATTTTTTCACAAAACAAAACACCATAAAAGAGTAAACAAAGCTCAGAACACGGAATATAGATGGAAAGAGGAAGCTTATGGACTGGGTAATTAAAATTTTACAATGAAACACGTTTTCCATGGACGAGGTTGTAGTTTTGACTGTATTAAAGTGATTAAGTAACTGAGAATTTAGCAGTGATTAATTTAAAAAAGTAATGGCTACGTTTGACCTGGCGATTTTCCCAGCGAAAATAAAAACTCCCCTGTGAAACAAAATATTGGTTTTTTGCGGCAAAAAATTGTTAGCTTCCAATGTGGAAAGCTTTTTTCCCCGAGAGATCGGACACTTGCAATTATTACGTAAGGATTTCAATATTTTCGAGAGATTGTGAGATTGTAAAGCTATTTTTGGGATTTAAATGTTAATTTCCAATATAGAGAACGTTCCGATATTATGGATTTCGGCCAAAGTGTACGGGATTTTGGCAAGTGTCCGGTCCCTCGCCAGCCTTCTCCCTCCTGCCCCTTCCATATGGGGAACTATGACGTCGCGCACTCGCTAAAGCTTATTGAACATTCCGTCCATATTTAAAAATGCATTCCAGATAAAAAGAGACTCATCAAAATAAAGATTTTTCATCCATCATACTTCAAGTGCTGCGTTACATTTCGTTTCTCATCATACAAAATATCGACATTAACCCATGAAGTAAAACCACAATATCAAAACGAGCATCAAACATAAGAACCAACCACCGTGAATGTAAAACCCCACATGGGAACCAGACTCCAAGTTCATCCTATAAACATCAAAGATTCTAATCTAAATGTTCAAACATTTGTCTACGGCGCGTCGATGTTAAGCTAGTGTAGAATAAACTAATTTTCATTGAGTGGTCGGTCTCAACTCCGAGTTAAGAAAAATACACCAACTTCAAGATAGAAGCTACGAAGACCTCCCGCGGGTCAAATTGACCCTCGTGACCTTTGGATAACCGCCCATATAATTACTCTTAAAGGAAACTGTAGTAAAAATGCACCCTACCCATCTATAAACACTTAAACATATTTCAAGTTGAAATTTTACCGAAGCTCAAAGGTAATTCTGTTTGTTAAACCAGTTGTATTTAAAAGTCATAAACCTTGCCTTGACTGGTGGAATTTCTTCAGTGTAGAAAAATAGTTAAAAAAATCGTTGCTTACCTGCGCCTGTTCCAGATACATCTCCACCTCCCTGTAAGGGTCACCCTGGTAGGTGTCGGCCATTGAAGATTCCCTTAAGTCACGCGTCCGTACGGCATTTCGGGCGGAGATGACACTCCCACCGACGGCTAGCTATAGAAAAAGAGAAAAGAACGTTGGAAAATAAATTTTAAACAATAAATAAAAATAGCATTTCGTTCACACCCCCAATTTTGTGAAAAATCGGTTTTCAGGACAAACCAAACCCCCGTAAGAAAAACTTTAGCACTAACTATAACCATAGGTTTATGAATTTTGAGGAATCTTAATAAGTATTTAGTATATATTTAGATTAGAGGTTAAATATTAATTTTATTGATAAATTTATGAATTAATAAGCAGACTTTTGTATTGCGGTATACCGAAAAACACATCAAGAATGCTAAGTAGGTAACATTTAGCGCAATTGCGACTGAGATTAATTAGGCTAAAAAGTTAATAAAATCCGCCAGGTGGCGAGAAAAAAACTCTCCCGGAATCCCCGGAATGGGAAAGAGAACATGATTTGACGTCATACTTGCTAGAATGTTTCTTGAAAAGTTAATGGGATTAAAAGTTTGATTTTACAGGATAAATGGAACCTGGGATAAACTTTAAATCCCCCTAGTGGAAAACTGATGAACTAAAATAGACAATGATCACATATGACTCGATCACGCGGTCTATATTCCATTCATTATGTTGAAATTAAATTGTATCTGAAGGATTGGATTATTATCTATTCGTAAAAAATAAATTTATGAGGAAAGCCAAATCCTCGAAATCCCTTTACTAACACTTAAAGTTCCATATACTTTTCTTATGCCACTACCAACTAGATTTTTTCGCACTTCGAATTTTGAATAGAACATGGAAGATTGATTTGAAAAAATGACTATGGAGATAGCACTCCCATATGGGGAAAGATCCATTCATACAAAAATCCACTATATCAAGATAAGTTTAACATTTTTTTTAGCTTTTGGAAATTAATTAGAGGGTAATTAATTTTGATTAGGCTTTTATAGATATTAGTATCTAGATAAAATAAAAGTCGGGTAGAGCAGCGCGTTCAAATTAGGCCGTGAGTACCTCCTTTTATTCAGCCCCCTTTTACCAACATTATCCGGTATTTTAAAATCAATTACTGAAGGGAAATATGTAGATGTAGAAGAAAAATATATAATAATACAACGATTAAGCCCCGTAATCATTTCTCAGATAATAATGGTTTTATGGGTTTGGTTAGTTTTCATATATTTTCATTGTATAGTTTGCTGTCGTTCTTCATTACCCAAAGGGAAGGTAAAATTGATATGATTCCTGATATGGGTACAGAGGCCTAATATGGTTTTTAAAATTAAATCTATTCCCAAAAACATGGATTGTGAAACTAGATTTAAACATTTTTTAAATTAGGCTTAGTTTACCTTAGTTTATTAACTTTTTAAATAAAGGTTTTGTTCTTCTGGTTATAAATTAGGCTTAATTTATGACGTTAATTAAGATTGAATTAGGCTAATTAAGTCATGATTATCAAATATTAAAATTAGGCTTAGGGCAATATGTTTATCAAATATCAAATTAGGCTTTACGTGTATCAACGATTAAATTAGGATTAAGGTATTAGGTTTATCAAAGATTAAATTAGGATTAAGGCATTTATGTTTATCAAAGATTAAATTAGGATTAAGGCATTTATGTTTATCAAAGAATAAAGGCTTAAGACATGTTAATCAAAGATTAAATTAGGCATGATGTTAATTAAATAATAAATAATGCTTACATAATGAATTATAATTTAGAAATTAAATACGTTTATAATACATAATTTCTAATCAGTTTCAATGAAGTTAATCAAGTTTGTAAAAAGCCGTAAAATCAGTAATTAATCAAGGCAATAAAATTGTTTTAAAAATGATTTAAATTGAGGTTTAAAATATATATAATTGTTAGTGTAAAATCATTTTTCAACTAGATATAGAGTAGAAAATATGGATGCCAATTAATTTTGGGATTTTTAGTGAATTTGGCAGGAATTTTCCATAAATAAGATTAGTTTGACCGTCTCTTTATATCTTGGTGGTTTTTGGTAACGAGGATGTGCGGTTAACGGTTTACAGAATGTTTTAAGTTTCTATTGTTAATGCTTGAGATGAGGGACTATGTTAGGGTGTTTCCTTAATATTATACCAAAATTGTTATGCCTTTGAGAATGTAACTATCCCTGAGCCTCTCACCAGCTGCGTATAGTGATGTACAAAGTATACACATATCTAAAAGCTAAAGAGGGTATATACCGTAAAGTCTCATGGGGTAAACAAATCTATTTTTATGATACGTTAAAAAGAGCTTGGGCTTTTAAGAGGAAAATGGTACCAATTAGGGTAAACAGACTCAGAGGACTTTACAGACCATTTGGACCAGGAATTTAAGCGTAACCAAATACATACAATTAGTCTTTCAGTAGACGTATGAAGATGAATTTATAGGCATTTCCAGTCTAATGGATTTTTACCAAAAATAAATAAAACAAAAAGTTTTGGACTAACCGCCAGTCTGTTCGTATAAAACACCTTAAAGACACATGACATAGCCTGCCAATAATATTCCATTTCGATAAGATAATATTTCCCCGGGAATATTTCGAGTCTGAAGACTCATGGTCTAGCATAAGCAGGGTGAGGAAAAACTATCTCCCTTCTCTCCACGCCGGCAGACACTAAATAAAATTTTTGGTTTTACTCTGGTGAAAAGGTAAAGGTTGGAACTAATTTTAATACAGTGTCCCTGTCCTACAGACTTTATAAGTTCTTATATTTAATTTTGTTTTAAAGTAATTTTATAATTTGAATTTTAAGTGGTTCCATGGTGCCGGGAATATTATTTTTTAAATTCGTGTAACGTGACGGTCTTAATTTTCCACTTATTATATTCACTGGAGTTTTGCAACTTTTAACCAAGATTATATGAAACAAATACCTCAAGAATCAAGTTGCTTGGTCAGAAATAAGAATTTTGAATCGTTTGAAAGAAGAATTCCGCATTTAAAAGTAACAGAAAAACAAATACAAATAATTTTGTGAATACCATCAAATTATCGCGAGATGGTAAATTTATGCCGCGTAATTTATCAATTTCCAAAATTAAGCTAATATTAGAGCTAATTCATAGAGATTATCCCCTCAGATATTTCAAACTAATAATCCACAGAAGCAAGGCTGTTCGGGATTTCATTTTGAGGGGAATTCGATGTTTATCTGGCATGGGCTCCATCGATAGCAAGTACAATCGAACGTTCTTTCAAAGTTTGAAAAATCGTTTAGATCTTTAGATCAAAACGAGAACTCGACCGGGGTTATAACTTCGCGCAAAAGGTTTCCCATCAAACTGGCCATCGCAAGCAACAACCTTGCATGGGTTGAGCAGCCGCACGGGTGCAGAACAGACGTCAAATTGTGGGCGGAGTGCTTGTACGCCTGTTTCTGGCACTCTTCCGTGGTACATTTTGCCCCATACTACCCGTTGATCGTTTATATCTTGAGCGAGAAAAGACAGTGCTAAAGAAAAATACCCTAAAAGTCTGCGGGGGCTTTTTTTGCAGCAACAAGAATCAAAATAAAAAAAATCTAAAATCTCTTATCATCAGACTTCATCTCGGAATTCTGTTTCGAATCTCGGCAAAAGCTAAAACCGAAAAAATAAAGAAAAAAAAAATTGAAACGACCGTTGTGAGCCTGCTACAGCTCTGCCCGGATCGTATGACATACACCACCCACAAGAATTTCCACCTTCTCACATTACGTATACATTGAACAAGGGGGAAACTTGGTCATGAAAAAAGAACTATGGTAAACCATCGTTTCAGATCGTTTCAGACTAATATCGTATCTTGAAAATTCAGTGTTGTTAAAGTGTGGGAAAAGCTGTTTATTCGTGTGTTGAATTCCATTAAAAACAGACCATTTCTAGATTTTACTCCATAGGTTTCAATTTAATGAACAGTAAGATTATAACTAAGGTTCATATCAAGTATAATTTGCAATAAAGACAAAACTTTGCAACGTTTGCGTTCTGATATGGAAAGCTATGAAAGACCATTTCTAGATTTTACTCCATTGGTTTCAATTTAATGAACAGTAAGATTATAACTAAGGTTCATATCAAGTATAATTTGCAACAAAGACAAAACTTCGCAATGTTTGCGTTCTGATATGGAAAGCTATGATATCTCAGAAGAGAGTTATCTATAGTTTATTTGATTCTATAGGCAGAGAAACATGATTGTAAGGGGCATGCGGTCCATCTTGGGTAAAAATAGATACGTCAACATGAAGCTAAAGGTTTAGGGCACCACCTGAAGTGGCTTGTTGGCATTTTGATTCTTACCCAAGATAGATTGCGTGTCCCTTATATTCACGTTTCTCTGTGTGAATTTATGAATCTGTCTGATAGACAGAGAAAATATTGTATTCGTGAATCTCTTTGGACTAGATAGGCACGTAGGAGATTTAATTTTAGTGAGTCAGAAGGGAAAAATTATGGAAAATGTCCCCCCTAACCCCCTTCCCCATAATAACCCCTCCACAACGCCTAGATACACCACTAGAGGAGATTTTGGGGAATTTAATGTTAATTTTCTATAGAAAACGTTCCAGAGATTTTTAATTTCGGCCAAAGTGTATACGGGCCTCACCCTCAAAAATCTATCTTATTATTCTGATGTCCGAAAGTTTCTAATACTTGGTCACAAATAACTCTTTTAGCTCTTGAAAATCCGGCTCTGATCTAGTATAACCTCCATGGTAAGGTTATAAAGCCTCAATATATTGTGATGATTAAAAAATAAATGTGAATGTGTTGCTTACATTAGAACGCCTAAAAACATCGACCACCAAAGGGAGTAATATATTATGTCGTTGATTTAGAATCAATCCAGTGGAAATAAGGGATAGGACAATATACACTAACAAAATTCAGCTCTATCAAACACTGATTAAATAACTGGTTAACACCCACTACTAAAATCCCTTATAGGGTGCTATCTTTATAGTTATTGGCTAAGCCCTGTAAGCAGTGAACTATACAAAATTGGGGTTGATATCATCTTGAAAAATGTGTTTTGGCAATATCAGAAGATTTTTGGCATCATTGACATAAAAACCACCAACGCGGGAGAAACTATTTTACATAAATTTAAAAAAATACAAGTTTAATTTTTTTTTAAAAAATCTGGTCTTAGAAATTTTTGTGGGAACTGGTAACTTGAAAGGAACTTTTTTTTTTAGATAACTTTTTCTTTTCCTGAAATAAAATTTACAACTCAATCGCTAGGCACAATGGACGTAACGAAACGGTTAGCTAAGGGAAAAAAGATGGCTATAGTTATCACCCGCAAAACTAGACTATACTTTATCTCTAATCTTTCGATTCTTACAGAAAGAGTACAGATTTAGCATCAAACTCGTTGCAAACTGATAGAAATTCGTTCTTAGAAAAAAGTGTTCTTGGGCGATAAATTTAAAATCCCTTTTCTTATAAATCTGCATCGTGAATAGGTCATTATTAGTTTGTATTCGACAAGGGGCTTTTTTTTTAAAAAAGGCCACTAAAAGTCTTCGCCGTCTTTTTGAAAATACCTCTTGATTGTTACGATATAGGTGGCCCACCCCGAAAGAACAAGGTTTGCGCAGCTTTGAAAAGTACTGATACAGTTTTCCCATAAAAAAGTATTCACCGGATCGTAAAATTCGAGGAAAAAAGATTATTCGATAGATTGAGTTTGTTTAAATGTTTTGAAACAACAAATAAATGTAGTAGGGGTAATGACAGATAAGCGTTTTGTATAATTTAGCTTTAAATAAGTTGAATGTTGTCTGTATAAGTCGAGTTGTTTAAAATCATACAATGAGTAAGATATTTAGATACATAATATTTTTAACTCGTTCAAAACTAAGGTTTTATTGAACTGAGAAGGCTATGTAAACCTCGGTTAAATCTGATTAATCCACGGCTAATTGCGCCTAGTCTGAAGAAAGTATAACCCTTTTGGACAAAGATTCAACCTAGAATGGCAGCGCCCAAGGTTCTTTAAAAATAATGGGCATTTTTTCTATGCAGCGTCCAGCCTAATTCATATAAAGTCACGTTATTCTTGAGAAACAGTGCTTGAAGACTAAAATGGATATCGCTCCATAAACACGTAGTTCCAATCGCTGATACAACTGTATCACTATGTGCCGTTAAACTAAAATATCAGAATCTCAGCTCCACTCAGCTCTTGGACAAGTTACGAAGGAAACCCAGATTTTTTTCACCATCAATTATACGAAAAAGAACGGTCACTCCAAATGATGACCACACCTTGATCAATGTATGGCGTTGAAAAATAGACCCTTGAGACCATGAAATAAACCATTCTACCGTGAGAGTTGAAACGGCAGCGACAAAAGTACTATCTTTCAAAAGAAAAGATAAGACCACATAGGTAGATCAAGCAGTTCCCCAAAAAAGAAGAAAAAATAAATAAATAAATAAACTTGAAATTTACGATGAATTGTCGAAAATAAAATTATACTTTGTGTTTTTAACTTAAAGGGATAGTTTCAACGTTTTTAGACAAGTGGGGACAATTTTAGAATAAATAATAGCCAGATGAGCATGTGGTTCTGGTGGATAATATTTTTGCCACCGTTTGCCGTTAGAGGACGCTTATGAACACCTTTTTTCAACAATGAACTGATTATTAAAGATTTTCTAACGACATGGTTGTCCCTCTGGTGACGTTTTTAGAAACAATTATATAGCGCTATTCATATCTATGCCCTTAAAAAAATAACGAATAGACAGACGAGCACTTGACTTTGTTAGTTACAATTTTTGGCACTGACGCATATGAACGAAAGGTTTTATTGTTCTACATTGATCCATGCGAAATAGCAGAAGCCGATGAAACCCTCCTTTGAAGTCTGTTACTCAGGGTCTTGTCTACCCCTCTCTGTATGGGTTAGTTTCAAAAAGCGCGATTGGTACGCCTCCTAACGGTAGATATTTTCGGAGCGAGAGCTCTTCGAGCGAATATCTCTAGCAGCCTTGGAGTTCGTCCAAAAAAACGTCGTCGTTTGTGGAGAGAGAGAATTTCCAATTTTCCGTAGACAGGGGGGATGAAGTAGGACCCCTTCTAACTCGTAAAATTGGGAATTTTACCCATACAGAGAGAAGCGCTATATGGAACATTGGAGTAGTAGACTTCAAAGGAGGGTTTCATCGGCTTCTGGAAATAGGTAAAGAACCTTTAAGATGGACGTAGCCGTTCTAGACTAGAATATTAGTCAAATCGAGTTATCCTTCTCAGAGGGTCTGCGCTATTTCATAAATGGATCTGTCTATTGGCTGAACAAATGTTTCACTTATACGAACCAAAGTTACTTGTGTATGAATCTCCCGGTTACATCCGGTTCAAAATACAAAAGGCAATATAGAAAAGAGATGAGAAAGAGCAAACCTTGATAATTAAGATAAAAAGGATCTTAAGAAGGAAATACATTTTTGGTACGGGGTAAAAACCGACATCTAACTTTTCTCCCGGGGAATCATGGGTAAAATAGAAAAAAATCTGGTATAAAGATGAATGTTTTAAGAGTGTTTTGTTGGATGATAGTAGCTGGAAACGTGCCTTACGATAAAAACACGAACTTATATAGCTAAGGTTCAAGGGTCGAGGACGGGGATAAAGGCATCAAGGTTTTACGCCGCGTGCCATTAAATTCAACTTTGACCCCTTACCATCTCACGTGTTGGGAACGGGGCTACGAAAGAATGGGGAAACGAGAGGGGTTATCTCAAAGTTTTTATACAAATCTTTTTTTCAGTCACTGAAAGAAATCGTTCTTGGCTTTTATACAAAATCTATTTAATTTTAAAGTGACGGTGTAAAGGAAAATGAACTAATCTAGAGATTATAAAGATTTTAATAATGTTGTAAAACCTGTTTAATAGTTAGGCTTAGATAATAATTAGGGATTTACATGAAAGTTTATGGTTATTAAAACTTGTTAATCATCATTAAACCTCACCAAAGGTTTCGTTGCATATCTTAGAATACTCGAAACATTGAACCAAATTAACTAAGTTTAATTTTATATTTCAAGCTGAAGTTCTTCGAGCCGAATTATGAAACTTTGATAATTAACCGCATTCGAAAAACTTCTCGTTAGTTTGAATACAATTTTTACACGGATTTTGTCAAATATTTGATTTCAAAGTCTCATAATCCTTTCAATTCATAAAATCATGAATATCCATAAATTTAAGTAGGTTCGAATTTGTTCTAAATTCATTGATTATTACAGTTCATTTTGGGTCATTTTTTAAAGCGAGGCTGTCACGAATATTTCCAAAGAAAGAAATATCTTCATTGTCCCTTTAAAAAACAATTTTAACAGACTCACGCGTCACTATTGAAAATATGACTTATTTTTATGAATTTTTCCATCTTTTATGTTGAAATGATTTTGAATCAGATCTTGGAGCAAGTTCAAGAATGTTCTTTTCTGGAGCTTATAGAACTCAAGCTGAGTAATAAATGTTTCGAATATTTTTATATATATAATATAAAAATCATTTGAAGCTATAAAGCGTTACCCGGCCCAGATCGAGGCATAGAAAAGAATTTATTAATCAGCCTTCATTCCTATATAAAGCTGGGTCAAAAGGTTTACGATATGTATTTGGGATAATAAAATCATTCCATGATAAAAATTAATGGAATTTATAATTTATGGCATACAAGTTTCTAACTCTGCGATTAGAAACCATATTTACATGGATATTTTGGATTATGGCTGTAAATTTGTAATGGAATCAGTTCTAATAAACTTTCAATTTTGGGAGTTCCTTCACTTCGTATCCTAAAATAGTCTTACCAGGAGATAATCATAAATCTGCGTTCACACTAGGCCTTGGAATCGATTTAAACCGATTCAAAACGTTTCGCTAAAGTCGTGTGAACGGAAAATAGTGTTTTCTCGAAACGATTTGATTCGATTTCTCGAAACTGCTTCCGGGAAACCAGTTTCAAACCGATTCGGTTTCAACAACCGATATATGAAGCTACAATAAATCGATTTATAAAGATAATGCATGAACACGTGATGCTAAAAACGATCTGGCGATTTGAATATCGGTTTGATTTGCTTTTAACGTTTAAAATCGATTAAGAAATGCTAGTGTAACCGTAGCTTATGAACCATTGTTTATATTTCTAGGCTGAAATGATTCACGTGGTATGATATGAGAACTATTTATAATTTTGCAATTTTCAAAAGTAATTGATCCCAGAAATGAGTTATCAGTAACAGAATTACAAAATTCCTTTTAGGTGCCTGCTATTATAAGAGCAATAATACAAAAGCCACCCATCCACAACCTTAATTATTATTTTTTTTTTTGTTTTTTTTTTTGCAATTGAAGATGACACAAAAAGAGCCAAAAAATAAAAAAAAAAATAACGGATGCCAACTACATTGGCGAGCGTGTGTTTCCATTCCACTAAGTTTCCCCCAGCAGAACACAACAACAGTGAACATATATCCACTCGACAGTGGAACCAATTGATAACATCTCCTCTTCAACTTTTTTCACAATCTATTAATCTTCCCCGCAGTTAAGCCCATTAGACCCAAGAGTCTCGGATTAAGCCAAACACACCGTACATAACATTAAAGTGATTTTGACACCAGGGGTGATACTGAAAATAGTAACTAAATTGGTTTATGCCTAGGAAATTGTAGAGAAAGGTTATGGCCATTTTAAGATACGTGTCATTTTTGGAAATTTGGCTCGATTTAAAAAGGCTTCCATAATTTTTTTTTCTTTCATTTAGATTATCAGAAGAATATTTTAGGTTCACTATCTGTTTAAAGTGATTCTGTCAGCCATTTTTCATGCAATTCAGGTCTTCAGATTTTCGGAAAGACTGTTAAAAACATTATTCAATATGTGCCTATATTACCACAACAGTAAAACAAATAAAATTGGAATCTTCGAATTTTTTTAAATTCAGAAACATATTACAACATCGCTATACGATCTTGTGGCTATTATAGAGCCACCAGCTAATTAAATTCTGTTGTCCAGAAAATACGACTTTTCATTTGAAGAATATGGTTAATTACGTCCCAAAAATCATTTCTATGTCATCAATTAAGCGGCATAAAAGTTAATTGATATAATTTCTTCATTTTAATTTTGAAGTTTCTTAAAAATTCGTCAACCTAGACTTATAAAATTTGGATCAGGCTTTTAATATTATATAATCCATAATATCACATAATCATTTAATAAAAAATGTTGACAGCCTCGCTTTAAAGAGTAATCGAAAGGTTTGCCAACTATAACGCACGTACATTAATTGCGAACATCAAATCGAGATCAATTTCGTAACGTTACGGGAACGACGGCACGTTTCTTACGAACTTACAAGGTTAAGCAATTGGGTTTTACGTGCGTCGTATTAAATTGTGAATGAGATAGCGCGATTTATTGTTACAACTTATACGACGTATCACGAGTCACCTAAGATAAGGGTGGATGAATGGTGAGCCAATAATAGCCATTGAGTTCAGTATCAGGTGATAATGAAAGGTGTTCCGATATAGGCAATGAATCCTTGATAAACTACACGCCTTTCATACAATTTTATTATAAAGGGAAAATACAACTACTTATTGAAATTAAAAACCTCCCGTTCATCATTAACATCATCAAAATATATATATATATTTATCTATGTAACCACGTCTGTCACAAACGCTAAAGTTTAAATGAGAGTAGATGGAACGAATTATACGAAATGGTCCCAGAATTTCACAAAACATTTTAAATTTGCCTCAATTTTTAGCCCTAATTCATTTCCAGAGATTTCCAGGTTTGTATGAACCCTCTCCAGGAAGAGCTAGCAAGATAAAATATAATTGTTTGTAATCTTTTTACAAGTATATATCAGGCCTATTTAAAGGGAGAATGCAACCTAATAAACAAGTGATTTTTTTATCGACTCCTTATCGTCCAAATAAATAGGCTTAGCGGGATTCATGGAGATCCTGAATTGCCTCCGTGTAAGGTCTAGCGTCCAATGAGCAAAGGCCCGTCGTTCACGCAAGACTTACAATCGCATTCGATTGGTAGCTAGAACTTATACACGAGGAAATCAGGATCTCCATGAATCCCGCTAAGCCCTTTTTCCGGGTAAGTTTTAAATTTATTTCTAGTTTAATATTTGTTAGTAATTTTTTTCACTAGTGGATTAGGCCTATTTAAACAATAAGGAATCGATAAAAAAATCGTTTGTTGTTTAAATGATAAATCGATATAAAATCACTTATCCGGCTTCATTCTCCCTTTGCGGAAATATTATGTTCATAATTTGAGGTGCTAATTCTGAAAATAAATCTAAAGTCGGTACATAGTTTCCCTTTAATATTATACACTTGAAAAGTGGAGAGATTATCCCATAGACTGGGTTGCTAAAGAAACTTAAAGATAAGCCTTTTTTTTTTCTTTTTTTTTTTTTTCGCTTCATGCCTTTTTTCAAAGAACGACCAAGGAATATCTATATCTTGGTACGACTAAGGGGAAAAACAGGGTCAATGATTAGAAAATGATTTTCATCTTGTATATACAGAACCTCAAGGTCGGATTTCTGGGGAATTTTTTTCCCTAGTTTATTAAAGTTCATCAAGTTATATTCTACGAAAATGTTAAATTTTCTAAGAAAATTGAGGTTAATATAATTTTAGACCCTGCTCTTAAGCTACCCCTTAAATTATACATTGCCTAGATTATCTTAAAGATTTGTTTTTGACAAAGTTTCTCAATTGTGGGTTTGAATCATTCGCAGACTTTTTGTAAGAATATTTTTCTTATATTTTTAAACAATTTAAAGCCGCGTTCATACTAGGTCATGGAATCGATTTTAAACGTTTCGCTAAAGCAAGAAGGATCAGATAAGGAGAGGAAAAGTGGGGCTGCGTTGAGTTAGAGAGAGAAGAGCCAACCTCCCACTCGGGTGGAAAGGGGGGGATAGGAAATTCTCGAGGTAAACTGTTGTCACGTGGTCGCTAGCTAGCGCGTCTCATAAAGGATTCGTTTTACCCACGTGACAACAATTTACCACGAAGCATCTCTACCCCCGTCTGTCCCCCGTTCTCCCAGAGTGGGAGTTTAGGCCGACGCAGTAGGAGCCGCGCCGTTCTCATTTTTCCTCTCCTTATCTGATCCTTCTTGGCTAAAGTCACGTGAACGGGAAACCGTCTTTTCTCGAATCGATTTGATTCGATTTCTGGAAACTGCTTTCGGAACCAGTTTCATACCGATTCGGTTTCAATAGCCGATAGAGGAAGCTACAGTAAATCGATTTATAAAGATAACGTGTGAACACATGTTGCTTAAAATTATTCCTGGCGATTTGAATATCGGTTTGATTTTACGGTTTCAAATCGATTAAGAAATTCTAGTGTGACCGTAGCTTTAGTAACGTATTATTCATTAGCCAATTTTAAGCATTTGCATTTAGAGGCCAGGAACATTTAAGATTTAAATAATGTGGTCCTCGTTCGGACGTAGGCAGGCACGGATTAAGGGATAGGCAATGGGGACATGTTCCCTAGGAATCACCAAATATAGCTCAATACAGTTAATCCAGGCCTAACACCCCTTCCCCCAAAGGTTTATAATTTCGCACCTCGACACTGCAGCACAGATTTGAATGATTTTATCAACTACTTAAAAACAAGCAACTAATTAAATTACGCCGCATATAAAATTAGCAATTTGATAAAAACATTTGACAATTAAAAATAGTTCAGATTATAGCGATAGGTCCTTGACATTTAAATAAAAATAAATATAATCTGTTTCCAAGTACTGTTCGAAAGTTTACTTTAAGGTTCATTACACTGCGATATTTCGATTAAAAATATATACATTTGCATGATTTTAAAATTACGAATTCCTTGATGAAGTTAAATATTTTTGGTTGATTGGTTGTCTTAATGAGAACATCTAGTATGGTGACAAGGTTGAATAAACTTAAAAATGACAGTCTCGTTATATTTACAAAATTATTAGCGGGTTTATTTTGAAGTATTCACGACAGAAAAAAAAGGTGTTAAAATTAGCTCAAATTCCTGACTAAGGTTGGGTCGTTTTAAAAACCACAAAAATATCACGTTTGTTACATCCATACCGATTCATAACGAAATCCAGGTAAAAGGCTTTTTTTGAAATTATGTTTAAAATCTATAATTGGTCCCTATACAACGTTCTTGTTCTAATTTATTTGAATAAATTATGAAATTAAGAAAATAAAACTTTTGACAGATCGAAATATATTTTATATTCAAATTTAAATCATCTTCGTATATGAATTAAAAATATTTATAGGTGTATCATAAAAATTAGAAAGGTTTGCGAAGAATTTTTCCAAAGGTCGTGGTGACAAAATTTTATTAAATTTAAAATGATTGGAGAAACAGTTTCGAGCCGAGGTATAACTGAAACAGTTCAAATTTTATGTACTTCAACTTCTACCTTGATAAAATAATAATTTAAATTTACATCTTCATTAAATTAATAATTCTTAGTTGCTGAGAAATTTTGAAATAATTTACTTTGGGTTTTTTTGAAACTTAAAGAATGATTTTAACCATGTTATCGAAATTCCTACTAATAATCCATCTGGATTGCGTAAGAAATTGGTGAAAGCATCACTTTTAAAACACGAATGATATTTTTCGGGCGTAATTTAAAACAAATACGATATAATTTGTTTAAATCCAACATTTTTTCCCTAAAAACCCCTAAAAAAACAAGTATATGTCAAGACGGACATGACGATGGGTGTATATCAATTTTTCTCATCATATATCGCCGACATTTACCCATAAAAGGTTTCAAAAATATTATCTAAACGCGTTAGTACTCAACAAAACTTGGTCCTTTTAAAGGGCCGCTAAAAAGAAAAGATTTCTCATTGTATAAAATTAAGTTTGAATGTCAAAATTCCATATGTTTATGAATATTAACAATCAGTCTCATAGTGTGGATTTACACAAACTCCTTTTGAACAGAATTATATTACACGAAGAGAGTAGAGCTTAGCAGAGTTTGAAATTAAAAGAAAGTAAGCTATAGCAGCTCAGAAGAGGGGTCCACTCATACTCAATCCTATTGAAAATTCTGCCTCGCTTAGATCAAGAGTATATGAAAATCCTCAATTAGTGTATCGGTCTGTAAATGCTATGCTGAGGTGAAGAAATAAGCCAAGTATTTGGATTTTTTCTCTCCTCATTATCTATATAAGGGGGAGAATAATGCAATTCAAAGCTCTGATTAATTATGTAGCTAGTTTCCCTTTTCATCCGAAGAGGGCGCCGGTGCCCAAAAGGTTTAAAAATAATTTATCTCTGCTTCGGCACAATTTTCTTGCGTAATACTCCTTCTTAGAGCTAGAAAAAGTTGCTATTTTACACTGATAAATGTAGAATCTTTGCCCTAACAATCTTAGAAAATTTTCACCCTAATTTGTTATTTTAGGGTTCGATTGTTACCTAATTTAAGACTTAAAAGATACAAATTCTTAACTCTCCTTTTCAAGCTCCCTTTAAAAGAAAAAATAACAGGAGAGTCGTCCGGGTCAAACCACCCTTTAATCATTTCCCATAGCGTTTCGAACCGCACTCGGCTTTCACTTAAAAAACCCGCGCACACCCACGTCTACCCGCTGAGCCAACTTCACACTCTACCCGTTAAGTCTCGCCAAGAGCAAATCGGCTTACTAATAGGCTTACTCCATACTACCAGTCTAAACTGACAAATTCTACGGATAATGGCAGAATATTAACAACTATTGTTTAGAGTAACGAGGATTCAATGACAGGCCCAGTCAATTGTGATACGTTAATCTGTCTTAGAGGACGATTTAAGTAAAGTAAAGGGGCCCCCCTATAACGACGGTTCAGTCAAAAATTTCCCCCAAGTACTATACGAACAAAAAAAAAAGGCTAAATCCAATATCACGGTCCTCCAAAAGTTTTATGGAATAGTTTATTAATCGCGGTACTTAAAATATTGAATGGAGAAATGAAAATTGTTTAAATAAGTTAAAATAACTTCGAAGGGTTCATGGTAAGAAATCTTGACATATTTTAAATTCCAACAAGGGACAATTCCACGGATATCACGTGTCTCCCCCTTACATACACATATATTACGCAATCCCTGTAATAACTTATTGACTTCTTTATACCAGGAATACTAAACAAGATATGGTTAAGTAATCCGAGAGTTTATCATGTGGGTACTGATATATATTACTTTAATATTGCACTCTTCACGTGACATGACAAGTCATAACTACGAGCGATTTAACGAAGGTAAAATTGCTATGATGTGCAATTGCGGTTCAAGCAGGGTGACATGCGCAACAAAAATTCAAACAAATTGGAAATTCTCCATCGATTTATAGTAAATTATAGGGAGTTAACAGTTAGACATAATGGGACGACATCGAAACGTCACGCATCCCCTCTGGGTATGTGTGGATATTGGTAGTGTACCCAGACGAAGGGTGGTGACACTGAGCTAAGAGATAGAAGGGTGTGACGTTGTAAGTTCAGGACTGTTATATCTTCCTATATAGGAATAAGGTTTTTAGAAATATAGGCGAATTGCTACCGAAAATATCATATAATAAAAAAATATGATTGTCAAAAGAAAACGCCCATTTCTCATTATAAAACTAAACACAGTAAAGTAGATTATAAGAATAAATTTTAACTGTATTTTTGTAGTTTTCGAGCGACATATCTATTAAAAACACGCAATGGAAACGCGAACATACGAATGAGATCTTGAAAAAAGAAAAAAAATAGGAAAATAGGAGAAATTATAGGAACATATATGTAAACATTGATAATATAGTTAAAATAACAAAATATAGCAAATGTAATCACAGTGGGGTTGCGATTTCTCTTAGGATTGGGAGAAAATAACAAACCTCTTGAATTCTAGACGTTTCAACCGGTTTGAACGCCTACTTCAAAGTAACACCTTTAGAAACCGATTAGAATCGTGGCGATTGTACGCAATCCTTGCAATAATAACAAAGCAATTACATACTGACATCTCTTTACCATGAATATGGGAAGATTTAAATTAGAAATAAGTAATTCGATTTTATCACGTGGGTGGTATAACGTGACAAGTCACGAAGGAACCATTTGAGAAATATCAAAAAGGCAGAAGTTCAAATGTTAATATTAGAGTAAAGTTATCATTGGGGATTCAACTTCGATTACGATTTAAGTTTATGCTCACGATATTGTGACGTTTGAACCGGATTGAACGCCTACTTCAAGGTGATACATCATTAGACACCCTATTATAATCAAGTGTCAATTGAACCACACCTAACAGTATAGTTTGCAGTAGAAATTCAAATATTTCAAGTTCTAAACGGAGTTACCAATATCTTGTTGCCACGGTAATCCAAAGTCTGATTTTTGGTAATGAAGCTTTATATACTGTATAGACTATTCTCTATGGAATTAACAATATTGTCAGAAGTCACATAACGAATTGTCGAAGAAAAATTATTAACTGAATGGTTTCCTTATGTAGTTTCTATCATCCTGAGTACTAAACGTCTCTTGTTGACAACTTACTCGTCAAAGATGCCACTGACATTTCAATTAAATATACCTCAACTTAAACGTAATAAAACGAAAACGAGAGGCACGTATTTTTATCACTCGGTCCACGTGTAAAGTGTTAAAACCAAAATAAGGTACGATGTAGTTTGAAACGAAGAAAAAAACTAACTCACCATGAACATGTAGCGATAACGGTACCCTTTAAAAATCCTTCAAAATTGGGAGGAATTTCGTTGAATATATTCCCGCGTTAATTAGTAGTTAAAAGCGACAAGAATTTAAAGAAGAAATTGGCGCGAAAATAAGAAAGCGGAGCATATAGATACGACGAGCCGTTTTCGCGAACGACTTGTCTGACAATGACCCTGGAAAGATTTTGAAAACTCCGCCGTAGAGTCTGAAGAGACGAGAAGAGAGGAGAGGGAAAAATGAGGGATAGAGCGAAGAAGAACATCCCTAAATCTATCGTAGAATCTTTTCCTTTCCGCAGCTGACTGCCTTTTTGTCATCCCCACACTACGTTATACACGGCCAAGCAGAAGAACGCCAATTTCACTTTCCATTTCCTCACCGCGCGTCGTACCGTCCTCTATTTGACCCTCCCTCGTGGACGCTCCTACTACGTCCCCTCCCAAAAAAGTAACGAAAGACATCTTAACTAAACAGTAAAGTTTACCCTAGATTACAGTTAACTTTCTGAAGGCGAGTAGGTATTAATGTTTTCGTTTGCTTATGAACCAACTGTAACCCGATATGGTTATATTTACTCCATAAGCCACGCATATCGTTCGTAGCGAAACCTTTAGCATCGGACATGCAAATGGGTATGATACGAAACCAGAGATCATATCTGCGCATGAGCATGATGCATGCTGATCCAATATATCGTACAGCGCAGTCGTGAAGTAGTAAGATCTACGCAAGAGTTTTACAGGCGCTATAGGGAGCCGGCAAGGGAGATATTGATACGTCAGAGGCTTCTATCTCTCGCCTCGGTGTCATCCCCTTTATGAGGAAGTTCCAGTACTCCCCTTACAAGCGCTCCCCCGGTAAGGGGATTCCATGACGTCAGGCTTTCTTTCCCCCTTGGCTGTTTGCTGTCTCCCTATTCAATCGAAGGGCATAATTTAATTTTGCACTTTTAGACAGCATACCCACTTAAATATCCCTTAAATTTAACAACGCCTGTTGCTCGCCAATACACAAGCGTTTTGTAACCAACTATTAAGTTTGACTGTCGTTACGTCCATTAGC
Source organism: Odiellus spinosus (assembly GCA_963920705.1). Taxonomy (NCBI): domain Eukaryota; kingdom Metazoa; phylum Arthropoda; class Arachnida; order Opiliones; family Phalangiidae; genus Odiellus; species Odiellus spinosus. Next base: position 9,246,435 of record OY987226.1, on the reverse strand, counting down.
CGTCACAGTCTAAAAGTAACTTCCTCCAAATAATTTCTATCATAGTTTGCAATACGCGTAAGTATATCTTCCGACAGATCTCAAATACTTCTATATAACGAGGGCCCCCAAAGTTGTCACGCTGCATACAAAACTAGAAAGGAACTGTAAATTCCTATAGGCCGTATCAATTTGGTTTCGTACTACTGTTAAGGCTTGAAGGGGAGGGTCCATAGAGGGGAGCTTAACTCGATCTCTTATTGATAACAGTGTTGGACGGCTGGAGGTCTAAGATTTTATAACCAAGACGATTTTATTTGAAGGAAACATGAATACCGAGATGAACAGAAATTCAACATCTCTTTCACATTTGTAAGCAATACAGATAGTTACCACTTCAACCCAGAATGTCTGGCACAGTACTCGAATACTTTGTAGCCAAAAATCGTCTGCTATAAAATATTTAGAGCGCACTCTAGCGATTCTTTCGAGGGGTCGGACATTTGCCAATATCTCGTACACGTTCTCTATAGGAAATTAGCATTGAAATCCCAAAATCTGTGCCAGCTTTATTATCTTTCTAAAAATTCTAAAATCCCGTACAAAATAATGGAAAGTGTCCGACCCCAATAATTAATTAATAATAAATAATAGTATATTGACCATGGCCAATAAATTTTAAATTAATGATTTTCCCGTGTTCTTGGGTACGTTAATATGTTTCTCTTTCGCACAATATGAACAAACGGTGTTCAATTTCTTTCGATTTGAAATATAAATATCAATTTTAAATTATAGATACCTATAATTAATTAAATCAAAGCAGCATAAATATGTAAATTATTAGACTGTATTATCAATTTTTAAGTCGTATAACAGTCACGAGAAGCTAATTGATGTTCAATTGGTTTGAACATCAGATTAAGTATATTTAAATTCCAACGTGTTTATAATTTTGGGAAGATTTTTGAGAAATATAATAACCGTTTTACGGTTCCTTTAACCATCTGAAAGGGTCCCAGGGGCTGGATTTAGATTTTTGAGAAGAGCATAAACGTACAGACGTCAAAGCTATATACTCTTTGCCACGGGCAGATAGAGATTGAAATAACGCGTCAGGCAAACAGCAGAGGGTTCTCGCAGATGACCCCCGAGGATAAGAGTTACGTTACTAAGCCCTATGTTCAGGGCGGAAAGGGTGGGTCGTCTTCCGACGCTAATAACCACGATAGGCTTCTTAATTATTAGTAGGGAACACGTACGGAATGATTAAAAACACCCCAAAAACCTCTTTTATACTTGACGCATGAGCAACTTTTTATACAATAAGGAAAATTTATCTCAACATAACAGTTTATAAAAGCTTTTTGGGAAAGTTATCGAAAGTCTGGTGTTTATGAAACAGAGTAGTTAGATATTTTAGTCATTTTAAGGAATTTTGGGGGACGATGGTTTGAATATACTATAATTGATTCGTTTGTTAAATTTCGTGTTTAATTATATTAGGAATACAATAAATTATTCCAATGGAGTCCAAAGCTATGAAATTATTTTTAGAACCGCTCTTGTACAAGTGTAGACATCAATTAAAGCTTCTGGTAATGATATTACGAGCATATCGAGGGATTATCTGTTGTTAAATATATTTTCTTGTTTTTTGAAAAATTAAAAGGAAATATTAAAGGAAATATCGAAACTACAGGATCAGAAATATCGAAACTACGAGATCCTGCATAAATATCGAAAACTGCGTGATCCTTCAGAATTAACGAAACTAAGGTCAGAAATATCGGAACTATAAGGTCAGAAATATTGAAACTACAGCGTCAGAAATATTTAAACTACAACATCAGAAATATCAAAAATACAACGTCAGAAATATCGAAACAACAACGTCAGAAATATCGAGACTACAGCGTCAGAAATATCAAAACTACAACGTCAAAAATATCGAATCTACAACGTCAAAAATATCGAAACTACAACGTCAGAAATATCGAAACTACAACGTCAGAAATATCGAAACTACAACGTCAGAAATATCGAAACTACAACGTCAGAAATATCGAAACTACAACGTCAGAAATATCGAAACTACAACGTCAGAAATATCGAAACTACAACGTCAGAAATATCGAAACTACAACGCAAAATAAGGTGCACATTTTTCTGCGAAGTGGGTAACCCTGGACCCCATATCTATAACAAACATATACACTACAAAGGTAATGACGATTCGATGGTTAATATACTGTGATAAACTATTTCCTAGCTTCACTATAGATTTAAATCAATTACGAAAAATGATATTAAAATAAATATGTATTAAAAGAAAACCTTGGATTGCTTATAATAAAAATGGTTGCGGTTTTCATTTTACATATTGTTAAAAATATATTATTTCGACCCAAAAATCAACGTCACGAACGATATTGTATTGTAAAATATTAAACTGGGCGAGATAAAAAACTTGAAATAATTTTACAGCTTAACAATAACATAATCTCAAGAAATAGCAATTCTTAAGAACGTACCGCTTCATTTCGGCGTTATAAAATAAATACTTTAGCACTCAAAAATTGAATAAAACATGATTAATTCGGTAAGTTATTTCGCGAAAAAGATTAAATATTTTTCTAAGCTTTTCCTGATCGACCTGTTTTTCTTTTTTTTTTTTTTTCAATAAAAAAAATTTAACCCTAGCCGCGACTCTCGACTTTCGAGAAGGGGAAAAAGTTCTTTTTTATTCAGCGTATTTTTCAAAAAGATTCTAATTCAAAAGCGTCGAGGGCTCGTTATAAACAAGATTACATTAACTTTTAGTTCCGCGAAATTTGAACTCTATTAAATTATGAAAATGCGATTTTAAAAAAAAACGTGAAATCCTATTTAATACTAATATATATTTTTTTCAAGGGTTAGTTTAAAATCTTAAAGAATAATAATAAAAATAAAATTTCCTCACTGTGTGAGAGCCTCACTTTATCCAAAACTTTTTCAAGAGACTCTCCCTTGATCTTTAAAGATTCTTTAAAATACATTGGAAATAAAAAAAACACGATAATAATGATGGCGGGAATTTAAAAATTAGTTATCTGAAGTAAAATGTTCATTAATAAAACAGCAGTTGGTTAAGTTATTTCTCGAGCAACACGCGAACTAAAAAGATGTGTTACCTTAAATCTTGTTAAAGACTAACTCATTAATTTTCGGTTAAAAAAAACTATGTGGTTGAAATAATGGCTTTTCTTTGCATGCCTCTCATTTCAAAGAAACGTTTTTGGCCTGGGTTATCTTTTTTAAAGATTCATTATAATTGATGTAAAGTTTATAAGAGGTTCTTTTGGAAAACAACAGATTTAATTAGTTAATTCAGATATATTTTTTTTTAAGAGTGCTACATTTTTCGGGGTATCTCCCCATATACTTTGATTGTGGGGATTTCAAACTAAAAAGTTCTGAAGAAATGATAAAAAAAATTAGTTCTAGCATAAAGATGTGAATAGAACTTCAATTTCAAGTGCATTACAGAATTCCAAATCAAATCTAATACTGTATATAACGGAGTATATAATGTATATTTTTTGTTCATTAGACATTTCAACAAATATTTTCTTTTAAAGCCTATCTTTAATTCTGTTCGCAACTATATAAGACATCGAACTCTCACCTTCAATAAGTTCTAACTATATACTATAAGGGTTCGAAGAAAATGATGTGTAAACCTATATCGTTTCCTTCGTGCAACCCCCATTAAATTCTCCTTTGAAATGAGGATTAAATCGGATAAAAACAAGCTTAAAATTTAAAACCCTTCTTGGAATAACATAAGGTATTCAAAGTGTGTGTGTTATTCAGCTCAAACTCTTACGCACAGGCTGACAAGATACACGGAGAATAAATGGATAAGGAGTAGAATTATCATAGAAAGATATGTACAGTATAACGGGTTTACAAGCTTCCAAATCATTATGGGTCACGTGCAATCATTAAAGCACTGTCAAAGGCAGTGGCTGACCTCTTGAAATTACCAAGAGATGATAAATTATGAGGAAATTTACTAATTTTCAAAATTGCCGTAATTTTAGAAGGCTAGCTCTCAGGCCATTCTCAAACCAAATGCCTATGACCAAAAGTCCATAACTTTATTCCATAAAAGTAAACAACCCACCGTAGCTTAATACTGGCCCATCACTTAAAACTAGCGAAAAAGGCATCATCCCTGTCTGGCTCTAGTGGAATGAACTCTTCCTCGATATTTTGAGTCGGGAGAGAGGAGCGTAATTTAGGCGGGCCGCGCTTCGCTATATTGTCTTCCATCCCAACTCAGAAATTTCTCCAATGAGTGGGGCTTCCGATTTACCTGGACCTTTGGTGATAGTGTCAAGCTACGGGGCGTTGTTTACTTTTATGGAATAAAAGGATAGACTTTTGCTATGACAAATTAGAATTGCATTGGTGTGGCCTCTTTTCAACTCCTCGTCTTTATTCTCTCTCTGCTAGATGGCGGCAATCGCGATAAAATAAAGCAAAAGCAACGTGCGGCGCTCCAAAGGGGGTCCCCGTGAAAAAAAATCCCTACTGAGCTAAGCAAACAAACATTTGTTTAAAGCCGGAATTTCTATCCTTAACATTCCCCTCGTATTGATTATAATGTAAGCAAAATGTGAGACAAGAGACTGCTAAGGGAGAGTATAAATCCCGCAACGCTACAGAGAGGGACATAGAGTATCAGAGTGGTTAGGGTCAAACGCATGACCAGAAAGTGTTTGTATTCCCTAATTTTACCACACATGAAGCAACCTGAGCGTTCACCGAATATCCCACGGTGATAGGTTGAAATCGCCGCTAAATGAATTTGACATATGGTACGGTCACAAACCGATATCAAATCGCCAGGAATCGTTTTAAAGGTCACGTATTCGCGCATTATCTTTATAAATCGATTTATTATAGCTTAATCTATCGGTTGTTGGAACCGAATCGGTATGAAACTGATTCCCGAAGCAGTTTCGAGAAATCGAAGCCAATCGATTCGGGAAAGACGGTTTCCCGTTCACACAACTCAAGTGAAACGTTTTGAAATGTTTTAAATCGATTCCAAGGCCTAGTATGAACGCGGCTTATAGTGACGGCTTAAAATGTTTCTGATTTTATTATAACCAGAAGCCGATGAAACCCTCCTTTGAAGTCTATTACTCCCGGGTCTTGTCTACCCCTCTCTGTATGGGTTATTCTCAAAAGGCGCGATCCGTACGCCTCCTAACGGTAGATGTTTTCGGAGCGGGAGCTCGTCGAGCGAATATCTCTAGCAGCCTTGGAGTTCGTCCAAAAAACATCGTCGTTTGTGGAGAGAGAGAATTTCCAATTTTCCGTAGACAGGGGGGATGAAGTAGGACCCCTTCTAACTAGTAAAATTGTGAATTTTACCCATACAGAGAGGAGCGCTATATGGAACATTGGAGTAGTGGACTTCAAAGGAGGGTTTCATCGGCTTCTGTTATAACATATTTCCAAGATACCTATTATCGATAATAGATTAAATTCAAGTATAAATCTTCTATTTTTTTTTTTTTTTTTTTTTTTTTGAATTCATTTTAAGACCGAGAAAACCAGAAAAAAATTACTTTCGATTTGTGCAAATTAAGGAAAATCCGAACCATATATAGGTTAACTTTTACGATACTTAATTATAGGGCTTATGTGATAAAAGAAATAAAAAAATTGGTGGAAAAAAAATAAATCACAGAAATGGACATTATAAAGAATTGCTTTTCTTTAAAAATGATTTACGAGAATTTTACGTCAAAAGACCAAAAATCTTTCGCGGGTGGTCACTGTCCTTGGTAAACTGATAAAAATCAAAAATAAATTTTTGATAAAATTATCTCCCCACGAAAAAAAATAAAAAAAATAAAAAAAATCTCAATTAAGTTAGTGATTAATGAAACGTGATCAATAAATATCTTTATCGTGGTTTCATTTTGAGAACAATTTTTGTTCTTGATGACTTTGAATCTTATACGAAAGCCGAGGATGATTAATAAATGTTAAATATCGTAGAATATGAAAGAATCTTGATTATCAAACTTTTCTCCAATAGTCAATAGTATCGTAAGAACAGTAATTAAACATAAGTATGACACAGTCAATTTTAAAGATTTTTTAAAAGAAACTTAATCACTGTTGAAGGCTGAAATATAATTGGCTTAATTTTACCCTACATTAAAATTCATACGTTTTAAGCAAGCTTTAAATTCAAATTCAAATTAAGAACTAAAATCATGATTTGGGGTGCGGATTCCGAAAATAAATTCAAACGCTTTTCCATATATTTAGCTCGTTTTTTCGCTCTTTCAACTTTTAAAACCATCAGCTTTTCAGGGACTATTTTTTCTCTACGACGGTTTAACATTGCATATTAATCCGCCCACCTTTTGTAACTTTGCAAACAATTCTTATTCAGAAGTGTATCTTGTTTGTATTTCCATTGGTTTAGAATATTTTGCTTGCTAAACAAAATTTCATTCAAAAACATCAAAACATATTTGCCTCCTAGAAAACATCGCGGACAAGTAGATGTAGCGCTCTATTTTCAAGTGCGCCAAAAGGAATGTGTAACGATGTAATTAGTAATATACATAGTAGCTAATAGCGCTCGTGACGTTCTAGTCTATAATATGGCTTTTGCAAAGCCTAGCTCCTTGTTGTAAATGACTCGGAAAAAATATCCATAACCGAACCCTTATTCCAAGAACGAACTAAAAACTAAAAATAAAAAAAACTTTCACAAAGTGTCAGTGACATTATATTTTTGGATTACAAACAATAAAACCGAGTTTGAGTACTTTATTTATATGAATTGATGAAATGTATTTATGCTAAACTAATTGTAAACCTCATGTATGGATAATTAGCGGTCCCTTTCACCTTAGAAAGGAAAATTTCATTGGTTTCTCGCACTCTCGCGCCGTCTTTCTCGTAAAAGTACTTAATCCAGAATAAACTACATCATATCGGAAACATAATTACCTATATATTTTTGACAACATTTTTAAAATAGTACAATATTATGAAAAAGGAAAAACTAAAGGTATATCAAAAACCACTTCCCTTCCCAAGAAGTCTTTTGTTGGACCTTAAAGCAACTGTAAATCCCTGGCGTAGCCCCCCCCTAACATTTTATGAAAATATCACGTGTCATTGACGTACACCTTCCTAGGGGAAAGCAAATATGCAAATATAAGTTACTCTGACGTCTAATTTGACGTCAAACTCGTCATAAGTGTGACGTCAATGACACGATTTTTTTCACAAATGATTTGGTTATTTTTGAATTTTCTGCGATGCAAGGAAATTAAAGATGTCGCAGAGACTTTACGATTAAAATATTGGAGGCCAAAAGAAACGCGGCTAGAAAACAGAACCGAGTCTTTGTAAATTTTCAATTTTTTTCGATATCGCGAGAAAAATATTACAAAAATTTACTGGCCAAAACAATTTGACATCTCCATTGGAAAGAAACTTATGGTTAGAAAAATATACGCGATATCCACGCAATTTAACACAGCGCGTTTTGCTATAAGTAGGGATGTCTGGACGCGATACTTTATGCAAGGCTAACAAGGAAAGACCGTTGTTTTACGAGCCTCAGGAAATGAAGTGTCAAAAAAATTCATTCACGATTTGATTCTTAGCCCCCTTCCTCCCTTTCGCTAGTACTTTTCTCCTTCCATTAGATTGACTAAAGGGAACTAAGTTTCATCATTTGTCAAAGGAAGGAAGAACTCATTTCAATAATATACAATATGAAATGAAATGAAAAAGAAGAAAAAATATAGCAATAAATAAAGAGAACCGTCTTGAATATCTTGAATCAACAAATTAAAATGGTATATAACACTTTATATAAGAGATTTTTATAATTTGACGATGAAAAGGAATGATATCAATGATACGGATGTTAGTGTCAAGATGCCATTTTTTTCTCATCGCCAATAACAAGCGTGTCCCTGTGTTGAACGTTTTATATAGCGATAGATATAGCGTTATATTTGGTATAATAAAACAATATAATCCATAGGCATTCTAAAAATGATGACAGTTTCACTTTAATATATGAATTATTCATTTTTAAAGTTAAAATTTATTTAGATTTAATTAAAAGGCCGGAACTATGATCTACAATTATATTTATATTCTAAAGCTGTAATTAGCGCTAAATTTTGTCCGAAAACAACACGAGTATTGTCTACAATTTTTATGGGTTTTTCAACTATGATAACTTTTAACTGATATTCCAATATGATCCAAAAAAAGACATATTTAAAGTTTTTTTACACACCGTACAATGAAGACTATTAAATGTCCTAGATTATAAAAAGTTTATCAATAGTTACGTTCACAATAGACACTGCAAACCATTTTGAAATCGATTTGGATGTTTAAATAAACTTTTAAAGATATTTTAATTCTATGAGAAATGATCTTTTCGACTGACCCCGTGAACCTGGCTTATTTTGTACGCAATTATATATAAATGTAATTATTTTCTTTGCTAATGTAATTCAAATAGATATATTCAGCTTAATTTTATCTACATCCATATAGAAAATTAAAAAAAAAAACTTAAGCAGTCGAAACCGTTTAAATTTCTGACATACATGCAGGACTCAAAACAAACTTCGGTTATATAAAGCTACTGACTAATATCAAAGGTTATTACGAGCAATTGAGGCCTGTCATTATATTTTATTGCCCATAAATTAAGCGAGGAATTAGTAATTGCTCTATTTGTTAACCCCATTTGGCAATCATACAAGGATTAAAACGAAGTGACGCAATCTTAATTTTGCATTAAATTTCTCGGTCGAGATCTAAGCATCAGTTCCAGTTTTTATCGCGAACAAAAAAAGTATATTAAAATTCACGTGACAACATAAGCTACACATGAGAGTTTGAAACTGTTCAAACGTTCAAATTGAATTTTCAAGCAAATAATTATAATTTTTGACGAAGAATCTCTAAAATTCATGACCCCAAAAATTTCTATTGACCTTTCTTATTCGGTTAAAATGGTTTCAAAGTCTTTTGAACTTTTGGATTTGAAAATTTCCTACGCGCTCTCTTCCGAAACTGTTTTTCGGTGTTGTTATTTGGAAACGTACTCAAAAGAATGTACAGATCCATTTAAATAACAGATGGTACTAGCTTTGCATGAACCAAAATTCTAAACTATAATACCGACTGTTTAATTAAATTGCCTATTGACCAATTCAGTTGCGAAAGAATTATCCTTCAACCCTCCTACCCTTTGTCGCATTCCGTGGAAGCGTGGTAATTCAATTAGTTTTTGAAATGACGGAATAGGAAGTTATCGCTTTAATTTTAACTTATATACGCCTTTCAACTTCTCGTATACGCTGTTGACGCAGAAAATTTTAGAAATTAAAAGTTACATATACAATCTGTTCAAGAGGAATTGATGAAATGAAGTAAAAGAGGAGGCGAACTGATACGCAATGTTCAACCCCATAAAGAAAAACGTAATCGCTTCATTTATTAAATTGAACGCTAGAACATAATACTGTCAACGCTTTTATTTAAAACCATGATCCAATTAAGCACGGGTGTTTCTGAATCATACATTCTCGTTATTAATTGGTATAGGCATTGCAGCGAGATTAAATCAGATATGACGTCACCTCGTGAATGATTTCTCAATATAAAATTTCGCAGAATCTAAATAATCAAGTAATGAAGCCCGACAACAAGTGATTTTCTTATTCTTATTACAAAACGAATATTAAAGCAATACTGGGGGTAATTAATTGGATGAATAATTAACATTTTTAAAAAAGAGAACATACCACGTGACCAAAACAACTCCATGCACTTATTAAAGTCATACGTAACAAACTCACCATCGAAGATAATCTCCAACAATCTCGTAAAACATCGCGGTTCTTTTACGACAGTCCTTCACTCATTACGATGCCAAACAAAAAACTAGCAATATAAAAACAGTACTTAACTAAGCACCTGTTACTACGGAAGGAAAATCCCAACAAAAACAAACAGTACTCCACGGTTTAGTAAATTTAAAGGCCAGCACGTTTTTCTAGCTATTCATGACGTCACGCTTAGAGCCCGGTCAACGTGACGTAACGAACCTTCCCCCTTAATCTATTACCTAAGCAAAATAAGAAACGTTATGAAGTCGGAATCAGTATGAACTTTCAGTACATACAAAGTTTGGCTTCCTTGTTTCTCTACGATTTAATTTGTTAGAGATAGAGGCGTGCGTATCTTATACTTGCTGTACGTTAATATTGTTTTTGCTAAACATCTAGAGGAAAACGGTTTCCCGTGCGAGAGTTATGGCAGGTGTAAGAGTTTCGAATATCGTGCCAAACAAACTGTATACATCGAAAATGTATGTCATTTGGCACCATTACTAAAGATAGGGGGAAACTTTACGCGTTTTTGTCTTAGTACGAAGTCAAATTGATCTACAGTATACCAAAGAATAAGTGTATTTCATCTGTAACTGGTAGCACTCATAAATCTAGGTAATTTATTTTTTTAAGTAAATTTATCATAGAGATAAAGTGTAGCTTGGCTTTATTCTCGCTGCCAATTCAAGGTGGATCTTATTTTCGTTAAAACTAAAATAGTATACAGTTGTACTTGTTAACACCATTAGAATTAGAAGGTAATCTACCTAAGTACGTGTTGAAAAATTCAGAATATTTAATATACGGTCGTGTAATAATGGCACTGAAATCAACCCAACGCGGATGTATTAATAAGTTTACATAAAAATAAAGTCTATGATAACTTTGTTTGACTTCATAACTGCTAAATTTCAGTTTACACAACATTTTATCTCATATCAGAATAACGTTATTCATATTATAGTTTTAATAGGCATCAAATTTAACTATTTTTCAAACTATTTATCAACTGAAAGCATTACGTATTCTATACCTGTACAACGTAATATAATACGAATTCGATTGCAGTTTGTAATTAGCTCAGTATTTAAGTTAATCCACTATTAATTTACATTGTCCGTACGTGCATACCTCAGTAACCTTTCCCAGAATGTTGTAGAAGATTCCAGAAAAGTCTGGTGAGGTCTAGAAAATTCTGGATAGGGGTTGAAAGTTCTAGAAAAGTCTAGAAAAATCTAAAAAATTCTGGAAACACCACCCGTGATTTTTCAAGGGCTTCTGCTAACTTGAGAGCGAGACACTATACAAAGGCAACACTTTGTTGTCCTTCGGTATATCGAACCCTGCTTACCGTGGCTAAAAATTAAATGAAAATGTCTCGATATCGAGTATGCCTTCTTCGAGAAAGAAATAACAGTGTAACGTAAGTATATTGTACACTAATACGAAATGAACCCAAAAAGTTTCAGCGGTTTAGGTCCAGGCACGATTTAATTTTCTTTAAATTGCTTTCAATTTTGTATTTTAATTTATACTTTTCACATTATTATTATTGAAAGAAAACTAGCGTTTCAACTCTAGCGTGTCCAGCTAAAACTTTGACATACTTTTATTCCGAAGACTCGTTTTGCATATAAATAGTTAGGTTGCGTGAACCAGAAAAAAAAAAAAAAAAAATTACCAAGTTCTAAATTATACGTTTTCATCGCTCGGTTTTTAAGGTTTTATTGTTGGCCATGTGCAGTTCGTTTAGCATTCATTCAGCGTTATTTCAATGTATAGGTAAATATTTTAAAACTGATGGTTGTTTGAAATTATCAATAAGTAGGTTTTGGAATCCTAGCTGTATCATTATTTGCGGTAAATCTCGAATTCTTCACATTTGGCCAAAATACTTGGAGCAGACCTGGACACTTATGCTTCCCACTTGTTTCTCTACGAAGCAAAAATGCCGAAAGATTTCCAACAAAGCTATGGAGCTCGAAACAGGGCAGATCTAGATACTTCATAATAAAAAATAGTACTGCTGCTACTGCATAAAATGACTATGTTAATGTTTTTATGTTAGTCAGGTAGAAGAGGCGTTTCCAAGAAAAAACATTTTAAGTTTTAAATTTTTCTTTAAATTAAATATTCATAAATTTCATAAACTTTATTTAAAATATAGAATTCTCTAGATACGTCCGTCTGTTTGTTTGTTGAGAACGCTAAAATGTACACTCAAACCTAAATGAGCTATGATAAACTTCGTTGCAAACTACGGTTGAATTTGAGTTTTATAAAATATATATTTTTACTGTTACGGCAATGTTTTCTATGACGTATGTATTTTTCAACGATCTTTCAGAAAATGCTAGGCCTACTCAATTTGCATTTGGATTTCCACTTTAAAAAACCGTCTTTGTTCTTTTCTAAGTCCGTAATTTTTGACGAATAATTGCTAGTAAAACAATAATATGAGCATATCTCGCTTGATTTCATCTTCTTTAAAGGAATGGTGCGGTGTTAAAATATTTTTGCTGCAAACCCTTTAGTTAAACTCAAAACCAATTTTTCAAGTGTTAAAAAAATTTAAAATTAAGTATATTTTTAAATAAACAATTAAAACAAATTACATTGAGGGCACATAGGCGCCCGTATGAAGCTTTCCTGTAAAGCAAGAGCGCATTCGATACGTCACTTCAAGGTTTTTATTTCGGCAATAATCTGATTGGCCAAAGTAACTTGGCTCAACTTTTACTCAATGGTAAAGTTGACTACTACGCGCTTGAACGTTAAATCGACGACAGGTTATAACGGCAGTGCTCGCCAGTCTAACGAACGGGACGCCGACTGAAGGAGCATCTAACCCCGGTAAGCCGTAGCCTAGGCCTAACTCCGTCGGCGATTCGGACTCTCGGAGTCTAGTATCGTCATGCCGCGAATAGATCCGTTTGAAGTTGAACCAGTGTACACGGAAGAAGAACTTTTAATTAGAGATAGACTACAGGAAGAGCGGAATAATAATGACGGTATCGAAAATTTAATTGACATAGACCAGATGAAAGAAAATTGCACCTGACAAACTCTGTAATCCAACTTTTTCGTAGGCAAAGGCTTAGTATAATACGCGGCTTTCACTGTTTCTTTAGCATATTTTAGCCATTTTGACGCGAGTTCGGGGTGCTTTAAATGATCAGGAACCGTATAAAAACTTAGTCCAAACCGAGAACTAAAATTTTTGCATTCTTTTATAATACAACTTGGCATTTTGAACTTTCTTTAAAACAACACCGATTAAAAAACGAAGGATTCTAGACTTTACTGTCTCAGACTCTCTCCCCTCGGAGTCTCATTTCATTGGTTTATAAGTTATTTCTATTGGCCTATCAGATTGCTAGCCTGGCCAAGCACGACAGAGAAGTTTAGAATTAGGGGTAAAAGGGCCACGTCCATACTAAATTTATTTTTAACTATAAAATTATTATTATTATTAAAAATTAATTTTGAGTTATAAATTTCTGTTGCCAAGAGTGCTATTGACCCTTAGAGGCAAAAAAACTTTATGGGTGAACCATTCCTTTAAGAAGGGAAGAAATTCACTACATCATTGACAATTTATAATAAATATATTCCTAAATTTAAATAAACCAAGTCAATGAATTCGATTTACAATAAGTTTACTACGTATATACATCATTATAGTATTCCAAATATTTTAACGACGTATAGAAAGTAATTCTTAAACTCCATCGTGGAAAAAGGGTGGATATATATATATATATATATATAAAGATTGTTAGAACGTGCACCACTTTACCGGGAAATATAACGATGATGATATAAACTCAATGACTACTTGCGTTTTGAATGAGATAAGAGTTAAACTTAAATAACCCCTCCCTTCGAAGTACAAAACTACTATTAAATTATTCAAGAGTGCAATTTGCAATTCTATTTTAATCTCTTATACAGTTTAAGATGTTATATTATTCAGTTTTACCTTTCGCTATATAGTTTTGAATTATAAAGATAAAGGATAGACGTGTCTTAGTTAAAAGAATAAGAAAATGTATTATTGTAAGAATATAAGACATCTTAAATTAGAAGCTAGCAGACGTAAAGTTACGACTCCCCTTTTCTCCAAGTAAAACAACCGTGGAGATAACAGATATCGTGGCTTTGAGCACTGTAGTAACAAATAAAGATAAACACATATAAAGGGTACGTTGAAAGGAGAATCACGTTATTTCCAACGTACTCATAATATCCTAAAAGGAGATTAAAAACCGGAAAAAAAAAAGTAATTTTCTTAACGATCCATTATCACAAAATTAAGCCTAATTCACTAGTTAAACACCGTAGCCAATGAAACCTCGTACGTGCCTGCCGTGGGCTAGAAAGTAACCAAAACTTAGGTGATAGAAATATTTCAAATTATACTTTGTATGATGCATTTTTGCACCATCTTCAAAACATTTTATCAGTTCTGGAGAGCCCTTCACCAAGAGACGCCTCAAACTCCTAAATCTCGCTACATTCTAACTCACGGCAGACTAAGTACGAGATTTTGTTAATTAACAAACGCACCACGGGGTGAAGTCCGAGGTCAAGCTAGAAACACGCGAAAAACCAAGGTTTTTCGAGAGTAAAACCAAGGAGGATTAGACAAGGAGAGGAAATGTGGGGCTGCGTTGAGTTAGAGAGAGAAGAGCCAACCTCCCACTCGGGTGGAAAGGGGGGATAGGAAATTCTCGAGGTAAACTGTTGTCACGTGGTCGCTAGCTAGCGCGTCTCATAAAGGATTCGTTTTACCCTCGCGACAACATTTTACCACGAAACGTCTCTACCCCCGTTCTCCCAGAGTGGGAGTTTAGGCCGACGCAGTAGGAACCGCGCCGTCCCCACATTTCTTCTCCTTGTCTAATCCTCCTTGGTAAAACAAAATGTAAACTTCTCATTACTAAGTAAATTAGGCTTAGCATAGTAACCAAATATATCATTTTTGTGGGCAATTCAAAATATATAATTTTTGTCTGTCTGTCAGGAACGCTAAAATGAACATGTTAATCTTTAGTGCAAACTCCTCTTGAGTTTTTGTTTCAAAACATTCAGACGAGAGTTTGAATTTAATTTTTTATAGTTCAGTTCGGCAGATCGCCAGACTCAAGCTTCATTTCAAACTTCGATTACGCTTATAACAAGGGCTAATTTAATTAGTATATGATTTAGAGATTAAAGATAACTTTTTTGCGATGTTTAACGAAGTGAGAACTGGAACAAAGAGAAATATCAGTAATCTTAATATATTACGCGTATGATTATGCCACAACTAATAAATAATGTAAAATGTATGTCATTTTTGATGGGTAATAGCTATAGAGGTTTAAGAATATTCTGGGTATAAAATTTATATTTCTTTTTCACGATCCATTGAAAATAATAACGTTCATAGTTGTTCTAAGTTTATCCACTTAATAAGTATGAATAAAGCCGAAGCTTCAAGCTATATTCAAATGGTGGATTTCTTAGCCCCCACTAATCCACTTTAGACGCTTCCCCTGATATTGCGCCATTCGATATTGTGTCCAGACGGAACTATATAACGAGACATGACCGCGCATATGATATTTTTATTTCGTCTTTTATTTTAAAGTTTCCAGCCCACACACGCCTTCCTTCGGTCCTTTTTGCAAATGATATCAGTTCGATTGAGAAATAAAGAACTGTACGTGCTTTGTTGCGCAAAACCTTTAGATCATATGATGGGCGACTTCTCATTTATATTTTGCATCAATCCTCCTAAATTGGAGTGTTATAGCGATACGATTTATTGTAACTGATCGTTAGAGTTTAATGGGGCTTTAAATTTAAAGTTTAAAGAGCTAGTAACGTATATTTGAATTTTAATATAGGGCTCATTTTTGGACTTTTGCTTGATTCCTATCGAGTGGCGAAACACATTTTTATGATCTTAAAATAACATACGGAATGTCTACTTTCTAATGGTACAATCGGTTTATGCCTATGAGGTCGCAAAGAAAAGTTACGGCCTTTTGCATTTTAACATAGAGGTCATTTTTGGACTTTTGATCGAGTGGCGAAACAACTTTTACTAGTGGCGAAACATAATTTTATGGTCTTAAAATAATATACGGAATGCCTACTTTCTAATGGTACAATCGGTTTATGCCTATGAGGTCGCAAAGAAAAGTTACGGCCTTTTGCATTTTAACATAGAGGTCATTTTTGGACTTTTGATCGATTTCTATCGAGTGGCGAAACATAATTTTATGGTCTTAAAATAATATACGGAATGTCTACTTTCTAATGGTACAATCGGTTTATGCCTAGGAGGTCGCGGAGAAAAGTTACGGCCATTTGCATTTTAATATAGGGCTCATTTTTGGACTTTTGCTCGATTTTCGTGACTACATTTAAGATCTTCCATCTTGTTATTATTAGAGCCATAAAAACGACTATATTATGTGAGGAATTTTAAAGAAAGCAATTCAGAATGTTTTGTTTTTAAACTATAGGATAATCGACTAAAACTATTCAAAAGAATTGCGAAAAAGTCTAAAGTATGCCATGTTTACATATGTTATTTTGCTACGTAAATTCAAGTTAAGCACCCTTTAAATTATTTAAAAAAACCTTAAACAACCTTGAAGTTTACTTTTAAATTTAAGACGAGCACGAACGCACGATTTTTATCAATTTAAACAAACTTTGAAAAAAATAAAACCGATTTTTTAGAGATAGTATCCTTAGATCTTACGTAAATATGGGCCTAGATTAGACCACCCTTAACTTGCTGAAATATAGTATACAAACATCAGTTTTAAAACATCACTAAATAAAAGAACTTTACTCATCAAATTTTACAAGCCAACAACGTTCAGTGGGGCAACTGATATCTTATCTAACTTGTTCTATTTATATTAATAAGCGTTATTGATTATGTTGTACAACCATAAAAAACATTACAAGAGGCCAAAGCACTACGCTTTGATTGAAATCAAATAGATTTTATCCAATTGCAAACGTCATGAAAAGTCCAAAAAATAGGCTTAGCTGGATTCATGGAGATCCTGAATTTCTTCGCATTAATGAGTCAGCGACCAATCTTATGTTATTGGAAGACTCACGGAGATCTCGCCTTAATAACGGGTTTTTGCTCATTGGTCGCTGACCCTTCAATGCGAAGGAATTCAGGATCTCTACAAATCCGGCTAAGCCTATTTTCCTGGCAAGTTTTTTGATTATTTTCTATCAATAGCAGCCTCTGTTTGCCGTTAGAGGAAGCTTATAAACGCCATGTTTTGCTATTCATCCTTATCTATTACGATAGGTGTACATTGGTAATTGACCTAGATGGAACCACGATTTCCGTGCATTGGAAAAAAAAAAGGTGAAATTAGCTTGGCTGGGTGCTGATTGTGAAAATGACTTAAACAATTTGAAAGCCAACAAGAATTTTAATTTGCGTATGGACTTTTAAGATTGTATCGCTGGCGTACAAAAAGCGATATAAAATCGGTAATTAGTCAAAATCCATTGTATCAAATGACCTCCATTTAGTATAGAGCTAGCAGAAGAAAATGGTCGAATTGTTAAAACAATAGAAACATCTTAACGTCTGACCCAAAGAAGATTCCTAACCATTGTATTATAATTTATATCTTCACGGAATAACGTTTAACATCTAATTTTCGTTCTAGAGCCAAAAGGAAAAGGTGGTTACACCGTTGGAAATTATGGCTGTACGTAATGGATTGCGGATTCACGGCTTTTTCTTTCAAAAGAAATTAAAATAACAATAGAAAGAGAAAAAGTACCTAAATGTCGTAATAAAATATATGAAACGCTTTCTTAATTTTAAGAAAGGAGCAAATTGCGAAATATTAAGTTGTTGAAGACAGACTCGTACATTCGTCGAAACTGAAACCAAAACTATAAAATCGCGTTCATACTAGGCCTTGGAGTCGTATTTAAACCGTTTCAAATCGATTCGCCGCAGTCAAAAGCTACGTTCACACTTGACACTTTGGAACCGTTTTGAAAACTTTTCGAATTTTCAAATCTTTTCCAGATGTTAATTTTCTTTCTTGATCAAAGGTCTATATGTATGACCCCAAAATGTTATGATTTGACCTTTTAAAAACCGTTTAAAACGGTTTCAAAGTCTTTATTGTGAACTCGGCTAAAGTCTTGTAAAAGGGAAATCCGTTTTTCTTGAATCAATTTCTCGAAACGGCTTCGGGAACCAGTTTCAAATGGATTCGACTTAAAACAACCTACAGATGAAACTTTAATAAATCGGTTAACGATTCCAAGAGATAGATTTATCGATTAAAATCGATGGGATACGTTAGTGTGAACGTAGCTTTAGTCAGCAAATCATAACAAAATCTAATTAATGAAATCTTATAATGATAAGCAAAACTTTATATTTAATTCTATATGAAAATATGAGGAAATAATTATAATATAGATTTAATAATGTTATACCGGATATCTGAAATATTTTATTTTTATTTCACCCTCCCTTTTAAATTTAAAAATAGTTTTTTCAAGATAGCACGTAGAGATAGTAATGGGCAGTTACAATCTTAAAACGGACTAAAATTCCCATAAAAAACTGCTAGATGAAGTGAATTTTAGTCCTATTACTAGTAGTAATTCAAGAATATACGCCGGAAAAGGATAAAAATGACCCATTATTTTAAAAACGCAATTAACATCAAAATTGGTCAAGTTTTATTAAAGACTAAGATTTAAGCCCATTGGGTTTTTGCACGGCCTATAATTTTAAATATCCGTAGAACATGTAGCCCAGCGGGCAGACGTTTAAAACTGATGAATCGTCAATCTATAATGCGATCAGTTAATAATTCTATCACGATTTAATTAAAAAAAAAAAAAAATAAATAAAAAAAACGACTTTAAAGTCACTTGTCCAGAAGGCAAAAACTTGACTCGCGCGTACCCAATTTGGCATGGTTTTCGACAATTTATAATTAAAATTTAAAGACTTAACGGTGGCTTTGACTCGCCCTTGTTCATGCTAAATATAATTCAAAGTGACAGTGACAAAAATTTTTTTGTCAAAAATGTATTTCAGTTTTAAAAGGAGTCACGCATGCTTGTCCGAGATTAGGCTTTATTAAAGTTCTAACTGATATTTGAGACCCTACTTTCACAACATTTTCAATATCTGTCCAATCAGAGTGTAATAAACTAATTACATCGGTCAATTATAAGTTGTCACAAAAAATATTAAATCGGTCCGAGATGTAATTATGTAATATTTGTAAGAAATAGCATTGCTTCAAGAATTTTAAATAATCTTAATATTCTTGTATTACAAAAACCGTCAAACAATCCAAGGTCTTAATCCGTAAATAGAAATTTTCAATATGGAAAATAGGATTCTTCTTTCAAAATTAAAGGATTTTATAGGACCTTTTCTATGCAAATAAAGGATTATATGACACTTACTCATTAAATTTCACTAGCTTTAGGCCGTAATAAAAGGAAAAATAGTAGTGGTAATTTGTATCTTGTGGCGAGGCAGCCTTTTCGAGTGGCTCATGTCAATTTTATGATTTACTCAATTAATGAACGGACTGTATACTTTCTAACTGTGCAATACGTTTTGGTTAGGAGATTGTAGTGAAAAGTTACGGCCATTTAAAGATAAGGGTAATCGTACTCTTAAAAAAATAATTAAATAGACTTTCATCGTGTCACCTTTATTTTGATAAATTGCTCAAGCTTCAGTCGCAAATAGATTATTCTTTAAAATTTAATCTCGGTGGTATTGAACTCGAAAGGGTAATAATCTTCTTCCATCTTCTTGGAATTAAAATAATAGGTGTTCTTCTTGGACAGATATAGTTATGTTGTCCTAAGGTGGCTACCTCATCAGATAAAAATTTCAGGGTGTGTTAGGTTTTGTACGGGGCGTAATATCGTGATGTTTAAATCTACAGGGTGCGTGCTTTTATCAAAATTGATCAGATTCGAAAAACTACAATTCTTATATTACGCGAAAATGAAAACGCCAATCTCCAACATCCTGATTATAGATTTTTTTGAAGTGACGCTGTTACCTTAGAAAATATGCTATATTTTCTTTGCTGTTACAATTATTTATAAAGGGGATTATATAATATTTTGAGCCTTTTTAAGTGATGACGTAATCACACATCTTATGCAGAGATAGAGAGTAAATCGCCAGGATTTTTTTTTTTTTTTTTTTTTTTTTTTTTTCCAATTCTCTAAAAGGGAAATCCACGTGTTTGGCGAGAGTCAAGTTTAAAACAAAGGCAGGTACTTGATAGGGGTCAGACACTCTTGAATTCGCTGTACACCTGAGTCCACTGAGTTCAGCTTTGACAGTGCATTGAGTTCGAACTCTTATGAACTCTTGAGTTAGCTTTTATAGTGCAAAGAGTTAAAAAAAATGGGATATCCGAGTTCGCGAGTGTCTGCCCCTCGGGTGCTGGAGAAAGGTCATCAAATCACGTGCCAGAACGTGCGAAAAATTGTCAGTTTTCTCGTCTATAATGGTTACGCGATCATAATGATGATGCAAAATATGTCAATGATTTTTTCGGGATTTTTGACTTCAAAATCTTTTGAAGATACCGATTATAGATTTTTAACTTTTGTGGTAATTGCTTATATTGCATTTCTTTCCGAAAATGCTACTCAAATTCAGTTTTTCATATAAAATATGCGATAGCACCACTTCAAAGAGAGTTCAATATATCAATTTTAAATACTAGTGTTAATCGTAACGAAACGAAGACAGGTTAATCTAGATTTTGGCTTCTGAAGCTATGGAGAAATACATGGTTGTATCCATATTATTTCTCTTGAATTTCTGATATCAATGAAAGCATAGAAAATATAGTAAAAGGAATAGAAGCTCTCCTAACCAAGCAGGTATTGAGCAGTCAATAAACATAGTAAAGACTAAATAATAGACTTGGCATTTTTAATCTTTGACGAACAAAAAAATATAACAGGCTCTATCATGCGTGGCATTGAATAGACGAATTCAATATTTCCATACTCATAAACCAACTTCCAGGGGCGACGGCCATTGGGGTACAAATATAATGATGAATTATCACAATAGACGGAGCGCCTGCACCTCACTATCTCTCGCTCTCGTACCTATCCACGTATTACACCCATTGCTATGGGAAACGCGTCAAGTCTCGAAGCGCGAGGGGAAGGAATAACTGCCTAGTTTGTCTCTCTCGTCATAGCTTAGCCAATCAGAATAGGATCAGACTGGGAACTACGATATCGACATCTAACAGATCGGCGCGTAAAGAGTTTACTCCAATGGGGGCTGCCCCTGGAAGTTCATCTTCAATTTCGAATACGCCAATAGACCAGATTGGATTGGGATAGCTACCAACTGTATTCTCTATTCCTGTCACTACATTTTGTATGATCAAAGTCTCTCACTGGCATCAGCATTTCCGTTTTCTCGACAATTTCTACCGGCCATAATTTTTGTTCGAAACTGATTTAGGCTTAACGAATTTTCACAAGGTTTTAAACCCAAATAGTATAGGTATAACTTGTTATCAAAGTCTAGTATCCGGTTTAAAATATAGTCTTTAAAATTACGTACCATGTTCGGAACATTTTACTTGTAGATCTGATATATATATATATTTATTCTTACAACATTATAAAAATAATAGTTTCTCATGACCCCAATGAAAATAATAATTTTGAACCGAACCCTTTCGTAACCTCATATTTTCGATAAAAATCATTTAAAATTATAAAGCACAGCTATTATGGTATGTGTCATATCGTATACGTAGTTTAACTTTTGTTTGAACGCCTTACATTTTCTCACACACACACACGCTTCCCGTTTTATTTCGCAAAAAACACCCCTAAGATTGTTCCACCCAAAAAGTCATTTATATCAAATGTGTTAAAGAAAAAATACATTATATACCGCACTCTTGATCTGATAAAATTTAACCCCACCCCTAGAGCTCAACTACCGCGTACACCATTTTCAAATAGTTATTAAAGGATAAGTCTTATTTAATTTTTTTGTTGTATATTATCTGTTTGATTAAAAACATTCGAAGATTTATTTTCGTGAAAAATATGAATAAAAATATGATTTAAAATCTTTGTTTTATTCATATTCTTCAAATTAAAAGTCAATTTGAAATATTTTTCTTATATTTTTAGACTAATTCTGGAAATGTGAATTTTCTTATCCATCGTTATATTTCGGGTAAAGCTTATACGTTTAACAAATACAATTTTTTAGTTACAAAACAATTTATCCGAAAATATCTGAAAATATACGAATAATAGAAGATAAGGCTTGCTCTTTAACCGTACGGTTAACAAGTCTCGAATGAATGTATCCATGAAATATATTTTTTGCGGTTTTCATTTAATATACAACTAGACTTTAGATAAATTTTATGCTTATATATATTTTTTTTTTCTTTAATATTTTGACATCGTAACGGTCTAATTGCAGTATTTCGTATAAATTGAGGTATATCCTAAGGGAATGGTTAATTTTAAAACATTTTTTAGATAGATTCAATATTAGTATGCTAAACCCATAAGGCTAACAAGAATCAGTTTCGAGTTTTCAGAACGTGTAATATAAGATATATAGAATACCTCTTTTATCTCTAAGAACGATTTGATTTAGATAACGTGCGCTGAATCGGTATTTAAACCACAATCAGTCGTATATTAGCGACATGGAAATTTTCAAAGATGTTTCAAAGATAAAACGAAAAATAATATTTATACTGACAAATTGACAAGGAATTCGCAATTTTGACGTATGTTCTGCAGATTCATTTTGAATTTAAGCAATTAAACGTTGATATTTCAGTTTATTTCTACAAGAGCCTTGATCTTCGTAAATCTACGCTTGTACGAAACCTTTTCAAATCTGTGTATTCCTTTTCAAAAGAGGGGCTTTTTTCCTAAAAATACATTCATTCGAGGTAAATAATATTATTATTACACGTTTTTATCCGAAAATTGCCGTATACTAGAAAATTACGAGTGATATCCATTATTTTAAGAAAATTAATGATATTTTCTTCGAAATCTAAGTGAATTGAATTATATTACAAGAATTCCGAGAAGTTTCATTATTAATAAGCAAACTATATTTAAAGCTTGATCTTCCTATAAACAAATCGAATTTTTTTGGTTGCAAACAGTCCGAAAAACATGAATAACTGAAGATTCACTACGATACTAATAGAATTCACCAAAGAAGGTAAATTTTGGAATAATTGTTTTGACTTTTTATAACTGCTATCATAATTAAATTAAAACTTAATTTACTTAAGCTGCAATTCTAGTTTTATCCTACAAAACTTGTTTATCTTGAATGTATTCAAATTTCCAAACAATAGATTTAAACAATAAGCAATTTTTGTATACAATAACGAAACCTTTTCGAAATAACCTCTTTTGATAAATTTCTGAAATGATAGCTTTGTTTTTAAACTGTCACACACTGCAAACGTCTCAACCTTCGACTATTTCATTTGAGGATTTTTTTTTTATATATATATATAAAAATAATTTTATGTTCCCTTATAACGATCCTAGACATTATCTCATATCGTTAGAATTTGGCAAACGCGGTTAAGGTTAAGTTTTAAATAGGAACCAGCCAGGCAACTCCAAACGATTTAATGCTTGCCAAAATTATAGGCGCACATTCGTATGGAGGTCAAAACTAAAAGTGTTGCTAACACACTTTTGGAGTAGTTTTATTATTATCATTATTATTCAGAATATAAACTTCAAATGAGCGTGAAAAAATAAATTAATTTCGAGGGTAGAAAACTTGTTTTAAATGTTTACTAAAAATCTAAATATTTATATTTTTAATTTTTTCTTTATTTTTTAGCAGAAAATCTCGGTTTTTTTCGATGTAGCATCCTTAAAGAGATAATGCATCCTAACAACAAGTGATTATTGACTCCTTATCGTTTAAATAAGCCTAATCCACAATTTACAAACAAATATTAAACTAGAAATAATATTTAAAACTTTAATTCATGGCGATCCGTCTCCATATAAGGACCATTGACCAATTTCATTGGTCGATAATCCTTATATGAGGAGTTTCAGGATCGCCATGAATCCAGCTAAGTCTATTTTCCAGGTAAGTTTTAAATTTATTTCTAGTTCAATATTTGTTTTACTGGTGGATTAGGCCTATTTAAACAAAAAAGAATCTATAAAAAAATTTGGTTAAATACTCTTAAATTTGAATGTAAGTATAGATTCGAACCAACCAGATGAATCCAACATCACCTGCCTTTAACAGTACAGATTTCCCAATTTTATTCTGATGGTGTTTGGTTCTCGCCATCTGGCGAGATTTTAAGAATCTAAATCGCTCTAATTGAGCCGAATTTACCCCATGTTGAAATGCAATTCTAACCCAACTTCAGAATTTAATTTATGCACTTAAAATTGCGGAAATACATGTATTATATATATTCTATTCATAATTTTGTGTGCAAATCATGAAAATAAAAAGCTGTTCCATTTTTAGTTCATATAGTTTCCATTTAATAACTCATTGTATACCAAGATATCACGATTAAACCAGCGTGTATTGATTCTCAAATTATTTTGTGTCCCGGTTTTCAATCTAATTAAAAAAAATTGACCTCATTTACGGGCTTACGGCACGTTGTTTAAATTCCTAGCTTGTAAAACGGCAAAAGACCGTTCGTATATATTTAGTTTTTAATTTAAGAATTTACGGGCTTACGGCACGTTGTTTAAATTCCTAGCTTGTAAAACGGCAAAAGACCGTTCGTATATATTTAGTTTTTAATTTAAGAATTTATATTTAAAATTAAAAATAGATTTTGTAAACAGTTTTGAAATATTTTAAAAATTCAAAAATCAATTATTATTCTTATTAAGTAATCAAATATCGTTTATAAATATATTTAGAATAAGTATTTGTATTTCGGAACCTGGTACAGGGCGGTAGAAAAGAGGCCCATCAATCATAAGTTGATTAACGGACGATCAAACTGGTGTAATGTATAATGATAGAATGTGTTATGTATAATTAATTGAAAGGCGCCAAAAAATCTAGTTTTTCTATACTCGTATGTTTGATGTTGAATTAAGAATGCTAAAAATTAATTATTATTAAAAGGAGGGTGAAAAAGTTCGAAATATGACAGTTTATTTCTGGAACGTAATTTTCATACTTGTAATGGTAGAACTTTCTGGTTTAATCAAGTATTTTCACGAAAAACATCGCGCGAAAAAGACCTTATCAAAAAGACTGTTCTCAAGTTCTTAATATATCTTATTAATGAAGATGTAAGACAGGCTATTTCTGTGTACGGACTTTAGGATATTTTGAGATTTCAAGGCTACTTTCGGGAGAGATTTTAATTTCAAGGCTACTTTTGCGAGAGATTTTAATTTCAAGGCCACTTGTGGGAGAGATTTTAATTTCAAGGCTAAGTTCGGGGGAGATTTTGATTTCAAGGCTAATTTTGGGAGAGATTTTGTGTCCTTTATAAGCAGACGACGCGGATATTAGACCACGAATATGATGCTATGAGCTTTTTCTCTCTTATTCAAGTGAAGGTTTCGGGCTTAATTGAAGAAACCATTAAAAAAACGTGGAGTTTATTATTTTCAATCTCCCTTTAATATCTTATGTATTTAAGTGCATGCAATTGAGGGAACTTGATCAGAAGGTGCCATAATTACAGGGCACGGGCATGCCGCTCCTACATATATCAACTATAACTTTTAATATCTTTGTACATGAGAGATTTGGGAAGAAAAAATTCGTAGACCTCTTAAAACCGGTTAAACAAGAACCCAGCAATAGAATTAACGATTAAAAACAATATAAATAGCGACGCGTTATAAAATTCCATATTAATTCTCGGTACTTTATGGTAAAATAAATTTTCTGCCCTAAAAACATCACGATAAATTATTTCTATCAATTAACAAATTATGTTATGACAAGAGATCAAACCAAGTTCGTCTTTGGAATCAATATTGTCCATGTAAACCATGCGTATTATATCATATATTTAGCCATTGTTTGCCGTTAGAGGACTCTTACGAACGCTAGATTTTGTTATTCATATTTTCTATTAAAATAGGTGTAAATTGTTAATGCTAGATGTAAATATATACACGGGAAGCATTTAGTGGTTTTGAAATAAAAACAAAATTAGGGTATACCAACGAAGATATCCAAAAACATCCTGGTCGGTCAATCCAAATTAAAGGAGAAAGTATCTATACAGGGTGGCACACAGAAGAAAACGTAGACATTAAAGTATACTGCGAAGAATATTGTTCACTTGTTCTCATTGCAGACGATTCTTTAATATTGATACTATGATTATGACGTCATCGTTCAAGATCTAAGGCTCTTTGTGATACCAATTTAGTCTTGTTGTGATAGCCATGTATCTTAGTCATGTATTTAAAGATATTTAAGTTGAAAAAACTATGATTGCTTTAAATTAATAACTGTCCTCTCACTCTTCGTAATATCAAAGCTGAACTGTTCAAATAGAGTCAGAACACAATTCAATATCAAAATCAAAGCTGATCTCAATTGAATTCAATCTAGACGATGTATTAAACAATTGAGAAAACATTTCCTTTAGAGTATTTTTGAAACAATAATTGCAAAAAGCTGCCCAAAATATCCAATCGACTAACAGTATAGGAACCAACCATACCTATTTATATTAAAAAGAACTTACCATCAATAAATCAAAACTTCAATGACAGATAAAGTACGGATATTAAAAAAAAAAAAAAAAAAAAAAAATCGATTCAAATTCAGTCACGCGTAAAAGCTAACTCCGAAAACACACAAACACGATCTGACTGACACTAAAGACCAAAAGTTTCAACAAGGAGTGGTACAACTATATTTCGTCAGTAACGAGGAACATTACGTATACTTTGAAGCACTGTCTGTTTTCAATAGCGGATCCAAATCAATAACTCATTCAAATAAACACGTTAAAGCGAAATTGGCGGACTTCAATAAACAGTCTCGATCGACATACAAAAACCGGCGTGTAAAAAGGGGTTTACAAAAACGTGCGAGAATAAAAAAAACGTGAATAACTGCGCCACATTATACTCTTGCTAACTCGCTTCAACGAATAAAATGGAAATTTCCAACTAATTGACCAATTAGACGACGGAGGGAATTGTAATGATAATAACTTACTAAAGAAAGGGTTTGCTATACCTACCTAACAAAGCGTTTTCAATGAGATTGGACATGCGTCAATTCATTTCGGAATTTATAAAGTTAATAGAGGAAAAACTTCATCGAGGGAGGAAAGAGAGTATGTGGTTTAATATTTTCTTTCCACAATTCACTACGTTATCCATTCAAGGTCTGTAGCTGGAGGGCGGAAATTCTACACGCTTATCAGTCAGATCAAGTTCTCTATATCGATTCAATTGTAGCTGGAGACACGTAAGCCGCGTTCACACTAGGGACTTTGAAAGCGCGATTTAAACCGTTTTTGGAAAGGTTAATTAGCAAAAGTTTGGGGTCAGCTTTAGAGATCAAGATTCATAAAAAGGAATCATTTGCTTAAAAATTTAATATTTGGTGTTATAAAAGAACTAGTGAGGGTGACATCTTGTTCGAATGTTGCCAACTACGTCACGAAATCACGTGGCGTTAAGGTTATACAAGTTGGTTATTTCCGTTTCCATAAAACGTGGCACAGAAGCCACTCAGGAGAAACCCGACCTTGAGAGCTGGCACGGATATAGAAAAAAATAAGCGTAAGAAATGTTCGGTGCTCATGAGCGCTCTGAGCGAGCTTTACAAATTAAAACGTAGCTGATGACGTCGACGGCAAATAAGCTCCTCCTCTTTTATGATAGCAACTATTCTAACATTCAAAAAGTTTTGAAACGGTAGGTTACAAAGTGTGAACGTATAGCTGTAAAGGAGGGTGAAATAAAATAGAGGCACGCTTAAAAAAACAAGCGGAGTTTGCGATAACGCGAGGGCTCTTTAAAAAAATAATATTAATTGGCGATACATTTAATTTATTTTATCAAAATCGCTATACTTTGATTTGACGGAAAGTTCTCTACTCGAAAAAGAATGGAAAATTCTATTATTTCATTCAGTACAGTCAGTTCTTTTATAGTGAAATAATATAAAATGCATAGTCAGTGTGAAACGTGTCATAGCCTTGGTTACGTGAAGCGTCAAAATACCAGAGTTTCCTCCCTCATCTACAGCCTCGACTCTCAACTCCTCTATGGTTAAAATACTATTAATTTCAGATTGCCATTTACATATGCCTCTCGAGCAAAACAGCGACCAAGGTTAAAGGAAGGTATATACGGTTAGAGACAAAACTTGATAAATTAACTGGGTGATTTGATGTCGGCTCTGTATAAACTGTTTACCCTAATTTGCATACCACTATTTTTCGCGTCAATTCTTGAAAGAAAAACACTCTTACCGACGTTGAATATACAATTTTGTAACTTATAAGTGAATTACCATATCACTTAATCGATTAACCTTGAAATTAACATTCACAATGAATACCATCATTTACACTTTATAACTTATATTAAAGTGAGGGTATCATGAATTTTGCATGAGTTACCAATAGAATTTAAGTCGTATTTTCGGAAAGATCGTTAAAAAACATTTAAATTATTTATGTATGTCATAGAAAAAACTTATATTCGCGTTTGAAACTAAATTAAAATAAAACTAGTCGCATTTTGAATTTGATTACAAATATTTGTAGAATAAAAAAATAGTCTAAAATTTAATCTTTAAAACAAGGAGTGCACGAAGAAAACCATCAACCAGGAACTAATCCAATATTTTTCGTCAAGTCAAAACAAAAACAAAACTTAAAGAAGTCCTAGTTTATTTCTATCCACACGTACACAATATAACACTCCCAAAAGTACTCTCTCACTCTAGCTCTCTAGTTGTAAAACAGAAGAACTCATCTTAAAATAGCAACACTATGGAAAATAGGGCTTTAAAGTCTAAATACGATCTTGCCATCAATTATGTTCCAAGTTAAGACGTCGAGAATTATAATTAGATGGTAGGGGGATTCAAGATAGGGCGCGCGAAAACATACGGACGGAAAAGTGTGTCGGCAGAAAGAAATGGCTAGCCAATATCCGTGGGAAAAAAATATAAGGATGTGAAAAATGTCATCAGCTATAGTAGGAATCAATCTGAAGTTTCAGTACATAATAAACTAGGCTATGTTGGACCAAAGTCGTTGGTTTATATAGAGGAATAAATGAGAACGAGCCAGATTTCGAGGTGTTGAAATTTCAACTACATTTTGCATGTCCACAATCTGAAAACAAGGTTCGACGCAAGGTTTTGAAATCTTTAAGAGAATCTTTTGACGAAAATTCGAAAGAATTTCGGCGAGGATTCGAATGAATAATAGATTTGTCTATGTCGAACTCCACATGTAAACAACATAGTAACAATTGCTAACAAGTTATAAGCTATATTTAAATGGAAATTGCCTCATTGAAAGATTGTATGGAAGCTAGAATGTATAGTGGATTGCTTACTATTACTAAACATTTATTATGAAATAAACCCTCAACAAATGTATTCGGAATAATTTCCTGTACGGAATGAAAGTTATAGAATTGGAGGCTACTGGGATTAATTAAAGTTTCCTAGTTAATTATACCTTCATCTCGCGCTGTTTTAATATTGATACATTTGGATTTGTTTCGCAAAGTGTCTTTGTTTGAAGGTTCTCCTAAAGTTTGGTTCTAGAACCTTAACTTATTGTGACGCTTGAAATTTAAGTGTATTTATCTCGTGCAAAAAGCCAAAGACGGAATGAAAAAAAGAATAAAAATAAAAAAAAATAACATGTTATCCAGGATCCAGGAGATAGCGAGAAAATATATTCAAGCTAAGGCTGCGCAAACTAAACATGATCCCATAAGCCTAGAGAAGCAAACACGCGCTCTTGTAACTTATGTCAACCACGTGTTGATATTTCCCGCCCTTTTCGGAAGCTCTCTTATACAAGTTATTGAAGAAAAGGCGCGGAATTTACGACAGTTATTTTTGCACGTGCAGTTTTGTAAATAAAAAATATATTTCCTTTGCGAGGACAGTACGGGTCAACAGGACACCGGTTGCTTACTTTAACACACAGAGAAATTACGGAAATAAGCTTGGCATACTAAAAATTCTACCTGAAACATGTTGGTTACTTCAATATACAGGGTGTTTTCTAAATCTTTCAACTTTCTACAAGTTCAAATATATGTATACAAGAATGCCCGGTTAAAATACGCATATTTAAAAAATTTCCTATCAAAACATCATTACAACATTGTCCAAATATATGATTTGGAAGAAATTCTTCACGAATTCCAAAACACGCATTATTATGTCACATCGTTCCAGATATTTAAATTAAATTGCTTACTGTTAATGATATCAGCACTGGGTTTAGTCATTTGAAACTAATTCATGTATATTTTTAGCTATAATCTTCCTGACTATTAGCATAAGTATATCATAAAAGAGATAAGTATGACAATTAAAGTTATGAAAATTTAGTTAGTGATAATTTACACTCCGTAAAAAACTCCTAATTACGATTGAGTTTTGATTACTTACATTTATCTAGGCCTAGCTGTAGTTATTGTAAGATGTCATTGGTTAGAAACTGGTATTTTCCCCAGAATCATTTTATCCTTCGCATTAATATAATAATTAGCATAACTGCTAATCCATTGGGCATTGCCCGCGTGGGTTCGAATCCCATCTCCGTCGCCATTGTTAGGTTCCGAGATTACGAGTCGTTTGAACGTTAAAATATACTTTATTTGTTTTACTAGTCTATTTACATTTCGATTAAAACCCGAACTGGATAGTGTCGTCGTCGCGATTGTAATGCCCTTATCGATATATGGCGGTCATATTTATAATAAGAGTGGTATCAGCGTTATCAGTGCATAGTCTATTATTGACCTATAATTGGCCTACTCTACAATAACCGAAAAACTGAGCTTAATTACCGTTAATGATCCAGCCATTCCCGCAACGATAATTTTTTTCATGGAATTATGTGATTGGTCAATTATAAATTACGTTAAAATAGAAAGAGCCAATGGTGTTGGAGACGAGCCAAACTTATATAAATAAAATAACTTATGCTATCACCGTTTTGAACTAAAATCAGAAACACCCTGTCAGGGAGAAAATAAATATGGAAAATGATGGAAGCTTATCACTTCACGAACATATGTTTAAATTAAAAAAAAATCTGATATATATTTCGATATAGCTAGAATCCCGGAAAAACTAGGGCGTTGAAATTGGAAAAATAAATAAAATTTACAGTGTATATATATATTTACGTTTGAGTTTTTCGTGTTAGATATAGGGGGTCATATATCTTTTGAATTCATTTGATATTCCGAACTGCTATGGTGGTCGAACTCGTATTTTTGTATTTATTATAGAAATCGAATAAAAATTCAGTACTTACAGTAACTTGATGAGTGGTATTAAATTTCAATCTTGTACCGGTATAATTTCAGATATGTTACCTAGAAAGATAAGAAAGAAAGAATAAGGTTAATTTTCTTAAATAATAATAATAATGACATAAATATGAATAAAAAAATATAGATTTTCATGTCAAAAAATATTTTTTTAAATGTTTTGGTTATAAAAACACATTTTTAATATTTTGCCTAACCACAACCTTCAATTAGTGACTACAATAATTAATTTGCATAGCCTAGTCTATAGCTGGGCATACTTTTATTTAAAAACCCTATTTTGAAATCAATTTAAACTTAATTACGGTCACACTTATCATTTCTTAATCGATTTGAAACGGTAATATCAAACCGATATTCAAATCGCCAGTAATCGTTTAAAGCGTCATGCGTTCACACATGATCGATTTACTGTAGCTTCCTCTGTCGGTTGTTGAAACCGAATCGGTATGAAAGTGGTCCCGAAAGCAGTTTCGAGAAATCGGATAAAATCGATTCGAGAAAAGATGGCTTTCCCGTTAACATGACGCTAGCGAAACGTTTTGGAACGCTTTAAAATCGATTTCAAGGCCTAGTATGAACGCAGCTTTTTGTTTCGGATTTCATGAGTGGTTTTCCTGATTATATTTTATACCAGAATTGATATGAATATATTTATAATATGGGGTCGGCGTTTGGACAAAGTAATTCACAAATGTTGGGATAATAAGTTAGTTTATCCACGCAAATATTTCGATTACATTTAATTTATCATAGATTCCCCGTGAATAATCTCCAATTACGAAGAAAGATAATCCAAAATATCTTCTTCAAAAGCAGATCTCAATAATTTAGAAGGTCAAATATGTTAGGTGTTAACAGAAATCCATTTGATCCATTGAAACATAACAGATCTAAACTCAAGAAAAACGACCATAACTCTATTGTAATGAGCTTCAATATTCAAGGTCGGGGTTTGAACAAGATTATCCGCAAATATTTGGTTAATCAGTTAATCAGAAAAAATAATCGGTTAATTATTCGCGATTACATTGGATTTATCATAGACTCCCCGTGAATAATTTCAAAATATGAATAAAGATAAAACAAACAGAAATTTTCTTATCCAAACCCCGACCTCTATTCAATATCAAAATTTTATATTTAAAATAAGAAAACATTAGACCACGATTACGTACGTGAGAGGTATAATTAAAAATACATCAGTGAAAATTAGGGTTAAAGTAATTAGGCCTTAATATTACCGCCATGCCCCGGATGTTACGGATACATAAAATATAATACAATAATGAAAAAGCTTTCTTAAAACACACAAATCTATAGTATAAAGAAACAGATGAAACATCGGTAAGCCATCAGCTTAAAACCAGGTGAATGTATCACCTGGTTTTGACGGATACGTAATAAGAAGTACTAGATCAAACATCTGTTCAAAGAGGTATTAAAATAATTTAAATAAAGAAGTTAAAAATTGAAGTAGCGTGTTTGTCGAATATTTATTTATATTCTAAAGGAGTTGGCGTATAATGAGAGAAGCTGAATAAAACGGATTCGAAAATATCTAAAATGAACCACCCGCCCTCATCCACCGCCATACTAGCAGAAGCCGATGAAACCCTCCTTTGAAGTCTATTACTCCCGGGTCTTGTCTACCCCTCTCTGTATGGGTTAGTCTCAAAAATCGCGATTCGTACGCCTCCTAACGGTAGATATTTTCGGAGAGGGAGCTCGTCCAGCGAATATCTCTAGCAACCATGGAGTTCGTCAACCAAACGTCGTCGTATGTGGAGAGAGAATTTCCAATTTTCCGTAGACAGGGGTTATGAAGTAGGACCCCTCCGATCTCGTAAAATTGGGAATTTTACCCATACAGAGAGGAGCACTATTTGGAAGATTAGAGTAGTAGACTTCAAAGGAGGGTTTCATCGGCTTCTGATACTAGGTAGTAGTTGAGAGGAAATGAACTGTAGACGGTACTACTCTCTATTAAGGATCTGGGATGTTTTAATAATCCTAGGTTGAAAGGAAAAGGTTAAAAGCGGTTACTAAGGGGAAGGATTTATTAATAGAGAGACAATCATATTCGAAAAAAAAAACGCCCCCTCGACATTTTGTCAAATTGTCAATTTTTGCTTTTGAATGGAAAAGGCTGTCGCTAGTCATATTTTAGATTTGTAAACCCGAGAGGCGCATCTCGCTTATAGAAGCTAAAATTAATCTGTAAAGTACAGAAATAATGAAGATGCAAAGTATGAAAAATCACTCGGTTTTTGTTGATTTAAAGGGAAAATACCAACTAAAAATGGAATAGCTTTTTTGAATTTATTTTCGGAGTCTGCACAAAATATTATTAATAAAATAACATTTCCACAATTTTAGAAAACATTTTAGTGCTTAAAGGGAGAATGCAACCTAACAACAAGCGACTCCTTATTTAATCAGGCCTAGTCCAACAGTAAAAAAAAGTAGCTAAAGTAGCGGGAATATTTTCGTAGTACTCAATTTCGTACCCCAACCCGAATAAACGGACCCGGTTCGAGTTTAGTGGCACCTTTCTCTTAATATATTTTTGATGAAAGTATAATTTTACAAAACTGTTGTAACGGGTCAGCTATTTTAACCTCAAAAACTCCATTCTTTAGATTACGTATTCAATACGTAACAAAAATCACTATGATTTAGATGCTAAACTTTTCAATTTATCTTTGAAAATTGCTTATAATTTGAAAGGTATACTCGTATATATAGGTTTTGAAATTACACATCATTGCTCGAAAGAGGCCACCCTTTGAACAATCTATAAGATGATTTTTTGGACCCCACACACATCTCGCAAATGCGTCTGGCTTAGTGCCTTTCCTGAAAAGGTTCCTAAAAGTAAAACTAAAACTAGCGCCCCCTAAGAACGTGTACTCAAATTTACTCAGTAATTTGCTACATAATGTCATACATAAACGTAGTTTTAAAACAATTTAAAAAGAAACCCCCAAGACCTCCCTGGAATTGTGGTCCAACAACGTGTATTTAAAGTTTGAAACAAATCATGTCTATCTTATGAAAAACTACAAAGGAGTATATATTATTAATTTTATACCGTACTATTAAAACGCCATATTTAAAAAAATTTAAACCTCTGGGTTTGAAGACGCTATAAAGGGAGAATGCAACCTAATGACAAGTGATTTTTTTATCGATTCCTTATTGTTTCAATAGGCCTAATCCACTAGTGAAAAAAATTTACGAACAAATATTATACTAGAACAAGAAGGATCGGACAAGGAGAGGAAAAGTGGGGACGGCGCAGTTCCTACTGCGTCGGCCTAAACTCCCACTCTGGGAGAACGCGGGTAGAGATGTTTCGTGGTAAAATGGTGTCACGTGGGTAAAAAGGATCCTTTATCAGCTTCGTAGTAGCCAACGACGCTAGTGACCACGTGACAACAGTTTACCTCGAGAATTTCCTATCCCCTTTTCCACCCGAGTGGGAGGTTGGCTTTTCTCTCTCTAACTCAACGCAGCCCTACTTTTCCTCTCCTTGTCTGATCCTTCTTGACTAGAAATACATTTAAAACTTACCCGGAAAATAGGCTTAGCGGGATTCATTGAGATCCTGATTTCCACGCGTTATAAGTCTAGCGACCAATCGAATGCGATTGTAATATCTCGTGGATATCTCGCGTGAACGACGGGCCTTCGCTCATTGGTCGCTAAAACCTTACACGTAGGTAATTCAGGATCTCCATGAACCCTGCTAAGCCTATTTTCCAGATAAGTTTTAAATTTGAAAAAAGTAAATATAAATTCGGGCCAATCATATTATTTCAGTTTTCTAGTTATAACAATAAAAATTCATTACGGAAATCAATAAATTACATTACAATTGATTGATTGTTCTACAAAAGCAGAATTTTCTAAAAATTCTTAGAAAGATACAAATGGAAAATCATTATTCTATCCACGTACAAAAGCTTTATGCCCAAGGTACAGAAGATTATTGTTATTAAATTATATATTTCTCACGCATCACTAAAAGAGAGAGATTTAAAATTTGACCAGATTGAGATCAGCAGGGGGTCCTCCTAAAAAATCTCGCACAATCATAAAACCCTCGATAAAACCTCAAAAAAAACCTTTAATTTTTTTAAAGAATATATCTAACCAAGGCGTCAAAACCTTCAGAAAATTATTTAAACAATTTCCCCACAAATATGCAATATATGAAAAAGGTACAGTAGCTTCTCATTTGATAAATTATTTAATTCGATATGCTTATCATAATAGCTTAAACATTATTATCGTTATGTAAATTGCGACTGAAACTAGTAGAAAAAACTTTATCCATATTAAAGGGAGAATGGAAAAGTTAATTTCATCCTAAATTATACTAGAATATCCCTTCAAATGGGATAGTTTTTGGTGATATCAATTCCTTTTATGATTTTTAATTTTATTATGACCTTGTCAAATTGATCTCGAGTTAGTAGTAGAATATGTGTATAAAAAAGTTTTTGTATTTACAACATTACCCTTAAAATGTTTCGATATTTCTCATGATTTCCCTTAAAATGTACGATATTTCTCACGATTTCATTTAAAATGAACGATATTTCTCACGATTTCCCTTAAAATTAACGATATTTCTCACGATTTCCCTTAAAATGTACGATATTTCTCACGATTTCATTTAAAACGAACGATATTTCTCACGATTTCCCTTAAAATGTACGATATTTCTCACGATTTCCCTTAAAATTCCCAATATTTCTCACTATGTCCCTTAATTTCAATATTTCTAACGATTTCCCTTAAAATATTCGATATTTTTCACGATTTCCCTTAAAATTTCCGATATTTCTCGCGATTTCCCTTAAAATTTCCGATATTTCTCACGATTTCCCTTAAAATTTCCGATATTTCTCACGATTTCCCTTAAAAATTCGGATATTAGTGATTTCGTAATTTCCATAAATAAGAAAATATATTTCTCTTAATGTCTAGCCCCTTGGATTAGATATTTCAAAAACCACATTTAACAAATTGAAATTAATTCTAGCTTCGATTAATTATGAAAAAAATCCTAAAAAACCTGGAGATAAATATCAATCTACGCTAAGCCTAATTAAGATGTGGTACGCAGACTGTTCTTATTACTGCACAAAACGAGCTTCAAGTTGAGGTTAATTCTAATTAACGATAGTTTAATTTAATAGTAGATATTTCATACTCTCTTTAAAAAATAAATAAAAGAGGATTGGTACCTCAACTGTCGAGACTCGATATCCCTGAATTTCTATGTGGATAAAAAAAAAGGTTGGTCGAACCATGCGATCCTAAATGCTTATTTTTACTGGGCCTCAAACGAGCGCGCGGCTTACAATTCCAATCATTTTGAAATTACAGCGTATAAAGATTATATCGGCTTCTCATTTCAATATGATTTGATTTCAATGATATAATAGGAGGCTTAGCTTTGTATCTACTAATATTTACACCTGATTACGAGCTTAGAAAGTGAGAATAGAAAAAAAAATATATAGATCCTAATTTTTTATATCATCAATGGTTCTCAATGACATCGTATAAAAAACCCGAGCAACACGTTAGCTTTTTATCAAGAGGCCCACATCGAATTCAACGGTCGATATTAATCCAAGAATTTCGCATAAATTATATATATTTTATAGATTAATTGAGCAAGGGACCAGAAACTATGTTTCGGTAGAATATTATTAAATTTACGAGACTGTTTCTTCGTAATTATCAGGAAAACTGATTATTAAAGTGAGGCTGTCACCCATTTTCACGAACTCTAAATGTAAATCGAGTAATATTTTCAGAAACATCGTTAAAAACAGATTCAAAATATATATACACAATTACTGCAGTAGTAAAAATACGTATTTTAATTGGCCATTTTCGAAATTTCGAAAATAAAAATTTCCCGAAATACTACGTCATCACTATGGTCGTGTGGTTATTGCGAGGGGTCAGACACTTGAGAACTCAGATGTACAAAATGTTTGAGCTCTTTGCACCCCCAAAACTGGACTCCGAGTTCAGCAGGAATTTTTTGGATTACCAAAGCTGAACTTGCGTGAACTCAGTGTACTAGAAAAATCAAGAGTGACGTCTCTCTCGGGTTATTGTTAAACCTACAGTTGATTCTCGCGCGTTCTGGCACGTCATAAGGTCACTTTGCACGGTATTTTTTCTAAAAAGTACTTAATCCCTTAATCCAGAAAGTCATACAGGTTTTTTGTATCAAAATTAACGTTAATTACGTTGCAGAAATTATCGACATTTAAGTTTCTAAAGAGCGCGTCAAGCCAGAGGTAAAAACTTTTAAATATGACGTTTTAATAGTATGATGATAAAATTTAAATCTATAGCCATTTGAAAAAAAATTATTGTATTACGAGGACATCTAAAATTAGTATTACGTATCTAAAAATAAATTGCGTCGCTCATAAATTAATTTAAAACAGCAGAGATTTTCCTCTGAATACATAATCTTAAAATCATTTATCAATTCCCGCCGCGAAATATCTCAAATTAGTACTAAAAATTAATCCCTACAAACTAGAAGTTATGGATAAGAATTTGCATAAGTTGAAGGTCAGACATTTCATTTTTCAATATTTTTGCGTCACATTTTTTTTACGAGATTTTTTTTGAAAGAGGCCCCTTTCGCACCTCCCTACGGCCTTATATACGTCGTAACCTTTCATTACAAGCTTTCATAAACCCAAAAATCATAAATATTTGACCACTACCGAAAGAAATACACCTTTATCTAAACTGATATTAAAAAAATTATAATAATAAAATAACTAACTGCTTATGATACTATTTCGGTGCCAAATTTTTACTGGAAGAATAGAATAAGGTATTTTTTTAATATTAGCGAGTAATTCACGTAAAGCCTGATCTGAAATAACCTTGAAAAAACACCATTTAACCGCTCTTTAGCATATTCTAAATATTATTAAGCATTATTTAAAAAATTAGCATATTATTATTTTCTATTTTAGAAAAATAATTTTTCTATGCACAGGAAAAGTATATTTTTTTTCCTGATAAATATTTCAGGGTCTTGATGATTTAAATTAGTTCCAAAAAGTTTTATCATTTTTTTTTTTTTTTTTAAAAAAACTTTGTAAATGGAAATTATAATGAGTATGGCTCAGTAGGGTGTCTTCGCTAGACTCAACCAATTAACATAAGACCACCAAGAGAGTTTCAATTACGATTTCTGACATAATTAGGTTGATAGAAAAATATTGGTTTCAAAAACCCATTTGAAACATTTTTATTTAAATGGATGGGGTTAAACAAAAGGGTTAAAAAGATCTCGAGAAGGAATTGAATTATAAACGAAACTATCCAACAATTAAAACTAATTTAGGTTAGGCTTAGCGATTCGTTTGAATTTGAATAATAATGTCAAAATAAATGCAATGTAAAAAAGATGGTCAAGTCCATAAGTGAAGCCACACCCCGAGAGGCGAGGGGAATGAAAACGGCTAAAAACGCTTCCAAAGTGGGTCGTTGTATCTCATTGGCTACAATACGAAAAACAGCAATCATGGCTCCTTTGGCTACTTAGTGGTAATAATTTATTTATGCTATAGTCAATTTAAATTGACAAAATGCCCAAAAATAAAAAAGGGGATTTTGGAACGTCAATTTGTCTATTCTTGTTTCGTCAAACTTAAAATATTTTAAAAGTAATGTAATTCGAATTGATTAAAATTTCCCGATAATAAATTTAGTTCAGTGTCCCTTTAATTTTCAGGTTTGACCGATTAATATTACCAAAGAAACCAATTTACCATTCAATAAACTAATAATTATAAATCAAAGCTTGAAGTACTATATATTCTACTATAGAAAAGCACTTTACTACGGGTCAAAGTTCATCTACAAATCACTTTATGCCATTAAAGATGACTTCACCATTAGTTCTTCCCGAAGTTGATAGATAAAACCAATGCCTGTAAATTTCTAACCATGAACCAGTAAAATACTCTCTACAAGAAACTCGCAACAGGGTTTCAAAACCACTTAAATATATCACACCAACATGCCAATGGTTTTTGTTCAATTGTGAAGCAGTTGAAACTTGGAAAAATATAATTATTCACAGAGGGAGAAAAAGAATTAAAATGACAATTGATTTAAAAATTATAATAACTGTCTTTTTGAATCCAAGATACGAGATACTTCAAAGATAGGGATCACGACATTTCTAGTTTGGAAGCAACACCAACTTAACTATGAAACATTTAACAGAAAATATTCTTCAAGGTGAAGTCTCGTGAAAATAAAATAAAATGATTGGCACGAATTTATATTTATTTTTTTTTCAAATTTTACCAAACTTCAGAAGTTATTTTAAACACCAAAAACGTGTCTAAACATTCCGAAAATAAATTCAACAGCTGTTTCATTTAAAGCTCCAAGTTTCCATTTAATTAAAAAATATTTAAGTCATCAGGGTTAATAAATTTAATATATTTAATATTAAAGATTGGGATCTGATACTCAAATTAATTTCTTATTTTCGTAAAACTTAAGTTTACAATTAAGTCTCAATTAAATCACCGCTGAGAAATATTTTATCACGGTAACGTCTTCGTTACATTATTTTCCACCGCGACCCCATCATAACACATTTTGTTACTGATCGATCCTCACAGTGATCTCATCATAGCAATTATTTTCTAAGTGATGTCATCACTTTTTTGACACCATGAAAACTTAAAAATATTTTTTTCTCCTTTCAATAAAGTCGTTTGGGCTAATTTTGCGCGTGTAATATAACACGGGCTATAAAATTCGTATTTTTTTCAGGAGACTTGTCCTTATAAAGATAGAATTCAAGATTCCAGATTGTGAGGATAACTTGGTATTAGAGGATGAGAGGAACTCTGAGAGGTTTGGTGTAACTGTCTAATAAGCCATCATTATCCAATCAAGGGCATTTTGACAGGAATTTCGTCGGGGGGCCCCCGTGAGCTTTTTCTTCCTTTTTTATTTTCCGTTTTCTACAAACGCGAAACAGATCGAGGAAGGAAAGTTAAAGCATTCCAAACATAGGGAACGAGCGAACACCCCGTAAACTTAAAGATAATAGAGTCTATATTCGATAATTGAGCTTCATTCAATTTCTCCAATTCGTTTCAGTTATATCCTACTAGGGAGAGTTATGTATGGTCTTTAAAAGTAAAGCCATCAAGCATATTTGCAATTCTTCACGCTCTATAAAAGATGAATGGTTATATTTACTAGTATACCGAATCATTTAAAATTAGCATACTTGAAAATGAAAGTAATCTTAAGACTTTATACAGTTAAAGTGAGAATGCAACCTTATCGTTTAAATAGGCCTAATCCACCACTAAAAACACTTCAACAAAAAATATTAAACTATAAATAAATTTAAAACTTAACCGGAAAATAGGCTTAGCTGGATTCATGGAGATATCCTAAACTCCCCGTATAAGGACGACCGACCAATGACATTGATCGATGGCTCTTATATGGGGAATGCAAGATCCCCATGCTTATGTCATTGGTCGCTTGTCCTTACACAGGGAGTTCTGAATATCTTCATGAATCCTGCTAAGCCGGGGAAGAAATACCCAGCTAAATTATTTGAATACAAGTGTTTAACTTATACAGAGAGCGAATTATTATCTTCTGGCGGTAATGTCCCTCCCACCAATTAAACAAAAAAAAAAAAAAAAAAAAAAAAAAAAAAAATTGCTATCTTTCACCCAAAACCTTTTAACCGTTTCAACCAAAAAGGTTAGCCCCAATTCCTATTTAATCGAAACAAAAGACACTTTCAACTTGAAGGAATTTTAGCTTACTAAGTTTTTTCTTACTAGATTAGTTACGTGGTATAATCATACACGTAATATATTAAAAATGCTGAAATTTCTTACTTTTACTTTGTTCTAGTTCTTTTGTTAAACATCGAAAAAAACTTCATTATCTACGAATCTCTAAACCACAAAATAATTAAATTAGGCCTTGTTAGGGTTAATCGACGTTTGAACTAAAAATGGAGTTTGCAATTAGGTTTACGTTCTAGCTTTGCGTGTACATTTAAGTGTTCCCGACAGACAGACAACCAGACGCATTTAGATAATTATAGAGTTTGAATACCCAATTTGAAAATTTGAAACGTTTTAAAAATACCTAAGTCGTGTGAAGGTAATATTGAAAAACCGTAATCATAATAACATATCCGAGTGTTATTTGGTTACTCCCGATATTTTACGAAAATACACCTTACACATCTAAATTCATTTATAATATAAATATTCATTCATGGGAGAGGCGAAAATTCTTTTCCTGGTAAAAATATAGACTTCTAACTTCCGTAACAACGCAATAGTGGATATCTAGAAGACGTACGATGCACAAGGAAAACAAAAATCGAGATAAAACGTCACGAATTATTCCGCGCTAAGGTTCGCTTCTCTACAAACTGTTGTGAAAATGAAAGCCTAACTTGTAAAAAGCTGATAAAGCAAAAAATTATTTCGGAATGAACAAATCCGTCAATTCCTACGTTCATTTCACCTCGATTTTGCAATAAATTGAAAGATAATGTACTAGTTATCTTTATAATATGTTTACTTACAGATAAAGGTAGCGTAATTTTGTGTGTAGTGTAAATAATTAAGTGAAAAACTCCGATTTCAATTCATACAAAAGGTTTAATTATATTCAACTCCATTATTTGGACTGAAGGATATTTATGAAGCTTAGGTTTCTACGTTTGGAAATTTACGCCTGATTCTTAACTAAAAAAAGAGCGAGGGAGGTATATCTCATATA
This sequence comes from Odiellus spinosus, assembly GCA_963920705.1. NCBI lineage: Eukaryota > Metazoa > Arthropoda > Arachnida > Opiliones > Phalangiidae > Odiellus > Odiellus spinosus. Next base: position 9,204,043 of record OY987226.1, on the reverse strand, counting down.
AAACAGAGGAAATCCTTCAACAAAGAGCAAACGTTGAATAAATAAAAAATAAAATACAAAATGAGAGAACCTAACAAATGAAATTAATCTCCCATCGTACTCAACTTACAAAAGGATATTTTAATACACACCCTATATAAGTCTGTCAAAGATACAGTAGCTTTCGCTAGTATTTGCAAATTGCCTAACTAAGGGAGTTTACTGTTGAAAACAAGAGGAAATGAATGAAAAACTCGACGGGACAAAAGTGCCGACGCATCTTCATATTTAAATAAATCTTTTATAATTTGAATATCTTGTTTTTCTCTTTTATTTTTGAAAGGTGACGGTCAGAAATTAAGTTTTAGTTCAAACCTTTTGAAATGGGTGTATTTTTAATGAAAAATATTTTACTATTTTCAAGCAAACAGAGATTGAAACTATGGTTCCCCAAATTGTTTTAGAAAAGAAATTAAAATTTTACAAAAAAGTGTGGAAAATAATTGCGCAATTCTTATATTCCTCCGAAGATCTAGCTATCTTAGCCTAGTTTGATTTATTAATTTTTACGAGAACGAGCGACAAATCGTGATAATTATTTTTATTTGAGGTTAAAGGGAGTTTTCGTTTGAAATCCCCTCAAGAAATCAGCTGGCGATACGTGACATTGGTTTTTGCTTAATTGCAGCTTTTAATAAAGAATCCTTGCTTTAAATTAATTTTTTTATATAAAGAGATGCTGACATTTAAATTTAAAATTACCGGTACTCTAGAAAAACCTTTTGTTCCGGTTTGTATATAAATTTATAGTTGAAATTAGGTATTTCGTAAAAATATATATTGCAAAAATCGTGACTAACTATTTGCAGTTCCTTGTAATCGAATTTATAAAATTGTTTAAATATTGTTAAGTTTTAAATTATCGGTATTAAAATTCCAGAGGTTATCTAACATAACATTAAGATAATTAACCTTGTTGTTAGTTAAACCTATCTTTCATCGCTCGTATTAGTTTACAAATTAACCCTCAGATAATTTCCAGACGAACTAAAACAAAACTTCAAATAACTTTACCCCCTAGAAAAACTAGCCGATTTGAGTGAAACATTCCAGAAGGAGCTAAAGCGTAAAAAATAAATCTGGGAGAAAAAGGTTAAAATTCGTATATAACCCCAGGCTAAGGCTTCACTACATATATCTAACATTAGCCAGAACACATTTTTGGCGAGTTACGACTCTTTTCAAAGCACATATATGTATAAGTAGACTAAAACTGCGGCAAAATTTGATATTAAGACTTTTTTTTATTTTGTCGTGACGTGACAGTGGCCCCTTTAAAGGGAGACCTAAAATGAAACTAAATCCGAATTTTAGAAGAAATATCCATTTCGATATTAGTGGTAGTTAATGTTATCTGACCAGTATACAGTTATTATTACTATTGGTATCCCTTTATGTCCAATTAAAGGGAGAATATAACCCGACAACAGGTAATTTTATTTTAATTCATTATCATTAAAAATACTCCTTATTCGCTTGTAAAACCGAGAAAGTAGGCTTAACAAGCATCAATGGACAGTTTGATATCTCGTAGTTAAAGAATCACCGGCAAATCACGTGAGAGGGTCCCTATGCCGTAAGTAAAACGTTTCAAATTAGGCTTAAGAGGCGTGCGCTATCATTCATTCGTCGGAGACTCGTTAACTATATCAAACTCTATGAATTATTGTTAAGCCTATTTTCCAAGTAAGTTAAATTGATTTATTGGTTAATATTGACTTATAATTTAGTGGATTAGGCTTATTTGAATAATAAAAAATCGATAGTTGCATAACCCCTTGACCTTAGGTTTGACACGATATTATTTGTCACCCTTATGACTGGGTTTTGCGCTAGTTATGGGTTTGGTATGGGGGTCCTCTTTGTTAAAGACAAAGGCGTTTATCTCTCAAGAATAATGAATCATTTGTGTTTTAAAAATAAGCCATTGTCCTTTTTAACCTCCCTTTGAACATACATGGGAGGTTAGAAATGTTCTATTTGGAGAATTTAAAACAATCGTACGCATGGGACAGAAAGATATTTGAGATTTTCTTTCTTTTAAGTCAGAATCAGCTTCGAGTTTCATAACTAACTAATGTATTTTTCTTGTACAATTCTACGATTTCATTTCATAGAGACAGAACCAAGCCTATATAAGTTTGCACCATCTGAAAACTCAGAATGATTTAGGGTATATAGCGTGTCATTGACATCTGGAGTATCAACACCGATTGGGGATATAAAGAGACAGGTCCAAAAGCACATGGTTATAGGAAGCTTCAACAAGAGGTTGGAGGTCAAATTCTCATTCGAGTTTAAATGTGAAAATGGATCTTAAAAAGACCCACCCACTAAAGAAATATTTCGCTAATTAGAAGGAAGAAATAACCGACTTCCGTTTTTACAATTAAATAATTATAACTACGCTTCAGTTTGTGAAAGTTTTGAACTACTTTTACCCTAATGAGGTTTAATATTATGTATTAAAGAGCCTCATCTTATGATATATAAAAGTAGTGTTAGCATAGATAACTTTCGTCTCTGTGAAATTGAAATCTAATATTGGGTAAAGTAAAAGGCAGGTCTGTTTATTCGTCCCGGTTCAGAGGTGGTAAATGATAGATAACAAAATAAAATTATAATAAAGTAGGAATTTAAAAATTGATATAACGGTCTCAAACTATTTTCAAAATTAAACTGAAATTGGGAGATGTTTTGAAAAGATTCTCACTACTAAACCCCCACCCCTAATTGCGAATTTAATTAACAGTCAGAATAATAATATTAATGTCACAAATTCCATTAGGAATTTACGATTTAAAGGGCGTGTTCATTAAATAAATCTATTTCTTTGTCGGTCAAAAAATTAATTAAAAATTACCGCGGGTGACACTAGCGGGCATACAATAATTTTAATAACACGAGTGTTACAATCTTGGAAAATCCCTAAATTCTCATTGTATAATCGGTTAATCTATGATAATTAATAAACTTCTAAGAATGGCTTTCAGTAACGTAATCATTCACTAAAACATATTTACTCCCAAAAGTTCCCCTATTGGTAATTTAACTTTGGTTTGAAATGAAGCAATTAAAATAAACCCTTCTACATCACCATAAAAAGTTTCCCGGGATTATTTCAAGGTCATTTTTCAGAGTTTGATTTCCTAGTATCATAAAAAAAAAACTTTATTTTTATACAGTACCGATTTTAACACCTATTATTAAGTGAGTAATATTATTGCATCGAGGTTGTAATGTTTTGAAATTAATTTTTATATCCTTTTCTGGTAATTTACGTTAAATTACGTCAATTATTTCATGTTTTAAACCGAATTACTATCAATAATAAAAAATATAGTGGTTGATATATTAACCACCCCCATTTCTGGAAATAAAATCTAATGCTAGGTATGTAGAGGTAAAATAAAACTACACTAGCCTGCATAGAGGTTGCAATTTCAATGACTATTTAGTATTTTAAAAATAATACTGTTTCCCTCAAATAGGAATTTACTAGAAACCAAATAAATACTCTACAGAAATTAAATAGTTTAGAGACTGGGTTTTATGGCCTAATATTAATTAATATGTTAATATCTATGTCTGAGATTAATTTATTTTAGTTTAATTCACATTTATCAATTTAACCTAATCGTGTTTCAAACACTCAAGTTAAATCTTTTAAAATGTACGGTAACTAAATATTAAAATTACAATAACTGATTAAATTATGTTTATATTGAACTAATTTGAATGATACTATAAAAATCATTCAATGAAGTAATTTATGTGCATTTAAATAAAACCACATTTGTGTTTTAACATAAATTATGTTCGACTCCACGACTATTTCATATTCATGCAATAACCTTCATCACAATCTTAAGCAAATTATAAATAATAATCTCAAAAACTCGATGACATGCATTTTTTCTCAATTCGTAAAGAAACCCCATATAATTAATATGAAATAAGTGAGAAATCAAGACGATGAATGCAATAAAATTAGAGCAAAATAGACCTCGGTTATCAGATATAACCTAAAAAAAGAAATGCTCGAAATAAGAGAGGTTTCGTAATTTGTTCCCGAAAAATATGAAAAAAAGCAGTAACACTTTTATCAAAAGTTAATTCCCAAACTTAGAGTAATATACGAATTTTACAGATAACAACGTATCATTATCAATTGGAAATTTATCGACAATGCTATTCTAGTAGCCTTTCTCAAAAAAAAAAAAAAAAGATTTCCGGCGCCTAACTTCTAAAGCGGTTAAGCCTTGGTTCTCGTTATCGTCTGCTGCAACACTTTAACGTGTTTTTCGTCTTGATAACTACACAATATTACAACGATAACTAAACGCGATTTAATAAAATCTTGACTTACCAACACTCGTAGTAATCCTTTCGCACGTCACTCGCGACAAGTCACTTATTTTTAATTGCATAAATAACACTTATTTTGAAGCCCTGGACTCGGCCTCCAAGTTAGCAAGATCGACTTCTCCCTCTCTCGAAAAAACACAAGTCCACAAGCTCGAGGCGTTTTGTTTAGTAGCGGCTGTTATCTTCGAGAGACGAGAGTGACGTCAACGAAACGTAACATTATTTTTTTTTTTGAGGGGGGCAGGACATCTCGATTTAAATTTTACGCGATTGATATTATTAATCTATAAATATCTGTTTAAAAAAAGAACAAAACTATCAGTTAATAATTATTATAATTTTAACCATGATTTTGATGATGTTTTTAAGAACTTTTTCACATCTTTTGATTGATTTAAAATGAGATGAAAAAGTTTTTGAAGTTTGGTTTGATTTAGAGAAGCGGGAAATTTGAATATTGTTTACACATTTTATACTAGAAGTCCAAGCTATCAAATTGTTGCACTAATTTAAAATAATTATGTTAAATCATCCTTGAAGTTATTTATTATAAATTAATTAACATATTCCCATGTTATAAATTACTAACAAATAATCAAAATTGATTTAAATCACTAATAAATATTCAAAACTGATTAAAATTGCTACAAAATGATCAAATTTATTAAAAAATTAAGAAATATCAAATTTTATTAATAAATAATGAAGATTGATTAAAAATATTAAAACTAATCAAATTTAAATTGATGTAAAATTCTCAGGACCAATCAAAATTGATTAAAAATACTAAAAACAAAATCATAAATTTATTCATTTTTCATATTTGCGGTTTAAATCAAACATTTTGAATATTTACTAAGAATCTTCATTGCCTGGTTATTTCAATTAAACTAATGAGCCACAATTATAAATATTAATTTAGCTAAAATTATATTATATTTAATGATTTGGTTATTTTTAGTAAACACAATTATCTTAAAAAATAAATATATATGAAAATTAAGTGTGCATATATACAATCTTTTTGGAGTGATTTATTTAAAATATGAGTATCGATAAAGACAGTAATATAAAAATAGTCACATTTACATTGAAATAAAAATTTATAGTTCATATTTCACGTATCAGAGTTGGATTTTTTCATATAATTTATATGAAAAATATCGACGGTAGTTTCGTGACATTTTCTAAAACTAAGATCGCAAAAACCGATATCAAAATTATGATCTGTAGGTCGAAAATAATCGAGACCTCGACCTATCTTTATCACCCACCCATTGTCTAATCTTATTTCCCGATCGTGTAACGTCGAGGAAAAATTTATTGCCATTTGGACATTGTGTTTGCTTAAACTTGATGACAACTGATTTAGTCTTTTCTTTTGACCATCAACTTCTTGTTGATGCTAAAAAATATCAGACCTACGTTTAATTACGTGTAATCAACAATTTTAAATTTCAGAACATGCGTTAAAAGAAATAAAGCCCTAAAATCTTACAGGATCTGTTCCAGTTGTTAAGTTAATTTTCCTTAAATTTGGACAATACTTAAGTAGTAGTTCGCAAAACCTTAGTAAATTGTACACCTAAAGAACAGGTATATACTTATTAGGAATAGTATTATGTACTTATGAAGAGAAAAGTGTTACTTGATGCGTATTTCTTATGTAAGGATCTTCAATATCAACGCTAGTTACTTCACTATCTAAATATCTCTTAAACAGCTGCTCGTAACTGTTGCCAGTTGAATTTGCCGAGATTTGAATTTGTTCGTGGAATGTTCCAGCTAAAATTACAGTTTAAAATTGAGCTACGTGTCCCAAATTTTGACCTGTTGCAACAATGTGAAACTACGGCGTTTATACCATCCTTTTCTCTTTGAAGTAAGACTTTTACTTTCTCCGCTCTTTCGATATATTGAGTTACTTTTAACCTCAAATCTTTCTTCTTATTGTCATCATTAATATCTGCGTTAAATAACAAGTAATTTGGTAGATTAACCGTATTATGTCCATGAATGCGAGTTTGACACATACTTTTGCATACATCCAATAGTAGTTGTATACCTTCCTGATAACAAACAAGGGCGGATTGATATCTTTTGATAGGAATGAGATGTAAAACAAAAATTTCATCCTTCCATATTAAAGCTTTCATTATTTTAAAACTGATTACCTTTTATTCTTGTCATATTCAACAGCTCTACATAAAACAGATGCAGCTGATGTTTCTATTCCTGATATTAAAATATTTTTAGGATCTGCCATTTTTTGGACAACAGAAGGCGACCGTTGGACTAGCAGACGATAACGACGAATAAACCACATTAACCCCTAATATAAAACTGGAGATCCTGGCGCCGTCTATGTTACACGCAGTAAACTATTTTTGGCGTGGCATTTAAATGACGAAACTTTTTTTTTTTTTTTTTTTAAAGCAACAAATCAAATTAATATAGAAATATTAAAATGTAATTCGAGATAGCTTCATTACTAATGAGTTAAAAATGAAGCTATGAAAAGTTTGACAAGTTTAATTAAACTTTGCTGGATGAAAGGTTTGTAAATGAGTGAATTTTTGTAAATTATAAGACAAAATTTCTAGTCTTTCGATAATAAAATGTAATATATTAATATAACCAGTGATGATACCCCCTTCTCCTAGAAGTTTCGTCTGGTACCACCTATAGCTGATGACCAATGCTGCTAGCTAACACACTAAATAAAGTGAAACAATTTGTATAATTCAGTAAATACTATTAAACATAAGTATTCCACTAAGTCCATTTCTCCTCGGATAAATCTTTAGTATACTAATGTTTAATTACTTTATATATGATACTATCTTACATTCCAATTAATAATGTTGGCCTTTAAAGTTCGGTGACTTATACACCGGCTACCGAAGCAATTAAAAAGAAAAAATTCAATCAATGTATTTTTTTTACGCTAAATGATTTCGGAACAATCGTGTTATGAAAAGTTAAACTATTTCCTGGGTGATTAGTAATTCGGAGTATACGCTTGCTCGTCACACTTTCTCCAAGTTAATTAAAAATTAACCCCTTTTAGCCTTCCCGCTCACTGTCAGTTACAAAAATTTTAACCAATTTTCACAATTTAAATGAGTAACGCCTACTGCAAACGATATAAAAGCTGAAAAATATTTTCTTCGGAAAACATTATTCAATACGGTGCAAAGGAATCAACAAAATTCCTTAACCATGAGGGTTCAGGTAAAATACATTTGACTGCACTATAAGTTGACTTTTAAATTCGAATCTTAAGTTCAATTCCTTCTGGCTGAGTGAAGTAAATTGATCTTGCTTTGTAAATTTTGTACTTGGTTCAAAGATGATTGGGTTCCTTTAGTTAATTACATAGTAGGTTTGGTAAAGACAATTCTTTTAATACCAGAAGTATTCCACTCTGGAGTTATTTTAGACATTTAATAGAAATTATTTAGATGTACCTTAACATAATTTAGATTTTTCGTCTTCAGATTGCCATACTATTTTCCTACGCCGTAGTGGCTTGGGCTGGATTTCAAACTAAAATTAATCACGGTGGAATCCAACAATCCAGTCAAGGACATGGACAATCTCACGGGGGACACGGCCATTTGCAACAAGCTTTCGGTGGTCAATCTCACGGACATCACGGAGGGCAAAGCTTCCATGGTGGTCAATCTCACGGACAACAAGCCCATCACGGTGGAAATTTGGCCAAACATCACAGCGCGCATGGTGGACACCATGGTTTAGCCGCTGACCAACATAAGAAGGGTCATTTCAATCGGGACCATGGTCACGGTTTCTTGAAAGTCTTCTCTTACGATAAAATCAACAAGCACGAGGATGCTGGTGGTCACAAACACGCTTTTGGAGGTATTAAACACCCGCATGATTGCATAAATTACTTATTTTAGCAATAGGGACCTAGCCATCCGTCGCCAATCTTGTACATGGCGAATCTCAAGAGGAATTAGGCGGAAAATCTTATACAAATCATGCAGCCTAATGTTTTTGAATTATATTTAACAGATCAACATGGAACTGCTGGGGGTTTCGCCACTGGTCATCATGGAGGTCACCAACATTTCGGACACTCGAACCACGGTGGACAATCCCACCATGGTGGACACGGTGAAGGTCATTTCGGTAAATTGAGCAGCGGTCATGGACTTCACGGTCATCACTTTGGTCATGGACAACAATTACATCAAGGACCCATCATTCAACAACAGCATGGAGGGCATTTTGGTGGTTTTGGAGGAGGATTCGGAGGTCAAGGAGGATTCGGAGGTCAAGGAGGAATCGGAGGTCAAGGAGGATTCGGAGGTCAAGGAGGATTCGGAGGTCAAGGAGGCATTGGGGGTCAAGGGGGCATAGGAGGCGGATTCGGGGGTCATGGAGGCAGCGGAGGAGGATTCGGGGGTGGTTTCTAAGTAATATTAAATTCCATTAACTTATGTACTGATAATTGATTTGTGTATTTATATTTGATCAAAATAAATTAAAAACTATCACGTGATACTAAGTTTAACAATGTTGTAAAATATAGTCTCTTGTAAATGAATAAAATATTAATTTATCTTAAACTTAGGTTTCTCTTGAGTGGGTCAGTTAAACGACTTACGCTTGTTAGATTTTTCGGGGGTAGAATTGGAATTTGTCGTAACGATGATATGTCGATAATGTCGTAACGAAGATGCGTAATAATGATAAAATTAGACCGAGTAACGCCTTAGGTCTGCAATATACACAATACTGACGACAAAGTGAGGGTGACAATGAAGTGAGTCCGATTTTCTTAGTCCATTCCGAAATTTGTACGGAAAGGCGGCCAGGCCCAGTATATTCCAAAATCACACTCGAAATCGGAACGGCCGGGTGAGACACGCTCCTTCGAGAGAGAGGGGAGAGTTGTTTTCTGTCGATACATTTTCACTCCCGTAAACGTTCTGCGCGATATTAGCACAGCCTACTTAGTTCCAATCTCAACCGCTAGAGAGAGCAATTTCAAATTCCGTATCTCGACCGTTCAGAGCTTTTGAATTTTTTCCTCTCTCCTCGGGGGAAGCTCTGACGACAAAACATTCAGAGCCACGTACCATTCATAATATGCCTCGTTGTAAACTAGAAACATGATTTACGAGTGATATTTGCTATGATGAAATCATCTACAAAATCTCATTTGTTTCAATGAAATGAAACGGGTATAAAATATAAAAATACCATCGGTTACAAAACAATAAAACCATTTGAGCTTGATCCGTTAAAAACAATAGAAATTATTGATACTAAAATCAAGAACGATCAGATAAGGAGAGGAAAAGTGGGAACGGCGCGGCTCCTACTGCGTCGGCCTAAACTCCCACTCTGGGAGAACGGGGGACAGACGGGGGTAGAGATGCTTCGTGGTAAATTGTTGTCACGTGGGTAAAACGAATCCTTTATGAGACGCGCTAGCTAGCGACCACGTGACAACAGTTTACCTCGAGAATTTCCTATCCCCCCCTTTCCACCCGAGTGGGAGGTTGGCTCTTCTCTCTCTAACTCAACGTAGCCCCACTTTTCCTCTCCTTATCTGATCCTTCTTGCTAAAATCAATCAAAGCAATAGTCGAACGGTAAGTATGAAAAATTTGCGCTCCGATGGACACTAACGAAACTAAAAAAGTTGAGACACCCTAAACTTTTAAAGAGGAGAAGGTCAGTTTCTCCAACCGTTTCTGATCACATTGGTTAATAAGTAGTTATAGGGTAGCATTTAAAAATGAACTTGGAATTTTTCACGCTCTTAGCCAATTTTAGTTTAATCAAATTTTGTCAAAGGTTTCGAGTATAAAAACTGATTACAGACTAAAATGAGTATCATTCTGACAACCCTCTCTCCAAGAACTAATTCACAATGTTTGTCCAGGTAAAATGGTTCCGAGTTAACAATGTTATGGCTTTTAGTTGAGAATTATTCGATCAACTGTTTTGCCTATAGCTAAAGCTGGTTGGCTTCATATTGTTAAAAATATCACGGAAGACCATGTAGGACTTTAATTTTAGTTGTCTTAAAAGATTTGGGCAATAATTAACTAGTTAGTTAAACCTGAAGGTCTTAGAATCTTAGACAGCCAATGCCTGCATGCATGTTTTTCGCTACTACAAGCAAAAATTCCTTGCTATTTCGTTTTTGAATTGGAAACTAGCCTTAATATCTAAAATTATATTCTAATCTTAGGTCGCTATACTTTTGGCATTCGCCGCCGTCGCTCTGGGTCAAGCTGGACTAGGACTCCAGCAAATTGGTCAAGGTTACGGGAACGCGTATGGCGGACAAGGTCACTTAAACCAAGCTGTTGGTGATTACGGACACGGTCACAACGCTGGTCAAAGTGTGTACAACAATCAAGCTTACGGAAACCAAGGGCACCACGGCGGTGGATTGGCCCAACATCACGGCAGTCAAGGAGGAAATCAAGCTCTCAATGACGTGCACCATAACAGTGGTGTTTACGCTAGGAACAAGGGACATGGCTACGAAAAGGTTTTCGCTTATGACAAGATATATTCGAATCAAGTCAACGGCGGACAACGCAATGCTCACGGAGGTAAATATGGTGGCTTAAAGAATTGAATATGTTATATCATACTGACCCAAGCTCATTCAAGAGTAGTTTCTAAAGGTCTTTTTACTAAAGTACTCTTAACTTGGCAATTCTGGGAACTGACACAATTGGTAAAGCTATCTAGTGAGGGATTAACGTTCTTATTAAAAAAATTTGGTTTTTAATTAGGGATACCAAATATGCCTTTATGTTTTTTTTGCCACTCATGTCAGCAACTTAAGCAAATGAGCAAATAGGATATTTATAAAGTTTTGTTATTCGTTGATTGGTGGAGCCCTTCCTCGGGTTATGAATCGGAATAAAATAAAGACAATAAGATAAATATCTCCTCTATTTACTAAACGAGTTCATGGTAATAAAAAGTGCTTTCGAGGAATGCATTTTTTTTTTAAATTCCTATAGGCTATTTTAACACCAACGGCGCTCTTCAAGCTCAACAACAAGGTGGTCACGGAAACTTTGGACAGTCCGCTTTCGGAAGCGAAGGTCACCAAGCAGGGTACGGTCAAGGTCATCAAGAACTCTTGAACAAGGGATATGGAAACTATGGCCAAAATTCAGGACAAGGACAGCGGCTTATTGAACTCGACGGTTACGGACATGGAAAATAACTCCTTGTACACTTGATCTTTCTTATTTGCCTAATTTATTGACAACCAATATTGTCATATATTTATTGAAAATAAAATTTACGTATTATTTTGAAAAATGACATATATTCTCTTTTCAAATGTGATAATTTTAATTTAAAAAATCTTTAATTGACTGGAATGATAATTTTGGTTTCAAGCAAGATATAAGCCTATAATATTATTAAATTAATTTTCGAGGCTGCTACTGCTTAGCTAGGCCTTTTTTTAAGGGGGAAGGGGGCTTTAGGTCATCCCCCAAATCTAAATTAGCCACCATGCAAATATTTCTCTTATCTTGTTCTTCTTAGGTTAATATAGTTTAATAAATTTAATAAATATGGAATCAAACATTAGAAAAACTGTATAATTAAATTCGGTATCTAAAACTTCAACTAAAAAACAGCGAATATATCAAGAAATAGACAGTTTAATTTCTAATAAAAGCCTTGAAAAGGTTTGCCGTCCCCCCAAATTGAGCCCCCAATGTTTAAAGAAATTACTTCCAAATTTTAAATAAATAAAACCGTGATGAAACTAAGTTAATCAAACCTTTAAATTTTGAACGTAAAATTACTCTAGCAGATCGAGCGAGAGAACAATTAAAATATCAACGTTAAGGTTAATTTTTGATTAATATACGACAAAAACAATGTAACGCTACATTGCTTCTCATGCTTCCACAACAAGCGGTTATTGTTTTCTAAGCAAGATAATAAAATTATTCCAAATGAAATAAAAAATACTGTTTCAAAATGTAATGAAAAAAAATCAATAAAAAATAAATGAAAGCGAATAAATTTTCCAAAACTCGATTTTGATTACTTTTTCCGTGGCGACACGAATTCTTAGGCCTGATTACAGAGACATATTGGACTGAAATGTTTGTATATATTTTAAAGGTAAACTATTAGCTGAAAATTAAAGTCAGTTAGGTCATTTTTTTCCAATTTATTAGAGCAGGAATTCATATTCAAATATATATGAATATATATATAATACAATATATTCATATGAATATATTGCACATATCCGTTTTCTTGCTGGGTTTTGGATTGGTTAAGGTACAGATTCGAAAATATCTCTGGCATTATATCGGCAATATAAACTTTATTAATGTGTAGTTAATCTGTCACGTTATATGGTAGCTTTCACTGGGTATTTTTCGTGAACGTAAGTAAGTCCCGCCTTTTATTTGAAACTTTTCGGTAAATACCTTTCAGAATGATTCTACGTCATCAAGTGAAAAAACAATTTTGACATGTTAATCTTGAAGTTCCTTTAAACCGCGTCAACCCAATTAAAGGTGTAAAATAGTATGAAAAATTGAAAACAAAATGCACAGGACTTCGAAAACCAATGACAACCTGACTTTAAATAATTAGCGTAAAATGAGAATCTCAGCGCCGTTTCTTATGTTTCAAAATGTGATAAACTAGAATTATTTTATGAGACTTGAACTTTTCTTTAAAAATTTCGTGAAATTATGATAGTAGTCATATATTGATTTTTAAAACTGTTCCAATTTTTATGGTTCCTCTTTAAGCGAATGGGTGTGGACGTAACATATTCTAGCGTATAAGTATCACATATTTGGTAGCGGTCAGAAGTTAATGATATGGAAATTAAAGATATATGGCGCAACCAAGTTTTAGGTATTCGAATTCTTATAAAGACAGTTACGGACGATTATCATTCATTCTCTAGTCTAACGGAACTAATCATTAGAAGGCTATAAAGGCTTGATTGACCGGACTAGCGCCAATCATTCTCGGAACAATAATCAAGAGAGTAACATGAGAGCGAAGGTAATATCATACGCTTAATTTTAAATATATTATTTTCGACTGAAATAGCTAAGAATTAAGTCGTTATTTGTCAATGATTGGCTTTTTTTAATTTATTGTAGTTCTGAATTATACAATCAATTTATTTATCTATTAAGCCAGGTATCCATTGGTAATTGTTCTAGTTATTACAATATTAACGATTAAAATGATTAATAAGGTGGTTAGCGGCGAGATTTTAACTAGTAAAAAAGGTAAGCTAAATTAATAAATATTTTACGTAGATATCGCTATGGTTAATCTGGTCCTTGGTGGCTGTCGCCTCGGCTGTGAGATCAGCCTTGCCCAGTTTCGAGAGTGGAGGTTATGGACAAGGTCAAAAGTATTCGGCTAAGGATTACTTAGACAAGAGTTTCGGAGATAATCGTAAAAATTTCTTCGATGGATCTAAACTATTCGAAGGCAGACACCACGGAGAGCAATCTCATCACGATGGCTCTCTTTTAAAAAATCAAAAAGACTTTGCTGGACAAGGAGGCTACGATCAACACCATTACAACAGAGGATATTACGAAAGGAATACTGGATCTGGTTACGAAAAGGCTTGGGGTTGGGACAGGATCAAAATTGTCAAAGACATCGGTGGAAAGAAGCGCCAATTTGGTGGTAAAATTAATTAGTACTCATTTAGAAGACAGACTCAAGCAGTAGAGACGTTTCAAGTGTCGGTATCAATAAGAGATTTGATGGTAACTTGATTTTTCAGTTCAACATGGAGAAGAACAAGAATTGAAAAAAAAGCAGTACGGTGAGCAGTCCAAGTACGGTCAAGGATCGCACGGGGAAAAAAGTAATTTTGGAAGAAATGACCAAAGCCATTATGGAAAACTGCGAACGGAACGTCAGAAAAGTGGAGAACACTTTCAAAAAAGCTACAAGTTGAAGCAAGATCCCTTGGTTTATGGGAATTTAGGTTCTGGTCAAAGTTTTGAAGGGCAGCAAGGTCAAGGGTTCGGCGCTCAACAAGGCCAAGGGTTTGCAGATCAACAAGGCCAAGATTTCGGAGGGCAACAAGGCCAAGGTTTCGGAGGTCAACAAGTTCGAGGTTCAAGAGGTCTACAAGGTCAAGGGCTCGACGGTCAACAAAATCAAGGGTTCGGAGGTCAACAAAATCAAGGGTTCGGAGGTCAACAAAGACAGGGTTTCGTTGGTCAACAAGGCCAAGATTTCGTTGGTCAACAAGGCCAAGATTTAGAAGGTCAAAAAGGTCAAGGGCTCAACGGTCAACAAGGCCAAGGTTTTGGCGATCAACAAGAACAAGGGTTCGAAGGTCAGCAAGAACAAGGATTCGAAGGTGAAAAAGGTCAAGGGCTCAACGGTCAACAAGGCCAAGGTTTTGGCGATCAACAAGAACAAGGATTCGGAGGTCAACAAGAACAAGGATTCGAAGGTCAGCAAGAACAAGGATTCGAAGGTCAGCAAGAACAAGGATTCGAAGGTCAGCAAGAACAAGGATTCGGAGGTCAACAAGAACAAGGATTCGGAGGTCAACAAGAACAAGGATTCGGAGGTCAACAAGAACAAGGATTCGGAGGTCAAAAAGAACAAGGATTCGGAGGTCAAAAAGAACAAGGATTCGGAGGTCAAAAAGAACAAGGATTCGGAGGTCAAAAAGAACAAGGATTCGGAGGTCAAAAAGAACAAGGATTCGGAGGTCAAAAAGAACAAGGATTCGGAGGTCAAAAAGAACAAGGATTCGGAGGTCAACAAGAACAAGGATTCGGAGGTCAACAAGAACAAGGATTCGGAGGTCAACAAGGGCAAGGATTCGGAGGTCAACAAGGGCAAGGATTCGGAGGTCAACAAGGGCAAGGATTCGGAGGTCAACAAGGGCAAGGATTAGGAGGTCAACAAGAACAAGGGTTCAGAGGTCAACAAGAACAAGGATTTGGAGGCCAACAAAGAAAAGGTTCCGGCGCTCAAAGAATATTTGTAGCTGCTGAACAAAATCAAGGTCGTTACCAAGGCTTGGGCGCTTTTGGTGATCTAGACCAAGGTACTTATTTAAATAGCGAAACACGGAGCAAAAGAGTCAAGTACAACCGTAAACCCTCATCACCTCTAAATAATTACGACGATGAAGCGCCAGTTGGCGAAGAAACCAGCGAATCGAGAAGAGGACTAAGTGGTAGTGAATATGAGAGTAGACTAAAGTTTAAAAGAGACTCCACGTCACGTCCCAATGAGGAAACGAAATACAATGAACCTGAACTAAGAGAAGATTACGCCAGTAATCTCAAATACAAACGAATCGATTCTTCTACCGAATCTGAAAAGGAAAATCAAGACAGCGAAAGAAGGCAAGACGAACCAAGTGAAGACGATGAAGATTCGACTACCACAACGGAAGCAGTCCCGAAGGTCTTGTCTCTGAGAAGATCTCGAAGACCTCTTGGACGAAAACTTACCGTAAGAAAATCCTTATACGGTGTGAAAAACAGTATCGTAAAAAGGTACAATAGTGGTTTGCCGGGTTTCGGCGATAAAATCGAAAGACTGCTAAAAATCGACCAAAACTCTTTAAGAATTAAGAATGATGAAATCAGTTTCTATAAACGACGAAATACAGGTAAGAATGGTAAGAAGAAGTATCACAGTGGTCTTGATGGATTCGGTGATTCTGTGGTTCAAGCCATAAGTAGCAAGAGGGAACCCGTAACAACGAACGTTCCAGAACCAATTAGGCCTAGAGAAACGTCGACCACAAGGTCTAACGTAGCAGCAATCGCCGCCGAATCCGCACCAATCAACGTTGGTGGAGGAAGTTCTAGTGTGCTATTCCCAAGTACTGGAAATACAGTTCGTGGATAATACCACACACGAAATGTATAAAATTATTATAATATTAAAATTTGTGACATAGACCTGGACGTTAAAATTTTCAAAACAGAATCCTCGATGCACTAGGCTCGGTTGTGGTTATCGACCGTGGACTAAACCAACAGATTGTGAAACTTAAAGGATGACGTCATGTGCTAACCAGATAATTGACTCTCTCGTTGGTTATAAAAGAACCTAATTATATTTATTTATTATTCTCGTGTTCAAGAGGCGTTGGCACCGAGTATTTTTCTCATTGTATATACCAACTCCTCTTGAACTAGAGATCAGCGTTTGGAATTTAGATAAGTAAAGATTATTCACAAAATTCTATGAAAAATCCATTGTATTTGACCAATTTGTGTATAAATAATCTGGTTATCCACATATTTATGAATTATTTTGAACATGCAGAGTAGCAGTGGCGTGGGAACGGGGCCGGGGGTACAGGGATACAATATGTAGCCCCCTAAAATACTAGAAAGGGAACCAAATCGGTCTATCAAATGGGTCCAAATCGAAAACGTTCCTACGCGCGTAAGATAAGCTATTGAAATGACTTCTCTGAAACCCTTTTTGCTTGTGAAGTCGAAAATGGCATTAGTGTACATACCAGATTTGAAATAATAAAGCAATAATATTGTTTTAAAGGCTTAGTACTTAACAATTAAGTTAAAAACCAGAGTTGCATCGCCAAAATATTAAAAATTCTTTCGAGTCATCGACAATGTTGTAATTTTATTTTTCTGATTATATCGTTATTTCAAACGATTGGTTTTAAAATAAAAAACGAATTGTTCTAACGTTTGAATTTGGGTCTTTTCTTTGAGAATAATAATGTATTCTTGTAAAGCGTAGGTTATTAACTAGAAAACAAAGTAATTAAGGCCGCTTTCAGGTTTCTGGAGTAACGAAGTAGATGACGCCAAGTACGCGGTCAAATTATTGCGTAGGAAAAGAAGGGAAATGGTGCAACGCGGTTTAAATTGTGGGGTGGTCCTGTATTTGGACACGAATCGTTGATTTTCGGCCCATAAAAAAGGAAGCCGATCAAAATTCCATAAACATAAGAGAGTACCAATTACGAACTAATATGTGTAATATTGGTATACGTATTTTCTATACCTGTATAGAAAAGAATATACATTTTAGCCCTGATTTTGAACTATATTATAAAAATTAAAATGCCAGCCATTACAAAACCTTTTACTTCCCCTTTAATATCTATTTGCAATCTTGTATACTAGTGGGTTAGGCTTATCAAAATCGATAATGAATCGATAGAAGATCATTTGTCATTCCCACCTTAAACGGAGAATGAAACATAACACAAGTGATTTTTTTATCGATCCCTTATCGTTTAAATAGGCCTAATCCAACAGTAAAAACACTTACAAACAATTATTAAACTAGAAATAAATTTAAAACTTACCCTGAAAAAAGGCTTAGCTGGACTCGTGGCGATCCCTAATTTCTTCGCATTGATGAGTCAGCGACCAATGAGCAAAGGCCCGTCTTTAAGGCGAGATCTCCATGAGACTAATTCCAATAACATTCGATTGGTCGCTGGCCCATCAAAGCGAAGAAATTCAGAATCTCCATGAATCCAGCTAAGCCTATTTTCCGGGTAATTGTAATTTTTTTTTTTAATGGTGAATTAGGCTTATTTTAACGATAAGGGATCGATAAAAATCACTTGTTGTTAGGGTACATTCTTCCTTTAATGAATTTTTGATAATACCCCTAGGAAAAATAAATCAAGAAAAAAAGCATGTCAATAATATAAAATTAATTATTGTAGCTAGAAGGTATTGGATAAACCCATGATCTTTCTAATACAGATCATTAAGACATTGAACTTCTTCTCACGAACGAAAAATATTTTCTTTCGCAATTGTCTTGGAGCACTTTATTTAATTTTGATTACTAGCAGCCAAAACCGAAGCGTGAAATTTTCAGAATGACTAAGCCAATTTTTGACCAAAACATAAATAAACCGCAATTAAATTTAATACTCTTTGAAATTAACACCCCGAAACCACAAAAATTATTACCTTAATTTAATTGCCCCAATTATCGAGTACGAAAATAGAATTTGTAATCCATTTTTCTTAAGGACACCCATAAAACGAAGGATCTTGAAATTTCGAAATTTCTACAATACTATTTCGAAGTTATCGTTCCATCCCCTTTGATTCGGAAATAAACACAACGATGTCATCCGAGCGGAACTTGTTTTAAAGTGCGAGTCTCGAGTGAAAAATTACTCTTTTGTTGATTGCATAACAACACATTTGGATCGATTCAATTGACCATATGCTCGATGAACACCACATATCGAAAGGTCTGTAAATGACACGCTACCATTCTATTGGCGGGATCTTAGGTGTCACTTTCTACTGCAGTTAATATGAATTTGAAAATGGAGCTAATTAGGTAGATATTTGGAAATACGCGTTTCCTGTTTAACGTGTGTCGAGTTTTCACACGTTGACCTTTTCAATAGCGCTGGTTGACCTCATCGTCTATCTCATGAGTTAATATAGCCTAATAAAGTAAGTGGAGACGAAATGTCATGAAATAAGGGTGAATAAGATAGCTACGATGAAGTCACCATGAACCTTTGTACTAAAATATTAACTCCTGACTAAGTTTCTAGCCCTACTGGTTTAATTATATGATTTTTGAATTTATAAAATTCTCATCGTGACTTCAGAAATACGAACATATTATTTTAAAAATTAACGATTGTTATTTATTGAACGATTTTAAACGGGCCCATATATTAAGCTCTCTCCTTCACTAGGTTTTTGTCCTCCGCCGACATCTTTGAACGGTTTACAAATGAAGTTTTATAACTCCCAGATTCCGCTCAGATGGACGTGGTAAAAGCCTTCTGTTGGTCTCGTTTCAACAGTTTTCTATTAGCCAAAATTACATATTCGTGAGCCTTATCCTTTACCAAAATCGAACAAATTTTGAGGAATAGGGGACGAAAAACAACACCCTTGAGAACTAAAGAAAAGGTCGTTTAACGGTAGCGAGGTTTTTCCTAAATTTGATATTTTTCTATTTCAGATTTCACGCTATGTTTAGCTTCCTTCTCTGGCTGACTGCCGTTGTGAAAAATGCCAATTAAAAAAAATTGTAAATAAAGGAGAAAGCGACGGAGAATGACCTCAACTCCCGATCCTCCCCCTCACTACTTGCCGAAGTATTACCGGTGACAAAGAGATAACTAAAATAGACACTGGAGCTGGCGTGGCCAAATTGGTAACGCTTTGTAAACGTAAATATCCGGTCGACCAATTAGAAAAAGTCTTTGGGCATAACCCCGTGTTGGCTATAAATGATCTAAACGGAAATGCACTATGGTTAGTTATTATTTGGATTTCTAGGCTAACGGACGTGAACATGGTAAGTCTATTTCGGATTAAAATTTATGTTTAGCAATCGGATAGATTGTGTTTTAAAGTAAGGTTCTGGCATCTAGCCCTCGAAAGGACGCTGGCAGCTAAGGGAATCGAATATGGGACTAACCACTGTACCATGGCACAGCTTGTAGGGATTCCATTTTAAGTAGATGGCATTTATTTTGAGAAGGTTATTTTACAAATGTTCATTAAAGACCTAAGGTTACTTTACGACCTAAGGTTTATTTTTAAATGGTTACTTTACGACCTAAGGTTCATTTTGAGAAGGTTACTTCACGACCTAAGGTTCATTTTGAGAAGGTTACTTCACGACCTAAGGTTCATTTTGAGAAGGTTACTTTACGATCTAAAATTTAATTTACGAGGGTTACTTTACGACCTAAGATTTATTTTACGAGGGTTTCTTTACGACCTAAGGTTTATTTTGAAAATTTTGCATTACGACCCGAATATGTTTTGAGAATGCCATATTACGACCCAAAGTTTATGAGTATAATGCATTACAGTCTAAGGTTTATTTTAAGTAGATAACAAAATGAACTAAGATTACTGATGGCTTTACGACCTTAGTTTTATTTAAATTTATCAAAATGATCAATTTATATATAATCATATCAAAATGCTAACGTTTCTATTTCGACAGTTTATCGGAAAGAAAGCGAACCTATTCTTAATCCTCAGCCTGACTTGTCTCTCTATCATCCTCGCCGCCGAGGAAAAACCCAATAAAAAAGACCCAAATAACAAGAAAGCTCGAGAGAAAGAACACGACGAGCTACCCAGCGCTAAAGAATTAAGATCTAACCCACCAGATGGCAATTTACAATCCAACCAACAAGAAGGCCAGAAGACGCACGGCCAGGAACACCATGGACAGCTTCCTCACCATCATCATCACCCACCGGGTGACTATCCTCATCACCCACCTCACGGACATCCCCCTCACCCAGCTTTACCGCCCTTTCAAGGGGTACCATTAGGTCCTAACGGACTCCCGATTCAAGGCTACGGAGGACATGTTCCCTATCCATACCCACCTTTGACTAGAAGACAAGACATTCTGGGTGGGTTAAATCTAAATGGTCTGACGGACCTACTAGCGGGATACTTGGCGGAGATTCAACAACAGCAGGAACAAGCCGCGGCTGAAAAAGCCGCCCAAGAGGAACAGGAAAGACTGCAAGGAAATAACGAAGTTGGAAACCAAAACGAGCAAGGAGGACATCAGAATCAGCAAGGAGGACATCAGAATCATCAAGGAGGACATCAGAATCATCAAGGAGGACAACAAAATCATCAAGGAGGACAACAAAATCATCAAGGAGGACAACAAAATCATCAAGGAGGACAACACAATCCTCACAAGATCAACCTAGGTCAACCAAATCTTCAGAATCACCAACCAGGGCAAGGACAACACAACCCGCACCAGATAAACCTTGGTCAGCAAAACAACAGGAACCGCCAACAAGGTCAAAGAGGTCAAGGTGGTGGACAACAACAAAATGTTAGAGGCAACCATAATCAACAAGGTCAAGGTTTTGGTGGACCACAAGGGTACGAAGGCCAACAACAAGGATTCGGGCAAGGATCGCAACAAGGATACGGACCACAGCAAGGCTTCGCCGGAGCACCAAGCTACACCAGTTACATACCACAGGAAGCC
Organism: Odiellus spinosus; assembly: GCA_963920705.1. Taxonomy (NCBI): domain Eukaryota; kingdom Metazoa; phylum Arthropoda; class Arachnida; order Opiliones; family Phalangiidae; genus Odiellus; species Odiellus spinosus. The sequence goes on along the minus strand of OY987226.1, from coordinate 9,182,618 downwards.
TTAAGAGTTGTCCCTTATCAAGCACCGGGTTATCCGGTTTACCCTCAACTGCAGGACGAAGAAATATTTTTCAGACAGAGAGAGGGTCAACAAGGTCAACGACGAGGTTCGGGAGCTCAAGGATTTCAAGGGGGTCAAGGAGGTCAAGGATTTCAAGGGGGTCAAGGGGGTCAAGTATTCCAAAGGGGTCAAGGAGCACCAGGAGGACAAGGTTTACAAGGATCTCCCGGATTACAAGGACCGCAACAAGGGGGTTACGGAATACAGGGACCACAACAAGGGGTCCAGAGATTACAGGGACAACAACAAGGGATCCACGGATTACAGGGACAACAACAAGGGGTCCACGGATTACAGGGACAACAACAAGGGGTCCACGGATTACAGGGACAACCACAAGGGGTCCACGGATTACAGGGACAACAACAAGGAGGTGGAAGAGGTCAAAATACTGGTGGAGGTGGTCACGGTTTAGGCAATCTTGGATACGGAATACCTTACGCGGACGATTTTAACTTCAGAAGAGAAGATAAATTAGATCACGAAACGCCGAACAAGAGAAGAATAAACTCTGGAAAAAGAAGTCATCATAATGGAGAACATAAGCCAAAACTTAACGCGGAGGCCGCCGCTCTTTCAAAGAAAGAAAAGGATGGCGAAGAAGAATAAGATCTACATACGGATCAATACGAGTCAATGTTGATTTTTCGCCATGTTTAAGGAACCAGGACATTATACTTTTAATTTTATTATAATTTTATCGTTATTAAAAATTGAAATATTATTTTTTGTGACTTTATAGATTTCAGTGTACACCCGAGTTCACTAAGTTTGAAAATAAATAAGCACGAACTCCATGGAACTCGGGTTCACCTTTCGTTATTGAAAGGTTTTTTTAAGAATAATGTACACAAAAGTTATCGACCATGATAATTAACTTAAAATATTATTAAATTAATGTTACGAGACTGCTACTTCACGGTTAAGAAAAATTGTTTATTAAATAAACGATGTAGGAGATCTTTCGGACTTACTTTAGTCCGTTTTTAATTCAGTTTTCCTAAAATGTTTATTAAAAAAAACCTTTTTAAACCAACCATGAAGTAGCAGTCTTGTAAATTAATTTAATAATATTCTACGTATTCTTGAGTTTTTAAGTGAACTTTTGAACCATTTTTACTGCATAAATTATAAAAAATGTGAAAAAAAATAAATAAAATTTGTAAATTGTAATACAAATAATAAATTTTTAATTAAAAATGTGAGTATTATATTAAATTATTTTTAAAAATTTATATTTTCAAAGGAAATTTCCCCCTCGATCCATTATCGTTAAAATAGACCTAATTCATCAGAATATATTTGAAACAAATGTCAAGTTAACAATGAATTTATAACTAGCTCGAAAAGTAGTCTTAGTATGGATGAATTATGATAGGTATCAACAATTATTTCAGCAAGAATGTTAGAAACTAATTAACCTTTCGTAATAAATTTAGCTTTTCCATACTATTTAAAATCCTTATTCAATTGTATACCTCTAGCTTTTTAAGATTTTTTAAGAAACTTCAAAAATAAAAATGGAAAAAATATCAAATTTTTTTCCCCTTTTGATGACGTTGAATCATTTTGGAAAGTAATTAATGATACATTTCGAATGAAAAGTAGGACTTTCAGGATTATAATTACTTTCACGAAAAGGACCACGTAGCAGCCTCCCAAAAATATGCCTCTTACCATGGTTAGTGTTGCAAAATATCGTGAATTTTTCTTTATGCCTATCAGTTACCCATTATTAAAACTAAAATTTAAATCCGCGTCAAGGGCGTTTTTAATTTAAATCATATTTTTTACAATAAGTTTAAACTGAAGCCAAAGCATAAAAAATGCGTTTTAAAAGTATTATATTCAGTAAACTTTCAACTTAAAAATTATGGAACCATAAACATCGTAAATTTAGAGAAACGTTTAAATTTTCTTCGAATCAAAGTAGTTAACCATATATACCATAGTCAAAATTTAAATAGAAATAACCAAGAAAGCGTGAACCATTTAAAAACAAAAAAATTAAATAAAACCGAAATTTAGTTCACGCTTCAAGTAGCTTTATAATTTACACTTTCCCATGTATAAAATTTTCTTTACAATATTACATTTGAATATTTAAACCAACCCCAAAACTACGCCTTCTCCATCCCTGTCTCAAATATGAAATGGTTGAGCAATAATCTAGATTTAGATGGGTTTTTTGGAAAAAGTAAAGAAAAAGTATCATATTGTTAGATAAAACCTCTTGAAATGGGTGTAAAATTTCACTGCAATTTGTCAGTACTCCCAAAAATATGTTTGCTAATTGTATTTTAACAAATACTTAATTTGAATTAGTTGGCGCAGAGAATATTTGATAATCTTTGCAAACTTGTCATTATTGGAAACCTATCACTGCAACCAAGAATCCATTCAGGTTCCATAAGAATATGGCAGCATAGCTTTAGCCTCTGGTACCATCCTCCCAAACTTTGTAACAAAAGTTCGTCTGCAATTTTCGCAACATTTGTATGCTTAGATCTTTTTTCGGTCGGCTCCATTTTTATTACCCAAAATATTACGTCAAGGTCGTTAGTGGCGCGGGTTAATAATATAATGTCAGGAGCGATTTACTTGAAAAATCGATTCGAAGCAGACGAACTTTTGCTACAAAGTTTGGGAATTGAATCGCGGCCCTCCCATATTCTTATGGAACCTGAATGAATTCTTGCTGCAACTAAATAATTTTTGCAAAAAGATATAATATTTAAACGAGCTTAATATTGTGATATAGCCTTCAAATTAAATTATAAAATTAATTTCAACATGATTCAATACCGTTTCAAAAGTAACTTTTGATGAAAAGTAAACGTTCTATGATTAAAATCAGTGGAATAATGAATAAATAAATTTAACTGTGGCACTTTTCTTTACATATATAGCAAGGTGTTTTTTTCTGAAATAAACGGAAACATCAACATATAAGGTGACGACGCCTTTAAGATTGAAGAAATAAAAATAAGAAAAATAAAATATAACAAAATTTTATGTACCTTAGAGAGATCGGCGATCTCGAATTAGGTTAGTGGAACGTCGATTTTAAAAAGCATCAAACACCAAATAGGGAAAGGTCGAAAAAACTTAAGACCAAATTTAGCTATAAAGACACCCCTGCTATAAAGAATTGTTGCAAAAATGGAAATTATTCCACTCTCTTAAACTTCAATGCGTGATAGTCCTGCCTGCGTTCGGGGAAAGAAATGTTTTTACCAAAAAAAAAAAAACTGGGCCACTCTTCCGTCTTTTGTCAAATTGATCGTCCAAAAGGTTGCGAATTTGTGAGAGATATACTTTCGAAACAGGGAAACTGTATAAATTTAATATTTACACCTGTTGTTTCAAATACCTTTTCGTTTGTTTGCCATTTTTAGAAAGTTCAAATACATGAGTTCTAATTTCACTAGGCTATTGTTAAAATTTGTATTTCTATTGGTAGAGATCCAGACTGTCGACTTTCAACTGATCGGGTTGAAAAGAGGTTTTGCCCAACTTTCAAATGTTCGACGATATGGTTTAGATAAGGTTAGTATGAATTAAAATAAACATTAAATAGGAATTAGGTTAGTTTTTAACTTAATTAGGACTCAAATAGCTTTCACTATTTTTCGTTTACAATAAATTTCGGGAAATTTTATATATATGGTTTAAAAATTTATTAACGCAAGGTCATTGGTCCTGTACTCCAGGGACTCCAGATACTATTAATGCTAAAGTTTCTAGTTATAGCAGCTTTAATCTTTAAAGGGAGAATGAACCCCGACAACCAGAGATTTTATATTGATATCTTATAGGTAAAATAATCCTAATTTAATAGTAAATATATTTACACATAATTAGTAGGTTTGATTAGATATCAATATTTAACTTACTTAGAAAGTAGGCTTAACTAGGATCCATAGAGAGTCTCGGAAGCTTTTTCACTTCAGTAAAATTAGGCTTAAAAGGGTCGCGTTTCAAACTCTCTAATGATCCCTGTAAGTCAAAAATTGAACTTGGTTGTAAATTATTTTACTATTGAATAAGGCTTCTTTTAATGATATGGAATTGATGGAAAATCACTTGATGCCAGGTTGCATTCTCCCTTTAAAAGCAAAAATTCGTGCAAGTGTATTAATCGTCCATTCAACTTTCGTATTAAGCCCAGTTCTTAGGAATGTATAAAATATAAGCTAAATTAGGTTATTACTCGGTGAAACAAAAACAAAATAAAAAAAAGCAAATTATAACAGAATGCGTAAAGCTTTTATTTACAGCGTGCATTTTACAGAAACAATGATTTTTGAAATTTTTTGTTTTTTTATATAACCATCAACAAACACCCTCAAACCAGCGAGGACGGCCATGAACCAATGGCTTTTTATATCCTTAAAATGGATCCAAACTGGGACACAAACACGAATAGGTACAAATTTAGAAATGGTGGTCTATTTACAGAAAAAGATGGTGATCAATTCTATTCGTTTTCACCCGATTTCGGTTCATCACGCGAAAGGGTTCCCGAATCCGTGAGCCCCGAAATTACCGAGATGGGCACCACCGGGACCCGCTCCGTTTTTGAGTATTTCTAAAATGTCACTTTGGCTGAGTTCTGATTGGGGACCATGGTTGCTAGCCGCGAATTGCTCGTCTGATCCGGCTCCCTCGAAGTTACCAAAGTGACCCGAATTATCGCCCAAACCTTGGATTCCGAATTGGAATGGTCGATCGCGTCCTCCGCCAGATTCGGCGTTGTGACCGCCAAATTCTTGACCTTCGGCTCCTTGGAGGTTAAATTGGAAGGGGTTTCCACCGGCCCCTCCACCTCCGCCGAGGTCGAAGGGGAATTGCGGTGGTCGGAAGGAGTCTGGGAAACCAGGAGCGCGTGGCGGGGAAGAGCCTTGAGAAGATCCACCTTCGCCTTCGCCTCCTCGGATACCGTGCGACTGCCCTCTACTTCCGGAACCTTCGCCGTAACTGGAGCCTCCTTGCAGTTGAGCCGGGGAGAAACTGGAACTTCCTTGCAATTGGGCCTGAGTGAAACCACCTCGGTAACCGCCTCTCAGTCCAGAACCACCGTGAATACCTTCACCGGCACCCGAAGCCATTCCATGGTAACGATTTCCTTCGGATTCTCCGTATCCCGACAAGGCGGCGGTACCGTAATTACTTTCTGGGGCACCACCAGAGTACGCGCTGGACGATCCTCGGTAAGCTCCGCTTTGCAAGCTAGCCAATCCTCGGCTGTCACCACCTCCCCCGTAGCTTTCTTCAGAGTTTCCAGATAGTCCGGCTGGTGATCCTCCGTAACCCTCGGTACTTCCTTGTCCTCCGTAAGCGCTAGATTGTCCAGAGTAACCTCTTCCGCCTGAAAGGGCGCTAGCGTATTGTTCACCTCCTTGGGATGAGCCGGGGTAACTTTCTCCTTGCGATGACGGACCGTAAGAGGCGCTAGATGAACCACCTCCATAAGCGGCGCTGGATGAACCGCTACCGTAAGAAGGGCTGGATGATCCGCCACCGTAAGCGGGGCTGGACGAGCTACTTCCATAACCTTCACTTCCGCCAGAAGACGAGCCACTGTATCCGGAAGGACCGGAAGCGGACGTTCCGTATCCAGATCCACTAGATGATCCTTGATAAGACGACTGCGTCGGGGCGTAAGCGTACGATTGTCCGCGTTCGTCATTACTATCTTCTTGTTGGGTTTGGTAGCTAAGTTGTTGTTCGGCGACTTGGGGCACCCTGACGTAACTAGCGCCTTCTGGGCTGGATACGTAACGACCAGAGCCTCCTAAGGAGGACGAGTATTGCCTAGCTGAGCCCGAGGACGAACCACCAGAAGTAGAGGGCCTAGTGACGTAGTATCGGGTAGTTTGGAGTTGACTACCGGGGCTCGATAATTGTTGTGAGTAATCGGGTTTGTCATCCTGCGTTGTAAGTTGCTGGTACTGAGCGGGAGACCTGTAAGAGCTAGTAGTGTAACGAACGGGTGAAGAATCTTCGTTGCCGAAAGAAACCGTCTGCCTTCCGCTGGAAGACGAGTAAGACGGTTGCTGCACCTAGAAATCGAAGTGTTTTTGAGACAACCAAAAAATACCCTAAACCCAGAGTATAGCACTTATTGGTTTTCTCAAAAACTAACCTGAATGTACTGCCGAGTAGGAATGGTATCAGATTCTTTGTAATTAGATTCGGTAGAAGAAATACTGGGAGAAGTGGAAGAGGACCCTCCGCCGGATGTTGGGCGATAATAAACAACGTATCGGGTTCTCTGTGTCGAGGTACCCGGCGTTTTGGCCACTTGGGAACTACTGGTGTATCCTTGAGGCGTGGCCGAAGCGCACACCAAACACAGCCACAATATAAACTGATAATAATAATAATATATAATATGAAAAGCGATTTCCGTGAAATTAATTTAGGGAGGTTCGACCGTGACCCAGTAATTTTCCAAGAGGAAGCAATGATGTCTAAAGTGTACCGGTAATGATGTTAAATGAAGCTTATCAAACAATAGCATCAAAGAATGTATCGCTTAAAGGCATAATGAAATGGGCCTAGTCAAATTTTAAGCGTTGAAAGAGTTAAGCGAGTAAAACGAAAACTAACCACTATCTTTTCGCCTAACTCTAATTAAATTAATAGTTAGGCTAAATGCAAATATTGGCACCGATTAACTATCCACTTTTCATAATTAGTTCAATTCTAGATCGGTTTCTCAAGGGTTAGTTAGGTTAATGAGCTCAAGGGTGGACTGAAACTTCGTTTCAAAATTGAACCTAACAAAGCAGCTTGACTCTGATTGTTGAAGTTCAATTGAACTTTCAATTGATATACACATTAATTACTCTAAATATTGAAATTTTGAACTTTCCTACTTCTCAAATTCAAGAAATTTTCAACAAATTCTAAAATTTAGTTTGTTTATCAAATTCCAATTTCACAAACACATACTGTTCTTAGTCAAATAATATATATTTATTTTAAAATTAAAAGCTACTCTCAGTGGAAACAAAGCTATAAACTTGATTTCTTCGAGACAGGAGGGAACCTAGCATACTATTTAGCATTAACTAGAACTTGTAATTAAATATACCGCCTGGAAAAGGGTGAAGTATATATTATCGCGATCTTCAAAAAAATAAAAAAAAAGTAGAACAAGTGACTTTAAACTTAACAAAGAAAATTTCCAGCTTTTTTAACCACTAAGATTTTATCATTAATGATTATTATAGCCTGCAGGAATTAGAAGAAAAAGGTTCGTTCATCTCTCAATATAAAAATGTATCCTTGCATGGGGGAAAGATGGATGGGGAAAACTCTAAAGAAACAAGTTTGTCGCTCTTTCAAGACGAGATTTGAGAAAATATCAAAATAAACGAGATTAGAAGAGCCGAACGATTTTAGAGGCCAAGGTCTAGGAGATTTCGATCAAAAACTAGAACAGGAGGATAAAAATTTCATTTCAGCGAAGAGATATTGGAATATTTTCTTTCCTGGGGGCAGTCGGAGATTTTTGCTCTTTAAAGGGATACTAGACTTTCATAACAAGTTAAATTTAATTGATTTGAGTTTTAGACTGCACCAATTTAACTCTAAAACGCCAGCTATTTCTAACAAACATCTCCTTTGTTTTAGGCGACATTTTTATTTCAAAGATGAAATTTCATTGGTATCAGCAAATGAGTCATTTTGAAATAAATGTGAAATTTCTTCGAGCCTAATTAAAAGTTAATTGTTTTAAGAGTATAGTATCCCTTTAAATACTGTAGATTTCGTCAGGTTGAGATTAAGAGAAATCATATTTGGTAATCCTAGATTTGCAAGCGACGAAACTAATTAAACTATAACAACTTTTCGTCCGTCATTAAAATATAATCAGTCGAAAACTAACCAAATATGAGACTCAATAAATACTCGAGTTACAGTTAAACTCTAAACTTATTCTAAACATGATTTCCATGTTAATTTCAGATTAATTAACATAATGACGAAATCACCATTGATGATATAGTTCGCTATAGCAAAATAAATTAAATAATTGTAGAATATATTAAGTGTAATATAAATGAGAAATATGTGTGGAATTTTGCATATTTCAACATAATCTATTCTTCTGTTCAAGACGAGTTAACAAAATATTAGAAACTGAGGTGGATTTAAACATAATGCTAATACTTATAGAGTAAAAGTAGTCCGTATAAACTCCCCTTGAATACGACGAGTTTAATTTAATTCGGTAGCGTTAAACCTTTAGATAAAGCTTTACGCATGGTGGAAACTGTCTGATTCTAAATTTAGATTATTTCTTCAATCATAACAATGTTATGTGTCTTGAGGCGATGAAATGGTTTAGATTCAACCCTATCTTTCTCATCCTTATCTTTGGAAAATAAAAGAAGAGGTGTGTGGTTTTGTAATCACTCTTAATAAAACCTGCTTTTGTTTATCATTTTAAGCCGATCGACCTCGATCTTTAACTCGTTTTTTTCAATATTTTCAAATTTGCATATTAATTCATTCGGCGACGAAAATAGGGAAACTAAAGTGGTAAATATAACGCTCCCCTTAAAAAAAAAGAGAACTTGAACTCGATCTGATTTTAGGGAACATTTAATAAGTGATTTAAATACTTATTAGGATTTTATGTAAATTATGGAAATTGAATGAATTAATGTTTTACCGAATTTTTTGGAGCAATTGCTCTAGTTAATTGTTCTTTTCAGAGTTACACGTCTGAGGTGATAACATTGTTTGCAAATTGCAATGAAATTAATTATAAAAATTCATTAGATTTAATCGTGCTTTTATAAACTGGGTAATTAATATATTAATCATACTTTTTCGGAAAGAGACCAATAAAACCTATTTTTTCGGAAAGAAACCAATAAAACCTACTTTTTCGGAAAGAGACCAATAAAACCTACTCGTTAGGAAAGAAACTTATAAAACCTACTTTTTCGGAAAGAAACTTATAAAACCTACTTTTTCGGAAAGAGACCAATAAAACCTACTTTTTCGGAAAGAAACTTATAAAACCTACTTTTTCGGAAAGAAACTTATAAAACCTACTTTTTCGGAAAGAGACCAATAAAACCTACTTTTTCGGAAAGAGACCAATAAAACCTACTTTTTCGGACAGAGACCAATAAAACCTATTTTTTCGGAAAGAGACCAATAAAACTGACTTTTTCGGAAAGAGACCAATCAAACTGACTTTTTCGGAAAGAGACCAATCAAACTGACTTTTTCGGAAAGAGACCAATAAAACCTACTTTTCCGGAAAGAGACCAATAAAACCTACTTTTCCGGAAAGAGACCAATAAACTGTTTCACTTAACCATGCAGAAGTAATCTCGTAAATTATTTTAATATTATTAGACGTTTTTCACCATGGTTAACAAATTTTGTGCAAAGGAAAATAGATCATACTTATGCAGAAACACGAACTAGTCAATAAAATAGATCACACTTGAGAAAAATATTCTAAAACGATGATTTTGCATAAAGTCACGCCAAAATATGAACCAGACGACCAAGAAATATCAAGCCAATATGCAACCAGGCTACTAATGTCTACACATGAAACAAACTATGTTTATCATTATCAAAAACCAATAAATGAACCATGACAAAACCAAGAAAATTCAATCCAATATATGGACTAAACGAATAAAAAAAACTAAGTCATATATAATCCACATTAGTTACCAAGAAAATCAAGCATATAATACAATCCCACTAACAAGAAAATTTAACTAACATTTGAACAAAGAACAGTTACCAAAAAAAAAAAAAAAAAAAAAAATCACAACCACCATACGTCCACAACATTTTCTTAGCGTAAAAGTTACCATAAAAACCCTCAAAACTACGTGACCATTTGCGTTGATTAGGGAACTTGTACGATCAAAAGCACCCCAAAACGTTTATTTAATAAACAGTTTTTATAACCATGCAGTAACAGTCTTGTTAATAATTTGTTATAATAAAACTAGTTCTTTACGGTGATTTTTTTCTCTTAAGTAATGTTGCGACTTCACTAGATGTATATACCAAGATAATTAAGCCAACACCATAAAAATGAAGTAAAATGAATGATAACAAAGCCGTGCAATAAATACCATAATTATAAAATTACATTACCGATACTACTTGGAAAAAATCGTTGGAATTAACACTGAGATATACACGAGATCTTTCTGGAGATTTTTAATAATTCGAAACGGGGCATGAATTTCCATATATTCGCAATCACTTTAAACGCTGGATTTATTTTTCATTTCCAATCAAACGAGGTATCAATGAGCGTTAATTAATTAGTCCAAATCGAGTCGTATATTTCTCAGTGTTAATCCCATCGACGTCACAAAAATGAAGGCCGCGTATATGCGATAGTAATCCAAAAGGTATACGGGAAAATTTCTCGCGAAATGGTTGAAGAATCAAATCGTGTTATGGTTACTCACGGATCTCATTTTGCAACCGCTCCGAATCATGATTCTCAATAAAATACAGACACATCTCAAGAAGATGCTCCATTTTATAAAGGGCTAAGTCTGTCCCGTTACAATTTTTTGAGGTTGCTCCTCCCATTTCGGAGCGTCGCTAGAGCTTTTCATTGGTACCTGGCTATACTATACCCACGCGTTACGATGGCCAACATTACGAGGAAAAACAAAACAACGAGGGGTGGGTTAAGAACCGCGCGGACGATTACGTTTGATGGGAAAATATCCCCCTAATATAACTGACGCGCGTCTCAAACTTTAGACTTTCCTTAAACCAAAAATTTCTTTCTTTTTAAAAAAAAATGCTATGGCTCGCTTTCGAGCCTGCAAGCGTGTAGAAATATAAATTTTTATTTTTTTTTGGGTATATCCCCGAACAAGTAAGTGTAGGTGATGTATTTTAATATTATCTGTTTTAAAGGCGGATACTATATAAATTCTAGAAACAATTTTAAGTTATTTTTAATCGATTTTGAATACCTAAAACAGAAATCTAAATATGCTGAAACACTCGTAACGAAGGTTTCGTGGTAATTCGCGATTAATTAGCATAGTTGCGAAATTAGGCTAGATAAAGTTTCCGATTTATTACTTAAGTACTCAATTACTGATGCCAGTGAATCTTCGTCTTTGAAATGATTGGAAGCTGAGCCATCAATATTAAACCTATTTTCTGGGTAAGCAAATTTCGATATTTATGGAATGGTTAGCAACGATATATGCGTTAACAAAAACCACTCGTGAAAATACTATTGGTGGGTCATAACCTTCCGGTCACATTGAGATTACTCTTGTTAGTTGGTATCGTTGGACGATTTCACGAGTAAACAGTTATGATGAGTTCGTAATGATGTTTAATTTTTATACCTCAACATCTGCCAGTGGTAAATAAACGAAAACATATTTTAGAACAGATTCAAGGTAGGAATTGTAGGTCTTGAAGGGTTTTCGTGGGTCAAAACACGCCAAATATATATATAATAATAAACCTCACGGGGTTGGATCGCATGATCAATGAAACTAAACGTCTTTATAATATTAACTGTGACAATAAATATTTTGAATTATGGGCCCCTCCCTGTATTGATTTAAGGACCCCTTATATTAATTTATGGGCTTCCTATATTGAATTATGGGCGCCTTCTATTAATTTAGGGATCCACCATTTTCAAATCATGGGTCCTCTATTTTCCAATCATGGGCCCTCTATTTTCCAATCATGGGCCCCCTATTTTCAAATCATGGACCCCCTATTTTCAAATCATGAACCCCCTATTTTCAAATCATGGACCCCCTATTTTCAAATCATGGACCCCCTATTTTCAAATCATGGGCCCCTTATTAATAATTTAGAAAACCGGGGGAACAGACTCGAGTAAGCCCTTTCTGTGACCCTAAACGGCAATTTCAGGGCGCCCTAATTCTGGCCTTAAAGGCGATTTATGGGCCCATCTAGAAGTGAAATAAAAGTAGGCTATAGCCTGCGTGTTCTGTAATTACACCGAATATTGAGAGTTGATAACTATACATTGTGGCTGTTCCACCATCTTGTTTCTAGCCCGTGGTGAGGCGGATGAACTTTCACGGTGAGTCGTTGTGGGATATTTTAGCGTTTCTCTGAGAGTTTATTTCATTCTTTTGGTAATTAATAGAAGAATCGAGGCGATTATAACGTAACGGTTCATTTTTTTTTCTCTCTCTCTCCTCTCACGGTAGCGCTGGGCTGATTTTAGAAAGTGATCTTTTTTTTTCAAGCGGCGACGGGCCATTATAATCGGATGAATAGAGTCTCCCGCCAATTTTTAAAGAAACCTCCTTCTGTTGTTGCATTTCGTGACTGCGCGAAAAGCGAAACAAAATCTCCCACGTTTTTAATCCAATTTAATGGTCGTGATTATATAGGTATCTATAAATAATCTATATTGTATTCTTTTTTTTTTTGTTCTTATGATATCTGGGTTTTGGTTATTGTATTATAATTAAGAAAATTATTTTTGGTTATTTCAACAGGGGTTCGGAACCCTGGGAAAGCCTAGGAAATAGGCCAATAAGATAGGAAAAGTTATGGATATCGGAAAATTGTAAAAACGGTCAAAATTATAAAAAAATAAGTGAAACAAAAAATAGGCCAAAATGGTAGAGTAATGTCATTGAAATATTTAAATAGCCGTGTAACAATGGTGGCATTTAAGGGTTGAGTGTGGTCACCCGTATTGAAGGTGATATGATCTAAAACTTGTGTTTAGTAAAGTCGCATACACGGTTGGAAGTTTCAAAATGAATTAAAGATTATGATATAAAACAAAATGGGTCTAGACTAAATCTCTGGTAACGAGTTTGTTTTGGATTGATGGATTAAACGAGTATTTAAAGATCATTCGCGAGTGTGATTCTTATCCTCTACACCAAAATGTAATGAAAGGTTTTGTGACTGATATTGGAATAAATGCGATTATGACAAGGCATATGTCGTGAAAACCAAAAACAAAAATCTTAAGCCATAGAAATTGTAAAAAAAACTCAAAATGATTAAAAAATGACAAGGAAATAGAGAAAAATTGACAAAATGCGAGGGAAAATTTTATGTTATGGGAAAATAGGTTCATTGTGATTTGAGAAATCCAGGATATTAAAAAAATATAACAAAATGGCATTGAAATTTTATCCCTAAATAACGGAGAAATGAAAAATAGACCAATAAATTGAAACTTATAAATTAATCACGGACGGATACTTCGTGGATGAGTTTTTTTAAAAAATGTTTAATACATAATAAAAAATTTTTCTTAGCGAGCTTTCGGACCGAAGCCCCTTATCAAGCGATAAGGGGCTTCGGTCCGAAAGCTCGCTAAGAAAATTTTTTTATTATGTATTAAACATTTTTTAAAAAAACTCATCCACGAAGTATCCGTCCGTGATTAATTTATAAGTTATATCTAAACCGTGGACACTATGTCATTTAAAATTTACAATAAATTGAAAATTGAAATATAGATCAAAATGGTACAGGCATAATTTATGAAAATGGAAAAGGCATGTAAAATAAAGTTTATTTGGTAAATAGCTCAAAATGATTTTAAAAGTCCTATAGAATCATTATTTGAATACGTTTATAATTGATGCTTATAGAATTAATTTAGTCTACCTAATTAAGTAAAAAAGATAAATTTTTCACACTTATTTTAAAAATAAATACAATATCCTAGATAATTGGTGATTAAAGTAAATTGTGAACCGAATTATAAATATATATTTTTGTGTTTTGTATATGATGAGATACACTACGCTAATGATGAAAATCTTATAGAATCTTAAAAGGAAAATGAAGGCAAAATTGTTTTGATCCCAGAAGGAAGGCTAGGGTTGTCGGCTTAATTTCAGGGAAACGTCATATAAAGAAAAAATATACAAACAAAGATAGTTTTTGTTCTCTTGAACTGACGCGTGGACATCGCGTTTTAAAATTAGCACCCCTTTCCATTCCTTACGTACCTTAGACCACCCGCTAAGTGGAACATTCGATTTAAAAAAGTAAAAGAAAAGTTTTCATCTGGATGTTTACTATTTCCCTTACTTATACCGTAAGAAACGTGATTTAAATATCTTAAGACTACCCTTTGTATATTTATTTTATTTTAAATAACGGAGGAAAATACACTCATAAATTTTGATGTTTTCGAACTGTTTAGAGTTGTTCCGGTATTTTACCATATTTCCGAACGAATTTCCTATAGCCATTATCATGCTTGCTCTAAAATTTGGACTTGTTTATGCTTATTTCAATCTAGTTTCATGATATAAACTAGATATTACCCGTCAAAATTTATAATAGTTACGTGACAATATATGATATATATTATAATTACTAAAATTCCTATTTCTTTGCAAAATTATTTTTCATAGCGGCCACATCTTTTCGAAACAATATGATGATGTAGTAAACTTAATTTAAGCGCTTTTTAAACATACTAAAAACATAACTTCTCTTAAAACGCTTAGACTATATCATCAACTTTAATCCCTCAGTTTTTATAATTTTCTAACGGCTTTGGTGCCGACAAACAGACAGACATGGTCACATAGAGAATAATCTATTTTGATTGTGTTTTTGGAGAACGAGGGGTTGATCGCGTGTAGCTATGACTCTACAAAATATATTACGTAACTGACTATGTATTTAGCATTGCCAAAGGCTGTAATTATTTACGTAATCAGGTAGTCGGTGTACAGTTTTCACGGAGGTGACTAACCCCTCGTGGCAGGTTTAAATAAATTGATAAGAGGGTTTCAATCCTTTGTTTACACGAATAATAATTAAATGTCCCCGATCAAAATAACGTATCAACACATTTAGAAATGTTTGAAAAGATAGAAGAAAAAAAAATCGTTTTGTCAAATGAAAGGATTTTTTTTAGCATTTTTAACTGGGTCTCTCAAGCTCAAGTTTTATGAGGTATGAGACGCGATACACTTTCTAGAACATATACCCTCGTAAAATTGGTACCGTATAGATTTCAGAGGGCGAGAAACTCGCCGCGATTACAGCCAAGATATATCATTATCATGGGTGCCCAAATGTGGGTCAATTCGGATATAAACTGGTTTTTATTTAACGTTCGTTTTATTTTTAAATCTAACGAAATCCCGCATTCTTGAAAAAGAGAAATTGGATCATCTTCGCCTTCAACACGACCTTAAAGGGATAATTTAGACGAGTAAAGTCCTATTTTTAATCAATTAAAAACATTAAATTGAAAGAATGACTTGAAATATTTTACAAACGCCAATCGTGAAGCTGCGAACACTGTAAAGCACTCACCAATTTTTCAAGAAAAAAATTGTTTAGCTGTAGATTTTCTGTCATTTTTAAAATTGAGTTGGGCTTAGCGGTTGCTCTAATTACATCGTTTGGTGAGTTTTAATCTATATTTTAATAGATCCTAATCAAAAATAAATAAAAAACAAAGTCTAGGACATGACCATCGAGTAGGAACGGGCTCTGTCAGGGGCAAAATCATACCCCTTTCTTATTTACATGAGTAAAAACGTAATAGTATCCAGACGCACTCGTGTCGGCGAGCGCGGTGAGAAGAGAGATAATTTTTCTCGTTCTGCCTATTCGTTGTACCGCGAGCATATTCAGAATAGAGATATTCCCGGGGAAAGATTACTTCATCGAAATGGATTTTATTGGCTGGCCTGGTTCTAGACTGTTTATTTCTATCCTAAATAGCACGTTACTCGTCTTCGTTATCCCTTTAAAGAGAAGAGATCTCTTGCCGGATTTTGTTTAAAAGAAAATTCTAAAACCCCTTAAGAACGTTCACTGACCGCCGACATTATTATTTATATAAAATGTCACGAAAAAAGGTGCCGCCGAACCAATTTAACACGGAACAAAGCCATAATCTCCCTTTTATCGTAATTTCGACGCCTACATTACACGATATTCATGGAAATATCGTTACTAAATGCACGATACTGATGGTGTTTGTACGATTACTTGAAGCTCTGTGAGATATATGCCTATAGTTCAAGTAGAAAATTAAAATTCAAGTAAAGAAAATTTACAAGAATTTACACTAAAAGATCTAAAAAAAATTAGAATTATGAAAATTTCCCCGCTCTAATGTGGGGAAGCAATTTTCATCTGAGAAGTAATGAAAAGTTCATTGAAGTCTACTATTTCCAGGCTCTAATTCATCCATCTACTTTGGATTAAGTGTAGCTAGGCCCAAACTAATTTCTTTAAATTCAATTAAGTCTATATCACATTTGGTATTTCTCTGCTTGTTAAGTTTTATATGCCATTTGATGAGCCATTTGATTTTTAATTTTACAAGGAAAATCAAGTGTAATCAACAGGAGCTATATAGAAGAGCATATTTTACACTGACATGATTGGCTGATGCAATCCTTATATTACGTTTCACTTCTATGTAGATTTCTAAGATTACTGTCTCACGGAAATTTTGTTGTATTCACAAAATGATTTGTATTTGAATTTATATTATTTTAAATTCTGAATTAATCTTTCAAACGCTTCAAAATTCTTATTTCTGTAATGTTCTTCGTGATATGATTGCCCATTTGACTTTGCATTGATAGGACAAAGTAATTCACGTATTAAAAATTATATTAAGATGCCCTTACCGACGCAAAACTCGAATAATTATTGAAAAGTAAAGTTTGAAAATAGACTTATAGACGATTTAAAACCCTAAACTTTGACCTTAGCTCTGTTATCATTTGGTTCACTTTTAATCCAAAATATTTAAACTATAAATTACTAAATTACTGTAATTTTCTCGCGCAAACCCTAAATTATCATTACTCTGTTAATTTATCACGTAAATTTCCGATTTACAACACTACTAAAGCATAGACCAATTACATTTTTAACGAGTGGCCCAGTGGCCCTGGATATTTTCTCTTTCTTTTTTTTTTTTTTGCAAAAACTTCCTAGTTCTTATTAATCATAAAATTGGTTCGAATTTTTACACGGTGTTTAAAAATCGTTTAAATAATGCGGGTGGTTCATTCCAAAAAATATTCTAACTTCTTTCTTTTGAAAGTTCAAATTTAAAGAGATGATGAAACGCGACAGATGTTATTTTAAACATCGGTGTCATGGTAATTCTATTTGAAAAACTCCTCGTTTAGTCTGGAGTGAGATTTAAGATTATAAAGTTTGTAATTCACAGTGAGAGCTACGGTAATCTTTTCTAATCCCACTTAATCATGATTTAATCCGCCATTTAATCATACGAGTGACCTGCCACTCGGCCATTCCTCCTCAGTAGCCATGCGCATATTTAATTTAATTTCATTTAATTAACAATACCGTAGTTAATTAAGGAAAGTAAAATTTTAAATCGATTCAAACAATAGCAACAAAAATAGGAATATCTCATTAATTACGATAATTAAGGCAGCAGGGCAGCTTGCACTTTGAGGAATTTCACTAAATATTCGGAGAAAACGCATTCTTCGTTAAACTATATTTAAAGTAGGCTAACGTTCGGAGCTAAAGGTTCAAATTTTTTTCTTAAATAAACTTTTATTTCTTAACCCCAAAAAGTGGAACATTAATTTTGTTTAATTTTGTAACAATTCCATACTAAACATTTTTTTTTTTTAATGATCCATAATAAATAAAATTTTGATCAATATTTTGCCCAGAGCATCTCAACCTTGATATTAGAAATAATACTTTTGTTAAAAAAAATATCTAAAGTTAAGGCAAATAAAACTTGTTTTACGAAGAAGAAAGTTCAATTTTGATCCAGAAACTATTTAACATTTATAACTGGTCTTAAAAATAAATAAGTTTTATCAAAATAAAGAAAGTTGGAGGCGTATTAATACACAATATTAAAATTTATAGTAAAAAAAGTAGTTCTATTTTTTATTTTTTGAATGAAAAATAAAAACGAAATAAATTAAATTTGAAATAATTTTATTATAATCGAATTACGGTACGAATGAAATTTACTAAATTTTCCTTGTCATAATTATGACGAGCCAAAAAAATCTAAACTACATTTAATTCGATTATCCATGCGTGAAAATATGTATTATTTAATTTAATGACTTAAAAGTAATCTTTATGCAGATGTTAGGGCAAGTATACCATTATCATTTATAATTAAATGCAGAATCAGGATAGTTTAAATAGTTTGACCTCGAAATATAGAGGAACTGAACTGTTTTACCCTCTATAATTTATTCGGTTCAAAGGTTTTAAAACCCATCTAATATATATAACATCTTTAGAGAAATCTAGCTTAAAATTGAGGAAATATCAAGTTTTTATTTTGTATTTATTTTTTAAATAATCAGATGTGCAATAAACTTCATAGATTTCCTTAAATTTCCTGATTTAAAATTAAAGGAAAGGTGAAACTAAATTAATTTCATATTTATATCATTAAATCCTATAAAATTTGGAGATTCCTTATCGTTTAAATAGGCCTAATCCACCAGTAAAGAAAATTACAAAACAAATATTAAACTAGAAATAAATTTAAAACTTAAACGGAAAATAGGCTTAGCGGGATTCATGGATATCCTGAATTTCTTCACCAATCGAATGTTATTGGAAGTCTAGTGGAGATCTCGCCTTAATGACGGGCTTTTGCTTATTGGCTACTGACTCATCAATGCGAAGAAATTTGAAATCACCACGAATCCAGCTAAGCCTATTTTGATGGTAAGTTTTAAATTTATTTCTAGTTTAATATTTGTTTGTAATTTTATTTACTGGTGGATTAGGCCTATTTAAACGATAAAGAATCGATAAAAAACGCTTGTTGTTAGGTTGCATTCTCCCTTTAATATCGCTTATAAAAAATATAAATAAAAATCTAATTAGCTTCTCTAAGTACTCCTTAAATAGACACAGTTTCTATCCATTAGGCAAAATAATGACGATAAGATAACTAACAAATGTAATGCACGTTTCGATAAAATTTGAAAGTAAATGTTTCCCTCTTGTGTTGTAATGTACCAATCGTCTAAAGGATTGAGTTTATTTCAAATCTTCTGCGTGATCTGTCTATCAAAACTTGTTATGTAAAAAAAAAAAAAGAGAGTCAGACTCTTTTCAATTTTCTTAAAAGGAAAACACGTCCCGCACTAAAAGTAGTGAAACTATGTCAAATTGCCGTGGTAATCTGAATTTTTAGTTTTATTTTTACGTTCCAAGAAAATTTGATACGGAGAAATATCCTTTAAGATGTTTTTTGACGATGAAAAAAAATTAATTTCCCTCGTTTTGTAAATGTTTACTGACTTTTTCTTAAAGAGGGAGTGTATTTTAAAGAAGCTTTTATTTAAATTATATTTCTAATCCACAAAATCCTCGCCACAAAATTATCTAAAATCGAAATTTGAATTTTAGAAACTAATTCGAAATTAAACTTATTCATATTACCGCATATTTCATAAATAATTATATTATTTATAATTAAACGAATTTTATGATAAAATATTTTTAAACGAATTTTATGATTATATATTTTTAAACGAATTTTATGATTATATATTTTTAAACGAATTTTATGATTATATATTTTTAAACGAATTTTATGATTATATATTTTTAAACGAATTTTATGATTATATATAATTAAACGAATTTTATGATTATTTACAATTAAACGAATTTTATGATTATTTATAAATAAACGAATTTTATGATTATTTATAAATAAACGAATTTTATGATTATTTATAATTAAACGAATTTTATGATTATTCATAAATAAACGAATTTTATGATTATTCATAAATAAACGAATTTTATGATTATTTATAATTAAACGAATTTTATGATTATTTATAAATAAACTAATGTTATGATTATTTATAAATAAACTAATGTTATGATTATTTATAAACGAATTTTATGATTATAACTAAACGCAAGTTGTGATTATAACTAAACGCATTTTATGATTATAACAAAACGACCTTTATGATTATAGTTAAATGAATTTTATGATTATAGTTAAATGAATTTTATGATTATTTATAATTAAATGAATTTTATGATTATTTATAATTAAATGAAATTTATTATTTATAATTAAATGAAATTTATTATTTATAATTAAATGAAATTTATTATTTATAATTAAATGAAATTTATTATTTATAATTAAATGAAATTTATTATTTATAATTAAATGAAATTTATTATTTATAATTAAATGGAATTTATTATTTATAATTAAATTAAATTTATTATTTATAATTAAATTAAATTTATTATTTATAATTAAATTAAATTTATTATTTATAATTAAATTAAATTTATTATTTATAATTAAATTAAATTTATTATTTATAATTAAATTAAATTTATTATTTATAATTAAATTAAATTTATTATTTATAATTAAATTAAATTTATTATTTATAATTAAATTAAATTTATTATTTATAATTAAATTAATTACTGGTAATGCAAATTTTGTCAAATTTGGGAATAATCAGGGATTAAAGAAGCGTGAAATAAACATTAATTTCAGTAAGTTCACGTTAAATTTAGGCACAAAGTTTAAATTTTGAAAAAATTGTAAATATATTAGCGCGTTTTTGTTTATTTATTTTTTTAAGTTATCTTCAAAAGAAAGCTCGATAATGCTTGAGGAAAAGAGTTTTGTAAATTTAAAATTTTTTACTAAATGATTTTCCTAGTAGGAAAGTTAATTAAATTTTAATTCCTTAACGGTGTGCTTATTTTCATATGCCGATAATGATTGAATTAAACCTATATTTATTATTATTATTACAATTATTACTATTATTATTTTTTACGAAGGATTTAAATTATACGATAAACATTAGTAGGTTCAGTGAGTCAGATCGCGCAGCTGTCTTAGACGACGGCAACTATGTTAAGTAGAACGAGCGTGTGAAAGGGAAAAACGGTTCATTAACATTATGGTAATTTATGCGACTTCGCCCCCCCCCCCCATACATTATCCTAAAGCTTTAAATTTATTTCAAGGGTAGTAGAATTAAATTGACGCTGTCACCATTATTTTGTAGTTACAGACCAAGAATCCATTCAGGTTCCATAAGAATATGGGAGGGCCGCGATTCAATAACCATCCTCCCAAACTTTGTAGCAAAAGTTCGTCCGCTTCGAATCGATTTTTCAAGTAAATCGCTCCTGACATATATTATTAACCCGCGCCACTAACGACCTTGACATAATATTTTGGGTAATAAAAATGGAGCCGACTGAAAAAAGATCTAAGCGTACAAATGTTGCGAAAATGGCAGACGAACTTTTGTTACAAAGTTTGGGAGGATGGTACCAGAGGCTAAAGCTATGCTCCCATATTCTTATGGAACCTGAATGGATTCTTGTACAGACGGATTACATTTGAAAACATTTATATCTCTAAGTATGATTGGTAATGTAAATAAAGTTAGATTACCGGCAATGCATGCCGGTATACTAACTTTATCTAACTTTACCCAACTTTGGAAATTTCAAATTAGTTTTTCCAGAAACGGATGAACCCTGGTCTAACTAAATTAGCCATTTTGAAACCAGGTTTCCTCCTGGTCCTTTCACGATTTATATAAATAATGTAAACCATATAACAAACTTATTATCTGTAGGTCAATTTATATATCGAGGATACTCTAGTTCTATGAAACATAAATCTCAGTGAATATATACAATGTTAAACCGGGTAGGTATAAAAACAGTTTTAGTTAAACTGTTTTTGAACAGGAGAACAGCTGAAACGCACTTTTTAAAGGGAATTATATATACTTATAAGCTATAATTTTATTGTTCACGCACCTATGAGACGCACGAATAGTTACAAATTCCCTTTTAATATTATTATTTTCTAAAAATAGTCTCACGCACGGTCTCACGGCATTCAATTTTTTGCGGTCTTTAAATCTCCATATCCATGTCATGTACCAATTTTGATTCTGTTAAGTCATTTAATCCATTTCAAACAGAAACTTCGGCGTGTTTTCATTAATTCGAGAACCGATTTCATTGATTCGAAAACCGTTGTTATTGATTTAAGAACCGATTTCATCCAATCGAGAACCGATTTCATCGAATCGAGAACCGATTTCATCGAGTCGAGAACCGATTTCATCGAGTCGAGAACCGATTTCATCGAGTCGAGAACCGATTTCATCGAGTCGAGAACCGATTTCATCGAGTCGAGAACCGATTTCATTGAGTCGAGAACCGATTTCATTGATTGCAGAACCAATTTCATTGATTCGAGAACCGATTTCATTGACTCGAGAACCGATTTCATTGATTCGAGATCCGATTTCATTGATTCGAGATCCGATTTCATTGACTCGAGAACCGATTTCATTGACTCGAGAAGCGATTTCATTGATTCGAGATCCGATTTCATTGATTCGAGATCCGATTTCATTGATTCGAGAAGCGATTTCATTGATTCGAGAAGCGATTTCGTTGATTCGAGAACCGTTTTCATTGATTCGAGAACCGTTTTCATTGATTCGAGAACCGTTTTCATTGATTCCATAACCAATTTTATTGATTCCAGAACCAATTTCATTGTGAACTGTTTTAATTAACTCAAGAACTGTTTTCAACTGAAACACACTGAAGATACTAGATCACGAGAAATTATGGAGAAAATAAAAGAGATTCACGCGATTCAAGAAATTTACGCCTAGTTAAACTTAATCAATCATAAAAATATTGTTGAAAGATTTGTTTGTCTCTGCATTCAATTGTTAAAAATATACCCCAAAATAGATTTTATTTGGGCACGGTTGTGAAAACGAAATGAAATTACCTACTTTCACTACTATATGACATGACGTAGCGTGGTGCTGAAAATGTCATGAATATGACGTTTAGTTAGTAGTATGATAAAACTATTCCACAGGTATTCGAAAAGAAAAAGAAAAATGATGACAGCCTCACTTTAATTGATTAACTAATAATAATTTCTATAATAAACGTTGACGATTTCATTATTAAATCATTTTTTTTACAAACAAAATAGGAATTTAGTATTTATTATAAAAGAATATCGAAAAATATGAACTGATTTTAGCGTGTAGTTTATAGCTTTTTGACCCCATTTACAATTTCAACCGATTCCCACATCCTACAAGATAATATTGAATTAGGGCCAAATCCTAGTAGATATTAACTTTTTTAATAAAATCCTTGAATACGAGGCTAATATGTAAATATTGACAACACTAGAAGCAAAACCTCAGCCTCAGAATAAAAATACTTTACTAATGACATTATCTTTAAATTAAAGTGAGGCTGTCATAATTTTTTTCGAATGCATATGGGTTATATCAGAAGCCTATGAAACCCTCCTTTGAAGTCTACTACTCTAATGTTCCATATAGCGCTCCTCTCTGTATGGGTAAAATTCCCAATTTTACGAGATCAGAGGGGTCCTACTTCATACCCCCTGTCTACGGAAAATTGGATATTCTCTCTCTCCACAAACGACGACGTTTTTTTGGCGAACTCCAAGGCTGCTAGATATATTCGCTCGACGAACTCCCGCTCTGAAAATATCTACCGTTAGGAGGCGTACGAATCGCGCTTTTTGAAACTAACCCATACAGAGAGGGGTAGACAAGACCTGGGAGTAATAGACTTCAAAGGAGGGTTTCATCGGCTTCTGGTTATATTTTTATCTTCATTAAAACGCCATATTCAAAATTATACACCTCTGGGTTGACAAGTTCTTAAGAAACTTCCAAATTAAAATTTCAAAGAATTATAGGTAATTTTTTTCTGATATATGACGTAGTTTATTTCTGTAATGTAATTAACGATAATTTTCGTACGAAAGTTACAACTTTCTGGATAAAGTACTTTTATGAAAAAGACTGCGCGAAAGCGACCTTATCACGTGCCAGAACGCGCGAGAATCAATTGTAGTCTCTACAAAATAAATTAAATATTTATTTTTCAATATCGCGGTAATGTTTCTATAGCAGAAATGAACCAATTTTCTAAGATAATTCCGAAAATGTAAAAATACGTCATAGCTACACTTTAAATGGTATTCAAAGTTCAATACGCGGAACAAGCTCGTCAAAACACGGACCGGAAACATATTTATTATTAAGTAAACAAACAAGGAATTATAATTTTTGGTTTTTTTCCAAGTTCGAAATTCTTAAAAAAATGCTTTGGGTTACGCTATAGTGCATCATTAAAAACTCATCAATGAATAAATAAATTCCTAATTATCAGGTTCTAGGTTCCCACATTGTCTAGAGCAAATTTTTTTAAAATTCTAAGACGAAAACAATTTTTTTATCAATTTCCAATTCCGGTCTCCAAACCCACTTTTTTAAAATTATATTTTTTTTTATGTAACGTAATTATTATATAATTATATTATGTCTTTCTTTCTAGGACGTGATTTGACTTTAAATCTACATAGTTTTCAATAAACTGTCAATAGAAGTTTCCACCTCTCTTACCCAGACTTCTATTCATTGCAGGGTTTGCCAGGAGCTTAATTGTGAGCGCAGTTCCGAACGGATCAATTTAATAATACCCAAACTGAACTGTCAGTCATTATCCGTTTCAGTTTGTGCTCTCGATTGGCTGCTATTTAACCCGCTTTAGTGAAAACTATGTATGCGTTTATTCAAGTTCAATTTTGCTGCACAGCTCGTTTAACTAAGAAAGTTTAGGTTCATCATCTTTGCAGAAAAATAAACAACAGAGCAGTTGAGTTTGAACTTTGAACTCCAATCAACTCTTGTGTTCAGCTTTGGTATAGTACAAATAGTTTAAATATTCTGTACACCTGAGATTGATAAGTGTCTTGTCTCCTCGGAAATATATATTAATCTGTTTTTCTTTCAAGTAAAATTTGCGAAATAGTCAAAGCTTAATCGTATTTATACATTTTGTTACACTTTATATGGGCTAAAAGTAGTTTAGTAATTTTTTATTTGGATTTAAAGAATATCATAATAGAATCTAAATCGGGGTCAGTGTCTCTCTAAGTTTTCAATAAGAGGAAAAAAAATGTTTTTTATTCACACAATTAAGCTTAAAGTCTGGAAATCACAAAGACTCGATGTCTTTACATCGTGAAACGTGCGACGTGCGTTATTAACTTTGAAAATAACAAGACTACTAAATACTTGTTCAACTTTTTTTCACCGTAAAAGGTTTAAAGTGACAATAAAATGTTACTTTTTTATATTTTATTCGAAATTGTATGAAACGTCATCACTATGGTAGCGTTGCTATTAGTTTGATCAGAAGCCGATGAAACCCTCCTTTGAAGTCTGTTACTCAGGGTCTTGTCTACCCCTCTCTGTATGGGTTAGTTTCAAAAAGCGCGATTGGTACGCCTCCTAACGGTAGATATTTTCGGAGTTCGTCCAAAAAAACGTCGTCGTTTGTGGAGAGAGAGAATTTCCAATTTTCCGTAGACAGGGGGGATGAAGTAGGACCCCTTCTAACTCGTAAAATTGGGAATTTTACCCATACAGAGAGGAGCGCTATATGGAGCATTGGAGTAGTAGACTTCAAAGGAGGGTTTCATCGGTTTCTGGTTTGATTATCGCGCGTTTTCACACGTGATATGGTTGCTTTCGCGCAGTCTTTTTCGTAAAAGTACTTAATCCAGAAAGTCCTACCTTAATTCGTATGAAAATGATCGTAAAATACATTTTAGAAATAAACTACGTCATATATGGGGGGAAAATAAATAAATAAATTATCTATATATTTTTAACATTTTCATTTTAAAGTACGTTTCTTAAGAACGTACGTGTCAACCCAGAGTTATGAAATTTTGAATATGGCGTTTTAATAGTATGATTAAATTAAAAATATAATCCAAAAAAAAAATGGCAACAGCCTCACTTTAAACCCGAATACAAATTAATTCAACGTAATTACGTAACTGCAAATGAACGATAAAAAACTAGAACATAAGATTTAACCTTCAAATGTTCTTATCGCATTTTTTCCCTTTTTTCTAATAGAAAAAAAGTTAAAACTTAAGCGAGTAAAATAAGGTAAAAAAATTCGACATTTGTCCTACAGTAATCGGTTAAAAAACTACCTCTTTAAAAAACTGACAGGTTCAAGAACCCGTCGCTTTTAAAATCTTTTAAATGTATAAAAAAAAAGTTTTAAAAGGAAAACAGTTACCTTAAAACTTTCAAATATATATATTTTTTTTATCCTGGTCTGTCAATATTCCTTTTAAACTCAACCCATGTAGTATATTTTTTTAATTACTCGTAATTATCGTTGGTTCCACTCTTTCTCTCATATTATCCTTTTGCCGTGGTAAATTTATTTTTTAAACTAATTCGAAAATATTTTTTTAAACCTCATTAGTCATTACTGATTTCAAGTTCGTCCGTTTAAAGTAAAAAGGGAGCGCCCAAAAGAATGAAACAATTCCTCTATCGCTTCAAGGGGAAATAAACCAATATTTAAAAATTAATCTTGCTCGTCTTTAAAGGGAGGATGAGAAAAAAATTGAATTTTCTACGTCTAATATCAAAACTCTACCACCAGTTTTACGTCATCATTTAAAAATAGTCCAAAAAAGCCATCACCCCTGTCTGGCTCGACTGGTTTGGACTCTTCCTCGATATTTTGAGTTGAGAGAGAGGGACGGAATTTAGGCGGGCCGCTCTTGGCTATATTTTCTTCCCCCCATCTTCGGAATTTCTCCAAAGAGTGGCGCTTCCGATTTCATTATTTATACCAACTTCGGCCGCTAGAGTGTCTCGAATCAGAATCTACCGGTACATTTATCAGGACCTTTGCTGATAGTATTAAGCTATGGGACGTTATTCATTTTTATGGAATAAAATTATAGACTTTTGCTAATATATAAATAAATAAAATCGACATATGTTGGCGCAGGAAATGTCTCTGAATTGTTGGAAAAGATTTGGACATTTGCATTCAATAAAAAAAAACAATCCCAGCGATGTAAATAATCAAGAATTTCCCACTGCACCTGTTCCGGGGTATTTTACAAAGCAAAATTTATGGCCTTTTTTTAATCGTAGGGACTGCCTTAGATACAATTTTAATCAAGATCAATGAATTTGTATCTCAAACTTTACAGTAATAATCAATCAGTTTGTAATTTATAACCTTTTAAAATGAAAACTTATGTAGAAATACTTTTATTTTGTTCATTTATATTGTCCATTCGTATCTAATTTACCTAATTAGTTCAAATTAGTAAGTTATTAAAACTGACATACTCCCATTATATGGAAATATTGGAATAACCGGTAACAGTAGGTTTTTAACGTCGTACAAAGCACCAAAAGGAAGTTTTTTATACAATGGGATATAAAATTTGAAAAAAAACAAACTTAAAAACGATATAAAACAAAAGCTTTACGCTTTATATTAAACATAAAAGGAATCATCTCGCGCCCATCTATAAAAGGAAATATATGAAAATACGCTATAATTTACCGCTACAATGAGTTCCAAATCTTGCAATTTTGGCGTTAAAATATTCAACTACACACTAGAAACATTATAATCAACTAGTACCTTTATTTTTTACTAGGAATTGTTCTATATTTATCGCCAAGGAGAACTATTACATACGTTCTACAAAACGGGATGCAAATAGACTTTTAAACTTTTAACATATCCGGTTATTCTTAAAATATTCCACCCATTGAATTTTTGAAAAACATTTCACTGCATGAGCCCAGAATTTGCTTCACTACAACAAGTTAATTTGCATTTTGTTTGCTACTTTTAAGACTATGAGGATTAGCATAATGTATTAATATGCCAAGGTTTATAGGTTTATTGAAAGGCTGCCCAGAAAAAGGGAATTGTAACTATGTTTTAACCAGAAGCCGATGAAACCCTCCTTTGAAGTCTACTACTCTAATGTTCCACATAGCGCTCCTCTCTGTATGGGTAAAATTCCCAATTTTACGAGTTAGAAGGGGTCCTACTTCATCCCCCCTGTCTACGGAAAATTGGAAATTCTCTCTCTCCACAAACGACGACGTTTTTTGGACGAACTCCAAGGCTGCTAGAGATATTCGCTCGACGAGCTCCCGCTCCAAAAATATCTACCGTTAGGAGGCGTACGAATCGCGCCTTTTGAGAATAACCCATACAGAGAGGGGTAGACAAGACCCGGGAGTAATAGACTTCAAAGGAGGGTTTCATCGGCTTCTGTTTTAACTTAAGGTTTAGCGAAAAACGTCTTGGGAAATGAGTTGGTGGTTTTTGATATGTCATAATTTTTTGGGTTTTTTTTTCTTCAAAAAAATGTTGGCACTTTAAAAAATAAAAGACAACATTTGAAACTTTGCAAAAAAATTATATTAACTTAAATCTAATTATTTGCTTGATTGCGGATTTAAAAGCAGTTAATTTAAGTCAAATTTAATCATCAAATTCTAATTTTTTTAAATTATCTCGATTAACCACTATAGAGTAGAGGAAATACTGCAGAAATAGCAAATTTGGAACGATAGAAAGAGAAGAAATTGGGATTTACAACTTTTATTATATTTAAATTAATTACATTGTTCTTAAGTAAGTAGAATCTTTTTGCAAAGTCAGAATTGTTGTCTTTACATTTTTTGAAGAGCCAACATTTTTAAAATAGCGCACTAGTTTTGAAAAATCCCAAAAACTGATGGCATGTCAAAAATCACTTCCTCCTTCCCAAGACAGCTTTCACTAGCATTAAAGGCGGAATGAAACACGATATCAAGTGATTTTCTATTAATTTCAGATCGTTATTGTCAATTTCTAACATTCGTGACGACCATTAAGCATCTTTTAAACGTTTAACAGTCAGTTCTTCTTACGTGATTGGGCGAATACTGTTTAATGATGACATATCAAACTTTGCATGGATCCTTGTTAAGCCAACTTTTCGAGAAAGTTAAAAAAAAATTGTTTTTGCTAATATGTTAATTAGGCCTATTTGAACGATACGGAATCAATATAAAAACGCTTGTTGCCAGGCAAAGAAACCTTGATTGTCTAATCAAAGACGCCCCATATTTGGCTTAATAAAATCCCCGCGACAGGTGCTGCGGAAAAATCTTTGAATCGCGCTAAATCTCTTACACGTTCTTGATTATTTTCACGCGCACAATCGTGCGTACCACAGCGAGTGTCACGGATATTTTACGAAGCCAAAGGTGGGCGAGTCTTTTGATAAGTCGGAGGTTCTCCTATTAATTGAATGCCAATCTTTTCCAATTTTTTACACAATTCAGAGACATTTCCGAATGTTTTATTTTAAAAAGTAGTGCTTCGATAAATAAACCACTTTATTTTGCATTTCACAATCCCTTTAAGAACACGGAAGAATTAGCTGGCTAAATTAATTTGTAGAGAGCTAGTAACTAAAATAACTCCTAATTTATATCGATCATGTTGAACATAATGAGATTTAGGTGATATTTCATATATATTTCTATTTTAATAACTCTTTAGCCGCGAGGGTCTTGACCAACTTTTATAAGAAAGCATGAAGCACCCTTGTGGTTATAGAGTCGATATCGTATTGTACAAATTTTGCAGACGTACAAACGCTTCTAGGCCTAGCTGCTTCCTTTCAGTCTCTAATTAATCAAAACAGTACGTGACTAAAGGGAAAGTGTACAGGAAAATTAAGTGTTTTTTTTTTAAACATTCTGAAACTGTCTCTGAATTGTGATCCTGCATTCCCCATATAAGGGCCGTCGATCAATGTCATTGGTTTGTTAGTCCTTATACGGGTAGTTCAGGACCTAAATTAATCTAGCTAAGCCTATTTTGATGGTAAGTTTTAAATTTATTTCTAGTTTAATATTTGTTAGTAATTTGTTTACAGATGGACTAGGCCTATTTTAAACGATAATGAATCGATAAAAAAAAAGAAATCACTTGGTGTTAGGTTACATTCTCCCTTTAAAAAAATTATTTCAATTAGATATTGTCCTTCATAGAAAGTTCGAAACCCATTTTATAAGATTTAAAATTGCCATTATTTAAGAATCCCAATCTGATACTATTTTAGAAGATTCAACCGCTTTGTTTTACGAGACGATTGGGTCAGGAGTAATTGGGGTTACTCGATTTTAAACCCTACCCTTTAATTAACCCATATAATATAATTATCGAGTTAATCAGTCATTAAAAGAATAATAGACTCTGAAATCAAGTTATTTTTAATAGATTTGAACTGTTGAATTAAGGGTAAAAAAAATCATAAAAATGGCCAAATTCGTATAGTGGAGTCTCTAAGCCTAAATTTGTTTAGAACTAAGAAATTTCAGAGTAAATTTTCTCGAGAAATCAGAATTGCTGAGGCCAATAAGAGACCGTTTAAAAAATATGATTTGAACCAATTTCAAAGACGAGCTCTTGTGTCTAAAAATTCCGAAAAAATTCTCGAATACGTTTTTTGGTATGGTGGTTCCGAAAATATATTCAAAAGCTGTTCCATTTTGAGCTCCAAGTTCCCCTTTAAGTAAAATTCGTGTCGGTAGCACTTTAGAATAATATTTAAAGGGGCTAATAATTTGTAAAAGATTCAAAAAATTTCAAATTTATTTGACCCGGTGACATAATTCTAATCGGATTTGAAATATTGCTTTGATTTTTACATGTGAATCAGGATATTCAAATATAGATATGATGGAGTTCGTGTTCAATGAGAGTTGGCAGTTACTACTTCATTTAATATTTGGTTTAATATTGTGTATAAATACGCTTTAGCTTTCACCCTTGTAAAAGATACTCTTAAAATATAGCTAAAGATAAGGATTAAGTTGATATCGTCTACATAATAAAGAAAATAAATTGGGAACGATAAAATAATTAAGATATCATTTCAAATTTCAATACACGCCTTCTCAATAAAAAGAAACATTAATTAGTGACAGCCCAAATAATTAATATATTTTTGAAAATTAGAGTTTTCGAGTCTCTTATATTAACTTTGATACCATTATGCTGAAAATATTTTTAAAATTCTTATAAAAATTAATTGACATTTTATTATATTTAGAACCGGTCATGTGGAAAATACTTATTTTTTAATGACACAAGTTTTAATATTATTGTATATTAAATTTAATAGGTATCGTTAGCGAATCTAATTATCGTCGAAATATCTTAACTAACATTACTAAAGTCAATAATCTTAATAGATACAAGAAGCAGCCTATTTGGAAGGAAGTGAAGAAGAGGGTAGAACTTTGGAAACTAAGATTATTAAAGGGAAACTTGGAGCTAGAAATGGAACAGCTTTTGAATTTATTTTATAATCACCATGCCAAAAACGTATTCGAGAATTTTCAAACAATTTTTAGAAAATTGTTTGGTGTTTAAATTAATTAATTCATGCCAACCATAATTATTTCAGCCTTCAACAGCGCTTGTAATGTCCTAACAATACATTAAGAGAATAGGGTGCCGTTTGATGTCCAAGAACTTGGCATGATGATGATGAACTAAATTCAAAAGTTATATTTTTTAGCTCAAAGTTTCCCTTTAATAGATAGATAAAGATAACATAACCTGGGTTTTATAAACGTCCTCTAACGGTAAACACTGGCACATGTAGTAACTAACAAAACAGGGTTACCACAGTTTTTTCAGATTCAAATTCCCTGACCTTTTCCAATTTTAATTTCCTGGCTTCTTGAAAGATCTTTAATTTCCCTGACTTTTTAAAATATCTTAAAATTCCCTGACTTTTTTTTTCAAAATAACATAAAACTCATCTTCATTCTGCCTTTAACGACACCAATTAATAATAAACCTAAATCGTGAGTTAGCTTAATCACTAAATTTTACTCATTTTCACCCGTTTTTATCGGTATTTTTTTTCGGAACAGGAAAAAAATATATATATTTATATCATTTAATCACTTTTAAATCTAAGCCAAAAATGAGTCTAATAGGATCTTGTCCATCCCACTACCATCACCTAGTAACTAATCCGTCGTTTGATCTAGATTTTTTTTTTATTAAAAATACAAACGAAATAGTTTCCATTTCTTAACAAGTATTCAAATCCTATTTATTAAATTTAAAATTTTAATAATAAACTAGAGCTCCTCCTAGTATAACGAATGTAATTATAATAATAATAATAATAATAATAATGGCCTCAACATTTATCACTTTCTATATACCATAAGGTTGTCAGTTAAAATAAATAAACAATGAAAAAGAGACGTCTCGTTAATTTTCTATAATAATAATTTGATAAATTTAAGAGCTCGCCATATATAAAGAATAAATTACCCTTTTTTTACGGGGTTGAACTTTATAATTCGAATTAAAAATCCATTTTCAATAGATGCTCTAGTTTCATTATTATTAATAACATCAGAAGCCGATGAAACCCTCCTTTGAAGTCTACTACTCCAATGTTCCATATAGCGCTCCTCTCTGCATGGGTAAAATTCACAATTTTACAAGTTAGAAGGGGTCCTACTTCATACCCCTACTACGGAAAATTGGAAATTCTCTCTCTCCACAAACGACGACGTTTTTTGGACGAACTCCAAGGCTGCTAGAGAGATATTCGCTCGACGAGCTCCCGCTCCGAAAACATCTACCGTTAGGAGGCGTACGAATCGCGCCTTTTGAGAATAGCCCATACAGAGAGGGGTAGACAAGACCCGGGAGTAATAGACTTCTAAGGAGGATTTCATCGGCTTCTGATAACATTGATAAATAATGAATCGAGAATATTAAAGTGCAAGTTACAGCATAATTTAAAGGGATAGGAGACACTAAAAATAAGCTATTTCTAATCGATTTAGACTGTTATAATATGCCTAAAAACATTACCAAAACTTAAAATAACTTATTAAATAACTGAGACTTTTAATAGCGTTTTTAATTTTTCCCTGGTTTTTAGTAATTTTTGATCAATTATTTCAAATAGAACATTATATTTGAAACTTTCTTTGGCTATTGTCACTGGGATTCTATTTTAATGAAGTGTCTTCCCGACCAATCAGAGGCTAGTGTCTATCCCGCGATATTTTAGAAAAGATAATGATTGAGATATTAAGATTACCGATATATAGCGGAGCTTTTAGAGATCATCCAGCTGGTGTATTAACCAGACTTTAACGTCAATATATAGTAAAAGAACAATATCAGAAATATCACAAGATTTGGCGCGCTTTGCTCGAAAGAGATAATAATTTGGCCACTTCTATTTTCTGAAAATTTAATTATCTCTCGGAAAAAAGTCTAAAACGCGAATTTCAAATCCTTTTTACGAGAAAACGGTGGATTAATTTTGAAAGAAATTTGGTACAAGTGTTTTTTAGTCCTTAATACAACCTTTTCAATATATTTAGAAGAAATTATTATTGTTCTACGAACCCTTTAAGCTTATTTAGTACCAAACATCATAGAAAAATTAAAACTTTTGATCTAAATTTCAGGTCTATAAAATTGTCATTTTTACTTTTATTTTAAACTTTCACGAGGAGTTCGTGTAATGAGAAAAGCTGAAGCGGACCTGATGCACAATATTAAATCTTATAGAGAAGAAAATTAGTGCGTATACCAACTTCTCTTCAACACTATAACAACTCTTTGTGACGTATCATAAATTTATTTTTATATAATAATAATATAGAAATAGACACGCCCTTTAAAAATGAGATCAGCAATTATAAAAGATTTGCTTACGTTATAGGGGGTAACGTCTTTTAATTCTCAAATGTTTTTCATTTCTTTCAAGAGCGTTTCGCTTTTAAGATTATGACACCCATAATTTTTAATTAAATTCATTTTTTAATATTATAATTACTGTTATAGGGAAAGTTTTAACGGTGTGATGAATCGTCTCACGTACTTAATATTATATATTACTTTAATGCCTTTGAGGAAAATTTAACTTCGTCTGTGTAGGAGGAATTTCTATGATTATTAAATATAATAATTCAATCGTGATTAGAATTTTTCGATAATTTATTTTTTACGATCTATTTTTGGAATTTGTGAGAAAGTTTAAGAGAGTGGGTTTTTGTTTCTACTGTATATAACAGACATCGAAAAAAATCTTTAAGTAACTTTTAAAGTAATTAGGGTCAGTTAAATGCTATAAGTAAAAGTTTGAATGAGTTAGAAATATTTTTAAAATGCAGATTACGTTAATGGTAAAGAAAATTACTTCGCTATAAACACCCATTTTTTTAGAGCTAGGAGTAGTAAAATACATTCCCACGTCATTAGGAGACAAAGGTTTAGATTTAACTATGTTACTACGCTTTACGTAAACGTATGAAAGATATACAAATATTTTAAAAATGCAGATTAAGTAAATGGTAAAGAAAATTACTTGGCAATAAACACCGATTTTTATAGCTAGTAGTAGTAAAATACATTCACACGTCATTAGGAGACAAAGGCTTAGATTTAACTATATGCAAATTAAGCTCGCATATGGTCAAACCTCCACTTACATTTTGTTTCTGAAAGTGAGGCTGTCACAGTTTGTATAAGCGCCTTTTCTTTTAAATACTATGTAATTTTGCAGACTATCTTAATCTTAACGGGGTGGAAAAGGTAATCTAAATCATTGAAAAATTATAATTACTAGGATTCCTTAGGAGGGATGTTGGATTTTCGTTACATTCTAGCTAGAATGTAAGTCGTTTTACGTCATTGCCTACGTCACTACGTCTTGAGTGTAAAAAGATTTATCGCCTATTAAATCCGAGAAAAATAATAAAATTGAAAGCTTCAAATAACCCAGAGCTTGTTAATTAGATTAAACAAGTTTTCAAAATACAAGGGTCTAAAAACTAAATGTCACTGAAGCGACATTTTGTGACGACATTCAGTGGCGTAGTAGGCAACGTGTAAATAAAGTGTTCACAGACAGACCACAATATGCTTGGAAAATCTTATATATTGGTCTATTTGTGGTGTATGTGTATATGTATTTCTTTTTGGTGCGTGTTCGTTTCAGACTGTCATGGTAGAGTGAGTTTGTATCGATAGAAAATAATTGCTATTTACCTAATCTGTAAATAAACCAAAATATCTCTCAAACAAAAAGTAGAATGAAGTCTTCCAGACTATGGGATTATATGGGGATATTTGGGCCAACTATTAACCTTGAAACGTCGATTTTTGGAAGAATATTTTTGATCATTTTTTTCTAGCAATTATATGGGCGGACAGGAGTCGAAACATATTGTGGGATTATATAAATGTATTTATTTAAAACTAAAATGACTTTTTAACATGCGCATTCAAAGAAAAACGCTATAAATTAAAGTGAACATGAAATACATTTAATCAAAGAAAAAAATAAAACCACAATAGTATTTAAAGTTTTTTCATTAATTAATCGATTTGAAACGGTAAAATCAAACTGATATTCAAATCGCCAGGAATCGCTTTAAGCGTCACGTGTTCACGCATTATATTTAAAAATATATTTATTGTAGCTTAATCTATAGATTGTTGAAACCGAATCGGTATGAAACTGGTTCCCGAAGCAGTTTCGAGAAATCGAATCAAATCGATTCGAGAAAAGACGGTTTCCTGTTCACACGACTCTAGCGAAAGTTTTGAAACAGTTTAAATCGATTGCAAGGCCAAGTATAAACGCAGTTATTGTGCATAGATATATTAAAGGGAGAATTCAACCTAATAACAAGTGATTTTTTATCGATTCCTTATCGTTTAAATTGGCCTAATCCATCAGTAAAACAATTTACAAACAAATATTAAACTAGAAATAAATATAAAACTTACAATCAAAATAGGTTTAGCTGAATTTATAGAGATCCTGCATTCCCTGTCAATCAATGTCATTGGTTGCTAGTCCTTATACGGGGAGTTCAGGTGATCTCCATGAATTCAGCTAAGCAACCTTTTCGGTTTGTTCCCATTTCGCCCAAATATTTCGCCCAAAATTATCTATTCCCATTTCGCCCAATCCTACTTCACCCAAACGTATTATCATTTGGCCCAAAATTATCGATTCCCAATTCGCCCAAACCAAAAATTTCCTTGTCCCAATTCGCCCAATCCCACTTCGCCCAATCGTTTTATCAGTTAGTAAAGAATTATCTATTCCCATTTCGCTCAACCTAAAATTCCTTTTCCCGTTTCGCCTAAAATTGTTAGGTTAGGTTAGGTTAGGTTAGAGATCAAGAGGATTTTGTTCGCATATGCCTTGGGTGTGGATTGGGCAAAATAAGAATTTGGCAAAAATGGAATTATGCGAAATGTGAATTAGGGGAAATGGGATTGGACGAAATAGGATTGGGCCTAATAAATTGGGCTGATTGGGAATTGGGCCAGTTGGGATTGGGCCAATTGAGATTGGGCCAATTGAGATTGGGCCAATTGAGTTTGGCCAATTGAGATTGGGCGAAATGGGAATTGGGCCAAATTGTTTGGGCGAATCGGGGTAGAACCTATTTTTCAAGTAAGTTTTAAATTTATTTCTAGTTTAATACTTGTTTGTATTTTATTTTACTGTTGCAATTATTGATTATCATGATGAAGATACAATTGAAATTAAACTTTTTTACAGAGAACACGACATCTTATTGAACGAAAAACTGTATTCGCGAGACGTTTCGAGCCGAGAACTTCTTTCACTTAAATAAATCTCATTCTGGGATAAATGTAATCGCTGTCAACTTCCCTTTTTATTATTATTATTATTGCAAGACTCAATAATACTCAATTTGGTGGGTGCCAAAATACATACGGTATAAACACCAAAGAATACCGCGAGGTAAAATTTGGAGTAAACGATGAAAAACGATTTTGTTTATAGCCAAATAGAAATGGCGTTCGATTTGCTTCGATGAGCGAATATGCCAAGGGCGAGCTTTTCATTCGTTTACAGAAAAATTTTGGAAAAAATAAATCGGCGAAATCATTCATTTGTATACAGACAGATTTAAAATTGTGGGGAATTCATGTAGAACGTCGAAACGCTTAAAAATGGAGTAATTTCAAGGGCGATATCTTAATTAAACGTAAAGGGAAAATGAAGAGACGAGTAACCTGCAATTGTTTAAATCGATTATTAATCAAATTAAGCTATTAGGTATAATAAATTCAAAACTTCTTATTTTACAAAAAGGTGAAACACTATAATCAATCACTATTAATTTACAATGTCCGCACATGCGTACGTCCGTAACCTTTTCCAGAAAAGTCTGGAGAGGCTCAGAAAATTCTGGAAAGGGCTTGAAAGTTCTGTAAATTCCGGAAAAATTCTAGAAAAATCTTCAAAGTTCTGGAAAATTCTAGAAAAGTCTAGAAATTTCTAGTCCCGTGATGTTTCACGGTTTTTTTCGTTTTTTTTTTTTTTCTAGTTATTTAAAATATTTTTGGGAGTTTTAATTATGGAGCGATTTTGGGATTTAAAAAGTTTTAGGGAGAGATCTAGGGATTTAAAAAGTTTTAGGGTGAGATCTCAGGAATTTTGAAACCGTTTTGTTAAGATATTAATATTTTTAAATGGTCCAAAAGTGTGTAGTTTTGGGTTATTAAATTTTTGGAAGTGAAAAAAGTGCGATAGAGGTCGTGGATTGGACGAGATAATCCACAAAAAGTTGGATAATCAGTTAATTATTAATAGTAATCAGTTAAATATTTCGATTAAATTAGATTTACCATATACTTCCCGTGGATAATTTCAAATTATGAATAAAGATAATCAAAAATATCTTCTCTAAGTGGGAGAAACCAAACTTAATTTTTAGCCAATGTTATTTATATGGATCCAACTCTAATTTATTTGTCTACCGATATTCAAAATATAACACACGTAGTACGTAGCCCATCACTAGCGAAAGTAATTTACGAGCTCGTTTTAAAATAAAAGAGAATAAAATGTTGTTTACCCAGAAAAAAATCGTATAACTTCCCATGATTCTATTCTTAGAGCACCCAAAAAAACAAACATTCTAAACACATTCGAAGCCGTTATTGAGATAGAGATCACCGGAGGTAAAAATAGGCCAATAATATTTAAACTATATAAACAAGAATAGCGTTTTAAAATGGGCCGAAGTTATAAATCTTGAGAAAGTATTTTATACGCGCAAATAGTTCAAATAAAGGTTAAAGGAAATTTAGTTTTAAAATCAGCGGGCGAAAATTTGAAAATTAAATTTGTTTTTTTAATTTTTTAAATTATTAAACGATACACTTAAAATTGTTTTTTATGAAAAAGCGGAATGGGTTATATTTTTAGTTTATTGGGCGGCGTTAGGATTTTTTCCACACCTAGGCTGATAACTTTTTAGAAATAAAAAATAAAATCCCTAGACTGTTCTTACATACGCGTGACGTGGATTTTACTTTTCATATCAATGTGCTTACATAACCCACGTTCATACTAGACCTTGGAATCGATTTAAACTCTTTCAAAACGTTTCGCTAGAGTCGTGTGTACGGGAAACCGTATTTACTCAAATCGATTTGATTCGATTTCTCGAAAATCCTTCGGGAACCAGTTTCAATAACCGATAGATGAATTAGCTACAATAAATCGATTTATAAAGACAATGGGCGAACTCGTGACGCTTAAAACGATTCCTGGCAATTCGAATATCGGTTTGATTTTACCATTTACCGTTTCAAATCGATTAAGAAATGCTAGTGTGACCGTAGCTATAGAATAACTAGAGAAATCGGCTTACCCAATGAGGAAAAAATCTTATAATTTGGTCAAAAATGGTCCTTTAAAAATTACAACAATAATAATTTGTTGGAAATAATGCATTTTCAATTTTGGTCAAATTTTGTTGAATTAAGTTTTTTTCTTTCATCGATTCAGAAGGAATTTGGTCCATTTTTGACCAAATTTGAAGAGTTTTCTTCATTAGGTACATCAATTTATTTCGATATTCTATGGGAGTATACATTGGGACACCCTGCAGTTGTTTATAGTCTATATAATGAAACAACCCATTTAGATTAAATATGCCCAAACCTCAAATTTACATGAATTTTACTAATATTTCTAAATTTTCCTGAGATTTCCAGGTTTTCCTACCTAATTATTTAAATTTTTGAAGATTAAATTCACGAGAGCTTGACGCGAGATAAATTTGACAAGGCCCGAATCGAATCAAGTGTCAAGATATTAATAGCATAATTTTCTATCATAGTTTCCCTTTAATCTAAAATTTTTAATTTAGAAACTTGTTCATAGAAACTATAAATATAAACTATAAACTATTTAATACATCTATTACAAATCAATTTAACGGTGAAAGTGATTGAAGAACATTATAGGCACCTTTCTACTATATATAAATATATTTTTCGAGTTATTTTTGACAGATATGAAAGTAATAAAAGAGGTTTTCGTGAGGGTTTATTTAAGGTTTGTTTATAGCAATTATGTGGGTAACTAGACGCGCGTGTTTAATCAGAGCAGGAAAAAGGACGTTGAGTATATCCTCCGAGTTATCTTTTAAAACTTACAAAAAATAAAAATGTAATGACCCTCGCTGTGAACTTTTCCTGGTACACAAAAAATACTATCTGCACAATTTATTTTTAATCTTCATACAAATAAAAATATTCACATATTGTCTGCTGTATTTTTGGTACTCAAGATTACAGTTGCATGATTGGGGAAGTAAAAACATGTAATAAAGATAGTTTTCGTGCGTGAAAACTTAAATAAAATCAGATGACAGGTATTGAGTTGCCACTTTTTTGGACCTCGTCCGAAAATAATTTCATCATGTTTCATGTTGATAATTCTAAACTTGGAACAATCGGTGGATAGTTTATAATATATTTGAAAACTTGACCTGCGCATATACTTCTAAAGTTAATAAGTTGCTTTTGTGAGAAGTTTTAACCTTTAACCCCAGATAATTATGCCGTTTTAAATTATTAAATGTAGAAATGAACAAAATGGACATAAAGATTAGAATTTTAGAATTATCCGGTATTCACAAAATGATTTGGTTTAAATACGTAATTTCTCTTTCAAATCATTCAAAATTCATATTTCTGACTAAAATAACCCCTACACTAGGGGGAAAATGCAATGTTTATAACCATTTGAGTTTACATTAATATGTCCTTAACGAAACACGAATCATTATATAGTTGTGAGGGGTCCGACACTCTTGAATTCGCTGTACACCTGAGTTCACTGAGTTCAGCTTTGACAGTACATTGCGTTCGAACACTTATGAACTCTTGAGTTCAGCTTTGATAGTGCCAAGAGTTCTCCAATTTTGTACACCTGAGTTCGCGAGTGTCTGCCCCCTCGTATAGTTGGTATTATAAAATATCCTTGAAACCAGCAAAAAATAGTCGTTAAAAAGCACCTGTTTCTATCGAAGATGTTGCTCTTATTTGTCTAAAATTTCCAAATAAGGTATTCAGTACCAATCAAAATAAAGTTTTTATAATTATAATCATTAAACTGCTTCTAAAGGACATATCAAAATGGTTAATCGCCAATTACTAGACTTTTAACAAAACTAAATCAAAATTATACACCTATTAATTTTCCTCGACCTTTGAAAAAAAAATCCAACTCAAAATTCGTAACAAATGAATTAGTAGAACCTGAATTGCTCACTTAATAAAAACTTTACAAGCGTTGCAAGCATGGTTAAACACTTCTTGGTGTAACCATTTAATATCTAACATATAAAACAGTATTTTTGTCGAAATTAAGCGTAACAAATATGCTAAGATTTTGAGAGGTCATTATTTTTGATTATAAGACCAATTTGTACCTTTTTGTAACGCCAATTAAACTTGATAAATTATTGTTTTTTTTAATTTTTGATTGGAAACAATACTTCAACGTCATTTTTTCGTAACTGTTCCGTTCCCTGCCTTATTTAGACGTTTTAATGGCTTTTAGACATTTAATATTTATTATAGGGTGACCAAATGGTCACTGTCAAAGGTGCAACCCTATATAAAGCTACTCTCTAACTAGCTTGACTGTGAAAAGGTAACAGTCCTCGGGGTAAGACGGGTGTTAACGTTGGGAATTCAATTCCAAGGAATAATTACGCGAAAAATAGAGATAGGATGAAAAGCGTATGTATACAAAACTTTCTAATCAATATTGTTGCCTAGTTACTGTATATTATATGGTAAAATATTTTACGATTGATTCTTTTACAATTTTAAACGGAATTTGTTTAAAACATTTACTACGTGGTTTAATATCAATATAACTTCTTGAAATTAATTTTGACTTTAAAACTCAAATAGTAATTTATGTCCAAGTCACTTTGCCCTATCAATAGAATAATCTAATAGTGAAAGTATATATCATTAAAAACATTGTATTTTTCAAGACTGTAGGGTTTTTAAGTCAGAAATATGAATTTTGAAGCGTTTGAAAGATTAATTCAGCATTTAAAATAACAGAAATTCAAATGCACGTCATTTTGTGAATACCGATAAATTACCTCGTAATTTACCAATTTACGGTAATTTTATATACGGTAATTTTAGAACTCTATATTAACTATCGAAATAATTATGCAATACATCCAATCTGATTGATAAACCGAAAATAGTGATGATTACAGTTCATTATGTATTTCACTAAAATGTCTAAACTTTTATCTCCAATCAGGTATTCGCTTGTTTGGTGGTTCTGACGGGTCTGCTCTCTGTATCCCATGCTATTGGATATTCCACTGGGGCCGGTGGATTTCCTGCTCAACAGGGATACGCTGGAGGAGATGAAATAGCTACTTATGGCACTGGTATGAATAAAATTCTATCAACATTCCCTCTTTATTCGGTATACAATTTAAATTAATTCATTTTAATTTAAGCTGCGGGTGGAGTGTCTGGATATAATAAAGCTGCCCAACAAGGCGGCGCTGTTATTAATCAAGCTAAAGGAGCCGGTACAGGTGGCGCAGTGAAAAACGTTAACCAGGCTGTAAACAGCCAAACGTTTGGATCTCATGGTGGATATGGAGGAATCAAGGGTGTTAATACAGGTAAGATTAATTGTATGATTCACTAGGCATGCCTTAAATCTAGTTTAGATTTCTTCTTCAAACCACTAAGGTTATAAGAAAACAGTTAAATCTATTTGAACATGAAGAACAAAATGTCACGGTGTTGAAACTATCAGTTCAAAAGATCAGGGGGTCGAAATAAGGGAGTTTTGGTGACGCCAGACTCAGTTTTGAATCATTCAAACACTTTTAAGCCAAAATAAGAGCCCAGTTGCCTTTCCCTGAGAGATAAACCAAAAACATCCCACCTTTTGGATGCCCACTTAGCAGGGCCTCCCAACAAAACTGCTCGTAATATAGTTATGCAAAATACAGACCTAAAGTTCGATCATATTACTACAAATTGAATAGGTTTCGGGGCCAATTACAACAGTGGTCACACAAAGGCTTTTGCGAACCAAAAAACCTTCGCCTTAGACACTGCCTACAACCATGGCACCCAGGGAGCCATCTTAAGCGAACAAGGAGGTGCTAACGGTTACCAATCAACAAACGGACAAGGCTATAATGGTGGTTTTGGAGTATACGGACAAGGGAACCAAGGCTACTACAATGTAAGAATTAAAAAAAATATACATTTGAAGACTTTTAGCATCAATTTTTATGCGGGAAAACTTTCATAGGACGTCAACAATATTGGATATCAAAACGGAGGATACGGCGGCCAAGGATACCAAAAACAAGGATATGGTAGTCAAGGTGGACTAGGAGGGCAACAAGGCTACGGGTACGGATCTACTTATCCTTATTACGTCGGAAACAGTGGATATTATGGCTAAAACATACCACAATTAAACGAAAATGGAAATTTAGGCTTCCCAATTAAAGAACGGAATGAAAAATGTTAACACCCTATTTATGTTTTGTGTATATTATTATATTTCATTTTTAAACTCTATTTTTACCTCACTTCGCTCGCGAATGGCAACCCAGAATTGTGTTATATTGCTTTTAAACTGTTTTGTTTTTAAAATTAAAAAAATAATTAAAAACAATACTACCAAACATTTTTTTAGTTTTCTAGATGTTTGGCATTTTTGCATAAATTATCATAAAATATGATAATTGTCTCCCACACATTAAACCAACCATAACACGAGGATTTTGGTGCGAAAACTTAACCTTTAAGTTCCCTCCTTTTCGCCCTGTAACATATATTTCTCCTCGCAAAAGAAATTTTTGCATAAATTATCATAAAAAATTATAGTATAATTCTCTCCTACAATTTAAACCAACCATAATAAGAAGATTTTGGCGCGAAAACTTAACCTTTAAGTTCGCTCCGGTGAGATATATTTCTCCTAGCGAAAGTAATTTTTGCATAAATTATCATAAAATCATTAAATTCTCT
Organism: Odiellus spinosus; assembly: GCA_963920705.1. Taxonomy (NCBI): domain Eukaryota; kingdom Metazoa; phylum Arthropoda; class Arachnida; order Opiliones; family Phalangiidae; genus Odiellus; species Odiellus spinosus. The sequence continues at coordinate 9,139,163 of OY987226.1, read as the reverse complement.
CTCACACTAATAAGTATATTTAGCCAACCGTAATGAGGAAGTTTTTGGCGCAAAAACTTAACCTTAAAGTTCGCGTCTTTTCTTGCGTAGAATGACTTAAATTATCATATTTTTTTAAGTATATTGGTTATTCGCGATAAAAGATCCTTGAGTACATATTTAATAGATCACGTTACGTTTAATTAACGAACATAATTAACTTTAAAGTTACGCCTATTAAAAGCTTTTTAAAAAAAACCTATTTTATGACCAAATATTCCGGAACGAATTTCAATACAATTAAGATAGGCGTCTATTTTTTAACTACAGTGGCATTATACTTTTAATATGGTATCGTCACTTCACGCTAACGTACTTTTAGTTTAAGCTTACAATTTACAAAAGAGGGCGTGACGTCGTTTTCAGTTACGAATGAGTGAAACGGAGCAAATTATATCTAAAGTTGTGGCGAAATCAATTGTAATTTCAGGGGGTACAAACATAGATTCTCTTAAAACCATAAAGGGAGAATGAAACCTAACACAAAGTGATTTTTTATCGATTCGTTATCGTTTAAGTAGGCTTAATCCAACAGTAAAAAAATACAAACAAATATTAAACTAGAAATAAATTTAAAACTTACTCGGAAAATAGGCTTAGCTGGATTCATGGAGATCACCTGAACTCCCCATATAAGGGCCATCGATCAATGTCATTGGTCGTTAGTTCAGGATATCTCCATGAATTCAGCTAAGCCTATTTTGATGGCAAGTTTTAAATTTATTTCAAGTTTAATATTTGTTTTTGTAATCTTTTACTGGTGGATTAGGCCTATTTAAACAGTAATTATTCGATAATGCATTCTCCCTTTAAGGATTAGTTTGTTAAAGATAAGAGGATATTATATCCTCCAACGTACAGTAAACTACAACTGGTTAACTGTAGAAAAAGGTGCTACGGCCTTCGAAAATTCTCTAACCAGAGTTAAATATATTAAAATTGAATTATATTTCAATATAGTAAGAGTTACAATATGAGATTTCAGTATGTTAAAAGCTTAGACTGCCTAGAATCCATCTCATAAGTCATTCAGTTTCACCTAAAGGTCAAGTGTCATTTAATATTACGTTTAGGCTATATTAGAAAAGAACCTTCGAAATAATAGAATTTAAAATACACAAAACCTGTTTTCTGTATGAATTGTTTTGGGGGTTCGATGGAATATTATTATTATTATTATAAAAGAGATCTTTATGAGCTTCAAAATGAGATCAAATAAATCAAAATCGACCGAGAATTTAAACAGCTATTAATTTTTAAAGTTCTTTAAACCGTATTTCGGAAACAAAGATATTTTAATAAAATCATGACAAAATATCTTGATTATAACTCGCTCTGTTTTGACATCATTTTCATCAAAATACCTTACTAGCCATTAAGTGACTTTAAATCATAAAAATGTCTCATATTCCAACCCTCGACGTCATTAGGGCCGTAGGAATATTTATTATGGTATATGGCTACATTAAAAAAGATTTGATGTGATGCTAATTCGAATTTTCGTAGTCGCTTCTTTGATTATCGCCGAATTTTCGGTATTGGATCATTTTGCCGTTCTCAGAGAGAGAGCTGTATTTCGAAATTAAATAATCTCAAACTAAAATTTAATTTATTCTTCGTAAATTTAAATGGTACTTATTCTTTAATCATATAGTCCAGCCTGGTAATTCTGAACGTAATACAATTTACGACTGAATAAAACTAAATGGTTCGATAGACTTTAAAGCTATTGTAAATTCAAGGCGTTTCATTACAGTATATTTATCTAAAAGCGGATTTAAAATATATAAATGTACTCCCCCCATTTGGTTCCAGTAGCTTCTAACACATGGTTTGTAAAGAATGGTTAACAAACGACAGAGGTGTGACGTACTGAAAAAAACCTTTTTATATATTTGTAGATTTAAATAAAGTTTTGTTAGGGGGGATTTTATGAAAGAGAAGCTAAATTTAAAGTTAAGTATTTCCGGGAACCGACTAAAGTAAGAGTACAAGGACTTAGATCGTCAGTATATAAACCAAATTTGTTGAAAGAAATAATTTACAACCGAGGTTCACATCATCATGGTAAGTTTGTGTCGAATGATTACGGCCATTCGGGTTTAAAATCGAATCAAGATACTTAAGAGTTTGTCTGGGAATTTTACTTGACAGCGTAAATACTTGTTCAGTACTTAATTAGTTCTCAATGGACATGACGTAATTTTAGACATTTGTATCGTAAATAAATAATCTTTAAATCACAAGATGAAGTTCAATTAAACGTTTTGGCACTTTCAACATTAAAGATTAACTTTAAAATTAGATTAACTTGATGAAGTTAGAGCCACTTTCTTGCACTACTTATAAATTCAAAAGAATACGGACTTTTATATAGTCTAGTTTAAGTAGTCTAATTAAGGTTATAGTATTTTAAATTTGTCAGTCCCGTTCCAACAGCCCTCCTTAATTGAGTTAGCTTGACCGATATCAGTTGCGTCTCAATCAAATTTAACCATTCCACCCCCATATCTCATGTCAGGCTCTCATCATCTTACTACTTGGATTCCTCGGTACGGTCTATGCCTTGGAGCCCGTACATACTTCCCGAATAGATGATGGAGAAGACTTAACATATTCAGAAACCGGTATCTTGCCCATCTTGGGCGGAGGTATAGGGGGAGGTGGTGCTCCCGCAAAAGGCGCAGTTGGGGCAGCTGGGGGACTTGGCGCCTTTGGTACAAAAGGTAAGAGACTAAGTCAAATGGTACGAATAAGTAAATATAGAGTATTGTCTAATTCTTATTTCTGGTAGGTTTCAAGAAAGGAGGTCACGCCACTGGTGGTGTAGGAGGTGTTGGATACGCCGGGCACGCGCAAGGAGGTGCTAAAGGTTTCGGAACACATGGTCTAGCTAAAGGATTTGGCGCGGGAGGTTTCGGAGCTGGTGGAGGATACGGTGGGCTACATGGAAGTAAAGGTGGCTACGGTGGCCATTTTTTCAAAGGACATACGAAAGTAAGTTTTGTCGATTTCTAACTGACGCGTGGAGTGATTAAAACGGGAGATAAAAGAATTTTGGGCTTAATTTTACGACACTAAATCTAGGTCTTCGCCAATACTAAGACTTTCGCCTTGGATACCGCTATCGGTAAAGGAGCCCATGGTGGATTTGGCACGGCCTTCGGGGCAGCTGGAGGTCACGCTGCGAAAACAGGAGGGTTTAAAGGAGGAAAACTCGGACAGTTCGGTGCCGGAGGGTTCGGAGGCTTCAAAGGAGGCGCAGGGGCTGGTGGTGCTAAAGGTGGATTCGGCGCGAAAGGCTTTGGGGGAGCGGGAGGTGGTTCAGCGGGTGTGTTGGGCAAAGGGGGTGCTTTTGGCGCCAAAGGTATCGCCCCTCATATCGGAGGGGGAGGCGGTTTGCTCGGAAGATAATATTCTTAAATTGGATAATTAAGACTGTTTAAAATATTTAAATTTAAAAGTCCCTTGGGGTTTCATGAATTGTCGGTCCGTTTACGTGTTACTGTTATTGTAATGAATATGAAAATTGAGCTTATTGGATTTTTGTGTTAATATTGAAATGTTTGTAAAAATGAAAAAAAAAAAAAAAAAAAAGTGACAATTTCAACCAATGGTTTGGTTTGAACTAACTCCTAATAAAATGTGGTATATTTTAAAGGTTTTCGTCTTATTTACCATTATCTAAAGTCTAAAGAACTTAATTCAAACAGCATTAATGCTAATTTCAGAGTAAGTTACATAGTTGGAATTTCAGAGGGAAAATCGAAAATATCAATAATATATTATCAGCTTTTAATAGAGTTGTAAATTTCTCGGAAAATTACTGATAACTTTTCCGTAATCATCCGAAATACCAAATTACAATTAAAAACTAGTTTCTTTCCCAAAATTTCCCCGTTTATATAGTACAATTAATGTAAAAACAGGTGTTATTTTGAACTCACTGTTCTGGACATCTAAGTAATTAGATAATTATTTATGGAAGCCTCCCTGTTCTAATGTTATAATATCAATGAAAACCCGGAGCCCTATAAGAGTATCAGTCTGTAATCATGCTAAGTACATGATAGACACCGAGAGGCAGACACACTTGAATTTTCTAAACACCCGAGTTCATCTCTGAAAGTGCATTGTGTTAGTATTCTTGTGAACTTTTGAGTTCAGCTTTGATGGTGCAAATAGTTCAAAAATGTTCTACAATCATGGACACTTTATAAACCTTACTTCTAAAATGTCAGATCAATGGTGCGAAGGGGGTTGGGTCACTTGGGTGGGAGAAATATCCCGGGAAACTGAATTTTCGGTTTTCCCCTCTCTGAAGGGGAGAATAGGGCATTATGGATCGGCAGAGGGATGCCGAGTCAGATTTAAACAAAGGGAACAACGGACGAGATGAAATGGTGTGGGGGGGGGGGGGATAGGATATTTTTGTGGATGGCGATACCCGAAAATGCCAAATTACCGTTCCCTACTGAGACGGATTAATAATTTCTCGCAGGCTTCTATCGGAAGTGTTAATTAGTTTTTTGACAGCCTCCCCTTAACTGAAATATTTCGCATTATACGAGGAGCGAGGTTACTATCGTTTTTGTAGTCCGTTTAAAGTTATTACCTCGTCGGAAGCATGGATAAAATTTAAAATAGACTATCAAGTTTGCCACTTCTAAATTACCCCCTTTCTCACGTATAAATCTCCCTCTTTAGAAGTCTCATTGCCAATACCAAGCTTGGGTTACTATATGGTAGTAGAGGAGACCAACGCCTACGTATGGGCTCTGTTGAGACCTATACTGGTTTTCACATACTCTTGTTAATAAGAGATTTCCTAAGCCTCCCCTTACTTCTTAGACTAATTTTTAAATTTCCTGTCTTTTCCAGGATTTCCAGGTGTGTGACAATCCTGGGATTACTAATATATTCATGTCTACATTTAGACTCAATTCTTTTCGAAATAGTGTAGGTATAATGCAGTTATCAGTGTGTCAAAACACTCGATAAGAGATACAAACAAAAAATAATAATATTGAATAAAAAAAGATTTGAAACACTCACTCAGGTTTTATAGACCTATGGAGACTGGCTTAGATGTACTTGTAGGCTCTGTAGAATCGTGTAGACATATTAAGAAAATTCCATACAATTTAGTTTTAGTTCTTGAAGTACACAAAAATTCCACTTGATGATGCACCATTTGACTCGATAATTAAAGGCGAGACTAGCCTAAGACTAATGATTTGACCTTGTACTTTTTTTGGTTCACGTCTTTAACCTTACACGAAGATAATTATATCCCAATTACAACAATTTCGTGTTTGAAGAAATAAAACTGCATTAAAAACGCTAGGCCTTGGCAAGACCACTGAAACGCGGCTTCACTTTTATGGAAAAATGCCGCCAAATCACTTACTACCCGAAAGTCCCGATTCCCGATTCCACACGAATATCCATTTTTCGCACATTCTGAAGTAATTTTATTAGCTTCTCACTAACACGTTTCAATAAACTTCTCGAAAATTATCATAACTATCATGTAAATCCAACAATTAATGTTTTATCAACTTACGCCAACGTGCTTCGCCAAGTTCGCCCGGCTCGAAACCTCGAATGGTGAAGGCCACTTAAGGGTCGTTAACCGTCGTTTGCTCGAAAGGCAATAGTTCGAACGGTTACGGTGTGACGTTTGATCGAATCTTCATTTGGTCGAATTTGATGAGAAAATGGGTTCAAATTATAGAATTTTAGTTGTTTGAGACATTCGATCGAATTTTATTAGATTTTTTGGGGCATTTGATCAAATTTATTTTATTCATAGGACCAAGAAGGATCAGATAGGACCAAACATTGAAACACGCCTTTATCAAATTCGATCAAATGCCTTTCGATCTAACGTTACCGAATCGCTACTTGACCTTGAAAACGACTATGAAAATGACTCAGGGAGATTAGATATTAATACAGTTTTATTATTTTAGATTAAATAATTAAAAAATATAAAATCTGAAACTTTGAATTTAATTAGTATAACCGTTTTTTCATCGATAAATATCAATTTTAATGTTTTCGAATTAAAATAACTACAGCAAGATCTGGAATGACGTCAACAATTACGATGCTTCAATCAGTCAAGGGGAGTTGCGCGGGGTATTTAAATTTGTATTTTAGGCGTGAAAACCTTTTCACCTTCAGTAAACAAGTTAGTTCACACCCGAAACAAAAATATAATCTCGTATTTTTAGAATTTCTTTAGAAATATTTTAGCTTTTATTTGAGAGAAATAATTTAAGCATATCTGTTGTATTAATAAATCCAATGACATCTTAAAACCATCGAACCAAACACGTAGTTTAATGTTTCAGAAACACCTAAATATATATTATTTCAAAAATAATAAATATCCAACAATAGACGATCATTTTAAGAAGTAGACGCTTTACTGAGTTTTCTATTCTAAATATAATAATTGCAAAACTGTTTAGTTAAATCCAATTTTAACCATCCCAAGAAAAACAGTTTCGGTATATAAGGATTGAGACAGTATCCGAAACTGTATCAGAACAAGAATTGCCATCAATCTCACCATGTGGGCTCTTGTAAGTATATTGTAGCCGCAAAGTCAACTCCAGAAACTCATAAAATCCATAACAACTGAAAAAACTTCTTTAAGATCTCGGTATTGTGTGTCATAACGTCAGTGGTAAAAGGAAGCGGCTATTCCATGATGGAATACTCCGAAGCTGAAGCTAAAGGTGACCTGTTAGCTTCTGCAACCGGAATCGGAGGTAAATTTCAACTCAATAGAATATAGAAGAAAATTAACTTCATGGTACTGTTATAATTAAATTAAAATGTAATTTCGAAGGTGTTGGTGGAGGTGGCTTTCCAGCCTTTGCTGGAGTTGGAGGTATGAAATTATACATTCAATTTTAGTTAAAGTTAATAATACAATGTTATTAAAAATTATTTAAAAATAGGAGCCGGTGGTATTGGAAAAGGTGGAGCTCTTGGTGCGGTAGGAGGAGGTATTTATCAATAATTAATTAGCCTTTAAAAGTTCAAATTATGTTCATGTTTAAATACAAAAGTTATATTCCAAGAGATGGATTGAGGCTGCAGATGATTACAGTCCATTATTTTTTTCAGGTTATGGGAAAGGAGGATTTGGAGGCAAGGGCTTCAAGGGACACGGATTCGGAGGTGGAGCTGGTTTCGGTAAGCATGTTTAACAGAGATTATTTTAAATAAAACCCAGTTTCATGAAATGATTATTTTTAAATGAAGGAAAACATGGCGTCGCGGGTCTTGGAGGATTAGGCGGGGCCAAAGCCGGAGGAGGGTTCGGTGGTTTAGGAGGCAAAGGAGGTGGTTTTGGTGGAACTTTCTTTGGCGGTCACACGAAAGTAAGTTTAAATACACTGATGTTATCAATCGTTAAAGGGAGCCCAAAGGGGGTGCAAATAGAGGGGTCGACATTTTTAAAATACGTCATCATGGGAACCAATTGTGGGGTTCAAAATAGCCGCTAGAACTATCCTGGCGCTAGGTGTTTGGGCGCGTTCCCCGATATGTAGTATTCCGCGTTTCCCCGAGTCCTCCCACTCCCTACTCCAACGTGGGCCTCGTGGCTCCACCCCGGATCCGGATGATGCCTATTTACGCCAGGGCTCTTCACGAACAATAGTTCCCTATCACGTGATAGTGACGTTTTTTAAAAATGTCTTCCCCCCCCATATTGGTCTTTTGCACCCCCTTTGGGCTCCCTTTAAGTCATACCGGACTTTCTTCTTGTTATAAGGCCTTCGCTAACACCAAGACGTTCGGATTGGACACTGCTATTGGAAAAGGAGCCAAGGGTGGTTTCGGTGGTACCTTTGGAAAAGGCGGAGCTTATGGCGGCAAGGGTGGTTTCTTGGGTGGTCTTGGACTTGGACAGTTTGGGGCTGGTGGAATTGGTGGATACAAAGGTGGCTCAGCAGCCGGTGGAGGAGCTGGAGGAATTGGCAGTACCGGATTTGGAGCTGGTGGGGGTGCCAAAGCGGGTGGTTTGGGGAAAGGTGGGTTTGGAAAAGGGTTTGGGATCTATCCCCATGCAGGAGGAAAAGGTGGTTTCTTGGGGTAAACATTTGTTACGGTTCAAAACATTTTGTAAAAAGAATTTGTGTGATAATAAAAACCTATATAATACTCCAAAAGTTACTTGTGTTTTTAATATAAAATAGACACACAACCAGACTCGTTACGGGCCTTGCCAAATTGATCGCGCTTTTTCTTTAGAAACTGAAAATTCGCGAGGCCTTTTTTTTTTTACACAAGTCGGTTTTACTTCACAGGTGAATGCGCTTTGATAGAATAAAAGAGATGGGCTTCCCCAAGGAGAACAAAAAATCTTATTTGGTCAAATAAGGTTCAAATTGAAAAATGGTGGAATTTTTCAAAATCATTTTTCACCAAACTAGAAGATTTTTCCTCGTATGTTAAGCCGATTACTTCGATATTCTATATGAGCACATAAAAATAATGTAAAAATTGAAAAACTAAACAGCCTCGGGAAATTTTTGTCAGGTCTTAGGATTTTATTTAGGATACTAATTTAGAAAACTTTAACCATTTTGTTTTGTGGTGGTCAGTTTTATTTAAGGCCAGGGGCTGAATACAATGATAAACAGAAGTTTAACAAAAAATTAAATACAACGGAAACATTTAATTTACGCTTTAAGAGCTTCTTGCCTAGTTTTTTTGTGTACGAAAAATTAATATTGAATTGCAAAGTTAGTTAAAGGAAAAATTTAGCTCTAAGTTAAACAGTATTATTATAAACAATTTTTTTTTTTAAAGATAGTAATAGTAGTAATACTTTTTGGCACCGTACAAGCAAACAAAACCCAATTTTTCTTTGCCAATGAAAAGAATTATCGTAATTTATACATTGAAGGAAAAAAAATGATTTTAAGAAACGAATAATTAATTTAAGCCAACCCCAAAGCTCAAAAATAAACCCATCCAAACTTCCAGTATTTCCAGATCAATTTACTTTTTGTTTTGTGGATTTTATACTTAAATTCACGCACACATTTTTTTTTCAGAAAAATAATACAAAAATTCGTTTGTTGATTTTTTTTTTAAAAAGAGAAAAATTGGGGAAAGGAGCTTATTTAGAAAAAGTCCACATTTTTTTTTCATTCTGGACGATTCCTTCACTGAGAAGTCTTTTCAGCTTCAATGGCTAATTGAAAACCAGGATGCGATAATTAATACACATTAAATAAAAACCAAAGTCTATAAAAACCTTAAGTAGTTTCAATGAAACGTGTCGTAAATTTGCCTATACCAAAATTTAATCTATATGTATGACCAAACTGATAAATTAAAACCTACATGGAGATATCAATTTTGTCCCATGAGTAAAAATGCTGGTACCAGTTAAATTACTATATGAGCAGGAGTATATATGAAACCCCTTGGGAAAAGTATGAAAGCTGTCATACAACTAACGTTAAAAGTCTAAAACAACAGGATTTAGCCACAGACTGTCTGGATGTGGACTTCTTAAGATGCTATATGCTACAATATTTCGCCTGTCTTTTGATTTTAACTATGAATCAAATGTTAAAACAGCCTAATTTTCATGAGCAAAATACGTCGCTCATCTGAATAAAATCACAAAATATTTCTTGAAGAGATCTTAGAAAATGTTTGGGAGCATAAAAATGCAAATGTTTTCAAGTAAAGGAAAGTCTCACTCCGCCAAGTTTTAGGGTGAAACTTCGTTTATCATTTTTCAATGTTTCATACTTTTCCTCAAAAGAGGATTCTTAAATACTCCTGATATCAGCCGAAACTAGTTCTTATAGACTTCTGCTAAAACTTATTTAACATAATTTGGATTTTAAATAAGAAAACCTGACTAGTATCCTACGACTATAAACAATGAAAAAAAAATTGTTCAAACCTTCTTTGGTGGGAATCCAATTCTTTTCCTTTGTTTCGGCGTGTTTTAGCACAGAAGTATCAAAACCTTCAATGTTCTGGCGAAGTTTTTCTTGTTGAATTTCTGATTTATTTCAAAGCATTGAGGGAAAGGAAATGGGACGAGAAGAGAGAAGGAGAAAAGCGCAAAAGTGGAAATAAAAAACAAAAAGTTAAAAGGTTAGTTTACGAACAAAACCAAAAAATAATCAAGTGCATATACGGTTAATTTTAACCTTAGTTAAAAATTAATGAAGTAGTATTGACAATACGTGTAAATTACAGGGTAGAGGGAAGTATGTTAATTTCGCTGTAAAAATCCAAAAAATTAGAATAATCCTGAAATTAAAAAAAAAAAAAATCAAATAAAAACTATCACAAAACGTTATTACGATAACAATTTGTTAAACATTTTTACGTGCAAAGTTCCACCTTGGTGCTTTGACACTTTCAACGCAGTTTAAAATTTAAAAATCTTAAACAAAACCCAAGAGAAAGAGCTATATGTACATAATTTAAGGCCTAATACTGGGAATGCATAAGAAAAAAATTTGAAAACCTTGAACAAATTTTGATATATTTTGAAACAAAGCTGAAATAGATTTAAATCTTTTAAAACTATACAAAAACGAAGGGGTGATATAATATTTTTAAAACTTTGATATACAAATTAAATTATATATTAAATTTAAGTTAAAGTTAATAATACGATGTTATTAACTATTATTTAAAAATCTGTACAAAGTCAACGCGAGCTATTATAATTTTTCATTCATTAAAACTACGCATTTTGGGGCTGCGGGGATTTCCTAATTATAACTCTTCTCCTGGGTTGGAGATTTGCGGGTTGGGGATCGGGTGAAGGAGAGTGCGAAGAATTGGGAGTCATTTTTAATTGCGTGACGACTCTCGCCCTTGGTTCCTGAGAATTTGATCGAGAACTATCGGGGGTGTTTTGTTGAGAATCTTCTCTAGTTCGAGCTTGATCCATACTGGGTTGCTTCGCTGTTGATGAGAAAAAGGTTAGATTGTTTTTCCAGACTTAAATTGTCTTGGAGTTTGTACAAAATTTCCCGTAATTTTTTTGGGGTAGGCTAACAGGCGGCCCTTGGGGATTTCTACTGAATTTTGGAAGCCCCTTTTCTCATCATTTTAGAGCCCTCTTTACTACATTTTGGAGGCACCCTTCAAAACCTCAAGTAGTCGTCGCCACTGCCTGCGATTGATTTTCTAATTGCCGTTTTCTCAGATCTTGTACAAACCCTGTAAAATTGACAAAACTCATCAACTCACCATACGGATATCGATTAGCTATATTAGTATTTGTGTTTCTATTCCTCGACATTGGTGTGTCAAATCTTAATCTTTGGGGCGGAGCTTGCACTGGTACTTCATCTTCGCTTTCGGTTTCTTCGGACGATGACTCTTCCAACTTAATGGGGACCAATCTAGTAACACTTTGTTGTTTACCCCAAGAAGATGGGTTGGGTTTCTGAGCCGGAGCTTGAGGGGGTTGGGCAACTGGTCTTGGTTGAGACATTTGCCTCTGATAATTGTTGTTCATAGCTGGTTGGGGTCGAGTTTGAGGTTGCGGATTTTGATTGACACTCGTTTGTCTAACTGGACTTCTATTGGGAGCAGCCGGTTCTGGAGCTTTCTTCAAGTTAAAAGTCATAGCACTGACAACTTTAGGCGTTGGTGCCTTAATATCCTCCTCCTCTTCTGATTCAGTTTCAGTTTCTTCGCTACTTTCTTCTCCTGTAAATAAAAGCCTTAAGATTCATTCCTAGTACATAACATTTTAGTAAAATTACTCGTAATTTGGTGGACCAGAACTCTAGATTGCGGAGTAGGTTGGGTGAGAGGGGAAGGAGTCGGGGTACTTGAAACTTGATTAGTAGGTTGTTGTCCAGTTCGAGCTTGATACAACCTACTTTGAGGTTGATTACTCAAGACAACGGTCGGTTTGGGACCTTGAGGAGCAACTGTGGGAGTGTTCCTTTGAACTTGAGTTGCGGGAGTTATGTATCTCGGTTGGGGTTTCATTTGAACCACCTCCTCTTCAGATTCTTCATCCGATTCTTCCTCTTCAGAAGATTCTTGTTTTGGAGGTTCTTGATTAATGGGTGGCCATTTTTGCGGCGCAGCTGTAGGCTTAGGTTGATTATCAGTTCCCTGTTTCCGGTTAGGACCGCCATAAACTTTTCGCACCACCGGTTCTGGTTGAGGTTTGGCTTCTCCATTCAAATTGCTGGCAGGAGGTTTAACCGGCGTTGGGGTAACCGTGGTTTTAGCTGCTGGTGAAGGTGGTGTAGCGATTGTTTTAACTGGTATTGGAGTCTGTTTCACCGCAGAAGAAGCGGGTGTAGGTACACTTTTGATTGGTGTTGGTGTGACTGTAGTTTTGACAGCGGGAGAAGCTGGTGTAGGTACAGATTTGACAGGTGTAGGAGTAACAGTAGTTTTGCCAATTGGTGTTGCGGGTTTGGCTGGTGTTGGAGTAACTGAGGTTTTGGCAACTGATGGGGCAGTAGGTTTAGCCGGAGTTGGAGTAACTGTGGTGGTTTTGGCAACTGGTGTTACTGTAGGTTTAGCGGGTGTAGGAGTAACTGTTGTTTTAACTGAAGGAGATGGAGGTGTAGCTACAGGTTTAATCTGAGTAGGTGTAGTTGTTTTGACTGTGGGAGCTTCTGGAGCTGCCCAAGCTGGCCTTGAATTGGTTATGGGTGTTTTGACAGAGGAAGCTTGCTGGGCAGGTTTATTAGCCAATGATGTAGCAACACTTGGCTTTTCATTGATGACGGGGGTTTGTTGAGCAAGTTTATTAGCTGGTGGTAAAGTAACATTTTGTCTTGACCTATCAGCCGCCGATTGATTTGTTGATGGTTGAATAACCAGCTTAGATTGCACAGGAGGTGCCGGTTTATTAATGGGCAACTGAATCTGATCATACTCATCATCTTCGTCAGATTCTTCTTCAGATTCCTCTTCATCTTCTTCCTCTTCCTCCTCTGAACTTTCCTCAACCTTCTCAGGTTCCCGCCTACGTTCTGGTTCCCTTTTAGGTTCTGGTTTAACAGGTTCTTTAACTACCTCAACCTTTTCACCTTCAATATCCTGCTGAGTTGGCAAAGTATTCCTTTCAACAGTTTGAGTTGGTTTAAGTTTAATGTTCCCTCTATTCTCGATACTTGCCAGAACCTCATCGAAGCCACCATTACCTCCAGCACGAGCTTTCTTATTCTTATCAGGAACACTAATAACTTTTAGTTTCTTCTTAGGCTTATCGGCGTCCTCATCTTCCAACAACTCTTGTATCAATTGATCCACATCTTTTCCTTCGAGTAATTTGCTGAGTTCAGCTTCTAATTCTCTATCCTCCTCGGTCTGTTCCTCTTCCTCGGGGGGATTCTCCTCATCCTCAATGTCAATCGAACGCCTGGCGTATGGTGAAAAAGCTGATTTCTCCGATTCAAATGGTTGCGATTTTGGTGTCTGTAGTGACGGTTGTTTCTCAAATTTGGGCATTGGTGGTGGAGGTGGTGGAGGTATTGATTTAAAGGATGGCATGGGAGGTGGTGGGGGAGGAGGGGGTACTGGTATTCCGCTGTTACCTGGCATGGGAGGCGGTGGAGGAGGAGGGGGAGGTGGTATACCACCCTGTTGAGGCAATGGAGGTGGTGGAGGTGGGGCTGCCGAAGTGCTTAGCAAAGATGGTGCTTTGCGTCTGATAATGGGGGATTCAACTGCGGGAGTGTCGGTAGAGTACGAAGGTTCAGGAGCAGATTCAGCAACTTGGGAAACTTCGTCGTCGTAATTCATCGAAGGCATAGGGTTGTAACCACCTTTCATGTTTTTTTCCATTAAAATATCTACAAGAAAATATGAGTTCAGTAATAAATTTAAACTTGAGTGGTAAGTCTGTTAACTTCCTTTATAAGCGAGCTTCTCCGCTACACAGTATATTTAGCTTACCAAAGGCGGAAGGGTTGAGTCTTATAAGCGTATCAGCCTATCAGGTCATACTGGTTCCTGCCTTTGGCAAGCTGTATTCTGTGTGCAGCAGGAAGAGTCTTTCAAAGGGGTACCAATCGATTTTGAGAAATTATTTTTAAAATTACCATCTTTCGAGGGTAAAACATTTTTCTCAACTACTTTAACCTTTCTAAGGTTATTTTTAGTGAAACCTGTAATTCCAGTGAGTAATTCTTCTAAATTAGCTCCAGTTCCCGCACCTGAAAAAATATGGCATATTAAATATATAATATTTTTAAATTAAAATATTATTAAGGTTTAGATTTTATTTGCCTAGCTGAGGCCCTTTTACTGACCCTATTCTAATTAATCTTAATGATTATTGTTTATTGGTAACAAGTTTAGGTGCCAAACCTAGTAAAAAACTGACAAGACAGCGAGAGAAAAATAAATTTAGTATATAGGAGGCAATTTGGAATGTTTTCAAGAAATTCCGTCTCAATCAGCGAAATGATTTTAAGTACGTACTCATCTCTACAGCTACAGTATTCTTATTTGTCAAATGACTTGAAGTATGTATAACTTACGAAATTATCCTTCATTTCTAAATAAAACTTCCGGACCAAATTAACGAGCTAAAGTGGATCTAAAACTACAAATCATTGAGAAACTAAGAGCTTATAATTAAAGGGCCCCTTTAATTTGAAAAGAAACCTCACCATTTTTGGTTGCATATCTGTTACTGGAAGGGCTGCGTGATCTGGTTACATCAGAATTTGGTGCTTTTAAACGTTCTAGAAAAAAACCAAACAAGAATTTCGAAAATTTGTTTTAAAAAATTCAACCCATATATATAATATTATAACTTCAGAACCAACTCAAAATTTTGTTTTCTAAGAATTTAAACTGGTTCCGGAGTCACATATGAAAGAGTAATAAGCATTTAAAATATACCTCAATATAAATTATATCTAATTTCTTCCAAGATAATGATATTAATGACAGTAAGATCTACTATTAAAAGCCAATAGAAAATAATCCAGCCAATATCACATGCATTCAAAGTATACGTAAGTATAAGTTAGTGTTTAACCAATATTGATATCAACGTGTCCTGATATTAGAAATTTCATAAATCAAAACAGACTAATATCTTAGGTTTTGAGTTTTTGAAAGGACAGCAATGACAAGCAGCAAAAATTCTTCCGTATTGTGATTGTCTAAAAATTAGCCTATACAAAATTTCACTCCAAAATATTCAAGTTTTCTAGTAAAGAGATTGAAATTCGCGTTTTTGCAACGTTTCTTTGGAGAGATCAGAAAAAGGGGTGGCTAATTATCGCGAAATTTGTCAATTCTGCCCAAGTTTTAGATATATTTCAAGAAACGTGTGTGTATTTCCACGTGCGTCAATCTTTATTACATTAATTTTTACAAATGAGTGAAATCTCATGATGGCTCAGATGTTGTCCTTACAGTGGCGCTACTTTTAGCTATATTTAGAATATAACCCGCAGAATTTTACGGACATTTCAATTTGCAATATTATTTTTTTGGCATTTTAAGGGTAGAAAACTGATTTTAAAAGAACAAAAAGTACACATCTTTCTGCATAGTTTTACTGCTCTATTTGTTTGAGCAGAAAAAGCTGATTTTTACTGAGTGTCACCCATTTAATATTTTTATACATTTGGTGCAAAGTTAAAGTTTTCAGCCGAATTATAAAATCGTCAAATCTCAAAATCAAGTTTGGTTCTATCACTAAGATATACTTAAGTGAAGGCCCTGACAAGAATGTACTATTATAAAAAGGAAAACCAGCCATGGGGGCGGAATCATTTTGAAAGAAGTTACTGTGAGATCACTTAAAGGAACTGTAAATCCCTGGCAGAGTCTCCCCTACGTTTTAGAAAAAAAAAAAAAGGTAAAGAAGACATGACATTGAAGTCACACCTCTGACAAGTTTGACATCAAACTCTTCGGCAGAATAGCGAGGGTGACGTCAATGACAATGACTCTTATTTTTCCAAAATATTTAGGGGGGGACGTCGCCGGGGCTTTAGATTTAATGATTTATTAAGCTGTGATCACACTAGCATCTTTTAAACCATTTTCAAACTGGTCAAAATCCACTTCTCAAGCGAATAATTATATTTTTTAACCCTAAATTTTCCATTTTTCAACGTTCCAACACAGTTAAATTTTTTTTAGAAAGTCTCTAGTGTGACCGCAGCTTCTGTCCACTTAGACTGTCACAGTGACGTTATCCCAAAAACATTTGCCATTTAGCTTTTTTTCCTTAAATAGCTTTAAGAAATCCTGACATAGTTGGTTATGTAGTTAACGCAACAAACAAAAAGATATAATAGTATAAAATTAAATTAAAAATAAGCGGCTAAGTCAACTGCTTTCTTTACAAAATCAATCTGCCACAAAAAAACTATTTCTAAAGCCACACTACCTATTATACTACGGGTAGTTAAAAGTAATTAAGGAGCCTAATAAAAGCCATACGCGACTAAAGGATGGAATCTACATAATAATTGTATTTGATTGGAATCAATCTTTGGATCCGGAAGCTACGGAATCACCTGTAAAGTCAGAAATACCCATATTTTACAAAACGTTTATCAATTACGGAAAGGTAATAATTTATATATTCAACCTGACTCAATATTTTTAAAAAAATTCTAAAAATAGATCAAAAAGCCTACAAATTTTAAAGCTGATTCACAGAGATTTTATAGAAAGCAGTTGACATTGGAGATAAGCCAAAATTTTGAAACGTAAAGCAAGTATTTATGTACCAGTTTGTCGAGAACGAGCCACATCCGCAGTAACTGGTGGTGGAGGTGGTACGTAAGCGGGAAAATTTGCCAATGGTATGTAAGGAGAGCCGCGTCGTTCAACTTTCTCCTTCGCTATATCTGTTAAAATGAAATTAAAACAAATTGTACTTAAAACAAAAATGACCATTCCAAGTTCAAGTTTAATTTAAGCATTAATACAGTTAGATTAAAGGGATAAAAATTTGTTTCTATCTTGTTAAAGGAGCCTACGGTTCGAGAATTCCCTTTAAACTAAGCTTACTTTCATACTTACCAAACAAGATTGGCCATTGAAATTTACAATGGGCCAAGCTAGGCTATGTACTCGTGTGCCCTGACCATGTGGGCAATTAAAAGGGGAATGCAGCTCAAAGTGATAAAACTAAACTTTTGTATGAAGGAAATTTAGAACTATTTTCTTCCTTACAAGGTTGAACATTTTGTATTCATCCACCTCAGCTTTCCTTATTACCCAAACTCCTTATGAACTGAGGCACAACAACAAATGGCTTTAAAAATTACTGAAAAAAAAAAAAAAAAAAAAATTACCATCTTTGGACGGAAGTACATTCTTTTCCACCGTTTTAGTCGGTTTCAATTTAAATTTGGAAAAACCTTGAATGTTATTAAGTAATTCTTGCATATTCTTTTCATTCTTCATATCTATAATTAAAAAAAATTTAACGTGTCAAATTTAATTAAAAAATTCCATGGACATTTAAAACATTGGACTGGAAAGTTCTACCATACCTTCGGCTTTAGGTAGACAAATCTTTTCTTTAGTCTTTGTCCGTTTTAATTTATATCTAGGAAAATTCTCTACACCACTCTTTAGGTCTTGTTGAAGTCGTTCCTGAAGAACATCTGCCAATGGAAGAAATTCAAAAAGAGAGAGAAAAATAGTTTAAAGAAAAGCGGACAAAAAATTAGTTCCAAACTCCCCCACAAATCTTTTTCAAAGTCTTAGTAAATGCGTCAAAACAGCCTTCAGGTGAAAAGCAGCATCAGGCAGAGTTAAAAAGAAAACTATGTTCGAGTTACAGTCAAAGAATGAGAAATTTTGCGTTAACACTGCCCTGCAAAAATAAACCATTCCAAGTCCGCAACTTTCTACAAAAACTACGCTACCTAACACCCTTGAAAATGACTAAATCGTAATACAAGAGCATTACAAGTTTCTTTACTAGTTTGTTCCTTTCAAGAGTGTTAAAGAAATAGAATATAAAAAAAACATGGAAAAGGAAATTACAAAATTTTACTTTTTTACTTTCAACATATCACTCTCTATGACTGGGACGTAACCTTAAAAACTATAATCTAGATCACTAAGTTCACGGTGCTATTTTAAGATATCTCCTTCGCCCCAAACTTTTAAGTTAGCTTATGATCTATATCGGAAAGACTTTCACTTCAGTGGCGGCAATATGCCAAAGGGAGTAAAGATTCAATGGTTATTTATAGTCTGCGCTCTGTCCCACCTACTACACGGGACTAGGCTAAAGTCTACAGACAGAAGGAATAGCTAACAGCTTTTTAACTCAACTTTAAACATGTAAACTTCACATACTATCACCAAAACTACGTAATCACCATTACAAATAAAAAATACATTTTAGCCTCAATAGCAAAAAAAACATGGCATGCATTTTCTTTTCGTTCCAATAGCCTAGTAGCATCGTTATTGAACACTTTTCTAAACTATATAAACAATTCCCTGTATTCCCAAGTGCAAAAATTTTAAAATAGTTCGTTTGGAAAAAAGGTTCGAAATAAATTTAATTTTAATCTTTAAATTCACGTTGTTTGGTTATGTTTTTTTAATGCAAGAAGTAAATTAGTGGTGTTTAAAGGCCCCATCTGCTCATAAATTTGTCCATTTAAAGGAACCATCAGCTATTTTTAAATTCTAAAGTCCTTTTCTAGTGTGCATAAGGGAAAATTTGAAAGCAGATAGAGCCTTGAAAATGCTCTTATGCACACAGACTAAATTTGATTGTGCAAGATTTTGTAGTCAACGTCTACGCTAGAAAAGAAGGAGACTTTAAACGAGATTTATAAATCGCAGATAGTCCCTTTAAAGGGACTATCTGCGATTTTTAAATCACCTATAAAGTCGCCTTCTTTTCTAGCTTAGCAGACGACGTTGTACAAAGCGAATTGTACAGTCGAAGCTAGGCTGTGTACATATGGGAAGAGCATATTAAAGGGGCAAATTTCTGGGCAGATAGGGGCTTTAAGTTCGCTGCTATATTATTTTTGATATTTTTTTTTAAAAGGGAAACACCTGGATCATTGTAGTTTTAAGTAATATAAAGTTATTACTTCGAATATCTCAAGAAAATACTGTTAATAAAAAGCATAAAAACACCAAGTGTAATACTTGAAAAGTTCTTTTATAGAAACTACCAAATTTCATGTATTTTTTGGCCATTTTCTTTTGGGAAATTTGAGTCGATAAACAGTCAATAACAGAATTTTGATATATCATGGGCTATAAAGATGAATCTCGAGATATGTTGATTAAAAATGCTTGGCTTAAATCAAATCACACTCAGTAAAAATATTTCTGCGAAAATTTAATTACGGATTTGAATATTTTAAGCAATTTAAATAGAATATGGTACGCAGCAAATGCGAAGTGCAATTTTAGTTTTAAGTTTCAGAAAAAAACGATTTCACGCACATTTCAAAGGTCTCAAATTCCATTTTACACACGTAAGCAATTAAACAACACAAAATAGTCAATAAATATAATTTATATTTTTGCACTTGAGTATAATGGGCTTAAAACAATCTATTTAGTTAGATCGAAGATAATATTATACCTTCCTTAGTGGGCAGTACTATTTTTTCGTTCGTTTTACAGCGTTTCAATTTGTTATGTCCGAAATTCTGTATTCCTCTCAAATGCTTTTGCTGATCTCGTTCGAACTCAATGTCTGCAATTGTTTTTCGGTAGGGATGATTTTTAACGAAATAATATTGGGGGCAATAAACTTAAGGAAAGTTTTGTTGATGAGAAAAAGGGCTTTTGGGATAAAATAAATATACCTTCTTTCGTAGGAAAAACGTCTTTATAAACAGTTTTGACTGGTTTTAATTCTGCCCGGCTAAACTCTTCAAGTGAAGCTAGTAGTTCATTGTCATGAGTTCTTCCTACAATAGGTTTTCGACGGATATACTTAGGTTCAAAACTCGATATTTTTTCACGTTGCTTCACGTAAGTAGTTAACAGTGTAGTTTAGTATAAAAGAAGGATAATTACCTGGTTTCTTCAAAGATTCTTGACGATTGACAGGTGGTCGACCTCTCCTGGAAGCGGAGTCTTGACGCGCAAAGGATGGTCTTTCTGTATTAGCTTGTGGTGTTGCTTTTAATTTGAAAAAACACAGACAATTAGGAACAAAAATCTTATGATTTATGCTAAAAATCTGCGAAAAACATTGTAAACAGTTTTGAAAACTTACCTCTTTTGGTTAAAGCGCTTTGTAAATCAGCTTTATTTACAACTGGCATCATGGGCATTCCAGCGGTTCCTCGTGGAGCGTATTTAGAAGCTTTTTCAGCCGCAATATCTTCTTGTGTGGGTAATACAACTTTTTCGACAGTTTTAACTTTTTTCAAATGGTCTTTCGAGAAACCATTGATGGATGTAAGCAATTCTTTCAAGGGATCAACTGGCGGTTTTATTTTTTGATATTTTGAAACGTCCCTTTTTCTCAGACTACCATATCCAAATGGTGCTGCCGGTTGCTTTTCCGGTGTTGTTGGCCCATCTTTATGGGGAACAATTTGAAGCTGTTAGAGAGCCTTGTCCAATTATAATTTGAAATAAGTATCACCAAAATATACAGATTTGGGAGCATCAAACGTTTAAAATTTCTTTTAAACACAATCATTGGTATACCATGAATTTATTTATGCTAACATGAATATATGCATTAGCCTTTCTAACATATTTTTCACTACAGAATTCGTACTTTTTTTTTTTCTAGAATTTTAGAACCAATCAGCCAATTGGAAGAGCTTTGTGGCAATTAAAACTAATTTCGCGAGTCTGAGATTAGATTTAAACAAAACTATTTTTTTTAACAAATTAATACAAATCTATCATCCCTGAATGGGTCAGGAGTCTCGTGTACGCAGTTCTATATTCATGTTAAATAAATTGATGATATTTAGATAGTACTCGCCTAAACCTTTAAGTTTCATGATACTTATACTTCAAAAATAGGAGGAATGCAAACTTACCACGTCTAATTTCGGGGTCGGGTTATCTCATGCATTTATTTATGTAGTGGTTTACAAGCTGCAACTTTTTTGGTTATATTGGGACAAATACACAGCCAAAACTATATATACATTTAGTTAAGGTTGGAATTATGTATCTAGTAACTGCGTCTTTCAATTAATGAATTAATTACTTATTATAAACGGGAAGTGTGAAAATAACAATTACGTCATTTGTAACATCAACGTTAATTACAAAAAACCCACATGTAATTATTTTGTTTAAATAAAACGGATAACAGGCTATATCAATTATTTAAAAGCCTGCTAACCTTCATTGCGTGATAATGAACGTGAAAGACCACGCTTTATCACGATTCTTTTAGTTTTAGGTTGAGAACCTGAAAATAATTATAAGTTAAATTTACTGTTAAAAACAGTTTTCGTTAATTTTACTCGATGGCTGAAAAATGAAAAGTTAAAGGTTTTCAAAAGAGTTTTTGGTCTTTTTCGTCACGGATATTGTCAATACCACTTCATAATAATTTAGATTAATATACACTTGAAGAAAATATCATTAAAAATGCAAAGCTTAAATTAATAAGCAATTAGCCATTGTTAACTTTATAAATATACAATTAAAAACGTTTAAGCGACTTAGTATAAGCTTACAAATATAATTGGTCATAATTAAAACAGGGTTAATTCATTGTATTAATGAAGTAATTTCATACTAAGCCATATAGAAAATAGAATACCATTGAAACCAGAAGCAAACTAATTTTGATAAATGTTCTAAAGATTAGAAAGAAGCATCGTATTTAAACCACATATTAAGATATAGTAAGTTTGTAGTATTAAACTTAATTAAAATGGAAAATGACAAAATAAGCCCAAAAAATTTGGATGCTTTTAAAGTGACACTAAACTCTAGAAATAGTTATTTTCGATCGATTTGAGACTCCTAAGCTGCAAATTGGAGCTTGATTAAATAAAAAACAGAACTGTCGATGCCAATTAAACAATTAAAGCTACAGTGAATTGCTATTGTTGGAAATGACATCAGCCATGGGCAACTTAGATGAGCAATTCCGTTTTCTCGAGAATTTTAAGTCTAAAGATTCTTCGAATCGTAATTAGGCTTAGCTATTTAAATTCGCGACTTTGCTAATTATCTATAAATTATTGCGAAACGTGTGGCGATTTGATATAGTATTTACGCATATGTTATCAGTCCAAAATCGATTAAAATATCTTGTTTAGAATAGTATTCCTTTAAAATATATTTATATAATATTGAAAACTATGCTATACAAAGGTACAATCTTTAAAAGTGGCCAATTTCCCATCGAAAAGCAAGGTTTCAATGGAAATGAAGATTATTTGTAGATTGTAGCCTAGAGTATTATATCTCTGTGGTTTTGATACCTAGCCAATAACATAAAACCCAAGCCAAGTAGAAACGAAAACACCATTATACCATAGAAGCCATAAAGTTTTAGGAGTAAGAAGTGTTTAATGTTCAAGTAAAGTGGCACCATCACCAGCTGCGGAAAAAATATTCTAATCCCTGGCCTCTGAGCGCAACTATTAAATTTCTATTTTTTATAGAGGCAGAAAAGCTTAACTAAAGTTCCCTATAACAGATCTCTCACCAGTATTACTGGGTAGGACCAATTTTTCTTCGGTATTGGTGCGTTTAAGAGAGTGTCGTTTGAAATTCCTAACATCGACCAGGACTTTTTCCTGGGCAACGTCTTTTTTTATAGACCAACACAACAAAAGTGCGTGCCAAAGGGTCAAGTGAATGAAAAAAAAAGTTAAAGAAAAGAAAACTCATGATCAGAAAAAAATCAAAATCAAAAGAAAAATGGAAAAAAAATTGGTGCAAAAATATAAGAATCATTCAAAAAGGTTAACTAACAAATATTCCCTCATTAAAACCATGCTACAATGATTAACCCATTAGTTATTTATAATTTGTCTAAATTTCATTATTTTTTAATTCTTAAAATTGTGTTTTGGTGTAAAAAAAATACCTTCTGGTTTAGGCATGCAACTTTTCTCTTCAGTTTCAGCGTGGTTAAGATTTCCACGTTCGAAATTTTCAACATTTTGAAGGATGGTGGTCATGTTGTTCAAGGTTTTTTCAGTCTCGACAACTACAGCCGCGTAGTTTTTTTGGAATTGTAAATAAAAAAGAAAAACCATGCAAAAACAAAAACTTAAAAATCATGCGTAAACGCAAAATATAAAATTATAATAACAAAATGTGCGTCAAATAAAACATTTCGGTTATGATCTGGTACTTTGTCTATGCATAAATTGATCATATTAGTTTGGTCAGAGGTGGAAGTGGCAAACTTTGATAAATTGCAACGCAAAAAAAACAAAAACAGACTTTCCTAAATATTGCAGTTTAGTTGCAGAATCTTGTTATCGAGATTGAACATTGGTAGAATCTAATACGGGCGCTTTCATACTACTTCCCCCACAAAAGGTGGTTCTTATCAGTTCTTACATACACCTAATATGCTTAAATCCTTTTGAAGGCCGACCTTCAACCAAAAAAGGGGTTTGAGATTCATTTATTAAGGCGAAGAACCTTTAGGCAACCATTAGAGGATTAGTTTTTAGTCAAAACGGGTAAACTTGGAGGGAGGCGAAGGGTTGTGAGAGGTCCACCAGCTACAGTGTTATATTTCTCCGAAGGCAATTTATTAACATGTCTATAAGCGACCATGTCCCGCGCTTTGGCGAAATTTCGGGGATCTTGGCAACTCAAAAACCTTGCAGAGCGGTTCTTTGCGAACTGGAAATGTACAATAAATAATAATTTAACTATTCTAACACCCGAATTTCCCCAAATATGTGAAAATTTTAATAAGGAGACGTTATTGTTCATCTTCAGTTTATCAACAACCTTTTTGTACGGTTTTCAGGTTGCCTAAAAATGCTGACATTTTTTGCCTATTGTCATTCTATAAACAGTTTTCAGTTTTGGCCATATATTTTTTTGTTTGAAGGTCGACCTTTCAATAAGATCTGTATATATTTTAACTATACTGGTGAAATCTCTTTCGCAATAAATTTTTATTTTAAAACGTAATTAGCAGCAATGATATCACAGACACCGTTATATTCTTAAATTAAATCCTCACATACCACGAGCATGACGTCATGGATATCTCATAACTAAAAGTCTGTTTTAAATTGATAACTAGATATTAAGCAACAAGAGGGGAAATGCTACTTCCTGTGGAAAAAAACCCGAGGAGGAGAAAAAAGAATTGCATAAACGCCAATGACATTTCATAAATTTCCTTTCGTTATCTCGAAGATTAAAGATAATACAAAAAATAAACGGCTCGCTAATTGGCGGTAACTTTAGAAACAGATTTGCGTGAAGCTCAATATCCGATTACAGCCTAAAAATAACCCGTAATTACTTGTTTTCAAATTAGAAACTAAGCCAAGTCTGGCGTGTGGTTTAATACCAGATATTAAAACTTCTAGTGATAAAGTGGTTTTGAAGTGATACTTTAATGAAACAACAGGTAATATTTTTAACGTGGTACCGAAAATGATCAAATCCGTTGAAAGATTTCAAATTAAAAAAACACTTAAGTTTTATTCTAATTCGTAAAATTTCAGATTAAACTATAGAAAGGTTTTAATTCGCGCGATATATAGGAGATTCGCATGGTGATTTAAAGCTTTAAATCTAATAGCTAATTCTCCTGGGTATTCTATGGAGCCATAGAAATCACTGAACCTGGGCGTGTCAGCTAGAGCAACATCGAGCAACTTTAAAGTTGCCCACTGGAGAAAAAATACAGGACTCTAAGAGCAGCCTTTTTGAACGCTTTTTCGAGAGAGCGACAGAAGAGGATTTTTCTCACAGATTTGATTGGGGAATGCAATATTTATCAAATTTTACGTTCCACTGCTCAATGCTTCATAGAGCGAGCAAGGGGATCGAAGATCAATTAGGTTTTTAAAGCGAGATTCAGACGCTCGGATTCAGAGCACTCTTCAAATGAATCTAGTGGGATCAGCGAATTCCAAAAGGTGCTTTAGAGCAAGATAAATTACTAAGAGTCAGTTTTATATTCCACTGAACGAGTTAGAGCAGTAAATATCAACTTAGTATTAGACGAGGGGGCAGACACTCGCGAACTCAGGTGTACAAAATTTTAGAACTCTTTGCACTATCAAAGCTGAACTCTGAGTTCATGAGAGTTCGAACTCAATGCACTGTCAAAGCTGAACTCAGGTGTACGGCGAATTCAAGAGTGTCTGACCCCTCGGTATTAGACTAGGAAAGAAGCAACTCTCGCGATGCAAGATTTTTTTGCTCTCTTTTTCGAGAGAGCAACCTATTAAGAGCTCGCTTTTTTCACCGATTTGATATAATTTGATTGGGAGAAACAACCCAATGTACACAGTTTCCTACACTAGCTTTTCCCGATTCTTTGAAAATATTCAACGGAAATGGTCATTTCTCGGTACAACGCTGAAAATAAAAAATACTAGCTTATTCAAGTATGCCTTGAATTTCGTACATACGGTCAATATTTGACACTATACCCAAAGCTATGTTTCACATTTATCTTTATATACGCATGGTAGCAAAGCGAAGTGAAATAGACTATGTATCCACCATCAGGTAACAAAAATAAAAGGAAGTGAAAGGTCTTTTTCATTGTTATCGTCTTCTCATAATATTACGCTTAATTACACGGATTATTGTAAGAATGAAAAGCATAAATATTGATTTTTCATTCCTAGCTGATTGAGCAAAATTAATTGAAACTAAATTAAACCTTTGACGTAAAATTATTCACTTTTGAATCAGGTTAGAATCAGTTTTGAAATTTCATAATGCACAAACAATTAGGAAATTGTCAGCCTCAGGCTAAATAGGTTTTCACACAGTAATTTTGTAAATTATGGTAAATTTTAATAGCTATGCAGATTGGATCATTTGTCACGCTAATTTTAACCGATTTTTCAGTTTTTTTAGGGACCTATTGAGGGTTAAAACATGTTTTTCAAACTGATATCAAATTGTAAAAAGCAGAAAAATGGTAATATTTTTCAAAGGTAGAATGACACTTAATTTAGGTTAGTATTAAAGTTAAATTTTTACAACACTAGGATAAAATGTAATATTCAACTCTTCCATGTTTAAATAATATAATTACTTAATTTTTCGAGTATTCAAAGGTGTAATCGATTTTAAGATTAAGTTACAAAGTCTCCCAAAATAACTTGTTACACTCACTTTAGTTACTTTTTGAATGGTGGGCAAACGGGGCAAACTAAAAAACCCGCTTCAATGGTTTTCTCATAAGCCTTAATGTTTGTTAAAAAATTTCACAATTCGTTTCTACCACAGGCAAAGGTAGGACCCATATCCATTTTTAACCTCTTTCAATTTGGTATTAAGCTTCGTTTAAACTAAAACCTCATAGTAAAAATTTTAGGATGGGGTCAGTGACTGGGCAGACTCAAAAAATGGACACGCATGGAAGATTTGCGGCTTCATATTATCCGAGCAAAAAATTTTATGAAGTGAAGAAGATATAAAAGAAAAGACCATTATCAAATTCCGCCCTGAGAAACCAAAAAAAGGAACATCTATAGTTAGAATTGTGAACAGATTTTTGCAGTACGTTTAAGTACGATTTCCTAAGGGAGTTGGTTAATATAGAGATTCGTGGAAACCTATAATTGTACACGATGAAAACTGATTCTGACCATAATCGCATCATCACCTTCGTACTTCCGTTAATGCATAGGATTACATAAAAAACTAGTTTTCAAATTAGGAGATTTGAATTTCCAAATAATCTTTTTTTTTGTTGCAAGATGGGAAATTCGTGTGTGAAAAATGAACTTCATTTTAATAAATTTTATATTTAAGTCGATTTGTGATAAGTTCGGATTTTTTTATGTCTGAACCGGATATTGAATTTCATTGATGATTGTTATAGAATATAGATAGTTTCATAAATTATTATAATTCAACTAAAAAGGTTAGAGATCATTCAAAATTACGTTTTTGGTTAACAAGAGTTTGAAGTAGAGCTTAACGAGTTTCCAAATGAGACCAATTACATCAAAATCGACTAACGAAAACTACAACTTATTGATTTCCACATTTCTACTTTTTCGTCATTTTTAATGGCATACAAGAAAGGGGCGTTACTTTTAATATTGTGTTTATGTCTCATATTGCTTTTGAGTTTTGACGTCATGACTTTTCCAGGTTTTATGCCTAACTTCGACCATTTTCCCTGATGGAATGACTAAACTAAATTCCCATTTTTAAATCTTCACAGGGATACCAAGTTAAAGTTTTCGCAATAAAAATACCAGAACATTTGACTTAATTTTAAATTTCAATGACTTTTATAGGTTTTCCCTAAACTGTGGCAGCTCTGTTATATACAATTATGTTATATTTCAATATCTTGGTAAACAAAAAATGACAATTTAAATTAGACCCGCATTTCTTTAATTAGAACGAAAGCAGACGCTTTTTTACTAAGGTATGCTGGTACGTAAATAGGTTTATAGTACCGACATTTAATTCAAAAATATAAATTGATTTGAATTTGTATTTTATTAGAACTAAAAGCATTAAAATTTTCAATTTAGAAGAAACCAAGATACTTTTCGCATCCAAGGCGATATTTATTTTAAGGTACCTTTCGAACAATTAATTTAAATTGCGTAAAATTTAAATATTTTAATTCAGGAGCTTTTAAAAGCGATAAACTGAGTAATTTATTCATAGATCTACTCAGCCTTGATAAAGAAATGATTTCAAATTTTCATAATTTCATTTAAATTCGATTATCTCAATAATCCAGGCATAAGGGAAAAAATCTCCACAGAGAGTCGTTTTATTCGGGTGTTAATGTTTCCCTTAGCAAAGTTGGATTCGATTATAGCTTATCTTCGGTTATAAGATACGATCTAAGGACTTTTTTGTTTGACGGGCATAACTAAATCTCTCGGGAAAGCGTTTTGAGAGAAAGATTCGAGTTGAATAGAATATTATTTTTTTATTAAAAGAGGTTTGGAATTCTTGTAGGATGACGCGTAGGCTTATTAATAAAAATATTCTGGTTCTTCATCTTCTCGAGGAGAGTGTTCGAGACGTCACGATAATATTATTATAAAAGATATTAAAAAAGAAGTTTACCTTCTTTCGAAGGAAGAGGATTTTTCTCCTGGGTTTCGGCGTGCTTCATTTTGTTTTGATCGAACTTGGCGAGTTCGTTCTTGAAGTCATCATTTACTTTAGGTAAATCGGCTACGTTTGAAGACATTTTGCTTCGATCTGAACAAGAAAATTAGAAGAAAACAAATTTTTAGTCAGCATTAATTAAATATATTAATTATCAAGTCAAGTTATAGCTTATATTTTTGCAAAAAGGTTTATTGGAAAACTGAAGAGCGAGCCTTACATAACAATATACGATAGTGTGGTACATTAAGGGGTTCTCGATAAACTGAAGGCCATGTCATGTGGTTCTCTCGACAAACTGAAGGCTAAATATTTAAGGGAAGACTATAGTTTATCTTTAGTATGTTAAGAGCAGCTTTGCAAGGTTCTCGAGGTTGTTTAAAACCCCCAAAAAAAGGCCTACCGAGTAGCGAAGCCCCTGGGTTTGAACCACCTACCTTTGGATTAAAAGTGAACAAATTGCTCTAAGAGGTCAAAGTTTAAACGTTTTAAAATGGTCTACAAGTCTACTTATCAATAGATATTCGTGTTTGGCGTCGTTGAGACCATCTTAGTGTAATTTCTAACGTCTGAGACACTTTGCCCTAGCAACGCAAAGTCAAATAGTACAGCATATCACGGAAAACATTGTATTTTTCAGGAGTGTATTGGGGATTATAGTCCGAAATAAAAATTTTAGCGTTTGAAATGAGAATTTCGCATTCAAAATTAACAAATTCAAATCATTGTTTATTACAGTAAATTACAATGAGATAGTAATTTTGGAATTCGGAATAACCAACATTTAAAATTTCAGCTAATATTTCAGCTATACCCGTATTTATTTAAACTACATTCTTTCCTGCGCAATAAATAGGTTAAAGCCGTAGATGTACCGTCAAAAACATTGCCAGCTACACTCACACGCGCTAAAGGGAAGACTGTCTAATTTCAAAAACAACCTACTACAAAAATCAAGGGGGAAATTTTTGCGTTGTCAGAAAAAACAACACAACAGCCTAAATAAACAGTTTCCGCGGGACGACGGGGTCAAACACAAAACAGATCATGGCGAGGAAATATATGGAGCATTACGTGGATGAGTGTATATGAATATTTCAACAAAGGAAGTCTTTTGTTCGAGAAAAGCAAATAGAGTCTGTATCACGGCATTTATAAAAGATATTGCAAAAAGTAAATGGCAATGCCCTTTTAACCACAACGCTATCGTATTAGTCATACTAAGTTATATACGAAGATAAATAGTACATTAACGCCTTTAATCGCATTAAATTATATGGGAGGATTTTACCCCAAAATGTCATTATATCCTGAATCAACGGTTTAGCCGGAAGAATCTTCGCAAATTATTCAAGGGGAAGCATCAAGAAAAATATCGTATAGGGAAATGAAATTTTATGTTTTTAATTTCGCGGTTCCTACATTTGATCAAAAGTTCAGAACTTTTTCCAGAAAAATGACTAACATCACGCCAGTTGCGTAATGCTACCAGTGAAATGCAAGTTTTAGGTCACATAAGTATAACCAAGTTCGAGAAGCGAATGAGGAAAATATTTCCTACCACCCCCCGTTACGCTTCAGCGATTTGGAATCTTCCTCTATATTTTGAGTCGAGGAGGGGGATATTGTCTTCCCTCCCTACTCCGTAAGGTCTCTATTTTGATATTTACGCCGATTGCAGTCGCTTGGGTGTCTCAGATTGATCTGCTTCTATAAGACAGTTATTTGCTGATAGATTTTACTTTTCTGGAATAAGTTTACTTTGTATTTGATATAGTTCTAGTCTCGTAGTATTTTGCACGATTGCGTGACAGCCGAGGCCGATTAATACACAATTTTAAAAGATATTGAGAAAAATAATTGGTTTAAATTGATAAGTTTGAATCGAGTTATAAAACTAACCTAACCCGACTTTACCTAAGCCTTTTTCGATCAAACTTTATCAAGTATACAAATTCAAATTGTTCAAGTTCTATACTAGCTTTTATATTTGATTAGTGAAAGTACCAACCTAATCCCATGATTTTATATTCATTATTAACATAATTTAAATATTTTTCCTGTTCTATTTCTTTAAACATATGTAAAAAAAAACTCGTAAAATATTTTGATTGATGCTATCCCTTTAGGAAAAGCTTTAAAAAGCGTTGGACTATAACGGAAGTCAATGGGGTCACATTCTCACCAACTAGAACCCTTTCCAAATGTTTTAACACTAAAAAGATATTTATAAAGATGCATAGTGTATTTTTTCACCCCCAAGAGGTTTCCTCTAATGTCTGAGAGTCTCTGATGAATATTTTCTTAAACGACCTAAATCGATGTTTGCGTAATTTTTTTTGTTTAAAATTCCAACACAAATAAAGGTTTTAATATAACTTATTTAAAATTCTATCATTTGCCATGTAACTGTACTAATAATATTGATAATACGTTTTACTTTCCCATCAAAAAAACCTTGACTATTTTATTATGAAGGCAAAATATTGTTCAGGTGTTGCTGACGAGTACAATGTGAAGTAATAAAAGTGAAAACTCGCACATAATTCAACAAACATCTCAAATACAGAGGCTCTCCAGCTACTCCCAAAAAAATGTATTAATTATTTTATAAGATAAAGATGCCTAAATAATAAAATTTATTTATGCAAGATCAAACAATATATATGAATATATTTTAATTGAAGTAACGCTATAATCCATAAAAATTGTTTTTAAGAACAGTTTTAAGATGAAAGAAAAGATGATCCCATTTTATTTTTGAGCTAAAAACATAAAACTTGGCGAGAAAATAGGAATTTTAGGATAAATTTGTGGAAAATAGGATATTATATCATTTTTAAAGGGTAAGTTATAGAATAGCCTGAAACTCTGCTAAAAGAAATTCTAAATAAAACAATGAACATTTTTCGGGTAAAACAAAAATGGATTAACTTTCGAATATATTTTCAGAATTTCCATAGAAAGGGCTAGAGGTCGTTGGGGTTATCTAACTGGTACGATTTTACACGACTAACTCAAACGAAATTTGAGATTTATATTAACAGCACCAAAAAAAGTGCCAAATATTCGTGAAAAAAATTCTAGAATTCGTTTTTAAGCATGATGAATCCGAAAATAAGTTTTGAAACTATATAAAAAAAATCTTATTATCCATCTAAGTCTACCATGGCATAAAGAAAGTTATTTTCAAACTTTTTCATATTTTTTTCAAGAAACGCAAAGTTGAGGCACGGTCTTTTTAAATAATATCAAGATGACCTTCTGTTTAATAATACCCTAGATGAGGCTACATTCTCTCGAAACTATAAGCCCGATAAACATCGCTAGAAAAATGTTCCTAGAAAGAGGCCCATCATTTTGTAATTAGCTCACAAAATGGGCAGTTTAAACGAAGAAAGAAATTAAGCGCCTCGGGTTTTACATTGGCGTAAAAAATCGGCCAACACAGTACGCCATTTTAACAACAAAACAAAAAGAAAGACACTTAAACCTACTGGCTATAAAATTTCCCAACGAATATCTTAATTACTAATTACAATTGTTCTTTTTACCACTTTTACCTATATAATTAAAATCAATTTCAGGTCATAAGTTTTTTTTTTTTTAAAGTAGAATAACCTACTTTTAATAAGACTAAAAATTAAAGTACAATTTTAATGAATGAAATAGTCAAATGAACCTTCCAATCATAACCTAGTATCATAACGTATGAATTTTGCAGCCTAACTACAGCCAAATTTGAATGGGGTCTATCGAGACTGTGATTGGCAGGTTGGTTACTCGTGATAAAACCAAGGCCTAACAAATTTTCTTGAATATTAAATTGAATTTCTTTCATTAATTTTGCTCAAATAAGTAGGCACAATTTTTTTTTAGAGAATATAGGTGTTTCAGTAAGTTGTGACAGATGACGCATATACGCACAAAGAGGGTTTCTATGTTATTCTAACTGGTTTAGCATTGGCGCGCAGCTGTTTGGCACAGATGTCCCTAGAATCTAGAAGTATACCATGAGCAAGGTATGACGAATAGAAATTTCAACGACATTGGCCCTACTTTCATAAATTTTGTTAAACCCTATCCCCTAAAATTTTATCATAACTTAAAAATATATTCTATTTAAAAAGTTTGTTTTGAGAGTGGAAACTAAGACGGTTTAATTAAAGACCGCGCATTTCAGAATAAAAATAATTGCGTTCTAAACAAAATAACTTAGTTCAAAACACGCCGAACCGTTAATCTTTCAATTTACGTTATTTTTAAAAACTATAAATTATAACGAGTATTTATTAAATGAAAACGTCACATGTGGCGCGATTTCTCATTGGCTGTAGTAGTATTTTCGGAAAAATAAAAATAGAAAACGATTCAACGTGTTACGAAAAAAAATTATCGCAACAGTAAAAATACATTTTATAATTGGCATTTTCGAAATTTTTAAAATGAAAATTTCCCGCAATACTACGTCATTTATGTGAAAAATAACTGCTTATATATTTGTCACATTAAGAACGGGTCATCCTCGAGGGGGCAGACAATCGCGAACTCAGATGTACAAAATTTTTGAACCATTTGCACTATCAAAGCTGAACACGTAGTTCATTTAGAGTTCGAACTCAATGCACTCAAACCTGAACTCAGTGAACTCGGGTGCACAGCGACTTCAAGAGTGTCTGACCCCTAGGTCAACCCATACGTATAAATTTTATAAAACCGAAAAATATAATAGGCATTTTATCGAGCAATTAATAAAAGAAGTTAATAAAATTAAAATTGTGAATAACATTTACTTTAAAACTCATAATTGTAGCAGGTACAAGTCATTCATAAATAGTTATCGATCTAGCCAAAAGAAGTTAGGCTTAACATATTATTCGAATTCTTCGTAACGCCAATTTCTCTTCATGAATAATTATAGGGGGGGGGGAGATAAATTATTGTTAATGGTGTTAAATTTAACACAGCATTTTCGCAACAGAAGCATTATGTTGATTAAGTACTCAAAAACCCGATACCCTTTGATACATATTACCTAAATTTACGATAGAATCGAAATATGGACTTCCACATACAAGATCGAACAATAGTTAATATATAGAGATATATTATATGATCTCCATCACAAATATGCGGGAATCTAGAACTCGGCAGACCGTGTCTGAGTGATAATGAAAACTAAGCAGTGATAAAACAAGATCGCGGCTTTTTTAAACAGATAATTTTTCATCATTTCACCATTTCACACAACGAAAAAAAAATAAGATAAGGTTAATCAAAGAGCTATATGAGACGAGAAAAATTCGATATGCAAGATTGAATTTGTTTACGGGGTGTGTGAGAAAAATTGGGTGTAATTTGCGCTGAATATATAATTAAGTTTAACAAATTTGTCTGAACATTGCATTGCTAGGGGGCAAAGATTTTTCTAGCGTATACTATATGGTTGAGCAGATACGCGATGATTAAACATTGTATTCCCACATCTTATTTTTAAAAAATATTCAAGCCTGAAATTAGTTTCAGAAGAGTTGTAGAGTTGGAAACTTGGAACCATTAAAGAATAGACAACTTTGTAGTTATGGCCACAGAAAGGGTGTGGTGACGACATATTCGATGGGAATTTCAACGACTTTCATTTAAAGGGAGAATGCAAACTAGCAACTAGTGATTTTTTAGATTCCTTATCGTTTAAAACAGGCCTAATCCCTGTTTTGTAAAAAAAATTACAAAAAATATTAAACTAGAAATAAATTTAATTACCCGGAAAATAGGCTTAGCTGGATTCATGGAGATCCTGAATTCTTCGCATTTAAGGGTCATCTACCAATAAGCAAAGGCTCATCTTTAAGGCGATTCGATTGGTCAGTGACCTTTATTATATGAAGAATTCAGGATCTCCACAAATCCAGCTATTATTATTCCAAAGTAATTGTAAAATTTAAAATTTTATTTTTACCCAAAACAGGAGCTAAAGTTTATAAAAAACGTTTCCCTTCGAATAAAAAACCAACTTTGAATGTTTGTACTTCGTTAACAACAGCGAAACCTCCTGAAACACAACCTTCAATTTAGTCAGTGATCGATTTTGAAAACGAGAGGGGCCTTGGCCCCAACAACAAGCCCCTCATTTTTACCCCAGCATTCTCCCTCGTGTCTGAAAAGAGGTCGTCACCCCCGCAGCGAATCGTGCCAGGCTAAAATTAAGAGCGGATATCAAGCGAAGCCTCCATTTAAAGCTAGCTGCCAACTGATACTGTAAATCCCCGCCTTTAAACATATCCAAACATTTTTCTTGTTGTCTCTAGAACCGAGATACGCCCCATTTCCTATACCTTTATCCACGATAACTTGTTTCTAAAGCCGGGCGATAAAACGGCCCGCGCGATTAAGTTCCACAGTTCCCAAAATCATATAAAATCAGGTTTCGTATCATAGTGCAAAGTTAAGTTGGTATGCTGGCTACCAATTTCATTGATTATTCATGTTAGTCTAGACAGCGGTAGCCATATAGTCAGGATCAAGATAAGTTTTCATTACTAACAAACCTAACTTCCCTTCATTTCTAATTTAGAGATGACTAAGTCTATCCTTAGTTTCCTACACGCTTAAAACCCAAGCTGATCTTGACTAACAATTGGATATTCCATATCAAGTCAAGTCTAGGCTTCAAATTACTTAGAGATTATGGCTTTTACTCGCTGTGATGTTAAACTGACAAATACTATGGATTTCGAGGGATGAAACCACGGTTGATATCAGTATGAAACTACACTGAAATAGGATGATTAGATGTTGAATTTCATTATTGGGATGGACTACTAAGAGTGGAATCAGAGGATGGGATCAAAATTTATGCGGGGAGTTTCGCCACAGTTCCCAGAGAGAGACGATTCTATTGATTTTGAGTCTTAAAAGCCCTCCTCCCAACATGTGTTGCTTAGTAACAAGCGAAAAGTTTCAGGGGAATTTTTTCATTAACACTTTTTAATAGAATTATTCTTTGGATGTTTATTTTGAAAATTAGGAAACCCTTCACCGCCGTTTTGGTTTTTTAATTTTTTAATTTAAATTCCTGGGATTTCTTGGCACAGATTTCATATAGCTTATTAAGCTAATGACCCGCTAATGATCTAATCAACGCTTTTAATCGTTGGTAAAGTTAGTGTTTTTTTTTAAAGGGTGGTAATTCTAAATTTGTATTGCATTTTTAATGACAAACTCAAGTTGAACAAGACAAAATAATATATTTCCCCATATTTACATATTAGAGTAAAAATCATGTGGGTATTTTAGTAAATACAGACTAATTACGGCAGTTATTCATTTGCAGTAGCCAATTCTATGCTTAGTATTTATAAGTTAATGAAAAATACCTTAAAATTAACTGATTTCCTTAATGAATAGCAAACTCTTGCCGCTATTAAAATAATATATATTTTTGTTATTTTGAGTTTTATTTAGTAAACAAATCTAGCCCATCTCGGTTGAAAAATTAATTCAAAAACCTAGTTTAAAATTAGTTCACGTTGGCTCATGTCCATAAAGGTATTGTCACGGTTATCGTTCTAAGCGGCTTACTATTTTAAAGGGAGAATGAAAAGCAATTTATTTACCTTAAACAAAAGGCTTGGTTTTCTTAGCTAAGCCTAATTCTTTATATTTTTTTTTGGATCCAGAAATGTCTAACTCAAAATTATAAGACATTTCAAAGAAATGAAGGATAATATAGAACATGCTTGAAAATATAGGATTTTACAGGAATTATAGGATCATTGGGCTCCCCATTTTAATTTATAGGAAATGTGATGCCTTCACAATCTCCCTTTAGATCTATTTCCAATGAAAATCTAGTATAGGGGGCTCTACGAATTATTGCGAAAGTTGCAGAGGAGCTTTTGCTAGAATGACGTGATATATGAAGCATTTATAATTAGTATCAGCATCAATATGCAGCAAGTATATATTCAACACTTACATATTCTAAGTATTTTTGGATTTAGAGAGAGGTTAACTTCGCAAGCGCTGAAAATTGAAACTGTCTTAGATTATGTAGGATAAGACCCTAAATAAAAAACCCAGAACAGCTAAGCTAAAGGAGTGAAAGAGTTTCCTTTGAAATTGAGTGTCGGCCCACTTTTAGCGAAAGTTTACAGCTTGCTTGACACAAACAATTTTCGATGCCTCCTCATTTTAAGTTCTGATGTACCGTTTTTTAAAGTGACAGTGGTAACTAAAATTTCGCGGTAATTATCGAGGTTAAAATAATTCAAATGATATTTTATTTCGTCTACTGTATGGGCGTAATTAAAATTATGAAATTAATTTGAAGAGTCGTTATTAGTTTGATTGTAGGCCTTTAAGAGTTATCTCAAGTGGGTTTAAATTAAAATTAAGCCAATTATATTAAGTTTGATAGACTTAGTAAACATAACTCAAGTTTTGGATTAGTTTCAAGAACGTAATCAGCACAATATTAAAATTAAAACCCTAAATTGCAAAACATCAAAAATTATTTAACATAATTATAACTTATAAACCAATATCTTGCAATATAAATAAAGTTTACATGATGTAATCAAAATGAACTTTCGTCCTATCTTTTAATTTCTATATTAATTATCTTAAGGTTAGCGAGCGTCTTGAGTTAAAAGATGGAAAATCCTAAGCAATATGCCTAACTTGTACAAGAGATGTTTTAACGCAATTCCTAACAGGGTCAACTATAAGCGGTTTCAAGATTTCGTAACGCGGCTCCTACTCAAAATTCCACCTACACAATTTTCAAGTGCCTAACCCCACTTTATAAGTATAAGGGGACTGCAATGCAACCGAGAAAAAAAAAAAAGGCTATCCATCCAAAGGTTCCTACGTATCGAATAACACTTTTGAATCGCTAATGAATAAAACCGGGCCTTATAATTAAAGTTTCAAGTTATAGACAGAAATGAACGCAGAAATGTGACGAACATTTACTTGTTCAAGGGAGATTAAACTGAAAGAGCTTGTATTTGTTTAAAATACAGATGAGTAATTCCCAGAAACTACTATAAATATTGCCATTTAATATTGCACATTTTATGACAAACTTAAAATACTGATTCATCCAACATCCATCTTGGGTAAGAACAGAAATGTCAACTGGCTACTCATGGGGTGGAGGTAAGCGTCATAAGGTTCTGCCTAGCTTACCCTACATGGAGGGGTGGCGGTAAGCGTCATAAGGTTCTGCCTAGCTTACCCTACATGGATGGCGTGTCCCTTAGCTTAAAAAAGCTATGTGGAACTTCTAATTTAAATTTAATTCAACTAGATTTAACACTGAATCTGACAATCCTTCTGTTGAAGAAGATTTACAAGACAAGAAAAGTTGGGGAAAAATTGATACAGTATTAACCATCATATTGATATTATGTTAAAAATCATAAAGACAGTTAATCTTTGCCAATTCCCCCCCACGAACACGAAGCTACGAAAATTATAACAACAGAGTTGCCACGTAATACTATACGTTACGAGCTTAAAATCATTACAGGGTACAAAGTTGATTGTACGATTTGTTTGACTGGACACGAATGCCAATGATTATCAGGACACGCTTGATAGATTACGAAAATTGACTTCGGAAGAAGGTTTCACGCATTTGACAGATTAGCCTGTCTAGGATGTTTTTTCTTTAATTTTCTTAGAAGCAATTTTCAGGCTGGTTATTAATTAACGTAACGCTCAACTTCATTGACAATTTAAAAAGACAGCATACTTTTTTGGACGAAATAAATTGGATACAGTATTTAAAGTATAGTAGTTTAAGAGGGCACGCATTGATGGCCACAGCCTATTGTTCTTACAGTTTTGATAAATTGTATTTCACTATATTGGTTTTGTAGAATATTTTCTAGCTTTAAAGGGATACACTCTTGAAATAAGTTATCTTTAATCGATTTAGACTTAAGCGGGTATGTTTACTACAACATACAAGGGCGCCAAGACGCGTACAGTTAAGCACAAAACAATCAAATGGAATACATTTTTACCATGTGGTTTACGTTAGCCCTTGAATTTAACGGTTTAGTCGATCAAACTTCTGTGTCATATAGGAGTAGTTGTAAACAACACCCCTCATGTATGGAGTTCACGGTTCAACAGAGGCAAATAAAGTAGTTAACTGTAGTAGACCTGTTATTGATGAGCATGGGTTAAAAACTGTAACGATCGAGAACTAACCAATCTTAGGGATTCGTAGCGCGTGATCTAACAAAAAATGTCTGCGCACTTTGAATTATAAAGGTCAAATAGAATCTTGGTCTTCTTCTGAGAGGTGTTGTTTATTACTATTATCCCTTTTAACATTAACCACCATTCTCCTATCAACAGCGACCAGATGGTCACAAAATAAATTTATTACCATCATATAACCCTAACTTTCGCTTAACTGTGATATTTTCTTACAATACTAACGTCTTTGGTTAAAAACATTCTAACTCCACAACTATTCTAAAAAAATCGAAACAACGTGTCATATCTAAGTGACAGATATTATCTAAACAAACCAGATTTTTTCCACCATAATTTGCAACCAACGACTTAAGCCATGTGTAATCATTTATCTCTGCAATTTGTTCGCTCATAGTTATATAAGAAATCTAACCTTATACGAACTGTCAAATTAAGGTGAAATTGATTACAAACGCGGCCTCTTTTCAAGTCTGAATTTTTAATAGTTTGAAAATTGTCAAAAAAAATCAACTTTCTGTGAATGAAACCATAAAAATCGTGGGTTGAAGGGTTCTCAAGGGCGAATATAGTAAAAATATAAAAGGTGTTTTTAAAAGTTAAGTAATAATTGGAAACTGCCAACGGGGGCCCTCATAGTCGGAAATAATTGAGGGCAGATTGAATAATATCAAAGTGTGGGTAGAAGGGTGCCCTAGAGAACAATGAACTTTGCTATTCCAGGTATACGCTGTAGATTAACCCCCGCAATACAAGTCTGGGATATTTATCGTCTATTCCGGCATTTTGTTATCTATACAGCTGCGGGTATCTTATATAATATATTTAGGATTTTTGACCAGAATTGCTTCAACGGTGAACTAAAGTGAAATATGTTGATCCTAAATTGCACCCAAAAAAATCCCACACAGCATGAAACTAAGGCCACAAAAAAACTCGTCCCATAGGCGTTGTATATAAAACAAGCTTTTAAGAATATTTTATGGACCCCTTAAGGGTGGTTTAAAGATCATCTTTTTAGGTTAAATTTAGACACGAAACGCCCGCTTTTCAATAGTTTCCAAAGGGAAACTGACAGGCGTTTTAGTTAATTTAAAGTGATACGCAAATACCCTCATTTCGGGCCTCGCACTAAACACGTGAAATTAATTTAGAATTGTCTGAATTGAAAAAGATCCGAGGGTTTTGTGACGTAGGTTTTGCTTCTCATTTAAGAAAACAACGCTAAAAACAGTTAAGCAGGAGGGGACGACACACGAATTTATCACTGAATGATAAATTGTTAAGCCTTGGCTTAACAATTTATCACTGAATGATAAACTGCTAAGCCTTGGCTTGGTAGAAAGTTTAATACGCAAAGTACAAAAACCCTAATACCACAAGGATTTTCTTTGGAATGTATTTTTTACACAACAATCCCCAATTTCCCCTGAATTTATAGTTTAGTTATACTACTCACTGCCATTTTACACATTAATAGATTTTATTATTAAATTAAAAGCTTTATAAATTCCGAATTTAATAGTTTTCCATAAACATTTACCACACCTAATTTTATGACTAATTTTCAATATTATTTCGGACCATAGTTTGGGTTAAATTAAAATATATTGTCGCAATATACGAAGTAGAGCCTAATTAAGGTGCTTGAAATTAAGCCAACGATTTAAATAGTCGTCCTAAATATATTATGACGTTGATTCTTACTTTTAGAGTGAAAATGAGTCAAGGCTAGTTTTAAAAACATTAATGCTAGACAGAAGGAATAATTTAATCTAGTTACGGTAATTATAACGCCGTTATATCAAACCCACGCACAAAAATGGTTCCTACGTAATTGACACCGAAAAAAGTTAGCAATAAACTATTTAACATCCCTTTAAGAAAAAAAATAAAAAATTAACCAACATTTCGTTTTAAACGTATCAAAGAGTTCGGCTTATCTAAATAATTTCGATAAAAAGAAGACTCAGACAAAAGATTTCAAGCCTCGGCCATGCTTATATCAGCCGCGCCTATAGAACCTTATCAACAAAGGAAAAAGCAACTTCAATGAATTTAGACCTCCGCCCTATGCAATATTAGCAATCAATACAAATAGGCTTAACTTAAAAAGAATACCTATCAATACTTCAAAACTTTCCACAAGCCAACAATGGTTGTTTTTTCTGTACCAAAAAATAGTTCGAATGGCGGACCAACAAACCTCATTAGTAATACATTAATTCGAAGGGTTTACTTTAAATTTAAGAGTCGAGATGATAAATACAACAAAAACCTTAATTGAATTTAATTTAAAACTTAATTTTAAACAACGGTACTTTAAAATTAAAGCAATGAAGTTGTGTGACTAAGATCTATTATATCTTGAATTATGCTTTACAAATTAAGTTAACTCTCATCTTTAAAAATTACCACTTATAAAAATTAAATCAAACTACAACCCTAGAGATAAACAACTTAATCACTCTTCATAATAAGAGGTTAAATTTTTAAAATTAGCAAAATTAAGGCGCTGTCAAAAAATTTGATAGGCCTAAAATGCATACGTAAAATTTTATCAAAAACTCACCAATAGAATCTAACGGACTAGGTTGATAATAATAGTAATAGATGCGAAATTCCTCGTAGAATAACGAAGAATTAAATCCAAAATCACGAATTTAATTTAACTTTTATTATAAATATATTATTTAATAAAATAGCGAATTTCTAAGAACTTTTATTTTATATTAAAAACTTGAGCTCCTGTAATCTTTGAGCGCGTCCGTTCTATTTGAAAGCGAGAGACCGACTAGTTTTAGGGTGTGTTAAGCTAGACTGTGCTGACGAAGTTTACTCTCCGACATAAAACGAGGGAGCGATACTAAAGGAGCCAATGACAAAAGAGTCTGAAAACGCAACTTCCCGGCTTCCCGTTGTGAGCCAGAGAGTGTGGTATTTTTTTTTTTACACTTCAAAGAATACGTTGGGTTACGTATGACTCATCTACAGTACAGTAGTATCATTATATTTCAAGGGAAGTTGTAAAATACTACATTTATTTCTACGAAGTTTAATATTGGGTATCCTTCCGCGTTCGATTTTTACCATTTTGTCAAGTTATATTTAACTGGAAATTTTAATAAATTATTTCCTTGTGAAGCTACAGACCTGGCGACCAAATTGATAAACCGTAAAAATTGGCCGTTGTAGGCCACGTATGAAAACCTTTTTTTAGGTCTTTATATTAATTCCTAATTTTTTGAAAGGGTTGAGAGAACTGTTTGGAATAAAATCAGGATTCAGTAAGCACTTTTCTCGTCTATTATAGGGGTGGTCTATTACGTATATATGCTGAATACTTATTTTGACTATTAAATAGATATAATTTTAAAGGGAAGGTGAAATATGGAATCATAAAAATATTGAATTTTAAATTAATTTCTAAAGTTTGGTCAAATTTGGGCCAATCATATTATTTCAGCCTTCAACAACGCTTGTAATGTCTTAACATTAAAAGAATAGGTCGGCGTTTGGTGACCAAAGTCTTAGGCATCAAACGTCGTCCTATTCTCTTAATGTTAGGACTAATGTTGAAGGCTGAAATAAGATGATTGGCCCAAATTTATATCTACTTTTATAGAAATTTTACCAAACTAATTAATTTAAACACCGAAAACGTGTCTCAAAATATCGAAAAAAATCCCGAATACGTTTTTCGGCATGGTGATTCCGAAAATAAATTCAAAAGCTGTTCCATTTTTAGCTACAAGTTTCAATTTAATAGTTGAAATACGAAATGTGTGTTTTTTAAAATAATAAGGGCAAAATGCTTTGATGGACATGCCTTCCACTGTACTTGAAGAATAGCTACCTCATCTCAAATCTAAAGATGACTATATCACCAGTTATTTAGGCCTATTAACTAAAATAAAAATATGATTTCATTATCCCTTGAAAAAATATTGAGGGGGTTGGTCGAGTGTCTGGAATTAGATCATAAAAACGGGGGATTTTTTTTCCAAAATCTAAATACGCCGGTTTTAAAAACTGGTCTATAAGATTTATTGGCGAGATTAGATGGTATATAGGATGAAAAGGAAGATTTCGATTCTTTTTTAATTACAATTTACTGCCCATACTTTTACGTTAAGAGGATTAATAATCACCGAGAGTCGTCGTACTATTGACAGCTAGCGGTTAGGAAAGCAAGGACTAAATAGCGTTGGTTATTTTCTCCTTGCTTTTTGATTCGCTTTATTGATTTTAAGCCTGGAATTTACGCAACCAACACACGAACTCTTTTCTGGGAAAAACAGTGCTGCGTGATAAATTAGGCTTTTAGCTAGAATTTTGGAGATGATTCACCGTAGCTATTCACTAATATAATCTCTCTGACTGTATTCTTTATTTCTACAATGTAGAGAAAGGGTTAATACACACAAAGAGGTTCCAGGGTAGTGATGAAGAAAATAACGTCATATGACGTCATCCCCAACCAAGCATAGAGTTGGGGTGCGTTCAGCAAGTCTTTTCAATGTTCTGAAAACATTATCCATGAGCTGCTGACGTCAGAACCGAAGGGCTACCCACTTCCCTAAAATCTGTACACCGATTACGCGACTACGGAAATGATTACAGCCTTTGGTAGTACTAAATGTGTAGTCAGTTACGTAATCAATTTAGTACAGTCAAAGCTACAGGCGTGTATACACTGATTACGGGGAATGGTCAGTCCCTCAGTCAAAACTTTAGAAATTGTTCAACGATTTTTTTACTTCACAAATCTAGCTGAACCAATGACAACACGATGCTCATCGGATGGCCATAAAAAAGGCTTAACGAGAAGGCTTTTTGATGGAGATCCGATGAGTATCGTGAGGTCAGAACTTGAGACGAAACAATCGTTCAGTAAAAATCGATGTCAGCGCTGAGTAATCGATTACTCTTTTGAGAATTACTGAACACACCCTGGTTTTTTCGTTACGTCCATCAAGGGACGCTCGTGGAGGCTCTAACTTA
Source organism: Odiellus spinosus (assembly GCA_963920705.1). Classification (NCBI taxonomy): domain Eukaryota; kingdom Metazoa; phylum Arthropoda; class Arachnida; order Opiliones; family Phalangiidae; genus Odiellus; species Odiellus spinosus. Next base: position 9,095,627 of record OY987226.1, on the reverse strand, counting down.
TAAGTGTGGGTCACTACAGGGATTTCCAACTGAATCAAAAACAGAAACGATTGCTATTATCCCTCTTTTGCGAAAGACCTGTAACAAATGGAAATGGATACACGCGCATGCGTGAAAAATGGTTCATGGATATAATCTACAGAATTGGCGATGATAATTTCGTACATAATGATCATTGTATTATGTAAATAACAGTCATATGTGTTACATATTTGCTACTTTGATTTCATTCTGTCCACGATCATATCTGCCTCTATTGTCATTTGTCAGCCGATATTACCCAATTATGATAAGTTCCGAACTCTGAGAGAAATATCGTCAGAATTGGTTTATAAAAGATTGTGAGAAGCAGACGCAAAACCTTTGTCAAGAAACCTTTATCGCGCTACCAGTTTGAATCATTTTTCGCGTATGCATTTTTTTTTGTTGGCCAATTTTCACCACTAGTGGTATTATAACAATCGCTTTTGCTAAGAGTGGAATCAAAGACACTGTATCTCCGAAAGGATGTCTCGTCAATGAATTGATGGAATTGAAATGTGTGACGTCACATTTCGTATACGTGGCGCTACTCGGTTTACAGATACACTAGTGAAATACAGTGAAAGAACTCAAATCATACGTTTTATATTCCCCATACCAAGAGTCTCATTTTATTCGAAAACTAATCTAAAAAAAGCTTTAAGAAACATTTAAAAAATTTACAAAATAGTCCGATAAAAAACCCTCATAAACACAAAATATTTCAAGATCAGAATAAAAGGGTAATCACATCTGTTAATAGCATTCATTTCGTCAAGTCCACCTCTATTCCTTGTACCTTGTATAACTAAGCGTTTCGTCTTCTCAATCCAGGATCCAGTGAATACAGATCGAGTACAATATGAGAGAATGCATTAGCGTACACGTTGGACAGGCTGGAGTTCAAATCGGAAATTCTTGCTGGGAATTGTACTGTCTAGAACACGGGATCAACCCTGATGGTTCGTTAGACAGCTCCATCAACCCGACTAAGGTGGTGGGATCGGACTCGCCTTCGACTTTCTTCAACGAAACCGGAAGTGGCCATTTTGTTCCGCGCACCATCTTCGTTGATTTGGAACCGACGGTAGTGGATCAAATCAGGACCGGGCCATACAGCAAGTTGTATCATCCCGAACAGATGATAACTGGTAAGGAAGACGCTGCTAACAATTACGCCCGAGGTCACTACACTATCGGAAAAGAGTACGTGGATAAGGTCGTCGATCGATGCCGAAAGTTAGCGGACCAATGCGACGGGTTGCAAGGATTCCTTATATTTCGAAGCTTTGGTGGAGGAACGGGCTCTGGCCTGGCGTCATTACTTATGGAGAAATTATCAGTCGAGTACGGGAAGATCGGAAAACTGGAATTTGCCATTTACCCTTCTCCTAAGGTATGTAATATACGTCTCAGTAATTTAGTTGCTAATTTGAACCACAACCAACACCAGCTTTTCGGAGCTACGGTCATTGGTCCTGGTAATGATGTCTTGACTCTCGTACAAAATTTAACACGCCATTACTTTCAGGTATCCACGGCAGTCGTTGAGCCGTATAATTCGGTCTTAACAACCCACACAACCTTGGAACACTCCAGTTGTACTTTCATTATGGACAACGAAGCCATTTTCGATATCTGTTCGAGGAACCTAGGGATAGAACGTCCGGATTATCATAACTTGAATCAACTAATTAGTCAGGTGGTATCCTCCATTACCGCGTCTCTCCGCTTTGACGGATCATTGAACGTGGACTTGTCCGAGTTCCAAACCAACTTGGTGCCATATCCGAGGATTCATTTCCCGTTAGTCACATACGCGCCTATCATTTCGGCTGAGAAAGCCTATCACGAGCAGCTGAGCGTCATGGAAATAACCAGAGCGTGTTTCGATCCTGCCAACCAGATGGTTAAATGCGACCCGAGGAGAGGAAAGTACATGGCGTGTTGTCTTTTGTACCGGGGAGATGTGGTGCCTAAGGACGTCAACGCGGCCATTACTCAAATCAAAACCATGCGCTCCGTTCGATTCGTGGATTGGTGCCCCACCGGATTTAAGGTACGCAAATACAATAGTTCAGAAATCTATAATCCTCTTTGGTTTTTCATAACCTCTAAACCTTCCTTTGAATATCCAGGTTGGAATAAACTATCAACCACCGAGCGTCATACCAGGCGGAAACTCTGCGAAATCCGCCAGAGCGGCGTGTATGCTTGCTAACACCACTTCCATTGTGGAAGCGTTTTCGAACTTGGACCACAAATTTGACTTGATGTACGCTAAGAGAGCTTTCGTACATTGGTATGTGGGTGAAGGTATGGAGGAAGGCGAATTCTCAGAAGCGCGAGAAGATTTGGCGGCCCTGGAAAAAGACTACGAAGAAGTCGGGATTGATAGTATCGAGGACGATGACGCCTTTGATTACGAAGAGATGTAAACAATTGACCGTTATACTAATGTTAAATATTTGTTTTCAAATCTAATTTAAAACTTCAATAAAATAAGAGTTTGCTAAATAATAAACATCCCTTGCATATTAACACTAAATTAAGGTCTAATTTTGCCACTAAACTCGTTCAATTCGTTTGTTTAATTTGTTACTTTTACTTAAAATTTGCACGAGCAACGCCAACATTTACGAATAAATGTAAGTCCCGATTTTAGGCAAAAATCACTGTACCAAAAGGCTGAGTAATAAGTCGGGGTTGGGCAAAAGTTAAAACCCACACTGTAAAGATTGGTAGAATAGATGTCCAATTTAATTGAGAATGGGTTATAACTAACGAATAATTCCAAAGCGCGGATATTCAAGACCTCGTTCTTCCGTTCATGAACAAGTTTGTCGTCAATTATAACAGTGTAAGCAACGTTACAGGTTAAGTAGTACTGTTTGATCCCAATATTGTTATATACAATATTGTAACTACAGTTGAGAAACCACTTTTCGCTGCCAGTATCCGCATAATTTTTGAATATAGCGTTTTCACAGCATGATGAAATTTTAAAAATAATCCATAGCCATTCCAAGAAAATTGATTATAGCAAATGTTTAGTAAATTATGTTTTGATTACAAAAATGCGTCATGTTTTTTGTATCATTTTCCAACTTCTGTCCAGATTAATCAACGTATAATCTAACAACCAATTGCAGTAATTGTCACGTGTAATAGAGGTGAAACTGGGCAGTTTAGGGTTATTTGAAAAGCCGTTTTCGGGGTATCGTAGCGAGCCCATTCGCAAACCTCTAATTGTTAGCCCTTTATTAATGACGAAATATACTAAACTATATTACATCAACCACATATACATCAAATTTGTAAACTAGCTACTGACACCCACATTAACTTATCACCACACAAAAGAAGTTCAAACGATATAAGTGGTCCCGTATACTTATCCAATATAATATCATATAATAAATACCAGTAGTAAGAAGGTGGAGGAGAAATATTTCCAAATTTAATTTAGTGTCCAAAATGATTGAATGACGACCTCAATATTTTAACATTTCATCCCAACATGCGTTTTTAAATGTATTGGAGACATAAAGAGACACGCGGTGCTTTGAAATGCAATATTACAATTAAAAACCCTTGAGGGATTAAATTAAAGATTTGAAAAATCGCGCTTAAATAAGATTTAATTCGCTACATAATGATTGCGGCTGTAATACTTAAAAATAAAATAGAGGGTGAAAAAGGATATAATTTAAATTTGCGCGTGGTTTAAATTAAAGGGAGAATGCAACGTTTGCAACTTAACAACTTTTCCGATCTATTCCTTATCTTTTAAATAAGCCTAATCCACCAGTTAAAAACATATAAACAAATATCAAACCAGCTAAGTAGGCTTAGCTGTATCCATGGAGATCTGAATTAATTAACAAAGTTACTATCAATAAAGCGTGCAACTAAATTTTTCAGAAGGTATAAAAAATTGAAAGTTTGGTAAACTATGAATTTAATTACAGAAAAATCAAACGCCGGCCTATTCTATTAAAGTTAGAACATTACAAGCACTGTTGAAGGCTGACATAATGGGATTGGCCCGAATTTATATTTACTTTTATTCAAATTTTTCCAAACTTCAGAAGGAGCTTGATAATAATTAAAAACAATCGAGCTAATTGATCCAATGTTCTTATACATGGAGCACGAAATGGTTACGAACTTTAAATTCATGACTATGTTTAAAAAATGGGTAATTCATTTATTTTCTAGTTTCGAAACTAGTGGCCAAAATTCTCACTTCTTATCCCCCAAAATCTCCATCGAAAAAACCCCAAAATCTCCATCGAAAACCGCCCAAATTGGAGTGCAATTACTTAACTGGCAACTCTGAATGTTTGGTGGGTTTGACACCATGTACTGGCGTCTCTATTTGTAAACTGTCCGTGGGCTATAGTTCTCCAAGTTTGTACGAACCTTTATATGCAAACTACGAAAATAAATTCAAAATTTAATCTTTATAAAATTTCTTTTTATTAGAGTAAAGAATCAAGCGATAAAATAATAATTTGATGTTTATTTCCATGCCCCCTTTAAATAAAAGTGACAAGCCACGGACAAGTTTTCAAATCTTTAACACCTTTGGGCACCTTAAGATAAAGGTGAATAATATTATTATCACTAGGATTATACAGCTTCGAAAGAATTATATCCTCTAATTGGAAGATAAAGATCTAATCGAGACTTTGGTGTCAAAAAGAGGCGGGCATTAATGTACAAACTAAAGGAAATTACTAGTTAGGTATGATTGAATTAAAAAAAAAAATTAAAAAAAAAATCGAGGTTATAGATTTTGAAAGTTTTTTTTAATCCAAATCAATTTCAGTTTCTAGCTCGTAAAAAGGAAGGCTTCCTTTATTTTACGTATAAATCTCATAGAGATATAGAGGAACTTAGGCTTGGACGTGGTACAAACTCCGATTGACTTTGATTATTGATTTGTTTAGAGAATTCCCATTTAATGTAAACTTAATCGTAAATAAAATTATGAAATACAATGGAAAATCAACCAAGAAGTTTTGAAAATTTGGTTTTTCAATAAATACAGGGTTTATGTGTTTATTTGTTTGTTTCTTATTGTGCTTCTAGGAAAAATAAGGTTAATTTAGAAGCAATATAATTTTATTACTAAACCTTGGGAATTGTTTATAAAAAGAGTGGAAGAAAATGGAACATTATTTGAGACAGATTTTCTCCTTTAAACCACAGACAAATTAAGTTCCTGATAATTATAGATTCATCTAAAAATACATAGCGAAGATTTTAAATTGTCGCAAGCATCTGATTAATAAGAGATTAGAAGATTTCTAAATAATTATTCAAGAATTAGGCTTAGGTAATTTTGAAATTGATTAGAGATTTCTAAATTATTATTAAAAAAATAGGCGTTGCGAAAAACTAAACGATAGGTTAAAGGTCAAATATTTGGTTAAAATGAGGCAGCTCCAAGTTAAATTTTCATTTATGTTTAAAATTTTAAATATGCGTTTTTGTAGTAAATTAAGAAAACACAAAAAAAAACTTATTGTGGGAGGGGGCGATAGATAACTTATGGTAAATTGGAAACAGTGATTGAAGAATTAGGCTTAGCAGAGTTTTATATTAAAAAATATTGTTCGAGACAGTAAATTACTTTATTATTAGGCTTAGCGGAGTTTCAAATTAAAAATAGACGAGAAATGCTCTTAAATTTTGAATTATAGACAACAGAAAACGATTATTCAAGGATTGGGATTAATTAATTTGAGGTACCCTTTCAATAATTTCCAAAAATTCTCTCTTATCGCGTCGACTAGCGACCTGTGGACAGACAACGAAACTATAAAGATTTTTGGCTCCAGTTTGGCGCTATGTCCATTTATGGAAAATAGAGAGTTCAATTCAGTTCAAATTAAATTCAAGAAAAAAGTTCAAAAAAATTAAAACTAGCGTCTCGTGCAGCTGTAGAGTTCGTTTTTACAACGTTATATAGATATTTGAATTATGTTACACGGTATAATTGGATTTAAAAACGCCGAGCAGTAAATACAGTCGACCCCGAAATGCCAAAAAAGATTATACACAGGGAGAAAAATATAATAAAATGATAAAACTTCATCTTGTGAGGTATATTTTAAATTTTCTTTTTCATTGAATATATTTCAAGAAATAAAAAAAGGTTAGATATCTAACTTAGATAGTGTCATACAATAAAAAATAAGGAAGACATTTCTAGTCTTAACTAGGACCCACAAATTTGATGGCAATTTTTCAATATTAAAGGGAAGATGAACCTCAAGGGGACCGAGAAAGTGCTGACGACACGCAGATCAGATTTTTCTTCTTCTATGACTTTATTGTTTTTTCTGCGGTTAACCATAAAACAAAACTTTTGGTATATTTATGTTAAGCCTAACAGGATCCATTTCAAACTTTGCTAAGACTAAATCTTATTATTTTCTGTCGTAATTTCAAATTTGGTAAGTTTAATTTTCAATCAAGTTTTCCAATTTTCCTTGATTAATCTTTATTGATACTTAATTTAATTGTAAATGCGTTCTGGCAAACTGAGTTGCTCAGTCTATCAGTATCGATTTCAAACTTGACTAAGCCTAATTTTCTAGAAACTTAAACATCATTTTTCCTTAGTTATAGCTGATAATTAATGTTTGATAATTTAAGAACGTTGGGAAATTTCAAACTTAAGCCTAATTCCAAATATATCTATCAGTTATTAATTTCAAACTTGTACGTTAAGCCTAATTCTAAATATATCTATCAGTTAGTAATTTCAAACTTGTACGTTAAGCCTAATTCCAAATATATCTATCAGTTATTAATTTCAAACTTGTACGTTAAGTCTAATTCCAAATATATCTATCAGTTATTAATTTCAAACTTGTACGTTAAGCCTAATTCCAAATATATCTATCAGTTATTAATTTCAAACTTGTAAGTTAAGCCTAATTCCAAATATATCTATCAGTTATTAATTTCAAACTCTGCTTAGTCTAATTTTCTACCAAATTTATATTCATTTTCATTTAAATAATTAGAATTGGAAAGCATCTTTAGTAAATGCATTTCAACTTTCCTTTAAACTTAACTGTAAAAAAAGTATTTCTTTTGTATTATTGTATTATTATTACAAGTTAAGCAAAGGTTTGTCAAACCTATGATTTAGTAAGACGTTGGTGCACCCTATTTAGAAAAATAGAATAATAATAAATTTCGACAGTGACACCCCTGGCGGCGTAAATGTCGGCATTTCTTTTAAATTTTTATTAAAGAACTGGGTACGGAATAAAAAAATAAGGTTTCCCTCTTTTCCGAAATTAAGGACCATCAGTAAACAAAGGCTTAAGTGTAATATAAAGATATATTAAAATTTAAACGTCACAGCTAGGAATAAGGGAGTCTTTATATCCACAAGAATTAAGGTATGGAGGAAACACATTTGTTTAAATTGTACGTTTCGAATATCTAGAATTTGGCCTTAATAACAAATAAAAGTTGATATTTGGGAGCAATTTTTTGATTATATCTATTTAGTTTAATGCCAATTTATGATTTACAAATAGTTTTACGAATATAAAGGGTGAGTGAAATGGATTAAAGCGAGGCGCTGTCACAAATTTAATTCGAGTAAAATCTTCGGAAAGATTGTTAAAACACGATATCAGGAATTCATAAATAACTTGAAATATTTACCTGGCCATTTTTCAATGATCTCCCAGACCATTTTTCAATAATTTTCCTGAACATTTCTCAATAATTTCCTGACCATTTTTCAATAATTTCCTTGACCCTTTTTCAATGATTTCCCTGACCATTTTTCAATTATTTCCCTGACCATTTTTCAATTATTTCCCTGACCCTTTTTCAATGATTTCCCTGACCCTTTTTCAATGATTTCCCTGACCCTTTTTCAATGATTTCCCTGACCCTTTTTCAATGATTTCCCTGACCCTTTTTCAATGATTTCCCTGACCCTTTTTCAATGATTTCCCTGACCATTTTTCAATTATTTCCCTGACCCTTTTTCAATGATTTCCCTGACCCTTTTTCAATGATTTCCCTGACCCTTTTTCAATGATTTCCCTGACCATTTTTCAATAATTTCCTTGACCATTTTTCAATGATTTCCCTGACCATTTTTCAATAATTTCCATGACCATTTTTCAATGATTTCCATGACCATTTTTTAATGATTTCCCTGACCATTTTTCATAATTTCCCTGACCATTTTTCATAATTTCCCTGACCATTTTTCAATAATTTCCCTGACCATTTAAAGTACGACCTATTAAGACCATTTTTTCATATTTTGGGAATGCTTAAAAATAAAACTTGTTATTTTTCTTAGGTTTTCGATAACGAAGATTCAGAAAAACGCAAAATGAAGAGAGTCGTTATAAATTTCATCGTAAAATATTCTAAAACTTCTAGTAATTTATTTATAGTGAAAAAAGGAAACGTTTCAAGATGATGCATAGTTTCATTTAATCCACGTCTTCGTAGGATTAAATCATTTAAGGTACATGCAATATCATCAGAACGAAAAGGGTAAATGGTACAATAAATAGGCCAAAAAAGCACGCCTAGATATAGAATTTTACCTCTACTACGCTGCGCATATCCGTTTTCCCAGGAATAATGGATTCATGGGGGCCGCGGTTAATCATTAAAACCGCATTCTGTTTCCACCAGATTAAAAGGGATGTTATATTATTTATAACGTAAAAAGGTTTTAAAAATTGAGTTCGCTAGTTTATTAAACTGGATAAAATATAAAATTAAAGACAAGTTCGTGGTTTTAATAAAAAATATATCTGAAAGGTTTAGGATAAAATAGTTGGACATTATAGAGGAGATGGTACGCAAGATTATTTCGATATTCGAATTAATACGTCCAAAGGTATAGAGCTGCTGATTCCGTTTAAGAAAGAACCCATTTTTAAAATCCGTTAATAATTGGTGGTTTTGGTCGAGAAACGGTAGTTTCCTATGAAAGTTGATTTTATTTAACTTTTAAGTCGATTCAGTTGATTCTCGCACGTTCTGGCAAGTGATAAAGTTGCTTTCGCGCGGTCTGTTTCGTAAAAATACTTAATCCAGAAACTCCTATCTTTCGTACGCAAATTATCTTAAATTATGTTTCAGAATCAAACTACGTCATTAATCGGGAAAATATATATATATATATATATAAAATTTGAATACGGCTTTTTAATTGTATTAAAAAACAAAAAATCTATTCCCGAGGCTTCATAGAATTAATTGAATTATCTTCGAATTACCAAGAGTTTCCTCACTTCATTAATAATTTACATCATCTTCGTTTTACACGCGCGAAAATATATGATAATCAAAGTTAATGTATCTCATAATTCAATAATATTCGACACGTTTATGTTTACATTTCCCATAAGCAAATCTTTGTACACTATCCCTTGAATATCAAGCGGGTAATGTTTTTCTAACACATAATACCGCGAGCGCGAGGGTTCTGAAGACGGATTTAACTTGTAGAGGGGTCAGGAATGGTGCCCAAAAAAACAGGGGTCAGTCTAGACGTTACGGCGCCAACAGCGCCAAACTATACGTTCGCGTGAAACTATTTTAGCTTTCGTGTATGCACGCCCAAAGTAGCTATCCATTAAGGATGATCTCTCTTACAGCAATAGGGCCGTAAAAAAATATGGATTTAGACTACTTTCAACCGGTAATATAATGGAATACACCCAAAATATTTTGACGTTTACCAGAAATTAAGATTTAGAGTTAGTAGCAGGATTGGGTATATACCCATTGAATAGAATCCTATTGGACCGAATTCCCATTGGTCCGAAATAAAAAATAAATAGTCCCAATCAACCGAATCTTGGCCGACCGAGCCCAATGCACCGAATTCCCATTGAACCGAAATCCCGCTGAACCGAATCCCGCTGAACCGAATCCCCCATAGACCGAATTTCCCATTGGGCCGAAACCAAAAAGGGCGTCCCGATGAATTTAAGCCGATAATGGTTAGGTTAGGTTAGGTTAGGTTAGAATGTGTTAATGGACTTCTGATTGTGAACGTCGGTCGAATGGGATTCGGTCGAATGGGATTGACGGTCGAATGGGATTGACGGTCGAATGGGATTCGGTCGAATGGGATTCTGGTTTACGAAAACGTATCGGTTGAATGGGATTGTGGATCGAATGGGATTCTGCCCAATGGGATTCTGTCCAATGGAATTCTGTCCAATGGTCGAGAAGCGCAGGATTGCTACGCAATTTTACAATTAAAATGCGATGAGCTTTCCAGGGTTTCCATAAAACAATGGGTGGGTTTTATTTTTCCCGAATTTTTGGGTCAAAGAAATATTTTTCAAAATTTGTGGAACATTTAAGGACTTGATTATCATCACAGTGTCTAATTTTCCATTACCTGTTGGGTTTTAAAATCGTGTATTGTCCACGACCTTTTATGTTATGTATTAAATAGTTTGTCTTTCCCGTGTCATTTTGGCTTATTTTCAATAACCATGACCTTTCCTTGCCCTGTTAGGTTTATTTTAAAAATCCCTGACTACTCCGAAGTTCTCGCGACCTTAATTTTGATCCAATTTTCAAATTAACTTGAGCTTCTCTAATCTTTTAGGACAATTTTAATATTCCCTGACCCTTTTGTGACCTTTCAGGACAGTTTCCAGATTTTCTGTAACTTCTGTGTCCTTTAGGCCTATTTTCAAAATTCCTGACGCTTAAAAGAAAATAAATTTACCGGTCTTCATTATACCTTCAACTAATTAGCATCAAGTACGTGGCAATATCCCTTGAAACTAAGCCGATATTTTTGAGGCGTTATGTATCGAAGAAAGGCCCCTTATACGTGCACTTACACTCAATCAATCAAACATAAAAGATGGCACCAATATAACTCGATTTGACCTCGCTTTCTGACCCCTTTCATAAACGAATCCAAGAAAAACCTTACTACTTTCGGTGGTATTACCGTCCGAGAAAGTTTTCTACGACTTTCTATCCCTTTCTAGATAGATGCGTGAGGAAGCTACGAACAGTGAGAAACGGTCTGAGTTTACAGCAGAACTTGCTTATAATCTATTTATTTGCTTAACTCTTAGAAATAGAGCCAAACGTATAGCTTGGGACGTGTTGAACACTAAAAAAATATTAGGAATTAAGTTAAGCCTCGTTCGTACATACATCTAATAAAAGCTCTTCGTCGAGCCAAGTGGCTTCGTTTCAAGTTAAACGATTAAGATTATAATTTATGTCAAACAGGAATTAATTCGAGATAATTATTTGAAAATTTTAAATTTCGTGTATTTTTTAAAATAACGCTAAGCCTTGGCTATGGCGAAACGGGATTAACTAAATCTACGTTCATACTAGGCTTTGGAATAGATTCAAACTGTTTAAAACGATTCGTTTCAGTCGTGTGAACGGGAAACCGTTTTTCTTGAATGGATTTCTCGAAACTGCTTCGGGAACCAGTTTCGAATCGATTCGGCTCCAACTACCTACAGATTAATCTATTATAAATCGATTTAAGAAGATGATACGTGAATAGATGGCTCTTAAAACGATTCCGAGCGAATTTACTGTTTAAAATCGACAGGGTAGGGAAAAGTAAGTGTGAAGGAAACCATGCAGGGAATCAGTAAAATACCGGTTTGAACAGGGCTTTAGTTCTGGAAATATATTATTATATATATTTTCCTTCTGGCAAAATGATGAGGCCATTTTAAGCACGTTTTCCCCGTTATCACGATGTTTGCCTGCTTCTAGTATAGTGGTCCCCTAGATTCCCTCTTCAATTTCGCCCAACATAGCGAATATATTGGTTAAGAGTTAATTAATAAAGTCAGAAAAACTCAGAATAAAGTTAATAAAGCGTGGAATTCAAACGCTTAATTCAATCTCTAATCTCGATCTTAACCCTTTGCGTTTGGGCAAAGTTTCAGCCCTTAATTTTAAGAAAATACGAAGAAACCATTCCAAAATGTATGTACGGAAATTACCACGAAATAAGAAAATATAGTTATAAGAGACCATGGTTTTAATTAAAGGGAATATAAACCAAAAAATGTCTGGTAAACAAACGCTATGGTTTGTTTCCTATCGTAGCTCTAGGGCTAATAATGAGTTTCATTTTTGTCATGGTTACTTTATTACGAATTACTATGTTACGAATTACTCATGACGTAGTTAAAAATGAAAGGTGGTACTGTACATGTTTAATGGCATATATGATACATGTAAATATATTTTGAATCGCTTTTTAATGATGTCATTAATTAAATTCGAAAAGGGAGAATGCAACCAATAACAAATGATTTTTTTATCGATTCCTTATCGTTTAAATAGGCCTAATCCACCAATAAAAAGTTTGCAAAACAAATGTTAAACTAGAAATAAATTTAAAACGGAAAATACTAAAAATAGGCTTAGCGGGATTCATGGAGATCCTGAATTGCCTCCGTGTAAGATCTAGCGACCAATGAGCAAAAGGCCCGTCGTTCACGCGAGATCTCCACGAGACTTACAATCGCATTTGATTGCTCGATAGACCTTATACGCGAGGAAATCAGGATCTCCATGAATCCCACTAAGCCTATTTTCAGGGTAAGTTTTAAATTAATTTCTAGTTTATTAATTGTTCGTGTTTTTTTCACTAGTGGATTAGGCCTATTTAAACAACAAGGAACCCATGAAAAAAAAAAATCACTTGTTATTAGGTTTCATTATCCCTTTAAAAATCTGTGACAGCTTCACTTTAAAAAAATAAAAAGAAAACTTAGTTTAGTATACGTCTTGTAAACAATTCTGATTATATTATAAGAGTAAGAGTGGCCTGCGAATTTTCATCGGGTAAACAGAAAATGTCACGAGAATTCCCTAGACGATATATTTTCGTAAAAGCTCTCTCTCTATAACGTAAAACGTTAACTCGCCGAAATTAAGACAACAATGGAACATTAAATTTAATTATTATACTTCTCTTAAGTTTTTAATTTATTTAAGCGTCTGTTGTTTTGAAAAGTCGAGTCGTAAGATTCTAAATTATTATATTTCAAGGTACTTATTAGTGTAGTTAGGATTCTAAAAATATACTTAAATAATTTGTCAGAGGGTTATAAAGTTAAATACCGCACACAACTAGGTGACTATTCAGCGTACGGCAGTGTTATTGGTTGACAATATCGATGTGATTAAGTTATTAATTAAAAATTTAATTTTTCTTATCTAAATATGAAAATAAATTCGATAGTTAAGAATACGAGGAAAAATATTAATAAATGAAATTTTTTTAAATTTCAAATTATTCAATTAATAATATATGAATGAAAATAATTTAAGCATTGTAAATATTTAATTTATAATAGTTAAAGTAGTTTTAATAATAATATTTAAATAAATTAGTAATAATAACTAAATGAATAAATAAATACGGGTAATTAAAAAATAATTATTCAAATGAAATCTTAATCATTAATAATTTCAATCAGACCTAACCTAGATTTTTATTAATACCGCAAATCATGGTTCTAATTAAACGACCTCATCTCCTCATTTATGGGAGATCAATATAACGTCAAAACAATTCCAGAAAAATCGAAATTTCATTGTTTTGTCTCTCGAATCCTAAATTGATCCCACTTTCATCCAATTGGAAATACATCGAACTCTGGCCGGGTTCTACGTGATCGGAATTCATAATTTATTCCAGATAAATTAGGACTGAAACATCCCAAAGCTAAATTGACTTTAATGACAGTGCGTGAAAAAAGATATTTCGAGAATATAATGCAAGTAGACTAAAATTCGAAATCTTACCCAAGTGTGACCTTAATTATATTCGCAAACTTTTATATTATCTTTTGTTTGAGAAATCGAATAATTTTTAATGATAATCGGGTGTATAATTAGCGTATAATTTATTTTAAAGATCTATTTTTAGATAAAAATTGGTTTTAAATTTGAGAGCATGGATTTTATTATAGGTAGTAAAGTAAACAAACCGTAATATTAGATTATTAAACAAGCCCACTATTATCACAAGTGGCGAAGTTCTTTAGTGGGAAGTAAGATCATAATTAGCGACTAATAGATTAGACTTGCAGTTGCTTAAAGTCTCGAAGTTGCCTAAGAGATATGTCTCGAAGTTGCCTAAGATTGAGATACGTCTCGAAGTTGCCTAAGAGATTGAGATACGTCTCGAAGTTGCCTAACAAGTAAGAGATTGAGATATGCCTCGAAGTTGATAAGAGATAAGAGATTGAGATATGTCTTGAAGTTGATAAGAGATTGAGATATGTCTCGAAGTTGATAAGAGATTGAGATATGTCTCGAAGTTGATAAGAGATTGAGATATGCCTCGAAGTTGATAAGAGATTGACATATGTCTCGAAGTTGATAAGAGATTGAGATATGTCTCAAAGTTGATAAGAGATTGAGATATGTCTCGAAGTTGATAAGAGATTGAGATATGTCTCGAAGTTGATAAGAGATTGAGATATGCCTCGAAGTTGATAAGAGATTGACATATGTCTCGAAGTTGATAAGAGATTGACATATGTCTCGAAGTTGATAAGAGATTGACATATGTCTCGAAGTTGATAAGAGATTGACATATGTCTCGAAGTTGATAAGAGATTGAGATATGTCTCGAAGTTGATAAGAGATTGAGATATGTCTCGAAGTTGATAAGAGATTGAGATATGTCTCGAAGTTGATAAGAGATTGAGATATGCCTCGAAGTTGATAAGAGATTGACATATGTCTCGAAGTTGATAAGAGATTGACATATGTCTCGAAGTTGATAAGAGATTGACATATGTCTCGAAGTTGATAAGAGATTGACATATGTCTCGAAGTTGATAAGAGATTGACATATGTCTCGAAGTTGATAAGAGATTGACATATGTCTCGAAGTTGATAAGAGATTGAAATATGTCTCGAAGTTGATAAGAGATTGAAATATGTCTCGAAGTTGCCTAAGAGATTGAGATATGTCTCGAAGTTGCCTAAGAGATTGAGATATGTCTCGAAGTTGCCTAAGAGATTGAGATATGTCTCGAAGTTGCCTAAGAGATTGAGATATGTCTCGAAGTTGATAAGAGATTGAGATTCTTGAAGTATAGCCTAAAGAAAAGGTCTTGGTTAGCTATAGTTTTCGAACTTACTATAGAATCCCCTAAATATATAATCAAAATTTGTGTTCATAACAACGAAGGCTGAGGCGAATTAATAAACAATGAAAAACATCATAGGGACAAAAGTAGTTGTGCAAACACATGGAAAATGGTATTAGAGTCATATATATACACTTTTTTTGGAATTAAAAAGGCTAATAGGTCAGGCGAAGCGAAATAATGCTTATAAAGCAACTTTTAGCAATAACAATCATCCTTATCGTTCAATTTGAAGGACTGTTTCCAATCACGGGCCCTTGGCTATAAAAAAACACTTATCCCGGACCTCAACTTGAAAAACGTAGAAAATATACATACTTTTGTTATTAACGTAACGAATCCTTCTGTTTATAGTTAGTTCAAGAGGAAAGGTTAATTAAGGGGATGACTAAAAGTTGCGAATTTCTTACGCATCAGCTAACTGACTTTATCTCATTTCCCCTAACACCTCTCCATTACTCTTTGGTTCTTAAACACACTATGCAGAACTGGGAATAGAGCCAATGTACGTGGATAAACTCCAGTTAAAATAATGATTTTCTTTTTGGTCTAAAAATAATAAACAGCCCACCAATCTTTAAAAGAGATATTTACACATTTTTGATGAAATTTTAAACAATTTGCTGCGTCATGGAGAATGTTAAAATTTCATCAATGTGTAGCGTGAAAATAGTATAATCTTGTATAAATTCTCACGCTGAATACGTGGAAAGTATAAAGGGAGACTGCAGTCCGATAGGCAAGTGACTTTCAATGGATTCCTTATCCTTTAAATAACCCTAATCCACGATTAAAAAGGTTTTATAAATAAATATTAATCTAGAAATATTAAAGGGGTATTATTACACGTTAAGTAATTGGTTATTTAAGATATAAAAAGTAAGTTCAAAGAAATTCAGCAGACGAAATGGACAACAAAAATCTAAGATTGTCATTTGTCATTTCATAAATATGTCAAAGTATTCTAAACAATAGATACGAAAATAAAATCAACGTTTAATTTATATTTGAAGTCTTTTCTTGAAGATAATTGGTGTTAGTGCTAGATGGTCAAAAACCCGATATCTAAAGCTGAGTTCACACTACACTGTATCAGAAGCCGATGAAACCCTCCTTTGAAGTCTACTACTCCAATGTTCCATATAGCGCTCCTCTCTGTATGGGTAAAATTCCCAATTTTACGAGTTAGAAGGGGTCCTACTTCATCCCCCCTGTCTACGGAAAATTGGAAATTCTCTCTCTCCACAAACGACGACGTTTTTTGGACGAACTACAAGGCTGCTAGAGATATTCGCTCGACAAACTCCCGCTCCGAAAACATCTACCGTTAGGAGGCGTACGAATCGCGCCTTTTGAGAATAACCCATACAGAGAGGGGTAGACAAGACCCGGGAGTAATAGACTTCTAAGGAGGGTTTCATCGGCTTCTGACTGTATTTTAAACCAATTTGTTGTTGTTTTTGTTTCTTCCTCTCTCCCTATTAATTGAAATTAAGTGTTTATGCCCTAGTTTAGTAATTTGATTATTGAAAACTGCTTAGTGTGAGTCCAAATGGAGTTAAAAAAATGAGTACTTCTTTAGAATAGAAGCGCTACTATTACTTTAATAACGAAACCTAAATAATGGATAAATTTACGACTTTTGTTTAAAATTTACGGTTTTAAAACTTAATAAAGGGTTCCTTGAAATCTAAAATCAATGGATGAAAACTAGGTACCCGTCACCTGTTACTTCAAAAAGCCAAAGTGCCAGAAATGCTTTTGAGGACATTGCGCTCACATTACATTAGTACTGTGTTGTTTAAAGTATTATTTGCCAAGATCTAACACGTAAGATCTGGCAAATTTAAGAATGAATGCAAGACGAGGCGCCTTGAAATCCCCCTTTTTTTAAGTTAAACAACCTCTTACTTCTCTATCAGATTAATTGTTTCATAATTAATTTTGAGCTGGTGAAAGGTGGAAGATTATTGCGTGCTTAATTTTCTTAAGAGTACACAAAGGTTTCCATTTAACTGACGTGTACATCAAACCTACTCGTATATTTTTATCGTGCCTTAAACTTTCGCAAGAACCCAAGGGTGATGCGTTTTTACTACTGCTAGGTTTTAATTAAAGGTAAATAAACCAATGAAGACTAGTTCTAGAAACAGATGAACTGAGGAACTTATAAAGTAAAATAATTTCAGACTAGTTCTAGTATCTGAGGAACTTCTAAATTAAAGAATTTCAGACTAATTCTAGTAACTGAGGAACTAATTGTACAATTTCAGATTAGTTCTATTATCTGAGGAACTTGTAAATTAAATAATTTCAAACTAGTTCTAGTAACTTGTAAATTAAAGAATTTCAGATTAGTTCTAGTATCTGAGGAACTTGTAAATGAAAGAATTTCAGACTAATTCTAGTAACTGAGGAACTAATTGTAGAATTTCAGATTAGTTCTATTATCTGAGGAACTTGTAAATTAAATAATTTCAGACTAATTCTAGTAACTGAGGAACTAATTGTAGAATTTCAGATTAGTTCTATTATCTGAGGAACTAATTGTAGAATTTCAGATTAGTTCTATTATCTGAGGAACTTGTAAATTAAAGAATTTCAGACTAATTCTAGTAACCGAGGAACTAATTGTAGAATTTCAGATTAGTTCCATTATCTGAGGAATTTGTAAATTAAATAATTTCAGACTAATTCTAGTAACTCAGGAACTAATTGTAGAATTTCAGATTAGTTATATTATCTGAGGAACTTGTAAATTAAATAATTTCAAACTAGTTCTAGTAACTTGTAAATTAAAGAATTTCAGATTAGTTCTAGTAACTGAGAAACTTGTAAATTAGATAATTTCAGACTAATTCTAGTAACAGAGATTCTTTTAAATTAAAGAATTTCAGACAAAATGTAGACGAGGAAAATAAATTAAATGAAATAATGCACGGGTAAAGTAAAACCCAACGAGGGTTATTTATCAAATATCAAGTTCCTGTTATTATAAGTAGAAATAGTTTCAACAAAACTTTCCATATTGCGCCACGAGCCATTATGGTGAATGTTTTTTAAAAACATTTTTACAATAATAACATCCTAACCCTTAAAATTTATAACTCTTTTGTTACAATAATACAGAAAAGAAGGAGTGCACTTTTTTGGTATTTGAAAAACAATATAAATCATTAAAGACTCAGGATGTATTAAACAAAACATTGAACTTTAACATTTTTTTTTCCTTTTCATATTGAGAAACTATTTTAAAGAGAGAATGAAATGATTTAAAAAAATAAAAATAGGACGTGAGGCGGATATTTTATTAAAGGAGCCAAAAATTTAACAGCTTTAGAATTTATTTTCGGAATCATCGTGCCAAAAATTGTATTTGATAATTTTTTAAAAGCCTAGGATTTCTTCTGCCTGTCACCTGCCTGTTTCACTGGAAGTAGGCTCACCTTCTGAGCTTCCCCTTGGGTAGCGAGGCAAGAGAAAGCCTGGAAGGTGAGTTTGTTTCCAAGGTGACAGGCAGAAGTAAATTCGAGCCAATCATATTATTTCAGCCTTCAACAGCGCTTTTAATGTCATAACATTAAAAGAATAGGCCGACGTTTGATACCCAAGGTCTTAGGCATCAAACGCGAAATGTTTTAACGCGGATTCCACGAAATAGGGTGATATCTCGCTTCATTCTCCCATTAAAACTAAATATACTTTAGTTGCTACTTAGCTTTGCTAACAGGAAAAAGATTTATATAAAATGCTAATTTAATTGGCAAAATATTAAAATTCAATAGGAAGGTACGAAAATCTTCCTTCTAACTAATAAAAGCAGATCATATAGATAAACACGAAAACTTATTTCTTTCGCAAAATACCGATAGTAAAATTATTACGCGGGTGGCCCCAGCAGGAATTGAAGATTTTAAAGGGATACTAGACTCTGCATGATAACAATTTATTTTTAATCCATTTGAATTGTTAACTCAACCGCTAAAATTTGCAATTAATTATCATAGCAGCGAACTAGACTCATAAAATTTAAATGGCTGATAAGAAATTTTGAAATAAATCTGAAATTTATTCGAGTCTAATTTCGAAACTTTGATAATTAACCGCAAATTACCTCGAAATATTTGACGTGATAACGTTTTGAAGCATATTTACGCAATCTCAATCGAATGTTTAAACAGATTCGTATCCCTTTAAATAATATTCTAGTATACATACAAGGAAGGGTAAATTGAATTAAAATTCAGCGATAAACCTACGAAATCGTAAAACCATGGTTAAACGTATAGAATAATAAATATCCTCTGCCTATGTTCTCTGAATGTACTGCATGAGGATATAAGGAGAAATAACACTATAGGTCTACATAATCGCGATGAACTGAGTCACCCACGCGTTCAATATTAGGTTCATATTTAGAGAAATGCTACGAAATGGTTCACTAGCCATTATAAGTGATCTAAGGTTACAGTGACTTATGGTATAACTTGGTGTAACTGTCATAAAATTGATGTGCGATATCCAAATTGAATTTGAACTTCCATCCAAGGTGACACTAATATTTAGCTACATCAGGGGGAGAGGGTGGCTTTAGATTTTACATGGTTCGCGGTGTTGGCGTTGGATAGGCGAGTTTACAAAACTACTTTTATTCCTACTAGGTCTTAACTTCATGCATAATCCGCTTTAGCCTTCGCTACTCTTCCAACTTCAAATGAACAAAAAGATCCCCAAAAATTTGAAAGAATTTCCTCTACCCTCGCTATAATTCTGTTTAATGATAATCAATCTAACTTCCGTTTCCGGTCGAGCTGTGCTCTGGATTTTTTTCCCCGTTTTTTTTATACCAACCCAAACTTCCTCTCCTCTATAGAAGGTTGCCCAAGATTTATACATCCGATGCAGACAGAAAAACCAAAATTCTCCTAACATTTATAATTGCACGGCAAAAAATTCCGAAGATGAAATATTTTGTAATTTAAAATATTTCTAATTAAGTTGGAGTATTCAGTACGGTCAAAACTAACTTCTTATTCGTAATAAGATATATTTACTTATAAATGAAATGAGATTTAGTTTCGTACCTACTGACATCTAAGAAGGGTTTACCGATTTTTCCAACTTAATCCTCTTTTTTCCTTTAAAAATTCACGGTCGATAAATTTGGACAGTTACGTCACAATTGTACGCTTCATTACATTTCTATAGTTTACCGACACGAGGTATGTTAACCTCGTGATGAAAATTAGGCTTAATGAAGCGCGCCAGAGCAAAAAAAATTGTGGTTAAAATTTATACTGAAAAGATGAATCTCACGAATTTAATTTCGTCTTTCTTTTCAAAGGTTCAAGATCTATGTCCTTGACCAAAAGTGAATTTTTAAATTTGCGGGTTTCTAAAATACTAGTCATGAACTGACAGAAAATTCGTGAATTTGAAAATATCTACCGTGACTTAATTGTGAATATTAAAGGAACCATCTGCGATGGATACACCTCATTTAAAAAAAAGATTTATTATTTAATAATCCTTCGAGTTCTAATTGTTCGGTATTCACAAAATTGTATTGAGTTTCTGTGATTTTAAATGAGATTTAAAACTTGTTAAATGAACAGTTAGAGCAAGGTTATTGTATACAAAAAAAAACCCCAAAAAACATGAAATGTGGCATAAGGAAAAAGATGAACCAAAATGGCGATTTAATATCAAAAATGAGACAAGCCATTCTCATATTTTACTCTAATGCGGCACGATTCTTCTTAGTGGTAACCCATGGCAACTAAGAGATAACTTAGAAAGAAACATAGGGATGAGAAGATTTCCAGAGAAGCAACTTTAAAGAGAAAGTGGAAAAGAAAAGAAATTTACTTTTGATTTATTCAAAATTAGGCCTAAATTTTTATGAATTTCACTACATGATAAATAGGTTGCATGGCTAATTAGGAATATTCTGGCTCGTGAAGTGACCTCTCAGGAGCCATTGATCAATTATCGGGCTAGTTTTTAATTCAAAAATAATAAGCTAAGCCTTATAATTATTTAACAAATCATACATACGTCAGTGATCAAAATACTAAAATCGTAGAGAAAGGTTACGGCCTTTTTAAGATAGGGGTCATTTCGGGAACTTTCAATCAGTGGGCGAGGCATAATTTTATTATCTTAAAATAATCTAGGCAATGCCTTCTTTCTAATGGTGCAATCGGTTTATGCCTATGAGATCGTAGAGAAATGTTAGGGCCATTTTAAGATAGGGGTCATTTAGGGAATTTTTCGAGTGGCGAGGAATGATTTTTTGAAACACGAATTGAAACACGACCAAAATAACTGCTACATTATTAGATAAGAACTCTTGACCAAATAGCTGGAGTGTTTTTAATTTAGAAACTAGTGAGTAATAAGGATTTTCCATTTTTAGAAAAAGGTATCTTTTTGAAAAGAATGTAACAACCTCCCTTTAAACCATCCCTACACGCGAAACTCTTATTAAAGAAGAAATTCCTCCAATTGTCTAACATTTTTTTGTATCATCAGCTATAATAAAAACCACAAAACCAATTTTTGTTTCAACAAGTAATAACGAAAGCTGCCTTGTTTTTCTTTTAAAAAACGCGATAGAAAAGATGGAAGCTTAGCTTTGTACGCGCTGTTTACTCAAATGTTACAAAAACTATATTTTTTCCGACGTAAAATGTTTCTAAACCACGAGACATGGTGAAGTAGATATCGCTATTTTCATTTCCTCCGACGACGAAATTTCGATGCCAAAAAAGGACATTGCTCTTTATGGTCAAAATCTTTTAAATTTCTTTACGTACAAGGCTTAGCTCGCCCGTATCTCTCTAAGCAATAAAACTTAGATAGAAACGGGCAAAGTTTTGAACTAGCTGAAAATTAAAACTGAATCGGATTATAGGTTTTATCAGAAGAAAAATATATTTACGCTTGGCTTCACCAGCAAAGACAAAAAAGTTTTTTTGACTGAATTTTAGGAGGATACTATCTAAGCGGCTTCAGCTAATTACCCCTTTTTAAGATTAACGATCTTTACAGTTTTCAATGTCAAGGACAGAAGAGTATTAATATTATTAGCGTAATTATGTATATCCTATGAAACCCTTACAGGAATAATTCAAACCAATATATTGCAATTAATTCAAAACAATTTGATTGCAATTAATTCAATACAATTTGATTGCAATTAATTCAAAACAATTTGATTGCAATTAATTAAAAACAATAGATCGTAATTAATTCAAACCAATAGATCGTAATTAATTCAATCCAATAGATCGTAATTAATTCAATCCAATAGATCGTAATTAATTCAAACCAATAGATCGTAATTAATTCAAACCAATAGATCGTAATTAATTCACACCAATAGATCGTAATTAATTCACACCAATAGATCGTAATTAATTCACACCAACAGCTCGTAATTCAAACCAATAGCAATAGATAGTAATTCAAACCAATAGATCTGAATTAATTCAAACCAATAGCAATAGATAGTAATTCAAACCAATAGCAATAGATAGTAATTCAAAGCAATAGATTGTAATTCATTCAAAGCAATATATTGTAATTCATTCAAAGCAATAGATTGTAATTCATTCAAAGCAATAGATCGTAATTAATTCAAACCAATAGATCGTAATTCATTCAAAGCAATAGATCGTAATTCATTCAAAGCAATAGATCGTAATTAATTCAAACCAATAGATCGTAATTAATTCAATTCAATTCAATTCAATTGAAACGAATACAAAGATATAGATCGTAACGAATGCAAACCTATTGATTGCAATGAATACAAAGCTATTGATGGCAATGAATACAAAGCTATTGATGGCAATGAATACAAACCTATTGATGGCAATGAATACAAACCTATTGATTACAATTAATAAACCTTTTGATTGTAATTAAAACAAACCAATTGATTATAATTAATTAAAACAAACCAATTGCTTATAATTAATTAAACACACCAATTGATTATAATTAATTAAAACAAACCAATTGATTATAATTAATTAAAGCAAACCAATTGATTATAATTAATTACAACAAACCAATTGATTATAATTAATTAAAACAAACCAATTGATTATAATTAATTACAACAAACCAATTGATTATAATTAATTTAAATGCTTAAGATGTATAATTAATTTAAATGCTTAAGATGTATAATTAATTTAAATGCTTAAGATGTATAATTAATTTAAATGCTTAAGATGTATAGTTAATTTAAAACTTAGGACGAGTAATTAGTTCAAAACTTTGGACGAGTAATTAGTTTAAAACTTTGGACGAGTAATTAGTTTAAAACTTAAGACGTGTAATCAGTTTAGAATATAAAGACGTGTAATTAAATTTAAGGCGTGTAATTGGTTTAAAACTTAAGATGTGTAATTAGCCAAATCATTAGATATATAATTAGTTTATACTTTAAGAATCTTGGGAGGATGTAAATATTCATTAAAAAACTGTATTAGCTATGAGAATTTAAGTCAATTCCAAGGCTGTACCTGTGAATCCGGAGCAAAATACAGAATATTCTCTGATCTCATGGAAGCTATACATGATATTAATGCCAAATATAAGTAGCAGCCTAAATCTATTTAGTTTTTAAGAGTCTATTTGATGAAACAATCGATTTAGACCAAATATGCCCAACCCTCCCTGAATTCCCTGAATTTCACTAATATTTTTAAAATTCCATGAAATTTTCCCTCAATTTATTTATTTCCCTAAGATTTTCAGTTTTTCTAACTTACGTACGTTATTGGTAAAATACCCTGATTAAAAGGGATGGTACTTGAGTTCAAAAGGAGTTGATTGGCAATGCCTACTTATTTTTCTACAAGATTTAATACACTGAATCAATACGCTAAAGCTTTTACCATATTTTCAGCTTCTCTTGATGGAAAGTATATAAAAAAGTGATAAATCGGTTATCAATCTGATGAGGTTTTGCTACTTCATATAAAATTCCCCCTTTGACACTTGGTAATTGATAAAAACATCATCAGATTTTTAAAATAAAAATCAAAGGTATAAACTCTGATAATGCCCTAATCCAGACATCCTATCTAATGTTTGTCTAAAGTTTGGTGCGGCAAGACACTGAAGTTTCCAAGTAGATTAGATTAGCTCAAGTATTTTTCAAAACGAAAATGACACGGAAGTAGTTATAAGTACGGCACTTAGCAAATTCATATCGGAATCATAAAGATCACTACTACAACGAATCTAGTAGTAGAATCCCCAAAACATAATAGAGAAATATTTGATTTTGAATACTTTATGAGTTTTAATAAATAATAGCCTGGGCCTATGTATACAGAAACCCTATTTACTGTTCCTTGTCTTTATGAAATTTTAAAATGTCTTAACTAGCAAATGCAACAGTTATAACTTCCGAACTTCTAATTTAGATCTTTACTTATTCAACGCAGGAATATTTTCCAAGGGTTAGGTTTTTAAACACGGTTCATTTTGGAAAACCAGAGTCGAGTCGGGTCAGGGAAGAAAAACCCGCCATTCCCTACCTACTAGAATTACATACATGGTTTCACGTATCTTTCAGGCGCGATTAAATCATGATTTAACATGGTTACATAATATTTGATCATTGACTCGCACAGTAAAAGGATTTAGGTTTATTCCTAACGTGGCTTATAAAACTCATCACAGTGGGTTTTAATTAATCAAAGTATTAATCCAAAACAATTTGAATTTTGTAAACGAAAATACCCCACCCCTAATTCATCACAAAACAAAAGCGGTGTTTAGGCTTACATATCAGTGATTTTGCTTTTCGCATTATCATGCTAAATACAAAGAAATACAACTTACGGTTTGTACAATTAGCACCGACTGAGCAATAAGTATATCAGGAAAAAGATTCGATGACTTGTCGAAACGCTGAGCGAATAATTATCGTAAATTAAAAACTTAATTGACACTTGCTAAGCCTCGTTGAGCGAAAAACGAACGTTTGATGATCGTGAAAGGAGCGGTGCCGGTGACCAAAACTGATCGGGAAAATTTCCTCTGATTTTATGGTAAAAAAACGGGTAGCGTCGATTCTCTTTGAATGCAAATTTCAACTGACGCGTTGCGCGACAAAAATGAATCGAAATTTGGCTCACTTTCGCCATCTATGAGTTGAAAAATGTTTGGATTAAAAAAATTGAAAATGTTTTGGAGCACCTGCCATCTATCGATTAAATAATAAACTGAAGTATATTTTCGAATATGACGTGGAGGATATAAACTAAAACATTAGGAGTAGAAACTATGCTTAATATTTTGGTAAAAATGCTTTGCTAACGTTATTTTTGATGTATAAGTACAAAACAGTACAAAATATATAATTCTCTAGGTCTAGAATAGGCTATTTTGTATTATAGGTTCAATACAAGAACTTTTATTTATATTCACAATGTAAACTGTACATTTTTATAATAAATATCACTTTTGTTTATTATTTTACAAAACTAATTAATACTTATTTGAAACAATAAGTAGGGAAATTTTTTATACTGAAGCTAGAGCGTTTTCAGTACTTATTGGTGATGGACAATCTCGTAACCACCGTGCCCTCCACCGTGTCCTAATCCTCCTTCACCTCCTCCAATATGTCCTCCGGAAATGATCTCACCACCGGAACCACCACCGAATCCATGATGTTCATGGTGATGGATGGGTTGGTGGTGATGGATGGGTTGATGGTGATGAATGGGTTCGTGGTGTTGAATAACGACGGCTGGTTGGTGTAATTTTTGTCCGTGACCAAAGTGGTGACCATGATGGTGCTTACCGCTGTGCAACTTGCCAAAATGACTGTTTCCGTGTCCACCATGATGCGATTCTCCTCCGTGGTGAGAATGGCCATGGCTACCGTGACCTCCATAATGATGTTTCTTCAAACCATCGTGGACTGAGTGGTGACCTGAAAATATTTATTTTCTTAGGCACATATCCCAAATGTCCTTTTACTCTATACGACTCGACAAAAGCCGGAATTGAATTCCTTCTGAGAATCTAATAAATTTGGCTTAAGATTTCACCTCCATGAGCGTGCTTGTGTCCTCCGATGTCGTGAATCTTCTTGATCTTGTCGTAAGCGTAGGCCTTTTCGTAACCGTATCCTTTGTCTCTTAAAAAGATGCCCTTGTTGTGATGATGAGCGTCCAAACCGTGGTGAGATCCGTGAGCGTCGTGATGTTTTTGCAATCCGCCACCGTGATGTCCGTGGTGACCGTAGGACTTTTCTCCGAAATGTTTGTGTCCTCCATGATGACCGTATCCGTGTCCGCCATAATGTTTGTTCAAATGCTCGTGACCTCCGTGTGATCCACCATGTTTTTCGATGTGTTTTTCGATACCAGGAATGGTTTCAAAGTGTACATGATGACCAGCCAACGCTACAGCGGCCGACAAGAGGAGCAATGCAATCTGCAAAAGAAAAAGAAAAATTATACTGCGAAAATTCGAATTTATTTACTGATTCATCCTTGAGGGGCACACGAAAACAAACCAGACATTATACATCAACGTAATACTTTAGGGAAAGAAGGTTTTGCATAAATTAACGTTGTTCAAATTGATGAGAATCCAAATTGAATTAGATATTGATAGAACGACGATATTCTTCATGAAATCAGTCATTATACCAATATAACATTTGAATATTACTCAGCTTTGAAATTCAAAGTTGAAAACCGTTCCCAACTTTCATATGTAGTTCAATTTTGACGCCATTTGTCTCAAATCGTTGAATCCAATTTACACGCAATTTGTATATAATCCAATGGTCTCAAACCCGAAAAGTTTCACCAGTTCCAACGAAACAGACACGATTAACACTTTCAATTACCTGAGCCTTCATATTTTATTCCGTTGTTGTTCTAAGATCGAACACCGATCGAATGATGTTTAACCGACTGGTCAAGTTCTCTTTTATACTCACTTTCGATAAACCACAGACCCTATTGAGGTTTATGGGGGAACCGTATTTTGCGGGGTTCTAATTTGCTGAATGCAATAAAAGGTGGGAGGGAAAACGAAAAGAGCGTAACAGACATGTAAAGTAGAAGAAAAAAATACCCGTGTCCGAGTTTTATTAGGTTTCGAGAATTGGCAACAGGCAGTGCTGACCTTCCCTTCAAAGAGTCGTTCCAATTTTCATAACCGCGTACGGATAGTATTTAATTTTTCCTATTTTTTTTTTCTCGTTTCTCGCCGTATCTAATATACTTTACAACGGTTTCGTTTTTAATATTATTGAGATACAGTCCATTTCACTCAAATAATTCAAAACTGACAAAGTTTACAGTCAAAATATTAGATTAAAGGGTCCGTCATTGATGAATGATGTGTACAATATATTATTTAAATTCGAATTTTTGATAAATTTTGAATTTTTTAAAGGAATTAAAAGTTAATAATTTGATTACGTTTGGCATAGTTTTATTGGATTTAGGATAAGTTAATTTTCAAGAATATAATTTTCAAGAATATAGAGAGTTTGAGAAATCGATTGCCTATAATTTATTGGTGACGTTATTCGATTTCTCAAACTTAAATTCCAATTACTTTGGAATGATATTAACATTATGCAAAAAACTTTTTTTGCCTCGCATTTCAAAAAAAAGGACATATATAGGCAAGACATTCATACCCGTGAAGGGACAGATATTAAAATTATAGGCGAACGAAATATGAAAGTCAGAGACTTTTGTAGGAGTCATCCATCCTTGGAAAGATGAACTTTTCACGCCTGTCTTATCTCTATAGATAGGTTTTTTTTTAACGATTTGTCAACACCTAGAGATAAACTTATGGCGTGACATTTATAACGTCACTATTTTTCTAGATAGTATAAAATTACTTTATGGTAATATATATTCAGTCTCAGAATAACAGTGGGTAATTCAGCAGTAACGCCAACCTTTCCACTCTTTTTTCCATAATATACTAATATATTGTGTGATTCCATTACGAAAGCCTAATTTTACGATGCCTAGGAGACCTGTGGGAGGATCACGGCACGTCACAGCTTCGGCTAAGTCGGGTGTCAAGTATAAAAATTGTTACGACGCGCTAGAAAAGTATGACAAAACTACTGGAAAAGCCAAAGCTGAAGGCCCAACGGCAGTTGCCTTCTACAATGCTAATGGGGGCTGGTTTGACCCTGAGAGTGGATATGGGTATAGGACAGGTATGCTAAATATATTTTTATTATTTTTCTTACACACTAGCACTTTGAAAACGTTTTCAAACCGTTTCGAACGTTCAAATCGACTTTCAAAAGCAAACAGTTCCAATTTTTGACAAGGGATCATACTTCTAACCCCAAATTTTCCATTTTTGACCTTTCCAAAACGGTTAAAAACGAGTTCAAAGTCTTTAGTGAGAACGCGGCTTATAAAATGTTTAACCTTTTTTAGTATGGCGGGAATATTTTTTTAAGGTGCAACGGTCGGTCAAGCATCAACATATGGTTACAATGGTGGCCCAACAACCTTCGAGGACAGTTACGAAGGAAGCCGTACAAACTGGATTTCAGACGCCAGTGCCGGAGCAAGGGCCACGACGGGAAGAGCCAAAGCCAACTGGAGCATATTCGGGGCTGAAGCCCAAGGACCGAATGCTTCCGCAATAGCCGATGCAAGATACCTTCACATTCCAGACGCTGCGTTTCCATTATTCGACGCTGGTGTGATGATAGAAGCAAGCGCCGGTAAAGCTTCCGTCAATGCGGGGCCACTGTACGCCAGTGCTAACATAAATGCCAATACGGGGGCGAGAATCGGAACTACAGGTGTAGAGGCTAATTTCCTTGGCTTAGGGGCTTCATTTGGAAGGAAGACTTCAATTAATACTCCACTTGGGTCAATCGGAATTGAATTTTAGCTGGCATAATTTTTTTATTTATGTTACGCTTCAAGTTTTTTTTTTTTTTTTTTTTTTTTTTTTTGTTTTGTAACGTAATTATTGGTTAATAAATATAACTGTATGGAATCAAAGATATTCTAATTCAACTCCACCAAAGGTACAATCTCATAAATTCTCATCGCAATTATTTTAATCGATGATGGAGTAGTACGCATTTTCACCCTTCCATTGTTCGGTTGTAAAAAAGCGTAAAAAAGCTATAATAAGTCATAATCGGAAATAAATTAGGTTGGGGTTAGCTAGCTGCTCCCTTATTTCTCACAGGTTTCATCATTTTGGCGTGAGTTTGAAATTAAGTTAGCCACTCAAAGCACGTGATCAAACATTCGGTAAATCCATTTTAGATAGAGATTTATTTTAATAAAGTGGGCTAAAACACGTGTAACTTCTATATATGCCTTCAAGGCGATTCAAATTAAGTACTCAATAAATAGACATACGAAATGAGAATCTCGAAGATACTCTAAAACTCAACACTTCAAAAACTGATTCAAAATTAACTACTGTGTTCCGATACGTTTTATTAATGACTTAATGCTTCCTTTTAATCATGTGTGTACAAGATTTCATGAAGTATCGGACCCTTGGAACTAGCGAAACGGTGGTACAGTCCAACTATATTGCAACCTTCATATGAAATAGATCATATAATAATGGCAGTCTGTACCTCTGGTTGTATAAAGCGAAATGTTAAAAATAAACGAACTGCTATTTGAATTTATTTCCCCACCCGGATTTATTTTTTTATATTAAACAAGGTGATACGATACGGTTGGCGGTCCACCAAAGGAAGGGGGATACCCTAATTAAGTAGTGTCCATTTCCGCGTGTTTAACACCAACGGACATAAGCTTAGGTCCTTTACGTTTTGACAGTCAAGTCGTCTGAATTTCTAAAATATACGAGAAAGATTTTTTTGAGCTTCGTAAAGATCTTGTTCAATGACGCGTAGCCGCTTTTTCTTGGTAAACACACAGATGAATTGCGATACGGTCTTTTAACGTTAAATCGTTATTTTGAAATAGATTTATTTAACGACGTGAACCTAGTTAAGAGGGGCATTACCTTTTCAGGCATATTTAGTTTACGACAATTGTCCAATTTGGTAACGAAATTGGTAGTTTCATTTTGCGTGTGGCAATCAGTAGCGTAATAGTTCTATTTTTTTCCTAATAAATTTGATTTAACTTTCTTCTTTCGCGCACGAATTCATAACTGACGTACTTTAGTGTTTTTCTTCATTGAAGTTAGCCACATAATGGCCAATAATTATGACAGAAACAATAATCAACGCAATTGAAGCTCTGCTCAGAATAGGCAGGAAAATTAGCGCCAGGTTATACTAAAACCGAATCAAAGCCATTTATTAAATTGAACGGATGGTTAATTTTGAACTTTAATTGGTTCTGGGCGCGTCTAAGCGTTGTACGCGGTTCATATCTTCATTTGAACCGTTAGAGGCTTTATTGTCGTCATAACGCCACCAATTTAAGGAAGTATTTTTGCATTTTTCTACCTTGAAATCAGACCCGTGCAGTAGAAAAGCTAACAATTCACCCTTTCTTGACCAGGGGTAAACTCACGCTTCTATAGGGCTTCCTCTCACCTACGCTATAGGTTGGCTCATGCTCATATGGGGCCTTGTATCATTCCCCTTTGCAAGTATGATAATGAAGGTGCCTCTACCCTTTTTACGATCAAAATCGAGGGGTAAACACTTCAGTAAAATTTGTACGCCGATTACGTTACACGATTGGTAATGCTAAATACGTATTCAGTTACGTAATCACAGTCAAAGCTATAGGCTTGTATACCAATTACGTGGAGTGACAAGCCACTTGATAGAAATCGAGTATAGTATACACAACTGAACCATTTCCTTCTGATAACACGTACTCTCCATACATTAGTGTTTAGTTTGAACTTTGAACCATTAAGAGCATTGCATTTTAAAACATGAATTTCAAATTGGTTCGTTTGAAACGAAATCTAGTTAAATTTCGTTATACAAGTAAAAATAGGTTTGACTTCAAATATGTAATGCCATGTCAATTCTTTATCTTAGACAACTTTATTCGACTGGTAATTGGTGTATTTCTGATAATTCATGGGTAACTATTAGGCTAAATCGCACACATGTCTGGAATTATAATACGAAATTATATTTATATTAAAAGTATATGAAAAACATCTATTTGTAACTAGTCGAGTGGGGCTGTGTGGGAGAGATATCACGGGAATGGGAATTTTCTGTCTTCCCAAGCCTCTCTTTGGGCAGAAACAATAAGGTATTATGGGTCACCGGCTAAATACCATGCTAGTTTCCGTTTTCCAGCCCAGGAGGCGCCGATGCTAGTCCAAAATCTTTAAATATAATTTCCCGAAATGTTATGGGTGTCAATTCAGGCAATTAGCGGAGATCTATTCTCTTAAAGGGAAAGTATTCATACACTCTTGTTTGTATGTATATTTTTTTCGTAGGTGTTTTTAAAATAATAGCGCAACAGTGGTTAGTTCTGGGTTTTTCTAAGAGTTATGTGATCATAAGTCAGAGTTATGTGATCATAAGTACAAATATGTTAAATGTACATTTTTTTACTATAACACAAACCTAAATTAAACCAAAAAAACTTCCAGATCACTGCTAAGTTCTCTGCGCAATTTCAATTTAATAAAAACTACAATTTATTGTTTCTAAAGTCATGTTACAAATGTTGAAATGTGGGCGAATCAGTTTAATCAAGTTTTATTATTGTCATTACCGAAGTTTGTGTCAAAGCTCCGCTAATCTTTTGGAAAGGCTACTGCAAACGCATCTAAGACTTAAAATGATCAAAAACCTAGTAGATTTATATTTCAACGTAAAATATGATTTTATTTATATTGGAGGAGTAGACCAATCTTTATATATTTTTTATACAAAAATAAATATCACTTTTCCAAAGAGCAATGTTCTATATTATACAACATTTCTGATGGAAATGTGTTTCTTTTATTAATTAAAAACATGATAGTTTTATTTACTTATAGATACAAACGCGTGCATTTTGATTTGGCAGCGATGGTGGTGTCTTAGTGATGATATATTAGAGATTGTCCACCAATGAGCCCAGATCCACCTAAACCGTGTTGAGAGACGAGTCCGTGTCCTCCGCTATACCCGTGCAAAGGCGCCGGTGCGTGATGATGAACAAGTGGTTGGACGTGTTCGATAACCTGGAGCGGGGCGTAGTGGGACCCGCCATATTGGGGCGCCTCTTGATGGTGGTGCACTGGTAGAGGTACGTGATGCTGGTGCACTGGTAGAGGTACGTGATGGTGTTGCGCTGGTTCGTGATAGTGATGTTGATGTTTCTCAACGACAGCGGGTTGGTGATACTGTTGTCCGTGACCGTAGTTCTTTCCGTAGTGTCCGTGTCCGCTGCTAAGCTTGCCGTAATGTCCGTGACCTTGAGAACCGTGATGACCAGAGTCTCCGTGGCTTAAATGTCCGTGGCTTCCGTGAGCGCCATAGTGTTTGGTTGCGTAATCGTCGGACAATGCGTGGTGTCCTTAATTACATATGCGGGTGGGCAGGGGTATTAATATACTTTTTGTGTAAAGTAATTTTAAAATATATTATAGCTGCAATTGAAATATCACTAAAGTAGGGTGATAGAGCTATGAACAGGATTGTGTACCTTTATTAACAGCCGTTGTTGTGACCAAACGTATAACGGACATTCTCAAGTTTTTTAAAAGATTTCTTAACGTACAGTAACTATGGAATTAATTTTCAGGATAATTCGAAATGTAATTGCCTAAAATTCTAAAACTTAAAGAATAAAGATTGCAAACTTCACGCGAGGAAATAGTAAAACTCAACTTATAGACGTAATTCGCGAGCAAATGACTTATGTCTAGCCCCCAAAAGCGTGACTACATTTAGCTTTATAGATCCACTAACCTCCGTGAGCGTGCTTGTGTCCACCAATATCGTGGTGTTTCTTGACTTTATCGTAAGCGTAGGCTTTTTCGTAGCCGTAACCTCTATCCCTAGAGAAGGCACCCTGGTCATGATGGTCAGCTTCTAATCCGTGGTGAGATCCGTGCGCGCTATGGTGTTTGGCCAAAGCGGCACCGTGGTGTCCATGATCTCCGTACGATTTATCCAAATGATGCTTGTGACCACCATAATTGCTGTGACCGTGGTCACCGTACGCTTTGTTCAAATGATCCTGAAATTAAAATTAAAAATAAAAATTGACCAGGATTATGGTGATGTTAAGCGTAAACAGTTGAATTTGTAATCTTAACATACATAACCGCCGTATGATTTGCCATGTCCGTGACTTTCCTTATGGAGTCCTGGTACGACGACGTATTTGGGATGATGGTAACCCGTTTCCTCCGCTTGTAAGTCCGTTGACAGTGCAACGGCGGCGGATGCAACTAAGAGGGCGATCTGAAAAAATAAATAAATAAACTATAGTTAATCGTAGCAAATATTTATTCAATTTGAATAGTTATTAGCTTTATTAATGATAATTGATAAATACTGCGATGTATGGGATTTAAATCGGTGACGTTTAATCCGCTTTTTAATCTCTAACATTTAAATTTAAATCAATGAAATCATAATCTCGGATTAAATTAATAGCGTTGAGAAATTGCGCGTGTCCGTGACGCTTTAGTTACACGATGAAATTAGTTCTCTTAATTAAGCGTACGATTTCTCAATCTTTAATTATTCCATTTCTTGATTTTTCACTAAAATATCAAATCCATTTCGCAAATATAATCCATGTCCGCGAATGCCGTAAATTCAATAATCCATTGCTGGGTTAGAAAGGAATTATTCGCGTTAATCCTTACCTGGGTCCACATATTTATTCGATGGAAACGACACAACAACTGACTTGAAATGGGTTCAGATTGCCTTTTATATGCTGGCCACCATTTTTATTCCCCTTAAACAATCCCCTTTGAACCACTTTCGCCATTCGGAAGGACTATAATAATGAGAATGGAAGAAGGGGGTAAAATCGGGGGGCAGAAATCGGACGTAGGAGGATGGAGAGAATTTGAATTAAAAAGGGGGCCAATAGAAAGCAACGGGCAGCGCATAAAGGCGATATTAAAAGTTTTCCCTTTCGTATACGCTTGTTAATTAAGTGACCTTCCTTATTCGAAAACCCAACCTTGCGGTTACATTTTGTTCCCCCATAAATCCGAATTCAAAGATATGTTAATAACACCTTTAATTTTAAAGGAATTTTGTGTAATATCGTTTTTTTTAAATTCTCACTCGATAATGAAATTAAAGTACACGTGCAAGATGACAACATTCAAACAATCTTTTGCTAGTTTGTTTTGGTTTATCTCAAGATTTTTTAGTTATTTTGTTTAATGATTTTTACTTTACATTATTGTGTAAAGTAAAAATCATTAAACAAAATAACTAAATTATGTTTATGAGAGATTTAAATGTTAATTTTTCATACTACATCCCTGGATGAGTGATATTGGACTAATTGCCTTTACTGTATTCCTACTCAAGGAAGAGCTCCACCCCTCAACGTCTAGCAATCTTTATAATTATCTCATTGGCTATCTCGAATTGACGTTGCTGACGAGAGTGCCCTGGTTACCACTAATGTTTCGCTAAAGGAAAATAGGAACCACTTTCACTTTTCTACCCTCTCCCTCTCATAGAAGGGGGTCGTGGACTATGACAAGCACCCACTAAAGCCAGACAAAAATTCATAACTCGTTATTTGACAAATAAACAGTAATAAGCCATTGTGAAGATATTTAGAAATATTTAAAAATATGAAACTAAAATATATATTATAACTTATCGATATTCAAAATCGATACAGATTTGACTCGCACAAGGACTTGATGAAATATCACTCGATACGGTTCAGGGTACGAAAGTTACTCAAGAAGCAAAGCTTAACAAGTATCTCATCGAGCACTGCACCCGCAACCAACCAGCAGTTGAGTATTTTCATAGAATTTTCTAATTTGGTGCTGTTCCGAAATTTTATTCTTTTATTCGCCATTATAGGAAGGGGTGTTACGAAATTTTGAGTGCCGCTTCCGTCATGATACTCTTTAATCAAAGACTTCATTGTTTTAAAAGAATTCTCTCTCTCCTTGTTCGAAAATTGAATCATTGTGATTTTTTTTCCCCAAAAACCTCATTTATTATAACTAGCGATTTACGAAGATTTGGCTGTCGACTCCTTTTGGGTTTTTGAAAGATTAAGGGTGCGATGTAACTTTATTGAAAAATATATAACCAGTGAGATAAAATAAAGTAATTGATCTATAACCCATATTCATAATATTAAAGTTATGAAATCACGTCCAGAGAACCAATTTTCTACTCGGTATCTTGGAAATGTTTTAAATCCCCAACAGCTTCGTCATCAATAGACATCTTCAATTAAGCTCGATTGCTATGCAGTTTAACATGAAAAAGGACGCATGGAGAGATATTCGAGATATTAAACTGAAATAAATTAAAACTAACCATCAAAATAGGCTTAGCTGGATTCGTGGAGATATCCTGAACTCCCCATATAAGTACTAGCGACCAATGACTTTCATCATAAAGATCCTGCATTCCCCATATAAGAGCCATCGATCAATGTCATTGGTCGTTAGTTTAATATTTGTTTTTCTTTTTTTACTGTTGGATTTGGCCTATTTAAACTATAAGGAATCGATAAAAAAAATCACTTGAGTTTAGGTTGCATTCTCCCTTTTTTCGCTGACGAAAAGAAATATATTTCGCTGCGGAAATAGCTGGATGAAAATTAGCCCTAACTTCACGATTTTGCGTCTGGCTCTGCCTTTATTATAACTAAAGCGATTACTGAGTACGGAATTAGTATTAATTATATTTCCAACGGGATTATCCTCTCGGGGATATAGTTTTATATACTTCTGGTAATTAGACTAAATAATCCAAGTCTCATAATCTTGCTAAGCCTAATTAGGAGGACGTTTTAAAACATAACCTTTGGAATAAAGTTAGCGAATAAATTGTTGTTTTCCTCGGTTCCATTCTCTCTTCTGTATCAAATAAGATCAGAGATGAAGAGTTAGGTGCTTTATATTTTTGTTTTAAAAGAGGTTACCGGGTATGCGATGACTTTTCATTGTTTCCTGGACAGTTAAACTGTATCAATGGGTCAATTGTTTCCGATATAGTTACGGGCCAAATCCATTATTAAAAGGTTAATTGAACTACGAGTTCTTTATGATTATTTCTGGTTTTAATTTAAGGCTTCGTTATTTCGGTTTTAAACCTCAATCTTAATAATTCTATGTTTAACCCTAACCCGATTTCGGTAACTTAAAAGAGTAGTTTAGTTTTTGCTCGTTAAATTATTATACGTCAATTCAGCATTTTTTTTTTTTTTTTTTTTTTTTTTTTTGTATAAGGTATTTTTTCTTTTTAATGAGTGTCTGAAATCATCCTTCTAATGTTGGAAACAAGTTAATTATTGTTTTATATAGTTTATACATGTACTCAAAAAGCTATAACCTTAAAGCCTAGCTTTAATTGGAAGCTACTAGCTTACTCATCAATTAAATCGAAAAAGTTGAAAATAAAAAAAAATCTTATAAATTAGTTACACTAGGTGTTGATGCTGTAAATTGAGATCATAAAAGGCGACACAACGTTTCAAATCTTACAAAATTCTTTGTCAATTGTTTAAATTATTTAAGTCTAACTCAAACTTTTAAAATAAATTTACTAAGCCTAACTCAAAACTTTCAAATTAAATTTACTAATCCTAACTTCAATCTTTATAATGAAACTGAAATTCTAATACACGTTCGTTTTTTTAAACGAAACATTTCAGCCAAAAATTTGCTAAACTTAAATCGATTTGACCTATTTAAATTAGCCTGGGAATTTAGTAAAACGTTCCGAAAATAAATCACTATTTCAACAAACAAACAACTA
The DNA here is from genome assembly GCA_963920705.1 of Odiellus spinosus. Lineage (NCBI taxonomy): Eukaryota > Metazoa > Arthropoda > Arachnida > Opiliones > Phalangiidae > Odiellus > Odiellus spinosus. The sequence goes on along the minus strand of OY987226.1, from coordinate 9,058,472 downwards.
TTTCCTGGCAATTTTCTCACGATAATCGCTTTGTTAAATTTTCTGGCCCCCGCTTCAATAAATAATTCCATAAAAAATGGTCGATGTCACTTAACACGACTTCGTATTTAATATTTATTAAATTTAAAAGGTTAATAAAACGGTAATAGTTTCCGCCTTCGGCTGGCACCCCTTGAAACCCCTAGAGTTTTTTGCATTCCGATTCTTTCCACCCTTTTTTGGACGGTGCGGTTATATAATAATTTCTCCGAGATAAATTTTAGATAAATTTTATCTTCACTAGAATAAGAACCATTCTTATTGTCCCACGGGATTGGATTGAAAATATCTTGACCCATATATTTAAAAAAAAAATGTTTTTTCTCTCCAATTTTTTTATAAAAACGACAAATTTTGCACCAAGTTAGTTTTATAATAAAAATATTTACTATTATTAAAGGGATAATAAAGACGGAACCCCTTAATAACAGTTTCTGAAGCCCTTGAAGTGGATACCTTTACCAAAAAAAAGTTAGTCTTAAGAGGTCTTAGGGAAGTCTTTCATTATGTCAAGAGGTCTTGGGGAAGTCATAAAGACTTCACCAAGACTTTTGTAGCGTTCTTGAGGACCTCTTCAGGTCAGACCAACCTTTTTCGTTGAGTGGTTTTAATGTTTCTACATATATTCTAAAGCTCCTAATCTATCAAAAATATCATGTTGATCGTCTTCATTGGCCCTTTAAAAAAATGAAAAAAGGCTTGGTTTTAGTAGCTATTATATTTTTGAACAAAGTGTCGAGATTTTAACGCTCTTCTACATGAAATTGAAAAACCCCTCTCGAATATGTATACTACACGAAAACATGGTACAATAAAGAATCTCACACGGGTTGGTCACTATAATATATTGATATTAGCTACAGGAAATAATATCAGAAAATTATTTTTCGATTGAAAAATGATTCAACAAATATGAAAGTGTAAACTAATTTAGAGAAAGAAAGAAATTGTGACGCGTACTTCACGTTACGTTTTAAAATTGAGTTATTTTTCGAGTATTTTTTTTTAAATATTACACTTAAGAAATATTCGTCTTAAAAAATGATTATGGGCATTACCAAAAGTAATTAAAGTAACTATACACTACCAACGAAACCGAGATTTCGTTTCAAGCTACCTACTTTCAAATGAGAGGCGGAAATAAATGGAGTAAAAAAAAAAAAAAAAAACTTAAGCTTACCACCTTACCTAAATCATTGTCGATCAATAACCTCTATCTGATCATTTGAAAGTCGATCACTTGGATCAGGAGTTTAGGCTTATAATTTATCCATTTAATCATTAAAAAGCAGGATTGAAAATGAGTTCCACAATCTTTAAATAAATTGAAAGGTTTTGTATACCATAAAAAGTTTCAAATAAAAGCAGGACTTTCTGAATTAAGTATTTTCACGAAAAAGACTCCGTAAAACGACCATATCAAGTGTCAGAACGGGCGAGAATCAACTTTAGGCTCAAATAAAACGTGACTTTAAAAACTACGGGTATATATCCTAAAATACTCAACTATTCATGTTCACTACGATTACAGAAATCATTTATGATATAAATTAGAATTTATTTGTATTATTTTCAAGATTATGAGCAAATTTAGGCTTTTTTTAAAGAAGGTTTTAGCCTTTTTCCGCGATTAGTAGAAGCCCCTGAGAAAATTTCACAGTGAAAACCCAGGTTTAGTGTGACAATGGATTCTCTATTTTATTATCAACTTCTTATTATTTAGTCTACAATAAAATTTTCGAAACCTCGATTCAAATTAAAATTAATTTTCCTCTCTTTTGTTTCAAAATTCATTAGAAGAAAAATGAGGTTTGGTTCGAAAACTTTAAAATTTTGATAATTATAGAAGTATCGGTGTTAAAATTTACTTATTTTTCAAGAAAATGATTTTATCAGCTCGTTATAATACATAACTCATTCTTATCGGCGTTGGATAATTTTGTAATTTAAGTCACTTGTAATTTACTTCCTAGATAATTATCGACACTATTAAAGTGATGCTGTTAAATGAGTTTCAAATGAAATTAAGTAGTCTTCTTGGAAAGATAGTTAAAAAATGATGTAAAAATAAGCATAGACTCTTTCTTTCTCTAACCAATTTTAAAACCATTTAAAAATGACTATAACCTTGGTAATGTTGCATTTTCCGTTAGTCAAAAAGGGTGTTGCCAAAACCACTTGATTTTAGTTTCTATATCAAATCTAAAATTGCCCAAAAATCTAAAAAAAAAAAATCTTAGATATTTTAATGATATTTCGTCCCAATAATGTCAGAATATTAGAATATAATATTGAATTAAATTAAATTTACAAAGGTTTACGCAATAAATATAATTAAATATTAAAAAACTAGCATATTAGCCGTAATATTGACTTTTTTTGCTCATTGTTATTGGTTTTTCTAGCGGCTCTGAATGCTTAGGACGATTTCTTAGTTCATCCATCCATGGAAAACCGAATAACGGAGTGAATTTCTATTTTATTTCGTATATTATGACATTATTTTTTTTTTTCAATGCATATAAAAAGGTTATATATATAATTGCATGGGCTCAGGGTCTCAAATGAAATGGAAGACTAGATTTGGAATTGTACACTACTGTTCTACTTTCAACCACTATATGATGTTTAACACATTAATATGCGTCTTAGCGAGAGTATATATGAAAACCCTACCTAATCCTCTCCAATCTGTAATAATAATAATACTATTTATTTTATAACCATTGTTACTGGCGACCACATAAAGCCTGTGAGGTGTGGTTAAATTAATTAAAAGAAAAAAAGGTTCACATTAGGTTCAAAATTATGTAGAGAAAAGGTTATTGGTAAAAACAATTTAGAAATCAAAAGTAAAGGTCCAATTGTTCACAAATGCTAGGTATACGGACCCGCATCCGTAAGCAATCGAGGAGACGAGCGGTGCCAGAGGGAAGAAAAATATTCCTGGATCTCTCCGAGGGAGGGGGCGGAATAGGGGGCCGATGCTTGCCCAAAAAGTTTAAAACTAATTTCGTTCGCCACGATTTTTCCAGTCCAAAAGGTGGCTAACGGATGCGGGTTCAGGCGAATGGCTAAGATCGATACTCGTAAGGGGATTCATATATAAATTCCAATTTTTTACCATGATAATTATAATTCTAACGTCTTTAAATATTCTCTATTATTTATAATTAATTTAATTCTTGTAATTATCAATTATCATAAAATATCGCAAATATGGCTCTTTTTGTACGATTACGCGAGTAATTGGAATATAAATCTTATAGTTCTTATATTAAAACCTAACTGGTTTACGAAATAAATATCATCCACGAAAAATTAGAAAAATCTATTACGACATTTAAAAAATAAATATTCAGTACTCGACTTTACCTTTTATGTTAAACTAAATATATTGTTTGAATAATATCCTAAACATATCCTTATACAGAAGACCATAAGTATTTCTAATTTAAAGTGATGCTCCCACTATATTTTTCAAAAGCATATTTCGATTATAATTTTAGAATATTAAAAAAATCATATTCCAATTTTACAAATCTGGGTTGACGCGTTTTTAAGAAACTACCGATTGATGACGTATTTGATTCTGGAACGTAATTACCGATATGAAAGGTAGAACTTTCTGAATTAAGTACTTTGACGAAAAATAAAGCGCGAAAGCAACCGAATCACGTGACGGATAGCATCAGAAAAAACTGTAGTCTCTGTAATTTCCGCAATACTACGTCATCACTAAAGATGACGTAGTATTGCGGAAAATTTTGTTTTAAACATTTCGAAGATTGAGGTTATAAAATATTTGATTTTATGGTTGCGGTAATTTTTTCTATGCATTATATATTTTTTAACGATCTTTCCGAAAATACTATTCAAATTCCATTTGGAGCTCATGAAACAACAGCGATAGCCTCACTTTAACCATTAGAAATGAAAAAATAAATCAATAAACTAAATTTTGTCAATCCTTTTCAATGGCTGAAAGTTCTTTCGCGAATTACAGTTCTTAGTTTTTGAATAAAAGAAATAACAAGACCTATTAGCGACGAAACAATCGGTGGGATAATTTTCCTAACTAGATTTGGACCTCAAGATCTCAACCAACCGTATCTTATTTTTCTTATTATTAATTCCGGCTTCATCATTACAAAGATGAGAAGTTACTCTGAATATACGCATCAAATTAACCACGATGTACTACCAACCTAAGACTCAAAATACTGGCTTAAATTTCGATAAACTTGATCCTATAAACTAAAACTTGTTTTTTCAAACTTTTTTGAATAACGAGTTTTTAAATTATAAAGAAAGGCACGCTTTACTGAAGCGTAAGGTGACTGAACAGCTTAATCAAATCGCGTTTAAAACACAATGTTCGTAGCTTTAACTGCGCTAAAATTTTAATATGTAAATTGATAAGGGAAAGCATCGTTTTTCGATCTGACTCGAGGATCAAGGACGGAGAATCTCCCATGATTTTTTTTTATATTCTTTTAGAAAAGGGGTTTTCTCCGAGCGCTGATTCTTATCACTTTTAGCCTTAATTAGGCAGAATTTTCATTTCACAATTAAGATACACGTTGATCATAAATTTTAAAATGACAGTTCGCGGTAATAGCTTCTAGATAGAGTTTACAAATATAGTGAAAGTTGTTGCGAATGTATTAACATAATGTCAAGGATTCCTCAAATTTCTTCTTAATTATTGTATTTTTTTATTAATTTTGTTAATTATTATTTGATTTCAGATTCAAGCCCAATTATTTGATTTCAGAAGCCCAATTATTTGATTTCAAAAGTCCAATTATTTGATTTCAAAAGTCCAATTATTTGATTTCAAAAGGTCAATTATTTGATTTCAAAAGTCAAATTATTTGATTTCAAAAGGTCAATTATTTGATTTCAAAAGGTCAATTATTTGATTTCAAAAGGTCAATTATTCGATTTTAAAAGGTCAATTATTTGATTTCAAAAGGTCAATTATTTGATTTTAAAAGGTCAATTATTTAATTTCAAAAGGTCAATTATTTAATTTCAAAAGCCCAATTATTTGATTTCAAAAGACCAATTATATGATTTCAAAAGCCCAATTTAATTACAGTTTCAGATAGAGATTAATAACGTACACGTACGCGTTCTTCGTTCAAATTCACAAAATCTCGAATATTGGAAAAAATTATATTTAATTTAACTTTAAGGGTGGACAAACAGAGGATCACGTATCTTTGCAGAATATGAATTCTCCGAATGATCTAATTTTCTGACTCTATATACTATCTTTTGAATCGAGATTTTTAATAGGACAAGTTTTTACTATCTATTGTGATAGTCTTTTTCAGGTTTTCATAACCTATAGTTGTATACTCGTAGGCCTAATTTGTCTGAAGTATAGTTAAGCTTACACGAGGACAAGGATTTCAGCTGGCTTAATTCCGTTGGCTTCCGAGAAAATGACCCTGCGTCCATTGGAGCGACCAGTGTATGGTTGCGCAAAGGACGTACAGTAGGCTTATTACATTTACAGGTATTTCATGGGATAGTATCACGTGATTTTGAGTACTTTATTTATATAAACAGATCAGTTAATTTTTTGGGCTTTGAGTGGGAATAAAAGGAAAGGCAATAAGTTCAATAATTCTGCTTATAAATGTATATATAAATTCATGGCCTAGCTACGCCGTTGATCAAATGCTATTCCTACAAACTCATGACGTCATAACATTGCCATACATTTCTCCCGAAATTCGATATTGATTTGTTGGAAAAATTTACAATTTTTCTTCCTCTAACATGAGTGTCCATTACAAAATAAAAGTGTTTTGGTCCCAATTAAAATTTTAACCAGATCGTGATACTATCCCTTTGAGGGTTGTATTACAGTTCACGGCTTTAAATAAGTGATTGTTGCGCTATATATCTAACGAGTAGTTAAACTCAAATTAATCCGGATTTATATGGGTAATAACCACCAATTAATTCAAAGTTGCGAACAAAAAAGCTGCCTCGTTATACGTTAAGAATTATGTTACATATGTATAGGTCGCGGTCAATGCTTAATTGCGCAGGGTGCTGGTAGAAGTGATTAAAATTCATGTTTTTTTTTATAAAGAGGATTTCGTTTGAGTGGGTTAGAGATACGACGTGACCTTTCTGGTATTTCCCTTTTCAAGAAAAGTTTGGGACAATTGGGAAAAATCATAAAATGACCTTTGTAAAATTTTGACGGGTCACAAACACTTTTAAGGCGCCACTAATTGAGCAAACGAAAATACTTCCATGGTGCGGAGAAGCAGAGTACCCTTGGTTGTTTCCCCTACACGTTCGCTACTTTCCCACGAAATCAACCGCTGAGAAATTTACGACAATTCTCCATGATATCACAAGTTTCTCAATCAAAACTGAATCTTATTATTTTCAAATCAAGCGCTTGATTTGATAACGAATAGTGTATTTTAATCATCCGCCAATCAGAGGCGAGAGTTGGGAGAAAGTTACAATTGTTACTAATCAACAAAACTATTTGCGAACACTACCGCCTTAAACCTTAAAGGAAAACTTGGAGCTGAAAACGGAATATCTTTTCAATTTATTTTCGGAATCACCATGCCAAAAATAGCATATTACATAACTGTTGAAGGATGAAATAGTATGATTGGTCCGAATTTATATTTACTTTTACAGAAATGTTACCAAACTTTGCAAATTAATTTAAACACCAAAAACGTGTCTAAAAATTGTGAAAAAATTCACGTTTTTTTGGCACGGTGAATCCGAAAATAAATTCAAAAGCTGTTACATTTTTAGCTCCAAGTTTCCCTTTAATATTTACGTGCCTATTCGACTACGTGCCTATTCAAGCGTGTTCCTTGCACTATGACCCTCATTCCTAAGCATCCGCAAAATGGGGTAGGTTAAATCAAGGAGGATTAGACAAGGAGAAGAAATGTGGGGACGGCGCGGTTCCTACTGCGTCGGCCTAAACTCCCACTCTGGGAGAACGGGGGTAGAGACGTTTCGTGGTAAAATGTTGTCGCGTGGGTAAAACGAATCCTTTATGAGACGCGCTAGCTAGCGACCACGTGACAACAGTTTACCTCGAGAATTTCCTACCCCCCCTTTCCACCCGAGTGGGAGGTTGGCTCTTCTCTCTCTAACTCAACGCAGCCCCACATTTCCTCTCCTTGTCTAATCCTCCTTGGTTAAATCAAGGGCCACATTAGGCGATTTCAATCAACTTCTATCTATCAAGCAAAGCGCGTGAATTTCCACTTGCACCAATATCTTCATCTCGCCTCTATCGTTTTTACGAAAACGAGCGCCAAACCTCGTGACAGTTCCGACTTTTTCGGTACTGCGGTGTCAGGGAGGGGTCAGTTATACCCTCCTCAGACAAGGCGTGATTAGCCGTGGTTTAATCAGATTTAAAAGGCTTACATAGCCTTCTCGGTACATAAACCTTGGTTAATCGTGATTAATTGATTAAACCGGCTAAAAGGGTCTTACAAACAGACCACCAGCAAAATTTGAAGGAGCTTTCGATTTGCAATATTTTTGTTTTGGCATTTTAAGGCTAGAAAACAGATTTTAAACATTTTATACACAAAACGTATGTTTCCTGCTCAGTTTTCTTGGATTTTAATGCGTGTCATCCTTTTCAAGTAAAACAGATCTAAAAGCTCCCTATTCTGATATTTGACATCATAAAATGGGTGAAATTCAGGAAGTACTATACATATATGTAAATTTTTACCGAATTTTCGGAGGTCCGTGTATAGTTTACGGGCATGGTTAATTTTTATTTAGAAAATCAGAAATCAAATTTAAAAATTCGATATATCAGCAAGATTTTGAAATTCTCAATTCGCTTTGGGTAAATTGCTCTAAATTTCCGTGTCTATATGTATATGGAAATGAAAAGACAATAAAGTCGTAGAAAAAGTAGGGGTATTTGGCAAAAGAAAGGGTTCAAAGACAAAATATCTCTGGTACGAGTAAACAAATCCTTAACAAAGGAAATATGTTTTCTAAAAAAACTCTAAACAATGGCATAGGAAAAAAAGCCTCCCTCTAAGTTTTAACCGTAATAAAATCGACCTACAATAAATATATTTATATATTATCATGAAAAATGAATTTTCACTTAATTTAGAGAGTTGATAGGGCACAGCCTGGTGGGAAATGGAAGTTAAATTATAATACAGGGTGTGCGTGCCAAGAATTAATGAGAATTTATTATAATTAAAGTTCGATAGACGCGACCAAGCCGCGGTTCAACCGTGATTATTATCTCAAGAGAAGGTGACATTTATAATAAGTTTGGAGAGTTTGCTAGAAGAGGGTAATGATTTTAATGGTTGCTAAGCCTAAATGAAATGGCTTTATGAATATTGTTATTTAATCCTAATTATATTTTCTCGCGATAATATTCTCGCTACTCTCATGGCTTGAGGTTAATAATTAGAACTGTACAGAATAATTATAAATTAATTAATTCATCTTCCCTTTAAGTTTGGAGAAAGTGGCGGTAAACTCTACCTTCTTAAATTTAGCTCACAAATATTAATCATAGACGTTACGGAGGAGTAAATTGAAGCTGTCAATTAAGGGAAACTATCACGGTTGATTGGGGCTATCGAAAAAGAATAATATTAATTGGTAAACAGAACTAATTAAAGTCACCCTACCCCGTTTGTACGCGCGGCTTAGTTTCCGCGTGACGTGAAAGGAATTTCAATCGAAATTGTCTGATGCTTTCTTAAATAGCGATTGTCCTGGGATAATTGATAATTGATTTAAAATCTAGATTTCCATTATTTTTTTTTTACTAAAAAAGGTGTATTTTCTTATTTCTTTTTAAACAATGCTGATTAAAATCATACATTAACCGCAATATTTAAATACTATAGTAATTACGGTATTTGAATTAAAATTAAAATTAAAAAAAAATAATGAAATATTATTTTTGAATAGAATCCCATCAATTATAAATTTGACAATATCTAAAATATATAATATACATTATATATTATATAAAATAATATAGAATTAACAACTATATATTATAAAAAAAAAATTCCAACTCAAAATTAATTGAGAATAAACAAAACTTGCAATTTTAATAACGCTTTGAAATCTAGGCTGTATTATACCCCTTTTTAATGGTAAATTTTTTTATGAATGAAAAAAAATATATTTCATTGAACTCCAAATGAATCAAAATGGAATTATATTGGGTCAATCGGTGCCTAACGTCGTTAAATTAGAACCTTAACCTGACAGTTTTAATGTAATTAAGACACCATGAACTCTCAAATACGGTAATACCTCAAACTTAAATTAGTGAGAGAGGTTTTTCTAAGAGTTCGTAAGGACTATTTGCACCGTGAAATCATCAAGGTTAAATTTAAATAATAAGATACATCATTAAGGGACTCGATTCGGAATCGAGAGAAGACGAACCGAAAAACCCAAAGTTATCGAATCTTGACGGTTTTAGTATAAATTCCTGCTAGTGTTAATTTTGAAATTAAATAAGGTATTTTACCATTTAATGTCTATTAGGTAGAAATTTACCTAATGTCTAGTTAAATTTATACGTTAAATTTACCATAATTGCGCCATGAAGAACATAATTCAAATATTTTCGTACAAACGCTTTCAACAGTTCATACAAGTTATAGAATTTTTCTAGTCAAGCCTAGATTTACAAATGTTCTTGTTCAAGCATTCTCCTATCACATGGACGGAAAATAAAGCATTCATTCATTCATCCATTCACTCTTTCTCGAACAAGCGTAGATTTACAAAAGTTCCTTACGCAAAATGTATTAGCCATTGTGAATAACTTAAATCATTAATAAATTAATTAACTAGACTGTTATTTAATGGTTGAAATCGTTGGAATAAAATTGTTTATTAAATAAGATTTTCGGATAAATCATCACACGATCTTTTTCAAGATAAGATCGTCCAATCGGTCTTCGATGCATAGAAAATTCTACAGGTTAGGTATCATCTTCAAGTTGTAACTAATTAGGCACTAATTTCCTGGTTTGGCGCTATTTCTTTTAATTTTTATATACTTATGTTTGTACGCGCTAAGTTATATTATTTTCTTATCAACGTTAATGTCCTATATAAAAATTGTAGGGTCACAAAGGACTCATTGTTCCGCCGCTGGTAGAGCTATAAAAGTACACCATTGGTACTTATAAATGTTGGACAATAGGGGAACAGAGGGGGGAGTACTTAATTTTTAATGAAAGTGCAACCTTAGGTAAGGAAAGACTAGAATTATATACGAATCTTGTTTTAGTAGAAACCGATTTTAAAAAGATGACAATCGTATAAGTGTGGAGGATGGATACCATTGTATCCAGGAGTGATTGTCACTGCACTTGCAGGAGATTAAATATAGCTATTTTATCATTTTTAATGCCCAAAAAAAGTACAAGTTAGAATAAAATGGTAAAGTAAAAGTTAGTTTTTATTGGTAAAAGTGGATTTTGATTGGGAAAAAGTTGGATTTGGTAGGAAAAAAGTTGGTTTTAATTGGAAAAAAGTTGGTTTTGATTAGGAAAAAAGCTGGTTTTGATTAAGAAAAATTGGTTTTGATTGGGAAAAATATGGTTTTGATTGGTAAAAAGTTGGATTTGATTGGGAAAAAGTTGGTTTTGATTGGGAAAATTTAGTTTTGATTGGTAAAAGCTGATTTTACTATGCCCTAGTAAAAATTGGTTTTACTAATAAAACTTTTCGATCGATAAAAGTTGGTTTTAGAACGGCAAAAGTTAGTTTCAATTATTTAAAGTTAATTTCAATCATTAAAAGTTAATTTCAATCATTAAAAGTTAATTTCAATCAAAAAAGTTAATTTCAATCAAAAAAAGTTAATTTCAATCAAAAAAGTTAATTTCAATCATTAAAAGTTAGTTTCAATCATTAAAACTTAATTTCTATCATTAAAAGCTAGTTTAAATTATTAATAGATCATTTAAATAATTAAAAGTTCGTTTTAATTATTAGAAGATCGTATTAAAAGTTTATTGTAATTAGAAGGAGCTGGTTTCGACTGTATGATTTTTCTGGCCTTTGTATAAGTTTTAAACAAAATAACTTTCATACAAATAACTCTTATCATCTACGCAAGAGGGCATCTAAAAACAACTCTTTCATTTTTTTAGTATCTATCCTCCATGGCCAAACGAAATATATAGAAAATGTTTCCTTTTGATTGAAACGTTGATAGAATAAAGAGAAAACTCGACGTGAGATTTTTATACATTGTTTCCGATCGAATCCGGAAGACATTATGACGAAAGAAACAAAAACTCCTTTTCACTCCTTTGTACACATTACGTACAATTGAAATGTCCATTCCACTAAAAAATTAAATAGTGTTCGATTTGATTTGAAAGGACGCGCGTTGTAGGGGGGGGGGGACCAAATCACGGCCTTTACAATAATACGTACTTGCATTTCTATGAATGATATCTATCAATCAGAAACATACGCGGCAGATTTATTAGAAAAATTAATTAACTTCTATTACTCTGTAACGTTACCAACAATGGGCAAGTCTAAAAGAATAGTTGCTTCACCTCGCGCGCTTCATTTCGCGCGCTTCTCTTCGAGCTTCTTTCCGCACTTCTCTTCCCGCGCTTCTCTTCGCGCGCTTCTCTTCGCGCGCTTCTCTTTCCGCGCTTCTTTTCCCGCGCTTCCCTTCCTGCTCTTCTCTTCCCGCGCTTCTCTTTCCGCGCTTCTCTTTCCGCGCTTCTCTTTCCGCGCTTCTCTTCCCGCGCTTCTCTTCCAGCGCTTCTCTTTCCGCGCTTCTCTTTCCGCGCTTCTCTTCCAGCGCTTCTCTTTCCGCGCTTCTTTTCCAGCGCTTCTCTTCCAGCGCTTCTCTTTCCGCGCTTCTCTTTCCGCGCTTCTCTTCCAGCGCTTCTCTTTCCGCGCTTCTCTTCCAGCGCTTCTCTTTCCGCGCTTCACTTTTCACCCTTCAATTTACGCGCTTCTCTTTCTGCGCTTCTATTTCCGCGCTTCTCTTTCTGCGCTTCTATTTCCGCGCTTCACACTTTCCGCGCTTCTCTTTGCGCGCTTTAACTTCAATTTCTTGTGATTAAATTCGCGAGCATAGCGCGAGATCAATTTGACATAAAGAGTTTTCGTTAGACTTTCTTGAAAAACTTACAGGTCGATTTGATTAATTGTTTATACGTTTGTCTTAAGTGTTTTGTATGGTCTTTGGAATTAAACAATGAATTTTTTTACGTACAATGATCTAATCTATAAAATTCTGATCCAAACGTATATAGACCCGTTATTATCAGAGAGTATAAATTAAATTGGAGCTTTTATTCTAAAGCCAACTTTCCTGGGAGCGTCGCTAAACCTTTAGAATTTGGGAGAAAGTGTATTCTTCTTTATTTTAAACAATGAAAGTATTTTTTTTTTCTTATTTATTTCTTTCTTTACTTGATTGTTTTAGAAGCAATCATTAACGAAATACCATAAAGTCTTAACCATAAAATTATTTATAGAAAACTTTTTCTTGTAAAACGTATAATGACAGGGTGTGATTTTTAGTCTTTTTGTTGAATTGTAATAAAGGAGTGGTAAAATATTTCGGTACCATTTCGCATCATTTGAATTTCATTTTGGGATTAATTTCCCACGAAATTTTAAATTTCCAAAGAAGGAAAAAAAAATTGCAAATAATATCTAGGTTAATATTAAAATTATATTTCTCGAGTAGCTATGGCCATCTATCAACAACTAAAAACTGATTTCATCGGTGGAATATTTCAGTTTTTGAATTGATTTGGAAAAAGATTTGAATTATACTTAATTATATTAATTAATATTGCACTTTTAATTCGCTTTGTGACTCAATAATGCATAATTATTCAGATTCCCTGATGATCGTTTTAAATAATACTGTAGAAAATAATTATAACTTATATTTGTCAACAAAATTTTAAGGAGCAGTTTTTAATGTTTCTTGGTGATAAGATTAAATTGTGTAAGTTTTAATATTCTGGTATTCATTTCGTTTTAAATTCTTCGGTTTAAAAAAAGATGGGCTGAGTATTTTTAATCTCGTTTGAATTGGGCTAGGTACTTTTCAAATCACTTTGGAACTAGCTAGCTTAGTCATTATTAAATCAAGTGTGAATTAGACTTAGCACTTTTTAAATCAAGTTTTAATTAGGCTTAGCACTCTTTAAATCAAGAGTGAATTAGCCTTAGCACTTTTTAAATCAAGTGTGAATTAGACTTAGCACTTTTTAAATCAAGTGTGAATTAGACTTAGCACTTTTTAAATCAAGTGTGAATTAGGCCTCATTTGAATTATTCGACTTAACACTTTTTTAACTCTTACGTGTGATTTAGGCTAAATTATTTCGAATTAGGCTTAGGTCTTTTTAAATCACGTTTGAATTTGGCTTAGCCCCATATTAATTGGATTTGTATTATATTTATATTCAATTCAACACTGAATTTACAAGGCGTAAATTTATTTATGTACTTAAATGTAAAGGAAGGCCAGCTTTACCCATGCTGCCAACTCAAGATGAAATAGACTACAGTACTTATATATTTAAGCTTCATTTTAACTGAATTACGAGAAATAATTAGGATTGGAAAGGAACATTCTAGTCGATTCTATTTAAAGGATTAAAATCTTACATCACCTAATCCCAATATTTGCACTAATCTTAAACATTTTTCACGGAACTTATCATTTAATTAACATAATATATTTTCCGGTGTAGAATCACAGCGATCTTATAATTTATTTATAACCGCTAGGAAAAGATTTTGAGGTTAATTTAAATGTAAAACTAGTGGAAGCTTAATACTAGATTACTACGATTATTTGGTTAAGTAGTTTCAACTCCCACGTAAACTAATTACCATAAATACCTTAAATCGTAAAGATTTACTTCCTTTAAAATTGAGGAGAAATAACTTAGTTTCAAAATGTTCCTTCGCGAGGGCGACAGCGTTGCGTCAAGATAAAACTTGGAAATTTTTGAGAGGTACATTATTTCATTCAAGATCGCAGTGGACCGTGTCCGACTGTCCGTGTGAAACAATTGCGTCATTCTTAAAACTTATTCGTAGATATATACACGTAACTTTACTACTATGAAATATTTAACCAATTCAACGAATTAAAGGCAGTTAGCATAACTTTTATCATAAGTTTTTAGCTTATTTTAACTTAATGCTTAAATATTAATTGGATACATTGAATTATAATCAGACATTATCGGTTTGATTAAAAATAAACTATATTAAATAATAATAAAATATATAGAAATTATAGGAGAATTACTATTGAAATTATAGGAGAATTACTATTGAAATTATAGGAGAATTACTATTGAAATTATAGGAGAATTACTATTGAAATTATAGGAGAATTACTATTGAAATTATAGGAGAATTACTATTGAAATTATAGGAGAATTACTATTGAAATTATAGGAGAATTACTATTGAAATTATAGGAGAATTACTATTGAAATTATAGGAGAATTACTATTGAAATTATAGGAGAATTACTATTGAAATTATAGGAGAATTACTATTGAAATTATAGGAGAATTACTATTGAAATTATAGGAGAATTACTATTGAAATTATAGGAGAATTACTATTGAAATTATAGGAGAATTACTATTGAAATTATAGGAGAATTACAATTGAAATTATAGGAGAATTACTATTGAAATTATAGGAGAATTACTATTGAAATTATAGGAGAATTACTATTGAAATTATAGGAGAATTACTATTGAAATTATAGGAGAATTACTATTGAAATTATAGGAGAATTACTATTGAAATTATAGGAGAATTACTATTGAAATTATAGGAGAATTACTATTGAAATTATAGGAGAATTACTATTGAAATTATAGGAGAATTACAATTGAAATTATAGGAGAATTACTATTGAAATTATAGGAGAATTACTATTGAAATTATAGGAGAATTACTATTGAAATTATAGGA
Source organism: Odiellus spinosus (assembly GCA_963920705.1). Lineage (NCBI taxonomy): Eukaryota > Metazoa > Arthropoda > Arachnida > Opiliones > Phalangiidae > Odiellus > Odiellus spinosus. The sequence goes on along the minus strand of OY987226.1, from coordinate 9,043,406 downwards.
GAATTACTATTGAAATTATAGGAGAATTACTATTGAAATTATAGGAGAATTACTATTGAAATTATAGGAAAATATAGGTTTCAAAGTTATATATAACACACGCTATCAAAGGAATTTTGGTTCAACTTATAATAATTTATAGTAACACATTAAAATATATGAAAAATTATAAAATAATTAAAAATATCATATTTTTTATTAGTGGCTCATGTCAATCTTATTATTTTAATGGTGCTATCGGGTTATGTCTTGGTGAGATTAGAGAAAAATTACACCATTTCAAGGTATGGATCATTTTTGGATTTATGATCAATTTCTATCAGTTGCGGGATAATATTTAATGATTGGCTCATGTTAGGCCCAATGTTTGGACAAAACAACGGATGGGAGACGCTCATTTCACAAAAAGTGGCGGCTCTTACCAAGGAACCACCCCAAAGAGCTTCCACACCTCATCATCATATCCCCAATTTTTTTTTTTCCTCCAATATTTTAACCACCCCTGGAACTATAATAAATTCCGACACTGAGTATAAAAATATCTCTAGCATTTTGCTCAAATTGGGTGCAATTCCCTCAATTTTGAATCTTTTGTTTCAAATCAGGGCGATTAATAAAAAATAATATCTTTATTTATGGGGAATAAGCTTCCTAATGAGGAAAATGAAAGTTATTTCCCGCCAATATCAACAAACAAAATTATAAAAAGCTAAAAAAATGGATATATATATAGCAACCGGCGGCCTTTCGGGCGTGAAACCTGAATTTTTCTTTTGAAAACAAAAAGATATTCTTATCCATAAGCACTCTATCTCTCTCCTTCGCATTATTAGTAGTGATATCAATACCTTCGTCGTCTGATCATTTTCTTTTTGACCTAGCTATTCAACGGTGTAAATTCATACCGTTTAAATTTAAAGGGAGGTTGACACGAAGATTAGGTTCATTCATTACACCTTTGTTTAAAAAATATTAGGATTAATCAAGGTTAATTACTAAGGTTTTTACGCAAAATATTAGGAACTTAAGGATTGCATATTTTGGAAGTTGTAGAGTTTAGAAATTAAAATATATATATTTAGAAATAGTGGATGCTACAAATGAAAAGTTATGGACAGGGGTGTAGCTAACTGGGCTTGACCACCTTGTTAGCAGGTGCTAACAAGATGGTCAAGCCCAATGTAGCTACACCCCTGACAGGAGGTGACAAATGAAAAGTGGTACGACAAATGAAAGGGGGTGCGACAAATGAATAGTAATGGCAGGGGTGTAGCTATATATGGGCTAGACCATCCTGTTAGCAGGTGCTAGCAAAATGGTCAAGCCCATGTAGCTACAACCCTCACCGGAGGTGACAAATGAAACGGGCGACAAATGAAACGGGTGACAAATTAATAGGGTGATGACCAATGAAACGGGTGACAAATTAATAGGGTGATGACCAATGAAACGGGTGACAAATTAATAGGGTGATGACCAATGAAACGGGTGACAAATTAATAGGGTGATGACCAATGAAAAGGGAGGCAAATGAAACGGGTGACTAATTAAACGGGTGACGAATGAATAGGGTAACAAATTAAACGGGTGACGAATGAATAGGGTAACAAATTAAACGGGTGACGAATCAATAGGGTAACAAATTAAACGGGTGACAAATGAACAGGAGGTGAGACGGGAGATCTCGGATAACCTAGTTTAAAGGAAATTATTATATGAATTATTAAACTATAGTAAAAAATACATTGTCAACAATTAAAAATAATAAAATCACAATTTAAGGTGCTACCAAGATGGTCAAGCCCCTAAGAATAGCTACACCCTTGACAAGAGATGAGACAGAATTTAAGGTGCTAATAAGATGGTCAAGCCCATACTAGCTACACCCCTGACAGGAGGTGACAAATGAAACGGGTGAGAAATGAAACGGGTGACAAATGAAACCGCCGAGAAATGAAACCGGCAACAAATGGAACGGGTGACAAATTAATAGGGTGACAAATGAAACGGGTGATAAATGAAACGGGTGACTAATGAAACGGGTGACTAATGAAACGGGTGACGAATGAATAGGGTGACAAATGAATTGGGTGACAAATGAATAGGGTGACAAATGAAGCGGGTGACTAATTAAACGGGTGACGAATGAATAGGGTAACAAATTAAACGGGTGACAAATGAACAGGAGGTGAGACGGGAGATCTCGGATAACCTAGTTTAAAGGAAATTATTATATGAATTATTAAACTATAGTAAAAAATACATTGTCACCAATTAAAAATAATAAAATCACAATTTAAGGTGCTACCAAGATGGTCAAGCCCCTAAGAATAGATACACCCTTGACAAGAGATGAGACAATTTAAGGAGCTAATAATATGGTCAAGCTCATACTAGCTACACCGCTGACAGTAGGTGACAAATGAAACGGGTGACAAATTAATAGGGTGACCAATGAAAAGGGAGGCAAATGAAACGGGTGACAAATGAAACGGGTGACAAATGAAACGGGTGACTAATGAAACGGGTGACTAATGAATCGGGTGACGAATGAATAGGGTGACAAATGAATAGGGTGACAAATGAATAGGGTGACAAATGAATAGGGTGACAAATGAATAGGGTGACAAATTAATAGGGTGACAAATTAATAGGGTGACAAATGAAACGGGTGACTAATGAATCGGGTGACAAATGAATAGGGTGATAAATGAAAAGGGAGACAAATGAAACGCGTGACAAATGAATCGGGTGACAAATGAAAATGTATTTTTTACTATATTTTAAGGTAGGACTGAAGCTCTCAGTTTCCATCTTCCTTTATCATTTGGCTTATGGATTATTATTTTTACATCTAAAGCGGATTGTGATTTCTATACATAGTTTTCAGTAAAGGGGCAAAAGAAAATTCCACCCCTCTTACCCAGCTTTGCTTTCATTCCCAGGTTGCCAGGAGCTTGTGAGTGCAGTTCAGAACAGATCAGTTTCAAAACTGAACTCTAGCCTTTCCCTCTGCACTCACAAGTGGTTGGCAACATGGGGGAACGGCACTTACCCCCTTTAGTGAAAACTATGTATTAATAAGTACCGTAGTATTTCCCCTTACATGGGACAACCAGTAAATATTTGTTTCATTTGGGCAAGATTATACCCATTCGTTGTACGTGCTTTTGTAGGTAATATGCCTATTTGCATTATTATTTACGGGTCTATTATTTCAAATGTTTCAAAATGACATAATTTAGTACTTAACACTAAAATAAAAAAAAAGGTTGTACTGGGAATCGAACTTCGGTCTCCGCAATCAACACGCTAGTGCGTTCCCAACTCGGCAACTTTTAATCTGAACATAATTAGGATTTTAGTTTCATGACCAAAAAAAGGTATGGAAAATCCCAGACCCAACTATGAGTGTCCAAACTTTAATCATCGATACTGGACAATCCGTTGGAGCTAGGGAAAAGTACCCATGGACAATTTTGCTCCTTTAACTAGTTTTAACACCTTTTTCCATTTTAAAGGAAATCCGTAGAAAGCCAAAACCCATAGAAAGTGTGCCATGTCCTTTATTAGAAATTGTAGATTTTGGCAATTTTAGAAAATATATTAGAAATTATATTAATTAGTGATATTAATTATATCAAAATTAAGGGGGTTACTCCGAGGGATATAAATTTCCTTTCGAGTATTTGTATTAGGAGAATTCAATGGAGCAAGAAAGGATAGTTCCAATACGTCATGAACGTCTGGCCTATCCATCCCTATCCACTTCATTTATTTGATTTCAAGAACAATTTATTTAAGCAATATTTTCATAAAACCTCAAATTTCCGTTTCCCGAATTTCACCTCAACTTTAAAATTTCGAGAAAAAACCCCTTGAGGGTTCACTCTTTAGTAATTAAATCGCATGATTAACTATGCGATATTACTATTGTAGTTACCACTTAAAATTCCCTTGAAATTAAAATTCCAGGGGGCTATTTATGATACATGTAGAACTTTTTGAATTTACATCTAGAGAAACGTTACAAAACTTACACTAAACCTCTTTGGAATGAAAGTAGTCTTCGCAAACTTCTCTTGAATAAGAGTAAATTTAAAATCTATAAATTTTATTTTATAAAATGTTATAAATAAATTCTTGAATTGCCCTAAAACTGCCGAAAAATGAACAAACACTCATTCTACGGGTCTTTAAAGTAAAACTTTCCCTTTCCACGCGTATTTTGCAGTCGTGTTTATATCCTTATCCGATTTTAATTCCTCTAAAAATACGCAAATACAAATTAAGTGGCAAAAATTGGAGAATGTACTACAAATATTTTTCCTCTATTTCATAGACCTTATAATTGGGTTAATGGCTACAGAAATATCTGAAATTCGTGGTAATACTTTTATAATAAGATGAATTATAGAATATCCACTATATGTAAAGACTGAACATAGTCTAAATTTTCACAAATTAAAGTCCATATGGTTCCGTAGCGAGCATCCTAAGATTTATTTGGTTTTAAAGGGAGAAAAATTCGACAGCAAAGTGATTTTCAATGAAATGTTTTTAGTCCAATTTTCTTGAAATTATCTGATATTCTATAGCAAGATGTTTTTAAATTAAACTTTACAAATAAAGTTTTCAAATAAAGTTTTTCGAATATAGTTTTCAGAATGAAGTTTTTCAAATAAAGCTTTTCAAATGAAACTTTTCAAATAAAGCTATGCAAATAAAGCTTTTCAAATAAATCTTTTCAAATAAAGCTTTTCATATAAAATTTTTCAAATATAGATTTGCGAATGAAGTTTTTCAAATTAAGTTTTAATGCGAGTTACTGAACATTTTAACAAAAAATAAAAATTTGTATATTTTTCATATAATCGGAAATAGAGTCAACCAGGACTTTTTATTTAAAAATCCCTTCAACCCCAGGTTTTGTTAATTATCTTTATCTGTTAAGATAGGTGTCCATTGCCCTAGGCGACACAACTGAAGCAACATTTCAATTTTCCCATGGATAATTGTTAAGCCTACTTTTCAAAGTAAATTAATAATTGATTTCTGACATAAGAACTTAAAGGACTTCATTCTCCTTTTAATTTATTTTACGTTAATAAACGTTTTAGGCTCTTTCACGTGTACTTAAAAATTATTTCAGTCAATGTCCTAACATTTGTTTTGTTTCCTGAACAAATTAATAGTAGGAAATACCCCTTTTCCTTCGGAAATGTTTCGCAACGTTGATAACTGAGAGGATAATAGACCTCAACAAGGATTGCATCGGAATTAAAATCACGAGTAACATCTTGTAAATAACACAAATACCTATTAGCATTAGTGTAGGCAGAATTGTAAGAGGGAAAGTCAATTAGAAAATTCGAAAGATAAAAAAGAAATTGTATCAAAAAGCATTCAACCTGGTGCCTTCCTAAGTTCCTCTTTCCTCAAGCGTGCCGCGAGGGAACCGTGTTAAGTTATATAGTCTAATTCACCCTCAGTTTTCAACGCGAAGAAAGGTAAGATTAATCCAATGTGTAACCCCTTAAAATCATAACTTTGCCCCTACACAAGCGTTGAAAAATATATTTTTTGGATATTTATATGAAACGAGTTGTTAAACCCAGTGGTGCAGATCTTAAATTTAGCATGATATATACAATAACCACGTTCAGTCAAAGATTTCAGAACGTAGAAAATTTAATTCTTAAAGTCCATCGCACACCAAAATATTTCTTTAAATGTGTTATTTTTATGATATGAAGTGAATTTGGATTTTTTGAGAGCCATAATAGGTGGAAAAATTTGTAATACAAGGGGAGACCAAGTTTCAACATGATTATTTAGTCATTTTGGATTTAAGGGAAAAGTGGGTGGTTTAATTCATAAATGATGGTGTTTTTGTGAACTTAATTGTTACTGAAAAACTAAAGACCCCCCCCCCCGCCCATGGTGCTTACTATTTAAAACAAGTATTTGAATAATTGAAGCATTTCATGAATTCGTTGTTTAACCAGAATTCTAAACGTAAATTAAAATAGTAATGTTAAAAATATTTCTATCGTTGGAATGATAATTAAAAGCGACGAGAATGAAGTATGAAATTAATGTATATAAACGATTACCAAGGAGGATTAGACAAGGAGAAGAAATGTGGGTACGGCGCGGTTCCTACTGCGTCGGCCTAAACTCCCACTCTGGGAGAACGGGGGTAGAGACGTTTCGTGGTAAAATGTTGTCACGTGGGTAAAACGAATCCTTTATGAGACGCGCTAGCTAGCGACCACGTGACAACAGTTTACCTCGAGAATTTCCTATCCCCCCTTTCCACCCGAGTGGGAGGTTGGCTCTTCTCTCTCTAACTCAACGCAGCCCCACATTTCCTCTCCTTGTCTAATCCTCCTTGCGATTACATACTAGTTGAGCTATTTTATAATTAGAATACATTTTCGGCAGTTCACGAGGAAAAGTCAGAGATGTCACGATTTCGGGAAATTGAGATCAGAAATGAACTCCTGAAATATTCTATTGTGCGACGGGTCTTACTAGCTATTTCTACCACTAACTATATTAAAACACAGCCTTGCTTGGGAAAAAATGTAACTTGAAAAATGGTTCTCTATTCAAATTTTATCCTTAGTAAGTGTGCAATTCTTAAAGGGAAGATAACCGAAATTTTTTTCCCACCTTCCTAGCTTTAATTATGAGAAAACGACATGGTATTGAATGAAAAAGTTTAATTTCAACTATATATTCACCGTGATAAATAATAAGTTTAATAAATGAGAATAAATAGTTTTCCCCTACATTCTTCAAACGTTAGTCTAATTCCATTGTAAAAAAAATATAGCTTTGAATACAATGTAACCTCAGACTAAATTTAACCAGATTTGAAATCAAACTGAGCTTTCAACTAAAGTAAACGTATTCCTTACTTTTCAAATCTACAATCTTTTTCCAAATAACGCTGAAAACTCTTTATGGTACAAACTGTAAGATCATTCCGTAAGAATTCCTTCGACAAACTAAAATATAAGGAGTAAAAAGTCCCCCTCCCCCGCCTTTCCTCGAAGATGACGCGATTTCAACCAAAATTTAATGAACCCATTTTTACGGGTAAACTTTCTTTTCCTCGATTAAAATATACTAGGGGACGAACTAAATAGATGATCATAAATTGAGGTATAAAAAAATCATATTTAAAGTAACGGTACTTTTTCTTACTTTTGGGGGGAAAAAATTTTCGAGGGGTGTGTGGGTGTTATTTACGCGTGGTGCTTTATGAGAAATCGTCTTCCCCCGCCCTTATATCTCCCATTTACCTTCTTATTGAGATTTAAATAAAAGCGAAATGACGCAAACGGGAAGCGGTATAAAAGGATAGTAGACCAACTTTCATATCCGCAGTCGCTTCTTTGTGTTAGCTTCTTCGAGTGTGATCAGACCGCGTGTAATAATTTGAAATTCGCGTATTTCTCCAAACATAAAGATACTACAATAACCAATAACATGAAATTGGTGAGTGTTTACATTTGGATTAACATCGTAAAAGTAACTACCAATAAATTCCAGTTTATATATCGACAACACGACGAGTATCGGTTTACGGATTATTGAAGTGTCTTAAAGGATATACGGTTTCTTGGAGAGAGAAAATTTCAACCGCGTCAACGTCCAAGGATTTTGATTTAAAATTCCAATTTATTGGAAACCTTGGAACGTCAATTCGGATTACGGGATGCGACTTGTAGTTCGTTCCAATTTTTCAAAGGCAGTTTGAAAATAATATTTTATTTCCTATGAGGATTAACATTGTGTATTGATCCGACAGCCCTCAAAAAGCCACAAATATCTTGCAAAGCTAAAATCCCAACTTATAGAGTATCATAATAATTTTGAAGATTTAAATTTATCTTACGCTATATATATATATTTATATTTATAATTAGGTTAATGAAAACAGTTAAGTTTCATACTAATCAACATTTAAATTTAAAAGAAAGGTTGAATCATTTTAGTTTAATTTAAATGAGGCACGAATTGTTAAAATTAAATCATCATATAATTAAGCTTAAAGAGATATAAAATCATTCAACTTTTCATGATTATTCATGGTAATTTAATTTAAATTTAATTTAAAAGCGATCGCATTTTTAAGTAAATATTATTAATTGGATATTATTGAAGGATAAAAATCGAACTAAAAAAATTAAAAATTTTAGTTTCTACCTTCTAAAACAATAGTTAGTAAAACTAGTAATAGTTGAGGCGGATGTATACACAATATTAAAGTCCATAGGTTATAAAAGTAGTTTCATAAACCTCTCTAAAATTATACTCCGGTTATAGAGTATTATGAATTAAAAGTTAGCGACGGTTGAAACGAAGCAATTTTTTTTACGTAAGACACGATCGTGTTTACTGATCCATTTGATTGTTAATATCGTTTCAGATAGCGCTATGCGCGCTTTACATCTTGTCCTCGGCCTTGCCAACTCAAGGTACTTTCAAATCGAGTGACGGAGGGGGTGATCATCCGTTCGGAGGTGACCATCAAATTCAAGAAACCAGATTAGGATCTGGAGGAGATGGAGATGCCGTGCTCTACTCTTATTTCGAGGGCATGGGATTCGGGAAAAGTACAGGTGGAGGACACGGACCTGACTTCTCCGAATATCAAGGACACAGCAAGGCCGCGACAGGAGAAGGAAATCGTCCAACATTCGGGGGAGGCTCTTACCATCACGATGGTGTGTATTTCGAGCGCGATATTTGGGGAATTTATAAGCCTAATTGATATCTCATAAGGAGTAAACTTACAAGGTTACGAACAAAGTATTAGAACCGCGTGTTTATATTTCTAAAATAGAAAAGATTTAGACTTTACTTTCTGAATCTGCACACATAATAATGACTAAATATTTCCACAATTTTTAGATGGCATTTTAGTGCCTGATTTAAATGTAGAAGCTGGAGTTATGTTTGAATTTCAGCCTAGGGGAAATTAGAGCCAATCATATTATTTCAGCCTTCAACTGAACTCGCGATTGAGCTACTTAAAAACATTTCCCTTAATTAATTCCTTACGAGTAATTTTTACTACTCCTAGGTTTACCTCAGAAAAAAATTATAAATAAATATTTCCATAGTTTATATATATTTCGTACCAAAATTAATTCTTGTTTTCATTAATATAGAAGACTCGGGTGGATCGTATAACAGGAATAAAGAAACTGCCCATCACGGACATGGTGGCTACAACGATGTCCGTGGAAACAACTTGAATAAGGATAACTATCCTAACCAACATGATATTCCGGGAGGGGAGGTACATAGCCAAAGCTTTAACGCCCCTAGGCCTTTGGGACACAACAATAATTACGACGGACCCCATCACTCCTCTAGTGGTTCCGAAAATTTTAGACAGAGTAGTTACGATAACTTTGGACACGACGGTCATAGCTCAGCTGGTGAGGGTGGTATAAGAAGTCCTTACGGTCCAGGAGGACCCGAAGAATATAACCACGGTCCCACAGGTGGATTCAGAGACAACAAGGATAAAGACGAAGAAACTGACTCTCGTGGAAACACTCACCATCATTCGTCTCATCAACACAGACCGACTACTCCCGCTTACCATCCTCCAGCTCACAGGCCATCTGCTCCATTAAGACACGTTCAAATTCCACCCCCTCCCAGTAGTACACACGACGAAAATGAACCGGCCAAACCAGTACAATACTCAAACGTGATTGGTTCGCACGGAGGTCAAGATGTAGGAGCTCACAGAGCTCCCAATATTAGACCAACTCAAGCGGTTCATCATCACGAGTTTGGATCAGGGCAGAATGGTTTAGGTTATAACCGTCATCCTCATCATGGACCAGAAGATCATCCAGGTTTCTCTAACCCTGGACAGTCTCATGACGGACCTAATGACATATCAAATCACGGACCATCTCACCCTGGACCTCATGATATTTCTCATCAAGGACCTTCTAATTCAGGGCCTAGTGACTTTACTCATCCTGGACCTCATGACATTTCACATCACGGACCTTCTCATCCTGGACCACATGACATTTCTCGTCATGGACCTTCCCATTCTGGGCCTCGTGACATTTCTCATCATGGACCTTCCCATCCTGGGCCTCGTGACATTTCTAATTATGGACCTTCTCATTCTGGACCTCGTGAAATTTCTAACCATGGACCTTCTCGTCCTGGACCCCAACATGGGCCTTCTCATCATGGTCCTCATACTGGTGCACCTTCTCATCATGGCCCTCACACTGGTGCACCTTCTCATCATGGCCCTCACACTGGTGCACCTTCTCATCATGGGCTTCACACTGGTGCACCTTCTCATCATGGCCCTCATTCCCAAGGGCCTACTCATCATGTTCCAGAACAACCATTTCATCATGGGCCCCATCATCAAGGTCCATCGCCTCATCAAGGACCGAATAATCTTCAACATGCTCCGCAACATTATCATCATCAACATATTGGACCCAGTCATAATCATTTCCCAGACGTTCCTCAACCCTTACGAGCACCGGTTCATCAAGGGGCCCCATTTTCACAACAGTCAATTCAAAATCCTCATCACCAGCAACCCAATCGCACTCCTCAGTTTCAGCGAGGATTTAGACCAAACCAACCTTTTGGACCAATAAGAGCCCACTCCGCACCCAGCCCACAGGTTCTACAACAACCTGGACATCAAAACCAGGGATTACAAGTAAGATTTTACAATAGTAAAGTTATGGCCGTAATGTTAATTAAAAGTTAAAACACTTGACAAATTTCCTTACCCAGTAACGTTCGCTTTCAAACATATCTTAACTAGGCTAGTAAACAAAATCAAAAATTATAAAAACTTACCCTAATTGAGTTATCCTAGTGTAATTAACAATCATAATCTTGGTTTTGGTTTATCGGATTATCCCAAATAAAACAGTTCTTGAAGTTATGAATTTACATCCACTTGGAATTGCAATTGGACGCACGTTAGGAAGTTTATAGTTGATAGGCTTAATGATCCTACTTTCCATTGTTTTGACTCTCATTGATTACTTCAAAAGAATCCAACATTTCGAGACATAATTTCACACGGTAGTTCTTGGAGCACTCTTATTGTTTCTGGGAACAAATTCATTTCTGAAACATACATATTTAACATAAATTAACATTTTTAATACGCGGTACTTCATAGAAAATTATGTAAACCTTTTCACCTACACGTAAAGTAGAATTTAATCATGAATCCGCTGAGAATATTTTAGGAGAATACTGAGTAATTCATTGTATTTTTATCGAGGGGGCAAACACTTAAGAACTCAGGTGTACAGAATTTTTGACGCTTTGTACTATCAAAGCTAAACTCAGGCTGGGCGTGGGGGAAAATTCCTCGCCCTTTTTGTCTTTCGTAGGGTTTTTAATTGGCTGGGGTATGAGCTTTGTCAATTGTCTGGGGGGTAGTAGCTTTATCAATTGGCCTAACATAGTAATTTGATTCTTATAGGTCCAACCACAAAATCAAGTTCAACTGGTACAGCGTCCCCCTCCGCAAGTAGTTCACCTTTTACCCCCATTACCTCCACCCTCCCCAGAACAACAGTTTGTACCCCAGCAACAACTAGTCCAAGTTGTACCCCAACAAAACCTTCCACCACAAGTCCAAGTGGCACCCCAAGCGCATCCTCAACAACAAGTCGAATTGGCACCCCAAGCGCATCTTCAACAACAAGTACAATTGATACCTCAACAACAACAGGTTCAATTGGTACCTCAACAACAACAAGTTCGATTAGTACCTCAACAACAACAAGTTAGATTGGTACCTCAACAACAACAAGTTAGATTGGTACCTCAACAACAAGTTCAATTGGTACCTCAACATCAACAAGTTCCAATAGGGCCTCAACAAATCCAGCAACAACATCACCAAGTGGGACCTCTGCATGTGGGGTCTCAACCCCGACCTGTAAGAGTTCTATCTCAGCCCCAACCACAGGTACAACTAGTACCCATATCCATAAACCAGCAGCACTTACACCAAATTCACCAACAACAAGCCCAGCAACAAGCTCAACTACAACAGAATCAGCAAGCTCAACAGCGGCAAATTCATCAAGCCGAGCAACGTCAGCTACAACAAACCCACCAACAAGAGCTACACCACGCTCAACAACAACAACTCCAAAACCTACGCCAACAGCAATTGCAACACGTTCACCAGCAACCAATTTTGCAACAACAACAACAACAGGGTTGAATTATCTCAAAAGAGGCCAACATGACATATATTTAAAAGGTTCGCGAGAGCGACATTTTTAGCACATTGAAAAAGTTTTAAAACTTTTCCTTAATAAATTCCGTGAATGATTTTCAGATGCTTTAAGAAAATATCACGCGGTAAGAGTGACATATGTTTGAATGCGAATCTGTGATTTATGCAAATGAGGCGCCGATTTCCCCCAAGAGGTTTATGTTAATAAATAAAGAATTAAATATAAATAATATCTAAAATTGGGGTCCCACTCCATAGGTGCCTAAATAAAAGCGAAAATGAGTAAAGTAATTGTATATAATTAAATATGTAAATAAATTTATTATATTTTTATGTAAATATTATTGGTCTCATCTTTAATTCCAATTTGCAATTCTTTACGGGGTTTATTTTTCTATTTCATAAAATTATAAACGATACTTAATAAATATTAATTAAGTTTAATAACCCTTTTGGGTCAGTTTCGGAATAAAGAGGTACGTTTTTATAGGTCATTTAAAATTTGTCATTCATCTGTTTGTAAGCAGTACCATTCCGTTCACGGCAACGTCAATTCGACGTCACTTGATTGGACATATACTAGCTCAAAGCCATCTACATTTTTGGTATTTTTTTACAATTTTAGAAATGTTTATAACGAAATGTCAAAAATAAAAAAATTGAAGTATAAAAGTTACCGATGCGTAACCAAAAACTTTGATTTAAGTTCGTGAACCACTCCTATCGTATAATGAGAATCATTTTCCGAATGTAACGCGGATAAACCTATTCTCAGTTATTTCTCTATGAAAGAACTTCCTTGAAATAGTGAGGAGCCTATAATTATACTTACTGAAAACTAAAGCTGGTTCAGAAAGGCAAATTAAAGTATACTTATAAAAAGTAAGAAATTACCGAACTATTTTATTTGATATTGGGGTTTAACGTTTTGTATTAATCCGCCTTAGGTTTTGTTATAACATACAAAATGTCATGGCTTTGATAAAAATAATATATTGTTTTAAAAATCAGGTTCTTTCAAAATTTCAATTAAGAATTTGGCTTTGTTAGCAAACAATTAGAACCAACCAAAATTTTAATATGTCAAAATTATAAAAGCTTCCCAGCTATATTTAGCGTAGCATTGAACCGAATGAGCACCAAAACTAATTCCAAAGAGTTATGAGTAAATTATAACCATATTATTTTCGATGGAAACTGATAAGGACACGTTTTTTTCGCGATAGTGGCGAAATTTTACGAGAAATTCTATTTTTGACCCGAAAATTCCTCATTTTGAAATTAGCCATTAAAACTTTGTAGATTCCTTATTTATTAACTGAATTTGACCAATTTCGTGCAATATTGAATGGTATTTTCATCTCTATATCGAACTATTAATCCCGTACTAGCCAGATTAATTCAAAAATGGGAAAAAGGTAATACTTTAATTTAAAAATGAAAAATAATCGTGTCCATTAAAAATGACAATAACATTAATTATTAACCAAAGTTGATTAATTTTGTCCTAGTTTGAAGCCCACATTCAACTCTAAACGATTCATTATTCCCTAATTGTCCAAATTAAAAATTTCAAGATCAAAATATCAAAAAATTTGAAATACCAAAGATACTTCAATTAAAAAAACAAAAAACATATTATTTTCATAAAAATCATAAATTACTTCCCAAATTTAAATAATAATTTATAGTCCAATTTGAGCCAATTTCGTCCATTTGTAAGTCCACATTCACCTCTAGCCAACCCATTAATCCGTCAAAATCTAGCATAAACTTTTAAATATTAAAAACAATGCCAAAAAATATAAGTAACTACATAACTTTGATATTTATCCACCAATTTCAAACAACATGGTTCCATTTTGAAGCCCATGTTTACCGCTAACAAATCTTAAATCCGTAATTAAATCGATCAACAATTGTTTATAAAAATAATACATATTATTCCTATTTACATCTAAGGTAAACTTTAGGCTGACAGACCCAATAAATAAAAGGTGGTTCCCTTGGGAATATATGGGATTGGAACTTGAAAGTTAAAACCAGAGCACGTTGCTTATAAAAATATGTGAAGGGGGAGAGAAAAAAACAATAGCCGAGACTGTTAAATATTGGATATACTTTTGAAACTAGGTCTCTATCCCGCCTATTTTAAAAACCATGAAGGGAGAGAGTGAAGAGAGAGAGAGCTAGAGAAAACTAATAATAAAAAATAAAAGAAAAAGTAAAGTGTATATTATTCCTTTTGAGAGCCGACACTAAAAAAAAGGAACCAAAATACAAAACGGTCAGGTATTTTTTCCCCAGATTGGACCAACAGTCCGAGGAAGAAAGTTGATACGCGAGGTCTCTCTATCCCTTATCGAGTAAGCTTCAGTGAAGATCTTAAGAGTTAATTGTTCACAGCTCATTAACATGGGAGCCGAGTACAAGATCGTCTTCCTTACGGTATGTGTGTTTTTGATTATATACCAAACTGGTTTAAAATATTCCATCCAAGATTTCGAAAGACGCTTTTATACTTTATCGGGTTGGCCCCGTTCAGATTCGGTTTTAATTACCATTTTTAGGGATTAAATTACTAGCATTTTTTCTATTTTTTTCAATAATTACGATCAGAGGAATTTTATACTTTGGCCAAGATTCTCTTAGACTTTTCAAAATGGTTTAAAGTTACGATTTCAAGGAATTTTACCAATAGTTTCGATTGATCTTATTTGTTGTTATACAATATAATTGGTACATTTTAAGTAAGTTAGTATATAGACCTATAAACTATTTATCTAAAAAAAGCATCAATCACTGCTCAAAATTAAGTTTTAAAACAACTTTGAAGATTAATTTTAACGGTAAAAATCAAATTTTGCGTTGATAGAAAACTGTGAAATTACTTAAAATTATAGTTGAAAATATTGTTTTGAAGAACGTAAAGATTTAAAGGCTCTATATTCTAATCGTGGTCAAAACTAAGAACTGTTAAGGTTTATAAAAACATTTTTAAAACTGCATCTTAAATCGTATGGTCACAAGAAATTTAAGACTATACCAACTTCAAAAGGGACGTTTTCACTCAAGCTTTTTTTTTGGCCAAAGAACGCGTGAAAAACAAAAATTATGCTTATAAATCAAGCTTTTGATTTAATCCACGTTTTCAACCTGCAAGTGACGGAGAACCGGATATCAAAATGAAATTTGATACAAGCTTCTCTTGGAAAAACGAAAGCAAAAGCTAGAAACAGTTGATTAAAACTTTGTGGCTTTAACCAGTAGCCATAAATTTACATTTCTATGTTCTATCTTGAACTGACAGCACATACTAAGCTCGGTTTCCCATTATTTGATTATCAAAATCAATGAATCCTAGCTTTGCACGCGCTGCAAATTGAAGGTGGAAAGACTGTAGTAGATATTATATAAAAGCAGTTTCGGTTTAATTTAATTAATATTATAACTTTGATTTGAATGAATGATAAATATATTTGAACTCTAAAAATTGGGACTACCTATTTCAAAATAATTTAGAATATATACATAACTCTACTACTTTATAAGTCAAGCATGAATTAAGCAGAGAGAAAGGTAGAATGTGAACTAGATTCACAAAGATTCTGGCAACACTGCAGAGAATGTCAAGCTGAGCGAAAAGGGTGGAATTACCTCTAGCCAATTAAGTGAAACGTGACTTTTGAGAACGGATTTCAATTTTTTGTCTTTAATTCAAATTATCAAGGTAGTTAAGAAATGATCGAGAGTAATTATATTAAATTGGTCAAGAAAATGAGACCTTAAAATCCAATTTTTGATTTTAGAAAACAATAGATCCAATATCTTTAATTTTTTTTCATAAATTTTATCGCAACGATAATGACGCTCATTACTCGAGGAAAACATTTATACAAGGAACCGAGATTCGTGTCATATATTTAAATCAAACGAATGATCTATACGTGAAAAGTATTTATAATTAATTATAATACAAATGTATTATAATTCCATTTCCTCGTTTTGGCACTTTTTTTAATAAATCCCTCATGGGAAAGAAGTCGAATCGAATCATACACGAAAATATCAATTATTGGGTTTATAATTTGCATCTAAAAATAAAGCCTGAATTATGAAAAGAAAATTATACAATATTAATTATTATTCTATTGAATTGTTTCAATATAACGATTTTAAATTACGTAAATTGTAATAGTTAACTCAAAATTAGATAAATTAAATAATTGTGTTACTAATTTTCCAAATTTGATAAAATCTTCAACTTGAATTTAATTTTTTTTAAATATTTTGCAAAAATAAAAATTAAAATAAAATGGAAGACTTTACGCTTCAGTTCCAATTTAAAAATTTAATCAATTATATCACGTAATATTCATTAAATGTTTATTTACGTTGAAGAGAGCCTAGCTGTTATATTTATTCTATATTTCTGCTTACTGGCTTGAAGCAAATAAGAATTTACCCACGGCACTAATCGTATTTATATTTTTCCTGCTTTTAATTATATTCGCTCTTAGCGGTGTTTCTTTAGTTGAGATATAAACCAATACATCGTTCACATATAATTAAATATGCATGATTTTTCCTCCACGTTTAGGAAAATTACGCTTCGTACGTTGTTTTTATCAATAATCAAATTAAATTTCTCACAGTTCGCTCTACTTGGACTAGCACTGGGTCAATACCACCAGAATCAAGGTAATTATCCATATTTTGGACAAAACCACGCCATGGTTGTTGACCATAGCGCTGGGGCCGGAGGGAGTGTCCAACTCCGAGGTACACCGTCAAGAACGCTCGTAAGAATCCCAGTCTACACTGAACCACCGGCAAGACCTCCGTCACAACTTCTAACCCAACAGTCACACCATCGTGTTCCTGTCCAAATTGAGCCTCCTCGTGAAACGGTTCACAGTGGACAGCATCAACCAGCCAGGGTTGTCTACGTTGAACCTCAACATCGACGAGCTCCAACCCAAGTTCAATACTATCCGCAAGGTCACATGTCATCTTATTCTCAAAGTATCATTGCTCCTTATTATGGTCACAATGAACCATATTCTCAAGGTCCCGTTCAACCAGTTCAGCAACAATTGTCACAGAGTTACTCTCAACAACTCCCGCAAAATCACGCGCCAGAACCACAAGTAAGCGTGAAACATTACGCGCCAGAACAGCAAGTAAGCGTGAAACATTACGCGCCAGAACCGCAAGTCAGCTTGCAAAGTCACGCGCCAGAACAGGAAGTCTACTTGCAAAGTCACGCGCCAGAACCGCAAGTCAAATTGCAAAGTCACGCGCCAGAATCGCAAGTCAACTTGCAAAGTCACGCGCCAGAATCGCAAGTCAACTTGCAAAGTCACGCGCCAGAATCGCAAGTCAACTTGCAAAGTCACGCGCCAGAACCGCAAGTCTACGCTCACAGTCACGATGTCAAAGAACAGCAACCAATAAAGAAAGGGCCGCGTTACGAAGTCATTATGTACGAGAAAAGGGAGTTTGTCGAACCACCTAAGAGTCATCGAGGACACGGAGATAAAGAAAAGGCCCAGAAGTATTATTCTTACGGCTACGGGATAAATTACGGACAACACGCTCCAGGTCAGGAACTATTTTTAAAAATTTCCCCTTATAAAATTTATTTAAAATATTTGAATCTTCTATAATTCTTCTTTTAAGTATTTTTAAATTTTAATTTGGATCAAGAAATAGGTTCTTGAACATGTTAGTAATACTAAGTAGTATTCAAGAAGGTTTATTTTAATTTATCAGGTCATAGCCTTATTAATCCGCCTAAGCTTTCTTTAGTCTACAAACTTATCTTGAATCGAAACCACATGTTTTAAATAGCTGATTAAAGGGACTCAAGCTCGGGTGGCGGACCATGCTAAAACAACGTCAGTTAACAATGAATTAAGTAGCTTATAACAGGTTTTATGATGTCATGACTTTTGTTAAATGATTTTAGGTTCTTCTTTTGAAATATTTGAGTTATTTTGGTATCAATTTTCAGTATGATTAAAACTGTCCATTTTTATTTTCAGGTCAAGAGTTTGAAAAAGGTTATGGCTACGTAAGGGCGTACGGAAAAGCCGAGTGCAAGGAGCCACCTTGCAATGGGAAATTTGAGTTCATAGGAAACAGGGAACCCTACGGTTTTAGAAATTAAATATTTTTTTTTATTTTTTCCCAATTCTCTACGAATAAAAATAGCCATTTTAAAAATGTTTTTAAGAATTATAATATATCCCGCCAGCCATATTTTGTAAATATTTATGAATTTAATAACGTATGTAATATGTAATTTTTATGAATTTAAATAAATAGGCCATCGATTTTAATTTATACTATCATATTTGTGATGGTTAATTAAATTCTCTATAATAAAGTGTATTTAAAAATTAATCCTAAATATCGCATGTTTCTAAACACTGAAGAACCTGCATGTTTTTCCTACCCCCAAGATAAACGACTAACTGTAGGCCAAAGGTTTTTCGGCTTTAAAGGGACTATAGTAAAGCTCCTTTAAAGTAGCCTTCTTTTCTTGCTCAGCAGAGATGTTGGCCATAACAAATTGTACAATCAAAGCTAAACTGTTTGCATAAGGTAAGATGATTTTCAAGGGCGAATTCTAGAGCAGATAGGACTTAAGACTGAAACTTCCCAGATCTCTTTTTGGCCTGCTTTCCCAGTGAAGAAAACTGTCAAAATTAACCCAATTAAATGGGAATTTTCCAACATAATTAGACCATTGGTTGAATTTTGTAAGAATTTTTCAATTCGAACCATTTATGAGAAGTAAAAATGACGTCACGCGTATGTAAAAACAGTCTCGGTAATCTAAAAACATGATGTTACAACATGAAACTAATTAGCTAAGGGGCGGTTCGCAGACAAGAAAATTGGAAACAATTAACGCGGCTAGCGGGATTTCAATAAAACTCCAGAATATTGAGTCATTTTCCTAGTAGGTACTACTAGGTAGCGTTAAGAGCACAATGGCGTTCCGTTTTGACTCAACAAATACTGGTGAGGATTGTCAACGAAAGTCAAAACAAAAATATGACGAAATTTGGGAAATCTCAAAAGTCTGCTTAACCCACAAGATCTTTTTTTCTGGTTAAATAAGACTACTTGTTACGAAATCTAAATCCTCTTTTTCATTGTCTTTTCCACTTCAGTCTCAAACAATATAACTTTGATTTATCAATGATCAAATCAAGTTAAAGCCTTGCCAAAAAAATTGCATTTCAACAGGCCTGAATTTATGTTGAACAAGTCTTATTCTCTCTGAAGTTAAAAAAATTTCTAATAATCCACTCGTAAATCAGAACAATCCATTTTTAAAACAGGAAAAAAAAATGTGATTTGTTATAGAATCTAAATAATATAAAACTAAAACCCATTTGCTTAGTAATACATTCGAAAGTATCTCAATGAATTTATATAAATAATTTAACTTTGCTTTCTCTGAATTGTTTAAAGACGAGAATATGAAGACAAGAAGGGCAAGGCTTATTCATATTGACTAGGAAACAATACCCTCTTCAGACACGCCTATATATTTTTGGTTTTATACATATTAACCAAGGTTTTTGCAGCTTACATTCTCATAAACTTGGTTTAAAGAGAGGCTGTTATAATTTTTCGAAGGCCTATGCAAAATATTTTAGTTTTTACTTAGAATTAAAAATACATATTCAAAATTCTACGAGATTCTCTTGGTTGACGCATTTTTAAGAAACTTAAAAAATTAAAATGACATAAATAGGTAAATGGATTCAATTGTTTTCACACTTGATAAGGTAGAATGATTCTGGAACGTTATTAACGATTAGTTTCAAATAAAAGGTATGAAATTCTGGATTAAGTACTCTCACGATAAAGACAGCGCGAAAGAAAACAGCCTTATCTCGTTGACAGAATATACGAGAATAAACTGAATATAGTCACGCGACCATAATGATGACGTAGTTCTGCGTGATATTTTATAATTTAAAAACCTTTTTTCTTCAAAATTAATAAATAAGATTTAAACCTAAAAGCTTGGTTTTAATTGTATATTGGAAGAATATTTCTGTTATTCTCCACGAATTTTAAGAATGTGAATTTTCTTATCCATTGCTACACGTTTTATTTGAAGTTGTTAATAGTTAAAGCTCCGAAAGTTTATTTTCGTACAAACCCTATTCATTTAACAATAAATGAAAAACTATGAATAACAGTTCTAGATAATGGTTTATAAGATTTCGAGCACTACTTCTAGTGAACACCAAATGAAACGAAGTTATTAACATTCTTAAATTTAAAATCAACTAATCTTATCCTCGAATCATATGTTCTAAACGAGTTCTAAATATATGACGCTATAGGAAACCTATAATGGGTGTTTTAATAATGAACACAACTATGTAACACCTCAACCATTGACAACCAAACAAAAAGCGAAGAAAATGCATTAATCTTGGAAAAGGTGAGTCAACATCTAATTATTTGATGTTACGTAATAAAAATTTGATTTGAAGAATGGGCGTCTTCGAAGAAATCACGGAAAAAATGTGAAAATCATGCGTGTCAGTATTCGAATAACAAAAATATAGCATCAGTTATTTCCAATATAATTACACGGTCTAGAAGAGGAAAGTGTTATGGTCTATCATCGATGGTGTAAATTTGTAAACGAGATAACGTGGAAAAATCTCTAATTCCATTTTGAAATTTAACAAATTATATTAATCTTATTTTCCCTGAAATATGGAAATTTTTCGTTAAAGGGAGAATGCAACCTGACAGCGAATGATTTTAAATCACTTGTTAAATTTTTCTTAAAACAAATATTAAGTTAATACTCGGAATTAATTAGTTTAAATCAATGGGGAGGTTTCATATCTCGTCGTTAATTATTTTTAATAAATGTGAAACCAAATACGCGTGTTAATGGCTATATTTATTGATGCACAACCTTTTAATTTAATTATTAATTAAATTTATTTAATGATTTTCTAATTTGTTTTTAATTAATTAAATGATCCAGTTTTCCTTTGATTTTACGATAAAATGGAAATAACACCAAACTATTCGACATAAATCTAATACTTTCATGACATAAACGAAAATGTATTTTTAGATATTTTGAGCTTAAAGGGTGACACGTGGTTAAAAAAAAGTAAGGTTCGCGGTTCGAAACATTATTTAGAACAAAAGAAAATGAGGGCGGGCGATATAATTAAAATCCTTTATTTTCCATAATTATTTTAAAATCAGAGTAGAACTCTTTTTGGGGTTTCTCCCAAAATAATTTTTGAACCTAGAACTATTTTTGGAGTCTTTCGATTTCATTTGGAGTCACATTTAATTCCCTTAAAGTTTAGACCGATATGTAAATTAGTTTTCTTAATTAGTCGATTTGCAAAATTACCAATTAAGGATTTGTTTTACGTATATGACCGATTTTTATTGGTTTTTCCTCTTAATTGGTAAATTTAGAAAGGCAGTTTTATCAAATATTTCCATAATTTGGAATATAAAAATTCCATTTCTTTGGTATCTGATCGATTTTATTTTATTCTTTAAATATAATTACTAACTAAAACACCTTTAAAACACCCCCTTTGTAAAAAATGAATGAAACAAAGTAGGTCTGATTGCCGATTCATACTCTTTGCTCGTTAGATACCTAAATTTTGGGGGAAATCTACAAATTGAACTTGTAATTTGGCCCATCCCGTTTTCTGAAAATGTATCTTGAAAACACTCGGGGCTTCTTACCAAGGAGACTTTTCATTATTTTTCAGTAAAATTTTGTATATCGAATTGTGTGCACCCTAAAAAAATTTAAGATCCAATCCAAGTTGACTATAAACGAGTATACTCAGCAGAAATCGTACCTTAAATAATATAGTTCATGGTGAAATACTATATTCTTAGTATTGCTAAGATTGAGGCGTATTAATATAATATATAGATAAAAGTAGTTTTTCTAATTTATCTTGAACAATAGTATAAAAAGGGTGTCTGATATGAAAAAAAAAGCGTCCATTGCATGGTTACGTACTAAAAGTTATATAAAAATGACGTCACCCATATTTTAAACCAATCAGAAACCCTGAGATTACATTAACCTATCGCTTAACCTAGAATCCACGTCCGAATTAATTAGGTAAGTGAAAATAATAGTCAGTGTCCAAAAATTCTCGATTATTCTCGAATTTATCGTCGAACGGAAATAAATTGTAAGAGGGAGGGTAGCCAAGGACGTACCGTAATCGAGATTACGCTTAACGATTGACTGAAGTGAGGGACAGGAAGCCAAACGGGCCAAGTGGTGGGAATTCTTACGTATAAGAGAATATTGTGTAGAGGGCGTTTTCTTTCTGAAATCGCCTATGAACGAACGGTTTGAGGGTATAGAGAAAAAAGTGAGATTAAAAAAAATGTTTTTTTGTTGAATCCACCTCTTGATTCTTTCTCAACCCGAAGAAGAAATTCAGGGTATTAGGTTTACGCTGGACGAGTACAGAGAGCATAAAAGAACGAGAGGGTCCACTTTCAATTTCAGTCATACAAGCGATTCTCAAACAGTCAACATCATGAATGGGGTAAGTTCTTATAACCTTATATAGTGGACTTAGCAGAACTTGTAACTTTGAGCATCTACTACAACTCTCTTGTAAAACACAGAAATGGTCAGTTAGTCTAGTCCAGTGACTGAATGTCCAGTGATGAAATCCTTCACAAACCAGCATTTTAAAATTAACGTTTAATTTATAGATTCCTTCGATTTTGGTTTAATATATTTCAGTCAGTGAACAATAGTATAAATAGTAAAATAGTCAGTGAATTGAACTACATAGGGGAATAAAAAAAATATGTTCAAAGGAATGTTTATCAACCCCAGTTAACCCACTTCCGGCTCTATGTTAAGTCAAAGAAGGTGATCGGACAGTAGGGGATTTTAGCCTAGACAGAAATGTGTCGTGCACTTTTCCAAGCTGTTTAGCCAATCTTCTGTTCATTCATAAACGACCATTTTACAGCTTTGGGGGCAAATTTTCACAAATTTGACTCTAGTATAAATTCGTCAAATATACTAATAAATGATATTTGTATCAATTTTCTTTACAGATAATTTTTCTAAGTCTTCTATCTCTAGCATTGGGAGCCGCCCCAAATGTTTACTACTATAACCATCGTTCACTCCCCGTCCATGCCCCATTGGCTCCCAGGGCTCCTCACGTGATTGCCCCACTGGCACCAAGAGCCCCGACGGTTTACGCCCCAGCCGCTTATCAACATTTAACTTACCACCCTGTTGCCCATCAAGTAGCCCATCACGTCGCTCCAATCGCCTACCACGCGCCAGCCCCAGTGGCATACGCCCCAGCACCAGTTTCTTACGCCGCTGCCCCCGTGGTAGGTCACGCGTATCTTCCTAGGGCTTATGCCCATAGTTATCCCGCGGTACCGGTTGCCAGACCCCAACCAATGGCCCCAGAGTACCAGACAATGCGAGAATATCAACCTTCGCAACCAGCCCGACTACAACACGCGGCTCCCGAGTACCAAGCCTTACAACAGGACCCTGCCCAGTCGTACCAAGCTTTGCAACAAGCTCCTGCCCAGTCGTACCAATCCATGCAACAGGCTCCTGTCCAGTCGTATCAATCCATGCAACAGGTCCCTGCCCAATCCTACCAAACTATGCAACAAGTACCCACCCAGTCGTACCAAAACGTGCAATCGTCTCAACAACAGGATGCTTCTTATCAACCCGTAGCGCCAGCTCCGGCACCAGCACCAGTTCAACCCCAACCCGAAACCAATGCTAACTACGGAAGTTCTTATGGTGCGTCCCAAGGAGCTACTGCTGCACAGACGACCAGCCCTCAAGTAAGTTCAGGTGGTTTTTGGCTATAGAGTCTTTAGGGTTGATAAGTTGGTTATTTTTGGGTGATGTTCTAAGCTGGTCAATTTTCGTTAAAGTTGTTATATTGGTTATTAAGTAAAGTGGTTATATATTCGTTGGTCATTCTTTTGTTTCGTAATGCAATTCATTTCGACATAATTTTACTTTACAGCAACAAGATGCTGAGAGTTACGCCAGAGCTACGGGACGCGAAGTTAAGTACACGATTCGTGACCCTCAAGATCCGAGTGGTCGCATGCAAGTCGTCGAGATGCAAATTGAAAGCGATCGACAAATGAGTCCAGCGGAAGCTGAGAAAATGATGAAGAATGTTATGGGATCTATGGGGATGAGAAGCGCGGAGTCAGCGTCTAACAATCCCAACCCTCCATCCTCATCCCAGCCGGAAGAACAACCCCAATCCAAGAAAACTGACGTCAGACATAATTTCAACTCGTTTCTCAAAGAAATCGGATTCGGATCGGGATTTTAAAAATCCAATGCCATAAAGAATTATTATAATTTTAAAAATTAATAATCACAGAACTATTTATTATTTTCGATATTTATCGAAAATTATTTTGGTGCCTAAAATAACGAATTTTTAAAGATGGAGGGATGATGGAAACATTAAATTTAAAGCTCACGTTTCTAGTTAAATTCAATTAAAGGTGACGGAATTAAGAAATTACTACGAACAAAAAAGGTCAATGCGTTCCTCCATTAGATATTTTGTGTGTAATAAATAAAAATATTTTTTTCGCGTGTTTGTAAAATTTTACCTTCGTAATATGTGGAAATGAATAAAAATAAAAAATATTTTTTTACGTTAAAAGATGATTTTTGTTACTTATTTGGTGGTAATTTTACGAGTTTTGAAAATAAGATTAATAAATATTTTTAAAGGTATAATAACCTCCCTCTTTTTGTGGACTCTACAGAGGGTTTCAGAGTTATGAAACCAATCACTGAAATTAATCACTGTGAACTTTATCGCTGGCTATAGCTTATAATGCTGGTCATGCCTGATATTATGGGGATATTCCTTAAAAAAAGCTCCACATGTTATACTCTCTTAAAAATAAAAAACCGTAACTCGAAATAGTTTTTAATTATGAAATTTTAGTTTGGTTTCAATTTAAAACCTATAATGAGGGGCCTTCGAGTCTCGATCTAAGCCTAAAACTTAATATCAACATAACCAAAGCCTTCGAGACCCTTCGAACAAGGAGGAAGGATACTAAGAAAGGGCTGAGATTTTAATTACTTTCTGGTTGTCATAATTAAGACTATTCCTGTGTTAATCAATCGAAAATACGCCCTTAGAAATAAATTAGAAGACACACTATAGTAAAGTCAGAATAGTCTTATAGTTTAGGGTAGTTTTAACGCGCATGATCTATAAACAATTCCAACTGCTGAAAGAACTAGCAAAATCTAGTCTAATAAAATACCAAAGTCAACAAATACTAAAGATAACGGTTGTCTAGCATTGAGCCAAGTGTCAACTCGAGGTGGAATTAACCGGAATTGAATCCAGAGTTATAAGAAAGTACAGAAATAATAATTATCACTCTAAGTCCTTTTAGATTGAAATAGCTAATTAGAGCAAAATATCGATAATGAACAGAGATCGAATCACCTATATCACCTAGATATCGAAAGCACTAAAACACCAACAAGAAAAGTAGAAGCAGGAAGCGTAAAGTAAATTTGAATTGTTATTTGTTAATCATCTAAAACTTAATTAGCCTGAATAAAATTATAAAGAAACACAATTCTATACAGAATTGTTATAAGCGTACAGTTCTTCAAATAGAGTGGCCGAAGCCTAATTACTCCAATACGTTGTTACGTATGTATATCTACCTCCTAAAATAAAGCTACCAGAAACGGAAATCGTCTGGTTAAATTTAACTATATCCTAAAAGTCATAAAAATCTGTTGAGAAATAACAATCAATGGAAAGTAATAAATATGCAGCCTGTAGAATATCCTAAGCCTAATTATATTCCAAAATTCCATAAAACAATAGTTGCAATAAGCAGGAAACGCGCAGAACCTATATATGTTCTTCCCAGATTAGACTATGGAGCTATAAAATAAAGAAATGGTGATTTAGGTTCAATTATCATCTAAATTTTTCAAAAATGCCTCCTTAAAATAAAGCCTTCAGAAGCAGGAAACGCAGATATGTGGTGGTAATTCAATTCTTACAATGAAAATTACTCTCAGGGCGAGGTATTGTTTTTTTTTTACGTCTAAATGAAGCGTTGATTGAAAACTCTTTTGACACCTGCCCAGAATATATCCATATTCCCGCCGGCTAATTGAAAGTTATCCAGGCTAAAAGCTTTCCGCCACAATAAGAAAGGAAATCGGACGTTTTTCCAAGAAGAAGTGCAGAAGAAGACCACAAAAAAAAACTGTAATATCCTATTGTATTACGTCTTGGGCCAAAAGCTTGAACTAATTTACTCGTGACATTAATTTTCACTCGATATTTTGAAGAAAATATAACGGGTTTTATTTTTTCAAGACATCGAGTTTGATCCCGCCTTTCCTCTTCAAATTTTGGGAAGAAAAGCGAAATTTACTTTCTTCTGAAATATTTTAAATCTTTCCGGGAGATTTCCCTTCACTTTTGTTTTCGTAATTCGAGAACTGTTCCATTTTGAGAAATCGACGAAGGATTATAAAAATAAAATGATAATGCTTTGGCACTTGCGAGATATTTTAGGTAAATTTAATTTACCATGAATTAAACTGTTTGCACTGATGACAATTAATTGTTATAATTAGCGATACTTAAATAGAAACTCCGACCTAAGGTCATGCCTTCGCCAAGGAGCGGAGAGCTGGAAATTTACAATGCATTTAGCATAAAGGATAGAAACCTTCATTACAAACTCCGCTTGAGGTAGTTTTAATTTCAAAACATCCGGCGACTTTTTATTTCATAATACGCGGATATATTTTATATCTGAAACATGCTGTTCATTATACCGTGATAATCAAGTCACGTGGTTCATTTTAAACGTTGATTAAGCCTAACAAGAATACAACGTTTTTTCGATGCTTAACCCTTGGTTAAATCATTTTAAAGGGAGTTTTCCAATTGTTTTCAAATTAGAATTAATTTTCCCAATAGATCCTTTATAAACAATTTTCTCATTATGTTACTTTTTGGTCTATTGAATTATTTCGGTCATGTTGGCCTAATTACGCGATTATATCGTAATTCAATTTGTAATTTTAGAGCAAACCACTGACTTACCATATTTCCATTTTTTTCCGCAATTATTCCGATATTTTCTTTTTGTCAAATTCGTCATTCGCGTATCGCGTTAATTATACAGTTTAGATTGAATTACGTAAATTTGAAGCGCGTAACTAAATATAAACCGAAAATTGAAAACTCAACCGCCAGTGTCACCGTTAAAAATCTGTACCAGATTCCGCTAACTAGAAAAGTATCCTCGTTTCTAATCAAAATTATCTAATTACGCACTGTTTTAAGTTCGACGCTGATATACACGCGATTAAATTTAACTATTAACGACTTAAATCGCGATTAACAATTGAACTCCACGAAAATAGAGTAAAAATGGGCTCGGCGAACTTGACATCTCCAGTAGGCGAGATACGCTTGACTCCGCGATTTATTTTGGCGCGAACCGGGGGTGGAAGAGGGGGAAGAGAGAGAGAGACAGAGTTGAATGAGATGGTAGAAACTAGAGGGGAAAGTGTTAAATTGTTCACAGCCATAAAAGTTTACATTTTTGATGGTGAATTTTTTTATGACGATCTTAGAAAGTAAAATTTCTAATTTATTCTCTCATCATAGAGAACATAGACAAATGAGTAGAAGACGCAAACCAAACAAAATGGGGTTTCATTATAAATTAAATTAATTAACGATTAATTTTAATCGCGATTAAATTTGATTCGAAGTTTGTAAGGCCTTAAAAACAATCCTCTGCTTTTATATAGCGAAATATAGCCTAAAAATGCGATAAAAATGATTTAAATTGACTTAAATTTGTCAAATAACTTTAATTACAAAAATATAACGATACAATTTACGCTTAAAAACATTTAAATACAATTTTGGTCAAATTTACATCACTTTCCGTCAAAACCTACTAATTTACAGTGATATAACACTAATTATCGCTTTAATTTCAATATTATGGACCTTCATATAATCTACGTATTATTAATACGAAATATGTAGTGATTTATGGAAAACTAAAAATATTTCTAATATTTTGTTACGTTTTGAAATTAAATTTAGGAATATTGATTCAAAATTAATCTATATTTAGCGATGCCTAATTATATTCATTTGTTTAAATATAACTAAATCCATTAATTTAGCATAATTGTTTAAATTCTAATTTCTACCAGTCGGAGTTTTCCCAGCTATTGTACTAAATTTTCATTGGAAATTGAGTTATATCCGCAGCATACTGATGCTGTACAAATATATATCACCCCCCTAAATTTTATAAAATGAAATAGTCCACCACATTTTAGCTATACGTTAAAGTCATCCAATGTAAAAAATTTTGGATTGAAGATCAGCCGTAATTTGCAGAGTCTTTTTTACAGAGAAAGGTTACGGTTTATTATTCTTCCGCTGAAAAAGAAAGCCGACTCCGCGCGCGCCCAGTTTCCCCGGGGAAATTCTTTCCCCTTTCTTTTTCAGTCCCCTTTTCTTTCGTTTTCTTCCGTTCATCCAAAATATTGAATGAAGTTTTATTAAATCTATAGAATAAAAAAGAGGTTTAGATTTCCCCTTTATAACGTTTTCGCTCTATTAACTCTTTAGCGCGAACACAAATAATTTACGTTGTTCATGGAAGAAAGCGAATGCGGAAATGGAGTAAACGAATTATATTCCGATCAGGTATAGGCTTCGCTCTATTACAACGAGCTCCATGAACGAAAAATGGAAAAAAATGTGGAGGGGGTTTGATTTAAATTAAATATTAATTTAAATAATTAATTTTGAGCGTCGAAACTAACATTTTTGAAATCCCCTTGAGCGAATCTATAGAAATGCGTTTAGTTTCCTTAATTATATTTTATTTTAAAGCCGTAGTGATATCATAAACATTCTGTAATCGAGAAAATTACTCAATTAGTCCCGAACTTTATTAGATAATTAATTAACGGATCGTCGTAGGATAATGAGACTAATTTTATTTTATTCTCTGTATCTCAATTGACTTTTTTACATATATCATATTTAAACGCGACTTAATTTTAAGGTGGGAAAATTATTTAAAATCTTCGAAACCAAAAATATTGGTCAAAATCTTAGAACTTAATTACATAACTAATTAACCGCTTATCCCAGGTTAATGAAATTAACTTTTTTGAGTTTCTCGCGTGTTAATTGTCTAAAATAAGTATGATTTGTTTATATATGATTGATATTTAATCTAATTATAAACGTTAAGACAGTTTCAACCAGTTTTTTGAACTGAAAAATGATTTAGGCTTAACTTTCTAATTGAATAACTAATTATCTATTAGTCACACGGTAATTCTAATAGCACGAGCAGATTCCTCGTATTCTAATCTATTAGATTACATATTTTTGCTTTTAATTTTCGTTAATATTAAGCCTAATTTTTACGTTTAGAAAAGTCACTCGTTCAAAAAACCTTTTTCCCAAAAATAAACTTGAAAGGCGGGATACGCTATGATAGTATTTTCATAGATCCAATTTTAAACATTTAAACGCAATTTAAATTTAGTTTTTATTTAATTACAGGCCCTAATTATGATAAATTAAAAAGAAAAATATGTATTCGTGGGTTTGAGGGCACGGGGTATCCGATAAAAATATTTTTGAGAACGTACGAGCATATTTAATTTTAATTTAGATTAATTTTAATCACGATTAAACTTAATTAGGAATATATAAGCGCTTAAAAACACTCCTAGTACTTTTATATACCGAAATAAGCCCAATTTAAACTCAAAACGTGAAAACAAAATTTTAATTAACTTAATTTTGTCAATTAACTTTAATTATAAAGATATTACGATGCAATTTACACTTTTATATCATTTTTTAGTCAATAATACACAGCATTGCGTCAAAAACTACTAATTTAGTGATATTAAAGACTAATTATCACTTAATTATGGACCTTTCCAAAGTGTACGTATTGTTAATACAAAATATGTAGAGATATTAGGATAAACACGTTCGTGTTTATCCCTTTATCTGAACTCGAATTTCATCAGAAACCGTAATGTCTTTTCCAATGGACCCGCGGCGCTTGATAACTGAAAGCGTCGTCGTCGTCGTCGTCGTCGTTTCCCTCTTCCCACCGTCCACTGAATTCGAATTAATACAGACAAAGGTACTTTTGAAAAAATTTGATAAGACTTCGATCAGGTACAAGAGTATTTCTAGTTAAACACAGATTTCAATAATGAAATGTTGATTAAGTATATGAAGTAATAGAAAGTAAGGTGCCTGAATGGGTTACAAAAGGGTGAAATCTTAAGCTTAGCCGAGCTTTACTAATTGCTTCAAAATGAATAAACAAAAATTTTATTTCTTAAACAGTAGAATGATAAGGAATATCCATCGAATTCGAGTTAATAGAAAGTAAGGCGCCTGAATGGGTTACAAAAGGGTGAAATCATAAGCTTAGCCGAGCTTTATTAATTGCTTCAAAATGGTAAACAAAATTTTATTTCTTAAACAGTAGAATGATAATGAATATCCATCGAATTCGAGTTAATAGAGAGACAGATGCCTGTATGGGTGACGAAAAGGGTAAAACATATAACTAGCCGAGCTTTATTAATTGGCTTTAAATTGATAAACAAAAATTGATTTTATTAAACAGTTGATAAGTTTTTTTTAATGGCATTTTTTATCGTTAACGGAAAATTGCATTTATTGGGTTCTTTTACTAGGGTAGCCCTCTTCAGCCGTCTAATTTTGACTATTATGTCATATCATGAGTATCCCATTATATTCACCCTAATTCACCGTAATTAAAAAGTTGGAATGATTTTCTTATCATTTGATTTTTTAACTTTAATAATATATCTCTTCTCGGCCTATATAAACGAGATTTGCATATTCAGTACTCACAGATGCACTGTACCAATGCGTGGTTTACGTTAGCTTTTAAAATTGTGGCGAGCCCTCTCGTTTGTGCAATGGTGACGTCTTCGATTGTTTAGGCAATCGTTTCTCACCTATATTTCGGTGATAAGAGACTCATTTCTCACGATCTTTTGGGTAGAGTACTCGAATAAACCGAGGCGATTGAATGTAAATCGCCTTACCTAGAAATGTGGCCAATATAATATAGTAAGTCACTGTAAAAACATTTCACAATGAGAGTTCTAGGGATTAAATATCACTCGAGTTGGACTTCATATCCTGCCAAGTGCTCGATTACACATGAAATTTATAGTTTAACGTTTTCAATCTCTACTTTATTTTTTAAAATACTTGAGTTTTGCGACTAGGATGTGCTTTAGATCCAATAGCTTCGTCATTACAACTACGTAATAACGTTGCTATTAAGTAGTTGACCAATTATTGAAGTCTGTATCTAAATCACGTCTAACTCAATTATAATAAAAAATAAAGATTTAGAATTTTAAATAGGATATACGAAACGGAAATTGATGTCGGCGAGTTAAATAAACTGCCACATACTTCTGGTCTCCAGAATTATGTTCTCATGCTGCTTTAAAGAATTGTTTCGCTTTCCATGCTCATTTTTTGTCGATGCGATTCAATATTATAAATTTAATCTCTAGCTCGGTCTAGCCCGTCCCTCTTGTAATATTTTAGGTAAGGCTAGGTTAGTTAATCCCTCGACCTCCCCCGTCCATCTGGTAATCTTTAAGGTGAGGTTAGGTTAGTTAATCCCTCTAATTAGCCAATCCTTCCAACTAGTTATTCCTTAGCTCGGGCTATTTGTAATATTTTAGGTAAGGCTAGGTTAGGTTAGTTAATTCCTCGAATTAGCCCATCGTTCCAACTAGTTAATCCCTCGGGTTACCCATTCCATCAAGTAATCTTTAAGGTTAAATTAGGTTAATTAAACCCTGGAAATAGCCCATCCCTCCAACTAGGTAATCCCTATAACTCGGGCTAACCCGTTCCTCTTGTAGTATTTTAGGTAAGATTAGTTTAGGTTAGTTAATCAATTGAACTAGCCCATCCCTGTTTTACAACTTAGGTAAGGTTAGGTTAGTTAATCTCTGCCTTTCGAGATTTGTACCAGGGTCTCAATTACGAATAGATTGAAGCCTCAATTAAACGCTTTAATTTTTATTCAGCATTAGTAAGAATTAAAGTTCAATAAACCTATAAAGCAAAATAGTGAAATGTGGAAAAGGTGTATATTTTTGGAGAAAAAAGGACAGAAATTATACAAAAAAGAGGTTGCTTCGCACCCTTAAAAAAACTCTTTATCTAACTCGAATCAAACCCGTGAAGGGACAGAAATTATTTGTTAGAGAAAGAGCAATTTCATATCTTTAAAATTATAGTTAGTAGATTTAGTCTACTACTTCAAAGATTTTATTACTATTATATATTTTCCAAAAAACGGATAAAGACGACCTAGTTAACCATCCTCTCCCATTGATGTTTATTTTAAATTCTATCAGTATCACTAATAAAATTAGCTAAAGATAGAGTTCCTTTAATGTATATATATTTATCATTAGTCCTAGGTCGTCTTTATCCGTTTTTTGGAAAATATATAATAGTAATAAAATCTTTGAAGTAGTAGACTAAATCTACTAACTATAATTTTAAAGATATGAAATTGCTCTTTCTCTAACAAATAATTTCTGTCCCTTCACGGGTTTGATTCGAGTTAGATAAAGAGTTTTTTTAAGGGTGCGAAGCAACCTCTTTTTTGTATAATAATATAAATATTTCTACTATTTTATTACATTTTTAAATGAATTTTTACGAGTATTGATTCAAAATTATTTAATAAATCAAAGATACATCTAAAAATATGAATTAAAAACGTTTTTGAACATCCAATTTAATCACTTGTAAATTTTTCTGGAAATTTTGTAATTACGGCTGATGTTTCTGACAAATAATATTTTTATTTTAGTCAATTAGAAAACCACTTCTGCCTCTTGCCTGTTACAAGTATAGGCCAAGGAATAACTTACGAGGAAATAACCCGGAATCAAATACTTCAAATTATACATTATTGTCCCCCTCATCTTTATTTAAATATTGCCCCCCCCCCCCTTAAAGGCCTAACTTCACTTATCCCCGTCGAAAAAGGATTCAAACATCTATTTTACTTCCCCTACTTACCCCTCTATTGTAAGCTCGCTCTCCCTTCTTCGGGGCTCGAAGGGATTATACAGTATTTAGCTTCGTACCTGCTTGCCAAAAACGAGAAAGAATAGGTCACTTTTACGTTAAACTATCACTCTATCTTTGTAGCGCGTACGATATTGGCGACGAGAAAGGCGATTCTTACCTTTCCGAGGAGAAATCGGACTTCCTTTTTTACAAAATAAAGCGTATATGCGTTTCAAATAAATAAAAGTTATATAGGTAGGCTAAATATTTCTGGTAATGTTTTGGTATGTAGCGAGAAAATGGTACTACAGCAGTGAATCCGTGACCTTGGTCATTGTATTAGATTTTTATAATTATACCGTTTAAAGGTCATTTTACGAGAGAAAACCCGGTTACAATCAATCAAATACTTCAAATTATACATTATTGCCCCCCCCCCCCTTAACATGGCACAAATCTTCATTTAAATATTTTATTTTAATTAAACCTTCAAATGGGTAAGTTTTTTTAATTATTATTTTTTTTTATCGATATTGCCATTGAATAATTTAATGCACACGCGGTTGAGAATACACCATTTAGCTCTTCCACTGTACGTATGCCCGCGCTCGAAACGCCTACTAGTGGCGAAAAATAAAACGTTCGTTCGGCGAGACGCTCGCATTACCCATGGATTAATTATAAGGGCACTTATAATTAATCCATGCATTACCCATGGATTACCTTGAAGCGAAAGTTCGCCCTATAGCGCCCCAAGTAATTGCTAAATGGTGTATTGAGTGTGATATGAAGTAATTTGTGGGCTTCTTGGGGAAATTAATATGAACTAATTAAGACCTGAGGAGCTCAGAAAAATATACTTTATATTATAAAATTATTTAATCATTATTATTTTATGAATAAAACCACTTCTTTTTAAAACCCGGTTAAAAGCAACCAAATACTCCAGATGATACCTTAATGGCGCCCTATGGAGATTTAGCATTATGAAATCTGATTTAAAATATTTTATTTGAACAAAACTGGTTAACGGATTGGCCTCAACTCGCTTTAATGGAAATAGGACCCCGAAATGAACCTAAATCCACCAAAAAAAATTTCAGATTCGAAACTTTATTTTTGCGAATTTTCCCAAAAACCAAAAAAAGGAAAAAAGGGAAAATGAATTTTTAATATTTTCGCCGAGTTTCAAAATGTCAAAAATAAAGTTTCGAATCTGGAACTTTTTTTGGTGGATTTCGGTTGCTTTTGGGGTCCTATTTCCATTAAAGCGAGTTCAGACCAATCCGTTAATCAGTTTTGTCAAAATAAAATATTTAAAATCCAGATTTGCCATGTTAATTCCCATAGGACGCGGATAATGTTTTATTTGGAGTAATTTATTCATTCTGACCTGGTTTTTTCCACGTAATTAGTTACGTAAATTATACTTATATAGTTTAAATGTCTTTTAAGGAGAAAAAAACCCGGTTAAAATCAACCAAATACTCCAAACAATATATTTTTGGCGCGCTATGGAGATTTAGCATTGCAAAATCTGATTTAAAATAATTTATTTTAACAAAACTGGTTAACGGATTGGCCTCAACTCGCTTTAATGGAAATAGGACCCCGAAATGAACCTAAATCCACCAAAAAAAATTTCAGATTCGAAACTTTATTTTTGCGAATTTTCCCAAAAACCAAAAAAAGGAAAAAAAGGAAAATGAATTTTTAATATTTTCGCCGAGTTTCAAAATGTCAAAAATAAAGTTTCGAATCTGGAACTTTTTTTGGTGGATTTCGGTTGCTTTTGGGGTCCTATTTCCATTAAAGCGAGTTCAGACCAATCCGTTAATCAGTTTTGTCAAAATAAAATATTTAAAATCCAGATTTGCCATGTTAATTCCCATAGGACGCGGATAATGTTTTATTTGGAGTAATTTATTCATTCTGACCTGGTTTTTTCCACGTAATTAGTTACGTAAATTATACTTATATAGTTTAAATGTCTTTTAAGGAGAAAAAAACCCGGTTAAAATCAACCAAATACTCCAAACAATATATTTTTGGCGCGCTATGGAGATTTAGCATTGCAAAATCTGATTTAAAATAATTTATTTCAACAAAACTGGTTAACGGATTGGCCTCAACTCGCTTTAATGGAAATAGGACCCCAAAACGAACCGAAATCCACCAAAAAAACGTTCCGCATTCGAAACTTTATTTTTGTGCATTTTCGAAAAAAGCAAAAATTAAAATTTTGAAGTTTTCGCAAATTTCCAAAATGTCAAAAAAAAAGTTTCGAATCTGAAACTTTTTTTGGTGAATTTCGGTTCGTTTTGGGGTCCAATTTCCATTAAAGCGAGTTGACTCCGATCCTTTGATTAGATTTAGCAAAATAAAATATTTCAAATTGGGATTTTCCACATTAATTCTCCATAGACGCGCCAATAATGCATTATTTGGAGTACTTGATTGAATCTAATCGGATTTTTTATTCGTAATTAGTTACGTTAACTATAATTATACCGTTTAAAGGTCATTTAACGAGGAAGAAATCCGGTTACAATCATTTTATCTTGTCAAAATTCCAAAACATCGAAATATTCTACGTAAATATCACATATCCGAACTTTAAATAATTGGATAATTTACTAATTTATTTAACAAATTAAATACAACTTTGATAGGTCTAGTTTTATAATTTCAATTCGAAGCAAAAATAAATTAAATTTGATAAAAGCAAGAAGTATTAATTCGACTTCATGTGTCAGTTCTGCGTGATTGATTTTGTTCTACTAAATCCATAAAATTAACAAATTCCATAATCTAGCTTAGAGATAATGGATAATAACTATAGTGATTTTCTATTAATTAATTTTTCTGAAAATAGGCTAGTAACCAAACAAGAAATCTTTTAGAAACAAAAAAGATGTTAATTAACTTGAATAGTATTCTTAGCACTGATACATGGTTTCTGGAAGGGGCTTATACGATCTTAGTGCGACCATCGTAGTAACCATAGACGATCTACAAATTAAGCGATGATTGGACCACTCCCCTTTTCTGAAAATTAAAATTTCTCTCGGGGAAAAAACAGGTAAAACTTTAGTTTCTAATCCTCTTTATGAGAAAATGGTTATTTATTCTTCAGTGAAATTATCTATAAACGCTTTATATACTACACCGATTTAGGTTTGGACGAAACTGATTTATCATAAGTATATAAGTTCATTATTATTTCACGATTAAGAAATCACTAGTTGTCGAACTTAATTCTCTCTTTAAATTAAACTTGAAGTTTAATCTTGATTATTATAAGGTCACATGTCGGAACTAACTTATAATTATACAAAAAAGAGGTTGCTTCGCACCCTTAAAAAAACTCTTTATCTAACTCGAATCAAACCCGTGAAGGGACAGAAATTATTTGTTAGAGAAAGAGCAATTTCATATCTTTAAAATTATAGTTAGTAGATTTAGTCTACTACTTCAAAGATTTTATTACTATTATATATTTTCCAAAAAACGGATAAAGACGACCTAGGACTAATGATAAATATATATACATTAAAGGAACTCCATCTTTAGCTAATTTTATTAGTGATACTGATAGAATTTAAAATAAACATCAATGGGAGAGGATGGTTAACTAGGTCGTCTTTATCCGTTTTTTGGAAAATATATAATAGTAATAAAATCTTTGAAGTAGTAGACTAAATCTACTAACTATAATTTTAAAGATATGAAATTGCTCTTTCTCTAACAAATAATTTCTGTCCCTTCACGGGTTTGATTCGAGTTAGATAAAGAGTTTTTTTAAGGGTGCGAAGCAACCTCTTTTTTGTATAATTTCTGTCCTTTTTTCTCCAAAAATATACACCTTTTCCACATTTCACTATTTTGCTTTATAGGTTTATTGAACTTTAATTCTTACTAATGCTGAATAAAAATTAAAGCGTTTAATTGAGGCTTCAATCTATTCGTAATTGAGACCCTGGTACAAATCTCGAAAGGCAGAGATTAACTAACCTAACCTTACCTAAGTTGTAAAACAGGGATGGGCTAGTTCAATTGATTAACTAACCTAAACTAATCTTACCTAAAATACTACAAGAGGAACGGGTTAGCCGGAGTTATAGGGATTACCTAGTTGGAGGGATGGGCTATATCCAGGGTTTAATTAACCTAATTTAACCTTAAAGATTACTTGATGGAATGGGTAACCCGAGGGATTAACTAGTTGGAACGATGGGCTAATTCGAGGAATTAACTAACCTAACCTAGCCTTACCTAAAATATTACAAATAGCCCGAGCTAAGGATTAACTAGTTGGAGGGATTGGCTAATTAGAGGGATTAACTAACCTAACCTCACCTTAAAGATTACCAGATGGACGGGGGAGGTCGAGGGATTAACTAACCTAGCCTTACCTAAAATATTACAAGAGGGACGGGCTAGACCGAGCTAGAGATTAAATTTATAATATTGAATCGCATCGACAAAAAATGAGCATGGAAAGCGAAACAATTCTTTAAAGCAGCATGAGAACATAATTCTGGAGACCAGAAGTATGTGGCCGTTTATTTAACTCGCCGACATCAATTTCCGTTTCGTATATAATATTTAAAATTCTAAATCTTTATTTTTTATTATAATTGAGTTAGACGTGATTTAGATACAGACTTCAATAATTGGTCAACTACTTAATAGCAACGTTATTACGTAGTTGTAATGACGAAGCTATTGGATCTAAAGCACATCCTAGTCGCAAAACTCAAGTATTTTAAAAAATAAAGTAGAGATTGAAAACGTTAAACTATAAATTTCATGTGTAATCGAGCACTTGGCAGGATATGAAGTCCAACTCGAGTGATATTTAATCCCTAGAACTCTCATTGTGAAATGTTTTTACAGTGACTTACTATATTATATTGGCCACATTTCTAGGTAAGGCGATTTACATTCAATCGCCTCGGTTTATTCGAGTACTCTACCCAAAAGATCGTGAGAAATGAGTCTCTTATCACCGAAACATAGGTGAGAAACGATTGCCTAAACAATCGAAGACGTCACCATTGCACAAACGAGAGGGCTCGCCACAATTTTAAAAGCTAACGTAAACCACGCATTGGTACAGTGCATCTGTGAGTACTGAATATGCAAATCTCGTTTATATAGGCCGAGAAGAGATATATTTTTAAAGTTAAAAAATCAAATGATAAGAAAATCATTCCAACTTTTTAATTACGGTGAATTAGGGTGAATATAATGGGATACTCATGATATGACATAATAGTCAAAATTAGACGGCTGAAGAGGGCTACCCTAGTAAAAGAACCCAATAAATGCAATTTTCCGTTAACGATAAAAAATGCCATTAAAAAAAACTTATCAACTGTTTAATAAAATCAATTTTTGTTTATCAATTTAAAGCCAATTAATAAAGCTCGGCTAGTTATATGTTTTACCCTTTTCGTCACCCATACAGGCATCTGTCTCTCTATTAACTCGAATTCGATGGATATTCATTATCATTCTACTGTTTAAGAAATAAAATTTTGTTTACCATTTTGAAGCAATTAATAAAGCTCGGCTAAGCTTATGATTTCACCCTTTTGTAACCCATTCAGGCACCTTACTTTCTATTAACTCGAATTCGATGGATATTCCTTATCATTCTACTGTTTAAGAAATAAAATTTTTGTTTATTCATTTTGAAGCAATTAGTAAAGCTCGGCTAAGCTTAAGATTTCACCCTTTTGTAACCCATTCAGGTACCTTACTTTCTATTACTTCATATACTTAATCACCATTTCATTATTGAAATCTGTGTTTAACTAGAGATACTCTTGTACCTGATCGAAGTTTTATCAAATTTTTTCAAAAGTACCTTTGTCTGTATTAATTCGAATTCAGTGGACGGTGGGAAGAGGGAAACGACGACGACGACGACGACGACGCTTTCAGTTATCAAGCGCCGCGGGTTCATTGGAAAAGACATTACGGTTTCTGATGAAATTCGAGTTTAGATAAAGGATAAACACGAACGTGTTTAATAAACACGAACGTGTTTATCCTAATAGTAATAAAATCTTTGAAGTAGTAGACTAAATCTACTAACTATAATTTTAAAGATATGAAATTGCTCTTTCTCTAACAAATAATTTCTGTCCCTTCACGGGTTTGATTCGAGTTAGATAAAGAGTTTTTTTAAGGGTGCGAAGCAACCTCTTTTTTGTATAATTTCTGTCCTTTTTTCTCCAAAAATATACACCTTTTCCACATTTCACTATTTTGCTTTATAGGTTTATTGAACTTTAATTCTTACTAATGCTGAATAAAAATTAAAGCGTTTAATTGAGGCTTCAATCTATTCGTAATTGAGACCCTGGTACAAATCTCGAAAGGCAGAGATTAACTAACCTAACCTTACCTAAGTTGTAAAACAGGGATGGGCTAGTTCAATTGATTAACTAACCTAAACTAATCTTACCTAAAATACTACAAGAGGAACGGGTTAGCCCGAGTTATAGGGATTACCTAGTTGGAGGGATGGGCTATTTCCAGTGTTTAATTAACCTAATTTAACCTTAAAGATTACTTGATTTAATGGGTAACCCGAGGGATTAACTAGTTGGAACGATGGGCTAATTCGAGGAATTAACTAACCTAACCTAGCCTTACCTAAAATATTACAAATAGCCCGAGCTAAGGATTAACTAGTTGGAAGGATTGGCTAATTAGAGGGATTAACTAACCTAACCTCACCTTAAAGATTACCAGATGGACGGGGGAGGTCGAGGGATTAACTAACCTAGCCTTACCTAAAATATTACAAGAGGGACGGGCTAGACCGAGCTAGAGATTAAATTTATAATATTGAATCGCATCGACAAAAAATGAGCATGGAAAGCGAAACAATTCTTTAAAGCAGCATGAGAACATAATTCTGGAGACCAGAAGTATGTGGCCGTTTATTTAACTCGCCGACATCAATTTCCGTTTCGTATATCCTATTTAAAATTCTAAATCTTTATTTTTTATTATAATTGAGTTAGACGTGATTTAGATACAGACTTCAATAATTGGTCAACTACTTAATAGCAACGTTATTACGTAGTTGTAATGTGGATCTAAAGCACATCCTAGTCGCAAAACTCAAGTATTTTAAAAAATAAAGTAGAGATTGAAAACGTTAAACTATAAATTTCATGTGTAACCGAGCACTTGGCAGGATATGAAGTCCAACTCGAGTGATATTTAATCCCTAGAACTCTCATTGTGAAATGTTTTTACAGTGACTTACTATATTATATTGGCCACATTTCTAGGTAAGGCGATTTACATTCAATCGCTTCGGTTTATTCGAGTACTCTACCCAAAAGATCGTGAGAAATGAGTCTCTTATCACCGAAATATAGGTGAGAAACGATTGCCTAAACAATCGAAGACGTCACCATTGCACAAACGAGAGGGCTCGCCACAATTTTAAACGCTAACGTAAACCACGCATTGGTACAGTGCATCTGTGAGTACTGAATATGCAAATCTCGTTTATATAGGCCGAGAAGAGATATATTATTAAAGTTAAAAAATCAAATGATAAGAAAATCATTCCAACTTTTTAATTACGGTGAATTAGGGTGAATATAATGGGATACTCATGATATGACATAATAGTCAAAATTAGACGGCTGAAGAGGGCTACCCTAGTAAAAGAACCCAATAAATGCAATTTTCCGTTAACGATAAAAAATGCCATTAAAAAAAACTTATCAACTGTTTAATAAAATCAATTTTTGTTTATCAATTTAAAGCCAATTAATAAAGCTCGGCTAGTTATATGTTTTACCCTTTTCGTCACCCATACAGGCATCTGTCTCTCTATTAACTCGAATTCGATGGATATTCATTATCATTCTACTGTTTAAGAAATAAAATTTTGTTTACCATTTTGAAGCAATTAATAAAGCTCGGCTAAGCTTATGATTTCACCCTTTTGTAACCCATTCAGGCACCTTACTTTCTATTAACTCGAATTCGATGGATATTCCTTATCATTCTACTGTTTAAGAAATAAAATTTTTGTTTATTCATTTTGAAGCAATTAGTAAAGCTCGGCTAAGCTTAAGATTTCACCCTTTTGTAACCCATTCAGGTACCTTACTTTCTATTACTTCATATACTTAATCACCATTTCATTATTGAAATCTGTGTTTAACTAGAGATACTCTTGTACCTGATCGAAGTTTTATCAAATTTTTTCAAAAGTACCTTTGTCTGTATTAATTCGAATTCAGTGGACGGTGGGAAGAGGGAAACGACGACGACGACGACGACGACGCTTTCAGTTATCAAGCGCCGCGGGTCCATTGGAAAAGACATTACGGTTTCTGATGAAATTCGAGTTTAGATAAAGGGATAAACACGAACGTGTTTATCCTAATAGTAATAAAATCTTTGAAGTAGTAGACTAAATCTACTAACTATAATTTTAAAGATATGAAATTGCTCTTTCTCTAACAAATAATTTCTGTCCCTTCACGGGTTTGATTCGAGTTAGATAAAGAGTTTTTTTAAGGGTGCGAAGCAACCTCTTTTTTGTATAATTTCTGTCCTTTTTTCTCCAAAAATATACACCTTTTCCACATTTCACTATTTTGCTTTATAGGTTTATTGAACTTTAATTCTTACTAATGCTGAATAAAAATTAAAGCGTTTAATTGAGGCTTCAATCTATTCGTAATTGAGACCCTGGTACAAATCTCGAAAGGCAGAGATTAACTAACCTAACCTTACCTAAGTTGTAAAACAGGGATGGGCTAGTTCAATTGATTAACTAACCTAAACTAATCTTACCTAAAATACTACAAGAGGAACGGGTTAGCCCGAGTTATAGGGATTACCTAGTTGGAGGGATGGGCTATTTCCAGGGTTTAATTAACCTAATTTAACCTTAAAGATTACTTGATTTAATGGGTAACCCGAGGGATTAACTAGTTGGAACGATGGGCTAATTCGAGGAATTAACTAACCTAACCTAGCCTTACCTAAAATATTACAAATAGCCCGAGCTAAGGATTAACTAGTTGGAAGGATTGGCTAATTAGAGGGATTAACTAACCTAACCTCACCTTAAAGATTACCAGATGGACGGGGGAGGTCGAGGGATTAACTAACCTAGCCTTACCTAAAATATTACAAGAGGGACGGGCTAGACCGAGCTAGAGATTAAATTTATAATATTGAATCGCATCGACAAAAAATGAGCATGGAAAGCGAAACAATTCTTTAAAGCAGCATGAGAACATAATTCTGGAGACCAGAAGTATGTGGCCGTTTATTTAACTCGCCGACATCAATTTCCGTTTCGTATATCCTATTTAAAATTCTAAATCTTTATTTTTTATTATAATTGAGTTAGACGTGATTTAGATACAGACTTCAATAATTGGTCAACTACTTAATAGCAACGTTATTACGTAGTTGTAATGTGGATCTAAAGCACATCCTAGTCGCAAAACTCAAGTATTTTAAAAAATAAAGTAGAGATTGAAAACGTTAAACTATAAATTTCATGTGTAACCGAGCACTTTGGCAGGATATGAAGTCCAACTCGAGTGATATTTAATCCCTAGAACTCTCATTGTGAAATGTTTTTACAGTGACTTCCTATATTATATTGGCCACATTTC
This sequence comes from Odiellus spinosus, assembly GCA_963920705.1. Lineage (NCBI taxonomy): Eukaryota > Metazoa > Arthropoda > Arachnida > Opiliones > Phalangiidae > Odiellus > Odiellus spinosus. The sequence goes on along the minus strand of OY987226.1, from coordinate 9,000,198 downwards.
TAGGTAAGGCGATTTACATTCAATCGCTTCGGTTTATTCGAGTACTCTACCCAAAAGATCGTGAGAAATGAGTCTCTTATCACCGAAATATAGGTGAGAAACGATTGCCTAAACAATCGAAGACGTCACCATTGCACAAACGAGAGGGCTCGCCACAATTTTAAACGCTAACGTAAACCACGCATTGGTACAGTGCATCTGTGAGTACTGAATATGCAAATCTCGTTTATATAGGCCGAGAAGAGATATATTATTAAAGTTAAAAAATCAAATGATAAGAAAATCATTCCAACTTTTTAATTACGGTGAATTAGGGTGAATATAATGGGATACTCATGATATGACATAATAGTCAAAATTAGACGGCTGAAGAGGGCTACCCTAGTAAAAGAACCCAATAAATGCAATTTTCCGTTAACGATAAAAAATGCCATTAAAAAAAACTTATCAACTGTTTAATAAAATCAATTTTTGTTTATCAATTTAAAGCCAATTAATAAAGCTCGGCTAGTTATATGTTTTACCCTTTTCGTCACCCATACAGGCATCTGTCTCTCTATTAACTCGAATTCGATGGATATTCATTATCATTCTACTGTTTAAGAAATAAAATTTTGTTTACCATTTTGAAGCAATTAATAAAGCTCGGCTAAGCTTATGATTTCACCCTTTTGTAACCCATTCAGGCGCCTTACTTTCTATGAACTCGAATTCGATGGATATTCCTTATCATTCTACTGTTTAAGAAATAAAATTTTTGTTTATTCATTTTGAAGCAATTAGTAAAGCTCGGCTAAGCTTAAGATTTCACCCTTTTGTAACCCATTCAGGTACCTTACTTTCTATTACTTCGTATACTTAATCAACATTTCATTATTGAAATCTGTGTTTAACTAGAGATACTCTTGTACCTGATCGAAGTCTTATCAAATTTTTTCAAAAGTACCTTTGTCTGTATTAATTCGAATTCAGTGGACGGTGGGAAGAGGGAAACGACGACGACGACGACGACGACGCTTTCAGTTATCAAGCGCCGCGGGTCCATTGGAAAAGACATTACGGTTTCTGATGAAATTCGAGTTCAGATAAAGGGATAAACACGAACGTGTTTATCCTAATTATGTATTTTGGATGGGTGCTCGATTTTAGAAATTTTAATTTAAAAAAAAACCAAAAAAAAAAAAAACATATTTTTGTTTATCTCGACCTAACCTAGATATTGGGGGCATTTTTAATGGAAACGGTACTTTGTGTAACAGTTTCATATTTATAAAATGAGGAAAAATATACATTTCATCGTTTTCACACAGTCGGTAGTCGTGTCAAGGGCCTCCTTATAATGTCGTTTGGGAAAGTTTTATATTAATGAAAATTTCGTGGCATTATTTAAAAATCAACTAGATACCGTTTTGATGATCAAGTATCGGTATTAATTTATAACACTGTGTATTCATCCGCCTCAGCGTTGGTTATTTTAATAACTGCTCTTAGACAAAATTCGAGACAAAAAGAAAAGGAAACGCTCCGAGAGTGATTAGTCCCTCTAAGATACCTCCGATTTACGAATCTGTGTTCCACGCCCAGATAAAGGGACAAAATAGAATTCGCTGGGGATTTGAATACGACTGTTTAACTTATAAGAAGATAATTAATAAATAATTAACTTGGGCTTGGATAAGTTATCTATCCTCCAACAAAATAGTTAATAGACAAATAAAGTTTATGCATAAATTATAAATCTTTGTCTATGTTTCAACTCATCTTAAACACGAGTATTTATTGTAAAACCTGTACCGCTCCCAACATTATCCAAAAGATTATTCCATAAGGACTCCACTATACAATTTATTATGTAGAAATCTTCAGCCAATGCTTTTATACTCCGATTGTTTTGGGGTATGTAATTTATTTTGATTGAGGGAGTGGTTTAATTCCTATTCGATTTAGGAATGAAAAGATAAATAATTATGATTTGTGTCAAGGATTGTCAAATTCGAGGATTTCTTGATGGGAAGGGTTTTTCGAGAAATTCAAAGCCGAAACTGACTCGTAGACAATAAGTAAAACTCGAATTCACATATTTAAAGTTCAAGTGGGCGAGATATGATGAAAATTATCTTTCACTTTTTGTAAATTTTGTAATTTTCTTTAGCTCCTTTGGTGAAAAAGATACGCGTAAAAATGCTTTAGTTTCAGAGAAATATTTGAACAAATATTTATATTTAATTTTGAAATAAAAGCAAAGACGTTTTTATTTCTTATCAGTCTGTGACGTCAGAGAACAAGTTAACTTAATCATTGTAAAATAAAGCAATACGAGCTATTAAGGTCAGAGAAGCATTAGATTAATATTTGCCAAAATTAAACCAATTTATCAAACATAAAATCAAATACTTCAGACAGCACTTAATTATTTCCTCGTATTAACTTCTCCCATCATCGTTTTATTTTAAAATAGTTTTTCAATTTGGGGCCCGGACATGTCGTTTTTGATTTTTCACGATAATAGAGTAATTTCCGTATACTTAATTGGGGCCCACAAGTTCAAATTTCTTGAAAGTTTTTTTGCTCTAAATACATTTTAAAAATAAAATTTTATAATTGAAGCTTTATAAATATGTTTAGCCACGGGTTTCAACATTTCGTGTAACTACACCTCAGATTCTACAATTGTGTAATCTCAACTTGATCAGAAGTATAGTTGCTTCTGGGTCACCACGGTATTAAAGTTAGAATTTTCATAGATCATACAACAATATTGTGCTAATAAAATATACACGGTTTAACAGAGAATATGGCATAATAATGTTAATAAAATAAAAATAGAGATTAAAGACTCTCGAGTACCTAATTACCAAACGCCAAATCAACTTTAACTGCACAGGCAATCACCTTCCATTCTCTCAGGGTCCACAAGTCTTGATTTCAAGATCTATGGATTGTGAGTGAGCATTTATATTTAATTAGTTTTCAAAGTTTATGCAGGCGATTAATTTGTTTTCACATTGCAAATATAATCAGACGACTAAGTAGCCAGATTTGTATTATTGAGTATTTGTTCCCAGTTTTACTTGGGGGTCAGGTGATTTATACGATTAATCAGGGTTGCATACTCGACCCCTGGAGAATTTCCACCAATGTACCAAACACAGCGTCGCGGATCATACGACAGATGATAGAGGACTCACAATGGTAATTAATTCGGTACAAGATACTTTAATCCAGCTAACCAGATGCAGTTTTACAAGAGTGCGCCACCACTCTCAGCTGAAACTCGGTACATTTTTTATCCTCTTATATGGAACAGAAAAATGAAACAAGAAGCATAGGGACCTTGGTTTGCTCAAGATTTCGAAAACAAATTTCTAAGATCCTTTACACAAAATTTGTTTATAACTTATAATATTATTGGAACATTTACAGAAATTACACACATATTTGAGCGAACTATTACCATTTTAATTGACCCAAGTTTTGTTGTTGAGCCCGACTGCCGATTTACGACGTTATAGGAATCGCGGCAGAAGATCGATAGAGGGCGATATCAAATTTGGGGGTAAATGTTCCATTGAACCAGAAATAGATCTATTTCTGATTCAACTTTCTCTGGGATAAGGTTTATTTTAGATGTATTTTAGTTAAATCGTTGCCTACGTTAATGATTAACGTAGGCAACGGTTAAATACAACGGCATAATTTTTAAATCATCGCTCAATACTTTGCCAAAAGAGGGCTTTTTGTAATGGGCTAATTATTTGAGCATTATCAATCTTCTTTCTGTCGCAAAAATCGTAATTCGTTAATACGTTTGCTCTCGTTTTAAGATATTTCTGGGACCGATTCTGATCAGCGTTTCCTATTCAAAAGCGGATCCTTTTGAAGCATGGATTAAGAAAAACACCTAATCGACCCTAATTACATTTTATTTTCTAAATTAAGTTTTGAGCCCATTAATCTCAAACCTCGCAGATAGACTAACAAAGACTTTCATGCCGATACCTAGTTCAGAAGTCAAGACATAATGGGTTGAACCAGACATTCTTAATCCTGATTTCATAAACAAAATTTATCTTTTTTGCAATTTTTCACAGGTTATTTTGTGGACAGGAAACTAGTTTACATGAAAATGTATTGGTGATTAACTTACAATATAATTAAATTATTAGCGAGACTGTTACTTGACGTTTGATAAATAATAATATATTCTAAGAAATTGAATGAGGTAAAGAGAAAATAAATTAATTGTATAAATTAATGGGCCAAATTGAAGAATAGGTCCCGGTAGGATAGGTTAGGTTAGCTCTCGTATTATTATGCTAAGCCTTTGCACCGGGACCTATTCTTCAAAACTCCCAATTAATGTAAGATATTAACTCAAGTGTAATTAGTTTAAACATGGACTAATTAAACTTTATCATAAGTAGAATGTTCAACTATTGTACTTTATGTGTGTACATGTTTTAGAATAAGTTTCTAATTCGTACAGCCGAGGGTACAGCGTAGGAAAACTTAAATAAGCATGCTTCCTATGTGTATAAGCTGCAGGGATTTATAGAGCCTAAAAATTTAGTAGAAAAGAGCGAGCTCGTCAATAATTTTATTATTTTTTGGAAAAATAGTATTTGGATATGTTAACCATTGATGATTAAAAAAATTCAGCTAGTTTGGACAATCGTGAATGACACTGACAAAACCTACTCCTTTCATTTGAATAAACTTTTATTTCCTTGAATCAAAAAAATATTTGAACCTCAGAAAGCAACAATCCTAATATATCCATATACAAATTTTGTTCCTTTTTAAGATTACCGTCATGTTAATAAATTATAAGTTCTATAAAATAGTGAGACCTTAAACTAAAAAGTTCAGGGTAAAAGGGGCAGATTCTACTATTTCGTAGTTATATTTTCTGTATACTGTATAAAAAGGGACTCTCCCATATCATAAAAACCCTCTCAGACGAAAAAACCATTATGGTTACTAAGGTAAAACTCGACGATTTCGATACAAAAAAAAAAAAGGAAATATAAAAAATCCTTCTTAATGATAATTTCCTCTGAACTTCAATATTTCTCACAATAGTTAATGTCTTTTGGGCCAAATGAACGCCGATTGATACTGCTTGACCCATTTGACGTCCTCGTTCTTAAAAACACACGGATTTCTCCATTTCTAAGCTCTTACCCACGAAAATACCTTAAAAACTACGAAAGGGGGTCCGAAATGAATAAAAACTGCCCTCGTGAAATTAGTGGGACCATAAGTAGGCGTCCACACGGCTCTTATTGTCTTTGGACCCCTTGACCCCCTTCTTCCACCCCCAAGGTAAATCTTACGAAAGAGAAGTGAAAGATACAGAGAGGGAAACGTCAGTCGACGCCCATTAGGAGTTTTTTTTCGACCAATACTTAGGTTTTCAAACGAGAGGGAGTGGATATGCACGTATTTTCGTCTGGTTTTGATATAAAAGGCAAAGCGCCCGTCTTCTAGAAACATAATCTCTAATTTCACTTCTTGGAACAGTTACGGAGCTCTTAGAAACATATCAACATGAAAGTGGTATATATTGGGTTAAAACTAGTGCTCACTTGACTTTTGACAATTGATATATATTTATGACTTGAAAAATCAGTGATCAAATGTCTAGTGATAACAAAGTTTTTTTTATTAAACACCATTCACCAAAGTCACGTGTTAACCCTAGTTTAATTGTATTTCTAGTTCTCAACAGTCCTGTGCCTGTTGGCTTCGGCCACTCTCGCCTTAGGGCAACCGGCGGTCGCTTACCAGACTCCGGCTGTGGCTTACCATCGTCCCGCGGTCGCGTACCATCAACCCGCCGTCTACGGAGTTCAACCTGGTCACAGCGCCGGTTCTCACGCTGCTCAACAGGCTGCCAATCAAGCTTACTTGAACCAGGTCCAAGGCGCGACCGGACACAGCGGATACAATCACCAACTTCGAGCGGCCGACGTAGCCGCCGGAGATCGCGCCAACCATGATCAATCGGGATACAGGGATTACGATTTGACCGGTGCTCATGGAGCGGCTGCTAGACACAACCATCAAAGAAACCAATTCGCTAGAAGCCGAGGAGCCGGTTACGAACGGGCTTACGCGTACGACAAGATGGCCGGTAACCAAGATATTGGTAGCGACCACGGATCATATGGCGTTCAGTATGGTTTGAATGACGATACCGGATTCCGTAACGCTGGAGGTTATGGCAGATACGGACACCAACGTACTGCAGCTCAAGACCAATTGGGAGCCGCTGGACACAACCAATTGGCCCATCTCAACTCCGGATCGGCTGGATATGCTCATGGTCATTCCGGCGAGGCTGTGATGACCCCCACCACCGTCTACGAAGCTCAACCTGCCAAAACTCTCGTAGAACCAGCTCAAACTTACATCCAGCCAGGAAAAACCATCGTTCAACCAGCCAAGGCTTACTACGCAGCAGCACCCACTTACGCATCTCCTTTGGTACACTACTCCGCTCCAGTGGCTACTTACGCCGCTCCAGTGGCTGCTTACCACGCTGGACCTTACACTTACGCAACTGCCCCTGTAGCTCATTATCATTAAAAAAAATGAAAATCAACATTTTCTATATTAATGTTTTGCTCATATAGTAGTTAAATAGGATAGCCTTGGATTAGTATCAAAGATTAGGAGACTAATCTAAAGACAATTAGAATATATTTCAGCAAAAGTTAGGTTGTTGTGACTTTTAATATTGTTGCTACAGTTCGTTCTTCCATTGTATTTATTCTTAACGTGTAACTTATTAGATGCGAATAATAAAACACTGTTTTAATTTGATTATAAAATACAAATCAATCTCTTTTTTTTTAGTTCATTTATTAAAGAAATATACACAACATTTTACATTGATTTGATTTTCTTTTTTGGAGGTGATTTAGCTTCGTCAACTTCTACAGAAAAACCTGGAATCTAAAATCGTTCGAAAGTATTTAAAATCGTGCAATTTGGCGTAAGATGTTTGAATTAAATCTTACCACAGGGGAAACAAGTTTAATGTCCAACTTCTGGTGTTGAACTCCAACGCTTTCAATGCTAACAAGAACTTTAACGGGATCAAATTGCTTCAGTTCAACATCGCCGGCAATCTGAGATGGTCCCTGTTGAACGAAAAATGTAAGTAATAAAGATTCAACACGAAATTCTATATTTTTTAACTTGCCTGTTCGTTGAAAGTGAATTTTACATCACTATCAATCTCTTTCTTATTTTTAAGATAGAGGGTACATTCTAATCCAACGCTAGGAAGTAGAATTTGTAACGCGTTTATTCTCACAAATAAAATGTATCCTTCTTCAACTACACTACGGTCTTTATAGTATATCTAAAATAGATAATTTCAAGTAACAAATCATACCAATCTTGGTAAATATAATATTTCTTACGTGAGTATACAAGTTTACAGATGCTCTACCCGCGTATTGACCCATTTTATGACGAAAATTCAAGTTATTGCAAAGAACCTTTGTGAAATAAAAAGTCATGCAAAAAGAGTGTTTGAATTTAAGCGCGAAATTTCAGCCAATTATAGTCGATTGGTAATACTTCTCTCCAGCCCAAACCCGACCCGACTCCCGAGTAAACGGTTTTGAAATCGTAAGTTGGTTCCCGCGAGTGTTTTAATTTTAAATTATTGATTAATAAAGTGAATTTGTTTAATTTAATGGATATATATTTGTTTTAGTTATATAAAGTAGTAAATGATAAATTAGTTCCAAGAACCACGAGTGTAATTTAAACCTTGGTTATTTCTTCAATCAAAAATCAAAATAATGAAATGTGCAAAAAGTAGGCCTAGGCTTAGTTTTAAATTACAACTCAAGCAGCCTAGCAGGACAGGTCGGATGACAAAAGGATTTTTAGGTAAGAAAAACTTTTCTGTGATAATAATATAATTGTTCGAGACTTCTAAATCGTATAAATGCCTAAAAATGGGGAAAATGATCAACTTTAGACAATTAGCACTTACTTGAGTTTTCTTCTTGTCCAATAAATCTGAATATGTATAATCAGCCCCAATGGCAACTGCTAATAATCTATGAACTATAATATCCGAATACCTTTAGAATATAAGAGCTTAGAAAGTTAGAAACCATCATTTTTAAACCCAAGAGGTATAGTAATTATCAAACCTTCTAATTGGCGATGTAAAGTGGGTGTAAATAGGTACAGCGAGCCCATAATGAAAGTAATCTTCCTCTGGCAATGTTCCACTGCTGAAATAAACCGCTTGCGTCATGCAACGAGTGGCAACCATTCTTAACATAACATTAAAAAAAGGATTGCTAGGAATAACAGCCTTATCTAAAGATGCCGCTAGACTTTTTCCATTATGAATATCGATTTCAAAGCCCTATATATTGAGAACAGATAGTAAATACTAAAAAATTATATACCGATTATTCAGTTAATACCATAGATTTTCCGGCTTTCAAAAGTGTTTCGTAATTTCCTGGCGGGGGTACTGGATGTCTTCTCAATAGAGAACAATCGGGAAATTCTTCTAAAATTCGTTTTGCTGATGATATGTTGGCTAACAACATAAACTCTTCTACCATAGAATTAGTATCTCTTAGTTCTTTTGATTTGACATCAATGGGATCGTGAGTTTCCGAATCCAAATTGAATCGAATTTCGGATGAAGCCAATGTTAATGCCCTTTAAAATAACAAATTATATATATATATATATATATATAGTAAAATCTGATTCCCAAAAAATTAACTATAAATTCTCACCCATTATCAATTCTTTTTCGTTTTAGAATCTTGGCCAAACGATTCAAACCCCTGAGGCTCTCTGTAACATCATCTGTCATGGAGGAATCGTCAATACGTAGTTGGGCTTCCGCGTAAGTTAACGCTGCGCTAGATTTTATGATAGATTTGCAAAAGAACGTTGAAAGTACTTCGGCTTGAGGTGTAATCTCCCAAATGCAGGAAAATGCGTATCTTTTTTTTTTTCAAACAAGGGAAACAGTATTGTTAAAACGTTCTTCTATATATTACAAATTAATGTACCTTTCTTCGTTTCCTCGTAAAGAACATAAATTAGAGCTTAACAGTTCCGGAACCATATCGATTCTCTGTAGTATTATTTAATTTAGAAGAGAAATGATCAAAATATTTAAATAAGTACAAGAAATAAGGTAGTTTTGAAACCCGAATGGATTTGGGCCTTGTCAAATTGATCTTGTGTCAAGCTCGCGAATTTAATCTTTAGAAATTGGAAAAATTCTCTGAGGCTGTTTTTACATAAGCATGACGTTGGTTTAACTTTTCGTTTCAATGGGCTCAAATAGAATAATGAAAGAAAAGGCTTTGCCAATGATGAAAAATCTTCTAATTTTGTGAAAAATAGTCCAAATAAATTGGCCCTAATCGAGTTGGGTTGTGTCTCTACTTTAAGCATTTTACCTGATCGACTAAATACACTGTAGTTCCTCTTTCGGAGGCCTCTTTATCAATGGCTGTTCCAGGCCGAATAAAATGAGATACATCCGCAATATGAACACCAACTTGGTAGTTTCCGTTCTCGAGTTTAAAGCAATGTAAGGCATCATCGATATCTGTACAGCCTGGAGGGTCAACGCTACATATTGCGATGTGTCGTAAATCCTTTCTTTTAGACTCTTCCTGCATTAAATTACACATTTAGTTTTTAAACCTCTAAACCAATAAGTTACAAATGGAACTGACTTCTTTCGTGATTTCCCATGGCATTTGAGGAAGGCAAGCGAGCACCGCTTGCGAGAAAGGCAAATGGGGGACATCGTGTTCCAAAAGTAGAACTTGATTTTCAGTATTTTTATCCCCGATTGGTCCCAAGTTTTTAACAAAATGACCCTAAAAGGAGGAGTATTTTACAAGATTCTTTAGGGTGATATTGTTGAAAGACTTGCATTAGGATAACGGGAATCTTGGGCCCATCCATCGATGGAAACTATAATTCTCTGCCCCTGTAACGTAGCCGCTTGCCTAGTTTCAATACGTATCTTCGGTATTCTTCTATCAGCTGGCATAAATAAGTGCCTACTAGCCTGTAAAAATAGTACACATGGAAAATTTAGTATTTCCATCGCTTTACGAATAAGAGTAATGTACCTCTTTTATATTAGAAGGTTGTAAAGTTCCGCAAAATGATCTCCAATTTCGTTTAATAATTCCAACTATTCGGCCAGTCGGTTTGGCTTCTTCCAATGATATTTTTTTGGTTTTATTCAACACTTCATCCTGAGCCAAAAATATTAAACTTAAAGGGAGAATGCAGCCTGACAACAAATAATTTTCTATTGATTCCTTATCATTAAAATAGGCTTTGTCCACTATTAAAAAAAATTATAAAGATATTTAGGTAGGAATGAATGACATCAATGGAAAAACCTAATGCCAGCAGGGGAATAACAACCTGTTTGAACGAAAAATGAGAAATAGGGGATGAAAACCAGTTCCTTGAAACCCAGTATTAGACTACTACTCACATGCTTTTGTTCATTGGACTTAAATCATATCAAACTCCCCAGTCCCCACAGATCCTTGTTAAGCCTACTTTCAGAGTAAGTTAAAAATTGATTATAGCCTAATATTGATTTGTAATTTTTTTAACTAGTGGATTGGGCATATTTAAACGATAAGGAATCAATAGAAAATCACTTGTTGTCATGTTGCATTCTCCCTTTCAAAACGATCACTTACAATTAAAACATCGTCTTCAGCATTATCATTATCATCTTCTAAAATAATAGCAGCTGGTGTTACCCATTGCTCCTTGGGGTAAATTTCTATAGCAACTAAATCATCATGCACAGCACGATTTAGATTATTTAAACCTTGAATTAAAACCTGTAAAATTTAAAATCTTTAAACATTTCTGTAATGACTCTAGAAATATTTAAATTTGTTTTACTAACAGCGTTTGTTTCGTCATCCTCAATGAAAACTGTGCCTTCTAAATAATTATCTCGGCTAGCGCTAAATTTTCCTTGATGTATGTTGCCATTCTTTATTTCTTGTTGAATTTGTGAGAGATTCCAGTGTTCCGGAAAGATTTTCTTGTTTTTAGTCATATGAACTGACTGTTTTGATTGAATATTTATAGTTTAGGTTGATTTTACTCAATGCAGCATATTTTAAGGATAAACTATTAAACTTACACCATCATCATTGCTGTTTTTAGGAATTTGAGCTAGTTTATCTAATAAACTGGGATGATCTTTCATTTGTTCGACATATTCCCTAACTTAAAACAAGATTCCAGAGAGAGTTATTACTGTTTTTTGTTGAAAAAAATGCAAAAAAAAAAATTTAACTTACACGTAAAAGCTAGAATCCCATCATCTAACGCTTTGCTTAAATTTTCACGATCGTTTGTTAAAAGAACCACTTGAAGCTTAGTTTTTGAACTGGCTAAATGGGTGTTGTACCATTTTGTGGCGACTCTAATAGCCCTGTCACTACGATCATTAGAGCTTTCTCCTGGTAAACGTTCAACGTAGGTTTCCCTTAGATAGTAAAACGATATAAATTCATATTTTTCATGTAAATCAATATGCCAACTACTGCCTACTCTAATTAGAGAAGGCAGTGTTCCAACGAATGTAAGATTAATTACTTGTGATGCTCGTTCGTAAACGAATAAAAGTGCCGATCTTTATTAGTAATAATCTCTTTCAATTTGGTATGAGAAGGCGCGTGCCGATGTCGTAGCTCTTGTACGACAGTTTGTAGAATTATTACATTCGTAAAGACAGGGTCTTGTAATACATCAATCTGAAAACAACCAAAATTTTCGCGCTAAGTTTCTCTTATATACAAAGCAAAATGAACTAACCTGATGCAGAACAACGTTGGTATCGGGTAAAATGTAATGTGGACTCTTAAGCAAGGAGCTTTGGCTTTTTGGATCGCCTTGTAGCCAAGGATCTGGATCTGAACATAATGTGCATTTTTGAGAACCGCACCAAATGTCATCTCGCAAATAATGTTCGCGTACAATTTTTACTACGTTCCCTTTACGAGTCTTTCTCACAAACGTTTTGTTTGTTAACATGTTGGCTAACTTCGTATTAATAGTAAAATAATCCAGTTATAGTTTGAAACAGTTTAGTTTCAGCGTGACAAATTCAAAATTAATGTTCACTTCGAACACGTGGTTTTCCATATGGAGTGATTGATCCTAGATGGTGCTGAAGGCTGGAGTTCACCAATCCACCGTGACCGTCTTCACCCCATTCCGTTTTCGTCTGCTAATCAAAACAACTGTTTACCTTTTTTCGAAATTGGCTTACTTTATTCGGATATTTTGCCCCAATTTTTTGTGAAAAATGTCTGAAAGAAAAGTTTTAAACGTAAGAACTTACTGTTTTTATACAATTTTAACTAAATACAACACAAACCTTTTTAAATTTGGCCTAATATGGATCATGTTATTTTTTTTTCTAAGCCTTGGTTTATAATTTTTGAATTCATTTACATGAATAATTCAATAATATAGTAAGGATGTAAAATTAAAGTTGTTTCCCACTTTCCCTTTGAAATAGAAATACTATCCACCGGATTTTGATCCTTCAAAAATTCCACGACTTCGTCTTCCTAAAGATAGACAATACACCGTTCGTTTAATGGCCCCGTGCAATATGAGGTGAGAAAGAAAGTTTACTTTTAACTATGGCGTAAGTTTTTCTACTACTTTTGCCCTTTTTTTCAGATGCACCACTTGTGGTGAATATATATACAAAGGAAAAAAGTTTAACGCTAGAAAAGAAACTGTACAAAATGAAGAATATTTGGGAATTAAAGTTTTTCGATTCTATATCAAATGTCCTCGGTGTTTAGCTGAAATAACCTTCAAGGTATTAAATTAATTTTAACTTTAGACCATTGAGAATGGTATTTTGGTAATGTTTAACTAATTTCATCTCTTAGACAGACCCTCAAAATGCGGATTACGTCGTCGAACATGGGGCCACGAGAAATTTCCAAGCTTTAAAGTTAGCCGAAGAGCAAGCCGAGAGAGAGGCCAAAGAAATTGAAGATGAGGAAAAAAACAATCCTATGATGGTATTTCAGTAAATATAACCATATTTCCAATCTTACCTATGGGAATTTTAACATCCCTCTTCTTTTCAGCTATTAGAAAATAGGACAAAAGCTTCGAAGCAAGAAATGGATCTTCTGGAGGCTTTGGAAGATTTAAAGGACTTAAATCAACGTCACGCTAGTGTAGATTTTGAAGGAATGATTGATAAATTTGTTGTAAAGAAGAACGAGGATGACAAAAAAACACAGGAAGACGAAGATGAAGATTTTATCAAGTAAAATAAACTTCAAAAGATTCAAACTGATCTAAGATTAGGGGTGTGCGAGTCCTCTTTTTTTGGTTTCGAGCCGAGTCCGAGTATTAAAAATTTTCCTTATCGAGTCTCGAGCCGAGTCCTGGATTCTTACTCGAGTCTTCGAGTATTAAAATTATTAAAATTTTGGCTTTCGAGTAGTAGTCGAGTCCAAAAATTTTTTATCGAGTATTTAACGAGTCTAAGGAAAAATTTTACCTAGCTTAATTTATTAGCATTTTTAGGTTTAAATAAATAACAATGCCAATAACAATGCCATGGAGCAATAACATTAGGAAATACAGCTTCCAGTACTCAATATGGCTCAATTTAAGTGTTTGTATTTAGTAATTATTTAGTAATTAAGTTACAGAATACCTCCGAATGGACTCGATAAATACTCGATAAGCTAGGTTTTGGCTTCGAGTCTCTATCGAGTCTTAAAAAATGGATTTTATGGACTCGAATTTTTTCGAGTATCTGAAAATTTTCTTATCGAGTCTCGAGCCGAGTACTCGGCTCGAGACTCGATCGAGTACTCGAGCCTAAACGAGTACTCGCACACCCCTATCTAAGATCAATTTTGGTTACCAGTCTTGATGTTTTAATGACAGTTTCAATAGTTTTGTCTGCAAAGTTTGAATTTTTATAATCTCTGCACCAAAAATTTTAAATTCAAATTTTGTGAAAACTTAATAGATGGAAGAAGGAATAATATTGGTATCTTTTTGATTTTTTCATATATGGTAAAGTTTTAAACCTTAATATCTGGTAAATAATAATATTGGACAACTCTAGTTCAGACTAGTGGTAGGTTCAAACGTTTATGGCATCGGTTACTGATATCAAGGTTTTACCAATGTGTGGTTACCAGTCAATATCTAAGACCATTAAACCCCTGGACAAGAAAAAAGATGCTGTTCAGTTTGGGTACAAAAGTAGTTTAGTCAACTAGGAGGAGCAAAAATCGTTAGACTCGAAAAACAAAAAATGGTGATGAGATTTGCCATTTCTTAGATGTAAACTGCCTAAAAGGCTGTTTGCACTTTTGTCCATGGTTTAATGGTCTTGACTGATATCAAAATTTTAATGATATATTGGTGCCGGATAGGAAGGTTGCCAGTATTAAGGTTTTGCCAATATTTTGGTTACTTGTATTGAGATTTTCTCAAAATATTAGTTTCAAGACTAAATTACTAAAATCTAATTTCTTCACCCTATAATTATTGGCTTTTATTATAAAGTTCTATAAAATATTGAACAATTTTAGCCATCATTAGTTCAGATTTTTTAATGAATAGTTTGCTTTTTTTAGATCTGTATTTGGAAAATCTGAAGGCCCAGTAATTAAACGTCTAGCGGACGAAGATAGCGATGAAGAAATTGAGCCTGTAAAGAAAATTAAAACTGAGGAAAAAGAAAAACCAACAGAAATTCTTACTTCGGTAAAATAGAATTTGATTCCAATCAAAATTATAATCTTTTAAACTAAAAAAATATAATTTAGGACAAGAAACCAGAAGCGATTTCCAAACCCAAATCTTGGGAGAAAAGTGTAGGAGTCCTTGGAAAAAAATCTCTATCTTCCCTTGTCAGAGTGAAACCAGCATCAAAACCTGAAGTTAAAGTTCATAAACCCACGGCAATGTCTTCTATAGTTTCAAGCGCGAATTCTACAACCCAGAAAAGTAACGCTTTAAATTTATTAGGCGCATATTCGGGGTCAGAATCGGAATAATACAACAGGTACTTTTATTCAAATATATTTTATTAAGTTCTAAAATACAAAAAAAGACTAGAATGTTTCGCGACTGATGTCTTAAGTTCTTAACAATATTTTTTAGGCCAACTTTGATATAAAAAATACTGGCCAAGCCTAAAATAAACCCCAGATTTTAAATATGGCACCAAAACCATTTGCTTCGCTAAAAATTAAAATACAGTGAATATAGTGATTGATTTCATCCGTGCAAAATTAAATGTACTTTGAGGTATATGGGAATTTGAATTTTTAAAATTAAGGCATTTTTTAGGCTTTGATAGTGTATATAGCGGCGCCTCCTCCAGGCGCAGTTGGAAAAACTGCGGCACTAACCATTTTCTTGCGACGTTGGGTTAAAAAGTAGAAATTTTCCTTCACAGTCGCGATGTAGGAATCTATTATGTCTGAAGGAACTAGAGATACGCAGCAGCCGCCCCAGCTTAAAAAATATATAAATGATCATTAATATTATCAATAACATGAATAACAAGTCCAGATTGTCTTTGAAAGGATAAATTTAAATTAAGGGTCTTCGAATATGAAGAGGGATTGACAATAACGTACTAAAACTTTTCAAAATGTCAGACTGAATTTAAAAGGGAATTGACAATGCCAGATTGAATTTAAAGGGGGATTCACAAGCTTTTACCATCTGGCCAACTTGTATAAAACTAGAGGGATTCTAGGGTTTAACTTACCCTGCTCCTGTCAATCGAGAACCAAGAGCTCCTGCTTTTAAAGAAACTTGGACTAATTCGTCCAACTCTGGATGGCTGCATTCATACAAATCACGACAACTTTCGTGACTAGCATTCATCAATTGACCCAATTCTTCTAAAGCCGTGGTCGATCCACTCTCACATATTAATTTAAACTTCCATACTCTATCAGCTTCCTCATAAACGTGTTTGGCTCTTTGATATAGCTAAGAGTTAAATATAATTCAACAAAAGTGAAATTACTTTTTGATGGACGTTTTTGAGTTTAAAGATCTAAACGTACTTTAAATTCATTTAAAGTTTTAGTTTTATCGTTAAAGGAGATTTCCTTAAGTTGGTCATCGGTTATGTCTAAAATTTGGCACACTTCTTCCCGAGTGTAAGGCTCTGGATGAAGTATTTCTGTAGCAATTTCCGACATGTTGGATAAAGGCTCATTCAGAGCTTTTTGCACGTTTCCCAATATACGATTGGATTTCCAATCCAGGCCTTTACTTTTAGCTATTATCTGGGGGGAAAAATCATTTACAATCACGGAGTGATTTTGAAACTTTAATTAATAACCTGAGCGGCTAAGCGGCATTCAACCACTCTTATGTTATAATGCGAAGTTGCTGCTTTATTCATTTCAACACAGCTGTTAGCGATTACAAATGTAGCACCATTTGGCAAGGATACGTTAGTAGCATTCAGGGGATTAAACTCTATTAATTTAGCGCTTCCAGGCTCAGCTAAAATTGCGATAGCTTGATCCATTCCACCACCTTCCGTACCAATATAGCGTTCCGCCACAGCGCTGGTTGAAGCTACTTCCAGTTTGTTTAAGATAAGACTGTGAAGGGTTCAAAGTTAATTGCCTATCAATATTGAAAAAGTAAGTGAGCTTACTTATTTGCGTAAGCTGTAGCCAAAGTAGCGGCGCATACTAAAGCGCTAGAACTAGATAACCCGGCTGAAGGTGGTATGGTTCCGTGAACAGCAACATCAAATCCAACAGGGTTGTGTATTTTTTTATCTTCTACTATGCCCTTTACGCCGCAATAAAAGTAATGGAACCATTTTGGTTCTGACAAGTCAATTTTCAGGTTTTCAATGTCAGCAGAGTTTTCTTCGTATGCCGCATTTAAATTGGTTAAATTAATTTTTTGCTCAGCATTTTGCGATAGAGCCAAAATAATGTCTTGCTCAATTGCCATGGGAAATACCGCATAACCGCAATAATCAATATGTTCTCCTATTAGATTTACTCTTCCTGGTACTCTAACATAAAATTCTGGTTTTGTATCAAACTTAGATTCGAAGCAACTTCGAGCTATGGTCAAGTGGTTAATTCGCTCATCTTCCTTAGATAATTCTAAGTGTAATTCCGTCATTTTTAAGCTGACAATAATTAAAATGAGAAGTAACCGTAACGAAATTTCATTTAATGTCTAAACAACAGTTATCTAATCTTTCTTGAACTTTATACTCGATAAATTAGTTGATAAAAAAGAAAAGGCTGTTGTTTTGGAGAGATGGTTGATTGGAGGGGGGGGGATAAAAATATTATGGCACTTTTGGTGTTCTTCAATTCCCGGATAAATATGTTTTTAATTCTGCAGATTAATATTTACCGTGAAAGCAGTAAACCGGATAAATCAATCGCCGATAATTTCCCACAGGATGCGATAGCATTATAAATCATTAAAAAGAAACGTTTTTCCAGCTAATTAAGTTTTTCTCACGCGAAATTGACGTCAAAAAGGCTTTATTAGAAACTGCAACCAATCAAAATAGTCCATTTTGCCTCATTTGAAAAACGTGGTCAAAATTAACAATTCTTATTGGCTTAAAGTAAGGACGTACTCGATTGGATTGAGTTCTCTACTTGAAAAACTTGTCAGTTACGAGAGAAGGTAGGACGTTAGTTTCGTAGCTCTTCACGAATTTCGATTATTGTGAGTAAAATCATTATAAAATTGTAGTATCTAAGTTTAATTGAACTATTATAAACGTATAAATAGTTGTTCATTATTAAATAATCCCCTAAAGTTAGTTTAAGCTAGAGTTTTGTAAAATCAGTTGAGCCTTGGCTTTTTTTTAAGTCAACAACAAAAGAGGGGTAACCAGAAATGGGAAGGAAGGGGTGGGCGAGATGATGTTTACCCATGAATTTTAAATTTGGCAGAAACACGCAGTTTCTAATCTCAGTTTATTTATTCAAGTGATTTAGTTTCTTTTTTAAAACCTTAGGTTCGAAGTTACGTCTGTAAAAGTGTAGTAGTAGTTTGTAAATTCGAAATTATTGAGCTGCCTTGTACTGCTGGGAAAGTTGTTTTTTTGAAAAGGAAATTTTCAAGGTAAATCTTGTTTGATTGCCTCTGGGCACGAAGAGGAAACGCAATACTTTTTGGCGTTACAGACTTAATTACCGTGCCTAAGGTGCTATCATGAAATGGTTGATGAACTAATGATCTAAATTACCGTGTATAAAAATAAGGTAATTTATGCGCATAAAAGAAAGTAATATTCATTGGCTTTATTATGTCTATAGGATGACTCTGTAATTCTGCGATTGTCTTATAATTGTGCCTTATTTACAAAATAAGCGTCTATAAAAAGGATATGCCATTTAAAACGCATAGACCTGCGCCACCTCCTCCAGGGGGTAGTTCGAGGATACATAACGCGTATGATAGTTATTTTTGGGTTATGAGTATCAAATTATTTTAATTTAAACCTAGAAAATTTTAATAGGACAAGGCCAACGACTTTCAAAAGCCATATCCCAAATGAAAGTAATAATAATGGAAAAGTTTTATGTCGACCTACTGTAATAAGACCAGTAGGTCTTAAAACGGCCAAAAAGAAACCACCTCCTCGACCTGGTAGTGATTATTTATTGATAATGGTTCTTAATTTTAAACTTAAATTAATTAAAAATTAAAATCTCCATTTAGCTCCCCCTAAAAATTATCAAACCAAAACCACAGGATATCAAGTAAATATTATTGTATTTATATGTAGTTTACAGTAAAGGGGGTAAATGACATTCCCCTTGTGTTGCCAGCCACTTGTGAGCGCAAACTGAAGCAGAGATAAAGGCTAGCTGAAACTCAACTGCGCTCACAAGCTCCTGACAACCCTGCAATGAAATGAAAGCTGAAAAAAGGGGTAGAAATCTCTTTTACCCTTTATTGATAACTATGTATTCTGTCTCCAAATTTAACTTAACCTTCCATCAAATTTTTGCAGAAATCTCCTACACCTGACTTATTAGCCGATTTAAGAGACATTTTTACCACACCGATCAACCCATCTCAACAACAACAATCTAAGCCCAATGTATTCAAATCAGTACCAGCCCGTGCCAGTTTTAAGAAAACACCAGCACCCCCTCGTCCTGCTCAGAGTGCCTTAAATCAACCTCAGCAGTCTCGTAACCCCAATCAAACTTCGCTGATTGATTTTGATACACCTTTTACAAATTTTAACACCACTTCAACCTCTTATACGACGTCGACCCAGCAACCAAAATCTTCGCTTAAAGATCTTTTTGAATTGGATCCATTCTTTTCCCAAACGACTTCAATCAATTCCAATACAAAAACTAAACAACCAACCGCGGCTTCGATGCTAACCAATTTAGCAATCAATAATCCTAATGCCACAAAAAAAGTCATTTCAACAGGTTGGACAGCCATGGTTAACAATCCAAATGCTACGAAGGCCGTAGCCTCTACCGCTTGGAATGCCTATACCAGTAATTCTACGAGTAAAACGAACAATGGCTCGAGTACTTCAGTTTTTAGTTCAGCCTCTTCGAACAACCACTTGGGAAATTATATAACCAACAGTTGGAATAATCAGAAAACCTCGGTGACTAAATCTAGTTTGGCTAGTAGCGAAGTGAAATCCAGTTCATTTAGTTCCAAAATCATGAGCGTAACTCCTACAATCAAAAGGTAGATATCTTGTTAATGTGAGGGACAGGTCGCGTAACTGTGACAACTTAGTGTCATTTTTAATCCTATTTACAGCACCTCAACCAAGAATGTTTTTTCGCCTCCCGAACCTCAATTTCCACCTCCACCCCCACCACCAGTGTCAGAGGATGAGAATTTAAGCCCCGTGGTAAATTTACCGCTACAGATTATATTTGAAAAGGAAAATGTAGCCTGAAAAGTGTTTTATTGTTAAAAATTAAAATAGGGCTTATTCACTACAAGTGAATATTATAGAAAATTGAGCTAAGGTGGAGGACCCAGTTTGAAACACATCACTTAACAACGAATGAAGTAACAAAAATCCACAGTCTTAGGTTATTTTTAACTTACTCAGAGTAGGCTTAACAAGGATTCATAGATTTATATCTGGCCATAACGAGTACCTATCCAATCGTGCGAGAACCGTGTTTTTATTCAAGGAGTAAAAAATTTCAAACTAGACCTTTACTCATTGACTGCAGATTTGATTTCTAGCTTAAAAAACATTGTTATAGCTGCTAGGCCTTGGCTTTGCAGATGATATGGCGGGGAATTCAATATATTTAATTATAAGTGATATTTCGTTATAACAAGGCTTTACTGTATTTGTTTATAAAAAAATTCACTAGTGAACACTGCCTATTTTAACTATAAGGAATTGATAGAAAATCACTTGTATTTCGGCTGCATTCTCCCTTTTTTGTTTAAAAAGACTTAAAACTTAAAGATTTACTTTAACCCCAAGATGTCACCATTATCAAACTGCGAAGCTCTCTACGATTTTGTTGCTAATGATCCCGATGAATTATCATTTAAAACTGGTGATATAATTGGCTTAGTTGATAAACCTAGCGAAGATTGGTGGTTGGGAACAATTAATGGAGAGAAAGGTCTTTTTCCGTCCACTTATGTCAAAGTTATACCTCAGGATGAACATTTTAGTCAAATTTCTTCTAAAACTGATGGTAATAATTAGTGTTTTTATAAATAAAGTGATTATAATTCAAAGAGATTCTATAACAATTGAATTTCAATTTAACAGGTTGCTTCGTTAAAGCTTTATACACGTTTTCTGCTGAACAAGATGGAGATTTAGCTTTTCAAGTATGACAGTTTAGATTAATTTAAAACGCTCATTTGAAAAATCAATTTAAATTGTTTAGGAAGGGGATGAGATAGAAGTTCTCTATCGAATCAATCAGAATTGGCTTTACGGTAAATCTAATGGAAAAGAAGGACAATTTCCCGCCAATTTTGTGCAAAAATCCGAAGAAAATGATCAAGAGAATCAAAATAATGTAAACAATGTTTTTTTTTTTTTTTTTTTTTTTTTTTTTTTTTTTTAAGGCTGATTTATAATTATTTCCCATTTCTTCCCATATCTTTAGTTATCTTACTGCGTCGCTACATACCCGTTTCAAGCGGAGAATAGCGATGAACTTTCATTTGAGGAAGGAGATTGTATCATTATTACTGAGAAATTAAGCTCTGATTGGTGGAAGGGTTATCTCTATAGTGATAAGAGTAAAAAATGTGGTATTTTCCCTTCTACTTTTGTTCAAGTTTGACCCAAAATTTCTATATAGTTTGAATTATTTGATATTATATCAACTCGTCTAACGTGTATATTTTGTTAAGTAGAACTTTATAATATTGTTAATCACAAGTTCTTTTGCGCTTTCATTTTTCTAATTAAGTTGCATAATATCGCTGAATTAAATTAAAAAGCTATAGTATTTTTAAAATGTATTCTTTTTGCAAAAAAAATAAATGCTACATTTGACATTTTGTTGAAGAAGCTGTTAGAAATAAATTTATTTCCAATCAAGTGTATGTTTATTTTATTTATAAATTTTCTCCTACGATACCATAGAGTAGAAATAAATTACACGTGGGATTGAAAATTTAAAATTCTCACTTATTCCATCATCTATTTCGTTCATTGGTTCAAATTTTTCTTCAGCAGATGGCGCCATGCTTGTAGCGGTTGAAAGATTTAGGTAGGGATACCAGGGTACCCTTACTCGGGTTGAACCAGGGTTCCAAAATTCATTTTTTTTTAGGAATAATTTAATTTTCACAACTATCCTAGTGTTAATGAAAAGGGCTAAGGCCCATAAACCTTTCAGCTCTTATCTTTAAGTCTAGGTTATACAAGTGATATTATTAGTGCCAAGTGATTTCCCGCCCTGGTTTGAACCCGAATAAATAGACCCTAGTTTACGATTTATTCGCGCTCTCACTCATGGTGATGCTGAGCCGCTC
This sequence comes from Odiellus spinosus, assembly GCA_963920705.1. Taxonomy (NCBI): domain Eukaryota; kingdom Metazoa; phylum Arthropoda; class Arachnida; order Opiliones; family Phalangiidae; genus Odiellus; species Odiellus spinosus. Next base: position 8,978,109 of record OY987226.1, on the reverse strand, counting down.
TGTAATAAAACGGATGTACCACTGATCACGAAATTCAAATCGTCACTCTAAAATTTTATTAAAGTCAACGATAATTATATTTTTCTTAACTTTTAACTAAATGTATTTGCTATAGGTTAAATTTATTGTTCTGAATTTCAAATACAAAAGTATCGATCTTTTAAATAATAAGATAGTTACATTTCACCGATTTGATCATAATTAATGGATTTTTTCTTTATTCTACACCAACTACTCCCAAAACAATCCAAAATACATCTCGTCAATGGATTTTTAAGTCCTCTGGGAGCAATCGGAGTTACCCAAAGAAATAACAAATTATAATTGAGTCTGGTGGCAAGGATTAAAAGATTATGTGTAGGAAACATTTGAGAATGTAGAGAAGACAACATTTTATATTTCAAATGCTTTATTGTTAATCTTTTACATTAAAAATGAGAGAAAGTATCGTACAAAGAAAATAAACTTGAGTTAGCTTTAGTTGAGAATGGGAAGGCACTTAAGAAGCGCTTCATTATATACATTTACTAGGAGTTTCTTTGTCTACAAGTACTGTTGAAGCTCAGATAGAGAATTATCACATTTGCACACTGGACAGACTCGCAAATCCATGAGATGAACTACATTAGGATGTTCCGAGCAATGAGTCATCTAAAACAATACATTTATATATGTTTAAAATTATCCCAATTGGCCAGAATCAAGTGTTTTTAATTTAGCTTGATTAAGTGGGAATGCATTTTACCCAACTGAGAATTAAAAAGTTTTACCTTTCTTCCTGCCATATAATGGCCACAGATTCTGCAGAGCAAGTGTCCAACAGGTCTTGAGCAAATGCACGTCCCCATGGAAGTTGGAGATGACAGATTTTGGCGCAGATTAACATGGGTGGGGGATGAGGATGATTGAGAAGACTGTAAAAATAATTGTAAGTAATTTACTATGTTTAATTACAATCGAAACTTGGAGTATCCATGGATTAAATAATCTTAGTTTATTTAATCCATGGAGTATATAAACTAAATGCTTACCATGTTGAGAACTTTATAACTAACAACCACTAAGATAAATTCAAAATTAAGATTGACAATCTTTTCGAAACCTTGAAGCGTTTTTCAGTCTCAGTAAAGAGAAAATTTTCAATAGTTCAAAAATGTAGGCCATAGAATAGAAGATCCACATGGGGGCTGCGTTGAAAGGTATTATAATCCTCCCATCCCTTCTTTTTTGACACAAAATGTTTTCCTAGAATTAACCTAATACCTAAAAACTAAAAAGGGGTGGATTTTCTGAGCACCCTTAAACATTTATTTCCTCCTTCCCTAAAAATATCAATTGCTTCTAATAAGCTGAACATTGAACAGCCTTGAATGCTCCAGGATTTATAGTGGGGGAAGGGACTTTTTAGTTTGGTTTTACTGAACTTAGGACCCCCATGTAAGGACAGTAGGACAATAGACCAGTTGCGCCAAGGGGGCTAGAGTGCCAAGTGGTTACGCCCATTTTAAATATGGCACGTGAGAAGAGAAACCCAAGAAAAGGCGGGAAAATATATTTCCGTTTCCGTTTTTTAGAGCAGTAAGAGTTAAAGGTCAAAAAAATATAGAAGCAGTCAAGCAGACGACCGAGGGGGCAGGGAATATTAAAAGTACAAACTCCGGAAATTAATTTATAATGTCGAACTCAAATGACTTTTGTCTAATTAGTGATGATGAAAAACTAACGTTAGATAGTTCTCAAAGTGAAGAAGAAAAGCCTAAGAAGCCAAACCCGCCTAGTCCTGGTAGTTATACCGCAGAAGAAGCGATGGAAAGTCCAGAGCCTTTACCTTTAAAAAATCGAGTTAATTATTTTGATTCACCCAATTTTCATCAATCAGAATCCGTTGACAGGGCTTCTCATACTTCGGAATCTATTGAGAAGGCTTCTCGTATTTTAGAATCCGTTGAGAAATCTCGTTCTTTGGAATCTGTTGGCAGGGCTTCTCGTTCTTCAGAATCGGCTTGTGCTGTGGCCTCTACTCGAGATTCTGTTTGTGAGGCTTCTAATGAACTTCTTCCCAGAAAGGCCTCGGTAACAAATATAAAAAAGGGTTTTACACTAAAGAAGAACATCAAGGAAAAGATCGTAAAATAAAAATTATGTCTGTATCATTAACCAATGGGCTAGAATAATTTTCTCTTTCAGATAATATGTTTGGATTTAGCAACGGAGATGTCATCCAGATTCTTTTTAATGGGAGACCGGTACCTATAACCACGCTACTTTCAATTCCCCAATACAGTTATAAAATAATTAAATCTACCTTATCTTGAAAAGCTCCGAAGTTTCAATACTTAACTTGGTCAAAAAAGTCATTGTGATCTTCATCCATAATAAGATTGGAATCAGCGATAAGCATGAATTTGCCTTAGCTATATTGCACGACGGTGCAATGTTTCTTTCAGAATTTACGTCAGATCCTGCAAATATTGTTCACGAACTTAATGATATTACGGAAACTATGCCCAGTCAGGTAACATTAATTCTAATTTATGGTATTAGTTTAAAATTTTTAAAACATTCTGTAGGTGTTTGAAATGTCTAGTCTTTTTGAAATGATGTAAGTTGTATTCGTGATAATTCGCTTCACACTTTAAAATAATATCAATAAAATAATAAAGTTTTTAAATTCTAGTCAAGAGAGGCTCGTACTTCCTGATGATGAAGATCTAGAGCCACCGTATATAATTAGAGCGATTTTAATCTACGGGCGATCTAATATAGTTCCAACCTTCACTGACAATGAGGTAAAATTTAAAAAATATAAAAAAAATTATTTTGTTTAACAGCGCAAATTATCATTTCATAAGCTTCACGAAAAGTTTCGTTTATCCAAATACTTTTTTCTCGATGTTCTCTACGTTCACGATGTACCATCTGATGAAAATAATTGCAAGGCGAGTTGAAAATTTTAAATTTTCGATTCTTGAATGTGTACTAAAAGTATATTGATTAACTTTTGGTTTGTAGGAAATTCACGAGAGGTTTATCGAGTTTGATGTTTGGTCGAAAAATTACATTTTTGAAGTATCGAGGAATCCTACGAAGCTTCATAACTGTATGGCGATGTTGCTGGGGCATCCGCTACAAAGATGTCCGCAATCCGAAGCTAATTATAAGATTAAATAAGTTTTGAATAAGTTTCTTATATTTTTTGTATTTTTCTAAATTATTAAATTATGGTTTTATTTCTACTTCTATTAAAGTATTTCTAATTTATAATTTTTTAGGGGTGTGCGAGCGCTCGAAATTTCTCGAGCGCTCGCTCGAGCTCGAGCTCGAGCGCTTGAGCTCGAGCGCTTGGCTCGAGCTCGACTAGCGAGTTTTCAAGAGCTTGTCAGGGGTCGAGCTCAAATCCTAGAGCTTGTCAGGGGTCGAGCTCAAATCCTAGAGCTTGTCTGGGGTCGAGCTCAAATCCTAGAGCTTGTGGGGGGTCGAGCTCTATTACTAGAATTCGGCGAGCCCTGAACAAAAAACGTTGTAATCGTCGTCACTCTGTATTGTAACTTTGTAAGCCTTCTATCGCTTTAAACCCAATCATAGGTGTAATAAGGAGCGTAGGCTTATACGTAGTGACAAGTGAAATAGACTTTTTTGAGGGGAAACTTTTTCTTTACAAATTCTGAATTTCTTTGTTAGTTTACACTTTAAATTTGCATCGCCTGCAAATCTATTTTGTGGATATTTCCATTATCTATTACAATCTATAGCGTAGCTTTGTATGTACTGACAAAAGAAAGTGAATCGACTTGACAAAAGAAAGTGAATTGACTGCCAACCCCTTTCCACCTGGTTTTAGGACCTATTCCATTTTTTAAGGGGTATTTTAAGAGTCACGTGATCTTCTCTAGAGGAGTTCGACACACTTTATGCTTGACCTTAGTAAATACCAGGTAGCACTCGCATTGGATGCTATTACTCTATCTTGGAAAGGGGTTTTGTAGGTGTGATATTTTACCCCTCTAGAGTAGGAGGAGTAAAGAAAATAAACCCAACATTTTTTTGTATGATGCTTTTCATTGCAGTTTAGCTGTATACTTTTGGTTTTGGTTTGAGTTGGATATTTTGGAAGTTCATTTAATTTCTTTATCTCTAAGACTCTAAGTAGGAGCGTACGCGTTGCTGTAGTTAGTCAGTTATTTAACTTATTTTTATTATATATAGGCTGAAAATAAAATAAAAGCTCGATCAATGCAAATCAGGGCTTGAACTCGACTAAAGCTTGACAAGGAAAATTTTTTGGGGCTTGAGCTCGACTATAGCTTGACAAGGTAAATTTTTTAGGGCTTGAGCTCGAATAAAGCTTGACAAGGAAAATTTTTAGGGCTTGAGCTCGGCTCGGGCTCGCCAAGGAAAAATTCCAGGGCTTGAGCTCGGCTCGAAGTCTGAAATTTAGGGCTCGCACACCCCTATAATTTTTTTAACAATTTTGGTTAATGACTTTTGAATCTTGGTGTCTAGTTACAAACTTTTATCTCTCATATGATTGGCCAGGCTTTTATTGGACAGAATTCAAACCCATTAAGCCTACTTTAAGTTAATATTTTTAGGATAATATGAAAATAAGCTAAACCAGTAAAATATTTGAAACCTTGCTAAGCCTACTAATTTTTTTTGCTTAGCAGGCGACACTGGCCAGTATGCCTGCATAAGGGAAGATGATTTTCAATATCAGATTTATTTTAGAAAAGCCTACTTTACAAGTTTTTAAATGTGCCCTATCTATACTTTGAGCGATTGAACCTGAGTAAGTTAGTTTGCAGGAACCTCCGAGTGCTAAATATGATAATTGATGGATCCTTGTTAAGCCTATTTCCTGAGGTAGGTCAAATAATCTATAAATAATTGACTATTGTTCTATTTTTATTTTTCTAACTTGGGAGAATAGTGATATTTTTTAACTAGATTAATGAATTTTTTTTAACCAACTGAATTTTGGTTAATGACTTTTGAATCTTGTCAATAATTAACTGGCCACAAGGCCAATAGAACCCCAAGCATTTAATTTTTGAACTGACCCAGCTAATTTTTAAACTGGAGTCACTGGACTTTTGTCCAGTCATGGTCCAGTAAAACCGCCTTATTTCCCAGCCTGGAACAGTTTTTGAGGGAGTTTTAAAAATGGCGATTTCTTCGTTTTTGTGAGTTCTCGAGCACTAAATTTTGTCATAATGAAGTTGAAATAACATCGACATTTCACAATGAATTCGGGTAAGTTTATTAAAACTTAAACTATGCGCGATTAATGTGGAGTTTCACTGATTTAATGGATGGAATTAGGAACCACTCAAACTGGGCTGAAGTTCACAGCCCTGAGGAAAAGGTTGGACCAGTTGGGTTATTTACAAACCTTGGGTATTGAGTCTTTGCCATTAGTGGAAAGATTATTTAATGATTTGGTTCAAACGATTGAAAGTCTACGTACTACCAAGAAGGATGCCATTGAACTTCAAAAGGTACGACGTTTTGTTAGGGATCTCAATCTCATTGTTTTATAGAGGAAATACAAATTCGTTTCTTTTATCGTAGAATTGTTGCCTCTTTGAAAGCTCCGTGGAGCCGTATAAAATAGAGAATGGTCGCCTACATGGTGAAAATACCAAGCTCAAACACCAACTTATAACTGAAAAGGAGAAATTTGAATCTTCATTCCGAGAGTGTAAAATTGTGAATCGTAAACTGGACCAGGAGAATTCTGACTTGCGTTTTCTCAATTCTCAGTACTTGTTAAAAGTAAAATTGTTAGAAAATGAGTCTCGAGAAAAATCTGAAAAGATTCTTGAACTCCAAGAGAAGAACTTACAAGCCGTTATCCAAACACCCGGTGGTAGAAAGCAACCCATTCCATTCCGACGTCAAAGACTGGAAATATCATCCCCACCGCCATCTTTGGCTCAGCCTTCGATGTTACCTCAGGTTCAACATCAATGTAAAGATGTTTACGTAGCTGATGTTTTACGAGCCGCTGATAGCAGTATGAAAAAACTGAGGGAAGAAATCCAAGATTTGCGCAAAAACTTGGGGTCATTGAGTGAAGAGAAAGAAGTTTTTAAAAATCAAGTTAGCATGCGTGATATGGAAATCAAGCGTTTAACCAAACTCCTCGAAAAAGGAAGACCGGTAGAAGCCGTTTCCAAAAAAATGGATGAGAACAAGGATGACTTGATTCTTCATTTACGCATGCAAGTCTCACAGCTCGAAGCCCAAAATGAAAAACAAGCTCAAGAACTTCGAAAATTGCCTCAAAGAGCCGAAAAAGATAAACCTTCGGAAAATAAGGTTCATTTTAAATCTTGGGATGATGGATCAGACTCTAATAAAAGTAACAAGTATTCTAGTAAAGAAAAAGTGAGTTAATTAGCTTAAACACTTATTTTAGAAATTAATATTGTCAGAAATTTCAGAGAATTGAAGAAGAACTATGGGACCAGTTGAAAAATTCCAAGAAATCCGTTTCCGCTTTGAAAATTGTAAAGAATTTTAGATAAAAATTTATAAATCACTAAAGATACTAATGATGCGCTTCATTAGGAAAATGAGGAGTTAAAAAATCAAATGAAAGAGTTGAAAGGGAAAATGTTGGGCTCTGATGAACAAACTATGAAACTAGAGAGTTTAATTTTGGAAATTAACCGAGATAAGGACAAGTTATCGCAAAAAGTTAAAGAATTAAGTAGCAATGGTAATATGAATTCATAATTTTTATTTCTACTACTACTAATTCTTCAAATTGGGATGAATTCGAATAATTTTGTGCTAATTAGGAGTCCTAACTGTAAACAATTTTTCTGCAAAATAGGAGGTTGTTAACCAAAACTTTATTCAAATTGGGAGGGCCATTTGTTGTTAAAGGAAATCTGAAAATTTGGGAAGTAGCAGGTGCTATTTAAGAATTGGGATACTTGTTTGGTCCTGGAAAAAAAGGGTTTCGGGTTCGAGTACTCGAAGTCGCACTGAGTACTCACATTTCGAGTACTCGCATTTCGAGTACTCACACAATCCTAATTAAATATCCAATCTGTTATAGAGAAGGAATTAATACTGGAAATAGACAGACTAAGTCGAACTTCGACTAAACAAACAAGTCAAACAATGGACAATGATCATTCGGATACTATAGATTCTTTAATGGCCTACGTTGCCCAGCTTGAAACGCAACGAGATCAATATAAAGAAGAAACTAGAGCGTTGTTGAAGCTGTTACAAAGTTCCAGAGGGAAGGCACCCGTATGAATATTAAACAATAATTTTAATCATCGAGATAGTTGATTAATGTTTGATTTACTTCAAAGGAATCAAGTGAAAATTCACCAAAAGTCGATAATGCCATGTTGAAGCTAATGGATGAAGAACGAAACTTTTATAAGAAACAATACCATGAATTATTAGAAGAACATATGTCGAAGGAAAGGCGACGCGCTCCTAGCGGTTGCGTCAGCACTGTTGATAAGGTAATAATTCATATTTATTAATCATTTTTAAATAGAATTTTTGACTTTTGAGTTTATTTTTAATTTATTTTCTTCTTAATTTTAGAGCGTATCTGCGAATGAAAATGAATTAGACGATGGTAAAGAAGATATGGCTAATTACAATCGATTAGTTCAGATTAAAATTGAACAAGTAATTATGAAATTTCAAAATTTTTCTCAACCCTTAAGATTATCTTAGTCTTATATTTAATTTCTCAGTTTAAATTAATGAATTCAATTTATTTTAAATTAACATTTTACTTTTAATTATTGATTAAATTTATTAATTAATTTAAAATAAATTTTAATTAAAAGTTTGTTTTATTAAATTTTTAAGTAGATAATTACTATTTACTGATTATATTAATTACAATCTTTTAAATTTGTTTAAAATAATTATTGAATTAAATTTTTAATTTTTAACTGAGTTTAAATCCTTCATTAATTAAATTTGATTTATTTATTATAAATTTGTTTTATAGCTTCAAGAAAATGTGAATTTATTATCGCGAGAGAAAGACGAGCTTCTTCAGCAGTTGAAAGGCGCCAACGAAGAAATTGTTAAACTACAAAATGATGTTGCTCAAATGCAATTAGTCGAAGACACGAGAGGTCAAAGATCCTCTGCAGAACAAGATGACGCCATTGACCAGTTATCGAAAGAAAATGACCAACTAGGGATGCACTGTCAACTTCTCGAATCGGAGAATGCCAATCTTCAAGATAAAGTGATCTCGTTAGAAAGTCATTTACAAAAAGTAGGTGTAAGTTTTAACTTAGTACTAATGGGCCTAAACGATTATCAGTTAACTATATTGAAGTGCAGTGACAGATATAAGAAAAAAAAAAAAAATTTTGAGAGGGAGTCCCTGAACCTTTGCAGGGTGACCACATTTCATATATTTTCACCTCCTTCCTATTTTTCTCTTATAATTTCAATAAGCTGTCGCCTCACTTATGTTAAGAGGGTCCCCTATAGTTGGACATGACAGATAGATAATTTAAGTTTAAATTAATGAATCGAGATATATTTTTAGCGGAATGATGATCCCAGTGTAAAAACGACAGCATCATTATCTAATGATGTCCTAATGAAACTTACCAATGAACGAAACAATGCTTTAATTGAAAATGATCAATTGAAGAAACAAAATAACTCTTTGGTTCAAGAGTATCAAAGAGTTCAAGCAACGTTGTTGAACGAAAAAACTCAATTAGAAGAAAGAATCCGACAAATGGAAGAAATTCGAATTCCATTCACAAACAATGATTCTATTCAAATCGTTGAAACTCAAAAACCGAAAGGTCGTTTATCGACAGTTGAAACGGAAGTTGTCGGCCTTAAATATAAAGTTAATAAAAATAAAAACGAAATTGAATCGTTAAAGAATCAACTAAACGAAAGCGAAAGAAATATAGAAAGATTACGTCATCAGCTTCGAGAAAAGGATGGCGAGATACAATTGGCTGAAGCTAATTTAAATAGACAAACGTCAAAACTAGGTTTTTATATAATTTTTTTTATTTTCGTCTACACTTTAAAAAGTTTTTAGATTTGAATTTGTTCTAACTTATTTTAGAGCAACTTCAAAACATTGTCCAACAACAAACAACGGAAATTCATACTTTGAGATCGATGGTTTCAACTCTTGAATCTGAAAAGGGGAATATAAACTCAGTGCAAATGCAAAGAGACTTTGAATTAGCTGGTTTGAATCAACATTTGCAACACCGAGAATCTGAAGCCCAAACTATGCAAGCTTCATTTTCTAATATGGAGAGTTACGTTGAGTAAGTACATGTAAATAAAAATCCCAGCGTTAATTTAGGCCCAACTTCTCGGTGTTAGACAGACCTGGGCAATACTCGAATGACTTTTGTACAGCCAAGCCTGATTGTTCGCGAATTTGTCCACCTCTAGTGTTGGACTTGATGGCCTAAAAGTGGCACTCTCCCAGTCCTAACTACAGTAAAATTCCAAAATTTATATTTATAGAAGTATGAGATCGGAACTTAAAGATAAAGATTTAGCCTTAACGAAGCTTAAACATCAAGTGGAAGACCAAAATAGTCAAATATTGAGATTAGAAGCGGAAGTCAACACAGCGACTAGTGAGAACAAACATCTTTTGGAGGATTTGACCAAAGTTACGTCAGAACATCAACGCATTGGAAATGATTTATCATCGGTAATGAATGAGAAGTTACTCCTCCAGCGACAGATTCAAGAATATGTTACCGAAGTTCAAAGGATACAAGAACTGTTAGCTTTGAAGGAAAAGGAACAGTCAGAGATTTTGGAACAATATCAACACCTGTCACAGGAGAATAATTTACTCGAAAGTCAAAATAAGGAACTTGAGGCGCAGAATACATCGGTTACTCACGTGTTAGTCAGTAAAGATACGGAGTTAAAGCAATGTCAAGAAACTATTTCGTCATTGGATAATGAAATACAAATGGTGAGTTTAATCTCAATTTTTTGATGAGGCTTAGCTAGGTTCACCAGAGTTGATCCTAATTATAAAAGATTTTTCTTGAATGAAATTAATTTAATTTGTGCAATTAGCTTTGAATATTGCTAGCACCATTGCAACCCCATTTAAGCTTATTTAATATGGCAGTCTCTTTTTTCATTTCACTAGATTTGTTTTACAAATTATCTCTAGTTTACTCAATTGTGAGAATTTATTTTATCCATTGGTTCTTTTACACCCGTGTTAACTTCAGTGACCTCAACTAAGCTTATTTAATTATACCATTATGACTTTCCTTATTGCATCTCCTGGAGTGGAGAGGGGGATTAAACGTGACGTACGTACGGACATTGGATTTTATTCTGTTTTGTTAGAATTTCTTTTCCCCAAAATCGTAAAATTATTCAGGAGGACAAATTTTAACATAAGCTAATAATATCACTTTAACTATTTTAAGTGACGCAATTATTGTCTTGCTATTTAATTAATGGACAGTCTTAAATTTTGAACTATCTTCCTTGCCCCTAACTCAGCATATAAATTTTAACTTCAGCATCTTTCGGCTCAAAAAAATTACCAATACGAATTGAGTAATTTAAACGCTTCGGTACAAGAGTTGGAATCCGAGTTGAATCAAGCTAGACAGGAAACTAGCAGACTAAGAGAAGAATTAGATTCCACTAGAGATATTTGTAAATCGCTTGACGAAACGAACCATCATATCTCCAAACAATTATACACCGAAGAATCTGATAAAGATTTGGTCAGTGTTCCTTGCGTATGTAAAGTTTAATTCAAATGCTTATTCATATTAGTTTAAATATTTTTTTTCTTGGTTAAGTAGTTATCTAAACGACTTCTTGAACTTCAAGAAGAAATGGTTCAGCTTCGAGAGCATTTAGCAGTTTCACGAACTTCTGTTAATAATTTGGAATCTTTAATGATTAATAGTCGTGAGAAAGAATTTAGACAACAACTAACGAGGCAAGAAATGTCTGCTGAAGTTGAACATTTGAGAAATAGATTGAAGGAAACCGAAGAAAGAATGTAAAAATTTCAAAAGTTTTATTTGGTTTCTCTAAATCCCCAATCCTATTTTAAATTGAACCGATTCACTTCCAAAAATTGATAATTTAACATTAAAATTTTGAATCTTGGTGGCAAAAGAATTTAAGATTTTAGTTGCAAATTTTATTAAGATTTTAATTTTGGCGGCAAAATTTTATTAAGATTTTAATTTTGGCGGCAAATATTATTATATTTTTAATTTTGGCGGCAAAAATTATTATATTTTTAATTTTGGCGGCAAAAATTTATAAAAAAGTTTCTATTTAGTTGCAATATTTTTCGCGCCAAAAATGTATTAAAAATTTTGGCGCCAAAAGTATTATATCAGTTAAACTTTGATTTAAGAATTGGTTAAATTATGATATCGACCAACACTAAAAAATAAAAATTTTAACCAATAGTTTTTATTTAAGGGAAAATCAATGTAAGGAAATGGCTAGTTATAAAACACAAGTTAAAAAACTGGAAATGGATATCGATAGAACCAAAAGACAGTTAACTAATGAACGATTTGAAAAGTAAATAATTATTTATAATTATCTTTGAATTATGCTAATTTTATTGAGTTTTTCAACAACAAAAAAAGGGAGAGAGTAAGTCAAGAAGTAAAGAAGTTAAAACAGCAGAGAACATTGGATTCTGACCCAACCTCTTCTACATTCAATATGACTAGTAAAACTACAACCATTCCAAGTGCTCTGGGTGCTAGATCTGTTACAAAACAATCAAGCCAAACTGCGGTTAAAAAGTTTTCTATCCTTACTCCTGTTTCTAATAGATTAGCCGCTGCCTTTGGAGATAGGTAATTCATTTAATTTTTTGTTGTTGTTGTTGACTTAAAAGTTAAGTAATTATACTCATGTTGGATTTATTAGGAAGTTATCGGAAGGTGAAAGCAATAGTGGTGCTTCCAAATCTGACTGATATGAGGCTAATTCAACATAAATTATCGAGATATCTTTTTTATAGGAGTTACATTTATTGATTGTATATAATTTTAAAAATATATTAACTTGGTTTTAAGTATTTTAAACATATTTGTCTTTAGTGTATTAAACAATTTAAATATAGTGAATCGTTCTTTATTGCCGACCTTGTTTTCCTGCTAAAGAATAAGTGGTTTTTGTTTTTAGCCACACCTACCCAAGAGGGTAGGTGTAGCTACGGTATTGTATGCGGCGTCGGCACCGTGCAAAAAATCTTAAGTTTTTTTTTTGTAGTTTTCACGAAAATGTAACTTTATCATTAGCCTTTCCTTTCTATAATGTTCAGCATGTTTATAACTTATGGTTTAGGAATGAGCGGTACTAAATCAGCCTACAAGCCATTTGATGCAACGTAGACTTTGTCTGAGATTATCTTTCTAGTTTCTACCAAACTAAAAGGCTTACGATTTCGCCAACTATTTAAAGGGACACAAGTCCCAGGGCGGACCGAGTTTTAAAAATGTCACATACCTGAGCGCTACGTCACGTGTGATGATGTGCCGAACCTTATGTTTCACCAGTAGTGGCCAAAAAGAGAAACTATCTGCGATTTTTAAATTACCTTTAAAGTCGCCTTCTTTTCTAGCTTAGTAGACGACGTTGTACAGAACAAATTGTGCAGTCAAAGCTAGACTGCGTGCGTAAGCGAAGAGGATTTTAAAGGGGCAAGTTTCAGAGCAGATAGGGCCTTTAAATTAGGGAAAACGTTTCCCTTACAAGCTAGAATTACTTCTAAGAGTTCAAGCATGAATTGATTCATTGTTCAAGATTATCTTTTACCACATTTATTTATGTAATTGTGACTATTGTTATCAGTTAAATTATTAGAATTTAACCGGACATCTGATGAGTTTTTAAAGGGAGTATGAATCAAAATCAAAACATCGTCTGCTAAACACGCGACCGTGTGCTTCCTAACGTAACCAGCGCTATAGCTTTAGCACGCGTGGTGGGCTGGTGGCAGCTAGTAACTCTGTGATCCATCCCAAATATTAGTCCTACACTCCCTTTAAAGGCCCTATCTGCTCTGAAAATTGCTCCTTTAAAATGCTCTTCCCTTACGCACGCAGCCTAGCTTTGACTGTACAATTCGTTTTGTACAACGTCGTCTGCTAAGCTAGAAAAGAAGGCGACTTTAAAGGGGATTTAAAAATCGCAGATAGTCCCTTTAAAGGCCCTATCTGCTCTGAAATTTGACCCTTTAAAATGATCTTCCCTTATGCATTACAGCCTAACGTGGACTAAAATTTTCTATGGTCAACGTCGTCTGCTAAGCTAGTAAAGAAGCTTAAGAAGGCGACTTTAAAGGGATTTCAAAATCGGAGATAGTCACTTTAAGAAATGAATATTTTATTACATATCAATTTATTCATTCCACATGAAAAACCTAAGTTAATAACTTGTATATAAACTTATAATGATAAGCTAGGGTTGTACCATTAATGTGATAAAAATTAATGAAGAAAAAGATTTGGTCTATAATTTCAGATTAAATTATTTTAAATAATATTTTGATTTGTAAGGCAAGTTCAGATTAAAAGGAGGGCCGGTTTTGGCGCGGAATTCACGGGGGAGAAATCGGAAGGAAAACCCGGTGACCGCGTAGAGAGAGTTGCGCTCATCACCGTAGAACCTAGAGGAAGTTGAGGTCAAATCGGAAAAACTGTGGTTCTTCGATGGTCCCTTTTCAATGGTTAAAAGAAAGAGAATAACCTCTAGATTAACCCCTCCAAACTATCAAGATGACAAGAATGAAGAAGGGTAAATATTAAATTTATACAAGATTCAAATCAATCTACAGTTGGTTGAAATTTGGACAAAATTATCCGCGATGAGATAATTGTTACCCCGCCATTTTAGTGTGTCCGTTTTTGGAATCCCGGTATTTCGTGGCCCCTTAATATACCTTTACTTTGATTTTTAACTAATATTGAAGATTTAAAACATTATGATATCACGTATTGAGTTTGATATTCGTTGCAGTGTTGTATTAATTAAATTTTAAGTAACATTCCCCAAATTGGATGTTGTTGTCTAAATTTACTTTCCGCCATCTTTACGAGAATATTCGACCCGTACCCCGTAAAATGCTATTTAAATATCAATTTATGTCATTTAATCTACAGTAAAATTGAGGATTTAAAGTATAGGGAGGCTGATTTGTTAAGCTGCTCCAAAATTACTAGTTGTTAGATCAACGGGATTTTTTTCTAGGGCGATTCGCGGAAACGATAACTCGTCCGTCGAAGAGTCGAAAGCGACGGACAATCGGATCGTGGGAGGCGGCGTCGCGACTTCGGGAGAGCCGCCAACCGTAATAATGTGCGCGACGCGAAGCCGATCTCAGCTTCAGCTAAACGCGGGCCGGACCGAGCCACAGTCCACTATATCCCCGGCGGAAAGTGACGGAAAGTCGGCCGTGACACCTCGAAGCAGTCCCCGGGTTAGCAACAAGCGAACCCGTGCTAAAGAACCAACCCTTGTTAGGACAAAAAATAGAGTTCAACAGACTTCTAAGAAAAATGGTAAGTTTGAATTTACTTAACCACCAAGCTGGATTCGTCGTTTCATATTATATAAAACAATTAATTAATTTGTTTATGAGTCAGATCATGTAAATTTGATCAACATTTAAGAAATAATTATTATGTATTAAAAATATTTTAATCCATGCACCGCCTTCTCTAATATTATAGTATTAGAGAAGGCAGTGATCAGTTTCAAATTGGGGAATTGGCATGATGATTGTAAACAGACACTCACAGAATCTCGATGGTTTTGGACTGATTCGGACCCACTACCCAGGGAGTTCAGAAAAAATACTTAAAATCTTCGACCAGTCCTAATTAGTTCGTAACCATCATTATTTAGTGGGAATCTGCTTGCTTTAATTGCCCTGGGAGGTTTCTGTATATGGTGGAACTTGGAAAAGCCCTTTATAAAAACATTTATCTTCAGTTTCTAAAAGATATATAAGTTTGAAAATGTGTTTTTCTTTTATATTCTCCTGAAAACATGTCAGTGTAAATTTAACAATACCCTGATATCTAAGTATAGTAATTGAAATTTGAACTTAATTATATTCATAATTGTCTTGGCTAGTTTCATCAGTGAGTAAACAGTTACCAGTGGTACCATCCAAAACTGGCCCACTTCGAACTAGAAGAAGTTGGGAATTATGGAGTGTCGAAGATAAAGATTCATTTTTTGAAGCCCTGTGCGAGGTAGGTGTTTCCTTTAAAATTCAACTTCAATTATTATGGATTTAGCTAAGCTCCAAGTTTATAGTATGGCAAGGATTTCGAGAGTATACAGACGTACATTGCTCAAAAGAGCAAGAAGCGAGGAGTTGCACCCAATATGATTAAGAATAAGGATCAAGTTCGCCATTTCTATTATCGGTCATGGCACAAAATATCAAAGTACTTGAAAGTGGATGCGGATGTGAAGAAATCTACCTTGGAACTGTACGGTTTGATCAACTACGCCGAGTTACGAAGGAAGAAAGGAGGATGTGAGTCTTTTACATAGTTTTAAATAAACCTTATGGAGTTAACTCAAACGTGGAATATATTTACAAAATTTTAGTCCTGAACCCAAAAAATCAAGAGAAATTGAACGAACTAGTTATTCATGGGTAAATATAAATTAAGAGTCTTATGATATTTTAATAATTTTCCTTAAAAAATGACTCAATAATCAAGACTTACGACTGTCAAATGCAAAGGAAAGAATCTGAGGATTAAAACACCAGTTTGTCGGGCGCTAAAGAAGCTAAATAATATAGCGGGTGGGTAATTTAGCATTACAGGGACGAGTAAAATATTGAAATTTTATTTTTCCGTTCTTAAATCTAGATGCCAAACCACCCGAAGTATGTAAGCTTCCCAAAGATATTCTTGTTGAATTTCGACCCAAGACTAACGCCGCTTGGATGAGAGTACAAAGCATGTCCCAAAACCCTCGCGCTAGAACGAAAGTGGGGCTACATAAAAGGTTATCAACTCTTCTGACATTTCTCGAAAGAAGGTGGAAACCTTATAGGTTACGTCAAGTATCCTTTTTCAATGTCAAGTGAACTTAGCAAAACGTGTTATAACAAAAAAATTGCTTATAACGAGAATTTTGGAATTCCCCGCGAAGCCAAAGCCTAGCAGATATCACAAATTATGGATATAACATAATGGTTTTTTCACCATTTTGTTATAACTATATTTTTCGCTTAAAATAAAATTGGTTAGAATTCCCCATTGCCAAAAATATATTAGTTCTATCTTAAATAAAAAAAATTATAATGAAATATCGCTTATAATGTTACATTTTTGGACTCCTATTTTTATAAATAGCCCTGGTTTTAAAAGACATAATTTGCTTATAACAAAATTTACTTTAATTTTTTACGTTTTCCAAAATTTCTTTATAACTAGTGACTTTTTTTAAGCAGAGGAACATTTTTATGCCTAGTTTTCGCAGACAAACTCTGTCTTTAAGGACAAACTTTGTCTGCAAAGCCAAGGCCTCTCTTCTATAATGAAATAGGTTCCTCCATAATTTTCTTATTACGAGGTTTTTACAGTAGTTTGAACAGAGATGATTTTTTGTGCCTTAATTATCATTCAGAAAGAGAAAATTTTGGGTTCGTTCCCAGAATTAGCCTCGTTGGACACCTCGAAAGAAAAAACTCCAAACATTAGGGTGTATTTACAAAGCGAGACCATGTTGAGTTCCTTATCAGTGGCTTCGATGGATAGCGCATCCAGTGCCGATGTTTGCTTGGATAATTATATCAAAGGCTTGGGTATGAGTGAACAGTTGAAAGACGCTGGGAAAAGTCGGAAAGTCGCTCGATCAAGAATATTGCCTTTAAATGCCATTCAAAATAGTATTTGCTCAAAAAACGTGGAAGACGATGCGTTGGAAATTGCCGCCGGTTCGGCCGAAATGAAGAGAGCTGGGAAGAAAAATTTTGATTTGACTGAAACTAATATAAACTTAGATGAGACTGAGATTAGAGTTTCTGAAGAATCTGACGTAACGGATCCTGAAACTGAAGCTGAACGTTCTCTATCTTTGCTCAAAAATATGATACAATCCATTGATGGATCTGGCGTTGCTCCGGCTAAACATGATAGAAACGACGATATTTTAACCTTAAAAGACAATGAAGTTGAGATACAGGCTTTGAACTCCGAAGAATGCAAAGAGGAAGTGGAAGGAAATGAGCTACAAACTCCCACCAAAGAGGATGATAATCCAAACATTGATGAAAGGACTACGGGAAACACGTGCCCAGTGGCTGTTGATCTCTTTTTAGCTAACCGAAATGAAAATAATAACTTAACATTTGGGCAGTTTTTAAGTATGAGGTCGGAGGTTGAGACGACGAATAAAGATGGTGATAAGGATAGTTGTAAAATAAATTATTTGGAAGAAGATAAAAATGGTAAGAAAGAAAAATCAGAAAAAATTATGAAGAAGGAAGAGGAATTGAGGTTAAAAATTAGAAATGGTTGGATTCGAGAAGAGTGCAGGACACTTACAATTGGAGAACTTTATCTCATGGTAAATACGGTTTTCAACTTCTCACCTTTCATCTTTTTATAGCACATCAGTTTGAGTGTGTGATTTTAAAACTAGGTCATCTAAGCATGGATGGTTATGTAGAGGACCAGAATTCGCTCCTCTACCTCACTATTTAGGACCCTGGCCCCACTAGTTAGAAGATTATTTAGGACCTCCTACTGGGCCTAATTAGCATGGTGTTGTTTATAGGATAATGAAGCCTGAATATTGTTGGCGTCCCTCTTTTGTTGAACTAAAAACTTGGGCCTAATCAACACTTGCTGCCAAACCAGCGTATCTAGTTGGGCCCAAGTTATTGGTCAAACATTTGTTGTATAGCCTTTAGAATTGGGTCTGTAAAAAGATTATTTAACCCTAATTTCATAGAACATGAATAGCTACTCTGTTAAAACACTACAGTCAGAGATTAACTCGTGAAAAATAATTTATTATAGTTGAATCATCCTGATAAAATCATACTGGAATATGATTTTGAGACTGAAGGTGACCCCCAAGTCAAGGTTCTTCCCAACTCTGGACCCGAAGCAGTTAGAATTCCCCAAAAGATGCGGGCTCATCAGTTAGGGGACGTTCTAGATAGACTGGTTTCTGTCGCTTCTTATTATTTCGCAGATTTTAAATCTAAACCTCAAGTAAAACAGTTTTTCTTATATCAAAGCATTAATTTCAAGTGGAATAATTTTACTTTTGTTTCAGTCACCTCTTTCACCCACAAATCGTTCTCATTGCCGTAGCGGTTCTGCATCCTCGAAAAATGTTGGAGTGAGTAGAGGCAAATTAAGAAACCAGGGGGTTCAAGGTTCCGTTTGCAACGCGAAGGCCAACAAACCGTCATCCACTTTGGAAGTAGGAGCGTCTCTGTTGGATGGAAAAGTTTCAAGCACTATTGTCTCGAATACTGATGATCCAGAGAAGCACAAGTTTGTGATGCCCATAAGAGCAGCTCCGCGAAATTTAAAAACCAGTTCCAACCTCAGGAATGATAGCGGTGTTCAAGATCCTGAGGTTATCCAGAAGCTAGCAGCTATTCAAAGACGTTCTAGAGGTCGACGCTCGACAGCTAAATCTGGAACTACGGCCGTTCACCCTTTGCCTTCAAACGAATCCATCGCTGCTTTATCCAAAGATAACATACCTTCAAATGGTAAATTGATATTGTACGGTGAAATTGTTTCATAAAATTAACGCTAATTTGGTATTGTAGCAACAACAGATGGATCTCTCGCACAAATAAAGGATTCAGACAATAATTCTCAAGGGTTGAGTTTCCCTTTGGGAATTTTGTCACCTTCGTTGATCTCTAATAGTACAAATTCATCGGCCATTTCTACTGAATCTATTAGCGAGGTTGTTAATTGCTCGCAGTCTGTGATTACGTCAACAATGTCCAAAGAGGTTTTAGATGGGACGAGCTCTTTTATCATAAATGTAAGATCTGTTATTTTAGAAATGAAATAGGTGTTATTACTATTAGGCTTAGTTTTGCAAACTAGAAAAACTAAAACTTGGATATCCTTAAATATTTAATGCTCTACTGCCCCCAGCTAAGCCTGCATGACAAATTGCTTTTTTACAATTAAAGGGATTATCTGAGATTTTTAAATCCCCTTGAAAGTCGCCTTCTTTTCTAGCTTAGCAGGCGATGTTGACTGTACTGCACAGTCAAAGCTAGGCTATGTGCACAAGGGAAGAGCATTTTTAAGGGCAAATTTCAGAGCAGATGGGGCCTTTAATACGACTTTAACTAACCAAATTCCGGGTTGGTTAGAACCTCCGTTAGAGTTCTTTGATATTTGGCCAAAGGTGGAAGAGTTCTTTGATCTTTTGGCCAAAGGTGGAAGAGTTCTTTGATCTTTTGGCCAAAGGTGGAAGAGTTCTTTGATCTTTTGGCCAAAAGGGGAGGAGTCTTTGATCTTTTGAGCCTAAATAGCCTCCAGCAAACTCCATTAATAGTAATACCCACTTTGTAAATTGCATTATTATAAAATATGAATTGAATTTCTTTAGCCCCTTTCATTAAATGTGATATCTCCTGATGGAAATGTGCAAGAAACTATCAGTAAATTGCGTGTTACAGCGGGAAGTGGGGACTCTCCGCCCCAAATTTCTATCCCTGAAAATTCCATTGTTACAACCGATATGGAGGTTTCTTCTCAACATCAATCCCACAGTATTTGTTCATTATTAGATTTAAGCCAAGGTATTTGATTGTCTCGGATGTAAACCAATTTTCCACATTTCTAATTAATATTTTTTTAGGCTTAAGTCAACTTCCTCAAACTGGATCTGAGCATTTGTTAGATTTTAATTCAAATTCCAGTATTCCTAGTGAGAAACATATTTAAAATAGTTTTAATTTTTTACTAATTATTGTTTCTCTGTAGCTTCTTTTGGAATTTCAACTAAAAATGAAAGTTCTTCCAATCAGCTAGTATCGTTACTTATCAAAGGAGCGAACGAGAATGACCCTTTAGTCTCTAATCAAACGAATTGGCTTAATGGAGAGGCAAGTTGAAATTAAATTAAAGTGGGATGGGTTCCCAAGGCTTTTGTTGTTCTTAAACATTAATAATAATGGGGAAGATATCATTGATATTATGGTGAAAATGGGAAAATAACTTTGATATTATGTTGAAAATGATACTTTTGATATTTAGGAGAAAGGGGAAAGATATCTTTGCTAATGTGGTGAAAGGAGAAATTTATCTTTAGGCCAAAGGGGGAGGGGCTCTTTGATATGATCATGGTATGGAAGAGACATTTTTAACATCTTTTTTTTTCTAATCCATGTTTTATAGAGTTTAGATTACTCGCTGGGTAGTCTATTTGACTCTCCAGTCAAAAATGTTGTCCCTCCGGTCAAGCCTTCTACTGGCTCTACATTGGACACAATTTCAAGGCTGGGCCCTGATGTAAGTTAAAAGAATTAAATAATAATTTCATTGTAGCCTAAACGTTATTCGTGTTATTTTCAGTCCGACACAAATCTTCAGTGCCTCATCAATGATACCAGCGTAGATTACGTGGCTAAATTTGCAGATCTTGCTGCTCAGATTGCTTCGACAGCTGCGACTGACAAGTGCACTTGAGAATTCATCATCTGGTGTTAATTATTTATTTGATTATTTCTATGTTCTAAATATGTTCCAAGTTTTGAGCTTAACGGTAGTTTTTATTGCGTTGGTGTTGAAAAACTTAATTGCCTTTTTAAAGAACTGTAAATATAGAAAACTCCCTTGTAAATTTTAATACTGAACTGCAATAATAACAAAACTAGTTTTTTAATTTCTACGATTATGATTTATAAATATGATCCTTTATTTTCAAAATTTTAAATGAAGCCACCTAAATATACAAAATTTGTTTAAGCGTTAGAAAATATTGGGTTAATCAGCGTAATGTTTCCAAAAGTACAGATTTTCTGGTTAATGCTTTAAACGAGAGAAACAAAATTACCTATTTAATCAATTAATATTTAACAACTAAACAATATCTACAAAATATTTGTTCGAAATATTCAAAAGGAAACTACATTTTTAAGAACTTAATAATCTCTGTATAAATTAACTATCACTTTTATTGGTTAGTTCGCGGCTTTCGTTGATAATGTGTTTGATACCAACCATCCATTGACTAACTTCGCTGACATAATCAACCATCAAACTTAAGTGCAATTTGTGAGCTCCATCCCAGTCTTCGATTTCCATGGCTAAGTCAAGAATTATTACGTTTAAAAAGTGTTTAATAATGGAGTTATTTTCTAAAAATAACAATACCTTTGGCTAAAATATAAACTTTCTGTCGAACTTCGGAACATAACTTATTGCCAGTCCACCAAGTACTAAGTATAGAGAGTCTTTTTGAAACATCCTCACGAACTCTTGGCTAGAATTAAATCCTTACTATTTTTCTTCGTTAATTATATATTTGAGTTCCGTACCTGCATACGTGAAGAACTTAGTTTCATGTAATGATTCAAGATTTCCATCGTTTGATTGTGCATAGAATCATCGTCAATGTCTAAATTCAGAATTTCTCTTTTCGCATCCTCTTTCTCTTCTTTTGTAGCTGCTACGACGCAAGTAGTTTGTCCTGAAGGAGGAAAGAAAACTGCAGGGCAAATAGAAGGCACTGCCGTGTCTGATTTTGGTGGGAGAATAACTACGCCACCAACATTTGAAGGTGGTTGCTCTTCAGTGGGACTCGTATCAGGTACTAAACTACCTATAATTTAGATTTATTAGTAGCCATTGTTATTGTGGATAACTTTTAAATATGTTATCTACCTATTGGCAGTGGTTGGGTTGGGGGTGCGGGATGTCTTATTCTACCGGACAATATGCCTCTACGTGGTACAGTTGGTTGAGTACTTTCGTAAGAAAACACTGGCGGATCATTCCATGCTCGCTCTTGATTACCTTTAAATGTAATTAAAGAGCAGTTAATGTTTAGTTGTCTAATAGATAGATGTCACTACTGAATGGAAGCCAAGGCTTAATGTAGTTTGGCCTAGATTTCTCGCAAAACAAGTTTATACGACTAATAATAGTTTAGGAAATAAAAATAAGGTTATAATTTGATAATACTAACATAAAATTTGATATTTAATTAATTTAAATATATAATTTTTGAAATAAAGGAAGAGATTAAATTTACCTGGCTTCAGGGCCATTTTCCATGGGAGAATACCGGAGACGATCACGTGTGTGCGGCAAGCCAATCGTCTTTTCTCGCACTGTAGCACCGTCCCCCCAAGCGCCCCTGTCGGCTTTAAAGAAAGGCTTGTAAATTTTGAGGGCAGCCTTGGGACGCAACTCCCGGTAATTAATGTTAAATTAGTGTTATTTTCTAATTAAATTGTGTGTTTTTAGCTAAATATCGCGTGTAAAAAGCGATTTAATAGAGTAATGCAGTTTTTAAATGGTATGATTATCTAATAATTAATAAAACGGTCATTGTCGCGTAATTTGGAAAAACAAAGGCTTAGAGTTTGCCGACTTCAAAGCTTTTTCTCATTTCATTTGCTTGCCATGAAAGTGAAAGTGCTGTCATTGACTCGTGTAGTTAGTGCTAGTCTTCTAATTTTATTGTTATGGGGTAAATCCGTAGATGGGCTCAAAATTAAAAGGTTGAGCCCTGGTGTTTCGCTATCGAGCAAAAGTAGCTCAAAAGATAAACTGGTTGGAACGGTAATGACCCAAGCTCCACCGGTTGAAGATTCCTGTTCCAAAACTACTTGTCCCGGCGGTATTCCATCTAAAACCCCTGGTGCTAGGAGTTCATTACATTCGAGTGATAGCAAACCCATAAAATCTGATGAGAAGAAAGAAGAAGAAATAGACGTCAAAAGCTCAAAACCTGGTAATTATTCTTTCACGTATTCATGTCAGTATGTAGAGGGGAATTTATACTATACTAAATTGGTTAGATTAACTTAGTCAGCTTTTTAAATAAAACAAAGGTCCCAGTATGTAGATTGGGAGTATAAAGATGAGGTACGAATACTAGAAAATCAGCAACGGGATAGGACCACAAACAAATCACACTCATACAAACAAAGCAGAAGTAGATTAGTTATCTAAGGTCAGATCAGTGGGCTAGTTTACTTTCTTGAAACCCATTGACTCAAGATCCAAAAAGTTGTAATTTAGGGAGGATAAACATTTAGAGGATGAAATTTTCAAACCAGCACTACTTGTGATGTACCCCTATCAATGGTAGGTTTTACCTAATTATACTTGAGATAATAGGGGTTGTATGAGGTTAAATTTTAGTCAGGTTGGGAACGGGAAGAGAATACCAAACCTGAATGGTCGGGCCTCTGGACAATGTTTATTAAATATTTTTTCAAACCAAGAATTTTTACATCAAAAATTATTTGAAACATAACAAGTATGGAGAAACTCTGTCTATTGTGAAATTTGGGGTTTGTATCTCTGTGAAAATTGGAAAAATCTCAAATAGCGAATAGAACAGTTTCTTAGAATTCTCGATTCAAAAATCCCAGATTTACCAGGTCAGTTTTTGGGTCCCTGTACGATAGATATGAGATAAAAAAGATACATATATATTGTAGAAATGACTGCAATGGAAACTTGAGAACTACATATTGATAGTAAATATCCAAATGACTAAAACTTTCCAAGATATTGTAAGGGCCCACAAAAAACTTTTCAACTCTTATGTAGCGAAATGATCATAAGTTTTCATAACCCAGGGAGATCGCGAGATATAAAATAATAATAAATAATTGTAGCTAGAGTGAAAACGTGTCCTTAACCTACACTTTTTTATAACATGTATGATAATTATTGGATGTCAGGAGAGGCTCTCCTAGCCTTGAACTTAATTAATTTGTTGCATCGGTAAAAATTGCTAAACTGCTTTTTTCAAAAATCTGCGAAGTATAGCTTATATCATTTTCTTCACGCTGGGTGAACCAGTTATCTGTGTTAAGGTTGAAAATCTGGAAATCTTCCAAAAATACCCAAATATATAGTTTTAAAGAAATTTCTTAATCGTTACATTTTTACTTTGAAAACTATATTAATCATACTTCTGATATCTTGACAAGCATCAACTGTGCGTGAAGGCTTCAATACAATGGCAAAATCAGACAGCTACATGTATTTTTTTAAAGGTGTAGTCTCATAGAAAATCATCATAGATATATAAATATCATTAAAGTTGAGCAAGAATTTTTTCCTGAAATATGGCAGTAAAAAAAGTAGTTTATTTGCTCTTATCCTAGATTATGTATGGATTTTGTGGATGCGTTAGATTAGTCACTATAAGCTTATATTTTTACTATCAAAACAAAGCTATATGAGCTCATAAATTGTCTAATCTAATGCTAGAAACTATTATTAAAAGGATTAGTGCGGGCAAAAATAACGTAATAATACTTAAGTGCAGGTGTATTATAATAAAAGAATTCTATACTTTTTTGATGCGCAAAACCAAACGTGACTTGAAAAATCTTAATCTACACTATATTTTGATTCATTTTTGACCATTACTAGGCAGCTAAAATGAAAGAAGTTATTTTTTAAAGTTGTACGATTAAGAAAAGTTCACACTTTGAATACATTCTTGGTACGTTACATTCATAGAAAATTAATTTCAAATCTTATTTGAACCATGGAGGTCCGTAATTATATTTAAGTCTTAGGGATAGAGTATATATATCGTTATTTAAGATCTAAAATTGTGACTTCGCTGTCAGGAATAGAACTTGTTAATAGTCTAACTGGACCATATGAGCAATATATAACGCCATTTCTATGTTTAAATTAAAATTGCAACCATGGAGCAATGAAAACTTTAGACTAATGGTGTTTTTTTTTTTGGAGTTCACTCTATTACTGAGAACTACAAAAGCCATAGACCATTGACTGTGTATTCTATTCAAGGAGAGAGTATATTTACTCTGGTAGTGATAGGAGGAACTTGGAAAGAATCCCTGTCATGCACTTTACAATCAAAACAATAAGGATCTTATTCCTAAACATTAATTTTATGCACAAAAAATGATATCCTTCGCTATTGACTGTTTGACGACCCCTGATTTAAAGAGTATTGCTGTGAAACCTTGAAATCCTGATGTTATTGCTCTATACTTGCCAAAATACTTTCCCTATGGAAAAATGGTATCAATTATACCGTTTGAGATGCGAGTTCATTAAACCTACACACTTCCCAAGTCCTATATGGTCTAATAGGGCTAGTCTAGACCAGCTAGGGTACAATGACGAAGAGAAAATAATCTGAATTTCGTATTAGACCCAGTTTTTTTTTATTTATTTTTGGGTACACATAATTAATTATTTTGAAGATTTTTAGAATTGGAGACACTAGAGTTTTGTAAATTTAAAACCGAATCATAATTATGTTATAATTTTCAAAACACAATGTTGTGTAGGGAAATAACTGGCGTTGTAAAAAAAAAACCTTCCTTTTATATTTTTTAGGTAACGCGTACGATTTTGGAATCATAACATAATTCTGATTTGAGTTTGAGAAGAGGCTCTCGATCCAAAATCTCGCGATTTATTACTGGAAACTTTCCAACCAAGTTTATGAAAGTCTTCAAATTTTCGAAACCCATTTGTGTCTCTCTAAAATACTTCGTAGTAATATTTTCCGTTGATGAAAGAAATGAAAAGTTTTCAGTTTAATTATTTATTGTTTGTTGCTATTCTTTTATTTCAGTTGGTAGTGATGATGAACATAGTTTCGAAGCAATCAGTTTTCTTCATAGACAATTAGACGATGATGCAAATGGAAATATAGATGTATCTGAAAGCGACGAGGTAAACAATTTTATTTAAAAAAAATATTATCTTACATTTTAAGATTATTTTGAAATATATAGGCCTACTTTTTCTGTGTGAAAATTGTCTTATTGACAATATGCTCGGAGCGTGTAGTAATACGGGCTGGTCGAGGTGTGTGGCCTAGTTGTTGCTCTCTATCTATAATTTTATACGATATTTCGTAACATTTTTTGTTCAAGAAATGGAGCTATTTTTTTTTATTTTTTTCATAGCATTAATATATATATGATTCATAAAGTGATCCACTTAACCCCATCGTAAGAATTTAGTGCGGGAGTTTAAAAATCTGTCAATTTGCAATCGCCTCCCAAAATCTTTTTAAACCATTACCGGTGAAAAAATATTTATTTTCAATGGGAGAATGAAGTGTTCATGATTTCCAATAGTTTAGTGTTTCCAGTAATTGATTATTACTGTTGAATAATCGTTTAAATAAGTTTTAACTTAACTATAACTTTATTAAACGGCAGGTTATATAGAAAAGTATGCCTAAAAATATGATAAATGTGTCAAAATTCAAACTTGACCTGTTTGATAGACCTCATCCATCTTGTTTTCACCATTGATATTCCACATTATGGTGGGATCTTATTGATCACTGAAAATATGGAGTTTTGTGATGTATAGTATCGTAAAAGAAAAAAATAAGCATAAAATCGGCATATTCGGTTTCATCACTCATTTATCAATGTTGCCTAGGAATGAAAATTCCATCATTGGAAATAAAATTGACCTAGACCAGTTCTAATTTGGAGTTTTATTATTAAATTAGATACGTAGTATATATAACACTCTCAGAAAGTATAGATTTAATTAACTGGGATATGAAATTGATAAAAAAAAAACTGTTTTCATTGACTTCATTCTCTCTTTAAGATTATATGATTGTGTTGCTCGTATTTTGATGTTCTAGTACATCACCTTGGGTTTTATGGAACTCCTAAACCTTTTTTTATCCATTTAAAGTTAATGAATGTTTTTATTGTCTGCTTGTGAGATACGTTGACAAACACCTATACCAGTACGAGATAGGAAAGATTAACCAAGGTGAAGTGACAAGTTTTGAATGGAATATATATCTTTTTTATTTTTTAATCCAGGTTTTCTTTTACACTCTTTTAATTTGCAATTATAAGAGAAATAAAAAAAATATGAGCCTGGGACGTAAAATTGGTTTTAATCTTAAAAATAATACGACTTAAAATTCTAATTTTGATCACAAATTATTTCTGACGTCAGTCTTACAGAGGAAAGTCATTATTGATTATAATTTAGTATGCAGTGAAAAAAATACCCAAAATATTTTTTCTTTCTTTTCTGTTTAAAAAAACTGATAATTTTTATGCCAAATGAAACTCCATCTTAAAGTTTTGTTCAGTTTTGGTAGTAGGGGACTTTCAAAGCTCACATGCAAGCTAAAATTTTATTATTGATACCTTAAAATATTAAAAACCTTAATGCTTCAAAATTTTAAGTACTTATTTAGAAAAAAAATCAAAATATTTTGTGAAAAATGCCAAAAAAATCTTGCATGCGGACTTCATATGGCAAATATACTTTTAACAATTTCTAGTGCGAACTTAGCTCTCTATTTTTAATGAGTTTCCTCACATCAACACCGGTTGACGTACCCCTAGCTCATATTCAGCTTAAAATTGGGAATATTTTTAGTGTCAGAACATTTGGGAAACATTTTATGTGGAGCGTACTGGTTGAATTTTTTCTCTTTCATTTTCCATATTTTTTCAACCTCTAGGCATATTGCCTAAGAGTAGTGGTATACACCAGAGATTCTATTCTGTTAAAAAAATAGTTTCAACTCGCTAAAGTTTTAATTTTGTTTTTAGCAGCCATATCACCTCGGTAATATATATATCTTTTTGGGAGGGTTGTTTATTTTTCAAAATTTAAATACTTTTTTAAATGAATATTAATACTTCGTTTCAAGTTAATCATCGTGGAAATTTAAATTAAAAGAGTTATGTTATTTTTACTAGACACCAGAATTTTTCTTTCATTAATAGAAATTATTTTTAAACATGAAACATTTAAAGGAGGGTCAAAAGAAAATGATTTTTATTGATTCTACATTTAAAAATAAGACATGTTTGCGTATTAAAACTTTCAAGAAGTGTCTGTGAATTTCTCTGATTTTCGCATAAAATTAAAAGGATGACCTCCAACTAATCAAATGACTCGCAACCTTTTACTTTATAAAATCCCACGACTGGTGCCGCGTCACAGTCTTAAAATTTCGTTCTTGATTATTTTCACGCGCACAATTGTGCGTACAATCGCGCGTGTCTTGGATATTGTATGAAACCAAATGTGGGAAGTCTTTTGATTAGTCAAAGGTTCTGAATGCCAAAAATTCAGACATTTCCCCATTGTTTTTGTACCCAAACAAGTCATATTTTTAATAGAAAAATCTATGAAAAATCATTCGATTTTTCTCTTTAATAAGTTTTATACGTAATATTTTATTTTATATCATCTCTGACATTTTGATTTTCACTTTATGGCAGTTCCATTTACATCAATTTTTTAACTCTCTCGAAGTATAATTTACATCACATGCTCTTGTATGATGTTTTACTGGTATTTTATGATGTAAGATCCATTTAGGCTTTTTTTTTACGCCTACATACTACCAAACTATGGTAACCTTGATATTGTTATATGGTATCATGCAGTTGTAGGAAGTATAGTAAAAATCTCATTTATTTAGAACAAAAGGTTTTAGAAGGTCAAGGAAAACCTATAAAATGTGTTAAAAATAAATGTGCGGCAATTTTAAATACTATAAATTATACTGTGGGAACCTGGAAACATGTTTACAATAAATAATTATATAATACAAATAACAAGTTAAAATATCACTTCTAAGTTTATCAATATATAATCTTAAGGATTTCCGATTTCCGTTCCTGTTATATTTGGCCGGCAGTTGAACATTTTAGCTCTGTGTTCAGGCCGGGTTTTAAATCCTGTTTGTGGTTAATTAATTTTCTGTAGATATTACGATGAAAAGTTATAGATGTTTTGTTACAACGCTCAAAGCTTATTTTTCCAACATTTTCAGTTTCTTAGAGATGAATTGCAGTATGAGAATGCGGGTGAACGTCAAAAAACATTTCACGGTAATGACAAACACATTAGCGTGGATGAATTATGGCGAGCGTGGAAAACCTCTGAAGGTGTGTAACACCTTATTTTTTAACAAATTGCAATCAATTTTTAAAAGTGTTTAGTGACTTGAGTTTCTCACAAAAGAATACACCTACATTACAGTAGCTTTTAAAAAATGACCCAGAACATCTTAAACTTTTGTCATTATGCTTCAAAGAAAATTAGGAAAATTAAACTTTAAAATCTTAAAAAATAGCCAACAAGAAATTATACGCTAAATAAAAAACAAAAATACTAATAATGCGATTTATGTTCACTCGATGGACCAGACCACCGGAAGCCCAAAGTTCAATCTGATAAAGTTGAAATTTTAGTTAAAGAAAATGATGACTCTTTTAGAAAAATGTTGGAAACTTATTTTTATTAAAAATATTTTCATAATATAAACATTGAACCTGACCTAGTTATTTAACTTTTAAAAATAGACAGGGAACTCCAATGCTTCCTGCATGTGCTCGAGATCTCTCACACGCGCAACATAAATCAGGCTACAGTATTGAACTGTATTTTTAAAAAAACTGTCTTCAATTTTTAGAGCCCCTTTAATATCGCCTTCATTTCTTGCTTCACAGACAATGTTGGGCTTTAAAAGCCCAGCGATATAAGATCTCTGGCCATAACAACTTGTACTGACAAAGTTATTCTGAGTGCATTGCCATTAGTATATTTCTAAAATATTAGAGTTAATAATCTAGTCCCTTGGACCAGTGATCCTCAGTTTTGAATTAAAAAAACAGTCCAGGCAATTAATAAACTGTCTATTTCGGGTCAAAATAGTCGCCCGCCAAGTGTTTACTATTTTGGACCGAAAAACAGGCCAAAATAGCTGGGTATTCTATTTTGGCTTTATTTTTCAGGATAAAATAGTAAACATCTAGTAGAACAGACCGAAATAGTAACAGTCGATTTCTAAGCCTAAGTACGACTTTAATTAACAGGCTATTCAAATCAATTTTAAATTAATCACCGTCTGTCTTTTTGTAAACTTATTTTTATAAATTATAATATCAATTCTTGACAAAGAAGTTTTATTATGAACATAATTAATTTTCAAAAATGTTAATAACTTTGTGGAGTTGTAAATTCCGTTGCTCAATTAAAGGAAGAATGCAACTTAACAACAAGTGTTTTTTTTTTCCTTACAATATAAATAGCCCTAATCCACCAGTAAAAAAATGTTAAAAAATTAATAAACTACAAATAAATTTAAAACTTACCCGGAAAATAGGCTTAGCTGGTTTCATTTCTTCGCATTGATGGGTCAGTGACCAATCAATATTGAAAGTCTCATGGAGACCTGCCCTTGTTCTCTGACACATCAATGCAAAGAAATTCAAGATCTACATGAATCCAGCTAAGCCTATTTTCCGGATTAATTTTAATTTATTACTAGTTTAATATTTGATTAATTTTTTTACTGATGGATTTGGCCTATTTCAGTGATAAGGAATCCTTAAAAAAAGCTTTTTGTTAGGTTGCATTTTCCCTTTAAATATCTTTTTCATATATTTTATGTAAAAAATAGTGCATAATTGGACTACGGAGCAAACGATACAGTGGTTGGTGCAAAATGTAGAGCTACCTCAATACGCTCAAGTCTTCCAAGAACATAACGTAAACGGTGCCAACCTACCAAGGTAAGGCTAGAACCCATTCATTTTTCAACCCTTTAATTGATTTACACCTTAAGAGTACCCTTTTTTTTTTCTGTCAAAGTGTTTATTTTTCTGGTGTCAGAATCAACTTCCGAAAGGTTGTAAAGATGATTTTTTTCTTTTTACATCTCATTAAAGGATGGCTGTTCCAAATATGCAATATCTAACCCAGGTGCTTGGCATCAAAGATCACCGACATAAACAAAAATTGGCTCTTAAAGCCATGGATGTGGTGCTCTTCGGACCTCCCAGACGTAAGTTGTAGATCGAATAGAGACTCTAGTATCTTAATTGACACGCGAGGGGTGTCTATTGTAAACAGCTTGAGTAATAATGTTACTCTATGCCTCTCTCAAATCCTCTAGCGTAACATCTGTAGTACATCAAGAAACTAGCTAAATCTATTTGAAAGATGGGGTTCTTTTTATTTTTGTTTGAGTATAAGTAAAAGGAGGGAGATCCTTATTCCCAAATAGAAACGTTTAAAGAAACCAACTTGGTTGAATTTAAGCATTTATTATTTTAATCGATATGTGAGAGAAATGTTTTTCAAATGTTTTGAAGGGTCTTATACATTTAAAGGGAGAATGCAATCCGATAGGGCAACAAGTGATTTTCTATCGTTTAGCACTCAAGCTCTGCTTGGATTCGATAGTATAAATTCAAGGACTTTTATTTCATTCATTTTTTTTTTGGAATCTTAGGCCTATTTTCTCAAATATTTAAAATTTTGCTATGAAATTTTCATTATTACTAAAATTAATGGAACAGAGAAAAACTAAAGAAGCACTTTCTTGATTATACATTTTTCTGAATCGAAAATCTAGGAAAAATACAAATTTTAATTTTAAGCATCTTAATATGAAAAGAAAATGTTTGAATTTTTAGGACTACGGATGATCCTGACAGAAAATTTAAATTTCCCCCCTCTTTCGATTTTTATAACACAACCATTTGACACTGTTAAAATCTGTGACCCGAAAGAAAGTATTCGACATACCATAGGGATTTTTAAAATGTTTTGGAATGTAGGTTGTTACTGTTGAACCAGGATTCATACGAACCTTGAATATCCAAATTTAGACCAAAAGTCAAGGAAAATTTCGCATGTAGCAGGAAAATCAGGGAATGTTATTGAAGTAAAAGTTCTTGATCATAAAAGTAAATTACACTAAGTTGGTACGGCCTTAATCAGCTAAATTCTTAGTTTTTATTAGGGTTTTTCAAAGCATTTTGTGCACCTGGAAATATCGTAGAAAATTCACTTATTTAAACCAGGAAAAATTATGAAAATTGGTTTTCCAAATTTGGCGTGAGCCCTCTGTCTGTATGAACCAAATTCAGCTCTAAACAAGTAAAGAATGGTCGAAATAATATAAATTATACTTGTATTAAGAAGATGAAAGGCGATTTTTATCGATCACCTATACTTATGTTTGTGGTTTTGTAATCATAGTTTATCAAAGCTTGTCGTTACGAGATGGTGATACTGTTTTTATTTGAGGCGCGAAATTAAGAATGTGCTTCTTTAGTTTTCATTTATCTTTTAAGCAATCTTTATTTAGTTATTAATCTTAAACTTCACTGGAGTTACTGTTAATTTCATATGTAGACCACAATTTCATCAAAGACAGCCTATTGGTGCTGTTATTGGTAATTTCCATTGGAGGGTGCTGGTTTGCTTATGTTCAACACAAACATTCGCAAGCTCACATGAAGAAAATGATGAAGGACATGGAGAGTCTTCAGCACGCCGAAGAAGCCCTGGAGGTTTTGGCCAAAGAGTTGGACAAAGCCAGAGAAGAAAACCTGCAAAGAAAAATCAAAGAACGAGAATCTGGCAATCTTTTGCGAGCTGGTCGGGATTCCAGTAGGGCTAGGGAGGCTGCCATTAATGGGGACGTTACTGGGGTCTCCAGTGGAAATTCGTCCCCTGAGGAAGAAATATCCAAGAGATTAGAACTGGAGGAAGAGTTAAGAAGAACCAAAGAGCAGCTGGCGAGAATGGAGCAAGATTTTGAAGCTCGTTCTTGGTCGCCTCCGCAAGCGTTACAACATTGGCTGCAGCTCACTTACGAATTGGAACAGAAACATTATAACGCTAAAAAGGCGAACGCCGAGCAACAGTTGGCCGCTGCTAAAGAAGGGGTGAGATTGAATGTTAGTGGAGAAACTTTGCCGCTTATTGGCTTGATCGTAACTAATAGGAGATTTCTTTCAATTTTAACCTTTGGCGTAGTGCGAAAAAATTAGAAAAAGAAGATCCAGTTTCCTTGGAACTTTTAGAATCGCTCATGGTGGAGTTATAGATGATGTAGATAATTGGATACTGCAAGCAAGGTAGGTTCATCTTGCTTTTGTGAGCTAGTAGTTTTTAACTTCTTAAGCTCTTTGGAGTTTTTAATTGGTAGTAAAGATTTGCGTTATTACTCGATAAGATTTATAAATTAGTACTCTGTAAATAATCGCGGAAATTCCAAAAATTTAAAATGATTACTCGTTAAAGGGATATTATTAGCTGAAATGTATTTTTTCTGATTTATGTTAAAATATGGCTCCATGAATATTTTTACAATTTCCTCCAATCAGTGGCCATATTAAAAGGTAAAGAGAGTTTACTTTGTATTTCGTATAGAAATATAACAAATCTTGCGTATGTGGACTATTTCCTCGCAATGCCAGAGTGAAAACTTGCTTAATAAAAATTAAAAACGCTAGTCTTCTTTTAAAGCTTAAGAAATACTAGATAATCAATTTAAAAAAAAATTACTCTCATTCTCTATAGTCAAAATTGTTAAGGAAACCCTCACCCGTAAACTTTTTGACTAAGTATGGTACATTTACTTTCAGGGCGGCACTTTCGGAAGTTACAAAAGATCTGCAAGAAAGACTTCAAAGGTGGAGGCAAATTGAGCTACTGTGCGGTTTCCCCATCGTGATGAATCCAGGTCTGCAGAAATTGGAGGCCATCCTCAGGGGTACATCAGTTGCCAATGGGAGTACAGTGACACTGGGACATATTTCAGGTTAGGGGTGGGGGCTGCGGCGGCCGCAGGACAAGATGTTTTTTTTTTTTTGGTTTTTTGGTTCTATTTCTTTTCCATTTACATGTTTACTATCTTATTGATATAAAAACACACACTTACATTCTTATATCTATCTACAAACGTTGAAACGCGTGTAACGCCACTTTTCCTTCTTCGTAGAAACACTTAATTTAGTTCTATCTTTTTTCGACTTTTGTTTTGCATCTTTTGTCAGTTTGTTAGTCGTGCTTTATTAACGCGATTGGAAGGTATCTTTTTAAATCTAACACGCTTCGGCGATGATTGGTGGTATTTTCCGTCTATCTCTGTCTACTTCTTCAAAACCTTTGAGGAAACTCTGGCCCAAATTCTTTCATTGCTTGACTTATAACTTTTGTATTTTTTCGTTTGAATTTTTTTGTAGATTCAAAATTGAAACGTTTTATTGCAGCGAGGAGCAACATGTCTCGCAGTTGCAGCGAAGGGACGCTGCTAGATGAAGATACCGTCGCCGCTCAACAACAACTTCCTCAAATGCAACCCTTTGTTGGAGGAGGAAATTCAGCAGGTTAAGCATCAGTGTTTTTTTTATATTATCGTCTCGCTTTAAAAAAACTATTGAAAACCCTGTTAAGTTAAATACTCGTTAAATAAGTCATTCTGCAAATTAACTTTTATTTTACTAATGGTGATGGGTTCTTTCTTTCTGTTTCTTTTATACTTTAATCTTTTTGAAACGATCCTTTGAAAACCCGACCACTTTTCTCTCTCTGTCTCTTCTTTTTTTTCCTTTAACACTTTAAAAACACGTTACTCTGGCTGCGAATTGAATGGAATGCGATGAATTGTTGTCTTCCGGGTTGATGCGGTGCCGGTGGTTTCTATCTTTCTATCTTGTTTGTGCCCGCGGTTGTTTCTCTAACCTACGTGACGCTGTCCAGTGCAGCAGTTGGTACACCGCTCGGCAGCCCTCTTCTTGGCCTCCGTACCTCCCGCTTGTCTGAAGTGCGGCGTACAATGTCAACCAAATCCCGCGCATCGGAGCGCTAGGGGAAGCATTGCTTCCATCGGATCCAATGCTTCTTCTAGTTCTTTACAATCTCAACTTACACCCGTTCTAACCGGTGTAGAACTTACTTATAGTAACGGTGAGGAGAAATTTTGCGCAGTTTTGTCTCTAAATCTACGGTTTCTAACCGTATTAATATCATTTCTAATATACGCTAACTGATTTCGTTTAAAGGCCAAGTCTCGTAAAAAGTCATTCTTCTTAGCTTTTAGAAAAGGCCTTGTTAAATTTAATTTTAAATGGATACTAGACTCTAATAAATAATTTTTAATCAATTCGGACTGTTCAGATACGCGTAAAAAACGTATCAAAACGCACCAAAGGTTTTGCCGTAATTCACTGTTAATTATGAAAGTAGTGAACTAAACTCACTAAGCCTAAATCTGTTCAGTAAAAATTTGAGACTGAAAAAAATCTTGAGAAAACTGAGGTGCTTATGCCAATAAAAATGGTGCATGAACCAATTTGAATCTTTAGATTCATTCACCATTTCAAAGACGATCCCTCATTGGCGTCAGCAATTGAGCCCTTTTGAAATAAACTGAAATTTCTTCGAGCATAATTTTTAAAATGAGATAACTGTGAATTACCACAACGCAGTTTAAAAATAACTTCTTTCCAGTTTTTAGTATCCCGTTTAAAACAAAAATTAAAATAATATTCTAGATTAATTTCATTTAATGGTTTTGTTATTTTTGACTAAGTTTGTCCGAAATACGTTTCACCAGACTTTTCCTTTAGTCGCGTTTTAAAGCGAATCTAAACCAATACGCTTTCTACTCGCTTTTAGGTAGTTATCGCGTTTTTAATTTTGTTATATATGAAGTTGCTCGCGTCGGTAGTCTGATCTGTTCGAGGCTAATTTATTTTCCCTTTGTTGCTCGAATTGTTAGGCTCAGTTATAACAATGCCTGGCTACGTAAATGCTCATTTACCACCACCAGGAGTTGTTTCGGAGTTGCGACGCGAGCATGTTCAAATGGGCCGGCTCGGGTCATCCAACTCTTTGAGTTCGGAGAGCAAGAGTCAGCCAGTCCCGGCTGTCTCTGCTTCTCAACTTAGTCAGCTGGATGAAGAAGTAGACACGGACGATGAGGTGGATAATGGGGAGCTGGATGATAACGAAGAAGTCAAAGGAGCCATTCTCCCGCCACCCCTCGCTGCTACTACTAACTGCGGACGTGCTTCTTCCGCCCCACCCGAAGATAGAGTCGCCACCTTTATCGTGGGTGGAGATAGGTAAAGTGACCAAAGCAAATTCTAAAATCTGTATAAAGACGTGAGAAAAACGCAGCCAGACGCTCGTTCCACTCCCCCTTTTAGATTATCTTTAAAGCTAGAATTAAGTAAATTCTTATTTAATCATTTACTAATCCAATATTAATTAACTAACCAATTTTACGTGGTCAATGTTTTAACATTTTTGTGTGTTTCTAAATTGGTCTTCTCAGAATCTTTTTTCCTTTCCACCAAACTCAACCATAAAAATATTAAAGTGTTGGGCCAAAACCTGTAATGAATCGCTATCAATATTAGGCTTTTACCAACATCAGTATTGCCTTCTAAATTGCTGGTATTGATACTGATATTTGGAGGGGACATATGGTGTTCTTTTTCAACTAGTTTTTGAGCCAAAACTCCGTCCAATGAGAGCTAGCCCTCAATGAGAGCCGTCATTGATGTTAGAACTAAAATAAACCAATACAGTAAATTTCTGTTGAATTTTATTTAAAAAATTTATTTAAAATTTGGATATCAGTATCTGAGCAGTTAAATTACGATATCGGCCAACATTATATTAAACCTATTCATTAGCAATTAAATTAAATCCATTTATCTTTACTCAGTCCGCAGGCTGTCTCGTCAACGTCCCAACGAGGCCGCGTAGTAATAAACTCAACAGCAGCAGGCATAGCTGTGGCTCCACATCATTCCCCTAACTATCAACAGAGTTCTTCCTCCTCATCTTCTTCAGCCAGCGCGTTATTGGGGCGACCACCCTCTTGGCCGGAAGTTTCCTCCGCCAATCTGTTGGCGCGTACCGATTCGACAGACTCCTGGGAAACTCCCGTCAAAGGGGCTGCCGTAGCCAGTCAAATATCGCCCAGTGGTTCAATTTCTTCTAGCGGAGGAGGTAGCGTTTCTAGCCGACGTAAAAAAAGCAATCTTATGTCGTCCTTGCGACAAGGTTTGCCATCCAACCCGCCACCTACGTTAGAAGAAGAGAACTCTACGGACTCCGCTTCGGTAGACGAAAGTGATAGTCGTAAAGAAAAAAAGAAAACCTCCTTATTTTCTAGATTAAAGAAGAAAAAAACTTGAATTTCATTCTCATCCCATAGCGGTCAAAATTCCTGCCCACTATGGATTTAAAATTTAACAATGAAACGCGTAGGATAAAAAAAGATAAAAGCTATATTTTTGGTGCTTTGAAGATATAAATAGACTTAAAACAAAAGTTCGACTCGAAAAGGAAATACTACGATATATTTTTGCGGTTCGTAACAAAAAAAAGTTCGAGATCATCAGCCCAAGAATTTTTGAAGAAAAAAAAATGGGATTCTTCTACAAGGAAGTAAGATTGAAATTTTCCTTCTTTATTTTTAAGACGCTACTATCCTTTGGTTTATCGCGTATACCCAGGGTCTAGATTTTTTTTTATTTGTTAAGTTTAAAGAGTGTATTACCGCTACAAAAGGATTGAATGGTAATTTTTCCATTACCAATCGATATTTGTAACAATGTTTTACTTAATTACTCTTTTCCTACCTTTCTTTGTTATCCGCATGAGGGGTCCGACATTCATAGGAATAGAAATTTATAGAATTAACTAAAAAAATAGTCTTTCCTGAATCTTTTCCTACTCTTGACGAAATGGTAAGATCTCCTAAATAATAAAACCCCTCACAAAAAACTACAACCGGTGTTCTAATATCTTAGATATTCCATACTACGCCAAATCTTTGAACTATTTAGTTTCGGAATCTTGAAATCTCACAAATTTTAACACATTACTAAGAAATTACCCGCAAATTGGCTTTGAACTCTTGAATTCCCAGAAGTAATGCCTTTGAAATCTTTCACTCTTTGGAGATTTGGTGATTCTTAATTAGGAAGAATCACCAAATCTCCAACAACTTTTTCACACAAATTGATGCCTTAAGCTACCTTAATAGTTTAAAAAACGTTAAAACTATTATCTAAGCAAAATTACTTCATTTCAAAACTCCAAAACATCAACCACGGAGGAGGGATAATGGGAGAGCCGGCAGTTTTGTTATTTGGGAGGAGGTGGTGGTGCAGTTGGAGATGAGGTAATACCTTTTAACTGATATGTCCTGCGTCTTTAAAGCAGCGATCTTACCATATACATAGTCATCTGTTTAAAGTTATTGCCTGGAACACTCCATTTTCTTATGTCTAAGTCCCCTTGTCATCCCTCCTTCGTTCTTAACCCGTAAAAATAAAAGTCCAATGAACACCGAAACAAAAATTAGAAAACTGTGTGTGTCAAGCTCTGGATCTTAAAAAAATGTTAAGGAAAGCATTCTTGGTAAAGAAAAGTGGAATTTGATATGCCATCAATTTTGGGGTTTTTTCCAAAAAGTGCAATATATTAAAAACTAATCACTCTTTAAAAAGCTAAAAGACAATATTTCAAACTTAAAAAAAAAAAAAAAAACAATAAAATGAAATTTAAATGCAATCAAAGTAGTAATTCCAAATTTCAACCTATCTTGAAACTTTCCCAAAATCTAATTAGATGTGTAATTTCGGCTTTAGAGTCAAATGAAATTATTTTTGCAAAGTTTGGAATATTGTCTTTCGGGTTTTTAAAAAGTCAACATTTTTAAAATAGTCCACAATTTGAAAAAGCTCAAAAACTGATGGCATATCAAAAACCATGCACCCCTCCCAAGATGGCTTTTACTCAACCCTAACTGAAGCAATGAGCGGGAAATTCACACTCGCAGAGTTGGTCTTCCCAAAATGATTCAATCTCTGTGTTTTTAATGAATCTAGAAAAACATTGATAACTCAGTGAAATGGGTGAAAATTTGTTAAAAGTCACACACTGGGTTTAAATTTTTAGATTTTCCAATCCCTTAACACGAATGAATGTCTGACCTTTCGCTTCATGAACCCCTTAAATTAATTTCCCCCATTTTAGATTTTATTTTATTTTTTATTTAAGATTAAGAAATATACATTGGTTAATATAAAGGTATTTAAACCAGTTATAGCTTTAATTAGTTAATTGATTGTTTTACTTAGTTTTTTTCACCAAAAATGTATTATTTGAAAATATGTATGGCAAATTCAAAAAGAAAAAAAGAAAGAAAAAAAATTCAAGAGTCGAGAGAGTACGAATTATGGCAATAATTTAGAATCAATATATATTTTCTTCCCAAGGCATTTAAGTACTGATATTTAATCGAAACTAATACAGTATTCCGGAACTATAGATTAAAAGAGCTCAATTTAAAACCTCTCTAGGCTTGAATTTATAAAAATTACATTTTCTTTTTGAATTTGCTCGGAATCAGTGAGAAATTTAATGGTGAAAAAGCTGAGATAAAAACCGAAAATTACATGCGTTATTATATCAAGTTGGTGTTAAATAATCCCCCTCCTCCTAATTCACACTTAAAATTAATGTTTTCTTTTAAAATTAATGTATTAAACCAATCTACTCAATTGATTTCAATTTTAAGAGTGCCATGGTTAAAACTCATAATTACTCTTTCAATATTGTTGGTATTTAAATTATGTACCATCATATGCTCACGAATTTGGTCAAAAAGACTTCTTTAGATTTAAAACTAAGTGAATATAGGTTTAGTGATGCTGTCAGCCTGTCACGTGGTTTCCTAGAGATAATGGATTTGTACATTCTGATAGAAAACTAAAACTGATTCTAACGATACTTCAAACCATGGTCGGTTTAATCGAGCTGGGACAGCATGCAGAAACTTAAAAAATTATCACATTAATTAGGAGCTAAAGCCAAAATGGTGAATTTGACGCCAGCTCTCCAAGATAGTAGCGCCAAACCATTGGGAAAGTATGTTGACCGCTGTTTAGTGTCAAATTCGCCAATTTGGGACTGTTGAGGAAGTGTGGATATTTATGAAGCTCCACCTCATGTCCCACTTTTTGTTTGATATAGTTTATCAATGAGGCTCGATAGTTTACACAGAATTTGGGAAAAAAAATTTAAACCTTAGGCAAATATTTCAGTTTAAAATAATTGTTATTGGTCAACCAATCAAAAACAGTTCCTTGACATGTACCAAAATATTTAATTTCTCTGACCTTTTGGGCCAATTTCCAAAATCGATGACCTTTCCAGGTGTACGAACCCTGTATAAAGACCTAGGAATTTATGGAGTATCAATTTAATCACGTAGTTTTAAATCAAAAGTTCTAGAGGATAAAATTCTTAAGACAAACGCGTTTACCAGTGGCATCTTTACAAGCAGCTTTTATTTTTAAAACATATACTTTTACCAATTGAGAAGTTAATTCTTCCATTTACGTAATTTTTGAAGATGGGCGAAAGACTCATCTTTCAATAAAAATTCTTAATCTAAATTCATACGCATTTCCTAGTCCTGACTATTGTACGGGCATTTGCTTGTAAAAAAAATGAAAGCCAAACCTTTTACAGGGTACGAAAAAGATAAATTTAACAATTAAAAAAATCCAGTTTAATTTAAAAAAGGCTCGATCATTTCCAAACCCTGATGTTTTAGTTATATTATTATTTATTTCATGAAAACTAACCCTAATAACTTAGAGGATCTCTTAATTAACTTAAAAAGGAAAGGCTTTTTTTAAATCTTATAACTAATTACAAAGTGAATATGACATCAAAACCCCCACCCACCAATCGTTTTCAATAGAAACTGAAGCCTATAATAGGTTTCTGGTAGAAATAATAGCATACAATACGTAACTATATGAAAGCGCTCGTGTTTTAACGAAAATTAAAAAAAAAAAAAGAAACAAAAAAAAAATGTAATTTATCAATTGTATAAAAGTTATAATGGAAGAGGCGTAGATTGAGCTAAGTGTGACAAAAATTAAGAAATTTATCAAGAATATACATGTCAGTTACTCGATCTGGCCAAAAAAAGCCTTACTTTTAAACCACTCCTTTTCTGCTACGCATTTCAAATAAATCCAGCTACCCTTTGGAAAGATATAAGTGTATCCTGATCCCATTGGATCCGGCCTTTGGTAAGCCATATTTGGCATGCATCAAGAAGACCCTAGAATTTGAACCTTAAGCACGTAGTACACCACCTAGCTTTTATTGTACTATTTGTTATGGCTAACGTCGTCCACTAAGCCAGAAAATAAAGCGACTTTAAAGGGGTTTTACAAATTATAGCTAAGTATTTAGGAAGATTCTGGGAAACCTTTGGACCTCTTAAGACTTCTCTTCGTGAGGTATGGTAATAATTTCATAATTTTGCACTGTTCTAAGATACGCCCCACGTTCATTTACTATCTTCTCCTTTGATTATTAAGTATTCAAAAAATGCTGCAGTGATTTAATTTTACAAATTTGATTGAAAATGATTGGGGATAGTTATAAAAAATTTAGTCACACTTACGCTTAAAACACGTCACTTTTGTTTATACACCATTTCTTTTTATTGGCATAAAAACAAACCAATGTCGTTGCGGTGATATCCTACCTATATACCACCTATTTAATAATTTTAATTTTCTTCCCCCTTTTCGAAAACAAAAACTCTTTGTATATAAATATCTAGAGGTATTAATGGGGGTTTTATAATTTTTATTTTATTTTTCTTCGGTGGATGGGACAGTTGACTAATTAAAAAAGGTCAAAAAAGTTTAAGGAAAAAAATGCCAATTTCCATAAACGTGTATAAAAAATATTAAAGTAATGGATTGTTATGGCTGTTTTTGAAAAAAAAAAAAAAAAAAAAAAGGCTTTAAAAAAGCTGCGTTTACATGTAAATATGTTAATCTACAATCCAAAATAAATTACCTTTTAATATAATGTAGGTAAAAATATACTAAAGAAAATATAAGGTAATTTAACTGTTAAAAAAAAAAAATTAAAAAAACTGAATACAAAAAAAAATTGAAAAGATGTTTTTGAAAAAGTAACAAAACTACAAGTTGATTCTCAATATTATAGTTTTTATTTTACATTGGTATAAAATACAGTTTTATTTTAAGGTGAAAAAAATTACAGAAGATAATTGGCGAGTTGGGTATGTGAACTTACAAAATATTTGTTTCGCTTGTACTTTAATTTGTTCCAAAAATTGATATATTGTTTTGATTTGGTAGGGGTATGTAAATAGTTTGAGGTATATTCAAATGGTGATAAGTAAATTATAACTTCTAACCCTTACCAAAAAAAGTTAGTCTTAAGAGGTGTTGTGGAAATTTTCCATTATGTCACGAAGTCTGGGGGAGGTCTAAAAGACTTCCCAAAGTCTTTTGTAGTGTTCTCGAGGACCTCTTCAGATCAGACTTCTTTTTTTCAGTAAGGGAAGTAGCCAAATGAGGCATGATCTCTCATTTTTCGTGTCGAAAAGGTTTGTATAGGTTAGGTTGTATTGCTACTAATTCATGAAGGAGAGAGTTAAGGTTTTTAAGTGGGGCCACTGGCCCATAGTTATCTAAGAAACTATAGCGGCGTCAAAGGAGACCGCTAGAGACTGTACCACTTGTGCGTGAGAAGGTAAAAATGGAGGGGGAGGTTAGTTGCCTATCAAACCCACAGACGGTGTGAAAAGAGGATTTTTCAAAATTTCGATTTGTTTAGAGGGGTGTACACTATGAGAAAGGTATTCTGGATGATTGATAACCATTATAGTCTTATTATACAGTTTAGATATGCAAGAATGTAGGCTACGTTTCTACTGAACTGAACAATCCGGGCCCATATACCCAATTTTAATTTGGCTACTCAGAGGTTTTAATTTACTTATAAAATAGTTAATGGCAGATATGTAAGTAGATTTGA
Organism: Odiellus spinosus; assembly: GCA_963920705.1. Taxonomy (NCBI): domain Eukaryota; kingdom Metazoa; phylum Arthropoda; class Arachnida; order Opiliones; family Phalangiidae; genus Odiellus; species Odiellus spinosus. Next base: position 8,935,189 of record OY987226.1, on the reverse strand, counting down.
CAAAATGAAAACATTAATCTTAGCTCAAATATACTTTTGTTCAAGGGTAGTTTAACATTTTGTATCAATCCACGCCTCAGCTGTTCCCGTTATTGAACAGTATAGTCATAATTGTTCAATTAGTTGATTTCTTTAAAGAGAGCACGAAATAATGACCCAGTAAAAGTAAATACAAACAAATAAATAGATCAAATTCAATCTTTAACTTATTCGAGAATTTCTAACGATAATGGATCATTAATAGAGAATCGCTTCTTGTTGGGCTTTTAATGTCAGGGGGTGGACAAGACAGCCTATAGCCCGCCTGAATTTGATAAGAAGTAACAAAATTGGCCCAGAAATAGCTCTGGGGGGCCTGTAATATAAGTTAGAGGGGCCCTAAATTCTATCTTGACTCATTCGTTAAACTGAAGAACATCTATGAAATCTTTGATTTAGAACATTTTAACAATATTTCCTGTTTCACTACTTCATGCTCCATTTGAAGGTAAACTGATTATAAACTTTTGGGTAATTAATTTGTAACTGTTGATTAATATTAGTCATTTTCACAATGTGCCTTCGCCATAATCCTTAGGAGCTCTCAGTCACATTGATCTTGGGCAAAAAAAAAAAATTCGGCAGGCCCGCACAACTATGATAATCACACGCCCCATCATTTTGGTATAAAATTTCAGTCCTTTAAAATGAGGCTCAAATCATTCAAGGGGTACCTTAACAAACTTGCGAGGAGAACCTGATTTCTTGCTCTTTCTTTCTTAAAGGGTGACACGTAGCTAAAACCAATGAGATTTTATGGCCAACAAACAGAGCTGCCACCCGGTAAAAAAATTGGTAATATCAAGAGATTTTTTTCATGCACTTTGTAAAAATGAATGTGATCGAAAGATACTGATAGCTATTTATATAAATCGCGCAAAAAATTTGTGAAGGCACCTTTAGGCGATTTAAGGTTTAATTTTAAGTCATTCATAGATATCTAACTACATAGAGATGTAGCTACAAAATAATACATGAATGAATGGTGTAAAATTGAGCATTGGTTTAATTTTAACAATTTTTATAATTGTTTCAGGAATTTGTTTGGGTGGAATTTCATTAACGCTTTTTTCGTGGAATCACTTGAAAATGAATGAATTTGGTCTCTTAATGGAAGCTAACTCTGGCAAGACTTTTGATTAAAAAAAATGGTTTCTAAGATAATTGGAAGGGTCAGAACAAGAGGAAGAGCTTCGAAAAGATCAAACTACTTCAGCACCAATATGGCACATTTAATACCAGATTACAAAAACAATGGTGAGACTGATGCCATCATCTTTTAAAAATAATGTTAATATGGTGGGAAATTTGCAATCTTCATTTAAGTATCGGGGATTATAGGTATGCGAGCCTTGGACTCTAGAACTTACTCAAGACTCGGCTAGACACCCTAAAATACTCGCGCAACTGTAGTGGACACTTTCAAAGCTTGTTCTCTTGCCCCTGGCAACCCCTCGGAGCAAACAGATCTTGTTACAAACTGCGTGGATGCTGCCCCATCTAATCATTTTCCCTAATCACGAGGAATTGTAAATTGCGACAAAACTAAATGGATTGATTATGTAAGTTTATATAAAAATACTGTTGGATTTATATAAAAAATAATTATAAATGCCGATAAAAAAGTTAATTTCAGACTTATTTTAGAATCATCGTAATTGAGAAAATATTGTAATCACACCTTTCAGCCATAATTATCTATAAAAGTTTGTTTCAGGCACTTTTTGATTATTGTATACGTATATACAACTTCTCTAACTTCAATATGAAAGACAAGGAACTGCGTGGAGAAGTCTTATAATTACAAGTTATTTAAACATTTCCTAATTTAACGTTCAAATTGTTTTAGAATATATAGAATTCCATTTGCGTCGATCGTCACAAAAACTTTAAAATCTCGTGAAGTGTAAATACGCTTCATGTCTTTCCCCTTAACAAAAAATTTCTGAAGCATTTTATTACTCTTTACGTCCCACCAACAAATTTCATTCGCTACCGAAACTAAACGACTGCCATCGCGTGACCAAGCTATGTCATACACAAAATTTTGATGACCTTTTAGTTCTTCAGCAGATTTACTAGATGGTTTAAGCACGTTGAAAATCTAACAAATTGTATTGGTATTTCATTAAGAAAAGTGATGGGGTTTGAACCGTTATGATATCGGTATTAGTCACCGATTTCAAGGTTTTTACCTATATCAATTCAACGCCTAAACTTGATATTAAAACTTTAGTAAAGAGAAAGAGACATCAAGTAAAAAAAATATTTGGGTGTAAAAGACAAATATAAAACTAGTTTTAATTTCATAACACCATGATCGATTGTCTAAAAACAATTATTCTAAGATAGATGGGGCTCGCGACTTCAAATAGCTGTTATTATATCGTTATGATTTGATTTACCAATTTTGTCATTTCAATATAGGTTAAATCTTGATATCAGTAACAGTAAACCCAATAAAGTTATATTTGAAAATTTAAACTTACCCGGAGGATTCCATCATCATCACCCGCCGCTAAGTAATCACCGTTAGGAGAAAACTTGCAAGATCTGACGCAATGCGAGAAATGAAAGGCGTGAAGTAGTTTACCTTCAATGGCATCCCATATCTACGTAAATGGAAAATTTAAACAGTATGTAGATAACACACTTTATTTATATTAAACGTACTCTGGCACATTTATCAACGCACGCTGACGCAAAAAGTTTTCTATCTAGGGAAACGTCGCAACTAGTAATAGTATCCTCGTGCTTCATAGTGAGTAATTTCTCAAGTGTTTGTAGATCCCAAGCCTTATTATATAAAAAACAAAATGTATAACGCTTCCAAAAAATCAAATTAAACAAATTTATTACAATTAGAAGTCCATCCATCCCGCAAGTTAGCAATCTGGAACCTTCTTTCATCTCGTAATGCAGACATTTCATTATTTTCCCCTTGTGACCAACCATTGGTTTACATTTGACACTTTCATCAAGAGAATTCTCCCAAAACTATAAAGAAAAGTCTTGTAGCCTGGAGGGATGAATTATACTTATAGGATAGCTAGTGCTTGACGGATCCGATTACAAGTGAAGTAATCAATTACTTTTAAAAGTAATTGCCAGGATCCCACAGTGTCCATCAACTATTACTTTAAACGATTACTCATGCATTCCTATTTCTCACCTAACCTTTCTCTATACAAAAGAGGAGTGATGTAAAACTTATAATTTCAGGATTTTCATGTCACTTTAAACTTGAAACTAAATTGCCAAAGGTAATCTGGTAATCAGTTACTTCACCCAATAATTGTAATCGAACTTTTCCAAGTAATCATTTCCACCAAGCTCTAGTACAGGAATATATATGTATAAAAAAACCTTACAACTACAATTCCATCTGAAGAAGCAGTGACAAATCTTTTTCCTTCATCCAAATATAAGCAATAAGTAATTTCCTCTACGTGAAAATTGTATTGTTGTTTAGCTTTAGTTTTAAGGCACAAAACTTGCACCAAACCAGATTTGGTCCCATAGAGTAATTTTCCGCAATCTGGAGAAAGACAGCAACTAGTGATTTCATCACTTTCTGGTTCTGGACTGTAGAATTTTTTTTTCGCCTCAAAACCTTCGAGCACCTGATAAGAAATAATTTTTATTACATGTATTATACAATCTTTTAACTTTGAGACTTGCAAGGAAGAATTTTTCGAACTAACCCTAATTTTATTGCATTCATCGATAGTAGCCACGACAGGCCCATCATTATTAAAACGAACAGAAAACTCTGGTATTAAACTCACTAAAGAGATGGAATTTTGTTGTTGTAAAATATTCATATCAAATATCATGACGGTTGAGTCTTCCGAAGCCGAAGCAAGTTTGGAGCCATCGTGCGCTATATTGACGCATTGCACAGCTCCTGCTTGAAACTTGTAAGATGCATCGATACTACCATTATTCTTCTTCCATAAAACGAGGGCTCTTTCGGATGTTCCCCCAATAATTAGATCTTCATCCTTTGAAAACGTGCAGCATTTCACGAAGTAGACAGTTTTCAAGTTATTGTATTGATAGACAGCCTTCTCTTTTTCAATGTCCCATTTCCAGACGTACTGCCCCGCAGCTGAAATCAGAGTTTGACCATCCAAACTAAACCTACAAGACTCGACGGTTTTATCATCATGAAAAAATCTTTTGTATTCTTTCCCCGAATCAATGTCCCATATTAGAACGTAGGAATCACTGCCGCAAGATGCCACATAATTGCTATCCGGTGAGAAGCAGCAATGATTGATTACAACTGGTTCTTCGTGACATCGTAGTGTGTGTATCACAGTGCCTTTGTCAGGTTCCCAGACCTAGAGTATTCATTAATATTTAAAAAATGGATTTAATCCACCTGATGACAATGGTATCAAGATTAAGGAATAACTGCAATTTATCTGAAAACTCATTACAATAACAGTTCCGTCTTCGCTCCCAGATGCAATCATTGTATCATCTTGCGCAAAGGTACAAGTGGTGACGCTCCCTCGATGTTCCGTAAAGGTTATCAATAAATTTTTGTCCGTGTCTGTAGAATCACTGTAAATAAATGAACCACTTCTTGGCCGACGAGGAGTTAACGGAGAAGCGCACTCTTCTATTAAAGTTATACCCAAAAAAATTAGAAATATTCCTTAAGAAAATTTTACCAATTTTTAATCTTACCCATTTTTTCGTATAACGAATCCAAATTCCATATTTTGACAGTTTTGTCTTCAGAGGACGAAGCTAGATATCGACCGTCGGAACTAAAAGCGCAACAAGTGACTGGTTTCGTATGACCCACGAATTGTTGAAGATTTTTTCCAGAATTAGAGTCCCAAACTTTAACCAAGTTGTCGTTTCCACATGAAGCGATGATTTTATTGCATGGGCTAAAAATTACCCAAGAAACGCTGTTTTCATGCGGCTTTTTGCTTAACAACATGCTGTTGAAGTTGTTAGAGCGATTGCTATAAGTTTTAACACTTATTAGTATAACAAAATAAAACTAGTTAAAATGGACCCACATTGTGACTCGATTCGGGCACCATCAAATTGATCTCGAATTCTAAGGATTAAATTCACGAATCGAGTCAGGTTGTGTATCTACTTTAAAGAGTTAACAAACCAATATTCAAAATAAAGTTTGTCGGGACTGGAAGATATTATGTTTGAGGATCTCTCGATGATAAGTTGTTGAGCTTTTCGATGAATACAAGAAGTCTTGGGCTCGTTTAAGGCTAACTGAATCACGTCCACTTCCTCGTCGCAAAGTAGATGACCATTAAGGCTAATGAAGCGCAGGAAATCGTTAAGAGTATCTTCTTGCTTTAAATAGAGGTTAGAAATGCCAAAACGACGAAACCTGACAAAAACTCTGTGAATTTTGTTTATTAAACTTACTCCCTTGTAATATTTCGAGTAAGAGTCCAAGTCGTAATGAAGATCGTGAGGGCCAGTCATTTTAACTTTACTAATGAAAAATTTCAGATCAAAGAAGATGGTGGGGAAGTAATCAAACATTTTGGCTTGCTCCAAATGATACGCGAGAAAAATGTGAATATATCCATCTTGAGGTAAGCGACTGAGATCCAAACAGTTGTTTTCATTTTTACACTTATCAAGATATTTTTTCACTAAAATTTTGTGACGTTCCGTCTGTAAATTTTTATATCTTATTAATAAAATTCCTTCTTTAAAAATAGGGCTGGGCAAGAACTTGTTTCTTTAGTGTATTTGGTGACTGACACATAATACCGCGAATAGTAGGATTAAAAAATCATGAGAACTCGGGGTTCTTATAAAATTGACCAAGGTAAAACTACTGGATATACTACCAGCCCTAAAATACTTGAAATTCGCGAGTGCTTGAGTCTAGTAAATTGACCAAGGCCAAACTACTCAATAGTCGATCCAAGACTCTACTTTCCCTAAAATACTCAATTCTAACTCCTGGCAACCTTGCAATGAAGGGAATTGTTTTTCACCTTTACCAGAACTATGTATACTTGACTCGTAACCCTATTCGTGAGTGGTACAGTACTCCCCCAGCCCTACTAAAATTAAAAAAAAATTAAAATATAAGTACTATAAGAGATTGGTATTCTTCTTTTAAAAACTTCAAATAAAGATCATGAATCCCGTATCGTTTGTGATTCGAATCTTCATCTTTCATTTTTTGGACTAGAGATTTTTTGGCTAGTTCATCCATTATATCTTCGACTTGGAAATGATCCATATCCCACAATACTTCAAAAACCTATAAAAAATAACAACTGTAATGTTTTATAATCTATTCAATTACTAATAATTTGAAGGGACTCAAATGTTTTTTAAACGGTGTTCACCGTCATCACAGAGTTCTTTTAAATGAAAAGTTTTAAAAATTAAAACCCACTTGACATGGAATGTAGTAATCATCCCAAAAGAGGAAAAAATCTTTGAATTTTTCTCTCAAGTCGTCATTTAGGTATTCCACCATCATTCGAAGAGCTTTAGTTAAATCAGTTTGACCCGAATATTGGCGAGTTCGAGAGATTCTCTCTTTAGTTAGGGCATTGTAGACCCTCTTCCATCTGTCATCATCGTCATTTCCATGATCTTCCATGGCAGTTCCGATAATGTTAATCATTATGGGTAATCCTTGGTACTGTTCATGAAGCTTTGCGACGCAAGAGTTAAGTTTCTTGGGATTGGCGTAAACACGTTGAGAGATGTAATTTTTGCTTTCCTCCAATGTAAATCCTTTAGGCATATCAATCAATGTAACCATTTTACGATTGCGTCTAAATTTAGAATTATCACGAGTCGTAATTAAAATTGTCCAACCAATTGTGAAATCTTGGATGATCGAGTCTTCCCAAACATCGTCTAAAATTAAGAGGAATTTTGGGTATTTTCTCGTTTTCTTTTTCAGGAATTGTATAGCAGCCTCTTTAGTATCAGGGTGGTATTTATCTTCGAAGTGTTTGCAAAGACATTGAAGCTTGAGCAAGATGGCATTATCTTCCTTAACAGAGCCAATACCCAGGAAGAATATTCCATCAGGAAAATATAGTTCGAGATACTGAAATTTCCTAATAGCTTGAGATATGATGACGGACTTTCCTGAACCAACCATTCCATGAAGCACGACCCATTGAGGTTTAGTTTCGTTTAAAGAGGCGGAGATCAAAGCATCCTGAATTTCTTTCACAATCTCTGGTCTTTCAACTTCGCAGGATTGTATTAACGGAACATATCCCACTTCAAGCTTATACTTTAATTCATTTTTCAGATAATCACATTTTATTGGCTTCGCTAACCACGGATAATCCTCGTAAACATGCTCGAAGAATATTCTCAATGACTCTAGACCTTTTATTAACAAAACTTCAACCAATTTTTCTCGCGCCTCACTTGACTCTCTGGGAGTCCCAGTATCAGACAAGATGTAATTTTCATCTTTCAAACAAATGGCACCCTTTTCCTTCAAGTATGGAGTAACGTACTTGGGTTCCACATCGTGAAGCAAATCTGTCAATGTTTTTTTTCTCTCCCCAATACCATTAAGTTCAGACATCATGACTTACTCTTGAATTCTTGCTTAGTAAACTAAATAAATAACATTCCTTTTCGTTAGAAATCAAAAGAATGCTCCGATTAATTTGTACACACTATGATTATCTTAAAACGTCCTAATTGCCAACAGGGAATCAGGGATATCTACCAAAGTTTTCATCACCTGTTCTTATCTTATCTAATGTAATATTTCCTGGATTTGTCACATTTTTACTCTATTTTAATTTAAACATGAATAATATTTTAAATTATGAAACCATTTTTATTTAAATTAATAAGTTAAATTTTATTTAAAAATTAAACAGTAATTCACCTTTTCTAGCCGGAATATTCTTGCACGAAAAGTCGAAAACCATGCTCAATATCTGACCTATGATGTCATTGACTGTAATTCGTTATGCGCAGGCGCAGCTCCCATCTATCGGTGACCTTTGTTTCAAAAAAGGCTAAACAGTTTTCAAAGACCGCCTAAAAAGTGTGAACGTTGCACGTCGTTGCTACAGGAAACGTGAATTTTCAAGTACATTTTAAATTTATTTTAAGAAGTGTTATGCGAAAGTAACGCGTAGTTAATCAAGAACGAAGCTATTACTGTTTGAGTCAGCGATTGGAACTACGTTGGAAGCGTAAGGAATCATAAATCGCCTAATTTCAAGGTATGTGCGTGCCAGTGGAGGGAGAAGGGGGCGATTTTGGTTGTGGTTGCTAAGCCTTGGTCAACCCTCGAAGTCAAATAAGCTTTGTCATGACTCATATTGTGAAATATTAACTGAGTGTTAATGTAATTTGTATTAGGCCCAATTTATTTTTTCTTTTGTTATTGATTTACGTTTTAGTATAGTAATATTATTAAATGTTGCTGGAAACCACTGAGGTAATCCTATTCTTGGTGGTTGCCAGGGAGCCAGGGCAATTTAAACGCATATAATACATATGAAACTTTTATTCAAGAATGAAAAAATAATTTTTCTAAGTAATTTTTATTTCTTATTGTATTTTAAGCAGGCCTTTAGCTTCACAAGCAGCACACAAATATGGCGTACATCAAGGCTCTTCTTCCACGGACCATTTATACATATATATATATAAACGGTCCGTGCTTGGACAAATTATACACATGGACAGTCAACATCCTCTCTGATGAAATCTGTTTGTTCAAGACCCCAACTAGAGGCCGAAATTGACATAAACCGAAAAGTTTAGGTAGTAAGAGGTTAAAAGAGGGGCTGCAATCTATGCTGATGGAACTAGTATAATTATCCCTCTCGTCCATGTCGGCCAAGCTCCAACTCGACTGGCCATTGGCCAACTCTTACTTCCAATTTTTTTGGACTCACTTGAGTGGAGAAAAGGGGAGGAATGGTCTTCAAATATCAATCTTTCATTTGCGTGGGATCTCAATGGCAGAGGTGTCCCTGTGTATAATTTGTCCATGCAAGGTCAAGGGGTCCCTTTAATATAGTAGTTTGTTCGAGTACTGTCCGGTGGAATGATACTATAGGTGTCAGGCCTAAAAGTTTTTTTTTTTTTTTTTTTTTTTTCCATTTTCAAGTCAAAAGTTCACTTAAGGAACTATACTTTTGAGTTCTAAGTATGAGAAAATTGAGCAAGGGCTAAGGGTTTTGCAGAGCCCAGATAATCATTATGCAAAGTGATTGCAGGATGGGATGAGTTGATTTTACTATTATAACCAAAGGCTTGCTCACGAGAACACAGAACAGGTTCATGGGACCCCAGAACTACCAATTAGATTTCACCCAATAGAATTGTAATCGTTGTATAAACCGGTATCTTTGACTGTGTTTACATAGCTGAGTAGGTATTTAGCATTAGTAAAGGCTGTAATCAGTTACGTAATCAGTCAACAGATTTTATGGAAGTGGTTAACTCCACAGTCGACACACCATATTATGGGAGGATAACATTGCTGTAGAGAAGTAGTGTTGACCCTTTTTTGAATGTTGGCCGTAGTGATATTTTTTAAGAAATTATTACCTTGTGCAAATGCTAAAGGTTTATTGACCACAGACACAAAAATAGATAACATATATTACAAGAAAGAAAAAAAAAAAAAAAAAAAAAAAACACTAATGGCGGAAATATTAAATTTATTTCAGCATTTACTTTAATTTACATAGCAATATGTACATAATCTCTAATTGTTGAGTTTTTAAAAAGGATTAATTCTTAGTCCCGTACCCAAAGGGGAAAATGGGTTCACTCTAGCCCACATGATCGCGTTACTCAATGACATGGCAGACTTTCCATCATCCAATACGAATATTGGGCCCTGAAATGATAATCAATGGATTATTCTCTTATCTCAATAACAATTCCTCGCCTGATAAACAATTTGTAAACTGCGAGCAATTACGATTATCTCTCCCTATGCCAGTACCTTTATTGATTTGCCAGATATAATACAACGGTGTTGGTCGGAATGCCTAGGCAGGTGACCACCAGTTACGATAACTTCACCCATGACAAAGGGTGAATTCCAACCTTCTAAATGGCTTTGAATCTCCTGATAAGTTTGTTCTTGTTCACCATTACATCTGGAATGTAACATTTTTAGAATCCATTTTAATTGATAATTTAGATTTTAGAAATACTGAGTTTTACACCAAATTTGACCGAGATTATTAAAAATACACTATTTGTTTCACACAAAAATTATAAATTTGAAAAAATAGATGGTAAACACCTTATTTTTGCAAAATAATTGGCCTTAAAATCCGTTACGTAAATATGGAATATTGTTGATAAACAGAATCGTTGACTTCATAATTACTAACAAATATTAAACTAAAAATCAATTTAAAACTTATACGGAAAATAGGCTTTGCAGGATTCATGGAGATCCTGATTTTCTTTGCATCAAGATCTCGCCTTATCGATGAGCCTTAGCTCATTGGTTGATGACCCTTCGAGGCGAAGAAATTCAGGATCTCCATGAAGCCAGCTAAGCTTATTTTCTAGATAAGTCTTAAATTGTATATACTTATTTAATTTTCGAAAATGGGTCATTGTAAAAGGCCTATTGATGAAAATGGGTCATTGTAAAAGGCCTATTGATGAAATAGGGCTTAAAAAAAAAGTAACTTACGTTGTTTTAGAAATGTTAGTGATCTCCCACGCGTGGATTTCTGATGTCAGTTGTTCGAATGTTATAGGCAAGGCAATATTACCGAGTTTTGCCAGGAAAAAGCTGGTTTGATTGTAAAGCGGCTTCACTATCGGATTGTATTTATGATAGATTGCGGATAATGCTCCCAAATATGAAGTATAGAGTTGTAGTTCATTACACAATCTAATTAGGAAATACGTAGGGAATGTTTTAGCAAATTTATCTTAAAGGGATAATGAAGTGGTCAGAAAAATATTTCTTAATTTAGAATGATAGGATATCATAACCAATTTTTTAAGTTCATAGGGGCGTGTGAATCATGGGGGGCAAATGCCAGCGCAATTTTTTGACTCTTGCCTTTTTGTCCCCCCACACTTTTCAATTTCGCAGCCTTTTGATCTCCTAAAAACTTTGTCATGCCCCTGTAAGTTCAAGCTATTAAGCCTAACTAAGAGTAATCCTTCGTCAACGAAAGAGAGTTAGGTCTATTTTCTTGAAGTCTGATACTTTGGAACAATATTATTAATTGACGGAAGAAGTAGTGCTCTGCGTAAAATTTAACATAGAAAAGAAAAACTATTATCTACGGTAATTTTTAATCAACCTAAGGTTGTATGTATTGCTATCAAGAATTCATTCATGAATCCTGGACATAAGAACATGGGGATACATTATTAGCCTCTGGTACCCTTCTCAACTTCATTCTAGACAAAATTAGTCCGCTATTTGCTATTTCTCTTTCTTCTCTAAAAACACTAGGTCCCACTCTAGCGTTTAATTTATCTCCTGAGGCTAATTCCCTATAAGCTAATATCACTCCAATAGTTATGTAATTTACTATTTTTCATTGAAAAGTTTCACAAATCCTTATCAGGTATGTGAGAATAGGTTTAGAATATTTTTGCTTCTTGGTTACATAAACTAATTCTTGTCATAATCTAATGAATCAAAAGTTTTAAAAACTGCATGCCATATTGGGGTGGCCCATCCCTCTTGTACCTTGAGTTTGAATCTTCGGCTAATATTGATGCTTTTACGTAAGCCACTTTTTGAATGATATTCCATAAATTTGACATTTTCCATGATCCTTTAGATAGGCAATCTAAAAAATAAACATTGCATTTTAAATATATTACATTTTTTCTCGAAATTGTCATTGGCCAGACCTCTAATCGTATCCAGACCCAGTTTGAGACCCTCTACCGGTCTATTCGAGATCAAATAATGTGAAATAGCTTTTTCCTTCAATATTATCTCGTCATCTTGACCAACTTGACACGCGGCTAAGGTTTCTTCGGCCACCGCGAAACTAGCTTGTACATCTGGTAGTCCTAGCTATTTGTGAAATTTAAAATATTTTAGTCATTCAAATATCTATTGTAATAAAGATTTTTTTCCTTCGAGGCTCGTCAACATCGTCTGCTTACAATAATGATACATGGTTCTCGATGCCATGAACCCGATACGGGATTTGTAAATGGACAAACAACTCAATTCTGCTGTCCGCTCTTTGGTATGAAGAGACCAGTCGATGGCCATATCTTATAAGCAGACGACGTTGCCCAACCTACAGGGTTTTGCCGCATTTCCTGTTTAGCTAAGTGTCGCATTTACACAGGAAGTAGATGACAGTGCATGTTCTACAGGGTACAATTCCCTGACAAAACTTACCTTCTCTTGCAACTTATTCCTCTCAACGAGGGTCAGTGGGCAACTGGCGGAAAGTTGAATCTTGGCCGTATCATTGACAGTACACATTTTGATGACGTCAGAAGCTAAATCCCTAGAAATTTTTACTAAATTATGACCAGTATAATTTAGGAAAAAAAAAATTGTTTATTTACCATTCTCCTCTTTGAAAACATTTGAAAGCAATGCAGTACAGTGCGCATTGATAGGCTGATTCTTTAAAATCTAACGCTTGACCCAATGCAATCGCCAACTCCATTTCGTGACCCCTGACTAGAGTATTCATGGCAGACTGTAAGGAGAAGGTTTAGATTTTTATCTAAAGGGAGGGTAAAATACACTTTTTTCCAATTTCAGTGCCTCTTTAAAACAATATTGAGAGATTACAACCTTTAAAGGGAGGATGCAACCTAACAACAAGTGTTTTTTTATCGATTCCTTATTGTTTAAATAGGCTTAATCCACTATTTAAAAAATTTACAAACAAATATTAAACGAGAAATAAATTTAAAACTTACCCTGAAAATAGGCTTAGTGGGATTCATGGAGCTCCTGATTTCCTCGCGTGTAAGGTCTAGCGACCAATCGCGCGCGACGTAAGTCTCGTGGAGATCTCGCGTGAAGGACGGGCCTTTGCTCATTGGTCGCTAGACCTTACACGGACGCAATTCAGGATCTCCATGAGTCCCGCTAAGCCTATTTTCAGGGTAAGTTTTAAATTTATTTCTAGTTTAATATTTGTATTGTAAACTTTTTATCGATGGATTAGGCCTATTTAAACGATAAGGAATCGATAAAAAAATCACTTGTAATTAGGTTGCATTCTCCCTTTAAAGGGATTGTAATTTTCTTTTAAAATGTAAATTTTTATCAAACTGTTTTTGCACTCTTTCCGAATATGCTACTGAAATTCCATTTGGTTTTCATAAGACATTGGTGGAAGAAAAACTGTTACTGTATAAATGTACATCCACGCTTAATTACTTACTGAAACATCATCAATTGAAAGATGATAGGATGCGGCTGTAACTGGGGCTCCTTGGTGAAGATGAAATTCTGATAGGTTCTCCACACACTCATTGAGTAAACTAGAAAATTCAAAGTTATGTAGATTCAATTCTAAATCCCCAATTAAATTTTGATGTACTGGTATATGAATTTAATCCCCAATTAAATTTAGTTGTACCAGTATCTGAATTTGATCCACAATTAAATTTTGAAGCACCAGTATCAGAATTTAATCCCCAATTAAATTTTGATGTACCGGTATACGAATTTAATCCCCAATTGAATTTAGTTGTACCGGTGTACGAATTTAATCCCAAATTAAATTTTGTTGTACCGGTATGTGAATTTAATCCCAAATTAAATTTTGTTGTACCGGTATACGAATTTAATCACCAATTAAATTTTGATGTACCAGTATACGAATTTAATCCCCAATTAAATTTAGTTGTACCGGTGTACAAATTTAATCCCAAATTAAATTTAGTTGTACCGGTATACGAATTTAATCCCCAATTAAATTTAGTTGTACCGATATACTAATTTAATCCCCAATTAAATTTTGATGTACCGGTATACGAGTTTAATCCCCAATTGAATTTAGTTATACCGGTATACGAATTTAATCCCAAATTAAATTTAGTTGTACCGGTGTACGAATTTAATCCCAAATTAAATTTTGTTGTACCGGTATACGAATTTAATTACCAATTAAATTTAGTTGTACCGGTGTACGAATTTAATCCCAAATTAAATTTAGTTGTACCGGTATACGAATTTAATCCCCAATTAAATTTTGATGTACCGGTATACGAATTTAATCCCCAATTAAATTTAATTGTACCGGTATATGAATTTAATCCCCAATTATTTTTTATGTTCCTGTACAATTTTAATATTTTGAAATTATATCCCCCAGTAAAATTCCAATAAGATTTACCCTGATTGACATTTCCTGGAATTTCAAACGAAAGCTATGGATAGCCAATCTTAATTTCATTTTAAAACCAAAAATAACCGAAAATTCTGAAACAAAACCTAATAATGCACTGCTACTGAAACTAAACTATGCTACGGAGTGTTTCATATTCATCTCAAAATAAATCCTGTAAAGAATTTCTTGCTCACTTTAGCCTTGGTCCGTTTTCGTAAGGAATATCCCGCGGTTCTTCAACCGTTTCTTCTAAACCATCACTTGCTGGGTCTTCTTCGACGGCTAACGGTGGTTGAGGGAATTCTTCTTGAATTTTCTTCATTTCTGCCGCTACCGTTAAGGCTTTTTGCCACATTCCGTGATTGGCCAGTAAATTTACCAGATCCTTTTGACTTCTGGTGGCTGCTAAATGAGGGGCGGCTTGTAGAAGCGTTGAGCTGTTACGAACTAAATTGGCGTATTTTGCCGTCGATTTTTTCCAAAAATCTAATGAAACGGCCGGAGCGACTGATAAAGCCAAGAGCCACTAAAGAACAATTCAAATACATTAGCTGAAAATATTATGATTTGTTTTGTCTAGCTTATACTTCTCCTAATTCCATTTTTAATTCGCAATATTTTTGTAAATTTCCCAGTAAGAGGTAGATTTCCGCGGCCTGTTCCAAGCTGGCTTCCTTACTGGGCGCTCCTACACCTCCTGATCCGAAACGTGTCATTTTAACCAATTCTAATTGTTGAGCCCGACTCTGTTTAATGAGAATCGTGATTACCCGGAATTAGGCATAGTGTTTTTTTAAAGTAAGGCTGTCATGATTTCCAAATGGAATTTGAGTATCATTTTCGGAAAGATCATTAATAAAAGATTCGGCATAATATATATTCAATTACAGCTACCAAACTAAATATAAATGTTTTAAAATTATAATTGACATCTTAGAATTTTTTTAAAACATAAATTCACTGTAATAATACATCGCATGACATTTCTAGAGCTTTTACAGTTGATTCTCGCGTGTTCTGTCTCATAATAAGGTCGCTTTCACGGAGTCATTTTCTTGAAAGTACTTAATCCTGCCTTTTATTTGAAACGTAGCGTTAATAACGTTCGTACTGACTCGACGTCATTCAGTGAAATCCACTTTTTTTTTAATTCAGGTTATTTTATTTGGTCTATTTTTTCGAATGACAATTTTTGTCCAAATTATGCGATTTTTGCTCATTGGGTTAGCCAATTGCTTTCGTTATTCTATGGGAGCACATGAGATCAATTTGATAGGGCCGAATCGAGTCAGGTTGCGTGTCTACTGCAGTAATATTAGGGTTTTTCATAGTAATTCCGAAAATAAAAGAATTCCCATGGAGTTTCATTTTCAACTCTGAATTATTTTGGAATATATAAAATTGCGCAATTTTTTACCGTTTGAAATCGGGCCAAATGTTTGTAGTGAATAACTTGAGCTTTAGCGTAGCCGGGTGATAATCGAGATATATCTTTTCCTTGAAGCACGCCAATTAAATCCAGGAAGTTGTCGATACTTTTTGAATACTGTTAAAATTGAAACTTGGTTATTGGTCCGCTAGTATAAGGTCTAAAGCTAAACCCAGGGTTCGTACACAACCTGGAAAAGTCAGGGAATTTGGAAATTGGCCCAAAAAGTCAGGGAATTTGGAAGGTGGCCCCAAAGGTCAGGGAAAAGTCAGGGGATTTGAAAATAGCCCAAATGGTCAGAGAAAATAAATATTTTGGTATGTGTCAAGGAACTGTTTATGATTGGTTCACCAATCAGTTGTAACGTAATTATTATAAACTGAAAATATTTGCCTAAAGATTCAAATTGTTTCTCATATTCTGAGTAAACTATGAGCTGACCCCGATTGATAAACTATGTCAAGTAAAATGTGGGAATTGCCAGCAGCTCGCTCGTAAGAATATATTCATGAAAAAAATATTAAAATTGGTCAGGAAAAGTCAGGGAAATTAACTTCCAAAATTGTTTTACGAACCCTGTAAACCCATACATTCCGGTTAATATTTAATATTTAAAGGAATATTATACTCTGAAAATAAGTTATTTAAATTTATATTTTAAAACAATGGTTTTAAAAATAAATTGTGGTTTTGGACAATT
Source organism: Odiellus spinosus (assembly GCA_963920705.1). Lineage (NCBI taxonomy): Eukaryota > Metazoa > Arthropoda > Arachnida > Opiliones > Phalangiidae > Odiellus > Odiellus spinosus. The sequence continues at coordinate 8,918,691 of OY987226.1, read as the reverse complement.
ATTGAAATATTGCTTTGTAGTTGTTCCAAATATGGAAACCTTTTATATTACTATTTAGGAGATGCTTAAAAATAAGAGTTGCCTTTTTCTTAGGTTTTCGATAGTTAAAGGGAAACTTGGAGCTAAAAATTTAACATCTTTTGAATTTATTTTCGAAACCACCATGCCAAAAAAGGTATTCCAGAATTTTTCGGAATTTTAGACACTTTTTTGGTGTTTAAATAAATTTCTGAAGTTAATTAAAATTTGAATAAAAAAAAATATAAATTCGGGCCAAAACAGTACTTATAATGTCCTAACATTAAAAGAATATGCCGGTGTTTGTTGGCCAAGGTGTTAGGCATCAAATGCCGTCCTATTCCTTTAATGTTAACACATTACAAGCGCTGTTGAAGGCTGAAATAATATAATTGGTTCGAATTTATATTTGTATAGAAATTTTACCAAACTTCAGAAATTAATTTTAACTCCATTTTTAGCTCTAAGTTTCCCTTTAACGATAGATTCGGAAAAACTTAAAATCATCCCGTTTTTATTTATCCCTTAAGCGGTTTTTTATTTTTAATTACACTTTTAAATGTACTTACGCAGAAGAATGGAGAAATGATTAAAGGCGCTTCCTTCTCCCAATCGCCCTCCCCGATATTTTTTAAAGATTGGTGTATTTTCAAGGATGCTTTTCCGCACAACTTCAAAGGAGACTCGGGGTTATCGCTAGTGGCACCGTCTGTGAAATAACATTTACATTTTAATTTAGATTTCGGGAAGTAGAGATAACAAAGAATAAAGAATATAAAAGTTTTTTTTTTTTTCTATATGGGCGCGCTTTTTTGGTATACAGTACACATACCTACGTGAAAGGCAAAAACTTGTTCCATGGGCTGATTCAGGAGGCATTTGGCTTGTAGTGTGGCTGCTAGAGGCTGTAGGGACCATAGTCTTAGGGTTGAGTCTCTCGAGGAAGAGGCCAGAAGGAAAGGACGTCGAGGGTGACAGGCCAAACCTTGTATACGTTAAGATTCAACGGTAAAAGAGGGTGAAAGTTTAGAAAACTTTTTTTTTTTTCACCTTTTTATGGTTCTAGTCGAAAAGGCTGATGGCTAAGTCTTATATTGACTAGATTATCTATGATGTAGAACCATAGGACATATATCTAAGTGTGGCATATTCTTAGCGAGATGAACTTAAAATCTAGTTGAAATTTAAAGTACTCGTGTATATATAAAGAATAGGAATCAATCTTTTTCTTCTTTTACGTGTCAAGACAGTTTTTTTTATACCCTTCTCTTTTTTTGGGAATTGTGCCCCGGCTGATACGTTATTAAATAATAGAATACGGTTGAAAACACCGACTTAAACTTAAATAAACCTTATAGGGAGAATACAACCAGACAACAAGTGACTTTTTATCGATTCCTTATCGTTTCCACTTGTAAAAAACTTACTAACATAACCATATTATATCTTAAGATTGCTAGTGTAACCATTACAGTATAGTTTTGTAGACTCAATTATTCAGTATAGTATTTTTGAACTCCAATATAATTTATAGTGAGTTACACTTGGTGCTCCAGAACAAGGGAAATCACGTACCGTGAGAGCAAGTTTTATACTCCACTAACGTGAAACCTTTTTTTTTTCACTGTTAACATTGGGGATGCAATATTTTTCAAATTTTACTTTTCATTGGTCGGGCGAGACGGGAACAATACACCACTTTGCTCTTCCACTGTGCGCATGCCCGCGCTCGAAACGCTTTCTTCACTTGGTGAGCCGCGCGTAGTATCCCGCGTATTACCCCATGCAGGTTTTTTCCCTGCCATTTTCAACAAGTGAAAGTTCGCTCTATGCCGCTATGGCGCCCCAAGTAATGGCTAAATGGCGTATTACGTTGTGAACCCCGGGAAGGACAGGAGTCGCAGGATAATGAATTTTGGAGTCTGTTAAACTGGAGAGGAATTTATGTTGAGATAGTAAACAAATAGTGAATTCTTCATTCGTGGCTTATATTACGCTGATTCTTTGAGATTACGTGAAGTTACAAATATATTTATTGATAATATATGCCTCTGCAAAATGATTGCTCATGACTTATAAATATGACAGAGGGTTATTCTTTTATATCAATTCTATATCCAGCAACTCTTTGTAACACTCCTTCCGTCACTCCATATATTAGTTCAAATTTATCACTATAATAGTGTATAGACTGTATTTGACGCCAATAAGAAGTAGGATAGAAAACCTATTTGGGGGTGGAAAAATCAATGCACTGTATTCAGCGAATGAGAGAAAATGGCCGTCGGTGAGAGAGCATGTCAGTTCCCATACAATTTTTCCTCTCTCTCTCCTTCTCTATAGATATATAAGAAAATCTTGGGGATAAACGAATTTAAGTTTGCGCTTGGTCTACGCTTATGGGTGACTTTTCCGATAACAATAAAAGGATACCAAAAAAAGGCTGAAATAGAAGAGAATAGAGAAAAGAAATACGAAAGGGTTGTTTCCTTCTTTTCCCTTATAAAACGCCTGTTTAAGCGGAAAAGAAACTACTTTACCCCCCATGCACCCTCGCTCTTGAACCAGGACCATTTTTAGATATCAAATTCCTAGAGAGAAGAAGAATATATATAGTTTATCGGCCAGTTGTTACCATTTGAAAAAGCCAATTTTTCATCCCCTCTATACCCTTTTTTGGAACATATAGAAATATGATTACAGTCAGATTCAATCCTAGATTTCAACTGGCTCAAAACGAGGCTCCTAAGTTCTAAAAAATTCGCGTTCACTTTAAGGACTTTCAAATCAGTTTTAACCGTTTTAGAGAGACCAATTGTTAATATCCTTCGTCGAAAAAATAAATATTAGCTCGAAAAGTTCATTGGTAATTTAAAAATATTTTTTAAGTGCCCAAAATATGAATCTAGTTGGGAATCTAGCTTTTTATGTACTGAAATTTCAAACTGTTTCCGACTATAGTTTATTCACCCTCGAATTGGCAGCGTACTCGTTGTTATGTTCTCTTTATCTCGAAGTACAGCAAATAATATTAGACGTAACGGGGAAGCCTTCATTTACTCGTGCTGTCAACTAGATATGAAATAAACTATCGTTCATGGGAAGTTGACATCACACTGCTTTTATTTCTATTGTGTATGAATCCGCCTCTGCTTTTTCATTACTCCAACTCTTTAGCTTTGTATATCCTAAGTCTCATTCTAGCTTACAAATTGGTGGCTTGAGCTTTGGTTTTAAGTTAACGAAAATAGATGTAGCACTCTAGCTATCATGGTGTACGTGAACTTCGCGAAGATAGTTCAAAACCTGATTTTGACTGCCAGTAGAGAGAGTACCAAAAGTGTTTTTAACAAGTCGGTAGTTTACAGAAGACCTGTTTTTGAACATGTTTGGAAATATTGAATAAATGAATGGTTGTGATATAAAATTGAGACCTTAGAGCTCGTGTATAATATTACCATTTTTGTTTTTCTGGCAAGCTCACTAATTTCTCTATGAGGTTTACCATTATATATTAGCTTTTTATAAACTGAAGAGGGTAGTACACGGAGACAGGGCTTTGTCCTTATGTGGTTGCCAGTAATTTTGGCTACAAAATAAATATTAATATTATATAATTTTAAAAGACGCAACCATTGGGAAGTTTACGATAAAACTATTAGAAAACAGGCACTGAAGATGAAACATTTCTGCCGGTCACACGTTGTTTTCACCATGAACACCAATTTTTTTAGGATGGGGAGCTCAAATTGACCAAAATTTAACTATTCTCCTTTAAGTTAATCCGAGCCGGAATTCTTTATGGCCGTAGCCATTACGGCGAACCATAACGTTTCAAATGATTTTGCCTCTGTCTATCTAACCAAATTTATTTTATATTCTATACATATTTATTCGAAGTCCCCTTTTGGAGCCCAAAGTTTTAAAGATTGAATAGAAATCCCCGCGGAGTGGCTAGATGGCGTTTTCTTTCTACCTTTCTCTAGCGTATTAACTCTCTGCCCCATCACCCGTCTTTTTTTGCCCAAGTTACTGGAGACAGTAAAGGGGGATGAGATTGGTCCTCTCCCTCGTCTGCTCCCCTAATTCCATCCATCACTCCATCCAAATACTCCGAGCTTGAATATAAAAGGCTGCATTTTTTTTATTCTTCACTGTTAGGCAAGAAAACCTAACTTGGCAAAAAAAAAAAGGGTTTTCCCCACCCCCCAAACTTTATATAAAATTCTCCGATTTCTACTATAGAACCTATATGGGATATTTTTTTAAACTGGTCAAATTCTATTTTTCTGTGATATATAGTAGAGAGTTTTAGGTTATACCGTTTTTTTTTTCTTCTTCTTCGGGAAATATAGTTTCTCTAAAGCCAAATTCTGATACACGGTTTCGTTTTTGTCTAAATTCAATTCTTTTGTTTTTTCAAGGGGTCGAACACTTTTGATCGTTATCTTTTAAATAAAAATAGGAGTTTAATTTTAAAAAACCTTCGTGAGGAAGTTCCTAACTCCATACTCTCGTGAAACGTCAAAGTGTGGTCCTTGACCAAAATACTCACGAACTACCTTAGATTTAGTCTTTATCAAAAGTCTTATCTATTTATTCCATAAAAGTAAACAGCGCACCGCAGCTTAATACTATCAGCAAATGACCAGGTAGACGTACTAGCCCACCACTTGAAACTAGTCAAAAAAGTCATCACCCCTGTCTTTTTGTAAATAACACTACCGCGTATGAATGTCTGCATACTTCGTCGACCATATCTCGGGGTAATAAAAATAGTTACATGAAACTTGCGAGTTAGAAACTTCACCCCATGTAAGATTTTCATTTTTATTGACTTCTGCTATAATAGGCCCTAATATATCTATGTTGGATGAATTGCTTTTGCAGCTAGGTATATTTATACATATATATGTAGTAGTGTTTCTGTGATCCTTGGCCTTATTTTCCAATAGCATAAAGAGCTTATCGAAGGGGAGCTAGTATTTAGAGATCGGGTTATAAGCCTCGGTGGTAAGACACACCCACACCCACACCCACTCTCTCTCTATAATAGGAAATCAACCCCTCCTGTATTTATTTGGGACCATGTTACGTTTTCGACAAGCCTTCTCCCTATTCTATACCCGCTGTTAAACTCGCCTTTGGAATGAAATTATACACGCTGAAGGTTCTACACCTACCAACCATTAACGGTGGTGTGAAGTTACACTGAGTATAGGAGGAGAGTGAGAGAGATAAGAGGTGATTCTGTGTTCCACTAATTAATAACTATGACGCGGCCGTGATAGTGGAGCTGTGACAAGTACAGGGATCCGATGACTTTAAGCGCGCGACGACGAGAATACCACGACGAAAGGATTAATTTGCTAATTAAACGACCAAGACATGTACTCTCTTTACTTCAGAAACCTAGTTTTCCTTTCATTTGCTGATGTTATTTATAAACATAAGTAAATAATTGATTATCAAGGATAAAATATGTCATTAATGTCTGGAACTTTAAATGAAATTGGAGTCTAAAAACAAGGATTGTTTTTCCCGCAAAACTTTCTTTATGGAAAATCCCTATATAATTTTAGTTATGACCCTAGAACGACCCGCTAGCTAGCTTTAAAATATGCAGGGATCAATTGCAGGGGGGGGGGGGGCAACTTTTGGAATAATATATTTCAATTTACCGTAAACGTCGGCGCCGTGATCATGTATCGTGTCGAGACAAGTTCCGTCTCTAGTGTCCCATATTCTTATGGTACTGTCCCAACTTCCGGTTATTAAAATATGCGGTATTTCCGGTGACCAACAAGCTCCTCGTACGCAGTCACTGTGACCTATTAAGGTCCTCAGACAGCTATCACTGCTATAGTCCCAAACTCTGACTGTGCTGTAAAAGTTTAAAATTAAAGTTTACTCCAAGTACTATATTTTATCTAGACATTTGGTGACTCTATCGGGTTCTAACCAGCCCGTTAGTTTGGTTCGTTAATACCCTATTCAGACGAGGCGTAATTAGCCGTGGTTTAATCAGATTTAAACGAGGTTTACATAGCCTTCTCAGTTCCATAAACTTCGGTTAATCGTGACTAAACCTTGGTTAAATCTGATTAAACCGGCTAGTTACGCCTCGTCTGAAGAGAGTATAAGGCATCATAAATAATACTAAGTATGCTAGAATATGTTGAGTATATCTTTTCCCTAGTGTTTCTGGGTGTATTAAGACAGACTAATAGTCGATATTTTTGTAACACTTGAGCATAAAATGGTAACTTACTGATCATCGGACGTACTGCATAGCAAACTTTCTCTCAATGGTGACCATCTTACTTTGAACACTTTTCCAGTATGACCTTTAAGTTAGGGGGAATGAAAATACTTGATAATATTAACCCAGAATGTGTAGCTCTAAGTGTAGAATTCTCCGTAATATTTCAGGCATACCTTGAAGGGTTTTAATGGGTTCTACGTTTCCCGTGGTCACGCTGAATATGCGAATAGCTTTATCCTCACAAGCCGTCGCTAATATAGCCCTTTAATTTACAATAATTATTCTCCCGCGCTTTAATTCAATATTAGTAGATTATCCCTAAAGACCACACGCGAGCTTTAATTTATTTTGATTTAATTCCTAAACGACCGATATTAAACAGTCCTAATTCGGATCTATATACCTGTTGACCAAATACCATTCGACTGAGTTTTTCTGTAATATATTCCAAAACCGCCGTTTTTGGTTCAATGGGATTCGGTCCAATGGTACGTGAGCAAGGTTAGATTGAGTTAGGTATGGTATGTTTGTTTCATGGAAAATTTACTTGTAAAACCTGGAAAAATCAGTAAAATTGGTTATCGGAATAATTCCAAATGGTGTATTGAATCCTGCCGGTGAATTCATATTTCCGAGCAAGTACACAATTTCTAATGTAAAGGAAAGTACTATGCCTAGCTGAAAAGAGTACAACTTTCGAATATATTTTTAGAATCTGCGCCCAAAATTATGAATGTAAAAAATATTATTTTTATAATCGCCATCTTCGAAATGTTTTAAAACAAAAGTGCCCCTTAAAGATAAGTAATTAGTAGAAAATCACGTATTTAACTTCATTCTTCCTTTAAGCCAGTAATTTCTACTTTTCTTTTACAAAAATCGAAGTTTCGTGTGGTCTTTGGGAGTCACATTTGTAATTGGAGGATTTTCAGTATATTTACTCGTTACTGGGGTGCCAATCGCAGCCGTAAACGGTGGCCGGGTGCCTCAAAGTATGCATCAACTTGCCATCGGCTTGATGAACCAAACTGCAGCCAATAATTAGTTGATTAAATAACATCGGTCCCTTTAAACTCGCTCCGAGCTTTATAGCCACGGATTAAAGCCAATATTCTAAATTTTAATAAATTAAATATATTCATACCATTGAGAATCAGTTCCTCCCGAAGCGATTTTCCGGGCATCTTTTTGATTCCAAGCAACGCAATAAACGCAAGCTGATTTTCCATGCTGATGAATATTTAATTATCTAATTAGCTTCAAATTCTGATAATATAATTAGCTATAAAGTGATATCTAGTAAAATCGACCCACACAAAAATTGCCCATTTTTCAAGATTATGATTACGTTTTTTCCTGAATTATTTACTTTTTATCAGAAGCCGATGAAACCCTCATTTGAAGTCTATTACTCCCGGGTCTTGTTTACCCCTCTCTGTATGGGTTAGTTTCAAAAAGCGCGATTCGTACGCCTGCTAACGGTAGATATTTCGAAGCGGGAGTTCGTCGAGCGAATATCTCTAGCAGCCTCGGAGTTCGTCAAAAAAACGTCGTCGTTTGTGGAGAGAGAGAATTTCCAATTATCCGTAGACAGGGGGTGTGAAGTATATAGGACCCCTCCGATCTCATAAAATTGGGAATTTTACCCATACAGAGAGGAGCGCTATATGGAACATTAGAGTAGTAGACTTCAAAGGAGGGTTTCATCGGCTTCTGTTTTTATCAACTATTATATAAGGCCCCATTTTAAACTCTGTTTAGGTTTGGCGCTGTTATTAAATTGTATTGAAGGGAAACTTGTTCCATTTTTAGCTCCATCTTTTGAATTTATTATCGGAATTTGAGAATTTTTTCGGAATTTTAATTTCTAAAGTTTGGTAAAGTTTGAAAAAAAGGAAATATAAACTTGGGTCAATCATCTTATTTCAGCCTTCAACAACGCTTGTAATGTCCTAACTTCAAAAGAATAGGCCTATCAAAACGCCGGCATATTCTCTTAATGTTAAGACATTGTAAGCGCTGTTGAAGACTGAAGTAATATGATTGGCCGGAATCTAGATTTCCTTTTTATTTTGAAATTTTACTTCAGAAATTAATTTAAACACCAAAAACGTGTCTAAAAATTCCGAATACGTTTTTGGCTTTTTATCTGTTGAATGATTTATTAGTAAATAGCGTTACTTGGTAATATTCAAAGAACTTTACTAATCTAATGTTCCTCTAAATGCGTTTTATACGAGACGTTCCCTTTAATATTTGAGAATCTATACATACACTAGTAAATCGCTTGGATATCAGGCCTTTAGCTATGTCCCAAATGACTACTCCGCGTTTTGATGTGGCAGCAGCAATGCAGTCAATATCTCCCGGCGCCCACGAAAGGGAATAGATTACCGTTTCGTCCCCCGGCGAACTGGTTACCTGCGGTTAGTTATGTAGTTAAGCATTTAAGGGGAATTTGAGTTATGGTATGCTACTCATATACGAAGAAAATATGTACATTCAGGACAGAGCTATTCACCGCGAAACTAGTATTTTTAACTTAAAGGCCTAAGATTACTTCTGCCTGTCACCCTGGAAACAAACTCATCCTCCAGGCTTTCTCTTGCCTTTCTACCCAAGGGGAAGCTCAGAAGGTGAGCCCACTTCCAGTGAAACAGGCAGGTTACAGGCAGAAGAAATCCTAGGCCTTTAAGGAGAGAGAACAGGTGTCAAAACTATATATACGTCATTTTTGGATCAACCACGTGACAGACGTCAGACACTGTAGATGCTTTTTTAAATTTGAATACGGACTGGAAATTATTCCAAACATCTGATTCCCTCCAATTTTACATTACGAGGGACGGTATGTCCTTGATCTATATATTTTTTGGTCTATATGAAATGTTATGTTGAAAATGTCCAAAACATTAATGACGCCTGTAGAAGTGTCCCAACGCTCGCGCACCAGTGCTCGTGCTGAAGCCCATTTACAGGGGAGAATTTGTAATGTTTTTTGTATTAACCCTTGTAGAAATGTTCTACCAGCAGTGCTTTAGTGAGATATCATCAATCAGCTTTAGACATATTCAATATTTTTTTTTCTTTTTTTTTTGTGATGGTTATCAGTGAGCCGTCATCTATTTATTGGATTGGAATGGGTTTAAACCTAATTTTGCTATTTATGATAATAGGAAAAGTGTTACGTATTACTGGTTTTAAACGGGTTTTTTGGATAAACCTGATTGTAGAATTTTGGGGGTCAGCTGTTATTATTAGCTTTAGTTGATTCGAACATTTTATAACGGTTTGGAAACAGTTCAAAATAGTTTCTCTTTAGTGCTAACTTTGAAATATTTGTAATGGGCCCTTTTTAGTTTGTAATTTCTGATATGGTAGCTTTTAAAAATCATCTGTGGGGATGTGGCAAATTTCAATCGGGGTTAAAAGGTCAAAGAGTTCACCGGGGTCATAGTCGTAATATCCCATATCTTCATTGTACCGTCGTAGCTCGTAGTTGCTAGCAAGTCAACCGATTCTCCTTTGAATTGACAATCAAATATTGTCTCCACGTGACCCTGAAATATAAGTGTTTATAATTTATAGACATTTTTTTAGTAAAACCGTAATACCATTTCTTGTTTGAAGTCCCATTTTCTCAGACTTAAATCGTAAACACCGCTTCCTCCGTCGATAAAAAGCGCTACCAGTTTTCCCGTGGGTGAAGCGAACTTCTTGTAGGATACGTTTTTGGCGACCATCGCCTTGGTATTGGCTGATGATTGGCTATCATCTTCCGTAGAACCACATTTAGGGAGGGTACACAGAGCTTGAAACCCAGTTTGTTTTAATCGAATACTTTCCAATGGTGATTCTTGAGAGACACTCCAGACACGAAGCACCCCAGTGTCGCAATCTGAATGTTACAGAATTAATATAGTCACTATCCAAATATTCTAGTTAGGGCCAATAAAAATTTCGGAAGGGCCTGATCTCACCTAAAAATGTAGGTGTACCAAAAATATATAGGAAGTAGTTGTGTATTTAGTGTTAAAAGTTTTTACTCTAATTATATTCCGAGTAACGTGTTTCCTATAAGCTTAAGTAAATGAGCAACGCGGAAAAAAACTAATCCACATAATTTGGCCTTGGAAAAAGATTCGTAAGTTCAAAAGGTTGTATTCTCTTACCGCCCGTTACGAAAACACCGGGAGCTCCTGGTATCCAAGCTACGGTCTGGAGGGAAACGGCTTTGCTGGGAGGAGTGTATCTTTGCACGACGACACTATTTTCCAAGGCAGTGTCCAGTAGAAACATGCACCTTCCGCCTAAAATGACTAAGATGTAGCTTTGCGATTGAGGGTCCCATTCCATAGCCGAAATGGACTGATTGCTCTTATCGTCTTTGGAGCTTTCTTGAAATGCTTCCCAGTATCCTTCCGGGACTACTGCGAAATGTCTCTCGGCTTTGCGATCTATAGACGCGAATAATTAGGCTCAGAGTGAATATTTATTTAAAGGCTGGGTGACACCCATTTATATTTTAACTAGGGATAATCAAAAATAGACTTCGCTGCGACCCATACTGCAGATGAAAAACTTTCAAAATTTAACCTTTGAAGGTTCAAAGTCGCGCAACCTTGTGAACACCTTAATTGGTTCAATGTTGAACCTTTTTGAGGCGTTTTAACACATAACGCGCAGGTTTACTTTTTGGAAAATGAAGCTTCATTGAACCTTTTATTTGGAAATGGCTCAAATCTGAACCTCAGTTGTCCCTTCGTAATTTTCAGTGCACCAATTAGATCGTGCTAGATGGTTTTAATTTTAGAACACGCTAAAATATAAAATCGCTCGATCTGATTCGATGCACCATCCGATGGGCCTTAGCGCGACGAACAGGCATATGGGAAATTATCTGAAGACTTTAGGTTTAAGTTTTTCACTTGAGTTTAACGTATTTTAATGAATATCTATCGATTAAAAATGTCTGATCATCTACACTTCATCAGATGATTTAGCATTTCCACCTGATTAATCAGATCACGTTATCGTTGGAAGCGCTATGCTTGCTAGTGATGGAAAATCTTAAAAGTATCGGCACCTGGGAAATGCTGGCCACCGTCCCTTTGAAAGGACCGGCTTAGGCGTAAAATAGTTGGGGGTTTATATATTACGCGTTCCTAAATGGAGTTTTGTTGTTCTTAGGGTAATGCTCGGGCTTAAGTCTTCGACACGTGGCCGTGATACGAATAAATAGTCCTTTTATCCATCTCTCCGCAGTCTTTCCTCCTTATCGAAAATTGCGTTAAGCGATTCTTATACACACTCTTCTTTCTCGAGTCCTTTTTCTCTTATTTATAGAAACTCTGTCCTCCCCTCTCTTTCTTAAATCAAACACAATAAGGGGGGTCGTGCTTAAAATCAACAAGTATTTGTTTAGCAACTAATTGCGTTTGCTTAGGTTTCACTCGTGCAATTGGCGTACTTGAATTTCTAATTTTTATAGGTTTTATATAAATTAAAACTTTCGAATTTCAGAGGCATTTGAGGGTGAAGGGGGTTAAGCAGTAAAGAGTTAAGATCTCTCCATGCATCCATACTTTCCTTCTAACCAGTTGTTGGCAAGATGGGAAACATGGGAAAGCTGGGAATTTGTATATTTTAAGGAATTGTTTTTGAGTAAACATTTCAGGAAAATCTGGAGGAACGTTCCTAACTATTTGACAAAAATCGGGAAAATAATCTAACAATATTTGCGCTTGAAAATACACTGTAGCGTATAAATATGTTTTGATTCTTGTTTTAGAACCTTAGAGATTTTACGTGATGTTGGGTTTTATTCCTAAACTGTTTTTTTCTTTTAGATACGACCCCTAAATATATACTAGCCCCTTTTTCTACAATTTGTCGAGCATTTACTACCTTTTGTAAAATTGATATCTTTAACATTCCTATCTTCATTCAATATTAAAACCTTCCACGCGGTTCCTTGGTGTTTTTTGGGGCTTTATGTAGTAGGTTCAATTGTGGCCATAGGGTGTTTGGAGGACCATTTACCTTTAATATAGAGAGAAATCGTTCCGTTAGCGTGTCCGAAAGCCAATTTCCCCGGTACGGTGGGATGCCAACGAGCGTGAGTTACGGCGCTGTTGAAGGGGGCGATTTCTTTCCATTGAACGCTCTTCCATTGCTGTTGTTCCCTCCTAATTAAACCGTCGCTGCTTCTAAGGCTCTGAGAAAACATTAACCGGGAAAAGGTTAAAAAAAAAAAAAAAAAAAAGATCAAATTTAACGCCTTTCATTGAGTTTGGTTATAAAAATAAGATCTTTAGAATAATTATTTCCGGGGTTTGAAATCGACTTTAAAGGGAAAGTATAAAATAAAATCGATTTAAAATTTAGCTTCGTTCGAAGGTAGAAAATTTCTGTTAAAGAGAGATTGCAACCTAAAAACATGTGATTTTTTTTATCGATTTCTTATTGTTTAAATAGGCCTAATCCACAAGTGAACTATAGAAATAAATTTAAAATTTACCCGAAAAATAGGCTTAGCTGGATTTAAAGAAATTTATATGTATTTGTTGAAGTACTAACGGATTTAAATGAGCTATACGGCTGGGAACCTATCCTATTCTTTTGCTTAGATATAAAACAAATCTAAATTAAACATAATAAATACCATATTGCAATTAACATAAACCTTGTAAATAATTTAAGTATAGCCAGAAATGTATATATCTTGATTCTGGTTTAATGATTTCCTTGGAACGGCACAAAGTCCCTTATGGGTTTCTAAGTAAAATCCCCTAGTGCTCTCGAGGAAAACGGGGATTTTGGATTTATCCCCCGAGGTATAATTAGAGGACGATTTATATAGGTTAAGAAAACCCATTAGTGCGAGCAGGGGGCTAGAAGCGCGTTGGATGTTAGAAGTCTAAAAACGTAAGCTTCCTCTGTACGTACTCCACCCCAGATAACTCTTGAGGAAAGATTTTTACTTAGTCTCCGTAAGAAAATCAAGTGGAGAGACGTTCCCGCGGATATAACGAAATTGATGGGGAGTGAATGTCCCGCATTTCGTTATAGTTGCCGCGTGTGTCTGTGAAATGTTCTAAATTTCGTATTCTTTAATGGTATGGGATGAAGAGGAAAGTAAAGTGATTTTTATGGTTTCTGATTATAAATAAGACATGTTTGCGTAGAAAGTGTTTCAGAATTGTCCAAAAAATATGGAAAACCTGATTTTGGCATAGAATAGTCCTGGTCGATTTGCCGGAAATGGGCCCTTGTCTCGTAGCCGCGCCGCCATCTTTTTGTAGTAACAGGCTGCCAGACTATTTCTAATTTTATTTCCCACAAACCAAATTCAAGTTGTTAGTCCAACGCTTCCTATATGCTAAAGTATAGGAGGCGTTGGTTAGTCTGTAGCTATTTTCACACTACAAAAAGATGGCGGACGATCACGTGACAAAAAGTTTTCCCCGCCAAAATTTTCGCGAGGTTCTCTAGACTTCCGGTTTTGGAAATCGACCAGGACTATTAAAAGGAGAACCTCCGATTAAAGACGCCGTACCTTTGGCTTCGCAGTGACATGTACTACGGCACACTCAAATTGCGTTGAATCTGTTTTTTTCAGACACATAAGGGGAAGTATCTGACATTTTTTTTTTTACTGGGCCCGTACTTTTTAGACACGATTTATTCAGTTTCAAGGGCTATCAGAACTATTTTCTTACTTGATAATGAAACTATAGACAATTCTAAGTAACTCCCCTGAGTAAAATTTTTAATTACGGTTATATTTGATTTTTAAATTAATTTTAAACTTCCCTAAATAGTGAAAAGATAAGACCACTTAGGCCGGATTTATTCGAAAACGAATAAATATATTTTCATGCGTTCTTTTTTGTTTAGTATATTAGATATTATTACGTAATTTTCCTGAGATACCGTTGATTTAAATAAATAGCATTAACATTTAATTACTCTTCAAAGTAACCCTATGTTCGACCTTATTTTTCTTTGTTAATTAACATAACTAAATTTTCTAATCTGAAATTTTAATAATATAGATCAAACTTTAAATTTTTTATCTTCTTTATAGGAAGATTACAACAGATTTGGTAAAACCCTGAAAATAAGCATTCTTGTTGTATTGTTTAAGTATCCCTTTAAAATTTCGACTATAATATCTAATATAACTAAACATTCCTTTGTGTATTATTCCTTAGTTTTTAGTTTAATGACACGTGACTTTTAAACTTAAACAAAACTGGAGAAGTTGGGAGATTTTTAACAAAAGGAACCTTTTGTTAATATATCTGCCCTCGTCAAATTTCTGTCACGCGAGCTAAAACTATTATTGAATAAAAATGAGCCAAAAGTCCCAAAAGAAAAATCAATAATTATACGGTATTTACTATTTAAATACAGGAGTTATTGATTTTTAGGTTTTCCTTGTACGAAAACGGAATTGTTGGTGCTGTGAGGGAATAGGAGTTATAGTTGACCTTGGGACAGAAAGACGCAGGCATTGTCTCTGTGAGTGGTGGGTGTCATGGGAATATCTCGTCGTGCTATGTAGGTCTTAGCTTCAAATTGGTTTTTAAATCAGCCGATATCATCAAATCTTATAATTATAATAGATACATTATTCGTGCACCCATTATTCTCACTAGGAAAGCCAATTTCTTCCATTACTCTATGGGAGCACATTAAAAAGTAAAAGCGACGTCACGCGTGTGTAAAACAACCTGGGGAATTAACCATGCGGCAGTAAATTATGATAACTGATACCAAAAACTCATAATATTGGTGCAAAAAAATTCTAAACCTATCATCGCGTATTTGTTAAGGATTCGTTCAAATTTTTAATTTTAATAAAATATAGTTAATTCCTTAATCGGTTTGATAAACTACAAGGCTTAGCTTATAGAGAATCGGCCTCAGGAAAGAAACGAAACGCCAGAGTGGACCGTCGAGCTTTTAGGCAACTGAGAAAGCGAATAGCGGACGAATTTTCGCTACAAAAGTTGCATGGATGATACCAGAGGTGTTCTTATATAGTGAATATAGTACGGCCTTGACTGATGAAGCTAATAACGGAATTAATTTTCTTTAGAGCTTTTCTCCCTGTATATTTAGTTCGCCCTCTCTTTCCATCAGTATCGCCACGAATATACTTCAATAAAGTAATACCATTAGCATGCAGCTTAGGAAAATAACTCTTTTTCAAGCTTGTAAAGATTCTTATTTTTCGTACAAATTACTCCTGAGATGTTCATTACAGCCCCAGTCTACCATATTGGGTTAGCCAAAGGAGTAGTGTTTTATTAGCCCTAGCGGTTTTAAAGGTGTGATAGTAATTTTATCTTATTTAACTTTCCACGCTGAACACGATTGTATAATTCTTAAAGGGCAAATGCAACTAAAAACAAGTGATTTTTTTTATCGATTCCTTATCTTTTAAATATAGGCCTAATCCAACAGTAAAATAATTTAAAAACAAATATTAAACTAGAAATAAATATAAAACTTACCCGGAAAATAGGCTTAGCTGGATTCATGGATTTCACCTTAACTGGTATAAGGACTAGCGACCAATGACATTGATCGACAGTTCTTATATGGGGGATGCAGGATCATTGGTCGCTATAGTCCTTATACTGGGAGTTCGGGATATCTTCATGAATCTAGAGCTAAGCCTATTTTGATGGTAAATTTTTAATTTCTAGTTTAATATATGTTTGTAATTATTTTGTCTGAATTAGATTAGGACTATTTAAACGATAAGGAATCGATAAAAATCACTTGTTGTTAGGTTGTGTTCTACCTTTAAGGGGAAAGTTAGCTATAAAAAAACCAAACATGCAGTGATGAAGCGCTTCTTTACTCGGTCGAAGCGCCAGCTGATCGTCTTTTTTAAAGCGTAAAAGAATATGGTTTAATCTTTGATCAGATTTTGTGATCTGTTGCCTTTTAGTTAACCCCTCGTTAAATATTAACAAGTCATGAAATAAATTTTAAATAGAAAGTTAACTTACGGTGCCTTTAGTTGATACGTTTTTCCAGAGATACAATGGGCCCTTTTCGTCGCAATAAATGATGGCGTCGTAGTCGTCTTGATGCCAAGCGATGACCAAGGGTCTTACTTGGACCATGCTGGTTGACGCGACCGCGCAGTGATTAGAAACACTCCACACTAGAATCATAGGGTCCCGGCTTGCCACGGCCAGTAGGTCATCATTTTTTGGGTGCCACGCGATACCAGTGATAGTTTTGGTACTCGCTGATATAACAGAATCCAGAACGAATTGATTCACGTCCTTTGAATACTTGAAAAAAAAAAAAAAAAAAAACAATGTTTTCACTTCTATTAGTTCGTTTTTCAAGATATTTGACTATATGATATTTAAGAAATACGTTTTACTTGCATTTTATAATTATATTAATTATAGTCATATGACATAATAATTTACATAATATAATAATAGAGAAAAAAATCCGAAAATGACCCCTATCTTGAAATGGCCGTAACTTTTCTCTACTATCACCAAGGCATAAACCGATAGCATAATTAGAAAGAAGGCATTCCCTAGATTAATTTAAAATAATAAAATTGACATGAGCCACTCGCTAAAGATTATTCCGCCACTGATTGAAATCGAGTAAAAATCCAAAAATGACCCCTATCTTGAAATGGCCGTAACTTTTCTCTATTATCACCAAGGCATAAACCGATAGCACCATTAGAAAGAAGACATTCCCTAGATTAATTAAAAATAATAAAATTGACATGAGCCACTTGTTAAAGATAATTCCGCCACTGATTGAAATCGAGCAAAAATCCAAAAATGACCCCTATCTTGAAATGGCCGTAACTTTTCTCTATTATCACCAAGGCATAAACCGATAGCACCATTAGAAAGAAGACATTCCCCAGATTAATTAAAAATAATAAAATTGACATGAGCCACTTGTTAAAGATAATTCCGCCACTGATTGAAATCGAGCAAAAATCCAAAAATGACCCCTATCTTGAAATGGCCGTAACTTTTCTCTATTATCACCAAGGCATAAACCGATAGCACCATTAGAAAGGAAGCATTCCCTAGATTAATTTAAAATAATAAAATTGACATGAGCCACTCGTTAAAGATTATTCCACCACTGATAGAAATCGAGCAAAAATCCAAAAATGACCCCTATCTTGAAATGGCCGTAACTTTTCTCTATTATCACCAAGGCATAAACCGATAGCACCATTAGAAAGAAGACATTCCCCAGATTAATTAAAAATAATAAAATTGACATGAGCCACTTGTTAAAGATAATTCCGCCACTGATTGAAATCGAGGAAAAATCCAAAAATGACCCCTATCTTGAAATGGCCGTAACTTTTCTCTATTATCACCAAGGCATAAACCGATAGCACCATTAGAAAGAAGACATTCCCTAGATTAATTAAAAATAATAAAATTGACATGAGCCACTTGTTAAAGATAATTCCGCCACTGATTGAAATCGAGCAAAAATCCAAAAATGACCCCTATCTTGAAATGGCCGTAACTTTTCTCTATTATCACCAAGGCATAAACCGATAGCACCATTAGAAAGAAGACATTCCCCAGATTAATTAAAAATAATAAAATTGACATGAGCCACTTGTTAAAGATAATTCCGCCACTGATTGAAATCGAGCAAAAATCCAAAAATGACCCCTATCTTGAAATGGCCGTAACTTTTCTCTATTATCACCAAGGCATAAACCGATAGCACCATTAGAAAGGAAGCATTCCCTAGATTAATTTAAAATAATAAAATTGACATGAGCCACTCGTTAAAGATTATTCCACCACTGATAGAAATCGAGCAAAAATCCAAAAATGACCCCTATCTTGAAATGGCCGTAACTTTTCTCTATTATCACCAAGGCATAAACCGATAGCACCATTAGAAAGAAGACATTCCCCAGATTAATTAAAAATAATAAAATTGACATGAGCCACTTGTTAAAGATAATTCCGCCACTGATTGAAATCGAGCAAAAATCCAAAAATGACCCCTATCTTGAAATGGCCGTAACTTTTCTCTATTATCACCAAGGCATAAACCGATAGCACCATTAGAAAGGAAGCATTCCCTAGATTAATTTAAAATAATAAAATTGACATGAGCCACTCGTTAAAGATAATTCCGCCACTGATTGAAATCGAGCAAAAATCAAAAAATGACCCCTATCTTGAAATGGCCGTAACTTTTCTCTACTATCACCAATGCATAAACCAATAGCACCATTAGAAAGAAGGCATTCCCTAAATTAATTTAAAATAATAAAATTGACATGAGCCACTCGTTAAAGATTATTTCACCACTGATAGAAATCGAGCAAAAATCCAAAAATGACCCCTATCTTGAAATGGCCGTAACTTTTCTCTACTATCACCAAGACATGAAACGATAGCACCATTACTCGTTAAAGATTATACCGCTATTAAATAGAATATTATACTCATAGAAAAAGGTTACAATATCACATAACGAATAAAAATCGAGGCTAAAACTAAGGCGGAGTACCATTCAGTATTAAAACTTTATTGATAGAGAGAGAGAGAGAGAGAGAGGATTTTTTTAAAACGCTATACTATACTTCCAAAACAAACAAAAAAAGGAATACAATACCTGGTAGACGTAAACGGCCAAAGTAGCCGCGTAGGCGAATCGTCTTCCTTTACAAGCCAATACATTTTTAAACCACGGTTGTCCACCGGCTGGTAACAGTGCAACCTGGCGCAGGAGACCGGAACTAGCTGACATATCTGTTGTCTTTTAACCTCCTTTTATCTACCAGAGAGAGAGAAAGTAAAAGACAAAATATCGTATATATATAAAGCACTATGTCGCGATTAGACCACCATTTATAGATATTAGAGAGATATTGGCTTTCAGGGTGGGACGTGCATCGACAACGCGAAAGAAAAATAATATTTATTGTTTTTTCGCTTTTCCCCGCGTGCTCTTAACCATATTGCAGTTTTCAGCTCGTTCAATGCTATGAGGAACCATCTAAATCTAATAAACCTAATCTTATTGAGATTAAATGGAACTTAGTTTTGTATATACTGAAAACGTAATATGACTATATTCGTTCTTTGGAGCCTGTTGTCAATTTCTGGGTACTTTGGTATCTAATCGGTCCAAGGAGCAATGGTGTATGAAGGATTGAAGGCAAAAAATGGATTGATAATATTAAGCCGTTTAATCTTGCCTCTATACTCATGTTCAAGGGAAGCTGTCTGTGATTATACTTTTTCACCAGCGTGAGTTAAAATTGCTTACCTCTACCATAATATTTTCCTGCCAGAATCTTAACTTTTTGCGTCAAAACAAATCTTAAGCATAAGTCAGTCTTTTCGATTAACCCGCCTTATGAGGCTTGACAGAGAAGCCGATATCTAAGTGAATTTAAAATAAGCTTCTCTTTAAAAAGCGAATGCAAAAACTTGAAAACGTTGATTGAAAACGAGGCTTTAGGAATCTAATGCTAGAAAAAATCATGCGTTTGACCAACATTTCTTTTCAATTTGAAAAATATATTTATTTTCACAAAAATCAGCCTTAAAAACGACTATCCTGATAAGAACTTGTATTGGAATGTTATTCCACAATGTTAACTTTATTTCGGGAGCAGACTGTCTTACCATATCACCAGATAATTACAAAAAATGGTTATAAACTATTTTTGGTAAAATCTTATTTTGGAGTGGGGAGGTTTTTTTTTCTTTCCTAAAAATATCAAAGATGAATATTATTAAATATTATTTTTAACTGATAAATTATTTTCTATATAGCATATGTATATTTATTTTTCGAATCGCTTTTTAACTGGCTTAGGTTCATTTGCTCGACTTCCAATTGATCGACAAGGAGTCCGTTTGATCGACTACCGTTTGATCGACTCCCATTTGATCGACAAGCCATTCCAATTGATCGACAGCCCAGTTTTTTAGCGAGTAAGTTAAATTATGGTATATAAATAAGAACTAATTCAAATAATAATTATTCCGTGAAAATGGGGTCAGAGTACTCGTTTGTCGGTTAGGTTAGGTTAGGTTAGGTTAGGGTTAGGTTAGGTTGGTTAATCTATTTATAATCGTTATTACGAAGTTGACCAATTGGGAAACGATCAAATGCACCCTTTGTTGTCGGTAATTTGGGATTAGGCATCAATCATTTGATCCCTTTGTCGATCGTTTGGGAGTCGATCAAGTGGACCTCTTGTCGATCATTTGGGAGTCGATCAATTGTGAGTCGATCATTTGGGTGTCGATCAAGTGGACCTCTTGTCGATCATTTGGGAGTCCATCAAGTGGACCCAAATCTTTTTAACTATCTTTCCGAAAATGATAATTAAATTCCACTTAGATTGCATGAGAAATAGTATCAATTCAAAGAAAATCGGATGTTTTTTATATTTTTCATCCTTCCTTTAACCAATTTAGCTTCATTCGGTTTACTTCGTTGTACGCGTAAACTGATTCTTAGTTTTCAGCACTCGCGAGGTATAGCTTAGATAGCTTTTTCTTTCAGAATGATATGACTTTTTAAGATGTATATTGAATACTCTATAGCTTTGAACGTTACGTAAACTCAAACTGATTGTGACTTCAGTATATTCTCGTAAAAATGGTTAATACTATAGAAGTTATATCGTATATTGAGTAAAATTCCTTTGGGGTTTTCTTTTTATCTTTTCTAATATTTCTTCATTAAGCATTGGTACTCGTATACTGTCTTTTATTCTCTTATTGATATTCCATTATGGGTTTAGGAGAATATATACTGGGAAAAGAGGTAGGATGAGGGGTAAGAGAAGTAACAAAGCAAGCAACAAGAACCGGATGGGACGGACAATGATCCTTCAGAGTTTTTATTGCTTATTTATATCTTTTCCGTTGACTTCTCTATACTTCCTTCTTTACCGGAATTTTTATTTCTTATTTATGTTTAAAACCTCTTACCAGAGGTATATAATAACCCCCTTCGGGGGGAAGTATGAAAGGTAGGCAAAATCGACGAACAACAAGTGCCCGGCGTAAATCGCGGCGGATCGACACACCGCTTTACTCCCAAAAAATAGTTACACCATTTTGAACCTCACAAAATTTTCCCTACACACACTTCCGGAACTCGTGAGCTGAAGTCAACCTTCGACTCCATTTTAACGGACAGCCTGACTCCTGAGACAGGAACTTCTAAACACAACTCGAGACGTCTTGTTTATACAAAGACCATTTACTAGAGTAGCGACATTGAGAAGTCCAGCGCGAGCTAGTGGCCTAGATAGTCAGCAGCGGGCTCTTGTTGTTCGTGATTTTTAGCATTGGTAGTATAGGGGCTTTCATACTTCCCCCAGAAGGGGGTTATTATATACCTCTGCTCTTACTATATATTTGTTCAAAGTGACTTGTAAAAATGGTCAACGCCGAGTCGATACGCGATATTGAATATGATCAAAAGTCCCTCACTTTATTCCATAAAAGTTAACAACGCCCCGTAGATTAATACTATCAGCAAAGTGCCAGGTAAACGTACCGGCAGATTTTGATTCGAGACACTCTAGCGGCCGCAATTGGTGTAAATAGTGAAATCGGAAGCGCCACTCTTTGGAGAAATTTTTGAGTTGGGAGGGAAGACAATATTGCCAAGTGGAGCCCGCCTAAATTCCGTCCCTCTCTCCCGACTCAAAATATCGAGGAAGAATCCAAATCACTCGAGCCATACAGGGGTGATGACTAATTTTGACTAGTTTTAAGTGATGGGCTTGTACGTTTGGGCCCTTTGCTATTAGTATTAAGCACCGGGTGTTGTTTACTTTTATGGTAGAAAGTGATAGACTTTCGATATGATAGATAAAAGTAATATACCAACTCCTTTTCAACATGAGTGTATAAATATCATAGCAAGAATCCATTCAGGTTCCATAAAAATATGGGAGCATAGCTTTAGCCTCTGGTACCATCCTCCCAAACTTTGTAACAAAAGTTCGTCCGCAATTTTCGCAACATTTGAATGCTTAGATCTTTTTTCGGTCGGCTCCATTTTTATTGCCCAAAATATTATATCAAGGTCGTTAGTGGCGCGAGTTAATAATAGATGTCAGGAGCGATTTACTTGAAAAATCGATTCGAAGCGGACGAACTTTTGCTACAAAGTTTGGGAAGATGGTTATTGAATCGCGGCTCTCCCATATTCTTATGGAACCGTAATGAATTCTTGATCATAGTAATAGCGTTTTTCATTGGGCTTCTTCGAATGCTCCGCGGAGCACTCCGAAATAAATTGTTAATGTTCGTCAGTCTTAATTTAAACGAATAATGCAAAAGTCTGCTCCCTCAAATCCAAAACTTTGAATATATTCTTTTAACTTTTAATGGTATGAAAAATTCTAAATTTTCAATCCATTGGCCTTAGACAGCGTCACTTTAAAAATGTATAAGTTTACCCGAATAGCTAGAAACTTGCACCACGTATAATTAATCCTATACTACACTCCATCTCGAGTTGACAGCGCATATGCAAGGCTACCATTAATATCAATGACTTATTGACTTAGATATAAAAGGAGTTTAATTTTGCGCGCGCTGCCTAGTCGTGATGGAATTGACTATATAATTACCTCGTCAACAAACATATAGTTTGTTTTAAAATCTAAATTACTAAAATCACAAATTTAGACTTCTCCGAAATTCCTAAAAATATTTAATAAATTTTAGTCCACCAGTGTTTTGGCCTACATTTCGAAGGAGTTGAACAATACGTGCTCAAACATCTCTGAAGAGTATTCGTTGAAATCAATTTAATATTCAACTAAACGAGGGAAGGTTGCGAATATAAAATATAGAAAATATCCCACACTAACCTTCAGTTACATTACTTTAATCCATTCGTATGCTATATTCTATAAGAGTACCACGTATATTACGGAGGAATCCTAAGTAAATATGGGACATTTTTGGTGTTTATTTTTCGGTGAGTTCTATCATCGTGCTCTCACTCCGCTCTTGAAGGACAAGTCTTTTAAAAACATTTATTTTTGAACTATCAATAATGGAATTAACCCCAACAGGAATTCTCGAACTCTCAATGGTTTAAATAATTCCCCTTTGCATAATTGGCGCGATTTAGACCGTCGTATGACGTGTCTAATTAAATCGCGCCGTCTAGAGTACGGTTGTTGAAACCGAATCAGTATGAAACTGGTTCCCGAAGCAGTTTCGAGAAATCGAATCAAATCGATACGGTTTCCTGTTCACGATTCCAGCGAAACATTTTGAAACGGTTTAAATCGATTCTAAAGCTTAGTATGAACGCAGCTATAGTTATTCTCCAATCGGTAACTTCTCTTTTCCTGGTGGCTTCCAATAAGATATGATTGGTTACCCGAAACCTATAGATTCTAGAATATTATGGTTAAAATACGTTAAATGTTTTACTTCCAAGACGTGTGAATTTTCTTGTCCAATCTTTAAATTCCAATAGTAGTAACTTGTTAGTAGAAAAAGCTTGAAACTTTATCTACGGATAAATGCAGAAGCCGATCAAACCCTCCTTTGAAGTCTATTACTCCCGGGTCTTGTCTACCCCTCTCTGTATGGGTTATTCTCAAAAGGCGCGATCCGTACGCCTCCTAACGGTAGATGTTTTCGGAGCGGGAGCTCGTCTAGCGAATATCTCTAGCAGCCTTGGAGTTCGTCCAAAAAACGTCGTCGTTTGTGGAGAGAGAGAATTTCCAATTTTGTGTAGACAGGGGGGATGAAGTGGGACCCCTTCTAACTCGTAAAATCGTGAATTTTACACATACAGAGAGGAGCGCTATATGGAACATTGGAGTAGTAGACTTCAAAGGAGGGTTTCATCGGCTTCTGATAAATGTTATACGTGTAACTATTATCTGAATTTACAAATTTCATTTTTTTAGTCACCAACAATTAAGCCTAAAATAAAATATATGAATAAAAAAAATTGGTTGATTTTAAAGCAAAATAATCTCATTTTAAAGTTATGTACATTTATTTTGAACGATATTTTTCGTGAGGCTTGCCCTTAAAATGTGCCGAAGGCGAAATATCCTGGCATCCTCTTTTGGAAATTTTATATGGTGACAGCCCTTTTAAACATCAGACTACTGTCTGTCCTCTTTTCCTCTTTAATCTTCTCTTGAATAAATCCCAAACTCGGCTTCGTATCTCGCGCCTCCTTTTCCCATCACGTAAGCGATCAGTTGACTGCTTCCGCGTTTTCCGAATTAGCTTAGATCAGCCCGAAAATGTTGGCCACGGCTTGATGTCAAATTAACACTTTTAGGTTTACAAGGACCAAGTATTTCAGCAATTTTTAACGCTACTCTGACTCCCTTCGCCGGATCTTTTTTGAGGGTTTAATGTACCGTAAAAGCGTCATTAATTTTAGTTAATGGTAAATTGGTAAATGTTTTTGGGTTCCTAAGACCTATCACATTTTTTTTTTATAACATGCAAGCCTAATTGATGACGTTAAGTATTTAAAAATATTCTTGGAGCCTTAAATTGATGACATCTTTTAGACTATTTAATGAACTGTGCATTTCGAATAATTCCGAGTTAAAGTTTAACTCAGGTTTAACATACTCTATTCCTCAAAGAAAACCAACCCTTGAAGTCTTGCCTTTCTGTAAATATCGCTCATTGATAAATTTCATCAAATATTGCGCCTTCATGAAAATAAGGCTTATTCTAAACTCAGCCTATTCTAAACCTGCATTGCGCCTTCATGAAAATGAGGCTTATTCTAAACTCAGCCTATTCTAAACCTGCATTATTCTAGCTAATCTAAAGTTGACCTTATTCTAACCTAATATAAATCTGTCATAAATCTAATCTAAAGCTGTCCTGAACCTAGGATAAGCTAAACCTACAGTATGATCTAATTTTGCAGTAAACATAACCTGATCTAAACCTAGAATAAACTTAGTCTGATTTAACCTAGAAAAATATTAAGTCTAATTTATAACAAGCTTAATTTAATCAGCATAATTTATATTTAGCTTAATTTAATCAGCATAATTTGATATTTAGCTTCAATTTAATCAGCATAATTTATATTTAGCTTAATTTAATCAGCATAATTTATATTTAGCTTAATTTAATCAGCCTAATTTATATTTAGCTTAATTTAATCAGCCTAATTTATATTTAGCTTAATTTAATCAGCCTAATTTATATTTAGCTTAATTTAATCAGCCTAATTTATATTTAGCTTAATTTAATCAGCCTAATTTATATTTAGCTTAATTTAATCAGCCTAATTTATATTTAGCTTAATTTAATCAGCCTAATTTATATTTAGCTTAATTTAATCAGCCTAATTTATATTTAGCTTAATTTAATCAGCCTAATTTATATTTAGCTTAATTTAATCAGCCTAATTTATATTTAGCTTAATTTAATCAGCCTAATTTATATTTAGCTTAATTTAATCAGCCTAATTTATATTTAGCTTAATCACAGCTTATTTTAAATTTACCATAGCTTAATCGACACCTTTCCTATAAAACCTACCCTCCTAACATATTCTAAACCTATAAGCGAGTATCATTTCTTAAACCTAACCTAATTCGTGAAAATGCATTAATGTTTACGCTAAAATAATTAGCAGATAATAATTTAACTACTACATCAATGATTACTTATGATTTGAGATGAAATAATTTATGGGAAAATTGTATCGATATATAATATCACCCACTTTACGCGCAAGAATGCACTATAAAAAGATTCCATACACCTGCATTGGTTTCGTTTGAACCTGCTTATACAGTGCCTCTCTTAAACGCGAGCTGTTTATATATATAGCGATTGAAAGTCGACCAAGGGCGGCGCCTTTCAAGTCTTTTAGAAGGAGCTCTATACCGTTCCCCAGTGACTAGTTTTATTTAATCCATTATATATCAGTATAGTCCTCGGGATATCCTTTACCTCTTCAATCCATTCGACTT
Organism: Odiellus spinosus; assembly: GCA_963920705.1. NCBI lineage: Eukaryota > Metazoa > Arthropoda > Arachnida > Opiliones > Phalangiidae > Odiellus > Odiellus spinosus. The sequence goes on along the minus strand of OY987226.1, from coordinate 8,892,388 downwards.
CTTTGAACCAATGAATGGATGAATTATTGCGGAAGGAGAAAGAGCTCGAAGGAGGGAGGGAGGTCATCAAATACACCAACGTTTCTTGATTTAAAGTGTTAGTTATATAAATATTCCTATGTTCGAATTTAAGGCTTTTAATCCTAGAGTCATAGTCAAGAACCCCCATAGAAATAACACTGTAAAATTGATTGTTATAGTTATGAGTTTGCAAAATTTTAAGTTGTATTTTTGAGATTGCAAAATTGAAATGGGTACCGTCTTTTTTCTAATCGATTTGATTCGATTTCTCTAAACTGCTTCGGGAACCAGTTTGATACCGATTCGGTTTCAACAACCGATGAATGAAGCTACAATAAACCGATTTATAAAGATAATGCGTGAACACATGACCCCTAAAATGATTCCAGGCGATTTGAATATCAGTTTGATTTTACCGTTTCCAATCGATTAAGAAATGCTAGCTATTGAAAAGGATTAATTACGTAAGGTGTTTATAGAAAAAAATGACGCAATAAACCCTTTAGACTTATTAACTGGCGGAAGGCGAACACTTTTGGAGTATTAGAAAATACTATAAACTAGAAATCGGCTTTTTAGTAAAGCTAGCGGAGAAAATTCTTCTCGGTCTCATAGAAAATGTTCTAGACAATTCCGACGTAGGGCGTGCGCTCGCTTCCCATTTGCCTTGGTCCATGGCATGGCTATTTTAAAAAAAATTGATTGGTCAAAGGCACGAGTAGAGTTTGGTAGGAAGAGTCTACGCTGGTGTATAAGCTATCTCCGCCCCGGGGTCAAAACGGATCAAGCGGCCCTCCTATTCATCCTTCAATTTCATGCCTGGTTGCTCCAAGATGCCATTGAAAAGAACACAACCCAATTTTAAAACAACCTTACTTCCTCTTTTTCTCTCTTTCAATGTTACTGCCGGAAACTTTTCCTTATACGCCTATGATAGTTTATTGTAGCTCGAGTTGGCAGCGCACTCAAAGATAGACTCCCTTTATCTCTAAGTAAAAATATCGTAGAGAGCTTACTTTAGCTTTACAAGTGCTAAAATTTCAACGTGGATTAGAGTAAAACTCATTGCTTCATGCGTGAAAAAGATAAGGTCTCCTTATCCATATCCACCTCTCATCTTTATTTTCATTTCATCTTTGTAGTGGAGTTAGTTTGAATGTTAAATTCAGGCGAAGTGGTTCGCTAGTTAAGAGTTCGGACTAACTTTAAAGTGGAAAGACCACTACCAATTTGATTGTTACTTAATTTAGCATATTTATTTATAGTTAAAAATTAAACTAAACTCCTAGAATTACGTAATAATTAATTTATGTTTCCAGTTCGAGCGTTTTTCATAGAATGACCCACTTTAGAAAAGAGCATTACGTTAATGTTTTTCTTTACATTGATAAAAAACTAGTTGTTTATCTTTAAGATAATTTTCTTTGTCTTATGTATATTTCCTTGCGAATTTGCTAAAAAGGTGTCAGGTTTTCCCCCATCCCGCTACTCTCTATTCTCTTAACTCCGCCCTAAAGATAAAGCTTCTATCGACCTCTAACTGGGGTTCGTACAAACATTGCAATCAGGGAAAATAATTTTCGAAATCTTGTGCGAAATGATTCTTTCCAGAAATTTCATTTCACAGAACTTAGTAATGAAATATTTTATTTCACTTAAATTGGTAATGAAGCTGTAAAATAACAGGGTTGCCACAGGTCAGGGAAAACAGGGAAAAGTCAGGGAATTTGAAAATGAACTCAAAAGGTCAGGGAAAAGTCAGGGAATTTGAAAATGAACCAAAAAGGTCAGGGAAAAGTCAGGGAATTTGAAAATGAACCAAAAAGGTCAGGGAAAAGTCAGGGAATTTAAAGATCTGTCAAGAAGCCAGGATATTACAATCATTATCTTGATTTGAAGCAAAGGCTTAAAACAGCCTAAATGATTACCATGTTATTTAAAATATTTATTTTTAAGTAATATAAAAGATAAAAGGTTAAAAATTGGGTAGTGTTAGCTCAAACGGTCAGGGAAAATCGTTGGAAAAGGTCAGGGAAAAACCTGGAAAAGTCAGGGAATTTGAATCTGATAAAAATGTGGCAACCCTGAATAAGTTATAATAGGTCTATTTCACCAACTTCCTCCAAATATAACATTATTTCTCTTTCGCCTAATCTTGTATATAAATTCCCTTCGAGTTAAGGGGGTTAAACTTTGTGTATATTTTTAAAACTCCGATGGAGAGAATGATCCAGTTTTAAAATAGGAAGTTTCTTTTTTATTGGGGGCTGGCTAGACTCGGGATAATTTTGCCCCTTTATTCCCTACAAGGGAAGCTGGAAAGAAATATAGTTTTTACAACTTATTCCTTATACCATGGATTAATCAACCTCACAGGGATAATTCACTCTGGTACGATTTGCTATACTAGTAGTTGAAGATGTTTGTTTCAAACATAGCTGCCAGACATTTTATCCGGCCCCTAAATTTTACCCCCTTACCGATGCAAATCCGGAAGTAATCCATGAGAGCATCGTCTGCTTTAGTTTTTTCCCCTTCAATATTTCACCCCGTGTATCGGTAGCTAGACACTTCCGGTGTAGAGAACCTATGGTCACCAGGGTGCGGTTCGAACAATAATTTTACCAGAATGAATTATCCCTGTGAGGTTGATTAATCCATGCTTATACCCTCTTCAGCCGCTTCTCATTTAGGATTGGTTTAAGTTCTTGTTACGTTTCCTATTTAACTGCATTATATTACTTAATTTTAAGCATTTTAGATTTGGTTCCTAAATTATTATAATTATTTTTTGCTATTAACCAACTGTGGTAGGGATTACACTCGCAGCTGCCGATATCTTTGTAGGAAAAAAAACGCCATTTCGTTTAAAAGTATTTTGTAGCTTCCTTATTTCTTTCTTATAACAATTTTACATTTTGTTATACAAATATTAGAACCTCGAGCAACTTATTGGACAAATATTTAATCTATTTTAATTAGGCAGGCTACATGTCTATTTTAAATGGAGAGTTCGTAAGATAACAAAGGAATTTATTTTTGCGACTAAAAAAAGTGACGTAAAACATTCAGAAAATGTCTCTGAATTGTTAAAAAAAATCGGAAACCTTCTGATTTTGGCGTTTAATTATAAGTAGAACCTCCGACTAATCAAAAGAAGCCCCAAAGCCTTATTTTTATAATACACTCGATAAAAACAATTTGCTTTTTCTCTTCACCCTCCCTTTTAAGAGTAAAACAGTCTACCCCATCAGTGTTTATGTACTTGCATATACTCTCCTTTGAAATATTTTTATGGCTTTGGCCAAAACTTTCAACGATAAAGTGTTATATAGTTTTTCGCTAATTTCACTAATGGGGAGAAGCGGTCCTCGTTTCGCTACTCTTTAAGAAAGTCTTTAGTAAAGCGTAAATTTTAAGTTAAATTGCTAAAACCCGGTTCCTACCAATATAAGGAACCTGGTGAAGGTCTTCTAATACTTATACACTGTTATAGTGAGACTATTTAGCCATTTAGAAAGCGTTCGAAGCGTTTCTGTTTGATAAACTCTATATGGTTTGGTTTCTTAGATATAGAGGGAAGCCTAGCTTTATACACGTTGTCATCTCAAGGAAAAAAAAACTAAACTTGATTTGTATATATATAGATCTTAAATTTTAAATTGGGCTGCCATAATGCAGAAACGTTTACCATATTTTTAGTCAAATTGTTCAAATATATTGTTTGTATTAAGGTTTTGTATTATTTACCAGCCCTTTTTAAAGATTAGTCGTAATATCTTTGAACTTTAGTGTTGGTAGTCATCTTTTATTCTATATTTAAAAGGCAATTTTTTTAATATCTAATTAGATTTGTATTATTATAAGATTACACCTATTATAACGTAATGATAATCGCAAGTTTCATATTGGAATACGATAGAATGGTTTAGTTAGCGAAAGATCTGTTAAACTTTGATTCAAACTCGCCACAGGTTTCACGATGTTTGTGGTTATTAATCATAGTTGTTAAATTGGTCTCGAAGGGCTGAATTGCTAAATCATTTTTCTCAAGCTTTTGCGTTCGCTTTTCCAAGAGAAGTTTATATCATATCCATTTAGATAACGGTTTCTCTCTCAATTAAAGCCTGATAACGTGGATTAAACCAAAAACTTGATTCAACTTTGGTTTAACGCAAACTACAAAAAATCTTGATTTTTGGCCGAAATCGTAGTAAACTTTATTTGGACGTGATTGGACTAATTTTGAGACGAAAAAAACCAAATTCACAATTTAAACCATCTAATCAAATACTTTTGTTGTCGCCTGCAGTGCGTGAAAGTCGCCAACCAATGTGCAAGTGACCTTGAAATCGCGAAACATGTAGAAAATATTTCACCTTAATTTTGCACCAAGTTCGAAACTATACATTATATTTAATTTAAAATTTAGTATTTAGTTTAGAGCTATTAAGATTGTCTCATCTTTCAACGTGCTGCCATTAAATCAACCGAAAAATTTAGTCCAATAATTTCACTTTGCAAAATTAGGTCAATCTAAATAAATTGACAATCTTACAATAAAATCTTCTAAATTAAATTTACTTCCAAAATCGAAATGTTTACATCGATTTTGCATGAATAAAAAAGGTAATATATTCCAATATTTGCGATATGAAGTTTGAGTTAAAAAAATTGATTTTTACGGTGCATTTTTAATGACGGAAACGTCTTACCTTAACATTTAAAGGAAACCGGAAAAATCCTTTTGTATTAAATATATCATATAACTGGATAGTTTTGAGAAGAGAATCCTATTTGTAGCGTCGAAACTCTAGAAGGATATATATGAAAATAGTCGTTTATTTTTAGTATGGTAACCTAGAGAACAGAGTCGCTTTTTCCTCGTTTAAAAAGAGATCTGTGTACTACGACGTAGTTGTTTAGTAACCATGGTTACGTTATAAATGCGGGACCTTATAACCAGCCCCTCTTTCTCGTTTCCAAGCGAATATTTTAACGTTCGCGATTAGTTAGGGAATGTAATTTTAACCGGGAAAGTACGATTTCATGATTAATCGTAGTTTATTGTTCAAACGATCTCGCGTCTTCTCAACTATATTAATACACTTACAGCGAATATTTCAGCCGTAGAAGGATCAAAATTGAGTCAAGTATAATTGCATTTTCTATATAAATTTAAGCCGTTTTAATATTGGAATTGTGTAGGCTTTGAGAACGTTCGTTGTTAACCTTGGTAAACGAAACCGTATTTGCAAATTATACGAGTGCATGCTTGTTTTCCGCGTAAGATTATGGCTTTGACTGCACTAATTCAGTAATCCAGTACGTATTTAGCATTATTAAAGGCTGTAATCAGTTACTTAAACGCCTAGTCGGTGCACAGATTTTACGGAATTATTCAAATCCACCACCCTTATTATGTAGTACATGATTCTTATGAATATTGCACGGAAATCTATATGTAAAAGTTGCGAGAACTTGTCGTAACCCAATAACGTTTAAAATCTAATTTCTAAGCGTCTATGTAATTATGGCGAGTGGGGGTCGAACACTTGCCAAAATTCCGTACACTTTGGGTTGAAATAACAAAGTCCGTAAACATTCTCTATGGGAAATTAACATTAAAATCACACAAAATCACTCCCAAAAGCAGCTTTGAAATCTCAAAATCTCTAAAATCTTTAAAGCCAGTACAAAAGAACCAGCAAGTGTCCAACCCCTCGAATTATACATTGTATAGCAATTAAAATTAAACCTCTTCGTTAAACATTCACATCTAGAATACATTTAGAATTTCAGGTTTATACGAACCTGGAATACCTAGAAATATCAGGGAATTTAAATGTTGACGAAAGTCATCGAAACTGTTAAAAATTTGGTATAAATTAAGGAAATAAATAACCTTCCATTGACACTAAGTTATTACGACCTCAATCAGCTAAATTCTTAGTTTTTATTAGAGTTCTAGAACATTTGATGCACATGGAAATATCAGGGAAAATTCTGTAGGGAAAACCTGGAAAAATCAGGGAAAATTGGTTTATATTTCACAACTAAATGTTACAGGCAACCATTATTAGTGATTGCCAGAACAAATTTATATTGGCAGGGTTGCCACAGGTCAGGGAAAACAGGGAAAAGTCAGGGAATTTGAAAATGAACCAAAAAGGTCAGGGAAAAGTCAGGGAATTTGAAAATGAACCAAAAAGGTCAGGGAAAAGTCATGGAATTTAAAGATCTGTCAAGAAGCCAGGATATTACAATCATTATCTTGATTTGAAGCAAAGCCTTAAAACAACCTAAATGATTACTATGTTATTTAAAATATTTATTTTTAAGTAATATAAAAGATAAAAGGTTAAAAATTGGGTAGTGTTAGCTCAAACGGTCAGGGAAAATCGTTGGAAAAGGTCCGGGAAAAACCTGGAAAAGTCAGGGAATTTGAATCTGATAAAAATGTGGCAACCCTGATTAGTATAATGCTCCAAAAATAAGTATAGAAAGAGAGAAATTAATATATTAAAAATTAAAAGCAGAGGATATCCTATAATTATTTCAAAATTTTAATTATTAAACTAAGAATAATGTTTTGAAGGAGCAAATAGTAGAACAATTTACCGTGTTTAAATTTTACTTTTAAATATTAATTAATATCTGCAGATTAAAGCGCCGAAAAAATTGTACCATGTTTGTACTGTAAACCTTGGTTTCTTTATAAAGAGGTGCTGGATTTTAATACTCCCAAGTGAATACCCAATATTATACCGTATTAAAACTATTAACTCGAATACTTCGGTAAATTTGTTTCCACCTATAAATGCAGCACGCGTAATGCCATTCTTCTCCTTCTCTTCCATTGATTTTTAATAGCAGAAATCTACTTGATTTCTAACTTTATACGAACTGAAATTTACGTCTGTATAATATTCTCGTAGCTCGCAGCGTAAAGGAGACCTCTATTTTAAATATAAAAAAAATATATAGGTTAGGCTTAGCGTTCTATTTAGATCGTTAGGGTTCGCGTTGAAAGTCTAGTATAACTTAAGTATTCCAGCCTCTGGGTATGTTGGTACGTAACTCAAATTTCTAAGCCTAACCCCCTCTTTTCGTTTCATATTTTTTTTTACCTTGTCGCGATAAGAGCTTTTTTTTTTTAATATATTTTGATGTTAGAACGATTACGACGTAGCTTTCAGCAATATTATTTGACTTGCGCCTCAAAGCCCAGAAAATAAAGGGGTACGTTTTTACTCGGGCCTTGGATATATAGTTCATTTCGTTTTTGCATATGTAAAATATGTTTGAGCAGTAGCAGACGATACTTAGAATAGGGTATTATGTTTGAAAAGGCGAATAAATCGCTATAGGGCCTAGTTAGTCGAAAAAATGGAATGTCTGTGGGTAATTTTTTTTAACGAAATAGGCAATTTTAGGTAACAAAGAAACCTTTAACTATGGACCATAATTTTGGGTGGATTTTCTAAAGTGTTGTCAGAAATTTTCGATACATTTTAAATAAATTTAAAATTTTGTAGAATCAGAAGTAGATGAAACCCTACTTTGAAGTCTATTACTCCCTGGTCTTGTCTACCCTTCTCTGTATGGGTTAGTTTCAAAAAGCGCGTTTCGTACGCCTCCTAACGGTAGATATTTTCGGAGCGGGAGTTCGTCGAGCGAATATCTCTAGCAGCCTTGGAGTTCGTCAAAAAAACGTCGTCGTTTGTGGAGAGAGAGAATTTCCAATTTTCCGTAGACAGGGGGGATGAAGTAGGACCCCTCCGATCTCGTAAAATTAGGAATTTTACCCATACAGAGAGGAGCGCTATATGGAACATTAGAGTAGTAGACTTCAAAGGAGGGTTTCATCTACTTCTGGTAGAATGTATTTTCTAAATGCCCCTGTAAAAGTATTCCAACCGTCGCGCAATTATGCTTAGAGAGAAGCCTACATTTAGGAGCTAAGCTTCTCATGTATTTTCTATTAGCCCCTGTAGAAATGCTGTAACCGTCGGACAAGGTAGTTTAGTAAAAAGCCTACACATAGGCGCTTATTACGATATTCTAACACTAGTTCTCATAAAAGTAATAATTTAAACGTGATTATCCCATTTTAAAATGATACAAATTTTTATTTTAATGGGAGAATGCAACCTAATAACAAATGACATTTTTATCGACTCATTATTGTTTAACTGGGCCTAATCCACCAATAAAAAAGTGTACAAAACAAATATTAAACTGGAAATAAATTTAAAACTTAGCCGGAAAATAGGCTTAGCGGAATTCATGGAGATCCTGAATTGCCTCCATGTAAGGTCTAGCGACCAATGAGCAACGGCCTGTCGTTCACGAGAGATCTACACGAGACTTACAATCGCGTTCGATTGGTCGCTAGACCTTATACGCGAGGAAATCAGGATCTCCATGAACCCGCTTAGCCTATTTTCCAGGTAAGTTTTAAATTCATTGCTAGTTTAATATTTGTTCGTAATTTTGTCACTACAATAAGCAATCGATAAAAAATCACTTGTTAGGTTGCATCCTCCCTTTAAGCGAAAAATTTATTTTTAACCAAATTTGCACAAATTCCTACGGAAAGTTTGAGTTCTTTCGGTAATTACAACCAGCAATATAATTCTTTTGCATGAATTATAATCTCAACACTTTATACGAAGTTAAGAATTAGTTTAAATTTGTCAATATTAGGTTTAACTCTAAGCTATAGTATAATATACCAAAAAATTCAGGCTTTCGTTGTATTATTAAAATTCAGCCATAATATTCATATTTTTAAACACTCATGGTCATTACTTTCAAATTTTATCAAATTAATTATTACAGTGTATTATAATGCTCGTATCTCATCAACCTTAAACTTCCAAATAAAGTAACTAACACCGTCTAATTTCATATGCAAGAAGCTTATTTTTAAAAAAATATCCAGGCTGCCTTTGTTTTCATTTTCCACCCTTTTACACTTTTTGATCCATCGCATTACCTTAATCCTCTTTTCCGCTATATTTACCCCATCTTCACTTAGTCTGTTCGCGAGAATCCCTTGAATACACTCCAAAGATTAGGCGAGGATGAAACTATAATACCTTTAGTACCCGTTACCACTATTTTCCCTAACATTTAACATTCAACGGCGATCATAGTCAGTGTCTAAATTTTTGAAGTAAATCTTTGGTCCTCATCGCCCGTTTTTTATTTACATTGTCGTATAATGAAGTAGAAGCGTAAAGGTGATACGTTCCTAGTACTTTCTTACACCTATTTTCTTCTTCCCCTCATATCTTCTCATTAAAACATTCACCACGTATACGTTAATTTGTTTCAAAACCTTACTTTCACCATATCCGCATTCACCTTTTGAATAGAGTTGAAGCCAAAAAAAAAAAACCCGCGAATATCTCTGAATCTTCTTACACGTTATCTTTCTTTCCTATATAACATTGAGGATTACACCTTTCTCTTCGTATACACTTTTTATCCTTTTTCTAAGTATATGGAATTACTTCATATAAAGGTATTCGTGGTGCTATTGTTAATAGAGTTCAAAGCTTCGAGAGGTAATATTAAAGAGAGGTTGAAATGAAATGTTATTTAATATCTAACCACACAATTTAAAATGAATAAATAACCCTTTTATTCCGCTATTTGAGAAATCACCCTTTGCTGTTAAATTTTTATTGCGGTTAAAGGGTATTCGTAATTTTTGTTTTCTAAATTTAAATGTTTTTTTTTTCTTCTGTGGAAAATAAACTTACGCTAAAAACTGCAATAGACCAATGAAATCCCACAATTCCCGCATAATGCAATGAACCAATAAATCCTCTACAATTTCCCCAAATTACAAATTTCAAAGGTACAATGAAATGCTTTATATCATTCTTATTAACGATAGGAATGGGGAGGGGATGTCCTTTATATTCTCTCTTTAATAATAGGCGTTGGAAATCTCTTCAGCCTCCACACATTCAATGATACTCCGCGTATAAATCCCGGAGTGAGTCTAAATGATGGGGAGAAACTCTAGCGCTTGCTAAGTTTTAATGGGGATGGCGGGTTGTATAAAGAATGACAAGGCTTAACGGATTGGATAGGGACATAACGTTGTAGGGAAAGGGGACATATATCTAGGGACAACTAAGGATGTGGAAGCCACTATAAATATAGTCGTAGTTTAACGGGGAGGATAGGCAACGGCTGTGACGTTAATTTGGGTTTTACTCTCTTTCTCTCTCTCTCTCTCCTTCCCATCACACTCTTTTTGCACGCTCACTCTTAAGCGGGTCAGAAACGTGTTGGTCTCGCTTTAGACTATCCAGGCACGTCGTCTTCTATATATCTACCTCTAGTTTGTTTCTCGGATGAGAGGTAGATGGCGTCAGAGGTTCTACATAAACGACTCTACTTCATGAAGAGAAACTTGAATTTTTAGAAGTTATTAACTTGACAATGTTGCTATATATACAGTCAAGTGCTTCTCAAATTGCTATCACGATAAAATTCAAAGCTCTAGACTACACGATATCTCTATCATGGCTTTATTTAAAAATAAATTCGTCAGGTAACTTTTTACGTCATGCCAATTGAAGGTGTAATTCATTATATTTTTAAAAACGCACATGGGAGTTTATATCAAAACCAATAGTAAAACCATATGTTAATATCTTGAATGGAGAACTTTTTTTTTAAATCGTCTACCATTTTTTCATTTGATAATCATCCAGACGATCAGAATTTACTTTAACCAAACTTTGTGTTTTGTACACTCGAATTTAGATTATGCTACGGTCTTATAAAATACAAATATTTCAGGGTTTGTTATAAAACTCGCGCTTCGAGTTCAATTTAACCCCCCCCCCCTCCCGTTTCCATTTAAAACTGGTGTTCAAGGAGAGTTTAACATTTAGTACCAATTCACTTCAGCATCTCATTTAGCGTTCCCGACCGACCGACAGTCAGACAGACATACGTACATGAAAATTGTATATTTCCATGCCTATATGGCTATAATAATTTTGGAAAAAAATACGTAAGATAACTAGATAAAAGTTCAAATTTTTTATCGATTAATCTTAGTCTGGTCAGAAGTAGATGAAACCCTCCTTTGAAGTCTACTACTCTAATGTTCCATATAGCGCTCCTCTCTGTATGAGTAAAATTCCCAATTTTACGAGATCGGAGGGGTCCTACTTCATACCCCCTGTCTACGGAAAATTGAAAATTCTCTCTCTCCACAAACGACGACGTTTTTTTTGACGAACTCCAACGCTGCTAGAGATATTCGCTCGACGAACTCCCGCTCTGAAAATATCTACCGTTAGGAGGCGTACGAATCGCGCTTTTTGAAACTAACCCATACAGAGAGGGGTAGACAAGACCCGGGAGTAATAGACTTCAAAGGAGGGTTTCATCGGCTTCTGGTCTGGTATATAGATATCGATCGAACTTGGGGTGAAAATGGACCCTTTTATGATATAATTTTTATTTTTTCATAAACCCGCATTCAAGGGTGTAAATTTATTATAATTTCTCCAGCGACAAACATCATTTATAATCGAAACTTCATTTAATTTCGAATGGTAAACAAAGCAAAAGAATAAACAAGTCAGTAGTATAAATTCTAGAAAAATAACGTCTCTGATAAATTGGACTAGCACTGTATATCTATTCTGGAAAAACGTGAGGGGGAATTGAATTTCTGATTAAATAGAAACAGAAGCAAGAATAAAATGCGAGTTTACCCCCTTGGTTGGAAACCAAAAAGAACTAAGGCGCATCACTCCTGAACCTTTGCTTTATTTTCCTTTTCCTTCAAGCGAATTCTCTTGTTTTTTTTTTTCCCGCCAAAACCTAGGTTTTTTTTCCCTATAACCCACGCAGCGTCTTCTTAGATACACGCGATTGTTTAAAATATTATATTAAACGTCTGGAAAGTTTAAGGGATATTTTTTTCTATAAGGGTCTGATTTGATTTTTTCCTATTCTCCCCCATACTTTTCTACATTGGCTCAAATTCGTCCTACGAACTATATAAGAAATTCTGAGTTGTACTTTTTATTCAAAGGAACACCCCATGTAAATGACCGTGCTTTTTCTTTATTCCCTGTACTGTTTTTTTATTCTGAAAGTACAATGGGGGATATTGAGGGGAAACGTGGTTTTTAAATATGATATAAAAACAACGGTTCCCTCTTTCTTGTAACGAAGGTTGATTCTGGTTGAAGATACTTAAAAAGTTTCGTATCACGTGAAATGTTCAACGCGTTGTTGTTGGGATTGTTTTTTAAAGGAAAACTAGATTGAAATGTTCAGGGTTGATTTTTATTAGTTTTCTTGTAATATATTTAAGAATAAACTTAATTTTTATTTAGACTTTTTTAATTTTCTATTACTGGGTGACCACTTTTCCTATATTTCCTATATTTTCCTATATTTTCACCTCCTTCCTATTTTCTCCTATAATTTATTGTCAATTCCTATAATCTCCTATATTTCTTCTCAAAATCTCTAGTTAAGGGTAAAGTTCTAAATCATACTGTCAGCTGTGGCTGTATAAGATTATTTTAGCTTAACTGTCATTTTCCAGTTAAAATAGTCTGTAAAATTCCATACTATTTTAGCAATTGGATCATATTATTACCATGTTTAAACCGGTGGCGAGAGTCGTGACGCGATAATAAACATGGTTCCTGCTTTTAATTATTTTCCTATTTTATCATATATTTTACACATATTTCTTCCTATTTTATCCTATATTTTACATAAAATTCTTCCTATATTTTCCTATATTTCGCGAAGAAATTTCCTATATAGGATTTTCAAATTTTCAGTGGTCACCCTGCTATTAGAGTTTTTATTTATTTTAGCCTTTAGAAGTTGTCACCGACCTTTCACGACATAGCAGATATTCTGTATAATTCTATAATTTCAATAGCAATTTTCCTATTTTCTAATTAAATTTTGTTTTGAAATGGTCTCCCTGATTGTGAAATCTAGTATTGTTGGTAAGGAACTTAGCTACAAGTTTAACAAATTTAAAAATAATCTATTAATTACACATTATTTTCCATTTCACTCTCTCTTTATATATCAGCCCACCTTAAACTAAATTTCACCTTACGCGAACTTTCACTTTGAGACGAACTACACATCGTTTTATATCGTAAAAAAAGTCAGGGGTTGAGATTGCTTTTTAACACCCCTTTTTTCTTTTCCGAAATCACCCTCATTTTCGCCGAACCTAAGAACCTAGACCGTAGAACCCGGGCCAACGAAATTGCATTGAACTCTAACCTTTGTTTGAAGCCTTCATTAATTTTATCTATCTGAATATAGATTTCGAAACACTTTCTCTACCTTTCTTTTGATCTCTAGTAAAGTTCTTTTAATCAGACTAACCCGGGACTAACATCCATAGGGTACACTAAAAAGTATTAAGCCTTGTTCAGACGAAACAAAATTTTGACTTAAAGGGATCAGGAAACCTGATTTTCAAATCAATTCAAAATCAATAAATATGTATCTCAAATTATTTAAATTTTAAAGCGATTCCATTGCCAATCATCAATACGAAAGAAAGAAAGCCAATTAAGTATTCGCGCGCAAACGGAATTAGTCCCGATTTAGGCTTAGCATAAAATCAACCAGAAATAATTATTTTATGGGTAATAGCTAGAATAATATCTTGTTCGCTTTGGTAAGTCATTTTGACATTATTTTAAGAATATTATAAGGAAAGCATGGTCTCGAGCAGCTGTGGTCGCCATCAAAGGTGATTTTGAAAATAACTGAAACACTTTAAAGGGAGAATGCAACCTAATAACAAGTGATTCTTTATCGATTCCTTATCGTTTAAATAGGCATAATCCACCAATAAAGAGTTTACAAAACAAATATTAAACTAGAAATAAATTTAAAACTTACCCGGAAAATAGGCTTAGCGGGATTCATGGAGATCCCGCTAAGCCAATTTTCCGGGTAAGTTTTTATTTTATTTCTAGTTTAATATTTATTCGTAAATTTTCACACTAGTGGATTAGGTCTATTTAAACGATAAGGAATCGATAAAAAAAGTCACTTGTTAGGTTGCATTCTCCCTTTAAAGAAATTTCAATACCTAATATGATTATGCCACATAATTAATATATAGTGTCCTTTATTTGTTATCATTTTAAAACCCGTCATTTTTGACGGGTAATTTCCCAATATTAAGTTAAGTTCCCATTTCGGTCTATGCCTTTTGTACAAAACATTGTAAAAATGAACTTGGACTGCGGTCGGGGGGTCGTGCTCAAAGGCGTTGTCGATGTAATTAAAAGTTTTAGCTTTGCTCTATCGTTCTACTTCTCTCTTTCCAAAGCACGTTCGCTATCAAAGGGTGAATGTGAAATAAAACGTGTAATAACAAATATGTGGTTTGATATTTGCGTAGGAAAACAATGTCGTAACTTGGGAAAGGTTGGATGACATTTTTATGTTTTATGCTTTTTGAAAGAACAGTTTTCAAAGTAATGAAAACTGAGGATAATTAATGATTTATCTCATTTAAATATTAAAATTATTGGGGGAAACTCTTGTTCCTTAATAATAGTATTATTTAACGTTAGAAATTTCTAGATTTATGCTCCATTTCGACCTAGTAAGGTATTATATAAAATAAAATAACCTTTATGCGTTTCAATATCAGTTTTTAATTCCTAAAAGAATAATTTTTAAAATTTATAAACTGAGTGGAATGTTAAATGTATAATATATAAAGTCATATTGACTTTGAGTAACTTGTTAAAAAGGTCCAGGAAATGCGTGACTATGATATAAAGAAGAAAGCGATACCTCAGTTCTCCTTTTGCTTCTGACTAGCGCTTTGAAGAGCTATGTTAGTAGCCATATTTTATAAAGAATGGCCTATTGACGAGAGAAAATATGAATATCTAGACTTTTTTGGAATTCTGAATTTAATTTGAAATCGGCATTTAAAAATATATCTTCTCTTATGGCTTGTTTAAATCTGATTACTAACATTTTTATTATAATTAGATCAGCTCAGTTTTTTTTCCTTTCTCATAATTAAACTTCATTATCAAATTTTTGTCGTCAATTGCTACGACTTGACTAGTGGATGAGTTACTAATTAAAAACAACTTAACTTATTTGCACTGTAACAAAAACGTTTGTGCAAATAAATGCCATTGAAAATTATTTTTAATCCCAAATTCATAATTATTTTGAAAGCTTATATTTAGCTAAAACTTTAAAGTAGCTTAAAATATGGCGCGGAAAAAAAATAACCATCCTTTTAAAGAGTAAACTAATTGTACAAACAGTTTAACTGCGGAAATACAGTTTTAAACTCTTCTGCCGCTGTCTAAATGTAATAAATATACAGAAGTTTTACGAAAGATAATTAGAAATTGGGTCAGAGAAAATCTAGGGAACTGATATTTTTGCTACCAACAATATTTTCATATAAATTCTATTTGCGAACTTTAATGACTTTATTTTCAATATGAAATCTTGTTAGAGATACGTTGATTTTGTCCTCATTCGTGTAAAATTGAAAAGCGTCCGATCAAACCATCAGATCATTGCGAACAAAACGCAAAATATATTCGCCGCAAGATGGTTAATTAAGGGCCAAAGGAGGGAACCGAATTCAAGCAAATCTTAAATTATGTCAAAGATTCCCTTACACGAAAGCTTCCACTTCATTTATTCTTTCCACGCATTTAGAACGCATTACTCTATTCGGTCGGAATTCCTTTTCTATAATAGGAGTTTTCAGTCGTTAGTGATGCCCCTTATTAGTTGGGAAAGGGGGTCAATGGGGGTAGAGATCGGGGGGGTAGTGGTTCTGGCCCTATATAGCTCTATTGTCGTTAAAAATCGGACCTTTTCGACGAACCGCGACTAATATAATGATCTATAGATTCCCGGCGCATTGTGTAATAGGTTATGGAGGGTTATAGAGGGAAAAGTGTGGTCCAAAAGAGGATGGTGAACCGGAAGTGGTCGCGTATTCTCCTTATCTTTGTACTACGCGTCTGCTATTATTATTCTAGGCATACAAATACATACCGTTATACTAAAATGGATTATATCTACTTACGAGCGTAACATATACTTCGATCTATAAATATTTTCATAATAATATGTATTTTGGTTTAATTTTGGGACTGACATCTCTCTATTGTTTATATAGGTGTTTTATTTAAAGAGCAAGTAAAGCGAGGATAATGTGGGTTAAAAAAACAGTACACTCTTTAGCTTTCATTTCTGGCCACTAGAGGCGCGATTAATTAGTTGAAGCTGCAAATTTGTCAAGTGACTGTCCAAATTACTAGTTCCTTACTTTTGTAAATGTCCTTTAAAGGGAAGGTGAAGAGGAAAATGAAGTGATTAGTATCGATTTTACTATTAAAAATAAGACTTGAATTGTGTAATAATTGGAAAATATTCAGATTTTGCATTCAATTAAAATGAGACCCGTCGAATATTCAAAAGATTCCCCATCTTTGGCTCCGTGAAATACCCGGGACACGCGCTGTTGTACGCAGGAGATTTAGCGCGATGGTATGCCGCGCAGCCGCAGCAGGTGTTGGGGGGGGGGGGTTTACCAAAAGGTGGAGGCGTCTTTTGAATAGTTCGAACTCCCTCCTTTTAATTTTCCGATTTTTTCCTACAATTAGAGACATTTCTTTAATGAAGTACTTGAGCCATAATGGAAATTTCGAGCTGAAAATGAAACTGCTTTTGAATTAACTTTCAGAATCTGCACCTCAAATTATGAATTAATGATTTTTTCCCCAGTTTTAGGCGACATATTAGTGCGTAATATAATAATTTATAATTTCAGGTAGATTCTAATTTCAGTGAAAGAAAAAAAAAAAAAAAAAAAAAAAAATCGAACCAATCATATTAATCTAGATCGATTGAGTTTCTTAAAAACTTCGCCAGATGCCGAGAGAGTTTCGTTGATAAATGATTGAAAATTGTACTGTTAAAAACTGGGGCCCTTGGAGTCATCTTTATTACGATTGAAATTCAACATTAACTAAACTTTAGAAATTAATTTAACCACTTAAAACGTATCCCATAATTATCCATTTCCGAAAAGAGTTTGACTTTAATGTCATATTTAAAGTTATGTTGTCACGCAGGGACCTTGCCACATGTCAGAGAAACACTGGAATAGTCGGGGAATTCTAAAATTGTCCAAAATGGTCAGGGGAAAGTATAGTCAGTGTTTTGGTCAGGGAAAATTGCCAAAGATCGTCGGAAATAAGTCAGGAAATTTGATATGCCAAATTTTCTGGCAACCCTGTCAGAGATTTCACTCGCGTTTCCTTTAAAACCCTTGACCATATCGGAAACTCGCCTTATATGTCAGTAATAAGATTATTCTATAACATCTCGGTCTGATGATTTAAGAGGAAGTTCTGAAGCCTCGTCTTTTCCTCTTTATATTACGGGAATAAGTGGAATTGAGCAACGGGAGAGACTATTTAGCTCGAGCGCCCGTCATTTTCAATCTTGGCATCGCTAAATCGCTAATTGTGTGTAATTGCCGGCTTGAAGGCTATCCCCTTGATATAACCCAAAATCTTTCTCCAATGAATCATCCCACTTTCTAATATAGGACTGTAAAATCAACAAGATCTTTCTCGTTGTATTACGAGCGATCTCCTCTGCCCACTTTCATTCTGAGTTGAACACGAAACCACTCTGAATGAAGCGTAATAGAAAACGATAGTATTTCACTGTAATTTGTACACGAAACAAGGCTGAATGAAGCCGTAGCTACTGAAGAGAGGTAACAACTGTATAGCACCGCGTTCTTTTAAAGGGAGCAGTAAACCTGTTTTCAAAATGGTTAATTCTTCTTTATTAATTAGGCCAAGTTCATTTGAAATATCAATATTTACACTTAAAAATCAATGAAAAAAAGATCTAAAAACTATGCAAATTTCAAAGCAATTCAATGGCAAATCAAAATTAAAAGCGAGTTTGAAGATTGGCTCGAGCTCGAAGCACCGATAAGCTCTTTTTGGTTGATTTTTCGCTAAGCCTAATTCGAGAATAAATTCCGTTTCAAAGTAAAGAAACGATGGCAACGCGCGTTTTTGGCGCGAGCATAACCATGGCAACGCTCGCGCCAAAACCGCGCGCGCCGTTGTTCTTCTACTTTCAAACGGAATTACTCCCAAATTAGGCTTAGCGTTAAATCAACCAGAAAGAGCTTATCCGAGTGTGAAAGTGAACAATTTTAGGAATAATAGCTAAAATAATAACGCTTTATCTTCGGTAAGTCAATTTTTTTATAATTATTGTGTATTTTTAATTAAATATTTAGATATTAAATGGTGAAAGTCACCTTTTGATAATTTGTTAAGCTCAAGTGACCAACCTTGTTCCGTGATTGGCCATTGAATAGCTATTCAAAATGACAAAAACAACCTTTATTTGGTAATCACTTTAGTACACCGGTTAGGATCTTTTATGACCAAAATTTGTTTGATTAATTTTTTACGATATTAGTTAGACTATATCTTTTCGAACGAAAGTTTCCTGGTCCCTTTAACTCTTTCTCTATGGATAAACTATTTTAATTTTGGGAAACTACAAGAGAAAGTTGAGGCGGTTTAATACACACAATATTAAAAGTAATTTGACTAATATACTCGTGTTCGAGATAAGTTGGCACGGACTACTTTCATCTCTATATGCGGTTTAGCATTGTATATCAATCCGACTCTGCTTTTTCCATTAAGTGAACTCATTTTGAACATATTGAAGTATATGAACTGGAATTAACCCCTGGACGAAGGATAAAATTTCTGCCTGCTTATGTTTACACTCTATTCTTGCTCCCACAATGAACAAACGATAATTCTTCCCTCTCGCTTTCATTAACTCCCGTGTCGAGGAAACCGGAAGTATAGTACGTATTGTAAATATCTGCGCTTTTGTTTTAGCTCGAGTGCAGTCGTTACTTGCTTTGTATAGTTCGGAACAGTTTTAAGGTTTGTTCAGACGAAGTAATTTTTAATTCAACTTGTTCAGTGTGAATATAAGTTGGATGAGTTGAATCACCAATAATGTTGGTTACAATATTTTCTTGACTCATTGAGTTAGGTGTATCGTCTGAACAAGGCAGTCAAAAAATATTATTAGTTTAAACCTATTGAGATATGTGTATACAATTATCTATAAAAAAGATGACGAAGTCCATAAGAGTAGCCACACCCCGGGCAGAATTCCGTTAGCCAACCCCCACCAAATATAAATTGTTATGGACTACCGGACTAACATGGGGAATTTGAGAAAACATGAAATTTTCAAATTTCAATGTTAAAATCCCATCGGTTAGATTGGATTAAGAATTCAGCTGCACAATGTCGTAATCTTTCACGACTTTCTGTAAAGGACGGGTCCGGTTAACGCGATGTGTTAGCCAATCGGGGAGCAAACTGCATTTGCTTTTTTTTTTTTTTTTTTGGACTCTTTTTTGAGGTAGTATCCTATCTTATCTAGCCAAGATTGCAACCAAGGAAATTGTAGGAAATGCAGATTTTTTGATCCATATATACTTTTGATATAGGCCAAAGAATGAAGTCTATACTTTTGTTTTCGTACTAGTTGGACAAAATCTAGTGCGACCCTTAATTCCCCCTTTTCATTGACGAATAAACGTAGTCTGTGTAAATATTTAATCAAGATAAAGAGCCAATTTAATGAGACGAATTTAGTGACAATTTTTGAGCCCTCATCCCTAAATTTTCTATACGTTATCGTATCTAATGGGAGCTCGTTATTATATAGACATCATCGGTTGAGCGAGAGAGATAGAAAGAGAGCTTGTTATGGGGTTATGAAGTTATTTTTGGTATTCTGTTTCTCGTTATGATTGGTCTGAACTTTCCTCCAGTGTTTAGAGTGTAAACTACTTTTATACCATGAGAGGTTTTACATCTTGTTTTAGTTCGCCATTGTTTCCCTTATTTTGCAAACTGCTCCTCTTGAATTGAGCGCAATTATCTTATCTATATAGCGAACTATTCCTAGAAATGTTGGCCTTTTTGGACGAATATTAAAAATTTGGTTATATGTATAGCCTCGGGGTTCGCGTATCGCGATTTTAAGAGATTTTAACGAAGGATTAGTTTGGCTGCTTTGTTTTATTTATTTAAGCATATGGGTACGCGAATACAGAATTGGATTCTGTGCCAAAATTGATTTTTATCGATTACGTAAATATAGTTTGGTTTCTATTGATAAGGTTAAAAGTCTATGACTTTATTCCATAAAAGTAAACAACGCCCCGTAACTTAATATTATCAGGAAAGGGTCAAAGTACCGTCAGATTCTGATTCGAGACACTCTAGCGGCCGCAGACGGTCTAAATAATGAAATGGGAAGGCCCACTCTTGGTTAGCTTTTTTTTGGGGGGGGGGGAGGCAATATAGCCAAGCGCGGCCCGCCTAAATTCCGTCCCTCTCTCATGACTTAAAATATCGAGGAAGAGTCCAAATCACTCGCTGGGACCCGCATCCGTGATCAATCACGGCGGTGAGTGGGGCCGGAGGGTAGAAAAATATCACATAACGTGAATGGAAATTTTACGTATACCCTCGGGGTGGCAGGCGCCCAATAAATTTTTAAATAATTTTGTTCTGTCTCGCCACGATTTGTCCCACCTAAACGGTGGCTCGCAGTACAGACGCGGGTGGGATCGACTCTCACATCATATACTCTTGGAAATAATTAATATAAAGCGTACGGTCATTAGCATGAGGGGTGGTAAAAATAAACTATCATCTCGATCGCTATTAATACTACATACTAATCAGTCTATCGATATCAATCCCATATTCTAATCGGTATCGATCGATCTCGATCGATATCAATCCCACGTTTTATTCGGTATAGATCGAAATCAAACCCACATCATACTCAGTATCGATCTATTTTAACCTTTAATTTATATAAAAAATCATTTTCTCTTTCTCTCTTGATCAATATCAATCAATTCTTGATTTTTACAAATAATTATATGAACTTAATCGACTATATCTCTTCACTAATAGCGACCTTCACAATCGGTAAATTCGTTGTCGCCTTGCACCATATTGCGTATCTAATAATAATGTAATAAATATTACTGTACCCCGAAAGGTTATATAAGCTTAAGCGGAAGCTGATGAGCGAAGTTAGGAGCTCGGAACCTCGCGGATTCGATCTTCACCGACAACACCGCGAAAAGATTACATTAATATAAAATCAAGCCTCGCCGCCGCCGCCGCCGCCACCACCGGATCAATTAATTGGTTAAATATCTACTGCATGGAGACCTTCTAGTTCGTCTCTCGATCGATTAGGGTATAATATTAGATTACTACTCTCCAATATATTGAAATTTCACGGTTATAGATAGATTTCGACCATCTCCCCGCCCTTGGATGATTTGGCTATCGGCCCGCGCGCGAGAAATCTCATACATATTATTCTGGAGCCCCGCGCGAGCATGCACCCTTCGACTTGTCCAAAATCGATATATCCCCTCCCCCCTCCTTCCCATCGACATTCTCCAAAAACCGGAAACGAATCGCCAGATAGGCCACTAGATACGCGAGCTTGCGATTCTGCTACGTTTTGACGAAGTACCGTTAAAGTGATGCTGACACCATTTTTTTAAAGACTTATATATGAATTATATTTTTACCTTTTTTATACTCAATATCTCAATTTGGGTTGAAGTATTTTTATGAAACTACAAAAGTAAAATCCCAAAAATATATTAATTTATTTTTTCGGTTGGTAACGTTTTTAAAATTTGATTAAAGAAACTCTAAGAAGTGTAGATTTATAGTTCAATCCTCTGAAAATGGATGTAATATCATATTACGTGTTTCTGTAAAAGATTTAACCGTTTTTCCGTAAACAGAATTTTACTTTACACGATTGTTCGAGAAAGAAATTAGTTTTAAGAAAAAGGGCGTGGTCAAATTATTGCGCAATTTGCAGATCGCGAGGGAACTGTAGCTTATTGAGTTGCGAATATTTTCTTCTAGAGATCAATTTAGATTTCACTTCGCTAATCATTTTTTGAAAATACGGGATCGATGTATTCAGAGAACATAGGGTTGTCACACGCCGACCTTAACCTCGCGCACGCAATTTAAGCCTAGTGGTAAAGTTGACTAATTACATGATTTTACGCCTGGCTCTCCCTTTATTTATTACTACGTGGTTTTACGCCTGGCTCTTCCATCATTATTACGTTATAATTTTACGCCTGACATTCCCTTTATTATTTCTCCTTGAATTTTGGCGCAAGCAATACCTCTCGTGAGACAGTTGCGGCGGGGGCTGGCAAAACGAAGAACGCAATAGATAAGTACAAACAAGTTTTCACGTAACTAAAAGGTGTATCGTGGTTAGGAAATTCATTCTTGCATATACGATTAGTAGGGTTGTGCGATTAGTAAGTTATCTAATCGAATAGTAACTAAATCCCAAGTGAAGTTGGCTATATGGTGGCCAAAAATCGATGTAAGTCTGCTACGTGATTATTTTCTACCCCATTTTAATTCGAATAACCATTTTTTTCCGGTTTAATGTCGGTGTCTTTCATATAAACCTTGGGCTGATTATATGGGATAGAGGGATAGTGAATTTTAACTACTCTTAAGCTACTTTCACACTGGAGACTTGGGAGCAAATGATCATCGCATCTAACCCTATAAAATATTATAATTTAATCTATCCAAAAGGTTTAAAAAACGATTTCAAATCTTTAATGTGAACGCGGCTCTATAGCGCGTAGTTGATGCGACGTATAAAAAGCCACTTCATCAAAAACGCACGCTATTAACCACGTTATCCCCATCGACCGAGCTAGCTAAACTTCCAGGGGAAACAGTCTCGAAAACGGAAGTCAATTAACAACGGTACCTATATCCACTTTGGAAGCTTCCTTCCCATTTCAATCCCCTGTAGGTTTCTCGATATAAAAAACCCAAAGAGCTATATACTCCGAGCTTTGAAACTGAAGATAAAGTTAATCACAACGTTGGAAGTAACTTAAATTTATTTTATAAAACCAGTTTCCTATGGAAATTTAGGTACCTTACTATATAGATTCATTGACTCTATGGATTTCATAAAAATCCACTCTTTGTTGTATGAGGGCTGACATCTGAGCCGAATGAAGACCAATGGAGCTGTTTGGTTATCGCTCAGTGGAAAGTCTTTAAACTAAACTTTTTCATCATTTTCAAACAGCATCGCTATCTGGTGAAGTTTTTGAGCAACTCAATCGCGATAGCGCTGCTGTCGGATACCCTCTTCAGACGAGGCGTAATTAGCCGTGGTTAAATCAGATTTAAACGAAGTTTACATAGCCTTCTCAGTTCAATAAACCTCGGTTAATTGTAATTAAACCACGGTTAAGTCTGAATAAACCGGCTAGTTAGGCCTCGTCTGAAATGGGTATAACAATATGGATAAATTCTAATATTGGGTGCGGATTTGGAAAATAAATTCCATCTTTAGCACCTAGTTTCCTTTAAACTTCCAAAAGAAAAACAATGTTCTCTGCTGACTGCTAGATCGGAGAAATCTTAAAGAGGAACGTCTCGTATAGAAGTTTTCCCAGACTCGTTTTAAGGCCCCACCTAGTTCCAGTATTCCGTTAAAGGGAAGAATACGCGTGTATGAACGTTGCCAAGGGAAGATAAACATGACTACTTTTCCTCAATGAGATTTAACACGCTGTATCAATCAGCGTCAGCTTTTTCCGATTTTGCCAAATATACTTGAAAATAAGTATATAGTTTTGGAAGGAAAACTATCCCCTCGGGCTCCCACGTCAACCGCATTAGCTCGTTCTGAATAATTCATGCTAGAGCGATCGCGGCGCCATCTCGCGTTGTAGTTGTAGTAGAAGGGGCAGGATATAACAGTTTCAGACTCGGCTTCAATTTCTCTGACAGCGCTATTCTAGCTATCTTCCTCTTATATTCTAAAAACCAGGGATGATTGCATCAATGGAGTCGTATTTAAGACTATGGCTTGGAAATTAAAGAAGTTGGAAGTAAAATTTCACAATTTAAAGGGAGAATGAAGCTAAAAAATAAGTGATGTTTTACATTGAAACATTTTAAGGACTAATATTGAGCCACTTTACCATAAATTAGAGTATTGTTGACTAATTCATTTTATGTGAAAATAACGATTTTGTTTTCATGATTACCAAAATACCACATTTTTCGGAACTTTTTACTTGGAAATAATCATTTTCATAACCTAATTGATAGTCTCTCTCAAAAACTTTGGTAATATAATATTCTCTCTGATAACCTTTTTTCTAAGACTTGGCCCAATGGCCTCCTCAAAATACGAGTTTCTAG
Organism: Odiellus spinosus; assembly: GCA_963920705.1. Lineage (NCBI taxonomy): Eukaryota > Metazoa > Arthropoda > Arachnida > Opiliones > Phalangiidae > Odiellus > Odiellus spinosus. Next base: position 8,867,945 of record OY987226.1, on the reverse strand, counting down.
TCTTTTAAATGGACTATCAGCGATTTTTTTTCTAGCTTAGCAGACGACGTTGACCATAAAAACTTACAGTCAAAGCTAGACAGTGTGCACAAGGAAGAGCATTTTGAAAGAGGGCATTTAATATTATCATGCGGTTTTTGTTAAATCTCTAAGATTCCTCCCCGCGGCAATCTTTGCCCAAAAATCGCGTTAACCGACTCCAATTAGAAATCATCCTTGCTCGCTTCACTCCGCATAGTATGTGAGCTATGGGGATGAACCCCCTTCTTCCTCTATTAGGAGTCTTCATATATAGGCTTTCCTCTTATTTAATACCACGATCCGCGTTATCTTCGGGTTCACGCTGTCCTGTTTATTTTACGCTTTTCCGAGCTTTTATAAGCGGCTCACCTTTTCACTGTCTTTTCAATTCTCTCCCTACAGATTATATAAATCTACTCAGAGTAGTTTTAGATACAAATTAACGTTATTATAATGATTTTCACCTTTTTGTGTAGCGTGGGATAATGGTATGAGAATATCTTGAGGTTTTTGAAACATTTTAATTTCGTGATTACATTGAAAAGCAAAACTAATATCACATGTTTGTAAAAATAGCCTCACGTACTTTTGAAAAGTCCGATAATTTTCTAATTTAACTACATAGACAGTTAATATTGATCGATAGTTTCAAATTCGAACAAAATAGTCAAGTCAGGAAAAAATTTGGTAAAACCCCCTATGGCGATATAACGGCAGTTGTGAAAACTAGCCGTTGGTGCGTTTGACTCGAAAAAAGTTCGATGAGATGGTAATACGTGCACAAATTTCCCTCCAGGCTACTGGATAAAATACCCCTCACCACTTTCACCAATGCCAAGTAGTTATTTTTACACTTAGGTCGGCGCTTCGAACTCCGCCATGCGCACGTAATAGCCAGAAAAAGTCGGATAATTTGGAAATTAAACGAACTAAACCATTAACAAATATATAGTTTAAAAATTTAACTAAATAGATAGGTAATAGATTGATAGGTTGAAAATTTAACTTAATAGCTAGAAAATTGATGGAAAATTAGAAAATTAACTAAATCAGGAAAAATACCGATAATTTTAAAATTAAACTAAATTACCAGGAAACTGTCGGTTAATTAAAAAAACGCTATAAATTAAAAAGCTGTAACATTTTAAGATGCAAGAAATCTTTGGTGGAAAAAAAATTGAGGGTTATTGGAAGTGAAGTTGAATTTTTTTAACGAAACTTGTCCTTTAAGATCCTTTAAAATACAGGATATCCTTTTACCGCTTAACGAGCTTATTACGCAGTCTCCACTACGCGATTTACCGGTAGTTTGCTTTAAAGGTTAAAATCTGATTATTATACGGATCCAACCCCATCACCGGGAACTAGGCAGGGCAGGCATTATAAAGGCCTATCTAACCGTTATATAGTCCACTTTAATATTGAAATTTCGCGTTATCTTTAATGAGCTTCAACTTAGAGGGTTATACTTAATTTTGTATCGCATCCACGCGCTTACCTGGTCAGATAAGTATAGTACAGGAAATATATATTTACAGGGTCTATATAGCTTCTACGACGGGGTTTGGTTATTGGTTTAGTTGAGCTATAGAGCTATACGCGTAGTTAAAGGTGGTTAATACGCGTTATAATTTTGGCGCCATTTACAGTGAAATTAGGTTATGTTTTGCGTTTGATATAAGGATCATAAATTCAAAGGGTTCATACGAAGTTGGGGTTTTATACGCTAGTGTACATGTACATTTAGCCAAAAGTGGATGAGTTACTTGAAGTATTAAAGACCTAAGGATGAAATCTCCAAATTGTGTTAATATGTAAAATTATCATTTCAATACGAAAATTACCTTAAAAAATCTCGAGAATGTTGATATTCCGCTCGTTAAATCTTCAAGATTGGTCAGAGGTCAAAGTGCAGAACATTAGTCATTTATTATATGCTTGTAGTCCATTACCCCTCAAGTTGGCAGCAAGTGCAAAGCTATACGTTCGCTACCCTTTATTTCTGTAAATGTTTCACTTAGAGACATTGGAAGCCGTGATATGATTGTTCCGCTGTTATAAAGCAACATATCAATTAGACGAAGAAGCCGTTGGAAGTTTGCAACGATAAATTCCAACGGTTTGTTTTCCTTTAAAGGCGCTTTTTGTTACTCTTTCTTTATTACTGCATGCAGTATCAGCAAGAATCCATTCAGGTTCCATAAGAATATGGGAGCATAACTTTAGCCTCTGGTACCATCCTCGCAAACTTTGTAACAAAAGTTCGTCTGCTATTTTCGCAACATTTGTACGCTTAGATCTTTTTTCGGTCGGCTCCATTTTTATTAACCAAAATATTATGTCAAGGTCGTTAGTGGCGCGGGTTAATAATAGATGTCAGGAGCGATTTACTTGAAAAATCGATTCGAAGCGGACGAACTTTTGCTACAAAGTTTGGGAGGATGGTTATCGAATCGCGGCCCTCCCATATTCTTATGAAACCTGAATGAATTCTTGGTATCAGAATGAAGTTGTAATTTCAACAGGTAGAAAGACAGGCTACATCTTGTCTCTAGGCTATGGTTTTGAAAAGATAAAGGCGGCCTTGGCTTTGCAGTTTAATTTTGACATTTATCGGTCATAATTTTCAACATTTTTTTAGAATTTATTGTTAATCATGTAAAGTAAATCGCGAAAAATCTTCGGATGGCGTACTATAAAAATAGAATAAAATTGAGGTATAACCTTCGCCATTGAAAAATGTATATGCATTATTAGCGCTTGAATTTCATTTTGAATTGGTAACAGGTATTCAAAGCTAGAAGCCCCTGATCTTACAAGAAAATAAATCATAGAATTAACGAGTAACCCACCACTGTACGTACTATCAAATAAAGTTGAAATATACTATAAATTTAAATATTTTTATGTCATTTTAGAGAAATCCAAAAATATATAAAAATCCTAACTTCTATAACATTTTACCAAACTTAAGGTTAAACTCGCGTGAAAAACAAAAATATCCATATAATGATGACCCTAAAAAAGGTGAAACCCTTTCTGACCTTTCCGGATTCAAAAATCTCTCTAAAAACTTTGGAGTACGTAACCAGAGGACGGTAAAAGGTACATGAGGTCGGATTGTGAATATGTAGTTTTGAATTTCAAAGCGAATGCCCGTCGATGCTTCTAAAATCTCGTGAGACAATGAAAACTTCGCCAGGGGCTAGCGATATTTTTTTTTTTTTTTTATTTTTTATTTTATTTTTTTTTTTCATTTTCTTTTAAGGAAAATAGAAAATAAAAAATCTGAGAAAAGAAAACAAGCAGTATTCTGTTACCATCGTGAGCATTCAGGGTTCTTTTAAAGATTTTTTTAAGGGTTCTTAAAAATCGTATAGCATATAGAAGTTGCTTTTAAAAATATTCGGCACGCTTCGAGAATAAGGAGGCATTTTCTTTTGATAACGAAATTTATTTCGGGCGTAATGATGCTGGAAGGAAGGGTTTTGCTAAGCATAAACCGATAGCACCTTTACAAAGAAGTCATTCCCTTGATTAATATGAAATAATAAAATTGACATGAGCCAGTCGTTAAATATAGAAATCAAGCAAAAATCGAAAAATGCCCACTATCTTGAAATGGCCGTAAACTTATATTTTGCCTTGTTTCTGAAAATCTTACACCCGGCCTTAAGCCTTCTTCTTATAAAAGAGTTGTGGGACATATTTTTCTTGAGATTCGAAGTATTTTCAAGGGAATATAAATTGAAATTTTGAGTTAATTTACCGGAAACTAAAAGTAAACAAGAAATCGGTCAGAAGAGCCGCTTTATAGCTTCGCCAGTGTGGAACGCCCAATTGCTCATTCTATTTAGCTCAATTTAATATATTTATTGTGTTGGGTTTGATGAATTTAAATTTGTTTAAAATTTTACGATAGGAAGATCAAGGTATAAAATTATTAATTAAATTTCGTTAAATTCAAAATTCTAATTGTTTGGAATAGGAGAAATTGACGTTATTAAATTCCTTGTTTAAAATTAATTTAAAATAAATTAAAAATGTATAATTTAAAAAACGTACCGTTTTTGCGCTAAAGCATACGGGGGCCCTAGAGGCCCATCACCCGATTCGTGTTATTCTCCCTTTAAAGTAGAAATTTGACCCCTATTTTTTCCCCTCTTATTTTTGGTTTTGATGCTACGATAGAGGAAATCTTGATTCTACGCTTAAAGCCTTTAAAAGAGAGCGTAAAAACTTTTGGGTACTTTTATTTTTATTCGACATCGAACCGTCGTAAAAGCTCCAGGTTTTACTATTGTTTTTCCCAGCTCCGTTATCCCGCTTAGTTTATTACTTCTCCTTATGGGTTTTTGGCCTATTTTTACGGCCTTGTCAGCGTGGTTAATTAGACGCCCTGTTAGACTGATTAATCACATTTATTAGACCTACTTTTAACCTCGGAGGTTAAGGAATATTAAACACTTGAAATTTTTTACCGGGGTGTTACCTAATGCGAAGTAACGAAAAGGTTAAACTAAAGTCACGCAAAATTGTATAATTACGTTTGTAAATTAAGTTCACGTCATTATCACAGTAATTAAAACAGCTACCTAGTGAAACGTGATTGAATGTTTAGAAAAAGGTTCAATTTTCCACCAGGACCAAAAAAATGTTTTGTTTTTGATTCAAATGAATACAACAAGTAATGTTTTGAGTCAAATATCCGTATCAAATAATGTTTTGAGTCAAATATCCGTATCAAATAATGTTTTGAGTCAAATATCCGTATCAAATAATGTTTTGAGTCAAATATCCGTATCAAATAATGTTTTGAGTCAAATATCCGTATCAAATAATTTTTTGAGTCAAATATCCGTATCAAATAATGTTTTGAGTCAAATATCCGTATCAAATAATGTTTTGAGTCAAATATCCGTATCAAATAATGTTTTGAGTCAAATATCCGTATCAAATAATGTTTTGAGTCAAATATCCGTATCAAATAATGTTTTGAGTCAAATATCCGTATCAAATAATGTTTTGAGTCAAATATTCATATCAAATAAAGGGTGACCAGACTTCCCATGTTCCTATGCCTTCCTATAAATTCCTATAATTGAAGGTTTTCTACAATATTTTCCTATATTTTTTTTTTTTTTTTTCACTTTTTTTTTTTCGGTTATCAGGTTATTTTCAAATAAAAGTATAATTTAAAATTTCTCAAAAATCAAAAATTCCCAACAAAAGGCATCGAATCAAAAACCGAAGAGATTAAGATTTTAAAGAAAATCAAAAAGCGATAAATATGTGGTAAAAATGTTAAATCGACGGCATATTTAATGATATCTTATTTTTTCATATAAATTCGCTGTTATTTATATATATTTTCCTATACTTTCGATATTATTTATCCTATATCTCCTATAATTTAAAATTTTCAATAATATTTTCTCCTATAATTCGCCTTTAAATTACCTATTTTTCCCATAAAATTTCAAGTTTTTTCCCTGGTCACTCTGCAAATTTATGTTCTGAGTCCAATATCCATACCAAATAATTCCTGGATAAAATATTATTCATTTGATTTAAATCAAAGCATATAAAAAGAAAACTAACGAAGGCAAAGATATCCGCGTACCATCAGTATTTAATTGATGAATCGTATTTGGTATCAAAAGGTCTAATTCCATCATCTCTTTCATTCTAGGTTATATCCTTTTATTCCGCGCAGCCTGTGGAGACCCGAATATATCGTTTAGCGACTCCGATATAGATTGAATCTTCGGCCACCAGTATCATCTCTTCCGCGACAACTTATCGCGCAGTAAGTTTACCACTTTTCTTTTTTTATCGTCTTCCTTTTCTCTACTCGAGTTTCTTTTCGGGTAAAAACAAGACGGATAAGACAAAAAAAACTTTCCATTAACTTTTTGTCTTAAATTAATTTTATATTGGTTAATTATCGTTAAATTTGGCATTATTCTCCACCAAAACATTGACATATATTTGTTAAGGTATATAAAACAATTGTTTTACTTACTCTGAAGTTAGGCTTAACAAGGACACATGAAAGTTAATCTCATTCCATTACTCTTTGTTAAGCCCTTGTTTCGTTTAACTATTTGTTGAGAATTATTTTACTAGTGATAGACAATCACTTGTCAAGTTTCATTCTCCCCTTAAGCCAATTGTAATCGTGTTACTCTACAAAATGCATATTTCACGCAATCTTTAATTTTTGGTCGATTATGATGTTGAGAAATAAATTCGGTAAATGTTTATCAACTTTAAGAGAAATTAAACATGGGAAAAAATCCTCGACAAATTAATATTTGAACTTTAATGAAGTATTTGTCCACTTTTTGAGAAAATATCCTGGAAATATTTATAAGACTTTTCTCGAATCGATTTGATTCGATTTCTCGAAACTGCTTCGGGAACCAGTTTTATACCGATTCACTTTCACCCATCGTTAGATGAAGCATACAATAAATCGATTTATAAAGATAATGCCTGAACACGTGACGATTAAAACGATTCCTGTTGATTCGAAAATCGGTTTGATTTTACTGTTTCAAACCGATTAAGAAATTTCGTAGCTTAGTTGTAATATTCGAAAATAAGTTAAATGAATAATCGTCTGAACAAGACTTAACTCTCGCACACCACTGCCACAGAATACACTAAACTAATACCTCTAAAAAACTACGATTTGAAGCTCGCTATTTATATGACGTTTATCCGGTAATGTAGCGAAAGCTTGATCGCGGTATAGGTGCTGAAGTGTTATATATGTACATAGTAGAGATGGGGCAGTACAACGTACGGTGATATAGATATACATTTCTGTCGGAACGTCGAGAACTCTATAAGGGCTCATGAAGCGAAAGAGAGAAAATAGTCGGGAATGAATGCGAAACTATCGCGCCCCATAAATATTTGCTTTTTCCCTTTTTGCCCTGCAGAATGTGCCCCATTTATCTAGTCTTTTCTACGTACCTCTCGCGACTTTACCTATACTTCGTTGCCCCCCTTTTGAATCTCTTGAGCTCCGAAGCTTCTGCTTCGGTTTTTGTCTCGTTTTTAGTAACATCTCAAAACCATTTTGAAGGGAAGTTAGTTGTTTTCAGATCACGTGTTTTTTTTTTTTGTTCTAGTTTCGGTAATATTTAACACTTTTTTGCCTTTTAAAATTGTCCCATGTCGATCTAAACGCGCCCCCAGCAATCTTTAAATAAAAATCAAAACAAATTAGATACGTCACAGTTGAGATATATGACATCATGGAAACATATGATCCCATCTTCGTTCTTTCTCGCCATTGGTTTCATACTGGAACCGTAATTAGATAAAATGCCTCAGGATATATCCAGGTGACATACTGTTTTGCGGCATCGCCCCACTTTAATTTACCTTGCCATTGACTTAACATTTTAAGAACGGTGACGTCCGTACCTTACTTACTATAACATCATATTGAAATAATAATTATTTAGTTTACGTCACAATCCACCACTTTGCTCTTCCATTGTGCGCATGCCCGCGCTCGAAACGCTTACTAGTGGCGCAAAAAAAAATAAAAAAATACGTTCACTTCTGGGACGGAAATAAGAAATTTTTCTTATTGGACAAATGTCCAGTAACCCCACCTTAAAAATTCAAAAGTTATCGGACATTTAACAAAATTACCGGACAATGCTACATTTCTTGTATTGAAAAGTACTTTTTTTTTATCGGACATTTGTCCAGTGACCCCCTCTTAAAAATAAAAAGTTATCGGACATTTGGAAAATTTATCGGACAATGACCAGTGACTTGTGCTTATTATCCCGCGTATTACCCCATGCAGGTTTTTTTCCCTGTCATTTTCACCAAGTGGAAGTTTGCCCTTTGCCGCTATAGCGCCCCAAGTGGTGGCTAAATGGTGTATTAGATGTCATTGAAATTTTACATAAAAGTTAATGGAAGCTAGAAGGTGTGGTAACTACTCGGTAGTTAGTGAATTGTGACATTTTAAATTCGTTTTTTAATTTATTACTTTTCTCTAAAGATGTACAAGATGAGATTTTTTAAAATGAACTGTTTCTTTATGTATAAACGTAATACATATCTTTACCATCTTGTTATTTCATCGTATCTTCTACTTTTTAAAGGTATATAGGCATCAGGCATGTGTATTATATAGTATAAGTTGAGCTCGCCCTTTCTCGCCAATGTCCGTCATTTGTCATTTCGGGGACGACCGCGAAGACGTCACCATTTGGTCGCTCCATTGGTTTTTTGTTACCCAATTTTGAAACGCCACCTAACGACCGAGTATAGCGAGTACTGCAGGCTAGACCTTCTATGAACCAATCTCTTCTAAAAAAAAAAAAAAGGAAAAAAAAAAGAACTTCAAGAAGAAGAAAAGCTATGCTTTTTTTATGACTAGACTTATTTTATAAGCATCCTTTTCTTATATATCTATATACACATTGTGTAATCCACCCCTTCTCCTTACCAATATTCATCTACAGTTAGATTCAGTTTGAAATTTCAGCACGTAAAAGGTTAGGTTTCATTGCCTCGGATTCAAGTAGAAAAGAGAGTACTTGTAGCTTTGTTCGCGCTGGAGATTCAACTTAATATTGACTATAGTCGACTCAGCTTCTTTTCTGTCATATTGTTCGGGGGAGAGGCTGAATTGTGTGGACTGCTATGCTATATGGGGTTGCTTTCTTTATAAGTAGCTTACCAATTTTATTTTAAAGGTTTAGTGTCCGTGAAATGGACGTGCTTGCGTGGATAAGGTTAATAATTTCAAACTAATTAATGAGGAAGATTGTTTTGAAAGGAAATGGGTTACAGCTTGAGAAGGTTGTGTTTATTAAGATGACGTCACTGCGTAGTATTTTTGAATTTTACAAAATTATCATATATGAATATAATTAAAGGTGAGATTCAAATACAGTTAATATTTCATAGAACGCATACTTTTGGCTATCATCGAATTTTTGCGCACGACCCGAAAAAATATACAAGCTTGAGTAATATTTGATTTGCGAACGAGGACAATGAAAAAATCGCGCGATTTATGCCCTGGCTCTCGCAATTATTTAAGAATTTGTACTTTCGTTCGACCGCGAGACTTACGCGCATCTATTTAACTTTTCTAAAGCGCATGCGTTGATAAATATTTAATGAATTCCATCATTAAGCTACAGTTAATAAGAAACATTTTCGAATTAGTGTTTCTATTATACCCACTCGAAATTTTATTAGTTAAAAGCCTTTTAATAAAACACTAGTTAGCGTCATAGCAAAAATTCGAGGGAGGATTATTTAATTAGTTCTAATATAAAGCAATAATATGAGAACATGACGATTGACAACTGAGTTACAGTAAGTTTCAAACATTACGATTACTTTCATTTCTTCACTATGAAAAGGTTTAAATCTACATAAATATTCGCTATAGCTATCTAATTTTAAGCTCCAATGACAACTAAGTTCTTTTAGACAAAATTTATTGACCATGCTGATTAAATTAGAATATTGTTAAACTAATTAACGAGGCTGCTACTTCATGGTTGAGGAAAAAAAGTTTGTTAAATAAACGTTTATGGAGAGCTTTCGGACATTTTTAATCCATTTATTTAAGAAACTGTTTTTCTCGTTAATTTAATAATATTACCTTAGAAACGTTGGTTGAAGGTCAACACGTTTTTTTTTATAATTTCTTAAATTAAAATTTTAAATAGTCCAAAATAATTTTAAATAGTCCAAAATAATTTTAAATAGTCCAAAATAATTTTAAATAGTCCAAAATAATTTTAAATAGTCCAAAATAATTTTAAATAGTCCAAAATAATTTTAAATAGTCCAAAATAATTTTAAATAGTCCAAAATAATTTTAAATAGTCCAAAATAATTTTAAATAGTCCAAAATAATTTTAAATAGTCCAAAATAATTTTAAATAGTCCAAAATAATTTTAAATAGTCCAAAATAATTTTAAATAGTCCAAAATAATTTTAAATAGTCCAAAATAATTTTAAATAGTCCAAAATAATTTTAAATAGTCCAAAATAATTTTAAATAGTCCAAAATAATTTTAAATAGTCCAAAATAATTTTAAATAGTCCAAAATAATTTTAAATAGTCCAAAATAATTTTAAATAGTCCAAAATAATTTTAAATAGTCCAAAATAATTTTAAATAGTCCAAAATAATTTTAAATAGTCCAAAATAATTTTAAATAGTCCAAAATAATTTTAAATAGTCCAAAATAATTTTAAATAGTCCAAAATAATTTTAAATAGTCCAAAATAATTTTAAATAGTCCAAAATAATTTTAAATAGTCCAAAATAATTTTAAATAGTCCAAAATAATTTTAATTTTAGTCACTACTTTTACTATTTAATTAATACATAGTTTTCTATATAGTTTTAACGATAAAACCTGTATACATTTCACGAGACTTTTCCTTTATCAGCATTCATTGGTTCTTCGCGAACAAACTTTGGGATTCTGCTATCTTCTTATGAAAAGGTATGAGACCTCACGAAATTGAATTACGTTTTTAAGAGATCCCTTTCAAGAGAGTTTTTTTTTTTCTCCGCTATAGATGCCATAATAGTTTGCTCGTACCTTCTACTCCCTTCCTCCCCCTTCACTCTTGGTAGATCTATGAAAAGGAAAGAATGATCTACTAGAAGTTTTTTTCGCTCCTTTACCATCATTTTTCTTGTGGACTCATTCTTATAGCTTCAATAACTCGGGGGGGGGGGGGGGGGTATGAGGAGTTTCAAATCTGTTGTTAGTTAGAAGGAGCCATTTGAAAAACACTCATTGTGTTTTTACAATGAGCGTTTTTTTTCTTCATGTATACTGAAACAAGATGGTGGAATCATTATGAAGTTACACTCAAGATTTTGGGAATTTAGATTTTTTGATATTTTCAAAATATTTGTACTGTTTGTGCGACTAGACCTTTCTTCTTTGAAATGTTTTTAGAGATTTTGGTAATTTTTGTGAGACCCAACCTTTTCCACATCATTCTATTTACTACTACATCTTTTTGACAATATAAGATCCTACACCTTTTGTAGGGGGATGTGGCTAAAAATAGGTTTTTCTCCTGGATGTTTGTTTCTCTCTGAACTTTGAAGCTATGATAGTGGAACATTTCTACAGGAACTGTATTAAAAATGTATTATTAATCTGCCCCTGGATAGTAGCTTCTGAGAACTTTGAAATACCAGTATTCAAACACTTTTTACGGGCTTTTAATTAATAAACTAATTAAAGTGAGGCTGTCACGGATTTTTCATGAGCTGTTTTAAATGCAATTTGACTATCATTTTTCGAACAGATTGATAAATACGATCAAAAATGTGGGCATAGAAAAAAATTAAAGCGCCCCGTTCACTCGGCAACAAGTTTGCTCCTCATATTCACAGATTCATGTCAAGCAATCATAACTTGGTCATTCATGTTCCATGTTAACGATTCATCATACTATGACATTTTAAATCTAACATATGGGTTTGAAAATAATAATAATAACTCTGTTCTCTATATTAGTTCAAAGGGAGTTTCCATGGGCTACTTTTATTATTTTGTTTAAAGTTTAGTGTTACGCGGTTTTCCATTGGGGAATATAAATTAAAATCATGGAACGATGAAGTCCGGAGACTTTGTTACCACATTAAATATTCATTGTTTAAAAGCATGGCTGCAAAAATATTTTCCCAATGGTAAATGTCATTAGAAAGACATTGTTATATAGACAATTATATATTTTTAATCCGTTACTTATTAAATATATGGAAACATTCAACAAGTTATTAATTTTAATGCAATTTTATAACTACTGGATTTTTATTAAAATTTCCAAAATTTCACCTATATATTCGTTGTATTATACACCTTACATCTAAAACTATACGTTGAAACAATGGGAATTTCCAATTATTCCATTTCTAGAAACCCCTTAGTTAGCTGATTTTGGAGCAAACATGTCAATCGTTAAATTAAACGATATTTGTCAGTAAATCGAGAGCGCTAAGCGTGTAGAATAGGAGCGTGGTATATATAGGAAGGGGAAGTACCAGTTAATAGTATTGTGTTAATGAAAAACCCCTTGAGAAAGCGCCGTTGGAGAAGTCCCGCAATCTAATTGATTGGGTAGAGGCTCGGCCCCCCGCGCTAGCATCCAAACCTTCTTAGCCTCGGGGGTTTCTACCCTAATAATAGCCCGAGCTACTTGGGCTAAGAAATTTTTCTCGCCATTGCCTACAAAAGAAGTTTTTCTTCCTTCCGCGGTACAGTTTCTTTTTCTCCAGTTTTCCCCAACGCTAGCTGCCAGCGGGACGCTCTTTCGCGGACCGTTAATATTATTCTTAAAGAGGCGGTGAAAATTACATTCTAGTTAATTTTAAAAGGGAAGCGAAAATATGTTTTGTTTCGTTGAAAGGAGAATGCAACCTAAAAACAAGGGATTTTTTATCCATTCCTTGTCGTTTAAATAAACCTAATCCAACAGTAAAAAAATTACAAACAAATATTAAACTAGAAATAAATTTTAAACTTATCCGGAAAATAGGCTTAAGGCTCGTTCACACGATCCAACTTTTTGACTCAACTTGATGAGTCAACACGAGTTGAGTCAATTACTTGGATCGTGTGAATACAAGTTGGATGAGTTTGGTCAGCAAAAAAGTTGGCGAGAAAAAAATGGATCCTTGATCCATTTCTCCGAGGTTTTGCTGACTCAATTTTTTGATATGAATATTTTCGGCCAATCAAAATGAAGATCGTGGAGCGAACTTCATCTGATTATTTTCTTCGTTAGGCCTAATTTGAATTTTTCGCGTTTTTGTTATTTTCGAATTTGTAATTATTTAGGCGGTTGGTAGATGGCACTTTAAAGGTAATTTGCAAGTCGGGTTACGGGGCCAGCCTTACGAGTAGTCTGCTTGCAAAATTCAGTTGCACAGAACTACAAGCGTTGTTTCGCTCCGGAAACGACGAGACTTTTAAATCAGTCGCTAATTTCACTGCTTTGGATCACGTGATCGTTGCAGCATTTTTATTGGCTCTCGAAAAGATGGATATAAAAAATTGGCGGCAAAAGTTTAGTCGTGTGAAAAGGATGATATTCCTCAACTTTTTGACTCATCTAGTTGAACGAGTTTAATAAACTTTTGGACTCATCTAGTTGAGTCAAAAAGTTGGATCGTGTGAACAGCCCTTTAGCTGGATTTCATGGAGATTAACCGAACTCCCCATATAAGGACTAACAACCAATGACATTGATCGATGGCTCTTATATGGGGAATACAGGATCACCATGATCAATTTCATTGGTCGCTAGTCCTTATACGGGAAGTTAAAGGATGTCTCCATGAATCCAGTTAAGCCTATTTTAATGTTTTAAATTTATTTCTAGTTCAATATTATTTTTAACTTTTTTTACTGTTGGACGTAAAATCGTTTGTTGTTAGGTTGCATTATCCCTTTAATAAAAAATTATAGATGGAGTTGAAGCTTATCTATCACTAATGTTACTTAGGTATAGTACTTTGGTCGCGAAGCTAGAAGAGTACAATATTAGGCCTAATTTTTTGTTAATTAATAAATAAATTTTCCTCACGGTGGCGATATCATTGAGCTTTCTACATAAACTACCCAAAAATTTAATTGAATTTTAATTTTATAATTACATTAAATAAACTCGTACGGTTTCTTTAAAGGGAGAATGCAACCTAATTACAAGTGATTTTTTTATCGATTCCTTATTGTTTAAATAGGCCTAATCCACCGATAAAAAGTTTACAGTACAAATATTAAACTAGAAATAAATTTAAAACTTACCCTGAAAATAGGCTTAGGGGGATTCATGGAGATCCTGAATCGCGTCCGTGTAAGGTCTAGCGACCAATGAGCAAAGGCCCGTCGTTCACGCGAGATCTCCACGAGACTTACGTCGCGCGCGATTGGTCGCTAGACCTTACACGCGAGGAAAACAGGACCTCCATGAATCCCACTAAGCCTATTTTCAGGGTAAGTTTTAAATTTATTTCTAGTTTAATATTTGTTTGTAAATTTTTTAAATAGTGGATTAGGGTTATTTAAACAATAAGGAATCGATAAAAAATCACTTGTTGTTAGGTTGCATCTCCCTTTAATAAAAGAAACTCATTACGGTAATAATTGGACCTGCAGTAATATTTGAGTTACATAGACTCAAAGACATTTAAGTTTAAAGTTTCAGTTTCACAATAACTCCTTAAACACTTCAGTTCTTCTAGTTCTTCATAGTGGAAACATTTGGGGGAGGGGGGGTTAGTTTCTCTGTAAAAAGTCATGTGATATTTTCAGAATTCCCCTTTAATTTCATTATTCAGATTAAACAATTCTTCTTACTATTAATGAGAGCGTGAAGTAATTAATGAGACAAGTCGGTTATGCATGAGAAGTTTTATCTCGTTAATTTAGCTTAATTTTTGAAGTAGATCATTTAAGACCTGAAACAAAAAAAGCCCCTTCAATTAAAACTAAACGTTACGTTATAAAAATAGAGGGCAATCCTTCTGTTAAAACTTAAATATATTTAGCAAAATATAACTAGTAGAGAAGTATTTTGCGAATTAGAAAAGTATCAGACTAATATTATCAAGAATCCATTCAGATTCCATAAGAATATGGGAGGGCCGCGATTCAATAACCATCCTCCCAAACTTTGTAGCAAAAGTTCGTCCGCTTCGAATCGATTTTTCAAGTAAATCGCTCCTGACATTATATTATTAACCCGCGCCACTAACGACCTTGACATAATATTTTGGGTAATAAAAATGGAGCTGACCGAAAAAAGATCTAAGCGTACAAATGTTGGGAAAATTGCAGACGAACTTTTGTTACAAAGTTTGGGAGGATGGTACCAGAGGCTAAAGCTATGCTCCCATATTCTTATGGAACCTGAATGGATTCTTGATATTATCAATACAAATATTTAATCGAACACCTATTTATTATCTCGTTGAAATTGATGGGATATCTTCTTCCAAAGTGGCACCATTATATGTCATGGTACACCCCATTCTCTGCGTATACGTTGCCAAAGCTAATAATAGTTTCGTTCACACTAAAGACTTTAAAATCGTTTTTAAACCGTTACGAAAAGGTCAACTACAAGTTCTTTTCTTAATAAACATATGGTTTACCTCGAAAAGTGGATATGAACGTTTAAAAAGTTTGGAAAACGGTTTCAAAGTTGCATGTTGGAACGTACCTATAATTATCGATTTGTTTCCAATATTAACACTTAGATTAATTCACCTGTAAAGCGAGCCTGAGTTGTACAGGAGGAGGGATTATCAATTGGTGGGTAGTAATATACGACTTTATTTCTCCCAAGAGGGTGTTGAACTTTTAATTTATAACCTTTTAAAGGTTTGAAAAAAATATTGTGTAAACATTTTTTTACGTTTTATAACATGGCCATTCATATATAATATTTTTTAATGTGAACGCTTTCATTTAGATTTGAAGGAAATGTTTTTAGAGAGTTTTGGGATTTCAATGTCAATATTAACTTAGAGATTTTTAAATCTCTACAAAGTTTCTCCTTATGACCTTCTCTTTAACGCGGGGAAGGGGGGGGTGAAGTTTTCTAGAGGTTGGGGAGAAGTTGGCGTCTTGGAAGAACGAGTTAGTCGGCCACGCTGCTGCTCCGGCGCTGCTCTAGAGGATACTCGGGTTCCCCGGGGGATTCTACACCAATCTAAGATATGGCTCTTCGCTCGCGCCCTATATAGATCTAGCTTTATCTATAACACGGCTGGGATGCGTTGGCATCATTGGTTTCGGGACGCGGGAGGGGTTAAGGGGCCTCTAACTTACTCACCCTTTCTCGGTAAGCTGACCCGAATCAGTCCTCTCTCTCTCTCTCCCCCCTCTGCCCCCTTCCCTAGTCCCAGTCGTAACTCCTAGTAATCCTAAGCCTAAATTCACTCCTAGATAGTTCGCGTGGCTTCAACACTGTATACAATATATGGATGATACGCTGAATTGATCAAAATTGAAGGCGAGTGTTTTAGTATATTCGCGTTGAATAGCCTATATTGTAAAATGATGTACTGTATATGACAAGCACGGTTTAGAAGCCAGTCTATATGTCTTATATAGTGCCCGGAATTTACGCAACTTTTATTAATTGGACAGATTTACTGAATTGAATTCAGATATTGTTATTGCTTAAAAATATACTATTTATCAATCCAGTTATCTTATTCACAGATAAAATAAAAAAATTTTACTCATGGCCTTATCCTAGAATATTATCCGAGTTACATTTTCGGATTAGTAAATTTAAAAACCTATATTTCTTCAAAAATTATAAATCTAATTTAAACCTAAAAGCTTGATTTTTATTTATTTTCTTCGAATTGTAAGTAAATTTGAAATATATTTTTATTTTTCATGAATTTTAAGAATACGAATATTCTTATCCATTGTTATACGTTTTAACTCGAGTAACTTGTTAATTGATAAAGCTTCTAACGTTTATCTTCGGATAAACGTTCTCCAATAACTTATGTCTGAATTTTTACGCACAAATTCTTCTAGAAGCCCTTTTTTTTTCCTATCTATATTAGAACATTGTTATCATCCTTAAAATCAGTGACTTCAGTACTTATTCAAAGCTAAAGGACGCAAAAAGATACGCAAAAATCGTTAAAACAGATATTGAAATAATTACGAGTTCTACAAGGTTTTTATAAGTTGCATCAGTTCATTTTAAGTTAACCTTAATTTGGCATATTAGTACCAATTCGAACCGGTAACAATATTTCAACGTTAAATGGTTGATTTGATATAACAGCTGTAGCTCAATAAGGTTGTGCCAAATGCAGTTCTTATTGACATTGGATATACCGTGTCAATAAACGCCGTCTTCCCTCAAAACTATAGCACCCGTGGCAATAAGCAGTATCTTACGGAAGGATCTTATTATAACGACCGCTTAGAATTAGCAGCATGCACCTTGGGCCTTTAGTGATTCTATACCAGTAAATTCTGTTGAAATTGGTGAAAAATCTAAGAATGACAAATGTTGGCGATCCAAAAATTTCCCGCCATTTCTTCCTCAAATAATGGCTCTCGAAAACAGTAATAATTTTGTAGTTAGATGAAAAGTAACTCATGTTTTTAATTATTCTCTAGGGTTCCAATAACGGACGTGATGGAAGGGTGTTAGAATATTTAAATCAGTCGATTTTCCCTTCTTTTCATAAACCGTTGGTTAGGGCTGAGTTTTATATAACTTATATTGGAATAGAGAGAGGTAAATATATGGGACAGTGACCATTTTGGTTGGTGGTGCCCAGAAACTCCATATCTACTATGTCTGGGATTTAAGACTTTCTTATATTATATCTATATAGTATTGTGTTTATAAGATATAAGACCAATAGAAGGCCAAGGCCTAAGCAAAAGGTGGAGGACTTGGTAAGGTAAGGGATTGGGCGAAATTTCCAAGGGAATTTGTCTGTTCGAAAGGGAAAACAAATTTCGCACTTTTCCGAACCGATCGTTTCGACGGGAATGTGTCGCTAGGGGCGAAGAATGAAGATCCAGATACGACTATAGTCAATTCAAGCATGATTTGACATCACGTATAAGGTTTAACTACGTCTTATCTCTCCGATTTGTAGATTTACAAATAAAGCTAGTCTAAATTTGAGCGTGCTACCAAATGAAGGTCGAACAAATGTAGAAACGGGGATAATGATGCCAATACGAGTATTTGTATCTCCCTGCCTTTAGCTATATTGCTTCATTACACGATTTATGTGTATATAGAAATGAAAAAAGTACCTCGAAAAGTTTCCTCGAATGTCCTTCAAAAACCTCCAAAATTTGGGGGAAAACTGTTCGTTGAGGCATATGTAGAAAAGGGGGTAATAACACCAATACGAGTATTTATATCTCCCGGCCTTTAGCTATATTGCTTCAGTTCTAAATCAGTACACGAGTTATCAAGGGAAACATTGATACGTCAGAGGCTTCTATCTCTCACCTCGGTGTCATCTCCCTTTAGCGAGGGAGTTAAATTGTTAGCCCTTACAAGCGCTCCCTAAATAAGGGGGTTCTATGACGTCAGGCTTTCTTTCCTTTTGGCTCTTTGCTGTCTTTCTACATAGAGATGAAAAATTATTTTACTTTTCTGAAAAAAGTACCTCGAAAAGTTCCTTCAAATGTCCTTCAAAAACCTCCAAAATTGGGGGAAACTGTTCAAATGAGGCTTTTTTGTTCCATGAGTCATATGACCGATCGAGAGTGTTCTAGTCGAATATTTATCGATCGAGTTCGCACGAGTCATTGTCCCAGAAATCTCGAATGATTTTGCATGGAGTTATCTATCGGCGACCTTATCCTTCCAAGGTTTTAAATAATAGCAATAACACTGATCCTTCGCTATAGTGACAGGTCCTTATGTATTTGAAAATTTTGTCTCTGGAGTAAAGGGGCTTTTATAGTTTCCAAATAATAATAATAATCCTTTCATACTCATCTAGTATTATATTATAATTTTCAATTACAATTATTCGCGACACGGGATGTATTCTATATCTTGAAAAATTTAATTTCATAAACTATAAATAGGGTAAACATCATTTTAATCGCGTACCGCGTTCTTCGCTATAAGTTTGCAATCCTCTTTGCGTAATCTCTTTTAATTGGAAAATTCCTCCTTCCCAGAAAATTGTTCGCGAAAGAGAAAATATAATTTTGAAAATTAATCGATTTGCCTAGGGAAATAGTTGCAAAATTTTTCTTCCCGTCGTAAAGAACAAGTTTCATTCGGATTCTAATTGTTTCAAAATGACACGAACAACTAAGAAATTTGCCCAAAACGTTATTAAATTTTTTACATAAAGGATAATTAGAATTAAAGTATATTATAAAAAAAAATAACATTATTGGACTAGCTATAATTTTTATTTTTCATTGGTCCCTGTCCTAAAAGAATATAGCTTGTAGAACCTATCGCGCTGTCAACCAGTATAAAATAACTTCGACAACCAATGCCAATAAAATATCTCAAAACAGGTTAATTAAAATATAACATACACCTAATAGAATTGTTAGGATATATCTCAAAATTGCAATTATTTTTGTTCACGTGGAAAAGTATCAGATGTTCAACCCATATTCTTCAGATAAATATCCATTTCTATCTGATAAACCAGATCAGGTTACCCTTGGAAACGCGTAAATTAAATTATTTTAGTCCATAATTTGACATTTAAACTTTTGGACTGTAAGCCTGCGCATGCTTTCCCTTTAAAAATATTTGATTTACTTTATATATCTATATATAAAGAGAGAGAGAGAAGATTTCTCCCCAAGTTAACTTTTATTATAGCAGAAACTCTTTCGAACTCGAAATCAAACTGAGATAGGCAATGTTATGGGGAAGAGAGAGTAGAAGAGAGATATCTCGCTTCATTCTGTTCCTCTTCGTCAGCTGGACTATATACCAAGAAGTAACTTCTGAATCTCTAGAACGTACGAAGGTGGATTTAGTTTCCACAAAGAAGTGCTTAATCTGCACGGGTCAGATGAAAAATTCTCCAAGGCCTATATTCTTCATACTATTAGAGACCCATCTACAGTATTTTTCACCATTTGGGTCGAAGTGTTCTTTGCAGTTGCCAAAAATATAAATATTTTTTCACTTGATGACTTGCATCGATTTAAACCGTTTCAAAACGTTTCGCTATGTCTTTTCTTGAATCGATTTGATTCGATTTCCCGAAACTGCTTCGGGAACCAGTTTCATGCCGATTTGGTTTCAACAACCGATAGATGAAGCTACCATAAATCGATTTATAAAGATAACGCGTGAACACGTGACGCTTAACACGATTCCTGGTGATTTGAATATCAATTTGACTTTACCGTTTCAAATCGATTACGAAATGCTAGTGTCACCGTAGCTACTAGGGTATCAGCTTCCTACATTCTCGATATTCATAAGTTAGTTCTTGGCTAGATTCGTCTTCAATTTAACCTACTCGAGAGTGAAATGCGAGTTCTCTTCGTCTATCTATGACAATCCTCCGACTCTTTATTCGGCGGAAACTGTCTTACGGCGTTACGCACAGTGACGACTGACGTTGTCAAGCGCGCGCTTCCACGATGCAAAGGGAAACTAGCATGTTCATAAGGGGGCAATTCTTGCATGTTTTGGAGGTAATTGGAGCGCGATTGTTTTAGCAATGGGTATGAACATCGTGTAATATTGAATCGATGTCATTTTCTCAACCTTCAATTATAATTTATGTAATATATAAACCCAAAATTTAACCGAACAGAACTATAAACCAAATCAGTTTTGTAAATATGAATTTTCCTATAATCTTATATCACGAGTTACCACAATTTCGCACTAAATATATTTATATAAGGTCTTAAATAATATACACTCCTCCATGACTGCGCCCCTTCTAGAAGAGATTGGTTAAGGGAATGGGGGCTCTCGCTCCACTATCAATAGGGCGCAACGGGGCTTAAATTTATGGCTATTGATTGGGGCACACCAGAGGTTGGCGCCACCGTCGTGATGGCGGCGAAACTCGATAATGGTAGAAATATTGTGGCCGTGTTAACCGAGTTAGCAATATCCAACTCTTCGGCGAGTTATATTTTCGCTCTCTCCAATTTATTTAGTATATTTTTTTTATTATATTCGGACCTTCATGATGCTTTTTTTTGTTTTCTTACTTTTCTTTTTCTTTATTTGAATCGTCCTCTCTCTCTCTCGTCTTTCCTAATTGAGTAACACGGAGTGAGACTCGCTCGAGCCTAATGATAACTTTCTGACATTCGCCTTCGAGGCAAAACCCCAACCGCGGTCGGAATTGGTTAAGGAATTTTGAGCCCTATATCCTTTGACGTTACTATAAATAGATGGGGTTTATTCCTATATATGTACCCTATTCTTTGGGAGGTTTATTTGGTGAAATACCAAAGCTTTGATAGGCTCTTTTTATTCGATGTGATTTTTGGATCGGGTTTAAAAGATAAATATAATCGATTCTTCTATATATAAGGATTTGGAGCTATAGCTACGTGAGTTAAGACTTTCTTATACGTGTTATAGAATTAGGTTTTTGTTCACGTTGACCCGTTTCGTTTACTTTTCTTTCTTTGTACACTTTGAAGGGATTTGGATTAGGTTATGTATACGTTGACTCTTGACATGGGCCCATCAAGTTTTGTACAAGTTAAAATAATATCTCCACGTGTTTCTTAATCAAATATTTTTTTTAAATTATATAACTACAATGAAGTCTACATCTATAAAATTAAACGTTGGCTTGACGATATTGAAATTAAATTATCTGAAGATATTAAATTTTTCTAAATTTTAGTGATATTGTAATTTTCCGATATATAGTGAATCTTTTCGCAAATTAGATATAATCAGAATTATGTTTCCTACAATTTCGTGTAATTATAATTAGGTTTCTTATAGTTTGATGATATTGAAACTATGTTGCTTTAACATAAAAGATTCGTTGTTATATCGTTGGCGAAGACATTGTTCGTGTATAAAGAACAGAATGGAAATTAATAATAATATACATACTTATATATCTATATATTCCCCTCGCACTCGGTATATTTTGCAGACAGACCAAAGCTAACGTAAAACAATTACCCCAGTTTCTATAAGACATTACGTGTAATTGCTAAATCACTCTTTATTTCAAAAATCCTAATAATTAATAGACTGCTACAAAAGACGCCCCGAGTCTGAAACGAACAAAAGAGATGGAGAGAGAACGACGTATCCAGAACCACACCCCCTTTTGTATAAAACGTTTTCTCGCTCGATATTACAAGACAGCGCGCTTTCTTAATAAATTAGCTTTTCGTGCCCTTACACATTCAGTTGGATTTTGGGGCCGAATAAAAGGAAAAAGTTTTGTCTTGCCTTATACTTACACGCAAATAGACGGAAAGATATGTCAGTGCATGCGGCAAAACCCTGTAATACACTCTGTCTCTCTTCTTTTCCATTCTATTCAACAATATATAACTATATTGTTCCAGGAATTGACGACGATACGTACCAGAGAGTTTGAGAAATTGCACGAAAAACGCGCGCATTAACTACTTAGCTACCTTTAACTGGAATATATCATATGCTATGTTACCGATGTATGGTTGAAACTATAAATAACTACACTTACACGTTCAACATCTCAAACTCTAATAAATTTACTCATAAGCAATTATAGTATTTTAGCTAGGACTATTAACAATGGATACTAGATGAGTAATAAAATTTGGTACTCATACTCGTCCAATAACGGCAAACAGTGGCAAAAGTACACTGCAAATTCCAGTTCACTTCAAGAATTGTAAAATACACTTTAAGATCACTATAGTAACTAACAAAACCAAATATAAAAAACATTTAATTTTGGAGTCTCTAACCATAAATTGAACCTTAATTTTAATATAATATTATATTTTCTGTACGGTTAAATCGTGGTAAAAACTAGTATAAGGTTTAATGATTAAGTTTCTAAGCCAAATTTCCCACTGCCTTTTCACTTGTCTTCATTAAACCTTACTTCTTGTAAACGGGATCGACGGGATCTTTACACATAGTGCCATCGTTTTCCATTCATCCTTGAAAAAGTGGAGATACAATATATTAAGACAACTACTTATATATTTAGTTTGTTCCAAATTGAATTGGCATCACGCGCAAAGCTACACTACCCCTTTATCTCTTTTATTTAATTACAACGAGATAAAGGAATCCTATAGCTTTTGCGAGTTCTGCCAATTCAAGGTGAAATATACACTATAGTCGAATTAAGTTTGAGTTTGCACTACGCTGGAAGTTACTGTACTCGTTATTTCTAACAAACCAAATCACATAGAAAGTATACCTAGATCTTTGTACTTCGTGCATGAAAACTGAACAAAATTGTGTTCTTCTCCTTACAACATAAATTTAACCTTCTCCTTTCGGGATAAAGGAAAATAGGGGATGCCCCCCCCCCTTTGGGGAAAAGATACTCTGGTCTCTGAACATAAAGGAAAAGCTTGGTGTATAGGGGATAGGGTCCTACAAATCTGGTGTCGTTTATTAATGATCCGAAGCCATTGTATTCGAGAATCCTACTACCACCAGCACATACCACGCGCAACCTAATGTTAAGCCTATAACAGAGAAGATAGCCACGCCTTGTGATTCCGTTTTGGTGCTGAGCTTTGTGCGGCCAACGTTTCGGGCGCCTCTTTTAACCAAAAGCTCGAGCGATATATGAAGTCAAAATCACTCTTAGATTTCACTTAGGCCGAAAGATACGTTTCCGAAGAAATTTCCGTCTATTTTCAAGCGGAACTAAATCTGTAATATTGAAGGGATTATGGAGTTTAAAGTTTAATAGTAATTTTTAATCTATCGCCTATTCTTAGAACTAAATTTGGTTTATTGGAATTTAAGTAATAGTGTGTAAGGCAGAGAAAAGTTTTAAGATCCTTCATACTCAAATCTATGACAATTAAATTTTCAGTTTATTTGGAGACTAATATTATTAATTAAATTAGGCTAGACTTAACGAAGTTTGAATTTGCATTGAGAATAAACCTTTGAATTGAGTTAATTGAAGAATATTTTAAATGCGTCCTTGAGATTTAATATTAGCGAATTTTGAATTTAAAAATGCTTATTATAATATTTAAATAGTAAGTTCTGTTATAATTCTGGCTTAATTAATTAAAAATAAGTAAATTAATGTATAATTTTCAATATCCCTTTAAGGGGAGCTTAGCTTTGTAAATGATGCAATTTCCGACGGTAAATTTAGGGGGAGCAAGGGTTAAACGCGAGAGAATTGGAGATCTTTCCGCATTCGCAAACAATAAGGTCGACTCTCTAATCGGCATTTTGTTACTCGTCATAAGGGAGAGAAAACGGGTTTGGGACCGACCTATGGTATGAGAGGGGAGAAGCTTCGAGACACGCGGGAAAGAGACATTAATTACTAATATGTATAGTTTGCCCTGGTTTGGTCATTATTTCAAATAAAAGTTAGAATAGCTTTTTGTAAAGATTTTTTTGTATATATGGTGTATTTTTATCATTTGCTGTAGCCTGTATTTCTATAGGTAATTATTTTAATAATTATTGATGTCTAGATGTATCTCGTTGACTATATTTCACCGAAAAGAAAACGTTAACATTCAGCTCGTTACGACAAATAGCGTCTTCAGACGATACGTAATTAGCCGTGAATTAATCAGATTTAACCGAGGTTTACGTAGCCTTCTTAGTTCTATAAACCACGATTAATTGTGATTAAACCGCGGTTAAATCTGATTAAACCGACTGGTTACGCCTCGTCTGAAAAGGGTTTCAGTTGTATAAATTTATGACCTTGACATATATTTACTCTGACCTTTCAAAAAGCTCCTAAATAACCAAACTACGTTAGCTTATAAGCTCCCAACTAATGTATTAGCTCTTCAGAACAGTAGAACCACAGAAATACTCAGAGTTGGCGGCCAACTTTTTAATTTAATTCGTCATATACGACCAGTTGACAAATTTAACGCGCGCTTGAAAAATTTAGTATTATTTCTAACCTTTTCATTTTTTATTATGCCATTTATCTCAGTAGTTATTATTATACATATTGTATGCCAAAACTTTTGTAGACTCTATATAAATAATTAATTTTATGTATATAAACGTACTGTTCTAACGAAATCTACTATTTACACACTCTTGTACACACATCTATTTGCACACGCTATTTACTATAATTTTAGCTCACGAAAGTAATATTTAATTCACTTTCCTATTATCTGTATACGGACTATTAAATAAACCTTTTCTGGCAAAATACCGCGACCCACCATTAATTGTATTAATTTTAAATGTGTTTATAATACTATAACGCCCATTATAAAACGCATAAACCGTAAACACGATGCGTCAAATTAAATATTTACGACATATATTAAAGAAAACCATCTATCCTTATTTATTATGCGTGTAGAGAAACGTACTTATCACGTGCGCACAATGCATTGAACCCCAACCCCGTCATTCAATATTCATAACTAAAAAACTTGCAAACACTACGTGATAACCAATGGCATCTTTCCGTTTTTTGAATTAACGAAATAATATTAGAGAAAGAAGAAAGATCGGGTATAAACTGAAGCTTTATAAAAGTACCCTTTATAATTGTACTCATTGCCTCTGTTAAGTCGAATAGATTAAAGTTTTGTTCGACTTATCTAAGTTAATAAAGTAATGTATAGGGAACTAGAAAAACAAAGTACACATTGGAGTTTAAAAAAAATATATTAATATGAAAATATTCCACACGCGCAAAGATAGGCTCCCTTTATCTCTAAGTCATACATTCATAGAGTTAACGGTATAGCCTAGCTTTTCGCGTACTACCAACAGGATTCAGCACATTCTTATTCTAAACCTTTTTGAAATCAAAACTAATTATCCTTAACGATTTATAAAACTACTTTAATTTACTCTGAGACTTGATGTTGTGTATTAATCGCTTTAACATTCGTTAGGCTGTAAACTGCCGGTTGTACGAATTAACTGGAGGAAGTCGAAAACGCGTTTTGTGTTCCGGGGAGACGGGGTATAGCTCGTCACTAAATTATTTATCAATAGATTAAATATTTTAAAAGCCGAGCTATAGGCCGTCGGGAATTTTGAAGGCCGGGAGACCGAGGGGGAGGAACAAGGCGACGACAGCGCCCTCTTTTAATATATTCCCAAGCTATCCATCAATGTCCGTCCGTCTTCCCACACTCAGACTAGGTTCCCCTTCACCTTCGCGAGCTTTAGGGAGCTTTTCACCAAAATTCCAGGCGGTCACTCTATCGGAAACGCGCGGGGTCCTCGTAAAGTTCGCCATGTACGTTGGTTTAAAACAATAGAGCGAAGAACAAGGACAAAGAAAAAGAGAGGGTATCTCAGTAAGGGTATCTCTTATACTCCCCCATTTTTCACTCTATTACTTCTAAGATAGTGAACAGATTTATATTATAAAAGGGGAGAAACGGCCTAAAGGGCTATCGTCCCGGAAGAACCGGTCAGTTTCACGTCATTAGCAATTATAATGCCCCAACCAGCCCAGGACAAGTTTATGAAAGCAAATGTATTTATTTAAAGAGAAGGTGACGTGTTAAATTTATTTAAAAAATGTTTATATTCTAGTAAGAGTTGATAAGAGGATAAAAATGACTGTAAACGGTGTAGTGTGGGCAATATCACCTCAGAGACACTCTTTGTATTACTAGATAAATCGTATTTGTATCCCTCCGCCGTAGTTTCATGCGTTTTCAGAATTCAAATTGATTTTGAATGCAGTAATTTAACCATTTTCATTTATTTTTCAATTTTAAAATTAAATTAGGTTTAGACAGAAGCCGATGAAACCCTCCTTTGAAGTCTATTACTCCCTGGTCTTGTTTACCCTTCTCTGTATGGGTTAGTTTCAAAAAGCGCGATTCGTACGCCTCCTAACGGTAGATATTTTCGGAGCGGGAGTTCGTCGAGTGAATATCTCTAGCAGCCTTGGAGTTCGTCAAAAAAAACGTCGTCGTTTGTGGGGAGAGAGAATTTCCAATTTTCCGTAGACAGGGGTATGAAGTAGGACCCCTCCGATCTCGTAAAATTGGGAATTTTACCTATACAGAGAGGAGCGCTATATCGAACATTAGTGTAGTAGACTTCAAAGGAGGGTTTCATCGGCTTCTGGTTTAGAATATTTATGTTCAAAACATTACTTTTGAATATTTAAGTATATGTCATTTACTATCTTGTCTCTAAAATAACTTTAAGCGTAGTTAATTACATTTAATGATTGTTTCAATCATGTCATCAGTTGAATTAAGTCTACTTTTTTACAATTATTACGATAGGAAGAATAATTGAAATCAACCCTGCATGGGTTCTCTGCCCCGAACACTAGTGTACTGTAAGTCGAACACTTCTACAGGCGCTCGTATAAAATATATTAGAAACTTTACCCCTATATGAAAGCTTCGTAATCCATTAATCTTTACTGTACTAAAAATTAAGATTCGTTTAAGAGACTAGATCAAAACTCGGGTGGAGAAGAAAGATTAGGGATAAAAAAGATTCTTAGGATAAAACTTTGAAATAACAAGGATTTGTAGGCTGAGTATTATTTTAAGAAAATCGAATGAAATATCGATTAAATATTCATAAGGTGTAAATCGAGGCGCTGAGTGCTAAATACAGTCAAAGAAGGCGAGGCAAGGAGAGAGGGATAAAAAAAAAAAGAACATTTTTAATAGTCGTAATCGATTTTCGTCGATTAGAGCGAGAGAATTTTCTCGAGATGTTTATCCACGATGAGATATCCCTCATTGGAATTGCAGATTAAGAAGACTTCCGAGTTATTTCCATTTGTCATCCCCCAAAACGTTTTCCCCTTCATTTCACCAGTGAATTCATTATGGAATTAATCAGGATATTGTTTAGGCCAGTCTTGAAACGTTAGTGCGCGCTAAATGTCTATTTTATGACACGAGACAGTTTATTCTTATAGCAGCAATTAAAATCTTCCGTGAGACTAATAAATATGAATTTATTCTAGCGAATTGCCGTGTTGAAATTTGATATATCTGAGACTTCCCATATTGAAATTTGATTGCCTTATTTAAATTTGATATATTAGGATAAATAAATTGACATATTTAAATTTGATATATTGGGTTAATTAAATTGACATATTTAAATTTGAAATATTGGGTTAAATAAATTGACTTATTTAAATTTGATATATTGGGTTAAATAAATTGACTTATTTAAATTTGATATATTGGGTTAAATAAATTGACTAATTTAAATTTGATATATTAGGTAATTAAATTGACATATTTAAATTTGATATATTAGGTAATTAAATTGATATTTAAAATTGATATATTAAGTAATTGACATATTTAAAATTGATATATTAAGTAATTGACATATTTAAATTTGATATATTAAGTAATTGACATATTTAAATTTGATATATTAAGTAATTGACATATTTAAATTTGATATATTAGGTAATTAAATTGACATATTTAAATTTGATATATTAGGTAATTAAATTGACATATTTAAATTTGATATATTAGGTAGTTAAATTGACATATTTAAATTTGATATATTAGGTAATTGACACATTTAAATTTGATATATTACGTAATTGACATATTTAAATTTGATATATTAGGTAATTAAATTTTCATATTTAAATTTGATATATTAGGTAATTAAATTTTCATATTTAAATTCGATATATTAGGTAATTAAATTGACATATTTAGATTTAATATATTTGGTAATTAAATTGACATATTTAGATTTAATATATTTGGTAATTAAATTGACATATTTAAATTTGATATATTAGGTAATTAAATTGACATATTTAAATTTGATTTATTAGGTAATTGACATATTTAAATTTAATATATTAGGTAATTAAATTTTCATATTTAAATTTGATACATTAGGTAATTAAATTTTCATATTTAAATTTGATACATTAGGTAATTAAATTTTCATATTTAAATTTGATACATTAGGTAATTAAATTTTCATATTTAAATTTGATATATTAGGTAATTAAATTGACTTATTTAAATTCGATATATTAGGTAATTAAATTGACATATTTAGATTTAATATATTTGGTAATTAAATTGACATATTTAAATTTGATATATTAGGTAGTTAAATTGACATATTTAAATTTGATATATTATGTAATTAAATTGATATATTTAAATTGGATATATTAGATAATTAAATTGACATATTTAAATTTGATATATTAGCTAATTGGTATATTTAAATTTGATATATTATGTAATTAAATTGATATATTTAAATTGGATATATTAGATAATTAAATTGACATATTTAAATTTGATATATTAGCTAATTGGTATATTTAAATTTTATATAGAGAATATTCATGTTGAAATTGGATAAAAAATTACTATGTTGTCATTCAATAGAATTAGCCCTTGTTGAAATTCGATATATTAGAATACGCATGCTGAAACTTGGTAGAGAATTAGCATGCTGAGATTCGATATATAATTTCAATGGTAAAATTAGATAAGGAAATTAGAAATTATGTTCAAATTCAACAAGAAACTCGTAACAGTTTAAAATATAATCACGAAGTTCCACGCTTGAAATTCGACTAACGTTGTAAAATTATCAAATTATAGATAAGGATATTTTATAATACGGAAATTTTTAACAAAACTGATATACGTAGTGCGAACGTAAACTAGTGAGGGTGAACACCTTGAAAATCGTAAGATGACGTCTTACCGGCGTCTCCTATGATCCTCTTAAGACTGAGTAGTAGTCCTTATGTTAAAAACCCGCCTTGGCATAGACCCTTATACAAACTTCAACCCATATTTTCCTTTTTCCCCAATTCTGCGTATAATAATTCCGGGGTTTTCGACCCTCCCTTTCTACTTATATACTCTACTCGCGCCGTTTTCTTATTTTGGTAAGTAAGAGTTCCTACTTCCTTTTTTTTTTCCCCTATAGCTCTTACAATCCTCTTCGATGGAATTTTTTTACGTGATATTACCTCGGAAAGCTCGTCGAAGCGAAATCTACAGTATAGTTATATAGCGTTCAATCACAGATTTCTATTCGCGCGCAAACCTTAACTCCGTGAAACGGTTCTCTTAGAGATATAAGGGTGGCTTATAGCTTTGTACTCGTTGTAATCTCTGACTGGATATTCGTGCAGGGACCACACTCTTGGGAAATGGTATTCTAGGTATTAAAGTCTGTATGATACGAGTCCTTGAATTAGGCTTAAAGGTATAGATGATAACGAAACTAAGTGATGCAAACCAAGTGGTAAAATAGATAGAATACCCAAATAGATACCTCATTTAATTTTATAATTAAGTTTAAATATTAAGCTACTCAAATACTTACCGAAAATAACATTTCAACCTCATTTATTTTTTTTAATTTTTTTTTTCCAATTCACATAAACTTACTTACATATTGTATTTTTGGACACCGTATTCATTCTTCTAATACGAACAAACCCTGCTATATTACACTATGAATATACAATATTTCTTAAAGTACATCCCCCTTATAAGTTAAAGATATTCATACCCTATAGAGTTTAATACTATCATACCATAATCAGCATTGCATCTTCGTGGAGAACCTATATATATTTCTGTAACTAATACTCCATATACCGAGAATTCCCTCTTCCTCCCCTGTTTTTTATATAGATCACTATATATATATATATATATTTCCTATCAAATCCGCATCGCTGATCCCAGAGATCATTGTTGTTGCATCTATCCTTCTCCCCCGTATCTTCCTATAATCATTATCAGTTTTAGTTTTCACCGTGTATAAAACTAAACTTCCTGCTATCTACAATCAGATTATATTCAGTGATGTGTAGGTTTATAGGTGCTGTACACTAACTATGACACTGACTAACAACCTGTTCGATACTTTCGACGTAATACGTTTAAAGTTGGAAGGCTTTGGTTATCAAATCTCTAGTTTATCGAACTTTTCTTCCGCCTCTATCGTATAACTTCGTTGGTTTAAAGATGAAGAACCGTGTATAGAGGGGTATGATCCTTAAATAAACCCAACAGAGTCTTAAAATATTACTCAGGGAGGGTTGGGATTGACCTCAGCGTCGGTATATAGAGTTGTGCTTAAGAACCGTATGAAAACGTTATAGGAAAAGGGAAAGGAAAAAAAAAAATGAACTCCTAAAATGTCTGTTGGTTGGTCTTTTATTTTCTTTCTAAGATATATACTATTACTATATATATATATATATAGTTTATAAACTTTATATATATCCTTAATGGGAATCGGATACACTTGCAACATTGTTGTGTTTATGGTTAAACCTTTAAAAGGGTTGATAAAAATTTTGTTTTTAAAGGGATTGAGAAAAGTTTTTTTTTTGTATCATTTCTATCTAAAAATTTGGCCCCGAACTGCACTCGATTTACTATCTAGAGGCACTTTCACACTACAGATTTAAAATTAAACGTTTTTACCAATTTATAAAGGTGAAAGTGTAACTTCATGGGGTCATCTGTACAAATCTTTGGTTAAAAATTGGAATTATTAGCTCGATTTTAAATGGTTTTAACCTCAAAGTCTTGTCGTTGACTATAGAATCCACTAACATGTTCGTGGACTATCAGCAGTAAAAACAGTTGTTAGCTTTTCTCAATTTTTTCTTAAATCTCCAAAACCTTTAAATTTACAACGACCAAAGGATGGTAATCTTTAATAATTCTGAACTTATTACATTTCTTATCCCTAGTCTATTATTAAATACATTCAAATATGAATAAAAACAGAAGCCGATGAAACCCTCCTTTGAAGTCTACTACTCCAATTTTCCATATAGAGCTCCTCTCTGTATGGGTAAAATTCACAATTTTACGAGTTAGAAGGGGTCCTACTTCATCCCCCCTGTCTACGGAAAATTGGAAATTCTCTCTCTCCACAAACGACGACGTTTTTTGGACGA
The DNA here is from genome assembly GCA_963920705.1 of Odiellus spinosus. NCBI lineage: Eukaryota > Metazoa > Arthropoda > Arachnida > Opiliones > Phalangiidae > Odiellus > Odiellus spinosus. The sequence continues at coordinate 8,836,284 of OY987226.1, read as the reverse complement.
ACTCCAAGGCTGCTAGAGATATTCGCTCGACGAGCTCTCGCTCCGAAAACATCTACCGTTAGGAGGCGTACGAATCGCGCCTTTTCAGAATAACCCATACAGAGAGGGGTAGACAAGACCCGGGAGTAATAGACTTCAAAGGAGGGTTTCATCGGCTTCTGATAAAAATATAAATATTCTCGTCTGAGAATATTTATTAATTGGATTTTAACCAATTTCAAATCTCCACTTCTCAGTTTTCTAACCAAATAGATTTTAAAGTTTTAAACCAAAAGAACAGTATCTTGCCAGAATGAAATCGTTGAAATAAAACCGTTTTACCATTATCATAGTTGTATAAACCTTTTCTCCAAGACAAAGGTTTCGAGTAAATAACGGATAAAATTTTATATTTTATTTTGCCCAAAAAGGAAAGAGCTAGTGGGAGGGGTAAATTTTCCATTACCCTTAAATATTTCAATGCAGCTAAGGAAAATGTTTTAAAAAAGCGAGTCTTTTTACCCTCAAAGCTTAATATTAATTTATATAAAATAAAAAAAATAAAATAAAATAAAAACCTTTTTCGAAGGCGTAAGAAAAACTCCTTTATTGCAAGATCAGTTTGCCAAAACTATTTTTTATTTTAAATATGCTGAATATGGTGTATTAATCCGCCTTAACTTTGACTTTTACGCAAACTACTCTTAAATAAAGTATATAGTCACTAGAAGAAGGTTACAAAAATCACTTTAGAAACCTTTAGCTTAGGGGCATAACCCTATTAGTTTTTTAAGGATTTTTTTTTCACTTGGCCGACCAGAGTGTAATTTATTTTAAAATGTGGGTGGGAAGTTGGGATAGGGTAACATCAGACTCATTTAGGCGAAAACTTTGCACTGGCAAGCCATATCCCCTTTCTTTTTTTTTTGGAGGCTAACAAAACTCTTTTCTTTTCTCTAATTCCACGCATGCGCCGAATCGTTATTTCCGAGCCATACTCTTGATCCGCTTACTATACCCCGAAATGGAGGGAAAAAAAATAAAATAAAAAAATTAAAGGGTGGCCAAAGAAACAAGAAGTGCCTCTTAACTATGAGATTTTGAAATAAATATAAGTTTTAACTATTTTAAAGATAAACTATATGTTCTCTTGCAAGTAACAATTTCATATTTTACTGGTGAGAAGTTTTCTTAGTTAAGAGGGAGAAATTAACACTTGAATAGGAAAGAAATAAATTAAAACAAATCAGATGAAAATATCAAATTCTATCAGATTAGTTGACGACAGTTTTTTACTTACTCGAATTAGATTATTTTAACTAGATTTCGTCAATTTGAGCTACATTTCTTTTCTGTAATTCAGGATTATGTCCTGGCATTCAAGATTCAGTCCTGGGAATCGTGTCTCCATTAGGTATGTGTTAGCTTAAGTTAGGTTTAGAGAAACTTCGATTTTGTGTTTTGAAAACACAAATGATTCATTATTCTTCATTGACAAGTTGATAACTAATAAAAGTGATAACACCCCTCATAAGGGATTCCATTTAACCTGTGCACATATAATCCAAATACTGCAGACGTTTTATTTTGGCTATTCGAATAACTCGCTACTATTGGTTCAATTTTATGTAAGAAGGCGCTACATCATTTTTAAGCCCTGCAGCTCAATAATGATAACAAAGAAAGCAGATGATTTATGATTTATGTACGAGAAAGTATAATTTGCCTCCATAATCTCCATTTGGACTTTTTTTTTAGAACAACAAATGTTGAATTTTTAAATCTTCAAATGGACGGACCATTGAAACCCAAAATTTACCACCCCCTGGAAAACCAGTTTTTCTAAGGAGGAACTTTTCAAAAATAGCTGTTTCAAGCGTATAATAATGTGGCCAGTTTTGAGGGGGAAACGCGTTTTGTTGGATGGAGGGTTTGGGAAAAAATATATATATTTTTAGTTTCTTAGGAGAGAGGGCGCGGAAATTGAGCATCGTTTCAGTACGAGAGGGGAGAGCTCCTATATATGTAGGATTGAAAAAAAAAGTTAGGTCCCTCTGCTTATTCCTTTGAAGGGGTGTTTCTTGGACTTTCGCTTCATTTGGCACCTAATCTGCCAAAGACACTTTTCCTAACGCCATCTCGTGACGGTTCCTTAGCTGTACAGCCTTAAAGTCCCAGAGGGGAATGATTTTTTTCAAACATTTGTTGCTCTGAAAAAGTATGATCGCAGCCAGTAAAAGCGCCACTGCCGACAAACGTTGAAATTACTTTCTAGTTAGGAGGCAAAAAAAAGGTAACGTTAGAAATATTCCATAGAATTAAATTTGCGCAAAGTAAGCTGATTCCTTCCATGCTTAATAAATAGCAATACTTTTAATTATATAACTTTTTAGATGATTTTTACTAAATGAATTGAGTATATGGTAAATAATATTAAAGATTTTATATTTAAATTCAGAAAAGGGGGCTAAAAAGACGCGAATTTTTAACGTATTTGGGCTGTATGTATAATATATATTTTTATTATATTTTAATATTAGATACATCAATTATGTATTATTTGATCTGCTTGAGGTTATTACATAGAAATCAAGAAAAACGTAAAATACGTACGTCTTTTATTAAAAAAATCTTGTGTTTGAAATTCTCCCGTCCCCTTTTTTCAAAATAAATCTTAAACTACCCTTTGTGTTTCTTATTATCGTTTCAAACTTTAATAGAACAGAGAAACTTTATTTACTATATTTGTATTATACCTTCTGGAGGAAATATCTTATAATTTAAGTTATTTGTTTAAACTTGATACACTGTAAAAAATGAAGGTATTTTTGGGGTCGTTTTAAACGCCTTAAAAGGTACTTTTAATGGAAAAACACCTTAAGGTATTTATTAGTACTACCGATGGCGCTTAAACACACCCTAAGAATTTTTAAGGGTTCTTTTCAATACCATTAGGGTATTTTCGACTTCCGAAGGGTATTTAATGAGTAAAGAAGGTCTTTTTTAAAACCCCAAAAGGTATTATCGAACCAAGCTCGTGAAATTTTTTTCCTAAGCCTACTTTTGTCAAATTAGGCTTAACAATCGGAAACCCCGCGAAATGAAAACTACGCTGGAAATTTTATTCCAAAATCATTGTAAGTCTTATTATACATATTGTTGATATTAATGTTTTATTGGGATCTTAATTGGAGAAAAGTAAAATATCTAATGTCATTAATAGAAGGTAAACTAAAACAAGCGCCCCAAGGTTTAAATTGTATTTTTGTGGATTCAAATGTTAACGCTCGGGAGACTAGAACCCAGCGAAATATCTCTAGCAACCTTGACGAGAGAATAACGCTTGGTGCCGCGTCACTTTTTGGCGGAGGTGATATCTATCCCTGAGTGAGTAACAAACGAGTGGAAGCTTGTACCTAGCGCACAATAAGCGGTAAGCGCGTTAGAACGGGAAAACGGGCAGTCTCTTTCACCTCCTTCGTTTAAGTATTCTCTCTGTTTTCTTCGTAGTAGAGACGCGACCGAGCCATCAATTTAGGCGCAAGCTTAACTTGTATTTAACTCTTTGAAATCGAAGGTTGCTGAAACGCAGATTGAAAGGTAGGCATATCTATTAATTTATATATGTTATAAATCTTCATGATTTTCCAAATTTCAAGTTTCGAACATATGCAATAATTCCTTCACGAGTATGTTAGCTGCTTAGCATAATCCTATCAAGCTTAAGCCTTTGCTAGTTATTTCAACTTGAAGAAGGAGTGAAGGGCTCTTATTTTTTCAGGAACAAACTGAATGTGATTCTGATATAACAGAAAAGGGAAAGTTTATTCTGCCGATCACTGTCCTAAAAGATAGAATAACATGGTATGGAGAAGGTTTTTAACAACCATTAGGTACGGTTTAAACATGATTTAAGTGGATAAACAGGAATCCTGATATGACAACATAAGACACACCTCAGGGTCGTTCAGTAACTGTCCCACACTCTAACCAACTGAGCTACCAAGGCCTACACATGAGACTATTAACGGCAGAACAGAAGTGTTGGTCTAATCCAACTACAGGGCAAGAACCGACCTGTGGTTCCGACACGTAAAAGCAAGGATCGAATGGAGGAGGCTTTTAACAACCGTTGTTGTATTATACAGAGCAGTGGAGTGAAGAATTTTTCTTTATCAGGCTTACCGCAAAGGGAGGATGGGGTAGAAAGTGTTGACTGAAAATCACCATGAAAAAATAACGCCACTGGTTTGAAATTTTAACTGACACTGGCTGCCAGCGGTAGAAAATGCTTTGGCGAACAGAATTTTAGACAGAATATTTTGATTCACGTGACAATCGAACAATGATGAAGAAGATTAATTTAATTATGATAAAATCGATTAACACAGTTTAAACGCTTAATTCCATTTTAATAATTATAATTTAAATATAATCAAAAATAAATCTAATCGATGAAGCTAATCCTAATCTAAATTAAAATTAATCACAATTTTACCAATAAAAGTGATTAAATTTATTTAAAGCTTTATGACTGATTGAAATTTATTGATGATAGAATCAAATTAACTATGATTAGACCAATTATAATTAAAATGGATTTTTCATGGATTATTAATACTAGATCAGAATTTAATAATTACTGGATTAATTTCTCTTATTAATAATTCGTATTAAATAATTAATAATTCGTATTAAATAATTAATAATTCGTATTAAATAATTAATAATTCGTATTAAATAATTAATAATTCGTATTAAATAATTAATTCGTATTAAATAATTAATTCGTATTAAATAATTAATTCGTATTAAATAATTAATTCGTATTAAATAATTAATTCGTATTAAATAATTAATTCGTATTAAATAATTAATAATAATTCGTATTAAATAATTAATAATAATTCGTATTAAATAATTAATAATTCGTATTAAATAATTAATAATTCGTATTAAATAATTAATAATTCGTATTAAATAATTAATAATTCGTATTAAATAATTAATAATTCGTATTAAATAATTAATAATTCGTATTAAATAATTAATTCGTATTAAATAATTAATTCATAATTAATATTTAATTCATAATTAGTAATATTTAATTCATAATTAGTAATATTTAATTCATAATTAGTAATATTTAATTCATAATTAGTAATATTTAATTCATAATTAGTAATATTTAATTCATAATTAGTAATATTTAATTCATAATTAGTAATATTTAATTCATAATTAGTAATATTTAATTCATAATTAGTAATATTTAATTCATAATTAGTAATATTTAATTCATAATTAGTAATATTTAATTCATAATTAGTAATATTTAATTCATAATTAGTAATATTTAATTCATAATTAGTAATATTTAATTCATAATTAGTAATATTTAATTCATAATTAGTAATATTTAATTCATAATTAGTAATATTTAATTCATAATTAGTAATATTTAATTCATAATTAGTAATATTTAATTCATAATTAGTAATATTTAATTCATAATTAGTAATATTTAATTCATAATTAGTAATATTTAATTCATAATTAGTAATATTTAATTCATAATTAGTAATATTTAATTCATAATTAGTAATATTTAATTCATAATTAGTAATATTTAATTCATAATTAGTAATATTTAATTCATAATTAGTAATATTTAATTCATAATTAGTAATATTTAATTGATAATTAGTAATATTTAATTGATAATTAGTAATATTTAATTCATAATTAGTAATATTTAATTCATAATTAGTAATATTTAATTCATAATTAGTAATATTTAATTCATAATTAGTAATAAATAATTCATAGTAATTTTATATAAATCATTATTCACAATTAGTATTTAATGGTTTATTATTAGTAATTAAAGACTCATTATTAGTATTTAATGACTCATTATTAGTATTTAAAAATAAGTTTGTTGTAAAAGGCCTTTTTGAAACCCATCTTTGTGGTAAATACTAAACCCATAAATTTGTGATTAAAACTAACGTATTCATATATTTGTGATAAAATTCCATTTCTCAAAATCCATAAAACCCATCTTTCTCAAAATGCATAAAAGTCTTATAAAAAGCTTTCTTTTCCAAATTAATGAACTTCTTTTAAAAACCAAAATCATAAACTTGTTAAAAACCTCTTTTCAAACCCATAACTTTGTACTAAAATTAAAGTTGACAAATTTGTAACCTCGTGAAAAACCAATTTCTCAAAGTGCATCAACTCGTGTTAAAACCTCTTTTTCAAATGCATGAAACCATAATACAAATCTGGATTTATTTTGATTTTTAAATCATTGTGATGTATGATAACCCATTATTTTGTACAAATAAATCTTCCAGGTTTGCTACTATTTAAATAATGAAAGAAGTATCTTTTATTTTCCCGAAAAATACCTTATATGGTGCCAATTAGTACCTCTAATGGCCGAAAAGGTATTTCTTCACACCCCCAAAGCGAAATTTTGAAGTATGAAAAATACCTTATATGGTGCCAATTAGTACCTCTAATGGCCGAAAAGGTATTATTTCGTACCCCTAAAGTGAAGTTTTGAAGTCTGGATAAATACCTTATATGGTGCCAATTATTACCTCTAATGTCCGAAAAGGTATTATTTCGTACCCCTAAAGCGAAGTTTTGAAGTCTGGATAAATACCATATATGGTACCAATTAGTACCCCTAATGACCCAAAAGGTCTTTTTTCGAACCCCAATAGTATTTTTTGAAGTCTGAATAAATACCATATATGGTGCTAAATAGTACCCCAAAGGTATTCATTAATACCCTTAATAGAAGGTATTTTATAATACCCCTAAAGTAGGGTATTAATAAGTACCTAAAAGGGTGCGCCTGGGGTGGCAAGCAGAAATACCTTTAAAGGTATTTATCCGACCCTTTATTTTTTACAGTGTAATGTACATTTGCAAAACATATTTAAATGCGCGTTGTTAGATCGGACCGGTATTCATTGCCAACTTATCTATATAGTTCTTCGAGATCTTAGTAAGATAATCGTACAAAGTGAAGAGTAGTTTTATGAAACGAAAATGAAACTGATGTCACCCATCGCTGTTCTTATCACGGTAACTTTGAATTTTCAAATATTTACTTTCATTTGCCCTAAAAATATTACTTAGCATTCCGACGGTTGAATTGCTGTCTTCATTTTGTAGGCAATACTCGTAGCCCCCGTAGTACTTGCTACAACAATATTCGAGGTGGTGAAGTCCGGAGATAAAGAACAACTCTTGAGTATGTTGTCTAATGGCGCCGACATCAACGCTAAGGATTCGATGGGTAACACCGCTCTGGATCTCGCTTGTTCTCTTGAAAATCCTGAGATTGCCATGCTACTGATCGAAAAGGGTGCCAATTTAGAGACCGTGAACGATGAGGGAGAGACGCCCTTACTGACAGCTTGCAGACATGACTTGAGCTCTGTTGTTAAAGTGCTGATTGAGAAAGGAGCTGACGTGAATGCTAATGCCACAGGCTATAACGCTCTTCTGTGCGCTATTGAACATAACGAGATAGATATAGTGAAATTGTTAATTGAAAAGGGCGCCGACATCAAGTCTTTCGATCCATTAATTGGATTCAATCTCTTAACGATGGCTTGTTATTTCGGTTACTCGAAGATAGCCCTACTTCTAATCGACAAAGGAGCTGATGTCAATGAAGTTAATGTTAGATATAACGTCACTCCAATGATAATAGCAGCCTACGGTGGTCTGAAGTTCGTCGTTAAAGCTATGATCGAAAAGGGAGCTGATCTCGATAAGGCTGACAGTTATGGTTTAACACCCTTAAATGCAGCCTGCCTTGCTATGCACGAAGGTGGAGAACGTTTAACAAGTGGAGCAGGTGTGGCATTTTTAAAAGCTGTAGCTCAACTTCTGATCGAAAAGGGAGCCGATATTCATAAAGCTGACAACGATGATTATACACCCTTACTCAATGCGCTTAAAAGCAACTCAATTTCGCTCGTTAAGACTCTGATTGATCGTGGTGCCACTTTCAACGTTACTAACGAGAATTTCAAGAACGTTTTATTTTACGCTGCGGAACACGGTCACACGGACATCGTTAAAATTTTAGTCGAAAATGGCGTAGTCGTTAATGCCCGTAATAAGTTTGGCGAGTCGCCTCTCCAGGCAGCGACTTCAAACTCGAGTAAGGACGTAATGAAGATTCTGATCGAACACGGCGCTGATATTGACGCCAAAGACAACAACGGCTCTACCGCCTTGATTCTAGTTTGCAAAGCCCCGAAGCTGCCCGTTGATCTACTGGAACTACTAATCGAAAAGGGGGCCAACATAAACCTGGCCGATGTTGAGGGTGTAACGCCCCTAATGTTTGCCATTCGAGAAAACAACGAAAAATGTGTAAAGCTTTTGCTAGAAAAGGGTGCTGATATTAAACTAAAGAGCCTTGCTGGAGAAACTGCTCTAGATATGGCTAATCGTAACGGTAACGAGGAGATAATTGGCATGTTGCAGCGAGCTGGAAAAGGAAAGGATTAGGCTGGAAATTAACTACAATTTTTATTGGATAGTCCAGTTAATTTTTGTAACGGAATTAATAAATAAATAGCTATTACCCGTCAAAAATAACGGGTTTTAAAAAATGATAACATGATTTTATATTAATTAGTCTATGTGGCATAATAATGTACTATAATTTATATTACTCTCAGAACGATAAGCTGTATTGTTCCGTTACTTTTAAAGTTTAAATCAAATAACTGTATAATTTGTAGGTTGATTTTGGTGCAGTTCTTTTTTAATTCGAAGCTTTCGTTGCGCTCTATTAAGGCAGTATTGAAACGTATATATATATTTTTAATAATCAGACGAGATTAAACTAATGCAAATTTTCTGTTTGCATTCTGCCTTCTGGGGGAAATATCATAAGTCTGTTTTAAATTAATATATACGACATTGCGTGAAAAGCTGAATCAATAACGTATTATTTCAAAAATACTATTAGTTCTTATTCGCGACAAGAAGCGCTATTTTGGGTAATTTTAATGTATTAATGAGATACTGATATCACTCCGCAATCCATGCAGATAATAATCACGATACTAGAAACTTTGAAACCGATTTCAAACCGTTTCAAATGTTCAACTATTTAGTTACTATTTTCCTTTTTTACCGAAGGATCTCCGCAATTGACCTTAATACTTTACAGTTTGACCTTTCCATAACGGTTAAAAACGGCTTCAAAGTCTGTAGTTTGAACGCGACACCTGATATTACTCTTGTATCTTATTACCAAGAATCCATTCAGGTTCCATAAGAATATGGGAGGGCCGCGATTCAATAACCATCCTCCCAAACTTTGTAGCAAAAGTTCGTCCGCTTCGAATCGATTTTTCAAGTAAATCGCTCCTGACCAGGCTGGGAAATAAGGATAATTTTTAAACTGGACTTGTGGCCAGTAGAGCCCAAGCGGTTTAATTAAAAAACTGGACATTGGCCAGTTACAATTTTCACGAGCTTGACAATCTGAAATTATGACGTAGGACTATGAAGTAGGCTAAGAAACAGAACTAAATTTTGGAATTAATTAACTGGCCATGTGGCCAGTAGACCCCCAAGCATTTAATTTTTAAACTGGCCCAGCTAATTTTTAAACTGGACTTTTGTCCAGTAAAACCGCCTTATTTCCCAGCCTGCTCCTGACATTATATTATTAACCCGCGCCACTAACGACCTTGACATAATATTTTGGGTAATAAAAATGGAGCCGACCGAAAAAAGATCTAAGCGTACAAATGTTGCGAAAATTGCGGACGAACTTTTGTTACAAAGTTTGGGAGGATGGTACCAGAGGCTAAACCTACGCTCCCATATTCTTATGGAACCTGAATGGATTCTTGTTATTACTTAAATGCTACCAGTAAGAGTACTTGTTTCATTACTTCATGCTCCCTTTTTAGTAGTTTTTTTCCTCTATAAAATTTAAAGTTTATACAGGGTATAATTGCAGAAACATTTACAGAAATATATTCAGGATTATAGCAATTTTGCATAATTAAATGTGGATAATTGTCGAGGTATAGGGAATTGTGGTTAATCACGTATACTAAGATCATTAAATTAAATTAGATTCCTTAGTTTGCATTACTCTCTCCGATGCAAATAATGTTTTATTGAAACAGCAGTGTCACGAAGGACAACGTATTAAATTTAAACTTGGTTACTAAATATTTTTACTCATCCTTGGCTCTTCAAAGAAGACTCGAACCTTTAAATTTGTCCCGAAGAAATTAGTAGAATTTTTGGCGTTGTCGTTTTGGTTTTTGTACTGTTTAATCCAATGGGGATATCACCAACGTTCGTACTGATTATACTATCGGTAAATAGCGTATCACGTTCATTTTATGGTTAAATTTTGAACGCGAGAGTGGACTGCACTTGCATTAGATTTATTTCTGTTTTGTTTTAATAATAACGAATGATTTGGACGAGTATTTCACTCTTGGGTTGAAAACCTATTTTCAAATTTGTGTGTATATAGTTTACACATTCTTATTTTCATAGACAACGTTCGTAGTTGAAGTCGTTGTCGAAAAAAACTTATTCGATGCCTTGAATTCGGGCGACAAAGAACTGGTCTCGCAATTGTTGTCCAAAGGCGCTGACATCAACGCTTTGAGTGATGTAGGTGAAACGGCTTTAACAGTGGCTTGCGTTCGAAACGATTCGGAGATGGCGTTGCTACTGATTGAAAAAGGAGCCGACGTTAACCTAGCTGGAATGAAAGCGACACCGCCGTTGATACAAGCGACTAAGTTTGGCATGAATTCGGTCGTTACCACTCTGATTGATAAGGGAGCTAATATCAGCGCGACGTGTGACATGAGTGGCAATATTTACAGCCCTTTAATGATAGCGATTGACCGGGGTCACTTCGACACGCTAAAGATTTTGATAGAGAAAGGGGCCGATGTCAAAACTTCCGATCAGTACGGAACCACTCCGTTGATTTTGGCTATAAACGAAAGAAGACAAGACGCGGCTCTACTGTTGATAGAAAAAGGAGCTGATATGGAAACACCTAACGAGTTTGGCTCTACTCCGTTGCTTTTCTCTATGTATTTAAAGATGCCCGTCGTATTTGAAGCTCTGATTAAAAAAGGAGCCAATCTCAATATAGCTTCCGATGGTGGGTTGCATCCTATATTTTTCGCCATCGCTAGCGGCTTTCTGCGCGAGGCTAAAATTCTAATCGAAAAAGGCGCCGATATTAACGCGAAAGACGACCATGGATTCTCACCCTTAATTCAAGTTTGTAAGACGAAGTTAACTACTTCAAACTTTACTGATAAAGTGGAGTTGTTCGAATTATTAATCGAGAAAGGAGACGATGTCAATTTTGCGGATAAATATGGAAAAACCCCTTTAATTTGGTCCGCCATAAATGGTTACGATTATTTTGTGGAAAAATTGATCGAGAAGAAAGTCGACGTCAATGCCAAAGACGCGGAACGCAGGACCGCGTTGTTCTACGTTTCTAGGAATTACGAAATGGGGGAAAGATTAATTAAAAGCGGATCTAAGGTCAGCAAGGATGATTGGGATGGAGTCCCGTCGTTAATTAACGCCATGCAAGGTAGTTTCGCGAAGATGGTGAAGCTATTGGTGGCAAATGGAGCCGAGGTAGACCAGGAAAACCTCGAAACCTTTTTGACGCGTGTGGATCTTGCTGGTGACGCTAGTCTTATCAGTCTTGTGAATAAAGCTGTAGCTGACAAAAAGGTTTGAATTAGAAGCACAAATACACTTATTTGTGCATCTTCGAATACTTTAACTAAAATAAACAATAAAATATTATCAGTATCATCGTAAATGGGTCTTGTCTAAGTTTTCGCGTATTGGTTGGAGTTCATGCAGGAAAATTGGTTAAGTTTACGGATTTGGTTTGCAAAATAAGTTGCGCAAACTAGAGGAGGTTTAGAGAGTTTGATTGCAAAAATAAGTTCGGTAAACTTTCTATAAGATTAAGAAAGAGTTGGGTTATATACTACAAAATAATTTATTGAACTCCTATGCAAATTTATATATTTAATGATGAAACTGCCCCAAATGTACTTTCCTCTCACTCTATATCAATCCATATACTCGCGTTAAAATATACATTGACAATCAATTACGTCAAATTACTTTTTCCCTAGCACCAGAACAAACAGAAAAATTGTCTCATTTTTCTCAAAAATCAAATTAATTCCTTTTGTTTCTTGATTCCCCTCTTTTTTAGATTTTTGCGCCCAAAAATTCGATAAACTGAATAACTGATTCGTTCTTCTTACCATAAACCCAAGGTTTCGGGTTGATTTTTGCACCGTCTAACGTGACCACGACTACCGATATATTTTAATATTAACCCCTAGTTTCGTCATTACTGTCAAGTAAAGTTGTCTTTTAATTTTGCCCTTTTTCTCTCAAAGAAAAGGACAAAACTCGAAGGGAAAAAAGCGACACTCCTTTTCCGTCGCTATTTATTTCTACCATTCGTAGTTTGAACAGCTATCAAAGCTCTCCTAACGCGTTTTATGAAGATTAAAAGGGGTAATGAAGTCAATAAACGAGATATTATTTCGTTATCATAAACCGTTTGTTCCGGAATATTTCATTGAATGAATTTTCCTCCTAATGACTAATTACTTTCTCGACGTTTTTGTTTCAGACAATTGATTCCAAATATTTCATATTCTGAGCTTAAAAAACATGTAAAAACTAATCAAGGAAATAGTAACTTTCGGTATATTTAAAATTTGTATTTAATTTCATGTTAAATGTCGCCCGCTGATTTCCTGAGGGAATTTCAAACGAAAACCGCTTCGACGTCATTCCTGATCAAAGAAAAGTTTAATTATATAGAGATTAGTCACTCGTAAAAATTAAAAAACCAAAGTATGTACGGGACGTCTTAAACATCTTCAAACAAAGACGTCATCAAAAACAATTTTTAGTAATTCTATATTTATCAACCAATGACTTTGCATGATTTCACAATCCTCAAAGCCATACCATTACGTTCAATAAGCTAGTTAGAAATATGATTGAGACTAATTATTACCAATCTTAACTATGTCCCTAAAATCAAGATGTTAGCTTTTGTGTCAAATCAAAGTTAAAGCTTAAAGCAAGCTTTTCGTTTAACCCACGTTATCAGATTTCAAGTGACAGAAAAGCTAGTATCTAAATAAATTAGATATAAGCTTCTCTTGGAAAAGCGATCAAGCAAAATCTTGATTTCAAGGGGAGTTGCTGTGAAGTTTAACATTGTGTATCAATTTGATACGATTTCTCTCATTTTGCGAACATCGCGTGTAAATTTTTAACGTTCCCGACTGACAGACACAGATATATAATTGAATATCTTGATTTGAAACCGCAAATTTTCATTTTCATCTCTACGTAGAGTTAATATTGTAACCTCGGAATTACTTCGAAACTAATCTCAGTGACCTTTTAATTGTAATTAAAATAAAATCTTTTCTCATTTCATTATCCCTTTAAAGAGACATTAGTGTAGATGCGAGTTATGGAGCAAACTGAGGGTGACGCGAAACTTGGTAAATGGAAATCGATAGTTAATGGCGCGAATAAATTTTTCTTTCTCTAATCTTAAGACTATAAATTCCTATTTATCTTTCCAATCTTTTTTCCGGACTTTTTTAATCCCATTTTTATTTTATTTTTTATTTTTATTTTCGTTAAAAAAAATAGCAAATTTCCGGATCTTAGATTTAGTTTGCGTATAAATGACATTGGAACGCCACCTTTTCTCTATAACTCTCAGAATTTAAGGGTAAAATTCTGCTAAAACATTTAATTTCTTATACATGTATAGTGACATATAAAAGCCTAGAGGGTGAAAATTTTATTTTTCTTCATATCAAATTAAGTTTACAATTTCTCAACTTCTCTTATATTTGTATTTTTTCTTCTTGAGACTATAATTTGCATATTCCATTTTCCACAGTTTCTTTTTAAAGGAGCCGTGAAACGAAATTTTGTTTTTATTTCTAATAACGAGAATTCAATGATTTTATTTATAGCAAGAGCATATGAAACCCTCGAAATTTCTATGCCTAATATGACAAAATTTCTAAGTCAAAAGTTTGCAGGTGTCAAACCCCCTGGCTTATTAGGTCTACATCATTTTATTTAAAATTTAAAGGGATACTATTAGCTGAAATTAAGTATTTTTTTTTCTGATTCCTTATGTAAAAATATGCTCCCCTGAATTTTTTCATAATTTTTGAAGTACAAATACTATTAGAAAATATTTTTTAAAGTTTTATATCCTAAACATGCATTTGAATTTTTCTACTATTGCCAAGAAGCCAATCAGAACCAAGGACTCATCCCCCGACTTACTAAGATAAAAAGTAGAAACCCTAGCGACATCTAGATGATAACGTAGTTTAAATTTTGGATTTGATTTTTATGAAAATTAGGTTTATAAAAGATTGTAGGCATCATTATCATCCAAAGCTCGTTACTAGCAAAGCTTATAGTTTTTAAAAAGTTGCTGCTGCTTCTTTTGGAGAAAATTAGTAAACTATTCTATTTCAAATCTTCAATTAAAACCAAGATCTTTATATTATCACCTAGATGTCGCTAGGAGTTCTACGATCTAACTTCGATAGAGTCTCCTGTCATTGGCTCTTAGCTCTGATTGGTCCTTTGGCAACAGTGAAAAATTCAAACACATAGCTAAGCCTAATTAAGTTTTAAATAATTAATTCTCATCGAAATAATTTTTTAAAAAATGTGAAAAAATTCAGCAGGATATATTTAATTGCAAGGAATCAGATAAAAAATTAAAATGGGTACGAAATTTTCACCTAATAATCTTCCTTTAAAATTTAAAATTAGTATATGCATATAAATTTCAATAATTTCAGTATTCCTTTAAAATGAACAATTTGTTTTCCATAAATCGAATTTTCTTCTTATAGACAATGAGTTTTTGAGACAAATTTTCATTACTAAAACTTTCCCATGTAATTTAATTTTTTTTTTTTTTTTTTTTTTTTTTTTTTTTTTTTTTTTCAACTTTTGATTTTGGATTTTCCGAAGCTTTGCCCGATGTTTAACCAATGAAGGTTGGGATCCAGTTATAAATTTTACGATCTCTAAACGAAAAAGAAAAAGACTTATAAATACGCCTACTTTGGTAGAAGTATTTGCTCGGGCGGCAAAAGCGGACCTCTACTAGTGGTTGGGGGGTTAGCATTCTCGATAATCGAAACCGGAAATGTGTTCCGATAGTTAATTTCCGGCGCGTACCAAATCAAAAACGCGGGAAAAAGTTTTCAACCTCTCGGGGCACGAGTTGGTTGTTAGGGTTAAAGTTGGGGGGGGGGGGGAAGTGGGGACGCGCGCGTTTTGAAAATTGTTGTCAATTTCCTTTTCCAATTACGTTTTTATTCCGAGAGTTGGTTTCCCAAAATTTTCCCAGTCGATCAAATCTTAAAAAGGAAGCCCTAGAAGGAAAAGGGATGCGCTAACGTCGGAGTGATTGAGTTTTCAGTACGTGGGAACCTAATAAGTTCCATTTTTTCTCTAAGAAACTAGACAAATGTATAGCGAAGAAATTCTCAAGCTTTTTATACCTAGATGGAATCGCAAATTAATTGGGATTTTTTTCATGTTTTTCAAGGAGTTCGTTTGAAGTTTGATGGGACCAGGTTTGCTTAACATATTGACATATTCTCATTCTTTCAATATTTATTCATTGAATCGAATAAGTAGAACCATGCAGAATCTTCCACGTATTGTTAGCTTACTGTACTCATTTTCGGATAAAGAAACCAAAAAATGAATAATAAATTCAAAATTGTATTTTCTTTTGTTGTTTTAGCTTTTGCATTGAATTGACTCTCAACATTTTTAGGAATTGGTCGGATTTTATCATAATTAATTTGAATTAAGTTAATTTGGGCCCGTTTAATTAGAATAATTATTTTTTTTGCGACTATTAAAATATACATATACATAAAATAAATTTAATTTCTGTAATTATTTAAAGAAATTTAGGTTAACCATAGTTTAAAAATTAAATTGTTTATTTTGATGATTGCGGAAATATATTAACTCCAAACATGTACATGAACGTTGAGTTTTTATTTGTGTCTAGATTTTCCACAGGGCATGGAACCAAAAAACCTGTAAATAAAAGTCAGGTGATGTCATGGTTGAAAGAGAGATAGGAATTTGGTCAGGGCAAGAAGGATCAGATAAGGAGAGGAAAAGTGGGGCTGCGTTGAGTTAGAGAGAGAAGAGTCAACCTCCCACTCGGGTGGAAAGGGGGGATAGGAAATTCTCGAGGTAAACTTGTCACGTGGTCGCTAGCTAGCGCGTCTCATAAAGGATTCGTTTTACCCACGTGACAACAATTTACCACGAAGCATCTCTACCCCCGTCTGTCCCCCGTTCTCCCAGAGTGGGAGTTTAGGCCGACGCAGTAGGAGCCGCGCCGTTCCCACTTTTCCTCTCCTTATCTGATCCTTCTTGGTCAGGGAAACCTGGAAAGTCAGGAAATTCGAAATACCAATTGTAGTGGCAAATAAATATAAAATCGGTTGTTGACTTCAAAACATATATTTCTAAGAATATTACACAAGCCATAACTATGTTTAGCATCGAATATCTAGGCCTAAATGGAAACATGTACTTACCCAAAATTAACACAAAGTTCACTAATTCATACTAGTCACAATGACTACTTTTTCTACGAAGTTTAACATTGTGTATCAATCCTTCTCAGCATTTAAAATTTTGCCAACTCTTCTTGAATCGTAATATATATATTTAACATTGTCCGTTTATAAGAACCTCGCGAGGCTTAACAATTCACGTGTATAGCGTATACTTTCTTCCAAGAGACCTAACGTGTCTTAGCTTATTACCTTCAATTAACAAGTTCCTGGGGCAGAGACCTGGTGGGGCTTATATACTTCCGAGCGCGCCCAACGAAAAAAAGAAGAAAGAAAAGTAGAGTGAGCGCTGGGCGCCACGACTCGCTTAATCTAATGATACCCAGGGGCAATTGACGGTGGAGAGGTCCAAGTTGCCTAGATAAGAAGACTTCTCTATACTCTCTCTCGCGAGCATTTTTTTCAACACACTAAAAATTGGGAACATCTTTAAGACTCTTCTTTTACATTCTACCGTCTTAAAAGGGAAGTTGAAAAGTAAAATTTAGTTATTTTTAATTTCGTTATCTTTTTTCAAAATATCAAGCGCTGAACCTTTGACAGGCGCTAACGTGGTCAAGTCCAGGTCGAAATATTCTGAAAATTTAGAGTAAATAGGGACGCCTATATAATGAGTGTAGAATAATAGAGGCTCGACCTGAAATTTGTATGTGTAGTGCTAAAGTCCAGATAATTTTGGCGCTAAATTTTGAAATCTATGGGTATAAAGAGGTCACAGAATAATTGGGATACCCAACTTGAAAAAGCGGAGTTTAAGGACCCCGCATTCAGATTTCAAGTCCGGGAAATTGAGGTGCCAATTTCTGAAAACTAAGGCAGGGTTTATAAGAGCAGAGTTTGCCATATATTTAAATTGAAATTTGACTCGCGGTGTTGGGCATATACAAAGCTTTCAGGTGATATAATGGAAGGAGTATTTTTATTTATGATTTTATATTTTCGTCCATATATGAATAATGGTGAATTAGAAGGATGATATTGGACCCTTAAATTTCCTGTTTCTATTTTGATGAACATTCGCATCAATTATCTATGTATCAATGTATGATTTTGCGCTAAATTTCATCACCTTGGAAAATATCTTTAGGGAACTGCTGCTATTTACAAATTTTAACACTAGTGGTTTCACAAGATAGCCGGAATGTGCGTGATATCTTAAAAAATATTCACTACTGGTTGACCTTTCGGTAGTCTCTCCCCCCCCCCCCCCCCACAAGAAAATGTCCTTAAGCGTGGTTCTTCTTAATTTGTCAAATTGTGGC
The DNA here is from genome assembly GCA_963920705.1 of Odiellus spinosus. Taxonomy (NCBI): domain Eukaryota; kingdom Metazoa; phylum Arthropoda; class Arachnida; order Opiliones; family Phalangiidae; genus Odiellus; species Odiellus spinosus. The sequence goes on along the minus strand of OY987226.1, from coordinate 8,818,280 downwards.
CAATAATACCTTTCTCTGCCTATGCTAGACTCGAGATATTCCCGGGGAAAGATGTCTTCATCGAAATTGGGCGATATCACTTGTCTTTAAGATTGTTTGCTTCGGGCAAAGGAGAGTAGGCCGGTCTTGTCCTAGACTTTCTGTTATTTTATTTTGGCTAATATTTCATTGAACAGTTTCGCGTTGCAGTTTCCCTTTAATGAGTAAGTTCATATAGTATAGGAAAGGCTATTGCTCCCGGTGGCTTTCCCTGGTGTAAGAAAAGGATGGATCCTACAATGTTAGTCCCCGGACCCATGTACGCTCTCTCCCCTTCGCCCTTCCCTAGGCCCCCGACATGTTGGTTACGCTACACGGCCGCGGTGCTCGGTTTCTCTGTGTACTTTTTTTTGTTTACTGGGTCACGAGGTCATAGATATTTTTTTGTGTGTGTAGAGCTTCGTTCTACGTTTCTATGGGAACGCTTGTTATATCACTATATTGATTGAGAGTTTCTTGAAAATAGTCCGAACAGTACGAGCCCGAATCGTAAAATGAATGGAGCGATGTATTTTACAATATAACGAATGACTTTTGATTTATAGTATATGGTATAAGAATATAATATAAGCGTTTAATTAAAGTTACCATTGTTTTCGAAGTTATATTAAAATATTTTACGCATCTGGATTGACTCTTTTTTTAAATAAATATATTAAACCAAGAAGGATCAGACAAGGAGAGGAAAAGTGGGATCGGCGCGGTTCCTACTGCGTCGGCCTAAGCTCCCTCTCTGGGAGAACGGGGGACAGTCGGGGGTATGCTTCGTGGTAAATTGTTATCACGTGGGTAAAACGGGTCCTTTATGAGACGCGCAGTAGCCGACGACGCTAGCGACCACGTGACAACAGTTTACCTCGAGAATTTCCTATCCCACTTTCCACCCGAGTAGGAGGTTGGCTCTTCTCTCTAACTCAACGCAGCCCCACTTTTCCTCTCCTTGTTTGATCCTTCTTGATTAAACATATACAAAAGTCTATCACTTGGTTCCATAAAAGTAAACATCGCCCCGTAGCTTAATATTATCACCCCTGTCTGGCTCGAGTGGTTTAGACTCTTCCTCGATATTTTGAGTCGGGAGAGAGGGACGGAATTATCCCCCCCACAACTCCAGAATTTCTCTAAAGAGTGGCACTTCCGATTTCACTATTTACACCGACTACGGCCGCTAGAGTGTCTCGAATCAGAATCTGCCGGTACATTTACCTGGACCTCTGCTGATAGTATTAGTCTACGGGGCGTTGTTTACTTCTATCGAATAAAGTGATAGACTTTTGGTTCAATGTAAACTTTGAAGTGGAGGAGGGGTTGGTTTTACTACTCCTATAAGGAAAGATCTAAGTAGAAAGACTAATAATACTGAGAGTTGAAACGAGCACCCTCTGTTGAAATAGATAGGAATCAAAGAAGATACGGTGGATGAGGAGAGTTAGATCCGAGGTGAGATCCTTCTCCAAGTTTCAACGCTAATTCCCAGTGAGTTTCGTGGAGCTTCTATGGTGTCATATTTTTTTTCCCTCTCATTCTTTCTATACTCTCAATTCCCCGAGGGTACTCACTCCACAGTCTCTATTTTCCTCTTCCAACGCATCTCTCTTACTCCCTTAACTCATCGGATCGCTAGCATTCCATAATTCTACTAGGGGGATCTATAGGTGTAGTTCTATACCAGATTTTGAAAGTTGATATGTACTACTTTTTTTCATATACGGTTTAGTATCGCGTATCAATTCAACTAAGCTTCTTATTTATTGTCAATTCTTCACGAATTAACAGAAGTATAGATTGCACCAGTTCACGCAAGCGCCCGATTCGAAGATTTATTTTAAGGAGGGTGTCGGTTGTCTAGGAAACGTGCCATCGAAGGTTTTTTTTTTTTTTTTTTTTTTTTTTTTTTTTTTACTCGCGATAGTTAAAAGTAAAGATTTGCTAATAAAGGCAAGTTTATATGCATACCTTCTATTCGAATAATGTTTTAAGTGAGGATATCACGGAATTGTCAATGGAAATTGGGTAGCATTTGCGATTCAGAAAACTATTTACGACATATGTCGTAAACAAATTTACCGTGACAGTAAAAATATATATTTTATAATCGCCATTTTTGAAAAAATGATAAATAAAAATTCCCCGCATTACTAAATTATCACTATATGGTCGTAACGAGATTTAATTGGCTTGTATCCCCTTCTCTCAGAGCGGGATTCAAAATGGCAGGGCTCCCACCAGGTCCCTAAAATACCTAAAACCCCCTATTTTTTTTTTTTTTTTTTTTTTTGAGGTCCCTAAACCACCATAAAATCGTGATTTGGTCCCTAAATCACCATAAAATCGGGATTTTGGTCTCTAAACCACCATATTTCTAGTAAATTTGGTTAAAAGTACCGTCGTCCTATAATATTGAACCCAAATTGTATGCAAAGTCGAAAAACTGACAGCGAGAGTCAACCTGGAAGTTTGAAATTAAAAATATTTATTTAAATACCTTTTTTTTTTTTTTTTTTTTTTTTTTTTTTTTGCAATTTATCTCTTTTAGATATTTTTTTTTTTTTACTAAATATTATATTTTGGGGATCTCATATTACACTCCACGCCCTACAGGCTCACTTTAACAGTTCAAATGAATTAAAATATTAATTAATAGTAGTCCTTATTAATAATTATTATTTTTATAATAGCGGCAATAAACTCTAAACTAATATAATATTAATTTATATTTTCAGATAAAACACTTTTTGAAGTACTTGATTCAAATCAAGAATTCCAGGAACACACTCAAAGAATCGGTGAGTCGAAGATAATTATCTATATTCCGAAATTTTATGAGTTTTAAAAATGAAATCAAAGAAGCGAGTTTTATTTTGGGATTTTAAAACAACTACAAAAATCAATGGGTAAAGATGATAAATATTGAAAAATTTCAAATTTATTATTCAATATCGCGTACTGTAAAAGGGAATACATTTATTTAATTTGATTTATTTCTCATTTTACGAGTAAGCTTATCATTCGTTCTACAATATTAAATTTGTGATAAGGTACAAATGAATTTTTAAGCCTGTAAGTTGTTTGGTTTCTTGGGAATTGTAACTTTCTTTATCTTAAGTACAATAGGCCATAACTCGTTAAAGTCGAACACAGGTAAATCATGCTTCAAGTTTGATTTTAAAAATTTCATCTTTATTTTGGAAATTTGAGATTAGACGAGCCCGTGACCAGTCAAGGCGTTTTGAATAATTCACTCGCTTTCGTGATTGGGGCGCGCGATGTTTTATGATGTGAAGCCTTTAAATGGAGAATGCAACCTAACAACAAGTGATTTTAATCGATTCCTTATCGTTTAAATAGGCCTAATCCACAAGTAAAAAATTTACGAACAAATATTAAACTAGAAATAAATTTAAAACTTACCACGAAAATAGACTTAGCGGGATTCATGGAGATCCTGAATTCCTCGCGTATAAGAACTAGTGACCAATCGTCGAAATCTCGCCTAACGACAGGCCTTTGCTCATTGGTCGCTTGCTCTTATACGCGAGGTAATCAGGATCTCCATGAATCCAAGCCTATTTTCTGTGTAAGTTTTAAATATATTTATATTTTAATATTTGTTTTGTAAACTTTTTATTGGTGGATTAGGTCTATTTAAACGAGAAGGAATTGATTAAAAATCACTTGTTATTAGATTACATTTTCCTTTTAAAGTAGACACGCCAATGTGATCCCCCCATTTGGCTTTCAGAACCCAAACAAGGCCGAACAATAATTAAGATTCGCAGAATGAGAAGGGAACATTTCAATTAATTCTCAGTGAAATTGAGGCTTTAGATCGGAATATGAAAATGAAATTAAGTATGCCTAACTAATTTAAAAATATTTAAATATACACCATTGTAATATTATACTTCAAGTATATTATAGGTTTCTGATAAAAGGCAGCTGATTATATGTGCTATATAATTACGTGTATTTTTAAATTCAAACCTTCGAATAAAATGTCCCCAGGCTTAAATCGTTGAAGGATTTAAACTAGGATAGGGATTTCGGGGTAAATCGTGGCGTTGGGAGTTACAGAAATTCGGAGAATGGAACCGAGGTTTTGGGACGGAGGGGGTAAGAGTTAATGATTAAATCTGGACGGAGAACTAATTAGTGATGACCGCTTCGTTCTCTTCGCACGCGATCAAGTGGGAATTAGGGAAATTCCTTCCACCCGTCCGACACCGTATTTCTCTCCTCCTTCTATATTTTTATATACACACTCGTATATAGTGTTAAAAAAACTTCTGGTTGAATTAGGGTCAAAGGTCAAGTCTCATTTATATTCTCATTTTTAATTAAACGACAAAATTAAAGGAATATTACTCCAAAATCATGACAAAAATAACAAAGATATCACTTTTCAAAGGTTTTTAAAGGTGGCTTCATCACAATTATAACAATTTAGAAAATATTGAATCCATTTAGACACAGCCCTGAAATTCGCAAAGACCAAGGCTTTGATTGGGTGTTCTGTTTCCTTTGAAGGAAAAGTTTTGTCGCGCCAACTTTGTAGCCAAAATTCGTCTTCTTTTAATTTTCAAACACTTTTCACCATATATGACTATCCTGAGGCTAGTTCCCTTAACTAAGCCTTGTAGTTTAACACTATAGTTTATGACATCACTGTACTCTTTTTGATTTAAAAATATTTGCGAATCTATATCAACTAAATGTGAGGAAGTTAAGTCAACTTTAAATATTAGAAACTTTTTTGTATAATTTTGATATATGTATAGTTGCTTTAATTTTATGGAGTTATTATTGAACTAGAAATTATTGATTAATTTAAATTAAAACGAGGCGTGCCCTTTAAGATGGTTTCCTCTTATATGTATAGCTCATTCTTAATTCCCGCTTCGGGGTCTAAATGCGAGGGAATTTTGGTTTTCAACGACGCCACGCACCGTGGACGAAAACTCAACTCGGAAACTATGTTTTCTTTTCCTTTTAATTCGTTCTTCCGATGCGAGTCACGTGATCTAAGGTTTTCCTGATAGGGGACACTTTTCGGCCGTTTATATCCCCACCAAACCAACCTCCTCCCTTTCGATAAGACTCGACAGAGTTAAGTTTTTCTCGGACCGTGTTCGCATTTAAGCATGGACCTGGAAATATTCGTATATTTTCAAAAATAGGATTTTTAACTCTGATTACATAGTTTACTTTACATTTTCCATCAATGCCCATTTTTAAAAGTAAGCTTAATATCTACTAGTTTTTCCAAAACCAAATAGAAATAACTTTTGGGTTTGGTTTTAATTTATGGAAGACCTATAAATTAAAATGTTTTAATATTGGAGGTAATGAATTTGCTAATTGGTTAAGGCTGTTCCAATATCCTCATGGACAATCGTAATTTCAACCAACTCTTACAGTAAGTTTCATAGCGAATTCCACTGGGTGTTCTAGAGCAATAGAAATCACTCTGAGTCAAGTTTTATATTCCACTGAGTAAGTCAGAGCATTGTTTGGCAACCATCTATCGCTCGCAGTGCAACATTTTTTGCTCTGTCTTTTTTGAGAGAACATCCGAAAATGAAAAGTTTTGCACTGATATGGTTTGGCGATGCAATCTTTTTTTTTTTTTAATTACATCACGTCATCGGCGAGATTCGGAGCACTCCAAGAGTTGTAACGCTATTTTCTACTACTACTGGTTAGCGTTGACATAGCTACTACTAACTACTACTATGGACTATAAATATGGCTTATAATGAATGATAGGTATAATTAAAGAAACCTTGTTGCCATACCATGAGTCAGATTTAATCAAAAACAAAATATAACTACTAATTATTATTGGCATTCTACTAGCCTACTTGAATTACGATCCAATCTACTAATTATGGCAAATGATAATACCATAATACAACTACTACAAAACATAACTAATATAGACACATGATAATTACAATACACTACAACTATAAACAAATGAACATAACTACTATAAACAAATAAACTATAATACAACTACCCCCAAAATATCGTGCATCATGCAATTAACGACCGATGCCAGTCTACTACGATTAATTAATAATTTATATATATACACGAATTAAGTTCTACTATTTATACACCCGCTACTATTAATTGTACTCATCACTTAGTCCGAGCGTTGCGAGGCGTGGAAGTTCCAAAGATGGGGTTATGACGTCACGACGGCTACACTGACTTCTTTGCGATTTGGTGAGGGTGCTCCCTGATTAATGGTGACGGCGCCCATGGCTGGAATTATGATCAGCCATGCAGGATTTAGACCGGGACTCTGCTTTCTTCCGAGGCTTTAGTCGGTCGCGACCAGCGCGGATCTTCTAAGTCCAGAGTTTTACATCGCCCAAGAATCCGCTCCTGGCTAGGTTGGCAGGCGAGCTTAATCGGGATCCCTCCAAGTTCCAAAAATCAAGAATTGTGTCTTCCAAGCCAGTGCAGCCCAGTTTTGTTGACATGGTCACGTGATGGCATGAACCTCCGGATGGTTCAGGGAGCCAATCACGGACCGTTAAAATGGCGTCGTTTTAGGACGCGCACCCGCGTCATTTCAAAAGTGGTGCAATCTTATTTTAGTTTGCGCCATTGTTCCAATTATCGGCGATATGAAAGGTATCGGCAGAATGCCTAAAAGCATTCGCTGATTTATGACGCGCACTCGCGTTATTTCCAAAATGGTGCAATACACCATTGTTAAATTTTACCAAGGATACGAAAAGTATCGGTATGGTGATTAAGACTAAAAGCATCGGCCGATTTAAAATTATACCGGCATCGGAAAAATATATACACATGCACTTTTAAAATATACGAACAATACTATATTCTAAATCGCCCCTTTATATATTGGGCCCTTTCTTGACTCACGGCGTGGCAACCGTTTTTATTTTGTTAAAAAGGAAGATAAGGAAAAGTAAAAAATATGCGCGCGGGCTTCCAGATAATTGCCAATAGGTAGGACGTTTCACTTAAGGGTCATAAATAAGGTCGGGCAAGAATGGAATCTATTTGAAAGAATCTGTCAGTAGTTTTCCCGAAACTTGGCTTTTCTACTATTTAGCGGAGAGCGAAATATTCCCTTCAAAGATGCGATACAATTACTAACACATAATGAAATACTGCCAGAAGTATATATGTATGAAGTATAATCTACTTCTGGTATATGGGACTAAAATTATTCGCTACAGAGTAACCCAGTGGATTAATAATAATTTTAATACTTTTACTAAAAATAAATAAAAAACCAAGTTTAAGACCATGCCGGCATTCTTGCCTTCGCCCATAGAAAACTCTTCCTTAGACACGTGATATAGACAGCCAATAAAATCCTTTTCGATGCGGTAATCTTTCCCCGGGAATATCTCGAGTCTGAAAGCTCGCGGTCTAGCGTAGGCAGAGCGAAGAAAATCTATTTTCTCCTAGACATGAACTATTTGTTAGCGCGTAGGATACTATTACGTTGTTACTCTCGTCAATAGTCAAAGAGGGATTAAATGAATGTTACATAACTGTTCTTATCCCTTATTTATTTTGCTTTTACTAGGGAACAATAGGCCATTTTTGGTTGAGGATTATTTATAGAAATAGCGTGAAAGCCACTTTATATATGGCTTCATTTTTCCTTTATGAGATAAACTTTACGATGACTCAAAAATACGCCTGGATGTGGTTAAAGATGAAATAAACTAAGCCTTGGCTAGGTGACTCTTAAACATCATAGTAAAAATTGAACCATATAAGATGTAAAAATATTATATAAAGCAATTTTATTCTATTCAACACAAATTTTACTTTAAAGGTGATATATGCGCTGAAATTTGTCCCTTCAAAATTCACACAGTCAAGCTTTAACTGTACAATTTGCTATGGTCAACGTCGTCTGCTTAGCTAAAAAAGGCGACTTTAAAGGGGATTTAAAAACGCAGATAGTCCATTTAAAGGGAGTATAAGTCAAATCTGAAACGTCTGCTAAACACGCGACAACTTGTTTCCTATCATAGCTCTAGGTGACAATTATAGAGGTAATTTGGATAAGGTATACCAAACTATATTTTGGATCAATGTAAACGCTTCAATCGACCAAATTAAGTGATCCCTGTATTATTGTAGTCTATATAGGCCTAAAAAAAGATGCGGAAATGGTTTTTTCACCAACCCAAAAACGAGGCTTAGATCTGTTATGTAGGCGAGACTGATGTGGGCAGATGTGATCCCGACCTTTCAGGGTATAGGGGAATGGAGTCGTAGAAAGAGGAAGGACTTAATTCTAGTTGGCGTCCGATAATGAATGTCCCGAGGCCCAAGCATCTCCTTCTCCATCTCTCCTCTCCTCTTCCTCTCTATCTCTCTCTCGTCTGTCGAGTTATTTTTACGAGAATCTAGAGGGCGCTCGCAGCACTTTTCCGCCTCAAAATGCTCAACCTTCTATCTCTATTTCTCTTTCTCTCGATCTCTCCGCGTTCTTTCGTTCGTTTCGAGATATTTTCTAGCTCTGTATATATAGTAACAGTCAGATTGAGTTTTATGGATGTACGAAGCAATATTGCTCCTCTAACAAACCAAGTAAGATAACGCCAAAACCCGACTTTCTACCGGTTGAATGTTCCGAGTGTTCGTTACAATATTACTGTATGGTCATGATCAGAATGCGTTTTCCACACGTCCAAAGCCGTACGACTCCTATGTCTCACTAAGAAACCAATCGTAGGTTTCTACACACTATGCGCTGAATAATCAATAGGGTTTTTGACTATGGTACTGAATAGTCACCATCATTTTTGACTTTTCAATATGTACAAATCCATAATACTCTGTTTCACTAAGAAACCAAATTCAGGAAGATAAAATTAACCCTAACTTTACGCACCGAATACTCCGAGGGCTTATGACTATGATTAATAAATAATAGAGGTCAGTTTGACTTTTCACTCCGAACAAACCTATATTGCCCCCATGTCTCAATAAAAATACAAATTCAATTGACTTTGACTATGGTATCGCCTAGTCATAGTCAGTTTGAATTTGCAGCTTTAAGACATATATTAATTAAGGAAACAAATTCATATTAATTAAGAAAACAAATTCATATTAATTAAGAAAACAAATTCATATTAATTAAGAAAACAAATTCATATTAATTAAGAAAACAAATTCATATTAATTAAGAAAACAAATTCATATTAATTAAGAAAACAAATTCATATTAATTAAGAAAACAAATTCATATTAATTAAGAAAACAAATTCATATTAATTAAGAAAACAAATTCATATTAATTAAGAAAACAAATTCATAAACATAAAATGAAGTCTTACTTTCTACGTGCTGAATACTCCAGCTATAGTTCTGTGTTTCAGTATATAGACGCAATCAGTTTGTGTTCGACATGACTACTTTGTTTCCTATGTGGTTTAACAGCGTGTATCAATGCAATTTGAACTTTCCCATTTGCCAAAACTTTTCTTTAAATAAAATATACACTCGCATTTGAGCTTTCATATCCTTATGCTCTGTCGTTCATTGGAATTATTCTATGAGCTTTACTAGCGGCAGACGAGGAAACGTTAAAAAGAACTATTTTTTTGCTTTGAGGTACAACAATTCGCCTTAGCTTTGTATATATTGCAAACTGCTCTTGTACAAAACCTACGTTCTGTGTACATATTTTGTACGCATGGTGATCTCATTTGCGATCATAGCGCCATCTTTCCGTCGTGTTTGCGACGATATTCGCCCCCGAGCTTTCTAATTAGGCTCTGAGCTTAAGTAAACATCCAATAGTTAAGACCATTTTTTCGAGGGGTTTTGGGGGATTGCACGAGCGAAGGAGAGGTGTCGAGATCTGATGTATAATTTAATATTCAATGTCTTTTTTTTTTTCTTATCCTACTTGATGCGTATTTTCGACAGAGACATGTTATTTTATACCGCTGTTGGAGTAGGTTATTCTGGGAAAAACTGTGGGGGAATTGTATGGCTAGTTGCAATCTTGAAAGGTATCCGGTTTTCCATTGGAAAAAGATATAATTTCGGAATCTCAGCTATACAATAAGGTGTATTATGTTACCGTGTACAAAGAGTAGCGTAGAATTTATTTCTAAAGGTTTTTAATTACACTATACAGATATTAATTTAACTTTTTAATTTAAAAATTATGATTAAAATTTCGTATCTTAATCCTGGAAATTAATTAACGCCAAGTATTGTAACGTTCTAATAAAGAAACTCAAAATCAGGCGTAAGACTTTAGCTGATTGATTCGAGACACTCTAGCGGCTGGAGTCGGCATAAATATTGAAACCCAAAGCACCACTCTTCGGAGAAATTTAATTTAGAAAAAAAAGTGGTCATGGAAATTCTGAAAAGTGTTTTTCGGTGCCAATAAAGAATTCTTTAGTAGATTAAAATGCCTGACTCAATAATTTTCCTGAGAAATTCCCTCTTTGATATTACTTCCATTTCAGTAAACTAAAAATATGAAAGATATATAACAATTTTGGGAATAAATTTTAATAGGCGGGTTTAAAATGTGCCCAAAATTTCCATTTTTAAAAGCCTTTATGGACTCGAATGGCCCGTTTTACTGTATCGATAAACAATTTAGTCATTTAAGAAATTTATTGGAGCATCTTAAAGGGGGGGGGGGGGCAAGGAGTATTAGTAGGGAAGGGGTAAGGTCCCTTAACTACGCTGAAAGGCTCAGGAAATGGGGGCCACCAGAGGGGGCTGGAAACGCGTGGCGCACCAGCGCTCCGTCAAAGAACATCTCCGAGCAATTCATTATTGAACAGAGAATTTCTGCTTATTACGCGGAACGAAAGCTGCCAAAAGCCGATAACGCTCAAAACCCCTCCTATATGGCTCCAGCGCCAACAACCTTTTTGCTACTTTTTTCGCGCCATTTCTTATACCAAATTTCAGTCTAAGAAAGGGGTTTGACTTCTTCACCGAAAACTGGTTTCGTTGTTGCTTTTTCAAGTTTAAGTATCACTGAAAACCTGATTTTATGCAAAAAGGTTTGCTAGTTATCAAGAATGTTATTTATAGTCTTCAAGAATGTTGTTTATAGTCATCATGAAAAGTGTTTATAGTCATCAAGAATGTAGTTTATATTCTTCAAGACAGTTGTTTATAGTCATCACGAATCACGAATGTTGTTTATAGTCATCACGAATCACGAATGTTGTTTATAGTCATCACGAATCACGAATGTTGTTTATAGTCATCACGAATCACGAATGTTGTTTATAGTCATCACGAATCACGAATGTTGTTTATAGTCATCACGAATCACGAATGTTGTTTATAGTCATCACGAATGTTGTTTATAGTCATCACGAATGTTGTTTATAGTCATCACGAATGTTGTTTATAGTCATCACGAATGTTGTTTATAGTCATCACGAATGTTGTTTATAGTCATCACGAATGTTGTTTATAGTCATCACGAATGTTGTTTATAGTCATCACGAATGTTGTTTATAGTCATCACGAATGTTGTTTATAGTCATCACGAATGTTGGTTATAATCATCACGAATGTTGGTTATAATCATCACGAATGTTGGTTATAATCATCACGAATGTTGGTTATAATCATCAAGAATGTTGGTTACAGTCATCAAGACTGTTGTTTACAGTCATCAAGACTGTTGTTTATAGTCATCAAGACTTGTTTATAGTCATCACGACTGTTGTTTATAGTCATCACGAATGTTGTTTATAGTCATCACGAATGTTGTTTATAGTCATCACGAATGTTGTTTATAGTCATCACGAATGTTGTTTATAGTCATCACGAATGTTGTTTATAGTCATCACGAATGTTGTTTATAGTCATCACGAATGTTGTTTATAGTCATCACGAATGTTGGTTATAATCATCACGAATGTTGGTTATAATCATCACGAATGTTGGTTATAATCATCACGAATGTTGGTTATAATCATCAAGAATGTTGGTTACAGTCATCAAGACTGTTGTTTATAGTCATCAAGACTGTTGTTTATAGTCATCAAGACTGTTGTTTATAGTCATCACGAATGTTGTTTATAGTCATCACGAATGTTGTTTATAGTCATCACGAATGTTGTTTATAGTCATCACGAATGTTGTTTATAGTCATCACGAATGTTGTTTATAGTCATCACGAATCACGAATGTTGTTTATAGTCATCACGAATCACGAATGTTGTTTATAGTCATCACGAATGTTGTTTATAGTCATCACGAATGTTGTTTATAGTCATCACGAATGTTGTTTATAGTCATCACGAATGTTGTTTATAGTCATCACGAATGTTGTTTATAGTCATCACGAATGTTGTTTATAGTCATCACGAATGTTGTTTATAGTCATCACGAATGTTGTTTATAGTCATCACGAATGTTGTTTATAGTCATCACGAATGTTGTTTATAGTCATCACGAATGTTGTTTATAGTCATCACGAATGTTGTTTATAGTCATCACGAATGTTGGTTATAATCATCACGAATGTTGGTTATAATCATCACGAATGTTGGTTATAATCATCACGAATGTTGGTTATAATCATCACGAATGTTGGTTACAGTCATCAAGACTGTTGTTTATAGTCATCAAGACTGTTGTTTATAGTCATCAAGACTGTTGTTTATAGTCATCACGACTGTTGTTTATAGTCATCACGAATGTTGTTTATAGTCATCACGAATGTTGTTTATAGTCATCACGAATGTTGTTTATAGTCATCACGAATGTTGTTTATAGTCATCACGAATGTTGTTTATAGTCATCACGAATGTTGTTTATAGTCATCACGAATGTTGTTTATAGTCATCACGAATGTTGGTTATAATCATCACGAATGTTGGTTATAATCATCACGAATGTTGGTTATAATCATCACGAATGTTGGTTATAATCATCAAGAATGTTGGTTACAGTCATCAAGACTGTTGTTTATAGTCATCAAGACTGTTGTTTATAGTCATCAAGACTGTTGTTTATAGTCATCAAGACTGTTGTTTATAGTCATCACGAATGTTGTTTATAGTCATCACGAATGTTGTTTATAGTCATCACGAATGTTGTTTATAGTCATCACGAATGTTGTTTATAGTCATCACGAATGTTGTTTATAGTCATCACGAATGTTGGTTATAATCATCACGAATGTTGGTTATAATCATCACGAATGTTGGTTATAATCATCACGAATGTTGGTTATAATCATCACGAAAGTTGGTTATAATCATCAAGAATGTTGGTTACAGTCATCAAGACTGTTGTTTATAGTCATCAAGACTGTTGTTTATAGTCATCAAGACTGTTGTTTATAGTCATCAAGACTGTTGTTTATAGTCATCACGAATGTTGTTTATAGTCATCACGAATGTTGTTTATAGTCATCACGAATGTTGTTTATAGTCATCACGAATGTTGTTTATAGTCATCACGAATGTTGTTTATAGTCATCACGAATGTTGTTTATAGTCATCACGAATGTTGTTTATAGTCATCACGAATGTTGTTTATAGTCATCACGAATGTTGTTTATAGTCATCACGAATGTTGTTTATAGTCATCACGAATGTTGTTTATAGTCATCACGAATGTTGTTTATAGTCATCACGAATGTTGTTTATAGTCATCACGAATGTTGTTTATAGTCATCACGAATGTTGTTTATAGTCATCACGAATGTTGTTTATAGTCATCACGAATGTTGTTTATAGTCATCACGAATGTTGGTTATAATCATCACGAATGTTGGTTATAATCATCACGAATGTTGGTTATAATCATCACGAATGTTGGTTATAATCATCACGAATGTTGGTTATAATCATCACGAATGTTGGTTATAATCATCAAGAATGTTGGTTACAGTCATCAAGAATGTTGGTTACAGTCATCAAGAATGTTGTTTTATAAAGTCATCCAAAATATTGGTGAGTCACCAAATATTTGATGTGAATTTGAACCCTTTAGGCCACCCTTGTCTTTTGAAGAGAGAAAAAATATCTAATACATGTTATAAGCTACAATATGACTTTAGGTGACTTTCAACTCAAGGGGTAGTTTTTTCAATCGAAAATAGTTGATATTCATTATAGTTCACCTTTAAATTCATCCTTAGGTTGCGATTTAGTATAGTTCCAAATACGGCCACTTTGGCAGTTTTTTGCGTCGCGTTTCTTGAGTTTTTACTCGGTATTTTTTCCGCAAGTATGAGTTTACTGTGAACTACTTTTTCTCAACTTGAAATGTTTGGTGATATTTATCCGCGTATGTTTGGTTTTAGAGTCAGTTGTAGTGGTCTGAGTACACAATTTTTTAACCCCACGTGGTTTCATTTCCGATACTAAGTTTTATTTCTTTCAGTATTTTTTTTTTTTTTTTTTTTTTTTTTTGGTTCGTGGCCGAAGATGGTGAGATTTTTTTTAGCTTATAAATGCAATGCCTTTCGAATTTGAAGGCTGCCGTTTAATTTATGCAATATTTTTTAGATGGTACATTAACTCTGTTCATCTGGTTGGATGAGGGTTTTATTGCGATTCAACGGATAGTTAGCTTCTTTTAGTTTTTAGGTGAATTCCGCGGGTTATTTTTTAGTGAAAACAGGGGTAGTCTGTGGGGGTATGGTTTATTTCTCTAAATTTAAAAATGTGCTTGTGATATCACAAAACACTTCGCAATCACCACTATCATGAGCCATTATTTACCACTTCCAAAATTCTTTAGATTCATAAAATGTTTTCGTATTTATATTCATCATCTCCGAATTTTTATTCGACATCTCCGAATTTTTATTCGACATCTCCGAATTTTTATTCGCCATCTCCGAATTTTTATTCGCCATCTCCGAATTTTTATTCGCCATCTCCGAATTTTTATTCGCCATCTCCGAATTTTTATTCGCCATCTCCGAATTTTTATTCGCCATCTCCGAATTTTTATTCGCCATCTCCGAATTTTTATTCGCCATCTCCGAATTTTTATTCGCCATCTCCGAATTTTTATTCGCCATCTCCGAATTTTTATTCGCCATCTCCGAATTTTTATTCGCCATCTCCGAATTTTTATTCGCCATCTCCGAATTTTTATTCGCCATCTCCGAATTTTTATTCGCCATCTCCGAATTTTTATTCGCCATCTCCGAATTTTTATTCGCCATCTCCGAATTTTTATTCGCCATCTCCGAATTTTTATTCGCCATCTCCGAATTTTTATTCGCCATCTCCGAATTTTTATTCGCCATCTCCGAATTTGTATTCGCCATCTCCGAATTTGTATTCGCCATCTCCGAATTTGTATTCGCCATCTCCGAATTTGTATTCGCCATCTCCGAATTTGTATTCGCCATCTCCGAATTTGTATTCGCCATCTCCGAATTTGTATTCGCCATCTCCGAATTTGTATTCGCCATCTCCGAATTTGTATTCGCCATCTCCGAATTTGTATTCGCCATCTCCGAATTTGTATTCGCCATCTCCGAATTTGTATTCGCCATCTCCGAATTTGTATTCGCCATCTCCGAATTTGTATTCGCCATCTCCGAATTTGTATTCGCCATCTCCGAATTTGTATTCGCCATCTCCGAATTTGTATTCGCCATCTCCGAATTTGTATTCGCCATCTCCGAATTTGTATTCGCCATCTCCAAATTAAGATTGCGTTTTAGTTTCGCAGTCTTCAAATTTAGAATGTATTTTAGTTTCAAAATCTCGAAATTTGATCGTATTTTAGTTTCAGAGGCTCCAAATTTATATTTACTATCATCAATACTCTTGTTATTGACTGAGAAAAAAAAGGTTTTTAAAATAGAATTAATAAAAAATCTTTATATTTTCTTCATAAATATTATGCGGAGCATCTTTTAATAGGATTAGTGTTGCTTAAATCACAGATTAAGAAAGGGTGAAACCCTTTCTTAGTCTATGCTTAAATGTTAAGTATATTGCTCCTTTATCAGATTCTCTCATAGCACAGAATCACTGTTAGTAGAGCACTTCTACAGGCGTTACGTTGGAAATACATAGAAACTCTACCCCTATATGGCTGGTTTTCATTGAACAGCAAAGCACCGTAAGTGAAACGCTTTTATAGGGGCAGTATTAAAAATTCATGTACTATTTCAAAAGAATAAAACGCCAACAATAGTATTTTTTATTTAGTTTATACCCATAAAATTTACATTAAAGAATGTTGAATAAAATATAACGTTTCTTGGGGCTTTTTATCGATCTCCTTTTTGACCTTTTTAACAATATATGACAATTAAATATGTTCGCGAACACGGATTGAATGAAGTGGGGGTTTAAGAGGATATTTTTAATCTTCCTTTATTCTCGCCTGTTTCTCCTCTTTCATATTCAATACGAACTTCACCCTAGCGAATATTTCCTCGATTGGATATATTACATATACAATATTTCTTGAATAATTGTGTAATTGTATTATTTCGTATAAGCTACTATACCTTCTTTTCTTTTCAGTACATCAAACATAGAAACTTTATTCATGGTTCATCGACCATAAATTTTTAGTTTCTTATTATATTTCATAGTTTCAATTATTTAGTTTAGTATATTTTCCATTATGATTAGAATCTTTTCCATTTAGTTAAGTAACTTTTCATTTGGTTTAGAATATTTTTAATTTGGTTTAGAATATTTTTCATTTGGTTTAGAATATTTTTCATTTGGTTTAGAATATTTTTCATTTGGTTTAGAATATTTTTCATTTGGTTTAGAATATTTTTCATTTGGTTTTAGATTATTTTTTCATTTGGTTTTAGAATATTTTTTCATTTGGTTTTAGAATATTTTTCATTTGGTTTTAGAATATTTTTCATTTGGTTTTAGAATATTTTTCATTTGGTCTTAGAATATTTTTCATTTGGTTTTAGAATATTTTTCATTTGGTTTAGAATATTTTTCATTTGGTTTAGAATATTTTTCATTTGGTTTAGAATTATTTTTCATTTGGTTTAGAATTATTTTTCATTTGGTTTAGAATTATTTTTCATTTGGTTTAGAATTATTTTTCATTTGGTTTAGAATTATTTTTCATTTGGTTTAGAATTATTTTTCATTTGGTTTAGAATTATTTTTCATTTGGTTTAGAATTATTTTTCATTTGGTTTAGAATTATTTTTCATTTGGTTTTAGAATTATTTTTCATTTGGTTTTAGAATATTTTTCATTTGGTTTTAGAATATTTTTCATTTGGTTTAGAATATTTTTCCTTTGGTTTAGAATATTTTTCCTTTGGTTTAGAATATTTTTCCTTTGGTTTAGAATATTTTTCCTTTGGTTTAGAATATTTTTCCTTTGGTTTAGAATATTTTTCCTTTGGTTTAGAATATTTTTCCTTTGGTTTAGAATATTTTTCCTTTGGTTTAGAATATTTTTCCTTTGGTTTAGAATATTTTTCCTTTGGTTTAGAATATTTTTCCTTTGGTTTAGAATATTTTTCCTTTGGTTTAGAATATTTTTCCTTTGGTTTAGAATATTTTTCCTTTGGTTTAGAATATTTTTCCTTTGGTTTAGAATATTTTTCATTTGGTTTAGGTTTTTAGTTTAGTTCTGGAGAACTAGGCTTATATAGGGATGGGCGCCAAAAGCATTTGGAGAACTAGGGATGTTTAAGGGGGGAAAAATAATGGGACAAACCTACCGGACTTAAGTTCCGCGCTCGCCTTTGGGGTCAATATCGTTTACTCTTCCGTTTCGGATTATTTGATTAAAATATCATTGCCTTTTGTTTATTTGGAATATTTCCGTACGATTCTGCGAAATAAGATACAGCCTTTGAAGCTAGTAATTTATTTATAAGCTGAACCATGTATTACTGTTGCACCATAATGTTATTGAACTTTGAACGATGTTTACGCGAATCGAATTCGTCGGGGGAATATATAAACCCACGCATTTTAGCCAATGTATACTGTCTGATCTGTAGTCAGGATCAGTTTGAACGTTTACTCCGCGCAGAGCGAATCTCCAATCTTTATCCGTAAGAAACCAATACAAATACAGAGTTTGCGCGGTAAATTACCAGGTTAATGGTAATTTACGGCTTTCTCTGGAAAAATTACCGTAATTAATATTTGAACTAGTTTTAATTTTTCACAAAGAGACACGTATACACTTTGTTTTAACTAATATATTTTATTAATTTGATAACATTTCGAAGTGATTACTTCATCATCAGAAATAAGGACTTGATGATGAAGTAATCACTTATATGACAAATTAATAAAGATATTAGTTATTACCAAAGTGCAGTGAACCATTGTGAAAAATTAAAATTAAATAAAATACAAGAAATTTCAAAATAATAGTAATTAATAATTAAAAACTTTTTGGGATTATAACTGAACAAATTGCTAAAAGAGGTCAAAATTTATCGTTTTAAATCCTCTATAAGTTTACTTTTCAATAGTTTTTCATGTTTAGCGTCCTTAAGGACTTGTTAATGTAATTTTTCAAGTCCGACTAACTTTGTTCTTTCAATGCAAAGTCTAATGATCAAGATTATCATCAAGAACATCGAATTTTTTACTAGTGAATAGGAGTTTGTTAGTCACAAATAAGAATTTTAAAGAATTCCGCATTTAAAATCACAGAAATTCTAATCATTTTGTGATTACCTAGAAATATACCAGTTTCCAAAATTACCTAAATTTTAGAATTCTAGTTAAAATCTAAGGAGTTTGACCTTTTATTTTGGCTATACATGAAAACTTTTGAATGCGACCAACTATCCTTCTTGTAAATCCGAATTTTTCAGTTAAGGGGGTCCCTTTTAGAAAATCTTCTCGACTGTTTCCGGAGAGCTCTCTCTATAAGGACATAAATATATAAAGCGCAGCTATTTACGGTCAGCCTTGTGAAAGAAAATATTTCTAAAAGGTTCTATATCACGTATACAAGATCGTGTAAAGGCTTCATGGTTGCTATAGTCGCGTTCATATTTTCTAAAGGTTTTAAAAATCTGTATTCTCGAAAATTTATGTTTTCTTAGTTTAATATGACAACGCCGTTCAAAGTCACGTTCTGCCTCTATATTCTGAGTCAAGAAGGGCTCGATAAAAAGAAATTTTTTTCGTTTTCATGTATGTACACTTACAGTTTATAAGCTATATTGGTTTTACGTGTAAGTTATCGTTTTTCATAAGTTATAAGACTTTTTATTGGTGAAGTATCATGCATTTGGTCTTTATAAGCTTTGTGCTTTTCTAATCTTATTACAAGATTCAAGTGCAGGATAATCTTTAAGTAGTCACGCAACCTGACTCGATTCGGGCCTTGTCAAATTGGTCTCGCGTCAAACTTGTGAATTCGTTGTAAAATAGCCCAAAACTAGTCTAAAATCTGACTTAACTGCTATTTAAAATAGTTAAAAAACGCCTTATATTTGACTTTTGCCATTATTCATTATAAAATAGTCTAAAATAAGTCTAAAATTGAGCTTTTACGATTCGTCATTATAAAATAGTTCAAAATAAATTTATTCTTGGGCTTTAGCGATTCGTCATTACAAAATAATGCAAATTGAGTTTAAACTTAGGCTAGTGCAATTCGTCATGATAAAACAGCCCAAAAAGATTAAAAAAATTCGCTTTTTGACGTATATGGGAGACATGCCCTTCAAAATTGATCCATACACTTTTTTTTTTTTTTTTTTTTTTCAAGCCTTATATATAGGGGACTAATATATATTCTGATTTCTAATATAACACCTTTTTGTCCTTTCAAAAAATGAATTTGTTCACGGTCTTCTTGGCACAATTTTTTATACTTCGGAGCACACACTCGGGTCCAAGAGGTGGTCCATTGAACTCGTTTCTCATAACCAGGCCGTTTTTTTTATATATATATTTTTCTTGCTTCTTACGTGTAAGTTCAAATTCAACAAAAATATCAAAAAAATCGAATCTGCGCGTCTGTAGTTCCACCCATTCGAAAAAAATTTAACGGAACGAAAGGTCTATACTTACCAACCAAGTCTTATTTCCACAACGATAACATGCAGTTACATAATCAAATCCATATTGAATTGTCAGCACACGCAACTCTATATCTCCTTTATCTCTTATTAAACCAGTTCGTACAGATAACGTGTAAGGTAGATTTAATCCCCGCTGCCATCTAAAGATGGGATACACTACATATTCAGTCAAGTTATGTGGGCAAACTCTACGATAGTCTGTTTACTAACTTAGATACAATAGAGAGAAAGGCAATGACCAACCGCCGCGTATTTCTTTATCCTCGCCTTTCAACATATTACTTCTAAATCAACCTATGATCTACAACTTCTAAAAAAAAAAGTTGTTCAATACCATTTGCGCAATATATGAATCTGCAAGAAAAAGAAAATAAAAAAGCGTAACTCTTGGGAGTTTTAGCTTCTATTTTTTATTCCATTTCACTTATAACGGCCACGTCGCTTTAGAAAAACATAAAATACATCGCGGGAAAATATTGAAGAAAATCTAGAAGTTTTTCCGAGAAACATTTTTTTTAACCTATATAACATTGATGTCGAGAGAGTCTCGGTTAGGTTTCCTGGATATTAGGTTTGGAAAAGAATCAGAATCTCTAGAAATGGAACAAGATTTTCAAGGCATGTGTATATTCAAATAATTATTTTATAAAAGATTATCCAGGTTATTATGTTTTCCACGAGTAAATAATCCTTCAAGTTTATATGGGCGACATACTGCGGGTGACAATGAAGTGAGTCCTATTTACTCAGTCCTTGGTTTCACCCCTAAGTATTCCGAAATTTGTTCAGAAAGGCGCCCATTCTCAGTATTATTCTTTCTAGAGTAAATCAGACTAGAAATCGCGACGGCCGGGCGAGACACGCTCCTTCGTTTCGCGTGAGTTGTTTTCCGTCGATACATTTTCACCCTCATAAACGTCTAGAGCGTTTGGCTCAATATTAGCACCGTCTACTTAGTTCCAATCTCAACCGCTAGAGAGGGCAATTTCGAATTCCGTATCTCGACCGTTTAGAGTTTTTGCATTTTTTCTTCTCTTCTCGGACGAAATCTCTGACGACAAAACTTTCAGAACCACATACCAAACAAAATATGCCTTGTTGTAAACTTGAAGCATGATTTACTTGTGTATTTACCCGTAAGGTTTGGGAAGCTGCATGTTTGCTGGTTCATTTAATATCTAAATTGTAATACTGAAAGGATGCCACTAGCGAATCCGTATTTAAATCGATGAAATCAAATCGATATCTAAAGGGAGTGATTTTTTGTCGATTTCTTATCGTATAAATTGGCTTAATCTACCAGCAAAACGTTTCACAAACAAATATTAAACTAGAAATAAATTTAAAACTAAAATATTAGAGACCCTCGTTTTTGACGGGTATAATAACTATATTGCTTAAAAGCAAATGGGTAATGAGCTTCTAATCCGTTAAAGCGTGGTTATATTGATAGTACCAGCCTTAAGGTGTTAAAATAATACCTTTGAGACTTCAGTGATACTTAGAAAAAAATAAAATAAAACTCTTGAAAGAGAGAGATGGTATTGAATGATGGTATATGTTTGCCTAAACTAAAATGTTTGGTGTTTGCTGTACAAGATTTGAACATGCTCTCGTAGTAAACTCGAAATAGCTAGGCGTTATAGTTGTTCTTGACAAAGGTTTGCCTTTATGACCGAAATAGACATCCAACCAAACCCATTTTATTTTATTTTTTCCGTTCTTTCTAGATTCGATCGCGTTTTTATCCTAGCAAATAGTCACGATTCTCTTTGAAGCAGTTTTGCCACCGTGCTGCTCAGTCTACTTATCCCGATTCTTATACCTGTTTTCCTAAGAATTTTTTCCAAACCTCTCATAAAGTGAAGCTCTCACATTTTTTTTTTCGAAGGCCAACGCCTAATATATTTATCTATTAAAAGCCCATACTCAAAATTTTCCACTTCGAAATTGACGCCGTTTTTAAGGAACTTCAAAATTAAATCTAAAATATATTAATTAGTATATTAGAAATGTCTACGCGACTTCCCTGGTTTGATCTGATCACTTGCACGTATATTTTCCGCGCGAAATACAGTTGCGATGTCTATGTGAATACCGCTTAGGACAGTATTACGCGCCAGAACGCAGTTAGGCTCTATAATATGCACGGGACCTTAGTGATGTCAAAGTACGCGGGACATGTTTGTTTTAAAACATTTTGAAGATGGCAAATTCTTTTTACTATTGCAATAATGTTATCTATGGCATATTTACTTATATTTTGAATCGTGTTTTAACGAAATTTTTATTCAAATTCCATTTGGAATTCGTGAAAAATATGTGACAACCTCGCTTTAGCCCTTAAGTTTAAAAAATAAATTGCAAATACACCACGTTACTGAGATTGCATAGACGTCTCGTTTAGAAAATGGAGTTTCAAGAACGTTTTCTTGGATTATAAAGTTCTGAAGAAGGGAAACATCTCACGAAAAAAAAAAGAAAAAAAAAACCTCTTTAGAGCTAGGTGCTAGAGAACGAACAATTTCTTCGAAAATATTTTGGTTAGATCTATCGGTAATATAATTAAATTTAAATTAGTATTAGTAACTTATTTTTATGATACCGTAATGTTAAATGATGTAATACATTCGTTAACAAGATTATTGCCCTATCTAAACGAGACCGGTAAACAATCTAAACGAGACCGGTAAACAATCTAAACGAGACCGGTAAACAATCTAAACGAGACCGGTAAACAATCTAAACGAGACCGGTAAACAATCTAAACGAGACCGGTAAACAATCTAAACGAGACCGGTAAACAATCTAAACGAGACCGGTAAACAATCTAAACGAGACCGGTAAACTATCTAAACGAGACCGGTAAACTATCAAAACGAGACCGGTAAACTATCAAAACGAGACCGGTAAACAATCTAAACGAGACCGGTAAACAATCTAAACGAGACCGGTAAACAATCTAAACGAGACCGGTAAACAATCTAAACGAGACCGGTAAACAATCTAAACGAGACCGGTAAACAATCTAAACGAGACCGGTAAACAATCTAAACGAGACCGGTAAACAATCTAAACGAGACCGGTAAACAATCTAAACGAGACCGGTAAACAATCTAAACGAGACCGGTAAACAATCTAAACGAGACCGGTAAACAATCTAAACGAGACCGGTAAACAATCTAAACGAGACCGGTAAACAATCTAAACGAGACCGGTAAACAATCTAAACGAGACCGGTAAACAATCTAAACGAGACCGGTAAACAATCTAAACGAGACCGGTAAACAATCTAAACGAGACCGGTAAACAATCTAAACGAGACCGGTAAACAATCTAAACGAGACCGGTAAACAATCTAAACGAGACCGGTAAACAATCTAAACGAGACCGGTAAACAATCTAAACGAGACCGGTAAACAATCTAAACGAGATCGGTAAACAATCTAAACGAAATCGGTAAACAATCTAAACGAGATCGGTAAACAATCTAAACGAGATCGGTAAACAATCTAAACGAGATCGGTAAACAATCTAAACGAGATCGGTAAACAATCTAAACGAGATCGGTAAACAATCTAAACGAGATCGGTAAACAATCTAAACGAGATCGGTAAACAATCTAAACGAGATCGGTAAACAATCTAAACGAGATCGGTAAACAATCTAAACGAGATCGGTAAACAATCTAAACGAGATCGGTAAACAATATAAACGAGATCGGTAAACAATATAAACGAGATCAATAAATAATTTAAACGAAATTGATATCTAATTGATACCACTTAAATGTACTGAATGTCGACCACATCCATGGGAGATATTATGTATACATTTTTGTTTAAATCTCTAAATAACTCTGTTATTTTAAGTCTTCTAAGTTCAATCTCAGTCTATATAAACAAACTCCTCAAAGTGCCGCGTGCAAGTTCACAGAAAAAGACCATTGGTACTGAAAGGGAATATATAGATATATGCAATGAAATAGCGCTAGATAAGTGTCGTTTTCAAATCTCTGCTTTTTTTCTTTCATATATATCTGTTCGGTTTTTTTTTCCAGAGAAAAAGAGTCCAAATATTTTTCTCCCGTCTTTTTTAAAGAAGCGAAATAAATCCCCTTTCATTCGTGGGCGCGTAACCCTAGCTCTTAGAGTGTCGCTTTAAACGTTAATGATAATGTCCCGCCGGTTTCCATTTTCAAATGCCATTTCGGATAGTATACGGATGGCCAATTTGATTCTATTTCCAACCATTGCCCCATCACCCCCAACCTATTCCCCATAAAAAAAGCAAAGAAAAAGGGGATTTTTATTTTTGACTACAAACATCTAGAAAGGGAGGCCCGAAGGTTTCATATCTTTAAAGAGAGGCTGGAACTCAAATTTAACGTTTTTTTTAAATAAGAACGTGAAGGGTATAGTTTAAAGGTTTATATTATTTAATATGAAATGTTTGAAATATGCTAAACAGCTCTGGAAAATGAGTTTTCATAAAAAATAGGCAACAAATTTAAAATTAAGATAATCATTTGAAATATACTTTAAGATCTTTATTATTTGAAAATACTTGTGGATCATTCCACAATATTTCGGCCAACCAAGTAACACATGATCAAAGGATTTTAATATAATTTGGAACACATTTTGCTAAAGTAGGCTCGTTTTTGTGCCCCTAGAACTAATGTAATTCGTACATTATTGGACGAATGAATATACAATTTGGTTAATTTATGTAAATTAGGAAAGAAATATGTTTGTGCGAGTCCCCTTCGAGAGCCAAATACCGTTATAAAAGCTAGTGCTATTCTTAAACACTATGAAAGCTAGATTAGGTATACATGTTAGCTCATTATCTAGTAAAATTCTTTGAAATAGAGGGTAATCTTTTATCTGGTAAAATGGGCCTCTGCTTTGGTCCTACTTTGTCAACAAAAATATTCAAATTAACTGTAAGTAGAGAGATTTAATGTGTGGTAACTGAATAGTGATATTTCAACAAGCATTTTTTATTTTGAACGTTGCCTCTTGAAACTACTTAATCCCTTTGAAATTTCACAAAATCACTCTTAGTACGAGTTTTTATTTTAAATTTTGTAAAATTTGAGATTGAACTCACGCGTTATAGTGTGTAGTTATGATATTCTTCAAATCTATCTTGTTTGAATTTTCTTTCAGCTAAATCCATGCATAATTTTATCATTGTGTTTAGTTGGGGTCGTTCATAGATACAAAAGAACGCGACCTTGAATTTTCATTCGTGTTCCCCTAGTTTTGGGGTATCGTTTTGAAGTAAAATTCCTTTTCTTTTCGTTCGTAATATTCTTCCATCTCCCGGCAACTATGATGTGAATGTGTTTTTGTTTATAAAGTCATTTTGCCCTTTTTTTCTTTTTCTATTTATTTTATTCATTTTCTCAACCATACTCGAAACTTGTAAATTAACCCGTGATGATCAGACTGAAGAAGACCTTACGAGGTCGAAAGCTTTCTCCCAAAGTTACTCTTTTTGACAATAAAGCTTCCTTTAATAAATTTATCAAAGCATTCACACATGCCCAAAGTGAGGCAGCGCTGTAAAGATATAGCTTGAATCTTTGTTTACAAGCCTGTTTCCGGCTGAAAATCCTTTTAATACGGTAGTGAAAAATTTCCGCGTTGAACAATTCATAATTTTTGCCTTTCTTCCTCACTTCAACGATACGTTTCGTTGTTTTTCCGCCTTTTTAGCCTTTTTGGTCGAGCTTGTTAGATTAAAAATACTCCTCTCTGCTGACTCTTTAGCATAATGGTTCGGAACTGTACTTTCCTTTGTTATTCTCTATAAGTCTTCTAGCTAGCTATACCCTTTTACGAAATATACATATTTTGTTCCCTTCGAAAGTGGTTTGAGAGTTTTAACGTTGTCGCCGTCCAACCTATGTCCGTTAGTCACTAAAAATGGTTCGCAATTTGCCTTTAAAACCTGACTTTTCAAAGGCAATTTTGAACCAATCCTCTTTCGTACGATCTTTCCGTTTTCTCCCTTTTTCCTCCTCACACCCGTCTCTGGTCTTCGCCGCATTTTGTTGTTAGATTGACTAACAAAGCCGAGGGGTCCGGGGCTAATAACGCCTTTGTTCCCGCTTGTGTCGAGCACGCGGTGCAGCCTCTTTAACAAGATGCTAACCGTCTTCATTTTGATAGCCAAAGAGCGCCGCAATTTTCTAACCCCTCTCCCAAACCTTCTCCTGCGGAGATATTGAGATTCAAAATTGGGTGGACCATTTTAAAAATTTCTCTTTCGGAAAATGACTTTTTTTATTGGAATTTTAATGTGGAAAGGGTATAAAGAAGCGTAATATGAACTGCTTTTGAAACTATGTTGGTTTATTTAGGGTCATAATGTATTTTTTTTAAGGGAGAACAAAGTTTGATGTCAAACAAGTATTTTTTTTTTTTTTTTCAAACAAATGGATATTTACGCTGCCACCGATTTATCATTCAATCCTAATCAAATATGAGTAAAATTTTCGTTAATTAACGCTTTTATAGGTATACATATAAGTGTCAAAGGTAAATTACCACAACCGTATAAGAAGTGCTTTAAAATCGGCAACTTCGATATTTTTGAAAACAGTAATACCCGAAATTCTACGAGATACGTTTCTTTTGACGTGGTCGTGGAAGTACTTAATCCAGAAAGACATACCTTTCATTAATTATTTTCCTAAATTCTAAGTCACCAAGCCATCTTTTTGAAATTTTAATTTTCAAGTCTCAACTTAACATGTAAAAGCCTTAAATATAACCCATAAACCTTCGAACCAAAACAAATAAATGGTAACAGCATCCCTTCAATTTTTAATATTGTTTGAACTTAAATATGATCTAAAAATATTAAATAGTTTACAATTGCATGGAATCCTCGCTTTTAAAATGCCAGACAATCAATTTAACTTTTCTCTCTTAATTAGGCCTAATTTGAAACATTTTAATATCATCAGTGTAGGCTTAATTATAAGAAAACATAACTAAATCTCCCATTTTGAACTTTGATTAGTCACAAATGAACAAAATTTGAAAATTAGATAAGGGTAATGGAACGAAATAGGTTTTCGAAGTTTTAAATAAATACATAATTACTCATCTTTACTAACTGTAAATTTTAAAACTCCACGGGTTTAGTAATACGTAACTAAAATGATGGCCTAATCTACATACTGAACTATATTTTTAATCCAAAATTTTTATATAGAGTCTATAGCTCTATGGACGAAACAAGTACGTAGTTGATCAGGTAACAGGTGTGTTTGTCCCTTGGCCGTCTTAGAAATGATGGATTCCTCTAATTGGAAGAGGGCTCTTGACGGGTCACGTGACTTAGCGACGTCTTTGGCGAGTCTATAGAGGAGATGGCAAGCTCTAGCTTAGTATAATCAATATACGCCAAAAGCGCCATTTATCATCTAAATAGTGGGAAAGGTAACGGAAACCCGCCGGCCGTCTGCGGGCTTTATTAAATAACGCGAACGTCCAAAAAATAAAAAATCGACCCTTCCAGGCAAAAATATCTCCGCTAAAATGATCTTTTAAATATTGAAATATTTTACAAAGCGATATCTTATAAGACAAAGTGACAAGTTATTTTTAACGATTAAAATAAATTTTCCTCGGTAGTTCGAGCTTACTTAGTAAATATAAAACCCCATCTTATTATATTATTAATATTCATTAAAAGTATAAATAATAATTGTAATATTTTTGTTCGGTGATCTCTTCTAATTAATTGATCACCACTTTGTTTTTTAGCCAGTGGATCTTGTTTGATTGCATTTATTATTTAATCGGTTGACAGAGTTATCGACTTCATCGGCTCGGATTTCATTTAGTCGGTTGATTGCGCTTCGTGAATTGACGTCATTTAATTGGTTGATCGCGTACTTAAATTTGAAATTAAAAACTATATAACTAATAGTTTAATTTATTCGATTAATGGAGGTTTTGACTTTATTTACTCGATTAATATCGTATTTGGTTTCATCAAGTCGATTAATCGTGTCGTGAAATTCACGCATCGATTAATCGCGTATTTTAATTCATTTCGTTAAACGAGTATGTTACTTTATTTATTAGATTAATTGCGTTTTTTATTTAAGTCGATTATCACGTATCTGATTTTATCAAGTCGATTAATCGTGTCTTAGAATCGTTCGCAAATTTGAGCTTAATTTTGATTTGTGTCATGGTTTCTCAAGTTAACTAGATTCGCCAATTCGCGAAATCGATTATTAGGGTGTTTTTGATTTGGTTCAGTGGATTAATGGCATCTTTGTCTTTATGAAGTTGGTCGATTACGTCTTCGACTCCACGACAAATCGGTCTAGCTATAAAAAGCGAACCAAACATTATACGGTTAACTCTTTGGGCACTTCCTGGATGCGGGGTTTTCACGGAAACATAAATTATATATACGACTATAGTGTCACACTCACTTTGAAGTAAATATAAATAAAATAAAATACAAACGGATACGTTTTGATATAAATAGGTAGCAAAACGCGTCGAGAAAACAATGGATCATTTCCCACTGTCAAGAAGTAAGGAGCCGTGGAAAGGAATAATACAGTTCGTCCCACTTTTAAACTGATAAAAGTCACCAATAGATAGTCAACTAGTCTTTTATGCCTTTCAAATTCCTCCAGAAATAGTTGGAAACGCGTTGCAATCTAAAAATGATACGCGATAGTGGAGGGGTTATCCTAACAAAAATACATCGAATACAAAATAGGGAGACACCCCCGAGCCTTAGTAAAAAAAATAGAATAAATCGTGTTTTTCCTGCCCTGGGTAAAAACACGCGCGTGGATGGAGTAGTACAGTGAAAGCTATACATTTATAGTGCGCAATAGAGCAAGCGCGTAGTATTATAACCTCGAGATGATGGGTTATAAGGGAACCTTCACAAGAATCGATGTTGCAATGCCTTCTCCATTTCTGATTCTAAATATCCTTCCAATTAGGCTTAAATGAAAATTTCAAAACCCAACTATTTTCCCCCTGATTCCTTAATTGTAATTAATCATTTTTAAAATAATTATTTCGAAAATAGTAATTTTCTTTAAACTTCTTTATCCTTAGCAATGAGTTTGAATTTCCTAAAGATTTTAGTGAGCTGTATCGAAATCCAGAATTATTATTTTTTGACGAAATTCTTCACAGGACTTATCCTTCCATATCGAATCTGTACGTCATAACCTTTAACTTATTTTTTATCGGGTTTGCGAAGGCATCTTGAAAATGGTGAGAGAGGGGGCTAGAAAACTCTTGTGTCCTCTCTAAGGCAAGAATGACAATTCAATTGCATCTCATCGAGAAAAGGAGTGAGGAATGGCGAGAGGTCAAGGGTCAGTAAGGAAACTACATGCATCAAACAAAAAAAGACCTATTTACAAGTCTAATCTCTCTCCCTCCATTCTTTCGGTCCATGTAAGAAACTACGAGAGACACAAGTGCGCCAGAAACTGAGATTGCGGAAAAGATAAAATTTGCTTATACCAGTACTCCGTCCATCCTTTGAATGGGCACAAATTCCTTTAGAAAAAAATGTTTTCTAAGGAGAAAATATCGACATTCTAAGGCTGTCACTAAACCGGAAGGTAAAATTCTCCAATTGATTGAAGATGGTCGGATTAGATTTACAGAAAAACGATTGGCCTTGAATTGTGATTTTATTTGAAAAATTCGCCAAAAGAAAAACGAAGATTATATTAAAGGGAGGATGAACAGAAAAATGAAATGATTTTATATTAATTCTGCTTTTAAGAATTAGACTTGTTTGCGTAATGAAACATTCCGTAAGAGTCTCTGAATTGTACAATCCTGATTTTTGGCATTCAATTAAAAGTAGAACCTCTGACTAATCAAAATACCCTCCACCTTTACTTAGTAATATACGCGCGACACATGCTGCGGCACCCTCTTTGAATCGCAAACTCGTGCGTACAACAACGCGTGTCCAGGATATTTTATGAAGCTCCAACAGTTTAAAAAAATATTGCGGTTTGGGTTATTTTAATAATAAACTCTCCCATTAACATATCATAAACAATAGCATGAGGATCTTTAGCCTTGTAGTTTGGAATCTACTCTTGAATGTAACGCAGATTTTAAGCCCTTATTCCTCTCTACAATCAATTACACCTCGAGTTAGCAAATTATCATCATTCGCGAAGCGAGCCTTTCGAAATTGTAGATGAAAGAAGCCTACAAAATCCCTTAGTGTTATTGCCATTTCTATATGGAATGGACTATATTGATTTTATGGGTAACCAAACTCGAGAAATGAAGTTTGAACGAAGATTAACTTTTTATTGGTCATAAATAGTCTATAAAATTGTGGCTAGCAATCAAATTTTTTTAAGACCTCAAAGTTACGTCCCCGAAATGTTTAAGCCACGCTTCTAATCAAGTATGTCTATATTTTAAATTTTATAGCCAATCAAAAGCCATAAGAATTTATTGAATTTTTCCCTCCAATCAAAAATGCGCTATTTTTATAGTTCTCTTAAATCTTCATTTCACTGGTCTTTAATAATTGTAAATTTTACGACCAATCTAATTTCGCTTAAGGATATTTTTAAAAGTAAGCCTATTTTTAGGGGATCATCAGAAAACTTATAAAATCGCTTACTTTATAAAACTTTTACTTCACTTTTAATACGCGATCAATTTTATCGCCTAAAAATTGTGAAAATAAGAGTGAAGCGACACTTTAACAACCTTTTTATCCACTTAACCATGCGAAAAGCAACTCCGGTATCATTACTTTATACAAGAAGGATCTTAATCTAGATTATAGTTCATTACGGTTAGGCCTAAAAATAAATTCAGTCTCCTTAAATTACATCGCGATGCCCACGCTGACCTAAGCCTTATATTAAGGTCGAAGGTTATCAAATGAGAGAGGAGAAGCAAAGGGGAGGGTAATACGAGACGGAGGGAGACGTTGGGACAAAAATTACGACTCGTAATGGCGTTAATAGGGTCTGTTATAAAAGCTAGCTAGCCCAAGTGCCCCCACGAGGGTTTTAGGCCTTGGCTCCTATATTTTTATTCCTTTTCCCGCCTTTTTCCGGGAAATGGCGGCGCCCATTTTTACGATCGTTTTTATTTCGTTTCTCGCGTCAGATTTGGCACGGGCTGGGGTAAAATCCATTCGTAAATTAATCGTTAATGAAAGAAACGCTTATATTTAGAGTACAAGGATTTAGGCTTAGCAACTGTATGATCTATCTTTGAACTTTGTTCACGGGGTGCAACGCGAACATACTTTAGCGCGAGGGCCTTTTTCCGCTCTTTAAGAGCGTATTAATCTTTTATGGAAGTCGCGTAAGGGTAGGCGGAAAGCTATAGGATGGTGGAGGCTTAAGGCTAGTAGTGAGGGGTAAGTTGTATAGCTAGCGCCTACCCTTTTCGTAATAGTTGGTTAACGATGTTTATGAAGGTGAAGCGCCCCCTATGTTATTGGCATCTAGGTTATATTTGACCCAGGGATAAATCTCCGTCGCTTCAATAAGGATGTTTTTCTCCCTTCCCCTCCTTGTTTCTACGTTTATATTTAAGTTACTTTATTGCAAAAGTGTGGTAACTTCTGTATAAATGTTATACATTTCTGTTCAAGAGAAGTTGGCAAAATGCATGGATTGATACCCAAAGTTAAAGATTGTAAGCGAAAAAGTAGTTCCTAGATCGCTATATTTTCTGAACACGATTAAATATTTGTAAGTAATCATGAAAAACCTTTTTTCCATGAAAATACACTAATTACCACCCAGCAACAATAGGATAGACTAATGTTGGCCAATGTGTCTCCTATTTTTTAAGGTGACCAAAAACTAAATCATCTAAAACCTACAGAAACCGAAAAAGGGTCTCTGGTAAACTTTTAGCCCAAGCTACTTATAGTTCCAATCTCATCCACGAGAGAGAGCTATTTCAAATTTTTAGATTTTTTCTCTCCTTTGACGCGAAAGCTCTGACGTCTCAACTTTTAGGACCACAAACCAATCATAATATACCTGGTTATCCCCTTGAAGTTGATGATTATACCTTGTGGCAGTGTTAAATATCGAATAGAAAAACACGTTTTCATACCAAAAAGGTTTTTATTTTCGTTAGTATGATTTTCAAAAACCAATAGATTATAACCTTTAGTTAAAACCTTTTGATACCAGTTTAAAATTTAACCTCCGCACTTCACTTCAATCGACTTCACTTAAGTGTAAATTACTTCAGCGGCCAATATTTAATACCTTTCGCACGATTTTTAAAATCGCCGATTTACCCAATCTTAAAGGGGTGCAAAAACTTCATAGGGGCCGTCGTTTAATGTTGATTTAGTATATAGATTTCTGTACCTGAAACTCGCGAAAACTCAGAGTTGATTGTATCAGTTTTCAGGAAAGTATTAAACACAACAGCGCGCGCTGGTTACGAGCTTACTATACATACACTATTAAAGGGCAGGTCTCATTTTAATTTTTACCTCCCCGACTGAACTTTAGTTCAGGGGGAGGTGTTACACTGATCGTGTCTGTGTGTCTGTGTGTGTGTCACTTCTCACTTCCTGTGTAAACGGAAGTCACGTGACCTGGCTCGTGGAGCCAAAAGTCTAGAGACGTAATCATACCAGCTTATCGTTCAATTCCGGGGAATTACCTCCTTTAAGCGTGGCTGCCACATAGAGTTTCAGGTGTCGTGCAAAGACATACAACAGGACGTCTCCCATTGCACATCATCGCCTTCCACCATCCACTTTATGGTCGAACCTCGATGCTGAACAGGCGAAGGCGATTACAAGCAGTGGGACGTCTCCCACTGTCATAATCACCTCCGACCATCCCCACAACAAGGTCCAACCTCCAGTTTCCGATCTCAGCGTTCCAAACTAGCGAGGCGTCCCCCACTAGTACAGTTCACATCAACCTTCCACTGACTCCAAACATCGCCCCACCAATGGGTAAATTGCGTCGCCAAGCGCCTAGAGATCAAGAATCAGCAAGACATTGAAAGGGGGGGGTTTTCCCCCTAACTTCATGGCCACCACGCACGGTTACTTCAATTAATATAGGCCTTCGAACGGTTTATATAGCATCTTTTTGGAACGAATGCAAATTAGCCTCATGGTGTGATATCGATAGGGAAATGAAACACAATATTAATTTATATTATAAATAAAAATATCGGGATGGTTAAATTTAATCTAATTAATAAGAAAGTCGAAAAATTAATTTAAAATTCGAGATAGTTTAGAAGTTATTTGAGAATTTGTGCAAAAATTTTAATGGCAGTTTGAGTTGGCAGCATGCGCCTAAGCTATTTTCCATATATATCATTTACTCGAAAAAGCAAAGGTATAACGGGTAGTATAGGCTTATCTCTGGTGCAAACTTAGGGTGGATTGAAGAATATAAATAAAGGTGCGTTTACACGGGTATGGAAGATTGAAATGACATAATTTAGATAAGCGATAAAGGCGCGTTCACAGGGATAAATTTATGATTATAAGGACATTGGAAATTGTTATTAATATATTTTTGGTTCATTTCGATTGAATTATAAGGGAATCAGCTTTATTTACCGGGATAAACTGTTTTCTTCTAGCGAAGTTGGAAACAGTATGTAGGAACTTGGCTATAAAAAGAAGTTTCTAGCTCGCATTTTCAATTAAAGTTTTTCAATTTCTCGCCCGTTTACGATACTGCATAAAGCACTAAAACTTCGTTAATGAGTTCGATTTCTCGCTCATTTGCGAAAATGTCGCGTGTACGTGAGGGTATAATTCACGAGAAACGCTGGATTTGCAGAAAATTCTTCATTAATGTTTGTAATTTCTCGCCAGTAAATGTCTAAGTGACTTCCTTGCCTCTATCTGTTCATTAGTATGCGCAAAATAAAGTCGCTTAATCTGATTGGATATGTCATAAATTCGCGCCAGACTTTTATTTTGACGTTTAATTTCGACCTTTAGAGTATACTTAAAAACGAGGCAAATGGTGAGGCAGGGTTAAAATTCTAATTAATTGATTGGAACTTAATAAGAGCTTCGATTTTACTCGATTCAACTTTAACCAGTTCAAGGGGAATTGCAATACACCATGGTGTATAAGATTTAAAGGTGAGGCTGATTGATACAAAATGTTAAACCACTTAAGAAAAATTATAGTTGTGAAACTCTCCTTGAACAGAAGTAGAGTAGGTTTCACGTGTATTTGTGACTAGCGTAAAATCGAGTTTGCCAGCACGCGAGTATGTTTAACTCCCTAAATTTAAAGTCGGAAACCCTTTTCTCAAGAATATCAAAATCGCTTTGATATTCTTGGGAGAATCAGCTTTATGTATGGGGAATTACTGTAATCTTTGGCAAACTTGCGAACAGTAGCGTAAGAATTGGTTTTAAGAACTAGCACGGTCTTTCAAATTATTTTGTAGAATTCTCGCGCGTGTGCAGATCGAACCAGGTAATTCGTGCCATAATTTACAGTTGACGAACTTTCTTAAACCGGATTGACATTGAAATTTCTCGTGTTTTATTTGGTATATCTGATATGGTTGACCATAGAGTGAAATGTAGAAAGAGTGGGGAAGAGAGTCATGTGATTGGATCTCTTAATAAGTTTTAACTAAATTTCATACATTTCTGCACATGAATTTAATGTTAATCTCAGTAGAACACGGCTTTTAAGGCCTACTGTCGTGTATTTCCGGGAACGTTTTAGCTAGTGTGGAGTCACGTAAAATGACATTTGTTTCACAACTTGGTATATTTTTACTCAGGTCCACCCTGTCAGAAAAAAATTATAAAAATTGATGGTGGGGCCAAAAAAGAGACATCCCTTCCTCACTCAAAGCATTATACCTCAAAAACATGCGTTTTAAGACGTGGGCTTATAAGGTATCTGTAGGTCGTGTAGCACCAAAAAGCGAAATTGTACGTCACAGTCCGTAGTATAGCGTGTTATGCGGAAAGCTAATTCGTTAATTGTTTTTTATTGAATGTGTTTACTTATTGTTATTTAGGCGATACCGAGGTAAAACTTGATTTTGATCAAACATTTTGCCTAATAGCGTTACTTGGGCGACAAATACTCTAGTTTTCTAAACGGCGATATGTTTTTACTGGAAGACCTTGACCTTGCTTATCTAAATTTAAATTTATTGAACGTTAAATCGTTTCATTTTTTTTTTTGGAAATCTTCGACTAAGCTTGTTCTCTCGAGATTTTGCTGGTTGAAATTTTAAACTGAGTTTCATTGGTTTGAATACGATTTATTGGTAAGAAAAAATTTTGAATTTGAATTATTTTTTTTAATGTTATAGATTTTAATACATTAAAATATCCATTTCTTAGGATATTTTCGTTCAATCGAGTTGTACAAAGATTACCCTTTATTGAAAAATTTAAATTTGTTATATTATTATTCTATTGTTTTGAACTCACTCTTTAGTAGTGGTAAGAGACATATTTTTGATTTGTTTTACTTCGTTCATTTGATATTTTATTTGATAATTTTTCTGCGCTTAAATTGTTTCGTGTAAAGGCTAATTTTACACATTACTGAAGATTGCTAATTTCATTTGTTTAGTTTTAATATTGTTTTTGGGACTGGAATATTTATTTTGAAATCAAAGCGGTTATCCGATTTATTTTTCCTCTTATTTTCTAGTTAATTTTGGTTTTGCGTAGTCAGTAATTTTGCGCATTATTGAATCTCCGATTTATTAATTGATGGATTTGAATATTTTACCTCAACCACCTTGATAAAATAGTAGGCAAGTTTTTCTCCTATTTTGAGATCAATTTTTTTAAACTTCTATATATTAGCGAGATTCGGGACTCCCTGACTTAATTTCGCTGTAGCCGAGGCGTTTACGCTAGCGGTGAACACTCTCGCTTGTGCGAGAAAAATAAAAACTTGCTCGCTCCTGCCAAGCGAGATACCGTTTTTATTAAAGCGAGTTTTGTCAAGGTTAGTTAAAACCTTTTTGGCTTCCAATGTTAATCTTGCTCCCTATGCACAGACACACTTTTCGTCAATTTTAATAATGTAGGTAAGGTTAGGTTAGATCACGTGGGTGTCGGGGAGGTACTATTTTGGTTTCCCAACTTGTCTTTTGCTGTTACAGTTTTATTGGAATAGATCTCATAGAGAGCGACAAAATAATTAGAATATATATATATATTTTTAAGACACTTTTCAAATGAAATATTAGAATAAGTTTGAAGAAAATCGAGCTCAATATGCCATAACATTTTTTTTGGGGGTTTATTACGATCCAAAAATAGGATATTCAGTAAAGAAAAAAATTATCTTGAAAAATACGTTTAAAATTCGCTCTTCCACGCGCTCACCACCATTTTGAATCAGCTCTTGGAAAATGATATTCATTATTCAAGCCAATGAAATATCTTTTTCTTAGTCAGCTATATGTCAACAGTATACAAGCCCGCCAAGAAATGTCACCTCATTTACTATAAAACCCAAAATTCAACTGTAACAAAACGAGCTGTCTTTTAGCGGATTGTGCTGATTTATTTGATAAAAATGATGGTTGGGATGATGAATATGATGTTGAACATTAAAAGGAAGTAGCAAACAATAATTTATTCAAGTAAACAAATTACAAAGAGGTCTTTTTCAAATTTGATTGTACATTAAAATATATCGTGGACGATTTAAATAAGTCATAGGGGTAAGATTTCGACTTTAAAATTTAATTATGGGCTCATTAAGTGGAATAAAAAAGGCTTGAATGGAGAAAAGGACGTCTTTATTACTGAATTACTCTTTTGGGTTTTAGGTTTTTTTGATTTTTGAACTTATTTATTGACCGATTTTGATGTAGTTTATCTCATTTTGTAGCTGTCATTGAGCTCTACTACAATATATTTGTCAGAGGAAACGTGAATTTACTCGAGACTTGCTCTTTCGAGGTTTTTAAGATGTTCACCCGCCTAGCTTTATTACATATATAATACAGGATATAGGGGCAAAATCCCCATAAAAGAAAGGTGTATAGCAGACTCTAGCTGTAAATGGGGCCCAATTTGACCGCTGGCCGGGGCTAACCGGGCTAATAACCGTTAAAGGTCGGAGTTCATAGCGATAAAGGCGTCATTCCTGGGTCAAACCCCGTTTTAAGATACCATATTGGTCATCAATGCCACCTAAAATCTCTAGCCAAGGCTTAGGTGGGCCCTTCTATCTCTATCCTCATAGTCTAAGGTAACTTTGAACCCCGGATCAAGAACTAGAGCGCGTGCCAACGACAATACTGACAAGCTCTATACAGTCAGGCCTAGCATGCTATGTCTTTATATTTGAGCCCTTTTCCTGTAACGTCATTCGCTTTCTCTTTCTCTCTCATCTCGCTCTCTCGCGCGCTCTCGCTATATTTTATATTACCTAGTTAAAGACCATATGGTCTTCTAATTGGGAGCTATTTCTAACACCCTGCTTGTATTTTGTCCATGAACTAATGATGAATGTAGTGGAAGGTATACGCTCTATGAATTTCTCGCGGAGTTTCTACTGTTTTCCTTCGTGCGGTTTCATTCGGATTTTATCGGGGCATATTTTACGCCCCTACTTTTGCAACAATTTAATCAGTTCGCCTCGCTAGCCAAGACTGTATATTTTATTGTACGCGTTATAAGGGGAACTTGGCTGGCTTTTAATTTGGTTTTTATGATGGTTTTATACCGCTTAGGGCTTAACTTGGATCTAATAAGTTTAAATGAGATTTTGGTTTGTTTAATATCGTTTGGGGATTTGTAGAATTTTAAGATCAGTACGAAGTGTTTTATGAGATGATCTGGTCTGGGAAATTTGTAAATTTGGATGTTCTGTCACGAGTAATCATAATTCATTAATTTTAACTCATTATCTATCAGGGAAATAATACCAAAACGCAAACAAATAATACATATTCCAGGGCTCTTTCAGTAAATTTTCAGGGTTCAGCTGTAAGTTTAAGGGCAACTTAACTTTTGACTGAAACTTTTACTAAGGTTTTTAGTTTTTCCCTTGTTTTTAGTAATTAAATACGAATTCTGAATATTTAATTTCATCTTTTGTACATAATCAATCATCAAACATAAAATTAAATTTACAAATAAATAATAAAAAATTAAACTAAAAAACTAACTACGATGGAAATTTACAAATATAGCATTAAAATGGTATAGCCGCAGTCCAAAATAAAAATAACTACTGAAGGGAAAGATGTTTTACAGGGGCAAAGCGTGTAATGTATTTTCAACGAGCGCCTGTAGAAATGTTTCAACTACAATGTAAGCGTGTTTATAGTGAAGTCACCTACCAGGGTCAATTAAATAAATCTTTGAAAAATATAAATATCAGGTTTTTGGAGCAGACGTTAATAAGCCTCTCTAAGACTAATTAATTTTTTAAATTTATTCGAAGGTGCTAGTCAAAACCAGAAAATATATCCTTTCAAGAGGTGCTCGTTTTCTTAAATAACTGTAATAATAACATTTAAAACCACGCGTTAATTGCAATAAAAATCCGCGCCTGACGATTCTGTACTCGTGTTCAAGGGGAGTTTGCATCGACTTCTTTTTCCCAATGAAGTTTAACATTGTGAATCAATTCGCTTCAGCTTTTCTCATTTTACTAACGTCGCTTTTCAGCGTTTCCGACAGACAGACGGACGTATATAGCGAATGATATATTATTATAATGATAAACCTCTCATGCAAACTTTAAGCCTCTAAAGTCCCGCCATTAAAACCCTTAATCGTAAATAGCTTGATTACTCGACTTAGAAAAACCAAAGAGTGTATTCTTGGGTTTTTTAACGTTTTAAGTTTATTCACTCTATCAAATAGGAGCTTAAAAAATACCTTTAAAATTTTAAAGTACTAATTTTGTGGAGAGTGGAAAAGTGGTGGCTGCTGGGAGTTCATACAACACGCATTATATAGAGGCATTATTTTCTTTAAAAACTCAAGGATCGTCTTATATACAAGCCTTATTACGTCAACGGCAGCTGCCTTTAAAGAAACCCCGCGCTTTCCTTCTCTCTTACAAAGATCAGGAGGCCCTGCAAGGATAAAGGGAGAAATCTCTAAGGGAGCTTTTCACCCCTCCCTGCCCACCCCCCACCAATCCGCCTCGATCTTTCCTTCCATGAGACCCTTCTCCGACGCAGTTCTTTCTCCTATTTATATACAGTCTGTTTTATGCTATAAACTCCGGGGTTATCGACTGACTACGAGGGTTCGCGTCAACAAGATGTCAAAGCTCATAACGCTGTAGTATCCGCGCTCCGAACCTTGTTCCCTTTTCTCTTTTACCTTTCCTAGGATGTTGAGTTATGGA
This sequence comes from Odiellus spinosus, assembly GCA_963920705.1. Taxonomy (NCBI): domain Eukaryota; kingdom Metazoa; phylum Arthropoda; class Arachnida; order Opiliones; family Phalangiidae; genus Odiellus; species Odiellus spinosus. Next base: position 8,778,826 of record OY987226.1, on the reverse strand, counting down.
TAGTATCTAAAACCAGTCAAATTTTAAATTTTCAAGACGCATGATATTTGAAATAGTTCTTAGTTTTTCTCGAAATTGAATCAACACTCTTAATAATCGTAAACATTGAAGTCCCTGTTATGTAATCACTTATATAATCAATGTAATCAAAGTAATCAAGCGCGTAATCACGGTGTACAAATTATGGGAAGTAATCAACCCCTCGCTAAGAATTATACGCGTCATTACTACATCATTAAAATACTAACCAGCGCGTGAAGCATCTTATAGGGTGTGGCTAGAAAAAAGCCGAGTACTGTTGTAGTGAAAGTAGGAGTTTTCCCAATCAAAGTAGAAAAGGACTGTGGTAGTAGCGAAAGAAATAACGCAATAGGGCATCAATAAAGACTAACGTTACGGTATATAAATATACCGAGTCCCTGAGCGCGGTGGTGTAGAAGAGCGGAGGAGCGCTCGGCCCGACAAAAAAAGTTCCTTCTTTAGCATACATATTGGCGTGCCGAGGCTTAAGTCTTGGCGGGTGGCGCCATTGTGTCCCCAGATTAAAAAACAAGGCAGAAATCCCGCCTTACGCAGTCACCCTAAGGTGACAAATACATAGGACCTTGTTATAGTTGGAAAACGGCTTCCTAAGTTCCTTTATATAAAGCTTTTTACGCCATACGCGACGCGCGATATTTATTGGAAATCCGCAAAACCGTCTTAAAAGCCTGCCCAGAAATCCTTTTGACTATTATACACATTTATAATGTATATTCCGCTTACATCCCACACACTTTTGTGTTTGAAAAAGGAAAAAGTCAACCCTTTTATTCTGTCAGGGTTTGGCGAGGGTTTATTATTTCTTAAACAAGGGTATACTTGAAAAGAAAACTTTCCTTTATTAATCAAACCGTGCAAGTTGGGAACCTAATTTGTCTTCTTTTCAATAACGTATTTTAAATAATAAAAAACAACGTACAATTTAATATAATGGTCTACATATTGGCCCGCGATATTAACTTCCAAGCTCTTTCGAGTGAAAATAAACCTATAGTTTTGCCAAAATATATAAAAAATCAGAAGCCGATGAAACCCTCCTTTGAAGTCTATTACTCCCGGGTCTTGTTTACCCCTCTCTGTATGGGTTAGTTTCAAAAAGCGCGATTCGTACGCCTCCTAATGGTAGATATTTTCGGAGCGGGAGTTCGTCGAGCGAATATCTCTAGCAGCCTCGGAGTTCCTCAGAAAAACGTCGTCGTTTGTGGAGAGAGAGAATTTCCAATTTTCCGTAGACAGGGGGGATGAAGTAGGACCCCTCCGATCTCTTAAAATTGGGAATTTTACCCATACAGAGAGGAGCGCTATATCGAACATTAGAGAAGTAGACTTCAAAGGAGGGTTTCATCTACTTCTGAAAAAATTAATAGCTTTTAAATTTTAAAATCCTCTTCAATATAATAAGGTTAAATATCCTCTCCGCGACTTGATTTATGCTAGTGTCATTTTATCAAGCGATTTATTCAAATTACGTAATAAATTAATTTGTGTTTAGTCTCATCGGGAAAATGATGTTAGGTCACGAATACAGTATTTTCAGTAGTGGTCACACACTTTGTTTGATTAAAAGAAACGCGTACCGAAAACCTCATAAATTTTTGGTGAATGACATGATTTATCATCATGAAATCTTAAAATTCATAAATTAGAAAGACATTTTTGGGCGGAACTACCGGAAATATTATCGGTAATATGTTTTTTATTATCGAAACGTTCACTTCGCAATACAGAAATCAAGTGTTTCTATCCCTTGGAAAAAGCTTGAATTTTCCTTTCCATAAATGCTAGTCTCACGTTTCTCGTAATAACTGGTTTCCACTGGCATATTTTAGTGCTAAAAGAAAACCATTTTTCCAATTTTTAGATCAAATTCGTCGAAGGTCGTATTTCTATTATTGCGTTTGTACCGCTCGAATTTTTTTTTCCCTATCCAATCATGGATTATCTTAGTCATTAGCCCTGACATTTTCGCGAGGGCTTCAAGGCGCCTATACACGTTGATTTGAAGTAAAGTTACTGATTATTATTATCTGACCCCATAACCGTGATGGGGACATTTTAACTCTCAAAAAAGTGTCCCCTCAAATGGTAAGTGATTACTGGTTCATTTATTTAATATAATACGCGTATAAAAGCAATTATTTTATAACTATCTTGTTTAGGCAATCACTAACGATAATTTACGGTGCCAAGGCTTAAGAAATTTTGTAGTCTAATCAAAACTTGCACGCGAAAAAATAGATTTAGAGAGAAATATTTTTTTTTTTTCGTGTCTCGGAAATTATATCCACAAAGAGAATCGTCCAATGGAAACCTTTAAGTATACACCGACCGTTTTTACTTGATTCAATCAAGGAGGATCAGAGAAGGAGAGGAAATGTGGGGACGGCGCGGATCCTACTGCGTCGGCCTAAACTCCCACTCTGGGAGAACGGGGGTAGAGACGTTTCGTGGTAAAATGTTGTCGCGTGGGTAAAACGAATCCTTTATGAGACGCGCTAGCTAGCGACCACGTGACAACAGTTTACCTCGAGAATTTCCTATCCCCCTTTCCACCCGAGTGGGAGGTTGGCTCTTCTCTCTCTAACTCAACGCAGCCCCACATTTCCTCTCCTTCTCTGATCCTCCTTGATTCAATCCCCCAGACAGAAATATAGATTTTTGGTGATTTTTCCGCAGCTAATGCGGCTAAAGGAAAACCCACCTTTCCACCATATTTCAGACCCCTTATGATTTTGTCGCAAAAAAAAAAAAAAAAAAGGTTTTGTTTATAGGAAGCAAATTAGTTTCCCATCGCGTTTGGTTAAGGTATGTGTGGCTTCTAGCATCCGTGTTACATAACCAGCGGGGATTCCTTTTCTAATTAACTAAATGAGTATCACGTATTAGGAGCGCGATTCCAAAAAGGTTAATCTCTTGTTATTCCGAAAACGTTTCCAGTATTATATACGTACGTAATAGAAAGTCGCGCTTTGTTTCGAGGTAAATTGTTTTTGGTGAAAGAAACGCGTTGAAAAATGTATTCGCCAGTCCTGGACTCCCGCGGCTAAAGCTTATATTACGAAGTTAGGCTCTAAAAGCGTATAAACGTACGTTTAATTTCTTTTTATAACCCTGCTGGGCCCATTTGTTAGTCTCGAGCTATATACGGAAAGTCGAGCGATTTTAATTGTGTAATACTTCCCTTCCGACCCTCGGGCAAATTCACCTCTACCTCATTGTTGTATATACTGAATACGCGTGTAACAAAATTGTGTATAAAAATTAAAACTTCGTACAGTTATAAAGAAAGAATGACCATTGGAATGAATTTTGTCTAAAATATAAAGATAAAAACGAATTTTTCGGTGCATGAAACATTATTTTAAATTTGGTAAATACACAGGTAAATCATCCATGTTTCAAGTTCACAACATAGCATATTATGATTAGTATGTGGTTCTGAAAGATTTGTCGTCAGAGCTTTCGCCCGTGTAGTGAGCAAAAAAAAAAAATGCAAAAATTCTAAACGGTCGAAATACGGAATTCGATATTGCCCTCTCTAACGATTGAGATTGGAACTAAGTAGGCGGTGCTAATATAGACGTTTACGGGGGTGAATATGTATCGACCTAAAACAACTCTCCCCTCCCTCTCGCGAAACGAAGGAGCGTGTCTCGCCCAGCCGTCGCCTTTCTGTACAAATTTCGGAATACTTAGAGTGAAACCATGGACTAAGAAAATCGGACTCACTTCATTGTATATATGTTGTCTTATAAACTTGAAGCATGATTTACTCGGGGTAAATAGCATATTACTCTTAACATATTTTAATTAAAAAAAAAAAAATTTTTGTGGCCTGAAATTTTAATTCCATTTATCGTAGCTACTGCCTTCATGGCGCATTTTGAATCCAAAACATCAGATCTCCTATTGTTTGCTACTTTCTCAATCGGGATTACAAAATTCCCTAATCTTTTCACTGCGGCCACTCTCTGACGATGCCATAATCTCACACTATTTTGTTATTTTTTTGCCTTCATCGAACAACGAATATAACGTATTTTTCATCAATCGCGTTACGAAAAACTATCCAACTAAGGGAACCAATAATATATCAAATCGATTTGAATGACGTTTAAGGGGAAGGTTAACTCGTTGGTCCTATAGGGTTAGGAATGAAAGGAAGGCAAGCCACCATAGAGAAATAAATTAATTCTTGGTATTTTGTGTATGTAATGTTTTCTTAACCGTCTTAACAGTATATCGATCCAAAATTAAACAAAGATTAAATTTTCGTATTTACCTTCCCTTTAATCCCCTTTTTTTCTTGCTCTATTCGCTTATCTGTTTGCCTTCTCTTTTTTTACCGCAACCAAGAGGCGTTGTTTTTTTTACTATTTTTTATTATTTTTATTTCATTTTAATCGGCTTAAGTGTCGACGCCCATTAGGTTTCTGTTTAAATTAAAAGCTTTAGGAGACCTAAAATATTCTAACTACATCGTTCTTTAAGCTATTAAGCATCGCGTATTACTCCGCGGTAGCATATTCATTTATATCTTTTCCGATTAGTCCTGAAAAAGTTTATCAAGAGTAGCCATCTCTTTAAAACATTTTTACCAAACCTTCTAATTAGATCTAAAAAGGGTAAGGGTAAAAAATATAATTTAGGCTTAATTTGAGAGAGGTAAGGAGGAAATTTTTATTTGAATCTTCGTTTTTGAAGTGAGCAGTAATTTTAATGATATGCGGAATTAAATAATAAAGCAGTTAATTTAATTTGATATCATTTGATAAGATTTTCACAAAATCGTAATCTGCTTATAAATCAGGGGCTGAATTTTGGTAATTAAGGATAAATCTTTAAAACTCATTAAATTTTGAAGATTTCATTTCATTCTGAATTGCTCTAATTATTTTAACGTTACTTAATTGAAATTTTTAAATTCAATTTTCAGATAATTTCTGTTTTCTGATTTCAAGTTTCATTTGAAACATTTCGCAATGGCTACATATCAGGTAATTATTTTCTTAATACTGTATGTAATGTCTGTTAATTTATAATTACAAATTAGATTATGATGCGGTATACAGCTAAAGGTTTATTAAAAATATACAATATATGTATATTTTTTTGCTAGTATATAGTGGCAAAAGGTTGACGGCACAGTCTTCTAGTCACTCCTTGTGGGAAAACTTGGTTTTTATTAACCCTGACAATACATTTTTGGACACGAATTTGGAACAAAATTGATGTTTTTTGTTTTTATTCATACGGTATATCCAATCCTAAAATCAGTTTACGTCGAAATTCTTTGTCCTAGGTTTAATGCTTCCCTTTTCTGAACGTTTTAAAGGGAGAATGGAACCTAACAACATTTTCTATCGATTCCTTGTCCTTCAAATAGGCCTAATCCACCAGTAAAAAAAATTACAAACATATATTAAACTAGAAATAAATTTTTAAAACTTAACATCAAAATAGGCTTAGCAGGATTCTTGGATATACTAAACTCAAGTACTAGCGAGCAATGACATTGATCGATGACTCTTATATGGGTAATGTAGGATCTCCATGAATCCAGCTAAGCCTATTTTCCGGGTAAATTTTAAATTTTTTTACTAGTGGATTAGGCTTATTTAAACGATAGGGAATCGATAAAAAAATCACTTGATGTTGCATTCTCCCTTTAAGAAAGCGTATACAATTACTTTGTACCTTTTTACTCGCGGAAAACTCTTAAGAGCTACAATTAGTCGTCCTTTAACTCGAGTTTCGCGTTGTGAATGGTTCCCAGAATCAAATTTCCAAAACATTCTTTGGTTTCAAGTGGTTTCCTCCCTAGATTGGCTTCTCGAGAAATTTGGCTGTTAGATTAATTAAGAGACATTGCTATCAAACCTAAATAGGTTGTTTATTTAAGATCCCACCCACGCCCTGTTCTCCATATCCCAATATATCTTGGCTTTAACTGGAAATTAGTTTAATAAATGGGATGTTCGTTCGCCTTAATAGAAACAGCACCTTCAAAGCTAATGGTTGTATTTTACCTAACGGCCAATCTTCTAGCTATTTCTCATTTACCCAATTCTACTTTATTCAAATCTGCTCAACTAACGTATGCAAGTTAGTTAAAGGGTTGGTGTAGAGGAAAACGAGTTAATTTATTTAATTGGAATATCCAAAATTAGGCCCGAATGGGGGTGTAAGCTAAGAGGTAATCTATACAGACGACACGGATTAGACCGTAATCAATATAATCGATTATAAATGTTACGTTCCTAATCTTCATTAATTATAAGCGTACGTAAGTTAATTAAATCATTATTAAATTTTATTAAAATGAATTTACCGTTAACTTCTACATTGCATAAGTTCGATTAACCTGATCAAAAAAGATTCAAGTTACCAAAAAGATTTGAAATAAAAATGACGTTTTCTTTCATACCTCTCCTTTAAAACAATTTCAGCTGAATCGCGAAAGGTTTCTGGAAATCTGTTTTAGATTCTAATGAGGCTTTTCTATTAATTTCTCTTCCCATCTCGCCCTGTTAACCCTGGACTGAACGAAAAGAAGTTGTCGCAAGATTCCTCGTTTCAAGAATTCGCCAACGAAGAACCGCTGGAAGGCGATATGAGCGTCCCTGGTTCGCCCAGCGCGCATATTGGTACCAAATTTGACACCTTGGATGAACCCATTAAGGACACTTTTGTAAGTTTTTCTTGATGCTAAGTTCTTGGATCTTAAAAGGTAGTATGAATTACAGCCCTGTTTATAGATCTTATTTCCAAAAACGCGCTAGTGTCGTGTAAGGGGTCTGACTTTTGCCAAAATCTCAAAACCTCTAAACAGTAAAACTACAAAATCGCTCCCAAAATATCTTGGAAATCTCTAAATGTCGTGTCCGTTAAATATCTAACAATTTCTGAAAATGAAGCACCATTTTCTTAAAGATCTTTTGACCTCCCTTTTAATGGAAAATATACACACGATTTAAAATTGTAAAATCAATTCGGGGAAAGGCCATCTAAATTCTAAAAATGTTTGGCAAGTAACTTAGAGAAACTTTTAATTTAAATTTGATTATTAATGGGTATGCCGTCTAGTTATACTGTTTCTATACAAAATTGCGTGCCTTTTCGACTATTACTAATGTCTGTACCGCTGTGGATGTCTCAATTAACCTCGTAGTCCTAAATTCATGTTTTATCGTACCCTTTCTAGATATATATCTATAAGGAAAAAAAAAAAAAGATAAAATAAGCGTATTAACATCCTTTACTCGCTAACATGGCTCGATTTTTCGTATACATCTAGGCAGGAAGCTCCTTCTGGAAATTGATAGTCGGCTAAATTTAGACCATATCCTTCGCGAAGGCTCTTTGCTGTAGTCTTGAATTGCTTTTCAGCTCGTACTTGACTAATTTCTGCCTCAGATCCCATGGAATTTGTTATCTAAGGGATGAAGTAAAGATTAGCCTTATTCTTGTTGCAATCTTTGAACGCTTCTTGACATCCTTATCTCTTATCTTATAGCAAGATTTTTCCTCTTTCTCCTCTTTTTTTCTATAATATCTTCTTTGGTGTTCGTTTTCTCCGATGATGAGAACCTAACAGCTACGGGTGATTGAAGCCCTAGTAGAGGCCACCAATCTTTAGGTTTTGTAATACAACCAGTACACGTCATCCCCTTTCAAATTAGTTCATCGAATACTGCGCGCTATATAAGAGAAGACGAGAAAAGAGGGCCTTGGTCTTTGTTGAATTGCTCTATTAGAGCCTCGTTTGATTGAAAATATATATTTAGTTTATATATAGTTTCGTTTTGTTGGATTCAAAAGTGACAACCGGATCAGATAGTTAATTCTGTTGATATCACATAAAACTATCTCTCTTTTAAAACTTCAAATATAAATTTTTAGTCTGCCATTACTTTTTTCTGACATATTCTATATACATATAACCAAGAATCCATTCGGGTTCCATAAGAATATGGGAGCATAGCTATAGCCTCTGGTACCATCCTCCCAAACTTTGTAACAAAAGTTCGTCTGCAATTTTCGCAACATTTGTAGGCTTAGATCTTTTTTTCGGTCGGCTCCATTTTTATTATCCAAAATATTATGTCAAGGTCGTTAGTGGCGCGGGTTAATAATAGATGTCAGGAGCGATTTACTTGAAAAATCGATTCGAAGCAGACGAACTTTTGCTACAAAGTTTGGGAGGATATTCTTATGGAACCTGAATGGATTCTTGATATAACGATCTTTCCGAAAATACTATTCAAATTGACGAATTCGAAATTTCCATACTCATAAACCAACTTACAGCGGGTACGGCCATTGGGATACAAATTTAGTGACGAATTATCCCAATAGATGACGCGTCTGCGCCTCACTCTATCCGTGTATTATACCCGTTGCTATGGGAAACCAGTCAAGTCTCGAAGCGCGAGTGGAGGGGTTACCAACTAGTTTGTCTCTCTCATCATAGCTTAGCCAATCTGAATGGGAACTACGATAGCGACATCTCTTATCAGACCGGCGCGTAAAGAGTGTACACCTATGGCGCGCTGACCCTGCAAGTTCATCTTCAATTTCGAATTCTTCAATAATATATGGAACTCAAAAAATCTATGACAGCCTCACTTTGTTGGGTCTTTCCAACAAGATGACTTCATATTTTAGTATTTTATTTTATACCTCTTTGATTCGAAATTATTTCGGAAATGATAAATTTCAACGAATTCTTTACTCGATTTAGCGTTCTAGTATGTTTCATTTCGGATACTAGGTAGTACAAAATTGATCTGTTACTAAAAGTGCCCTTACAAAAGCGATAAATGGGATGCGCCTTATTAAAAAGTCAGGATGGGGTTTAAGCAGAATTATCAGGAATATAAATTAATTTTGCAATCGAGGGGCTGTACACCCCTGTACATTTGACTGCATTATCATAACCAAGGACTTGTAATCAGTTACGTAATCGTGTAATCAGTGTAAAGATTTTAGGGAATTGGTTATAACTCTTTACTATCCAAAATTCGAAACTAAAATCATTATTAGGATTTATGGCTATAGGCAATATTATAGTTATCTCTATATGATTTTATAAAATATGATGGATCAAAGACTATTAAAGTATAGGTTGGTAAATCTACTAACAATTCACGATGAAATAGACCTGACTATATATAATCGAGGCCGTACAGAAGTTTTGTAGATTTAATTTAAGTGGTGCTTAGGAAAAGATAGACGACGGTTATTTAATGCTCAAAATATACAGTATATAAAAAATAAATTTTGAATATTATAGCCGGGCGCGAACGATATTAAACCCAAATAAATAGAGCCATCACGCTTAATTGACCTTTTGCTGCCAAAAATCTATTGAAAAGCGAGGATTGTTTATGGAACTGCGCACTGGTGCACTTTGATCCGTCCGTGTAACTAGAGATGGCGTGGTATTCTCAAATCTACTAGCTCTCGAGTCAGAGTTAGACGAGTCTCGGATGGCAAAATATGGATCATAGCGGCAAAGCGTCTTCGTGAGACTCTGGAAACTTGGCTTCGCGAAACAAATTGGTTTTGGCAGCTAAGAGCAACCCTAGATCCTTATATAACTCTAGACGGCCGAGTTAAAGGCAAATTTAGGGCCATTAAGGTTCTGGCTTCTCCGGGAGTAAAGTGGGTCAACGTTTCTCCTCCGCCATGATACCGAAATTTGACATAATTTCTCTCTCTTTTACGCCTCCATCCCGATGTTCTAACGAACGTAGTATCGTTCCGCTTTGTGGTTTATTAATTTCAAAGCGTCATTTTAGAAATATCTTATCAATATTTATTTAATGCGAGGCTGTCACCGATTTTTCATGACTCCCAAATTGGTCATTCCACGCGAAATCAAGCAATTTTCAAAATTTGCCCCACGACACCATCACCGATGTTGATGAAACTTTAACCAGTTAAAATATAAACTATATCATTGATAAATCCAAGTTTTCTAGTTAAAATTCAATCTAGATTTTAAGATATTAAAAATTCAAAAATCTTTCCCCCATGTAAGGATTTTTGAATTATTCATATCAAGTAAAAGATGAACTTTCATTTTCCCTTTAAGTCCACATTCAAACGCGATATTTGCTTGCCTATTCAATAATTAATTTCGTAATGGATTAAATGTTATTATATTAGATTTTCCTCTTTCATTTTAATTACCCTTGAAACCATCGGTGTGTGGATACGATATATCAATTAATAGCTCTAAAATTGACCACAATTTTTATTCAATACATCTTCGAATGATCGCGCATTTATCTTCCAATTACCACCCAACCTAATTAAATTGCTGATAAATTATTTTCGCTAATGAGAGAATGAAAGATGCCCGCAATCGTTAATGAGCGTAAAAGTCTGGAGACCAGAGTGCAGAGACCCCATTGAATAATTTATCTCTCTCGACATGTATTAAAGCTCATTCAGACATTCTAATGAATCTTATAGATTTCAATTCTACTGAGAAAATGGTAATACCACGTTCCCGATAATTTCTCCCCATTTTACTTCTATTGTTACAAGTAACATAATCCCTAAGTGTGCCGATAATCCAACTTATGATACCGCCTTAATTAATAAATTAGGACCAAAATAGGATGATCTGAGCCATTAGAAGAGGTGGCAAATGTTAGAATCTTAGTGAAGCATTGTATACCCGTTAAAGTGAGGATGGCATTAATTTTTGATGAAATCCAAATGGAAATTGAATAGCGCTTACGTAAATTGGAATTTTCGAAATTTTAAAATAAAAGTCCCCCACAACACTACGTCATCAATATATTCGCTATTGTAAAGTTGATTCTGGCACGCGATAAAGTTACTTTCGCGCGATCTTTTTCGTGAAAGTACTTAATCCAGAAAGTCCAAAATCATTTTGACGTTTTTTAAGACCGCCTCAACGTTTTAATAGTGTGATAAAACTAAAAATATAATAAGGATTCGAAAAAAAAAAAAAAATGGGGACAGCCTCACTTTAAGAATGTTGTATTCAATCATAAAAAAAAACCTCTCGAGTCCCGGCTTTTCAGAATTGGTAATCGAAAAGTAATTAACCTTCCCACTCAACTTGCAGTAAAGAATGTAAAAAAGGGCTGGGTGAAATTACAGAAGGAAAAAAAAAAAAAGATCTATTTTCTAATTAAACTAAGAGTGATAGTTCGCTTACGTATAAGGTGGGAAAATAACTCCCAAGTCCCCAACACCAGGAGTATTTTTTTATATACGACGGAATGTTAACCTACTCTAAAAGGGGCAATGAACCTCTTTGTTGATTTACTTTAAAGTAAGTAAACCTTTCAAATTAAGAGCCAATTATAATTGACTTAAGCCACTAATATAACTATACTATATCTATGGCTATGTAGTAACTAACAAAGCTTCGTGCGCATGCTAGCTGCTGTTAATAGATATTAGGCAGACGCGCACGTGGCTTTGTTAGTTTCTACTCTTATCCTGTTTGTCGCTAGATTGAAAATTCTGTAATATTTCAGTACCCCTTTAGAATAAAAATGAAATATTTGTTTAGATTACTAACCAATTTTCTTTTTTTTTTTTTTTTTTTTTTTTTTTTTGAAAAGGTAATATAAACTTTTAAGCCTTGATTACCCCCGAGTATTTTTGGTAAATACGGGATTTGGTACCATGGGAAATAATTCTGACAGGGTTTTTTGTCTATATAGTTTAATTGGAGTAGGGGGTTCTCGGAAGGAAGGATTGAATTGGGGGATGGAGAGGGGGGATCGGATGGTGCTGCCATCTAGCCCGAGGCTTAAGGAATGTTAATTTGAGAGGAAAACGCGCTTGGCGGGCGATGCGGCGTGTTTTGGTGGTTCGTCCTGTTTATAAATCTTATTTCCGCGTCGACAATTCAATTAGGGCTTGGCGACCGATTTTGATGAATTTGTTCCCTTAATCCTGTATGACGGGGGGAAGCTGCCCTCGAGGCCTTCGCGAAAGCTTCTACTCTTATAAACTCTATACCCTTATAAAACCCTCCCCTCTATAGCCTTATATTCCATGCCCACACCCCTTCTCTTTACGTAATAAAGATCAGGTGAAGTTTTCACCATTTACAAAGCTATATTCGTTTCCTTCTCGTATTCTACGTACGAGTTGGTTTCTTATACCTTTAAAAGGAAACTTAGCTTCGTTCGTGCTAAAAACGTAAGTTGTAAAACTTTTCTAACGTATATTCGGGCTCGTTTTGGCGTTCAAACTTCTACGATAAACTCTATTCAAGCTTCGGTGAGCTTCCGACTCTACTCCTCCAGGATAACTTTTTACTCCGAGGGGTTTTTAAAGTGGTTGTGACACGTGTTATGTTTTCGATAGTTAATTTTATTAACTTCGATGCTATTAATTTATTTTGAAAAGTATCGTAATTTCAGTGTTATACCCTTCAAATAAGATCGCGGTTTCCATATTCCGACAGTAGAAAATTTCAAAGTAGGCTTAAGAGGGCACCATTTTCGTTGGTCGGATCCTCGTTAACATCAGATGGATCCCTGTTAGGCATAATTTCCGGATGTTAATCACCGGAGATCACCATATAAGGAGTAGCGACCAATGACATTGATTGATGCCTCTTACATGGGGAATATAGGATATCCATGATCAATGTCATTAGTCGCTAGTCCTTATACGGAGAGTTCAGGATATCTCCATGAATCCAGCTAAGCCTATTTTGACGATATGTTTTAAATTTATTTCTAGTTTAATATTTGTTTGTAAATTGTTTTACTGACCTATTTAAACAATAAGGACTCGATAAAAAATCACTTGTTAGGTTGCATTCTCCCTTTAAGAAGATGAATGCTGAATTTATCTCGAAGAATTTTCAAGTAAACGGATAGCATATTAATATTTAATTCGGTAGATCTATTCAACTAATATAAGTTATACAAAATTCCGAGCACTATTTTAGCTACATGCAGTTTGCAAATTGCCCTTGAATAAAAGTTTATATATCCTTGGAAAATCATTTACTAGATGAACACCGTTCCAAGTTTCTTAAGATTCTAATTTTGCCCAGCAACACCAATCCAATTAGTTTCTTGGTTGTATATAAAGGTATTCTTAAAACCAAGGAGGATCAGAGAAGGAGAGGAAATGTGGGGACGGCGCGGTTCCTACTGCGTCGGCCTAAACTCCCACTCTGGGAGAACAGGGGTAGAGACGTTTCGTGGTAAAATGTTGTCGCGTGGGTAAAACGAATCCTTTATGAGACGCGCTAGCTAGCGACCACGTGACAACAGTTTACCTCGAGAATTTCCTATCCCCCCTTTCCACCCGAGTGGGAGGTTGGCTCTTCTCTCTCTAACTCAACGCAGCCCCACATTTCCTCTCCTTCTCTGATCCTCCTTGTTAAAACTAACGTTAATAATGCGCCTATTTCTATATGGGTGTGGAAATAATTTTTATGAAAGCGTCGCGGCTCTTTGGCTAACTGGCGAGCTGTTTATTTTCTGGAGTCTATCCCTCCTTTTGCCTTTTACGTTATTTCCTTTATAAATTATAAGCCATTATTTCTTTGTTCCTTATCTCGTATTAAAACGAGCATTGCGGGTGCACCAAGCTTTCAGAAGCGCCCTCGTGAGAAATCGGCCGCTAGTTCGGTTACCGAGAAAATAGCCCTTTCATGGATAAGTCTGGTATCGTGAATTCGCCAGTTTGAATGGACCAATACAGACACGTTGACTAGGGAACTGTCCCCAATTTATAGGATAAATAATAAATTTAGAGATTAATTAAAGGAAAATTTGTAATATTCAAAAAATAGAATAATATCAGAAGCTGATCACATCTTTACATGTTTAGCTGGATTTTCCGCGAGACTTGGTCTTTAAATCGTACATTTTCTGCAATTTTTCTTTAAACCTCTCTCCTATAGTGTTCTAGACACTCTAACGCCTAGATGAATATCTTAAGCCAGCAAAGGGAGCATTTGGATTTTTGCGCCGGACTTTTTCTTCGGCGGGTTTATATCTTGTCCCTTCGCGTTGACTTTTCGTAAACTGAACATCATCTCATTCATTCTTTCTCCCATTTATTTTTTATCATTTTTAGATGCGTGATCTTAAAGCCGTTGGGACCAAGTTTTTCCACGTTCTTTACCCCAAGCAGAAGACCGCTTTGCTCAAAGATTGTAAGCATTTTAAGTTTTGCTTTAATTATTACTCATAAAATTTTATAATTCTACTGAAGTAAGGGCCTCTCTAAACCATAGTAACTTAACGTAGTTAATTTTTACTCAAATTTTAATAATTTATCTTAATAAAACATAAATTTTAATAATTTATCGTAATAAAACATAAATTTTAATAATTTACTGTGATAAAACTAATTTTTTTTACGTTAAATTATTCAAATTTAATTTTTATTACAGGAAAGTAGTCAAATTTAAGCTTATTACTGTTAATTATTCAAATTAAATTTATTGCGGCAAATTTTTAAAATAAAATTTTTATTTTTATTACGGACAATTACTGAAAGTTAAATATTTATTACATAAATTAATAAATAATTAGCGCAATTACAAATTAAAATCATTTTCCATAATCATTTATCATAGTAAAAATAAACACATTTTTATTATTTAAATACTATTAAGTGTTATCCAAAGATTCTAAACATTTCCCAGGCTATCGAATAGAAATTTAAAATCCTGATATAGACCAAGGTTTGTCTCTTTCAAATTTAATTAATTTACACTACTGTAGTTAATTTTTTAAAAAATTAACGCCACTAAAGCTCTGTGTAATAACGTTAAGAGTTTTCTTTGAGTAATTTAATATACGTAATCTTATTCTTTACCATTATTTATAAATTATAGGCTTAAGATTAAACTATGAGATTAAAAAAATATGGATCCAAAAATATGAATTAAATATAATATTGAAAATTTTTTTGAAGCATTTCGAAGAAATATAATATTTCGGAGTTATTTTTTGGGTTACTGTTTTATAACCCTTTCAAATATAAAAAAAATATCTCCCAATCAAATAATATTCCAAAAATAATATACCATAATCTAACGTATAAGAGGATAAATGCATATCTAAAACAATAACCAGATCCAGTCTGTAGTTCTGGGCCCCAAGAAAGAGATATTTGGCAAAAATTTTATTGTATATAAAATATAAGAAAAATTCTGCCCGAAGTTCTTGTTGTGGAAAAAACCAGAAAATATCCAAGTCTCGTATTTTCTAAAATCACTCTTTGTTTGAAATATATTCCATCATGAGTTTGCTAGTTTAGAAAGCTAGGATCAATTATATCCCGAATTACATTAAGAAAAATGAATACATAACGTCATATTGGAATATGGGCGTGCGTAGTATTGTTACAACATAAAAATTGTTCATCAAAAATTCTTTATATAAACAACAATAATTTTCAAAATATATTATTATGATTATAACAACGATGAAATGCTGCTTTTCTAATGTTAAAGATTTACAGAATTGTCGTCTTCATCTCTGAAGCGTGCAGTCTCCCCCTTCAGAACAATAAATTTGTTTGATATGTTACAAAGAATGAATACAATTTCAAAAATTATCTTTTAGTAACTGCAATTGAATTATCGTTCACAACAGAGTAAACCTCTAAAAGCACCTAAAATAGGTCAATCTTGTAAAGGTATTCTAGGCTTTCTAGCCGTAACGCGAGTCTGTGCGGTATCAAAACCCTTTTAAAGGATTCAGGAAGTTCCTGGTATTACCCTATAAGAGGTTTTCACTTCCAAACATCATTTTAAGACGGATGGAACACTTATACAGGGATTGACCTATTTTATTTGGTTTTAAGCCTAAAACAAATGGACTTTACTTTGATCAGTGCGTAAATGCCAAAACATATTTTTTACAAAATATTATAACCATTCTTTGTAATATCAGGAATTCATATATAAATATAGACGGAATGATCAACCGTCTTTTGTAAATGCGCGTCATAGTTCAAATAACCCTCTTTCAATTAGAGGGGTCTTAGCAGCTCGTCAATTTTACCCTCGGCCTACATAATTGTGATCTCGGGATTCTCGGGGCCAGCGGCCTCGCGAGGCTCACGGGAAACGGTATCGATATTTTTGGTCTCGTGATAAACGTCATCAAAACGTAAATTCACGAGAGCCAATAATATTTTTCTAAAGTATTGATAGACGAGAGAGGTGTGGCTTTCTACTTGCCAACAAAAATTTGTAGTTTTTAGGTTGGGATGAAATCAATATTCTGCCTTTAATATTATTAAGTCAACATCCCATCGTTTGTTTTTTTACAAGAAATATGCTTTCTATTTTAGCACATGCAAAGCAAAACTCATATTTTCTACACATAAATATATATTTTATAGATGTATATTGCGGAGGGCCAAACTATAGTTTCGTAAATGCTGAAATAACAGCCTGAAATGAAATTCCTATATGTATTCACCCTTGTTTTCTTTTTTTATTTCTTTGTGGCAGGGGATCTATGGGGACCTTTGATGTTGTGCGTTTTCCTCGCAATGTAAGTAGAAATATTCAGACATCTTAGTCACGTTTTGTTCCATTCCAAAAACAAAAAGAAAACGGAGGAGAAAGACAAAAACATGTTTTTTAAGAAACAAAAGTCAGACCGAATCCACACCTACGGAAAAACGTTTATCTTTAAAGCAAAAATATGGTAACTTGAACGCGTGTAAGAACTCGACAGTTTTCAAGAATTTATTCGTTGTGTAATGCAGACGAGTACCATTTTATTTTTAATAGATTAAGAGAGTTAAAATAGCCACACAGCAGATAAAACTATTGAAATTCATCAAACGATTATCATTAATTCGCAGTTAATTACCCATAATGCTCTTTTAGGTTATCAATGTTGCTCTTTGAGCCCACTAAGCCTAACTCTGTGTATTCAAAGTCAGAAAATCTGCAGCTAATCAATATCTAAAAATATTTCACTCTAGTCAACAGAACCCAAAAGCACTGTTTTTAAATGCTGTTTGATTAGCTATAGATGTTTCGGTCCTTTTTTCCCGTGTTTAAACGATGTTAAAGCGTAGTGTGCTCTCAAATTACAACTTTGTATCGAGTCAGAGAACAACTTGGGTATATTTTCACACGCTGGTAAGACGACGAAATTTGACGAACTTTTCCATTTCGTAAATTCGCGCGCTACGGAGCGAAATCTACAACAAATAAAGCGTTTCATACTTTCTAGAAAGGCCGCAAAAGCGTTTTAAAGTGTGATTTCGTTTGGGCAATATTGATATATTTTTTTTTATATTATGAGAAAAATTTGTTCTTAAGTGGTTTTAATTCCCAAATTTTATAATTGACATCCTGGAAGCCAATTAGCTTTAGGCTTTAGTTAAGTTTGTATATTTTAGGAGCATCTCAAAAATTTAAGGTCTTTAAATTTACATATTCAAATCGCGCCATTCATTTTGAAGATTATTATGTAGAATGTTTCCTGGCAACAATTTACTTAGGGTTTCATAAAGCTCTTTTATGATAGGGATGATTTACAAATGTATAGCGTAGCTTTGCTTGTTCTGGCAAACTGGCTAAGGTGAATTTAGACGAAAACGTATGTCTACCTTGTCACCTTGAACCTAATATGATATTGTGCACATCGAAGATACTGTGTTTTTGTAGTCATGTACAGTTTCGAAATGTCCTCGAGTGGTTGAAAGAGGCGAAATATATTTGTTTCCTTTCTCTAGAGTTTTATTTTATTTTTATTTTGTCCATTATGAAATGTTTTTTCAGGATTTTGCAAGGATCGTCTGAAGCGGCTGACAATGTCAATTCTGGCGGACCCCAGTTCACTGAAGTGTTTATCATTGTTTGGTGCGGCTCCGCGGTTGTCACTTTGAACTCCAAACTATTGGGCGGAAATATGTAAGTTTATATACCACTCATCAATTCTTGAATTTTATTTCAAGTATTCTTTTTAAAGCGACATCAAACAACCTAATTTCTTTGTCTTTACCAAATTATTAAGCGATTGGCCTGGTCCGCCCAATCCTCAAAAAGCGGTTTTGCACCCTTATTCAGTTATATTAAACGCCTAAAGTAGTAGAGTTAACGCTTGTATAGTATTCGGTTTAAACTTCCCGAGAGTGGGTAACTCCAGACCAATATTACTTTCTCCCCTTCCCCACCCCTCACACACAGATTGACTCTGGTATGATATGCTCTCTTTTCAGCCCTTGAGAAAAATTACCCGTTCACGTGAAGAATTCTATACAATTTGACGCATCCCTCTTAACACGGGATGGCGCCATTTGACTCCTCTTAGAAAGCCCGTAAGATTGTCGGCTGCTTATGATTAAGGGTTAAGTCAAGTTAAACTCTATTAGAATACGACGGTGTTAACCAAGTTTTAATTTATATTAATCATTGAAATGATGCAGTATTGTGTTTAGAGAAACAGTTAGTTAAAGATATGAACGTTAAAACTAAATAATTAGCTCAGTATTTTACGAGGGAGAAAGTTTCTTCGAGATCGTCGAGATCAGTTTATCAGAGTAAGTGAAGACCACGAGGGGGATTAGCCATGATTATGATTTGGCAGTCTTAATTATGTCTAATTTTAACTAAGTTGAAAAAGCATGAATTGAGCATCTTTAACAATACCAATATTTATATATTATTTTTTAAGAAGGTAGTCAAACAGTTGTAACAAGAATGTGTACAGTTCTACAGCGCTACTTGGCTTTTAGCATTCATGTTCTAATATAGTTGGATTCTGATCTGAATTCCTGAGTATAACTGGTTACAAAAACATCTAACTGCAATTTGGTATAAAGTTTAAACAGTGCCAGAGATATCAGAATAACAGATTACGATGCATGGTGTTGGTCACTCAACGTAAGCGGTGTACAAGTCTGTACGTAGCTTTGACCTTATTAAAGTGATTATGTGACTTGGTATGTATTTAGCATCGTTAATGACTCTGTAGTCAGTTACATAATAGCTTAACCGGTGTACAGATTTTACGAAAGTGGTTAACGCTTCGTTGCGATGCGGCATATTTGTATTTTGACTAAACTTTTACCAGGATGTAAAAATTTTTGCACGATCAAGCTTTCTCATAGATCCCTCCAAACTTTTAATATACAAACTCATTTCTCCAAAAAATTGGAAGCCTTTTCCTCTTTGCTTGAGCCTAATTAGTTTGAGATGAGCCTCAAAATACGTGGAAAAATATAATACTTTTGCCTTATTCCTTCTACTAATAGATAGAATCTCATGGATTCTGTTTCTAATATTCAATTTGTAGTTTAGTTTTGAACGGATATTCCGCCATGAGTGACTGCTCTTTAGATTAATTTTACAGGAAATGCAGTTCCTGGGGATTAGACAAATTTTGAACTTTTATGTCTAGACAAGCGCTTAGAAGTTGAAAAAAACAAAAAAAAAAAAAAAAAAAACAAAAAAAAAAAACAAAGGGAGTGTGGAATGAATTTATTCCACATTTAATCAAAATTTGGTCTCTGGAATGAGGAATTGAAAGAAGTTAGACAATAATTTGGAACTAATCTTAGCATAAATTTTTAGGTAAAATTTAAGATCTTTTTGCTCGACAATTAAAACATTTCAATTTAATTAGACACGTACATTTTTTGACAAAATGTGATTCAGTTCGATGAACTTTCAGCCTAATTTTAAAGAAACTTTTAAGCTCAAGCGTCTTAGTTAAATGTCGTCTGCTTAAGTAATCCTGTCTTAGATTTAGTTATTAATGCAAAGAAAATATAATGACTTAGCTCTTCTATTTGGGTTATGCATGAATTAATTCATTCCACATGAATATATAATTGTGTTACTAATCTAACCGTACTTATCGCAATAGTGGAACTGCTTCGTAGGGTGTAATACAGTGGATGGCTAGTCCCACCTCTGACCTCGCGTCAAATTATTTTAAATCTGACTAACCGTGAAATTATTTTAAATTTTATTGGGTTTTTTAAAATTGGATCCTGCAATCAAGGTTCCATGATCATTACAATAGTCGTACAGTTGTTGGTTAAATACTAATATTTCAATTCAATTTCACGGATAAACGTGTCAGAAGATAACCTCGAACTCTGTAAAGGAATTCTAGCTAGTTTCTGAAAGGCTTTAAATTATTAAAGCAATAAAATCTAACGCGAAATCGTAAGCCTTGGCTTGGTAGAAATCTATCCTCAGATTATTCAGTTTCTCGCTAAATTTATTTTGCCAAAAAGCTTTTCCGATTGGCTGATTTGGTTCTTACAGGGTTACCGCAGGTCAGGAAAAAAATTTGGAAATGTCACGGAATTTCAATACAGGGCAATTAAGCCCCTGAATTATATCATGAAATCGGGTATCTTTGTTAAAGATGGCTCGAACTGCCTTAGTAACATATTCATGTCAAAGTCAATAAATTAGTTTTTTTTTGTCATGAAAATCCAACCAATGGAAAGTCAGGGTAACGAAGTCTCGAGCGAAATCTTTCGGACTGTGTTGAGGAAACAAAAAACTTTCCGTGAGCTTGTTACCTAGATTTGTTTAGGACTTCTTTTACTGTAAAGTTTAAGATAATTATATTTCACTCTCCCTTAGGAGTCCTGAAAGAAATCTACCCCCTTAAAAAAAATCCCCTCCTTCAGATAAACTTAATGTAGCGTTTCGTAATGCTGTATTAAATGAGTTTTCTGAAAACCAATTTCATCCTATTTTTTTACAGCGTTACATCAAAAACTAAAAATTACTCTTTCCCCTGATCCATTTGGCGCTAATGAATTAATGAGTGTAAAGCTTGGGAACTTCATTTCATCTGAAGGATTCGAATTTATTCCAAGAAGAGTTACTTAAAGGCCCCTTTTAAATGCTCTTCTCTTTGCTTTGACTGTACAATGTTTTATGGTCAACGTCGTCTGCTAAGCTAGAAGAGAAGGCGACTTTAAAGGGGCTATAAAAATCGATAGCCCATTTAAGGAGTCTGTTAATATAACCTGGATTTTAAATCCCGTTTATACTTCTACTATATTATAATTTTGTTTGTATTATGAACTTTGAAATCGTATTATTTTTACGTTAATAGAGCAATCTATATTAACAAAAGTCTATAATTATATTCCATAAAAATAAACAACGCCCCGTAGCTTAATACTATCAGCAAAGGTCCAGGTAAATGTACCGGCAGATTCTGATTAGAGATACTCTAGCGATGTAATTAGTGAAATCGAAAGCGTCACTCTTTCGAAAAATTCCAGAGTTGGTCGTGAAACAATATAGCCAAAATATCGAGGATGAGTCCAAACCACTCGAACCAGAAAGGGGTGATGACCTTTTTGGCTGTTTTTAAGTGATGCGCTATGTCGTGAAACTGAACCTTTGCTGAATGTATTAAATTAAACTACGGGGCGTTGTTTACTTTTATGGAAAAATGTGATTGACATTTGATATTAATTAAAGTGTAAAGGGAACCTGAACGAAATGAGTGTAATATGGCAAAACCTACTTTTTAGAATCCTTAGACCCTAAAATCAAACTATTTAATTCAAAAAGTGAACAGTTTGATACTACTCCTAGGCCTAATATGAACGTAGATATAGTTTCCCTTTTTGTCAACTTCTGATGTACAGGAGTACGTATTTTTTTTGTTTCTAAACTACAGTACTTTTTTATTTTTCAGATCATTTTTTCAAAGTGTATGTGTACTTGGATATTGCTTATTGGCTCCTTGCCTCGCCTTAATTGTGTGTCGTCTAGTCCTCCTCGCATCAGAACAAACTTTGGGGCTTTTCATCGTCAGATTTGTCGTCACCATGTTAGGATTTGCTTGGGCTACTTTCGGTGAGTCTAAGAAAACCTTTTTTTTTTTTAATTTGTATTACCTTAAATTGGGTAAGAAAATCTTGGAATTTATTTTCTCCAAGTTTGATTGTTTCATTTGGTTTGCATTGGGTTTGTTAAGTTGTTACGCACCCTTAGCTGCATGCTTGCAGAATTTGTACGCACGGGAAAGCTTTACGCAGCGTATATTTGCAATTGTCCTTGGTTATTAACGGTTATTAATCTTATAATGCTTAACTTCATTGATATAGTAAAGTAATCAAATAAGTTGGACCATGACTAGTTATGATAGTAGTGGGGTGATGCTAAGTATTTCGACTAAAAGTTACTATTTTTGAAAAAGGCTACTGAAAGTTACTATTTTCATTTGTTTACTAAAAGTTACTATTACTGGCCGTAACATTTCTCTACAATCTCCTAGGCATAAACCGATTACACCAATAGAAAGTAGACATTCCCTAGATTATTTTAATATCATAAAATCCTGTCTCGCCACTCGAAAAAGATGCCTCGCCACTAATAGAAAGTGAGCAAAATGTCCAAAAATGACCCATATCTTAAAGTGGCCGTAACGTTTCTCTACAATCTCCTAGGCGTAAACCGATTGCACCAATAGAAAGTAGACATCCCCTAGATTATTTTATAGTAAAATAACGCCTCGCCACTAATAGAAAACGAGCAAAATGTCGAAAAATGAGCCCTGTATTAAGTGTTAATAAGGCCTGTTACCAACCCCCCCCCCACTCTCATAAAGGATTTTATATTGGCTATGCGTCCATTTATTACAAGTCTGTTGAAAACCCTTTTTTTATTTATATATGAATTCCTGCTTAAACTTGATAGCGTAGCTTTGTACGTAATGTCAAATCTAGGCGAAATGGCAATATTAAGCGTAATTGTTAACGTATTTAATCCAAAATTAAATAATTTCACATTCCCTTTAAAAATAAAACCTTTTATTTATTCAAAGAAACTGACTTTCCCACGAAAAATCATACAAAAACTTTGGGCCCCTATTTTGAAAGGTTTAATTCAAGATTTTTTTTCTGGGGAAGGGTTTGAAATTTTTCCGTTTCTATTTGCATAAAATTAAAGACCTCGCGGTTTTCGCGCTTGAAAAGAAAGCAAAAGGGGTAGGTTTTTGAACGTTATCTTTTATGGAGCCACCATAAGGCGCTCACGACGTTGTTTGAAATCATTTGGAGTTTTTTTTCAACCCCCGCCTAAATTGAAAAGCGAAGCTAGCCATGGACTTGAAAGATTTAAAAAGCTTGAATTTATTCTGTTTTATAAGTTGAAACAAGACCAGTATTTTTTAGAATTTTTATACCCACACTATATAGATATATATATAGAGCTGGAAATATAAATAATATTTTCAATACTATCCGATTCGTTTAGAACTTGATGAAAGCTTTACAATGAACCCATTTTGGTTCAATTCGGTCAAGAAATAGGATACAAAAATATTATTTTACGTTTTGAATTTTTTTGCAAATTTTATTTTAATTAAATAGCAAGTGAAGTTAACACATTTTTAAGCCTGAAAAATTATTCTTATAAGTTTTTAATTTATAAAAGACGTTTCAAATTTAAAATATGCCTTCAGACTTATAGTTTTGAAACGATTTTGATCTTTGTTGAGGCTAGACTGAAATTGTTATTAATACCGATTTTGAGCTTTGTGGATGGGAAGGGCTATCGTATGACGTAAAGGCTTATTTCCTTACGTTATTGGATGATTTTCGTCACGTGAATGATAATTCTAGATAGAGAAGGTATAATTTGAAAAAGTTATTTTAAAGAGAAAGATTTATATTGGCAACTTTTCCCTCAATTGTTCTTGAAAAAACGGTCTTAATTAATGCTTAACATCACTTAAAATCACTAATAATTAAGAGAAATATACGCCCGAATATCTATATCCATTTCAAGCGAGTGTCTAATTTTAGTACTTAAATAGCACAAGCTTCCCAGTGATTATTTTCAAATCTGAAGGCATGTGACAACGTGATGAATATAAATATTTTTAACAAGCAGACAACGGTTTCGCGTATAAGGGAAAGAAGGAGGATTGGGCCACGTATCAGAAATCATAAACTATAATTAAACGAGATTTAAGAACCCTTTGAAGTGTGGCTGTCACGGTATTTTTTCATGGTTTCAAAGTAGAATTCTAGTAAAATTTTCAGAAATATTATTAAAAATCTGAAAAAACCGCAACAGTAAAATAAATACTCTATAATCGCCATTTTTCAGAATTTTAAAACCAAATTCACTATGATCGCGTGGCTATTATAAAGCCTACGCGATCTCTCACGTGATATACTTGCTTTCTCGGAGTCTTTTACGTGATAAAGTAAGACTTTCGATATGAAAATTGTTAATTGCGAACCAAAAATTAATTTTTCGTCGTTTTAATTTGGGAGTTTCTTAAACGCAATTACTTTCGAAAAAGATGTGACAGCCTCACTTTAAATAATGGAAACTTTCATTTTCAAGCCAAATTTGTTATAATTGGTTTCATTTTAAAGCTCTTGACTAATGGAATCTTACATCACCCGAAAAACGTGATTTTTCAATTCCTCTTGACATATCTTTATAACAATTATTATTAATAAGAGTAAAAGTTGGAAAATTCTACTTAGTTCAAACGTATTCCGGCAAACTCACCAGTTCTTATAGAAATGTCCATATATTCTTAAATCATTGCGTGTCTGCAATACGTACAAAGCTAGTTTCCTCTTTTAATCTTCGTATCTCTTAAAAATTCTAGAATATAAGAATTTAAAGAAAATCTATCTTTGTACTTTTTGAAAACTCGGATTGATTTTTTTTATATTTTTTTCTTCTTAGTCGGTTTTTATCTGAAGAACGGTTTTGCTTGAACGAGCAATTTCGGGCCTCGTACGCTTGGCTAAATTCTTTAACGCCGTATTCTAGACGGTGGCGCCCAAAGTCGGCCATTTTTTTTTTATTCCAAGAACCGAATTCTACTACTTTCCCTAGATTTAAAAAAAAAATCTTAAAGGGGTTTATTTTCAAACAGATCGAAGTTCTTTTGTAGTTTTTTTTTTTTTCGAATTGGGTCTGTTACACGAACTTGTATTTCCGGTTTGCTTTGGGAGATGGAGAAACTTAACTTCACGGAACTGTCTATTTAATCATTCTCGTAGCGAGGTGTTTAAAGGGGAAGTGAAAGGGCTCTAAAATGTCGGAGAAAAGTTGCGGAAGTGGATTATAATTTAGAAAAAGGTGAAAGGTCACAGAAAAAATTTAAAATTTTAATATTAGGTTAAAAGCGAGGGTCTGATCATTCCACGAATTTGGTGGACAAGACTTTAGCTTTGACAGTACTAAACTTTAGTTAAACTCTCGGGGAAATAGTCTGAATAAAATTTCATGACTAAAGGGTCATTGCATTTCTTTATTGGGGCTAAACTGTCAATGTGATGGAACAGGTTTTATTAATGGGCTTTTAAAAGGTCGAGGGTAAAGTGAGGGAATTTCAATTGAGCCTACAAGGTTCAGGGTAGGGTAAAGTCAAAGAATATGATTATTGAGGCAGCATGGTCCTTGGGCAAGTCTGGAAATTTGATTATTGATACTACAAGGTTAGGGGAAGTTTAGGAATTTCAATACAAGCGTTAATTGAAGGCCTCTAAATTTAAATATTGGGCGTAACAGGTCAGTAGACAGTAAATTTTAGTTGTTAAGGCTAAAACGACGTGGTAAAGTCAGGGAATTGTACACTATTTTTGTTTAAAAGGTCCATCTTATAAGATACTTAATTGGTAGTCTTTGAGGGCTGAAGCTTTTCCTTTGGGCTATGAGTCTGAATAAATTAAAGCAAAATTTATGAATTCCTGACCGTATACTTAAAAATTTTAAGATGCAACTTGAATTTATCTGGGAATTGAGATTCTTCTTGAATATCCCTTTTAATACACAGGTCTTTTTACTTTTAGTTGATATGTTACTATTGAAATTTATTTAAAACTCCATAGACCGAATCGATTCGAGATATCAGAAAATACCAAAGTATAGGACTGCTTTCTAATTCTAAATAGAAAACTATTGAAATTGTTCGAAACCCGGCCTTATTTGATACTGAAAACTGATATGTGATGCAACTTCTTGTAAATTAGATGAAGTGGATTTTACTCGAACACTCCTTAAAGTTAATCAAAGTGAATGGGATTGGAATTAAATGAATTTTAAGTTTATTCGCTTTTCGCTTCTGGGAACAATAAGTAATGAGAACTTCGCTGCAAATCTCCAAAGTGAAGCCCTATGGCCCGTTCAGAGGTTCGAATCTAGTTTATCCAGCTCTTTCCATGTAGTTAGGATGTTTCATTCTTTGGATTTGGTTTGTTTTTCACGCACCAATTGCTTGATTTACTTTATTACGTGTTTGCCTGCTTTGCATCTTGTTTAATGACT